>CM022298.1:469246598-471646598 GCA_011799875.1 Thinopyrum elongatum
TACAACACCAAAGATTTGCACAAGTATGCGCAGCACAACATCATCATCAGCAACTTTGCCCAACATCGCAACCACTTAAATGGAACAGCACAACATCTGCTCTCAACAGTAATGGCCGCCCGCGCTCAACATCAGCTCTACTGAAAAACAAAAATTCAGACAGTGAAGAAATGAGCAAAACTAACAACCAAAAAAACCCACAAGAGTGCACAAGCTAACTTTTACAGCTACAAGAAACAGCAGCGAAAGCTGCATATAAAATTAATGCAAGCACACAACAAACCTTAGCAGCATCCACAGCAACATCAGCGATGCTCATTGCTGCTGAACTTAAAGGAACATCACCGATGGGCGAATAAGGCCCATCACCACATAGCATCTTGATTCATAGTAATAAAGCAAAAATAATGCTCTTATTAGCAAACAACACACAAAAGTAAAACAAACTAACAAAGGTAGATATCACCTACATTCTTAACGATGTGGGATAGAAAAATGAACATCTAAGGCACATTAGTGCACATGAAAATTCAAGAATCTCCTAAACACAATAAAAAATAAAATAACCTGCTCTTATCAGTAGATGGTCGTTAACTCCACAGTCCAGCACCCTCAACACCATGACTGGTCTCCTGCTAAAAATAAACAATGAACATGACCAAGTTCAACTACATTACTGACAGTAGAACAACCTAGTAAAAATGCAAAGTCAAGGACTAACTCACCAAGAGAACAGGGACTCCAAACCGACATCATTCGTAGGTGGTCAGAAACATTAGCCTCAGTATCATCACCAGCCCTCTGGTAGCAGCCTCATCCTGTTCCATCTGCTTGATAACAACATCAGCACCTTCTTCATATGGCTTGCAGCGAGAGTCTTGCATAGTTTTGAAACGCTTCATGTTGTTCAATAGGTGCACTGAGCTCTGAATTATTAGCAACACCATCACGCATATCACTGATTAAAATTCTCTCCATGCGAATATAGTCCACTGCTTCCTCGCATTAAATTGATAACCATCAGGAAGGATACCATCATACAACTCATACTCTCAACTATAGTTGGGACCTTTTCCCTCAGAACGCACATTAATAAATATGCTCAATGCGCTCCAACGCAGAAATAGCTACATCGATACCAAAACCCGGCCTTTGCGAAGTACTAGCCTTACTAGGGCCAGCGGGAACATAACCAGCACCCTCAACACTACGACCATCTCTCAACCATCGTGCGGAGATGAAATCTTGGGAACTTGAGACAACATCTCCAGGACTGACCATTTAAACCCAAAAAAAGACAACTCCTCTTGAGTTTTCCACTCGAACAAGGGGAAAAAGAGTTAATTATCAATGCAACACACAGGAAAAAATAACATTTAATTAACAGATTTAAATCGTCAGTATCAACATGCTTTCACTGTCAGTGCCAACTTATTAGTGTTTACAAACAGGTCATGTGAACAGAGATTCAGTTCAACCACATATGACACAACAGTACTAAAGATCATACATAAATCTCACAAGCTTAAGAACAGACAATTCTAAACAGGTAACTCTGCAGTACACATGTTCACTCCAGCAAAACAGCTTACCTAAAAAATAAAAGGCGGCAAGACTGATAGAAATAAAACCCACAGAAGCTTCCCAAACACCCAAGTCCCTGGGTCTGCATTGCCTCTTATCAAATCTGCATAAGCCAGATCGAAAAGCTTGTCCTGATCCATGAAACATAGCAGGGGACTCGCATGTCAACATCCGGAATCTTCCCACGAAGGAGGCATCAAGGTACATTAGTAAGGGCCCTAGAGCACAGTCTGTGATTGCCTCCCCAACGTAACACCATCTTGGTACCTAACAACAGCCCTTCTAAGCTCATCAACCATCAGCTGGCAATAATCCATATTATCCATGTCCTCAATGATGAGATCCTCAAACATTGCTGCCTCTCTGGAAACATGAGGGGCCGCACTAGGCAACACAACTTTCATGAACCACAATAATGAAGAACACTCGTAGAGCTAGGTCATCTTTACTAGGATCATTGACAAGCACCTGAGCTTATCCCTCAAATCCTTTGTCTTGATATCCTGGCTCCTGCTAATGCCAAGATCCGATCTTAACTTCATCAGAGCACATCATATCCATCCTCTTACGGCCTTGGGCACAAGCGACCACCACGAGGGAACCCAAAAGCTATTGTATGCCATCACTAGTGATGCGAAGCTTCTATTCGCCTCACCCATGTCCAGAGTCATCGTATCAGGATCTATCTTCAGGTACAAAACTCCCATCAGAGGGCAGGAAATGTTTATCTTCACCGCATTCAAAGATAGAATCAAACCCAGCTGCATGAACTCTGGCCACAAGGCGACTCTTGAGCAAACAGCCCAAGTATCTATCTCTTTTAACGAATATCACACAGTTATATTCAATCGCGTGTAAGTCACCCTTCACCACATCAACTTTTCCCTCATTGCCTCTCGCCGGCTTGACCGGACTCCTAACGCTAACAGGTTGTAAATGAAATCAAGAAGCACAGCTTAGTTCAATGAATATAAAAAACAAAAGAAACATATGAAGGCAAGAAGGAAAAAAATGATTGCACAAGTTCAACTATTAAAACAACTTCAGTACCACAAAAAAGACCAAAACTAATACCACAAAAAAGTGATGCAAACAATGACCAGCCTCACCTGGCCACACCATACCAACCCGACCACAACTAATTATTGGAGTACAACTAGTAAGTCACATACAGTACAAACACTTATCCCAAAGAAAAATATTGTTTTATGAATATAATTAAGCCCAGTGTGCATGACTAATACTAATAAACACAGTAAATCACTAACCTACTTCAGCAAAGACTAAAACAAAGGAATGTAATTAAAAAATGCCACTAACTAGAAAATTTCAAATACTAAAAAAACACATACCACTGCATATTCATCTTCAATAACTTCAATGTCATCTCCCTCAAATTCAGGATCTTCAACCTCGACACGAGCATGCTTCTTCACACTTCACTTTTCACCTTTGCAGGAGACTTTGCACTTCTTATTTTCCTTTAACAAAATCACTTCGAAAGAGGAGCGAAGAAGCCTTCTTATTTGGCAAAACTCGTGGACTCCGACGAACAGGGAGCCACCAAGTGTGCTTGGACCAATCTTGACAGCAACACTATCTGCATCAGCTTTGCTATCACCAGGTTGGGAAGCAGCTTTCACATGTGGGCTACGCCTCTGTGTCGTCAGGGTTTGGATCTGCCATCTTCCTCTTCACAACAGTTTTATTTGCCTTGACTGCATCACAAGGGAACGCTTGAGTCAACCGAGTTGCAACAAGTTTGTCTTGGCAGCATGTCAATTCCATGAGACCTAGCATACCAGTTGCAACGGCCTCGACCCACCTTCATCATCTCCAGCTTGAGCAACATCCTCAGCGCTTGGATGCACGCAAGCAGCTTTTTGATGCCGTTCCAACTCCTTCTCTTTAGAAAATCACTCTTCTTCTTTCTTATCCTTTCATCCTCCAGCTGTAACGCATAGGAACATCCTCAGCTTGAGTAACAGGCTCAGTGCCATCCCACTCTAAGACTGAGTAACAGACAACTGCAAGCTCCCATCACCATCACCAAATGAGAGAATAAATCCCATCATTATATCTTTCACAACATCAGCAATGTCCTCGGCAACAGCATGGCTATCATTCACCGCATAAAACCAAAAACATAAGCACAAAACATAAATTAAAAACAAATCAACATTGCAGAGACAAATAACATAAGATGCATAGCGACAGACCAAACAAAAGGAACAATTGAGGTAACTAAACACATCTATGTATGCAAGGCTGTTAAAAAAGGCAAATAAAAGAGAAACACCAACAACACTCGCAAGTTCTTCTAGAGGATTTGGTATATCAAAAATAACATTCACAAGATCTCGAAAGCGGTCTGATTTGTCAGAATCAGGAGGTACTGGCACTCCAACATCTGCAACAAAATAATAATCAGCAAAAAAGAAAAGTTATGAAAATACATGAACATGCAATCAGTTCAATATATGAACCCTACCAGTGCACAACATGACAACACGTCAGTTCATGAACATGACAGCAACCAATAAATAATATAACCCAATAACTCCACGCCGAACTTCAAATGTCAACTGTTTCAACATCCTAGTAGTTCTTCTCAGACTGCTACAAACAATTCAGATGCCACTACAACAGTTCAAACTACACATGATCATCAGTACTGCAACCTGTATGCAGGTTAAAACAGCCTAAAAACTAGACATACCACACATTCCAAGGCAAAAATAACAACTATCAAATCCATACAACTTGTAATATCCATACGACAACACCTATGCAACTAAAAACCTATTATGCACAGATCTGTATAAACATCAGCAGCAAAACAAAAGAAAAGTTTCAGCACAACGAATTAACCACACATCCACATTCTCGAACTCAGTGACGTACCCATAGAGATCTACAAACCTAAAAACTGCCGAACCAGAACTGCAACAGACATGAGCAAATCTTAGGGTTCTTACAATTTCAGAAAGGAAGCACGCCAAATAAGAAAAACTCTACTCTACCACCAAACAAAAAACTCCCACCGAATCCAGTCTGAGACCCGCGCGCCGCTCGCCGAAAAAACCACACAAACAAAACTTCCCCTAGCGAATCCGGCCTGGAGACATAGAAGAGCAACAACTTAGAATACATAAAAATCAGTGGTAGAGGGGACCGAGGGCAGAGGAAAGGAACCAACATGGCACAAAGAGTATCTCTGGCGTTCAACCCGCTAGCCAACGCTCCCGTGGCGAAACTAGAGAAGCAGCTTCTATGCGCCGAAGAGAGAGGCGGGAAAACGAAAAAGGAAGTGATTGCAATAACTAATCGAGAGGAGGAGAGGGGAGGTCAAAAGAGAGTGGGAAAAAACCGAACGGCTGATGCCCACGATCGTGGAAGGAAAAGGGCAAGGCCCACTATCTCAGGGCAGTTACTAAAAAAAGTAAAAATTAAATACAATAACAAAAAAAATGAACATAGTTCGACAAAAAACATCTCAAAACAGTTCGACAAAAACATATTAAAAAAGTACAATTAAATTACCTTAGATAGATTATTCAAAATTAGCTACAGTTTTTCTAAAAATAATAACAAAAAGTATTAAAAAAATGGTGGTGCCTTTGGATCAGAATTCATGTAACGGATTCGCCTACTCCCACTTGTGGTACGCATGCAACGCCGCAGCACATTATACAATGCCGACCCCTAATAAAGATAGATAATGGGGCAAGTTTGTTACGAATTCGCCTCAGCATTCGATAGTGCCGCTTTTTTACTGACGACGTTGTTCATCAGTCCATACAAGCAAATGTGTCAGTACGACTGACTATGCCCTCGGTGCGGTCCTGGTTTTCCCCTAAAGATAGATAATGGGGCAAGTCCATACAAGGAAGATGTGTCAGTACGACTATGCACTTAGTACGGTATCGCTTTTTACTGACGATGCAAAATGTGTCAGTACAACTATGCCCCTCGGTGCGGTGCTGGTTTTCCCACTAAAAGATAGATAATGGGGAAAGTCATGTTAGCGCTCACTCCTTCGCACGTGACGTCGTGGCACGCCGCGTCGTCGCCTGCTACGGCTCATTTCTGGCTTGGCCTCGCCGGGTCCCCTCCCCCCGGGCTCGGCTCGCGCTAATGCGGCAATGCGCTCGTTTAACAGGCATAGTGCGTTATGTATTCTGTCCCCCCCCCCCCACACACCCACACCCCCTAAAAGATGATAATGAGGCAAGTCTGTTACGGACTCGCCTCCGCATGCGACGCCGCGGCACGCCGCGTCGTCGCCTGCTACGTCGGCTCGTTCCTGGCTCGGCCTTGCCGGGATGGGGAGGAGGGGTCCCTCCCCTCCCCCCCCCCGCTCGGCCTCGCGCTAATGCGACAGTGCGCTCGTTTGACAGGCTTAGTGCGGTTATTCTGTCCCCCCATGCACCCACACCCCCTAAAAGATAGATAATGGGAGCAAGTCATGTTACGGACTTGCCTCTGCATGTGACGCCGCGGCGCACCGCGTCGTCGCCTGCTACGGCTCGTTCCTGGCTCAGCCTCGCCGGATGGGGGAGGGGGTGTCCCTCCCCCCCGGCTCGGCTCGGCGCTAACGTGGCAGTGCGCTCGTTTACAGGCGCAGTGCGGGGGTTGTGCCTTTTAACCACTGTCAATCTTGACGCGGATGTTTCATCAGTCCATACAAACAAAGATGTGTCAGTACAACATGCCACTCTGTGTGGTGCCGCTTTTTTACTGACGGCGTGGTTCATCAGTCCATACAAGCAAGATGTGCGGTATGGCTATGCCGTCGGTGCGGTCCTGGTTTTTCCCCTAAAGATAGATAATGGGGCAAGTCATCAGGAAGATGTGTCATTACGACTATGCCACTCACTCGCGTATCGATTTTTACTAACGACGCAGATGTGTCAGTACAGATGTGTCAGTACAACTATGCCCATCGGTGTGGTGCTGGTTTTCCCCCTAAAAGATAGATAATGGGGCAAGTCATATTACGGACACGCCTTCGCACGCGACGTCGTGTAACGCCACGTCGTCTCCTGCTATAGCTTGTTCCAGCTGGCTCGGCCTCGCCCCGACCCCCCTCCCCCCCGGCTCGACCTCGTGCTAACACGGCAGTGCACTTGTTCGACAGGCGCAGTGCGGTTATTCTGTCCCTCCCCCCCCCCCCCCCCACGCACCCACACCCCCTAAAAGATAGGTAATGGGGCAAGTCATGTTACGGACTCGCCTCCGCATGCGACGCTGCGGCACACCGCGTCATCGCCTGCTATGGCTCGTTCCGCGACCTCCCCCGATGGGGGAGGGGTATGTCCATCCCCCCCCCCCCCCCCCCCCCGGCTCGGCCTCGTGCTAACGCGACAGTGCGCTCGTTTGACAGGCGCGGTACGGGGGTTGTGCCTTCAACCACTGTCAATCTTGACGGGATATAATATAGAACGCTAAACTAAGCGTGAGTGTAGAATAGCTTATTCTACAACCTAGTAACCTCAATATAAATATAGAATGTAGCATATAAAATATAGTAATTTTTTGACAATGTAGTAAATCAAAAACTTGCATACTGAAAATATATTTCACAATTACTATATTTTATATAGTGTTTTACTAGATTATATATATATATATATATATATATAGGGTGGGTCTATTCTGCTAACACCCTTAAGACCCTTATTCTGCACACAAACTTCTTATTCTGCTAACACCTCCCGACTCGCACCTACAAACAGAGGCAAACGAATCCAACGACCACCACCTACACACGCACGACCCCGCCCCGATCCCTCCACCTCGCCCGACACGCCCCCACCTAGCTCAATAACTCCACGACCGGCGTGCCCACAACCCCCTCCACCGGCCGTCGTCGTGCCCCCACGCCTTACCTTCTCCGACCCCCGCCGGTGCTGCAATTCCCAACCCCACGCCCCACCTTCTACGCCGGCCGCCCCACCCTCCCCCTCTTCCTCCCGTGCCACCCCCGGCAATGGCGAGATTCACCGCCACCGGCGAACATGGAAGGCCACCACACCCCCCCCTCAATCTAACGCAACCCCCCAACCCACACACCACGACTCAACTCGATCCGGCCACACGGACCCCCCGGCGCGGCCTTAACCGCCGGATTCGGTGGCCACCGGCCCCCGACGCGGCATTCAACCACCGGATTCCGGCCGCCATCGGCCCCCGACGCGCCTTGAAACCATCGGAATCGGCCGTGACGACCATGGGTGCGGCAACCAGCCCCCTATCTTCCCTTGGGCAGCTGTGGACTTCATCTCCATCACCGATGAGCCTCCCCTCTCCTCTGGCCGGATTCCAGTGATCTCAGCCGTGCCATGGCCTGTCTCGCGCCGGATTCGGCCGCCGGGGCCACTGGATCCATGGCAAGTGGATCCCGTGCGTGCTAGATCCGGCTGTGGTGCGCCCCTCCACTCCATGTAGTTCTCTTCCCGTGAGGCTCGCCGTTCTCGAGCTCGAGCTCCACGGCTCCTCAATGACAACTCCGAAGCACAACCGTTGCCGCTGGGAGGCGCACAAGGAGGGCAATGGCAGCACCGCCGCCGGGCGGCCGGAGTCCTGCTCCTTCCCATGTTCTCGTCCTTGTCTGCGTTCAGGCGCGGCTATCAGCGTCGGCCGCTGCGGGCGTCGCGTGCAGCTCGGCCCACGGGGACGAGAAGTACATCCCACGGGACAGTGCAGAACTGGGTGGAATCCTAGTACTGGACTGGCTTGGTCTTTCAACGAGCTCCATCGGTCGTCTGCCGGCGGGATCCTCTGGTGAGCATTGCCCCTGTTCCCCCTTTTCCCTTATCCCACCTCTCCTAATATTTTTTGTTGCAGGAGCTGCGCTGGCAAGGGCTCGCCTGCATCACGTCGCGCGCGGGCGTCACGTCCTCTGCCACCATGTGTGCAGTTCGTCGGGGTGGCGCGTGTGGTACACGGGGCATGTCATTTGCAGCTCGCTTGTGTCACTTATGCAGTTTTGATGAGTCAAGTGGACGATTAAAAGAAGTGTTGCCCCTGTTGTGCGCCCAGGGCACGTCCTCGCGGTTCACTTTGAAAATTCAGAGTTATTCCCTCTGTAAAAAGTTTGTAGTAGTAAAAAAGCCAGTGCAGTCCATTGCTCTCGACCCCGTAGTTCACATTAACCAATTTTAGTTTTTTTGTTTTTAGTGGGAGGGCATAAAACAGAAAAAAAAAGGAAAAAAGATGAACTACTTGGTGCAGTTCTCTGCCTGGTGCAGTTTATTTTGTTGTTTCTTGTTTTAGCGGTAGAGTGTAGCAGTTCTCTGCCTAGGGCAATTCAGTTGGGTGTTGTGTCGTAGACTTTGATTCAGTTCTCTGCATGTTCCCGTGCAGACCAAAAAAATCTGCGTGCAGTTCGTTAGTGGATGCGCGTGCAGCCTAGAAAATTCACCGACGACGACGGCGTGTGTGCTTATCTTCTTTCTCAATAGCAGCTCGCTTTCCCCATAGCCGTGGCTTCCAATTTGAAGTTTTGTTAAATTTTGCAGGTGCGGTTTCGGTGCTAGGTTTGTAGTATAGTGCAGCTCTGCTAGTCCTCAATTGCGGTTCGGCTAGTGACAGTGTTGGTTTTTTGTATGTATGTGTGTGTGTGGCTGTGTAAAAACAATGAATGGATATGTATAAATTGAAGCTCACTTGGTTCTCTCACGAAGTTCGCCATAAAACTCCTTCGTGGTTCACTTGGTGATCTGAAACAAAAACACCTCAGAAGAAGCTCACTTCTCATTACATGTAGTTCACTCGCTTAGTCCTTGCGGTCCATTCGTCCAGACTACACACGAAAAAAAATATTAAGTTTCAAAAAAACTCACGTGGTTCACTTTCGGTAGTGTCATGGTCCGTTTACGGTAGTCTCGAGGTTCACTTTTCGTAGTATTTCGGTTCACCAACGCTCGACGTGAAGTGCACTCCACCTCGTTTGGGAAAATTTGGTAGTCTCGAGGTTCACTTTTCGTAGTATTGCGGTTCACCAACGCTCGACGTGAAGTGCACTCCATCTCGTTTGGGAAAATTTGGTAGTCTCCAGGTTCACTTTTCGTAGTATTGCGGTTCACCAACGCTCGACGTGAAGTGCACTCCACCTCGTTTGAGAAAATTTACGTCCCACAAAAAAAATCATGCAGTCCTCTTGCATGTCAGATGCAGTGCGGTTTTTTGGTCTGAAGCAGTGCGGCTTTCTGTCTGATTTAGTACACACGTCGATTTTGGTGTCGTGAAAAACAGAGTGTCCGCATTTCGGTAATATCAAGCTGCTCTTAAACCGTAAAGAATTAGAGAGAGTGTTCTACATGAAAAAGTTGCGTCACATCTATATCTTCCCAACGGTGTATCATTTGAATCATTACGGCCAGCAGTTTGTAAAAATTTCGTGAAAAATGGCCGATGCCACTCATCGTCAGCCGCACCATTTTCAAAACTAACTTAAAAGCGTAAGGAATCTCAAAAACATTTCTACATATGAAAGTTGCGCCTCGTTCGTAGCTTTCCAACGGCGTATCACACGCCTCGTTTCGATAAACGATCAAAAAACTGGAGCGAAAACAGTAAAAAAATTGCAAAAAATTGAAAAACAGAATTCCGCAATTAAGTAAATTTAAAACTGCTCTTAAACCGTAACGAATTAGAGAAAGTAATACATATGAAAACGTTGCGCCTCGACGATATCTTTCCAACGGCATATCATTTGCTTCATTCCGATAAGCGGTTTGCGAAAAAACGCGAAAATACGCTCGCTGCCACTCGTTGGGTGCCCACCGTTTTCAAAACTGCTCTTAAACCGTGAGGAATCTCGAAAAGTGTTCAACATGGCGAAGTTGCGCCTAATCCATAGCTTTTCACCGGTATATTACACGCGTTGTTCCGACAAACGGTTTAAAAACTGGAGCAAAAACAGTACCAAAAAAACATCGCGTGCAGTTTTTTCCGACACGAAGTTCACTAGTCTCTGTATTGCAGTACTTTTGCTACAGAAAGAGCAGTGCCCTCGCGTTGTGCGTGAAGTTCTGAAGTGTTAGCAGAATAACTATTCTGCTAATATTAGAAGAATAGACCGGCTAAACTCAAACAGCCCCTACGTGTTGTCATATTCTTTCTAAGTGTTTAGGGTTAAACTCCAACTCATGGGACTTTGAAAACTATCTTAGTAATTACTTGTAGATCTTGCATCTAGTCTTGTGCTTCTATTCTTAATAGGATGGGATGTAAACCAAATTTATTACTTACTATTCAGATATTGTTATCTTATTGTGGTTGATGCTTAAAATATAGGGATTTTTTATATCTGTGCCCCTGGTTCCTTAGCTCTACTCATTCATCCCCACGCTCTTAACTTTTGCTCACTTTTCCCCACTCCCTTGTCCGAAACCCTCATAAATGGTCACAACGGAGGATGCCGTCGGGTCAAACCATTGACCGTTAACTCTGATGAGTGGGGCCGCGCTGGACTCTGTCGCCCGTTGGACCTGACGAGTGGAGTCGCATTGAGACACGTCACATGAGCTTGTCTGAGGGATCCTCTTGTCTGAACCTCGAGCCACTACAGCTCCACGCCACTCTGCCCCCTCCGCCGCCATCGTGCAGCCTCCGCCGCCGTCATGCCCTCCAACCACTAACCCCATTTCGCTCCCTTTCGCCTCCGCCGCCGTTGTGCCCTCCGCCAGATCTACCCCCACATCCCCCTGGATTTAGCAGTGATGTCGCGGGAGCAGGTTCTCAAGCCCATCGACCGTGGAGAGGATTGGGTCGAATCGGCGGCGGATAATTCATGGATTACACCTGGGTAAGTGTCGTTTCCCCTCTAACTGATTTGCTCATTCATAAATTCGGCCTTATTTGATAGCTAGTCGCGTGAATCGATCAAATTTTGTAGAATTGTTCCCGCCCTAACTGTAATTTTCCCTATTTGAATTGAATAGGATTGATCCTGCGCTTGCTTTCCGGCTGGCGGTTAGGACGGAAGTTAGTGTGTTGCGCGGTAGGAAACCGCATATGATCACTGGATTTTTCTATCCAAAGGTGGTAGAAACAAGTATGCCGTTCAAAGATTTTCTCGCGGCGCTCCAAAATTCTTCATATGGGTGGAGCCCTGCCGATGCTGTTGAACTGAAATTTTTCAGCAGTACCGAGCAAAAATTTCTCCCACTAACTTGTGATGAGCATCTTGGATTGCTCTTTACTTTGAATGCTGAAAGACGCTTCCGTAAAATCCTTATCGAGGTGCTTCAGCCACGCAATGAACGTGACAAGGGGAAGGTTGTTGAGAAATCTTCTGTCTCTGCTAATAGCGAGTGCCCCGGCACACCTTGTAGGTCAAAACCAAGCAAAGCTAGTGGTTCTGAAAGTCACAATATGTCTGATGCCGCTTCTTGTGCCGCTTCTCCTGTCGCTGCTGTAGCCGATGTAGCGCAAGATGCAGAGCCAGACGAAGAGGTGCCTCGAAATGATGATGAGGATGAGAATATGTTCCCTGATCTTGTAGATATTGTCAGTAAACAAGCAATGGAAGATGAATATCAGTAGGAACCTATCAGTCGTGCTAGATTTGATGACACTGACGATGAAGAGAGGTAGGAGAACATTGACAGCCTAGTTTTAGATGAATATGATGGTGAGGACATGCCAACAATTGAGTGGAACAGGGAAGATCCTCAGCTAGCTATCGGCACCATATTCCAGTCGATGGTGGACTGTCGTAATGCAGTGACTACATATTGCATTCTCACTGAAAATAGATATGTGATTGATAGGAGTGAGCCAACAAGGTTCACTGTTCATTGCCCATATGATAGGTGTAGATGGAGGTTGCATGCATCACATATGTTGAGGAGCAAGTTCATTCAGGTTTGTGTATTTCAGTTTATACTGATTCATTTTATTTTCAGATCATTGTGTAATGTTTTCTAACAATATCCCTATTTTGTTTCGGTCCCATTTTGTTTCAGATAAAAAAGAACCCACACCAGCACACTTGTCCACCTGGAGGGGGAGGAGGGAAGGCTAAAACAAAGCTAGCAAAGACTAGGTGGGTGGAAGATGCAATTTTGGATTGGTTGAGATAAACACCAACACTTGGTCCAATAGCACTCCATGGGAAGCTATTTGAGAAGTACAAGATTGATATACCTTACATGAGGATTTTCTATGCTAAGGAAATGGCTCTTGACAGGATTAATGGTCCTTGGAATGAGAGCTTTCAGTTGCTCTACACATTTAAATCTGAAGTGGAAGCTGCTAGTCCAGGGAGTGTTGTAGAGATTGACAAGCATACAGTTACATACAAAATAAAAGGGAAGTCATTTCAGAAGGAGTGCTTCAGGAGGGCTTTTGTTTGTTTCAAGGCTTGTTGGCAGGGGTTTCTTGATGGTTGCAGGCCCTATTTGGCTGTTGATGCAACTGCTTTGAATGGAAGGTGTAGAGGACAACTAGTGGCAGCTTCTGCAGATGATGGACACAACTGGCTATTCCCAGTTGCATTTGGTGTGGTGGAGGCAGAGTCTGAGGAAAGTTGGGTCTGGTTTCTGCAGCAGTTGCGCAACCTTATAGGTCCACCCCCAGGTTTAGCTATACACACAGATGCTTGCAAGGGTTTGGAGAGTGCAGTGGAAATTGTATTCCCTGGAGTGGAGCATAGGGAATGCATGCGACACCTAGCGCAGAATTTCAGAAACAAATTCAAAGGTAAAGTTTATGATGAGAACTTATGGCCAGCATCATACACATGCAGTGAGAGGAAGCATGAGCATCATTTGAGAGTGTTGTATGCTCACAATCCTCTGGTGAAGGAGTACCTAGATGCACATCATGGAAAGTTGTGGTCAAGAAGCAAATTCAATGAAATCTGCAAAGTAGACTATGTGACCAGTAACCTGGCAGAGTGTTTCAATGCAAAGATCAAGTCATTGAAAGGGCTTCTGATATGGCAAATATTTGATAAGATTCGGCAAATGATCATGATAAAGATGGCTCTTCGCAAAAGAATTGCAGAAACAGAATATGTTGGCCATCTTGTGCTCCCGTCTCTTATTAAGGCATTGCATGCCAAGGTAAGAGGACTGAACATGAAATGCATTCGAGCGGCGACACACGAGACTGAGGTAACATATACTGACAGTAAAAACAGTGAATGAAGATATTCAGTTAACCTAGAAACTAGGGAATGCAGTTGTAGGCAATGGCAGCTCCGTGGAAAGCCATGCATACATGCCCTACATCTGATGACTGTTATAGGTGGTGAAGATGGTGAAGTTGATCAATACATCTCTGAATATTTTTCTGTTGCCAAATTCAGGGCTGCTTATGCTTCCAATGTGCCTGCACTCTTGAGAAAAGACCAATGGAACATAGTAGATCCAGGGTTCAAACTACATTCTCCTGTACTGACTAGACCACCAGGAAGACCAAGGAAGAACAGGATCAGAAGAGGTGAAGAGGGTCGTGTAAAAAGACAGCGTAAGTGCAAAAAATGTGGAACCCTAGGGCACATTGCTAGGAAATGTACCAATCCAGTGGATGCTTCATTTGGAAAAGAGGAACAATGGGCAGCAACAAATGCAGAGGAGAATGCAGCATTAGAGCAGATTGAAGCTAATACAGAAGAGAATGAAGCAGCAAAGCAGATTACAGCTAATTCATAGGAGAATGAAGCAACTGAATTAGCACTGCCGGCAGCTTGGTATGTGTGCAACAACCTTTTCTTTTTTATGCATTTCTTCTCTTTCTATCGATGGCTTATAATCTTTTTTGTGTTTGGCCTAACTCTAGGAAAATTAGAGGAAAAGGAGAGAAAAGGCCAAGAGAGAAAGAATTAGAATATGAAGCCATGGCTTATGAAGGTTTTGAACCCCGTCAACTAGCCAGTGCAAGTTCTCCGTCAGCACCTCGACAGCCACCACCCGAAGTGAAGATCATAAGGAAGAAGAAAAAGGTGGATATCCCACCTAGGGAAACCAGGAGTAAGGCTGTTAAGCCGTCTCGGAACACAAGGAGTAAGGCAAAGATGTGAACTTCAAACGTTCAATGCAAGTTGTAAACTTTGAACTTTCAGGATTTGTACAAAGGTATCTGTCGTCAATTTGAACAACCATGAAAACTTGGAAGGTTTAATAATGCTATTCGTACTTTGATGTGAAATTTGAGACAAATTTTGAATTTTAGGTAGAATTTGAATTTTAGGCAAAATTTGAATTTGAACCAACACTTGAACTCCGATCTGTGGTGTGATGTTGCAATATTTGCTGAACTATTGTAAACGTTAGGTGATCAATCCGATCTCTTTTGCGTGGTAAAACTTATAGTCATGGGAAATGTGCTCCGAAGCTAGGGTAAACTGCCCCATTTGTAAACAAGTATTTTTTGGACCTACTCTAAATGAGCCAAATATTTTTTATTAACACCTATTTAACCTATATAGTGTAGATTCGAAGTCTCACTATTTATTGAATTAATCTTCATATTTTTACTTTTTTTAAATAATGTGATTTAATAAAAAACCATCAAAAAACACGTTTAAAATATGAAAAAAGAAAACTAAGTTCAGATCCTTCTTATTCACTTTGAAATGAAGCTTTGGTGATTTTTTTGATTTTTTAAATTTTTTTCAAAAAACCTACCTCCTTTCCTTGAACTCTCTGCAACGTTGTACGTGATAGCTCATATTTGTGAAGGTTTTTTCATGAAAATGTCGATAGAACAAGTTTATGATTTTTTTTGGTAACATGTCACATAAGACAACATTGTGCGCAGGTTTTATATTTTTTCAATTTTTTTTATTAATGGTGCTCATTTAACCACGATCGTGCCAACTTTTTTTTAAATGACCGTAGACCAAGTTTAGTATTTTTCCTCGTTAGTGTGTCTTATAAAACGACGATTCGCGAAGGTTTCATATTTTTTGGATATTTTTTAAATTAGTTATGCTCAGTTGAATATTGGTCAAACACTAGATAACCCCGTTGACCAACTCAAAACCCCTCTAAACCCCGCGAGGTTTCTCCTAACCCTAGCTCCGAACATCAGCCGTCCGATCATACCCTAGCGCCAAGCGACAGCCCTCAGATATGGTCTTCTAGAAGGATTCTGAGGCCAGGCTCCGTGCCGTTGGATCACAAGGATGGCTCCGCATCATTGGATCCTTGGGCGATCCGCGAGACGTTGGTTGTGCTCGCCCACCATTGCCTCCCCTGTCTTCTTCACCCCTTCTTCTTCTTCTTCTGCGGTGACCAGAGGAGCCACTCGTCTGCTTCTTGGGATCCCCTGCTTCTTCTTCTCCGGCGACTAGATATGTCGAGCTCCACTTCAGCCTCCCGCCCCTCGTGGCCCCAGTATGGTCCAGTGCCCATGGAGCGATGCCCTGACTGCCCACGCACCGCGCCACTGAAAATGTTGACTTCCAGGGAGGACAAGAATGGCAACTTTGGGCGCGAGTTCGTGAAATGCGAGAGCAAGCCAGAGGGGCAGGTTAGATCTCATGATTTTTCTTTGACCCTTTCTTTTTCTCTTTGCTTCTAATTCTTTTTCGTTGGATCTGAGATTTAGGGTTCATGATTTCATTTCAGATCGTGAAGAAATGCACACATTTTGAATGGATGGATGACTACGTTCGGAGGCTTCAAGGAGAGGGCTTGCTTCAATTCAATGGGGCCGCAACCCGGGAGGTCAATCTGCCGTCAGCCACTCGGAATTTGGCCTCTGAAAGTGCTGCTCCGATAGTTGGGGATGAGGATCTGAAGGGGGAATTAAAGAAGCTGAACAAGAACTTGAGGCAGATGATTCAGTTGAACAAGCAGGCAAATCTGATAGCTTTAGGATTTTATTTTTGTATAGTTGCTCTAGGATTTGCTTACTTGCTGGTCATCACTCGTTAGAGATGTTATTTGTGTCGTGTCATGTGCTCTACGATTTGCTTAAGGGTTTGTGGATCATGTGCTTCTCTGTGTTGCTTAATTTGTGGATCATGTGCTCTCTGTGTTGCTTAAACTATGTCTCTATCTCCATCTCTGAATCTCTGTAGGTGTTAGTTTTTGACACTTTCAGTTTCGTCAGACAACACCGAGGGCAAGAGAAACACTTTCAGTTTCGTCAGACAACACCGAGGGCAAGAGAAAAAAAATGTAGTTATTGGGCCCAAAATGAAACCAAGCTCTGGTTGGGCCGTCGCATTGCGTTGACTGTCGAAGGCCCACAAAGATTAAAGAGGCCTAGAAAAATAGTGCATGCGCTGGCTCTGTTTTTCCTCTGTTTTTTTGCTTGATTGTTTTAATTGCATCTACAGAGATTGAGTGCACGTTGGTTACATTACAAGAATAGGTTGCATCGTTTGAAATTACACAACAATTGATATTGCCACAACATGGCTCATGGCCACAAACTATTCAAAAATTAGCTTCTTTTTGTTCATACAATATAGGTATCCTACAATATATATGGGCACCAACAATTCAAAAAAATTAGCTTCTTTTTCTTCTTTTCAACATCAACATGGCTCATCTTTCCAGCTTTAATTTCCTTTTTGACACCTCAACTAGTCCATTAGCCGCCCGTGCCAAAACTTGGAACCAATAAAACCTATAATATAAGGGCCAACATTAAATTCATCATGCCAAATGGACACAAACTATTCTAAAATTAGCTTGTTTTTGTTCATACAATATACGGAATAGGGCCACCAACAATTAAAAAAATAGCTTTTCTCCTTCTTCTTTTCAACATCAACATGGCTCATTTTTCTAGCTTTAGTTTCCTTTTTGTCACTTCAATTAGTCCATTATCCGCGCGTGCGAAAACTTGACCCTAAAATATAAGGGCCTACTCTAAATGGGCCATTTAAACTTGACCTACACAACATGAATATAACAAGATGAATGGGCTACCCTCCAACCATTTTTACAAGGCTAACCCCAAAACTTGCTGGTTTTCATTGAGGGATACCCTTTCATTGATTGATTTAGCAGAAGGGCTCGTCTATAGCACCATATCCATCTAGCGATATCTCACGTCAAATAAGATAGAAATAGCAAGCAAAACATAGATAACAAACGACATATCAAATCAGGGTAGCAAGCATAACATAGTTCTTAGGGGATAACACGACAGAGATAACACGACAGAGATAAAAAAGTTCATGGTACAACCAACGACATAATTAAGATAGAAATATATAAAAGATAAAAAGCCCTAACACCCTAGGGCAAGACAAGCTTCACGAGACCGGGCCTTCACCACCATCTTCACTGCACCTCCTCCATGCCGTCCTCGCCGATGTAGTAGGGGAGGCTGTGCATACCGTTGCGGGTGGGGAAGATGCTGTTGAAGTCCGTGAAGATGTTGTAGGTGGTGAATGTGATGAACTCGCACCCACACCAAAACACCTTGCTGAGGAGGCAGTACGCATCGAATATGTTGGTGAAGTTGGCGATGAGCCCTATCGGTGGAGTGGTGAGTTTGGACGCACTTCCTCCAGTCGGAACATCACCGGTGAGGCCACCAAGAGGTGGGCGAAGCCCGCACCGAGGAACCACTGGGCAAACTCCTTTCCACCCCTCCAGCGTGAGAACGCCCACACGCGGAGTATTGTCTCCACGACGACACCGATGGGATACTGCCTCTCCGGCACGATCGGTGGGAGCTCGAAGGTGGGGCCGTTGTACTGCATCCTCGCCTGGCTTTGAGAGTGCTCTGGATTTGGGTGAAGAAGAGAAGGGGGCGGCGCAAATGGATGTGTGGAGAATAGGTGGAGAGGTGGGTGGTTTAAATAGAGAAAGGGGAAGGGAAGGGGAGTGGCACCGGCCGCGCTTTGGATTTGCTACATTCAAACGAGCGGCGTCGATCGATATGCAACTTTAATTGCCAACAGGTTTTAATTGCCACGTTGAATAGATGCGAATGGATTGAAAAGTCTGAAACAATGCTCTACATCGAGGAGACAAGCGTGCGAGATGAGACGAACCAGCGGCAGCGACCGTCCCTGCGTCTGTGGCGGCTCGCGTGAAGAAAGAGGCCGGTCAGCGTCCATGGCGGCTCGCGTGCAGAAAGAGGCTGGTCAGCGCATCATGGCGGCGGGCAGCGGCGCATGCAGGCAGGCTAAGCTACGTGCATGCATAGCAGGCTAGCTGGACATGTCATGCATGCATAGCAGGCTTTTGTCGTTGCGGCGCGTGCGGGGCCCAACAGTCTAACCACGACCCAACGGGCGAACAGCGGCACAGTCCGACGCGGCCCCAATTGTCAGGTCCAACGGGCGACACATTCCAGCGCGGCCCCACTCGTCAGAGTTAACGGTCAAAGCACTGACCCGACGGCATCCGCCGTTTGTGACCATTTCTGAGGGTTTCAGACAAGAGAGTGGGGAAAAGTGAGCAAATGTTAAGAGCGTGGGGATGAATGAGTATGGCTAAGGAACCAGGGGCACAGATATAAAAATCCCTAAAATATAAAGTACTCTGGATATGAATTTTACTTGCTAATGGTTGAGAACATATATAGAGTATATTTTATCAACATGAATGTGGGCATTGATGTGTCAAGCACAACAACAATAGTAGTACAGGGTACATAATTTGCCATGATACATAAACAACAAATGTCATGTGACATGAACTCAAATTGCAACAAAAGAGAGATAATTTTGCCATGATACATAAACAACAAAAGAGAGATAACTTTTAGTTGATACACATGTTGATACTCTAGTTCATATATTCTCTTAGTTGCATTCATCATATACTCTAGTTCAATTAACTGTCATTTGTTTTCATTTGTTGTATTATTGACATACTTTAAAAATATTTTGCTATAGGACACAGCATTATTTATTGGTCTATCAAATTAAAGTGCATCAGATCATGGCCAATTCTGAAGGCAACACAGAGGAGGTATACGATGTGGACATGCTCAACAAAGATTTGTTAGAGGCTCATCAGTATACCATCAAGAGCCTGCAAGAGGTGAATGCCTCGCTGAAGGCGGAGAAGCGTCAACTGGCGAATAAGAGTGTTGAACTCTTCAAGAAGACTAATAAGCTAAGGGATGAGAGGGATAAGCTGATCGAGGAGAGGAATAAGCTGAAGCAGGAGAGAAAACTCCTCAGAGCAGAGAGGAATGAGCTCAAGATGGACATAGCTCATTTAAAAAAAGATGGAAAGAGCGATAGAAAGAAGATTCGCCAGCTGCAGCTAATCCTTGATCAAGAGTAGACTTAAGTAGACTTATGAAGTTGACTTATGTAGTTCTTTAACTTGAGTTGACGAGTATCTATTTAGTTTGTGAAGTTGACTTAAGTAGAATTATTTAGTTTGTGAAGTTGACTTCAGTAGAATTATTTAGTTTGTGAGGTAGAATATATATTTTTATTAGCAAAAAATCAATTTGCTAGCGTCGGCCAACAAGGCACGACAGTGGTAATATACTTTTACTGGTGGCATTGTCCATGTGGTACGCCATCAACATGTAGAATACTGCTAACGTGGGCTCCAACGCCACCACTATTTTTTAACAATGGCGCCATATTGGTGGCGTTGGAGCCCTACACCAGCAAGGGCAACTTCGGCATGCCATATCTAGGCTTTTCTACACTAGTGGGGGGGCTCATTCGTCACACCCTAGCTAGTTCATGCATTAGAGTGTTGCATCATGTTTAAACTTTTCCAGAAAATTGAAATGGGGATGATAGAACCCCCAGCACCCCCCCTGGAAACAACTAGGGTTTACTAAAATCTTTTTCAATGAACCTGAAATGCCCTTCTAAAATGTTCATCATCTTTGCCTTGGTCTAGAACCTCTGACAAAAATGGTGCACAATTTTCTAGGACATCATTGGGTCACTGAATTAAATCTTATGTTACTTGCATTTGGGCACTTAAATGCTAGTAAATATTTTAAGTGTCCAAATAATCCCAAACTGAAATGTTCCATGTTGGATATACTCTATACAGTGGGCATGAGCAGTTTGGTGATTTTTGAAATTGCCTAGGTATTTTTAGAAAAGCCACAAACTTGCAGGAATAATAGAAAACAGAAACTAAAATAGGAAAAGCAGAGAGAGAGAAGATACCTACCTGGCACCCACCAAAGCCCACCTGGCCGGCCCAGCTGGCCAGCCCAGCCACCTGGCCCCTCCCCTGTCGTCTTCCTCCTGCCAGGAGGACGGAGGCGTGTGCCTGCCCTGCGCCGGCCACCTCCTCCCTCCCTGCCTGCCTGGCTCCTCCCCGGTGCGCCTAGACGACGCCACGGAGACGCCACGCAACCCCCTGACCCCTCTCACTCTTCCCCGTGGCCCCTCTCCCCTCTGCCCCTCTCTCTCACCCGCGCCGAGCGCAGCCGTCGCTGCCGACGAGCACCGCCATGGCCACAGCCACTGCCTCGCCTCGTCGATGCGCTCAGAGGCTCCGCCTCAACCCCCTCTTCCTCTCCACCGAGCCGCGCCCCGCCGGAAGCCCTGCAGCGTCGTCCCCGACATCATCTTCAACCTCTGGCCGCCGGCGAACTCTTCGGGGATTCGCGAGCTCCAGTCACTCCCCGGCCTTGTCGTTGCCTCTGCTGGATTCGCCATGAGCCCCTGCCTCTTTCCCCTCTCTTCCCGTGCTCGTCCACGCCTTCTAGCCACCAAGGCCATCGGAGCCGACAGCTCCTCGCCGCCGGTCATGTCGCCACCGCGACTACGGCCGTGCAAGCACGCGTCCGAGCCCACCGCTGCACTCAGAGAACTCCCAGGAGCCGAGCACACCCACCAGATCTTCACGCCGTGCTCCGTAGCCCCGTTTTGGTGCACGCCCGAACTCCGGCAGCCGCCCAGCTCGTCGCCGGCGTCGTTTCCGGCCACCCCAGCTCCACCCACTGCCACCACGCGACGCGGCTCGCTCCCAGCTACACGTAGATGCCCTCCGTCGTCCATTTGGTCGCCGGAGGAGGAATCCCGCGCTGCTCCGCCGTGTCTGGCCGCGCCGGCGTCATGTCGCCGGTGGGTTTAGCCCCGGTTGACCAGGGATTTGACCACCCTGGGTCACTGACATGTGGGCCCCGTCCCCTGGTCAAACCTAGATTAGGAGTTAATCTAATACTAGTTTAGGTAATTAGCTAACTGTGACACTGACCAGTGGGACCCACTGGTCAGGTTTGACCTGGACCGTCTCCGTTGACCTGCTGACGTCACACCGACGTCATGCTGACGCAGTAAATCATTTTCTGGATTTAAAATAATCAAAAAATTCCAGAAAATGTCCAAAACTTCTAAAATTCATAGAAAATAAACTATAGCTCAGAATGAAATAATTTATATATGAAAAATGATCAGAAAAATCCAAAGAATCTGAATATGGCATTTTCATGCATGTTTGAACAAGTTAACCTCACTGAATAGGACAATTCATGATTATGGAATAAATAGTAATTAGTTTTGGAGTTGGAATTTGCTATAGGTTTGAATTCCACTTCAATGAATATGACTAACTGTTGCACTAGGTCAATTCAGTACCTTAATATGACATATCATTCATATGAATGTGCATTGCATTGATTGTGGTTCCTCTTGTGTTTGCCGGTGGTTGCTCCCTCTCAGTAGACGTGGTTCCGACGACGTGTTCGATGACACCGATGAAGAACTATATTATCTTCAGAAGTGCCAGGCAAGCAAAACCCCCTTGTTCATTCCGATACAAACCTACTCTCTCGCTTCTGCTCTCTTTTACTGCATTAGGACAACAACGATTCAACTGTTACATGCTGCGGTAGTTGAACCCCTTTCCTCTGCATGACCTGTCATTGCCACAGTAAATAGATGAAACCCACTAGCATGAGTAGGAGTTGTTTGGGCCCTAATGTGCCTACTCATCTATGCTTGTTTGTCATGCCTGCTACTGCTTAGAGTTGAGTCAGGTCTGATTCATCGGGGATGATTCAGAGGTGTGTGAACATGTCCTACTGTGTGTGAGCTAAGTGTGTGAACACAATTTGGTAAAGGTAGCGGTGAGAGGCCATGTAGGAGTACATGGTGGGTTGTCTCATTAAAACCGTCCTCAGGAACTGAGTTCTGTGTTTGTGATCCATGAACAGCTACTACCACACGTTGGGCCCTGAAATATGACCCCGCTCGACTTATTAACCGCCCCTGTCCTCTGTCCAGGAGTTGCAACTAGTTTCTGGTGTTTGTAGGATATGTGTTGGAGGCCGTGCATAGCGCTGACCCTAGGGGTGGGCTATGTTGCGGTAGATACACCGTGGCCCGGTGTACCGAGCGCCCGTTTGGTGTCTCGGGAACCCTGCACACATCGTTTGGGGCTGTGAGCGAAACCTCGGCCAGATCTCCTCGCGGATGGAACCCGAATAGGCGATAAACCTGGACTAGAGACTTGTGTGGTTAGTTAGGTCGTGGTCTACACCAACGTCGGCTTTCGCTTGAAGTCTGCCGAGCACATTTCGTGTGCAGACGCTAAGTGGTGGAAACATGTGTGAAGAAGTACACCCCTGCAGGGTTAATATGATCTATTCGAATAGCCGTGTCCGCGGTAAAGGACTTCTGGGTTGCCTGTACAGTTCATAGACAAGTGAAAGTGGATACTCTAAAACTCGCAAGATAAGCGTGAGTGCCATGGATGGCGTTCTCGTAGGGAGACGGGAGCGGATCCATAGTGGTGTATTGATATGGTGAATATGTGGACTCGTGTGCGCCACCTCAAAAGAGTTACCAGCATTCGTAGTTCAGGATAGCCACTGAGTCAAAGCTGGCTTGCTGCAGTTAAACTCCACCACCCTCTTTGTTGATACCAATGCATTTGTAGATAGTTCTGATGTAAGTCTTGCTGGGTACATTTGTACTCACGTTTGCCTATTTTATGTTTTGCAGAGAGACTTCAGTCTCGCTAGTAGTTCCACATGGACTTCGACATTTAGCTTGTTACCTCAGCTACGATCTTGTGCCCTCGGCAGGATCGGGTAGATAGTCAGGCTTCTCAGCCTTTTTCATTTGTAGATGTCTGTACTCAGACATGTTAAGCTTCCACATGTGCTTTGACTTGTATGCTCTGAATGTTGGGTCATGAGACCCATGTTTGTAATACTTGGCTCCTCGGAGCCTAATGGATAAATACTCTGAGTCGTAGAGTCTTGTTGTGATGCCATGTTGTATTTGCCCATATCCAGCATATTGTGTGTATGATTGAAATGCTTGGTATGTGTGGGATCTGACAACCTAGTTGTTTATCCTTGGTAGCCTCTCTTATGGGGAAATGGTCTTGTGCTTCCATGAGCCATAGTAGTCCGCTAGTTCACCGGAGTCCTGCTAGCCCAGCACTACTGCTCCGGAACACTTAGATTGGCCGGCATGTGTCCTTCCTCGATCCTGTGTCTGTCCCTTTGGGGAAACGTCACACGGTGTCTTTCGGAGTCCTGTTAGCCTGCTACAGCCCGGATTCTGGAGTCCTGCTAGCCCAGTTGCTACAGCCCGAATTCACTCGCTGATGACCGACACGTTCGTTGCTGGGTCATGTATGCCTGTCCCTGTAAGTTAGTGCCACTTTGGGTTCACGACTAGTCATGTCGGCCCGGGTTCTCTATCATATGGATGCTAGCGACACTATCATATACGTGAGCCAAAAGGCGCAAACGGTCCCGGGCCATGGTAAGGCGACACCCGTGGGAATACCGTGCGTGAGACCGCAAAGTGATATGAGGTGTTACAGGCTAGATCGGTGTGACTTAGAATTGGGGTCCTGACAGCGTTGGTATCAGAGCCTGACTACCTGTAGGATTACCAAGCCAAACTGGTCGAAGTTGAGTCTAGAAATGCTTTAGTTATATAAGGGAATTGATTGTGGAAGGGAACGTAAGGCTCTTTTTACTTCTTTACCTTATGCCTTTCTGATCTAAGTCAACCTCTTCTTTGCTACGGGGTTTAAGAACTAGGCTTCTCATCTTTCTATTAGGATCACGTGTTATTAATCCGTAGTAACTTATAGGATTGTTGGTTTCAAGCCTCTGTTCTATTCCTACTACTTTTGTGTGTTGCTAGTTGATCTCAGAACCTTGATATTGTGTTGCTAAGTGGTTATGCCACCAATTGCAGGATGTCTCAAATCTTTTGAGCATTTACAGCCGTTATGCTGTCCGAGTCATCCCAGGTTTCTAAATAGTCTGATGCATTTGCAAATCGCTTCTTTCCGTTCCCGATGTTTCTTTGGGCCAGTTTAACCACACCAATCAGTGAGTTGAGGTACTCTGTTGCCTCGACATATATGTTGGAGCTATTGTTATGACCCTAGGTGTCTTAGAGAACCACTCAGTAATCTAGCAATGCTTTGTATCCTCCGTGTGATGATTCTGGCCATTATTCCCGAAAGCATCCCGTGATGCCATGTAGTTAGTAGGCATTCTATTTCTGGGTTCTTGAGCCCAAGATTCACTCTACTTACTTCCTGTTGTTAGTGTTCGCTAGTTCCTTTAGGATATTAGTAACCTTGCGACAGTCCTCGAGGTCCGTGGTATTTCCTTCTTCCAAATACCATGAACCATTAAGGCAGAAGTTCTTTGAACCAAAAGATCACAACCAGAGTGCTCTTGATGAGTTCTCCATTCTACATTGTGAATCTGCCAGTCCTACCTTTCTGCTTGGATTATCTGGAAGAAATATGTTGAACTTGTTTGACATACTAAATCTATGCATCCGCAACTCAGAAAACCATATGTTCCTTTGAGTTGTCTCTCTTTAGTTGTATTCTGACCTGTGTCTATCAATTGATAGTCAGGACTAGTTGTGCATTCGTGTTATCGATGCTTATTATTCTTGTGGTCCGTCAAGCCATTCTATTACGGAATGACTAGGAGAAACAAACTCCAGTACCTCATCCATATCTAGGATTGGGTCAAAGCGGTTGTATTCCGCAGATCAAAATGCCAATCCAGCTTTTGTTCTGTTCTACCCCGGAGTATTACCATCTTTATATCAAGAATATCATGGGAATTGCACACCATCCTATGAACTCTTGGTACAGTGATACTTCTCACCATCATTATTCATTTCTCGGTCTCCGTGTTATTGTAACCAGAATACCGACAAGTGAATCGTGATGTGTGAAAGTAATACTCCTAACAGCTGCGTTGCCTGGTAGTTAAAGGACAATATTCTCATCCTTGGTGTGTTGGTTATTGAATCACCATCCTAGGACTGATCGTGCTACCTAGTCCATTTTTGTTGGTGCACTCTTCGATCGATGAGTTAGGATTGTGTCAATCCATCACTCTCTTGATCACATCGTCTTGCCCTGAAAAGCAAGATTGTTCTCGAGCTTAGTTACATATCGGTGGTTCGTGACTTTCCGAATATCTTCTCGGAAGTGCTACCAGGTTGTCACCTGATCGCTATGTTGAGCTCGTGATCAAGTTGGTTTTCTTATAAACCACCCCTTCTCCAAGAATCCCCGGAGTCCTGCTAGCCCAGTTGCTACAGCCCGAATTCACTCGCTGATGACCGACACGTTCATTGCTGGGTCATGTATGCCTGTCCCTGTAAGTTAGTGCCACTTTGGGTTCACGACTAGTCATGTCGGCCCGGGTTCTCTGTCATATGGATGCTAGCGACACTATCATATACGTGAGCCAAAAGGCGCAAACGGTTCCGGGCCATGGTAAGGCGACACCCGTGGGAATACCGTGCGTGAGGCCGCAAAGTGATATGAGGTGTTACAGGCTAGATCGGTGTGACTTAGAATCGGGGTCCTAACATCATTGTCGTGGAGGGTGTGGTAAATGAGCGTGCTAGAGAGGACCTCCCACCAGGCGCGCTTGGCCGCCCGGAGGCGCTGGATGGCCGGATCGAAGATCCGTCCAAGGCGATAGAAGTTTGCCCACGCCGACGCTTTGGCGCTGCGGAACCGCGTGTCGTGGCGGCGCGTCTGCTCCCTGCGCCTTTCTGACACCGGAGGATGGAGGGACGAGCTTCCGGCCTCGTCGTCGTTGCACCGCTTACGCCCACCGAACTCCCCGCCGCCGCCATGACCTGCACCCGCGGACGCCATCTCCGGCAACTTCCGATGGTTAAATGCGGCACCAATCGCGGGAGAGCAAGGACTCGAACTCAGCTCGGTGGAGACAACAACGACGCGCAATAACCGCAATAACCACTAGATCAAGCTCACCTTGTCGACTACTATTGAGAAAGAGATCTATTTGAGCGTTTCTTCAAGTAGAACATTAACATATATTATATACCTAAAATTATTTAAAATATGAAAAAATTGTGAATTAAAAAATGTTCACGGATTTTAAAAAAATCACAATTTCAAAATAGTTCACGAATTTGGAAAAAATGTCATCAATTTTTTTTAAAGTTCATTGAATTTTTTAAAATGTTTATCAATTTTGAAAAAGTTCACAAAATGGAAAAAAGTTCATTGATTTTTTTACAAAAAGTTTGAAAAATTGAAAAAGCTCACCGATTTGAAAAAAAAATCATCAATTTTCAAAAACAGTTCACCAATTTTAAAAACAGTTAATTGATTTTGAAAAAAGTTCATAATTTTTAAAAAATTCCATTGATTTAACAAAAAGTTCATCGAATTGTGAAAAAATGATGAGATTCAAAAATGATTTTGAATTTGAAAAGTACATGAATTTTCAAAAAAGGAAAGAGAATGAAAAAAGAAAAGGAAAAGAAAAAACAGAAGAAAACGGCCAGAACAAAACAGGGAAAAAAGAAAACCAAAATAGGAAACCGTTGTGGTTTTTTGCGTTAAAGAAAAATAAAAAAGCAAATTTGGAACAACAGGTTACGAGTCCCACTTGGTTACTGCAGTTTGCTACCGAACGTGAGGTCAGCAGTTCGAATCACCACACCCCCGCATAGTGTTTGGAGTTTAAAACTGATAAGAAAAAGTAAATGGGCCGGCACGTTGGCTGAAGGGGGTGTGCGCCTGTTGGCGAGTTCTCCTATAACGGCGCGGTGACTATGCCTCGCATTAAGCGAGGCACCTTCAAAATCTCGCTGAAGGTTCGAAGGTATTGGGCTGGTCCATTCACATACCCAGTTGTGTTCAACGGAATGCCCGACCTAGACTCGGTATATTTTTTTAGCCCTTTCACATTTGCATTCATAGATTCTTTTGTTGCACATATCATCGCATCGTATTAGTAGGACGACAATTAAATTGCCATGCCTATTGCAGGAACAAATATTGCATGACATGATAAATAATGGTCAAGAGTATTTGCAATTTACCATGGAGGATACCAATTCCTCGTTGTTTGAAGTTAGGCAAACATCACACACTAAAAAGAAGAAGAAAGTTATGAAGCCTAGAGGTCCGGCATTCTCACAATTTGAAGATGTTTTATTGTGTGAAAATTGTGCAACACTAGCATGGATCCGATTTGTGGAACCGAGCAAAAAGGCGAGAAATATTGGGATTTTTTTGGAAATTTTACCACGAGCAGAAACATTATGTGAAGTCACACCCAATATGCACTAACTGTGTCGCCTGTTCTCTTCAACATAGATGGTCACTCATCCAAGAGGCCGTTAAGCAAATTTGTTGGTTATCTCAAACAAATTGTAGGCCGGAACCAAAGCGGCATCGGATTTCAAACCCATGCAACTTTGGCGATGGTTTTGTACCATCAAGTGGAGAAGAAGCCATTCACTTTTTCACATCATTGGTTGAAATTGAACGGGAAGCCCAAGTGGCAGACCGCCCTCAAGGAAATTGAGAACAACACGAAGAAAATGAAGAAAAACGATGGTTCGAGCTCGGCTCAATTAGTTGGGGTGGACGAGGAAGAAGAAGAAGAAAATGGTGGGGTGAACTTGCAACCAACTGTCCCGAAGAGAAACCGGCAAGTGATTAGAAACAAATGGGAGAAGGAGAGGGTGACACGTGATGGAGTGGCAAGCAAATTGTCCGCCACTTGGACGGGCATTTTTTATTCCAAGGGGGTGAAGGAGGAGGAGAGGTGCAAGATGTTCCATTCGCTTATCTATGTATGAACTACTGAATTTTATTTCCGTATGTACTGAACCTATTCGGGCTATACTACTTTTGCATCGTTGAATGTATGATGAATTTGAAGTGTATCATCGTCGTGCATGGATTTGCAAGGATTTTGGTATTAAGATTTTAGGGAGTGTGATTATGGAGAGCGCCAAATGGAACCTGTCCGACGCTATCCCCGGGAGTATAAGAGCTTGGATTAGCTACTCGCGGTTGTAGATGGTCTAAACGAGTGAAAGAACTAAAATTTTCAGGTACCTGATCCATAGGCGCTCCCAACAAAGTTTAACACCGACGCGGCAGTGCCGTGCCGCTAGTGCAGCGGCGCACGCGTGCCCACAGGTGGCCGGCACGGGCTAGAGCGCCGTGCACTTCCGGGGAACAACGTTAATGGAGCCGAGCCGCCTCCGCCCGGGCGCGAGATCCGCAGCTGCGGCGCGGCACCGCACGTGGTGGTGCACAGGCAGCACACCCGCGCCAAGGGCAGCTGCTGGGGCTGGACGGAGAGCAGAGAGAAGAAAGGGCTCCACCCCCTCCGGTCCAGCGCCCACCCACTGACCCACCCAACGTGCAACGAAAAGCCATGGGCCGATCCATGGATCCGCCGTGCAGCAGCAGTAGCCAGCATCCAGCAGCGAGTACAGGCGGGCATCAATTAAGCGCCCTCCACGACGCCTGCCTGCCTGTGTCCGCAACAGTTGGCTTCAATGCGTCGCGTCCCCGTCCTCATGTCATGTGTGAGCAACTTTTATCCACACGCCCAAAACCTGTACCAGTACCCCAGTCTCCTTCCCTCCACTGCGGTGCATCGTGCATGAGCATGATACAGTCTGCCCTACAGAATCCAAGTCAGCAGAAACGGCCTCGCACTGCACTGCATGTGTCGTGGATGGTTATTTACCAAAGATTAAAATCGCGGGAGAAGCGATTTCGCGGCGGCCTCTCCCAGCAGTTATTGCGGCCGACATAGCGGGCAATCGCGGTAATAGCGGAAATTTTTCTAGTTGGAGATATGATTTTTGGAGGGTTTTGCTGATTTTTTAGCCATTAAGAGGGATTTGTGGGGGATTTCACGGCAGCAGACATAGCGTAGCGGTGAGGCTCCCAGTCAGCTATCGCGGCTATTTTGCGGGAGATTTAATACTATGTTATTTACTGAAGTAAGCAAGAGCTGGCCCACGCGTCCTCTCGGGCGATATGGGAGGCGATTAGGGTTTCCCCGTGCCACCACCTTTCTCGCCCTCACCTTGTCATCGCCACCAGTGGAGGTTGCCGTGCAAACCCGCGCGGTCGCCGATGAGGTTGGCGGCGGGGATCTCGCCGCTCCGCCCCTCAAGAGAGGGATGGGCACTGTAGTGCGGCGGCCCTGGTCGGAGAGGCGACGTCGTCCCCGCGGCTGACGGCGTTCGTGGGAAGTGGGTCTGGCCGGTGCCTTCGACCACGAGGGAGGGAGGTGCCAGCAAGCGGTAACCGCGGAGTCGAGCGACCTTCCTCATCGCCAGATCTGGAGGGTTGTTCGTATTGAATTGTTGCACGGACCAGTTGCTCCAAAAGTTCAAACTGATTGAGGGAGGAGGTGGGCAATATATTTCAACACTCCCTCTCACTCTAGGCTATTTTAGTCCTTAGACGTGGGATCGATGTAGGCCGCAGAATTATTTTTATTTAATACTGCGTTGGCAGGGTCTTGAACTCAAGACCTCTTGGCTCTGATACCATATTGAATTGATGCACCGATCAGTTGCTCCAAAAGTCTGAACTGATGGAGAGAGGTGGACAATATATTTCAACAGTTCGTCTCCATGGCATTCTCTTCTCTGAAGGTTCCAGTTGCGGCTCGTGCCGAATCCGGAGCAGATGAAGGTTGGTAGTGTAGGATTGGGACGGGAGAAAACTTTGGTAGGCTGGCTCGGCCCAGCAACGACGACGTATTTCGCGTTGTTATTCTCCTTGAAGGCACAACGAAGGTCCCTTCTTTCTACCCCCGACCCCTCCTCCCTCCCGGACGAAAGTCCAAATTCCGCCTTAGATTGGGCAGTGGCGGCGCCATGCGCGTTGTACACTCCGTGGAGGTGCTATCTTGGGAGACTTGGATTCCTCGGTGAGGGTGGCTATGGGCAGTGGGCTCCTGGCAAGGGCTCGAGTGACGATGGTGGTGTGGAGGTTCACAGGTGGAGCGGCATGGCATCTACCATGTCGATGACGATGGGTCTCGGTGGCATGCCAAAACTGAGTCTTGGTGACGGATGCGTCTGGATGGACAAGCGCAGGGCGGTGGCGTGGTCTGGCGACATGTTGATCCGGCGGCAAATGGCCTAGCAAGATGAATGTGTTGATCGCTCCTGAATGCGGGCGACAGGAGATGACGACTGCTGATTCAACCAATTAGTGCTCTCAACTTGTCGTTGGGGGGCTTAGTGACGCCATTGGATTAGATGGTGTGTGGTTATGCGAGGTCAGGACACATTATCAAGTTTGTATGTGCAGTGATAATGGTTGCCAGCCATATTAATTTGGGTTGATTCATGTATTTGTTTTTATGAGACCCCGTTGAATAATATAATAAGAAAGAATGGATGCATAGTCATGCCGAGGCCGGGGTGGTTCTTCTTTCCAAAAATACTTTTACTGAAGAAAGTGTCCATGGAAAGCAGTACTGGTAAAGATCAGCTGTACGCCTGTACCGAAAGGTGCGCTGCGAATGCATCGGGTTGGATTGGATTGGGTCGTGTCCGTGGACGGACCGGACGAGCTGTTGCACACACAGGACCAACTCACATCGATCATTATTGCCGGGGATCGATTTCCTTGGGTACAGGCACATTGATTGTTGCTCCGGCTCGATCTATCGGCCGAACCTCCTTCCTTCTTTATAAAAGCTTGCCAACTAATGACAGACAGGGGGTGCAGTGCATGATCTCTGATCTGCTGCTGTGTGTCCAACTGCAACCATCTTGCTCTTCCTCCTTTTGTTTTTGTTCCATCATCGGAGAGTTATGCTCGGCAAGTACGCCTAAGAATACAGGCACGCACGCATTGACGCCTTCTTCATCATTTGCTGGGATTTGGGAGCAGCAGCGGCAGCTGCTGCAGCCAGGATCTTGGGGACAGCCCGATGTGCCGCCAACACACGTCCATGTTCCCGTTGCTTTCACAGAAAACTCTTCTGTTTTTGCGGCGTGTAAAAGTCGTACCACGGCGCGACTAACTGACGTGACAGTTGACATGACATTTACGGTGGCCAATGCGTGTTACTGTCCGAAGATTATGCTCGTGATTCCACTCCATTTCATGGCAAATTCAGAACTTTTTTTACAGTTTCCATGCAGGGGAAGTATAAAAAATGCACAAAAGCAGCTATTTTCTCGATTGTTAATTAGGTGACCCGCTCACGATCGCAACAAAATCAACTCCATGATGATGTAATTACATACTCTGTCTGTCCGAACCAGTAGCGCCTCTCCTATCGCCAGCATCTCTCAACACACGCAGCTAATCCAAAGAATTCGTAAGACGGAAGAAGAATCAAGAAATTCATTGAACTTAAAAAAAAAAGTAAAAAGCACACGGTGGTAAATAAGGCCCTAAAGACACACGCAAGAAGACAAGATTCTGTTTTTTCTTCAGAATCTTCCGTAAATTACCGAATGGTCGCCATGCTGACCGACACGATCAAGCTTCAGCTCTCTCGGATCGACCCGGCCGGCTTGAGCGGCCGATCGTCAGCCTCGTCGACCGAGATGCTGCGGCCAGGTCGTGTCATCGACGACGCCGACCCCGGGGCGGTGAGCTCCTGGATGCGGACGACGATCTCCGGCATCGCCGGCCGCTGGTCGGGGACCGGCACGGTGCAGTCCATGGCCAGCCGCAGCATCTCCACCATCTCCTCCTCCGCGCCCGGGTGCCTCAGCAGCTCCGTGTCGAACACCTCGGACGTCCACTCCTCGCGCACCACGGACCGCGCCCACCGCGGGAGGTCCACGCCCTCGTCGTGCAGCACGGCGTTCGTCGGCGCCTTCCCCGTCAGCATCTCCAGCAGCAGCACCCCGAAGCTGTACACGTCCGCCTTCTGCGACAGCCGCCGCGGGTCGGCCACCACCTCGGGGGCGCGGTAGCCCGCCACGCGCATCGACGGCGCGCCGGCGGGGCCGACGAGGCTCGCCAGGCCGTGGTCGGCCACGCGCGCGTCCACCGACCGGCCGAGGAGTATGTTGGACGACTTGATGTTGCCGTGCGCCACCTTGGAGCCCGTCGCGTGGATGTACTCCAGGCCGCGCGCCGAGGCCAGCGCGATGCGTCTCCTCGACTCCCAGCTCAGCGGCGATCGCCCGGCGCCACGGTTGCCTGAGATTCTCACCAGTTCAGAAATTTTGATCCAATTCGGAGCAGAGAGTTTCGAACAAGTAAACAGAGAGAACCGGACATGAACACTCAGCCGACGTACCGTGAAGCATCGAGGAGAGGCTGCCCGTGGCGACGAACTCGTACACCATGAGCCGCTCGTCCTTGCTGAAGTAGTAGGCCTGCAGGGGCACGACGTTGGGATGGTCCAACCCACCGATCGCCGCGATCTTGTCCCGGAACTCGCGCTCCGGCAGCGACGTCTCCTTGAGACGCTTCACCGCCACCGCCGGCGCCGTCTCCAGCGCGGCCTTGTACGTGGTACCGTACGTGCCCTTGCCAAGCACCTCGGCGGACGCGCGGAGCAGGTCCTCCAGATCGTACGGCCTCGGCACCCTCCCGAAGAAGAAAAGCTTCTTCCGCCCCACGGAGACGGGGGCGACCGGAGGCGGCATTGAAGCGGTCGGAGGCGGCCGCGCGTCGGAGACCCGTGGAGTGTAGCTATTCGGGCTCATCGCCTCTTTGCTGTGCAGGGCCAGCTCCGCCGCGACGGCGTCCTGGCTGCGGTAGGTTCTTCTTGGCTTGCGGCGCAGGGCACCACAGGCAAGGACTAGAACGGCGGCGATAAGCAGGAAGCCCAAAGCGCAGCCGATCACAATGCCCGCGATGGCACCGCCGGCGAGGTGTCGCCGGCCTCGCCCGCGGCCGTTTCCCGCGACCGCGGCTTCGGGGGCAACCGTGGGAGGCTGGGACGGTGGTTGGGTAGATGCTGTTCGACACGGCGGGAGGGGCTTGCCACACAGTGTCATGCCGAGGAAAGATGTGGCGGGCATGCCGCCGAAGCCTTTCGGAACCTCGCCGGTGAGGTCGTTGAAGGAGACGTTAAAATACAAGAGGGATGGCACGTCGACGTTCGGCAGCTCCTTGGTGAAGAGGTTGCCCTCCAAGAAGAGCAGCTGCAGCTTCCCGCTCTTGGCAATGGCGGGCGGTATTCTCCCGGAGAGCCGGTTTTCAGCGACGTTTAGCTGCGTCAACGCCGGGAGGGAGAGAATCGCGGCCGGGAGCTCACCGGAGAAGTGGTTGGACTGCAGGTTGATGACCCGCAGCTTGACGCAGGAGGCCAGGTCGGCCGGCAGCGGGCCCGAGAGCGCGTTGAAGCGCAGCGACAGCACGGTGAGCTTGGTGAGGCCGCCGAGCGCGCCGACGGGGACGGAGCCGCGGAGGCCGTCCCCGGGGAGGTGGAGCCCGGTGACGCGGCCGCCGGAGCAGACGACGCCGGTCCAGGAGCACGTCTGCCGGGACGTGTTCCAGGACACGGACGCCGACCCGAAGGGCGCGAGGAAGGCCTGCAGCGCCGCGGTGTCGGACGCCAGGTCGTCGGCGGCGCGCGCCGCGCCGAAGGCCACGGCCAGGAGCAACGCCAGCGCGGCGACGAGCGGCGGAGGCATGGCTGTGGTGGTCCCTTCCCTTGGCCGATCACACCATGTGAGAGGGTTGGAAGAGGAGAGATGGGGAGGGACGAAACAAGAAAGTGGAATATCGGAAAGAAGCTTCACAAATGGCTCGTTTGGCGACAAGGGGAAGAAGGCTTGAGGAGGCCGGACTCACTTCCACAAAACGATGGCGCAAATCCGCAACCACATTCTCGGTCTGCACGTGCTCTCTACCGTCCGATAAAACATTGGACGGCTACGATCGCACGCCTGCCCGCTGTCGTTGATCCTACTCCTGGTCCAGTTGACGCTGATGGAACGAGACGATCTGGAGTAGTACAACTCAACTCGACAGTGCGTGAAAACGATCAGCGAAACAGTTGCTCGTTTGAATTTTGGTCAGTTGTTGCTAGCTGCTGATATTGAGACCCACTGCTTTGTAGGCCAATGTGATGAACACGAATGCTCGACCATTTTCCTACTGTCAGCAGACATCACCCCGGTGCAGTTGGCTTCATGGACTGGTTCACTCGATGATGTGTGGAGCTGTGGAAGTGGACAGCGTCGTGCTCGTGCAGCCGTGCGCGACGAAGTAAACCGGTTCCTGACGGCCGGAGCCGTAACTGTCGAGAGGTTTACGAGGCGTAGGAAAAAATTGAGCGTGTGTGATGATCGTCTGTCAGTTACCGTCCGTTGAACGAGTAACTTCTCAGCAATGCTGAGCTAGGAACGTGCATTTTCCTTCGTAAGTGCGGAATTGAATTGGCCAAACGGCCAAAACAACTAGGAATAGCCGAGAGCGAATGGTCGTCAGAGTCAGTCACATCGCGTTCTTCGTTTGTCGACAGATTTTGCAACAATGGGGTACATAATTTAAGAACAAAGTATTTTCTCGATGGTGATATGCTCAATGCAAACTTTAAAAAGGATCCTCTATTACTTGGCAAAGTATTATGACGAGAGTTAATTCGTTAAAGCATGGTTATATCTGGCGAGTGGGCAATGGACCAAATATTGATATTTGGGAAGATGAATGAATCCCAAATTACCAGAATAGGAACATTATTACTCCAAGATGGCGACACCTCTGTCAAGGTTGTCTGATCTTATTGATCCAGTCACTAGTTAATGTGATGAAGACCTGGTGAGACAAATGTTATGGTCAATTAATGCTCAGCGGGTCCTTGAGATTTCTCTTTCTCAGCATGATATGTCAGATTTTATAGCGTTGAGCTAAAAAATGTTCACTGTTCAATCGGCTTATTTTGCGGAATGGGACTACCAGCACGGGAGTAAACTTTGACATACTAATGGTATGAGACAAATTGATGTTAATCCTATTTATCTAACATTTCGAAATTATCTTGTTCGTCAAAAGTTAAAATCTTTATTTGGCGCACATTGTATGTCACTTTCCCTTGTCGTCTTACACTTGCCAGTAGACATCTGAAAGTGTCACCCCAATGCCCATCTTCTTCTCATGGGCCAGAAGATACAAGCGCCTATTATTTCAGTGCCAAAAAGCTAAGGACGTACGGAGTAGGCTGGGGATGGATGAAGTGATTAAAAGAGCTTGTGAAAGATCGTGAATGTGAGACTGTCATTGAGTTCTCACTTCTGCTACCAGAATAAGATTTCTCCATTTTGGGTCTCCAGAATGCTCGTGAATTGATAGCCATTACAGCTTGATTCTTGTGGTACGAAAGGTGTAAAGTGGTTCATGAGGAAACAACTTAGGATGCTTATCGAATTTCTATGGGGATTCGTGCTGGCAAATTACGTTAATGCCTCTTCCCCCAATGCTACAAGTAAAATAGGGGAATGGATTCAACCCCCTAGGGATTTTGCAAAACTCAATATTGATGCATCTTTTGATTAAGACATGCTTAGGGGCATGGCTGGCGTCGTCATCAGAGATGACAAAGGGAATTTTATTGTTGACGAAAATAGGAGAATCGACTAGTGTGCAGATGTCATGACAGCTAAAGTTCTGGTGCTAAGATTCGGCCTAACCCTTGTGCAAAAGGCGGGCTACAATTGTATCATTATTAATTCTGTTTGTGGAGATCATTGATACCATGAAGAATGGATGACATTCTGCGGGAAGCGAACATTGTAGTAGGGAAGCGAACAAAGTTGCTCATGAGTTTGCTAGGTTAGCTAGATTTTATTCAACTAACAATTGGTTTGAGGAGCCTGTGAGCGAAATTGTACCTCTCGAAACAAGTTTTCGCCCCGCTTTATATATAAAGCAACAACACCGAACAGTACACGACCGAACAATACAAGGTGGAGAGGAAAACTCTCTTACAGAGTGGATCAAAAGATACAACAAGAAGTGTAGAGCTAGCCTAACAACTCGCCTAGGACCAACCAAGGACACCAAAACTCCACGACAACGCCCCCAGGAGGACGACGCCGCGAAGCGTCGCCACTGCCGAGTCTGAGAACAGGCAAGGGTTTTCACCCGGACCCTGACACATGAACAAGACCCACGACTACACCTTCAAGAAGGGAATGCCACCCACAGGCATCGTCATCGCCGGCGCCAAGCGCAAAGCTTTCGCTCGGGAACTCACAAGTACCACCAGGAGGCGCAACTGCCACCCCCGCAGCGAGAGCCAGGCCAACCCCGCCAAATCCGGGCACGAACAAAGCATGACAGAGCCTTCCACCCCTACACTCATGCCGCCCGCACAACCAAGAGGTCTAGGCACCACCTTCACCACGAGACCTGCTGGAAAGCCCACCGTGGATCCCGCCATCCAGGACCGCCGCCCCGGCATCCTTTGACAACTCAACACAAACGCCAAAACACGAGGCCGCCTCTCCAACCAAGCCCCGAGCCTCCACCTCGACCTGGACATAGAAGGACAGACCATGCGGAAGGGAGCAACCAGGCCGCGCCCAGGGGACCAAGTCGAACGCCTTCACCGGCTGAAAGAACACGTGGTGCCCCCATGTTTGGTTTTGGTAATTGATGGCAGTCTCTATGGACTAATGGTTACCTTGAGTTATTTGAAGGGTTTGTCCATAGGTATTGCTTGAAGACCATTTATTGGTTTCAAGGTTATTAGAAGAAGAATATGTGTTGACAAAGGTGCTATTCCAGGATCTATCCAAAGATTGGTCACGTGAGAGTTGAGCCTATTGCAAGCATGTCTTGAAGAAGAAGATTTTGCGAACATTCCTGTTTACCTTCAAGACATCATCTTAATTAAGAGAGTTGGAAATATTCAAGGTTGATCAAGACTAAGTACAAAGAGTGATTCAAGTTGATCAACACACAAAGCGTAGAAGATGTACCAAGCGGGATCAAGTGATCTCATGGTATGGTATGTTGGGAAAAGTTGCATGGAAAAAAAAAATCTACGCACACGCAAGATCTATCAAGGAGATGCATAGCAACGAGAGGGAAAAGTGTGTCTATGTACCCTCGTAGACCGTAAGCGGAAGCGTTTGTTAACGCGGTTGATGTAGTCGAACTTCTTTGTGATCCAACCGATCGAGTACCGAACGTACGACACCTCCACGTTCAGCACACGTTCAGCTCGGTGACGTCCTCGCCTTCTTGATCCAGCAAGACGGCGAAGTAGTGGATGAGTTCCGGCAGCACGATGGCATGGTGACGGTGATGGTGAAGCTATCTCCGCAGGGCTTCACCTAAGCACTACGAAAATATGACCGAGGGACTAAACTGTGGAGGGGGGCACCGCACACGGCTAAGCAATTGTCGTGGTTATGTGTGGTGCCCCCCTCCCACATATATATAGGTGGGGGGAGATGGGAGAGGCCAAGGGGCGCCCCAAGTAGGGCCGAATCCTACTTGGGCTCCTGCCATTGCCCGCGCCCCCTTCCATATTTGCTTCCGGGAGAAAGGAAAGGGGGGAGAGAAAGGAAGGGGGAGGCCGAATCCCCCTTTTCCTTTCCTCCCCTCGGCCGGCTGCCATAGGTGGGGCACACCAGCCCCTTGTGGGCTGGTGTGCTCCCCTCTTTTGGCTCATATGGCCCATATACTTCCCGGGGTGCCCGGAACCCCTTCCGGTGATCCGATAACTACTCGGTGTACTCCGAAACTCTTCTGGAGTCCAAATATCATCGTCCTATATATCAATATTTACCTCCGGACCATTTCGGAGCTCCTCGTTATGTCCGTGATCTCATCCGGGACTCTGAACAACATTCAGTCACCAAATCATATAACTCATATAACACTATATCGTCAACGAACGTTAAGCGTGCGGACCCTACGGGTTCGAGAACTATGTAGACAAGACTGAGACACCTCTCCGGTCAATAACCAATAGCGGAACCTGGATGCCCATATTGGTTCCTACATTCTACGAAGATCTTTATCGGTCAAACCTTATGACAACATACGTAATTCCCTTTGTCCATCGGTATGTTACTTGCCCGAGATTTGATCGTCGGTATCTACATACCTAGTTCAATCTCGTTACCGGCAAGTCTCTTTACTCATTCCGTAATACATCATCTTGCAACTAACTCCTTAGTCACTTTGCTTGCAAGGCTTCTTATGATGTGTATTACCGAGAGGGCCCAGAGATACCTCTCCGATACTCGGAGTGACAAATCCTAATCTCGATCTATGCCAACTCAACAAACACATTCGGATACCTATAGAGCGTCTTTATGATCACCCAGTTACGTTATGACGTTTGATAGCACACAAGGTATTCCTCCGGTATCCGGGAGTTGCGTAATCTCATAGTCGATGGAATATGTATTTGTCATCAAGAAAGCAATAGCAATAAACTGAACGATCAATATGCTAAGCTAACGGATGGTATCATTCTCCTAATGATGTGATCCCATTATCAAATGACAACTCATGTCTATGGTTAGGAAACCTTAACCATCTTTGATCAACGAGCTAGTCTAGTAGAGGCTTACTAGGGATACGATATTTGTTTATGTATTCACACATGTATTTAAGTTTCCGATCAATACAATTCGAGCATGAATAATAAACCTTTATCATGAATAAGGAAATATAAACTAACAACTTTATTATTGCCTCTAGGGCATATTTCCTTCAGTCTCCCACTTGCACTAGAGTCAATAATCTAGATTACATTGTAATGAATCTAACACCCATGGAGTCTTGATGATGATCATGTTTTGCTCACGGAAGAGGCTTAGTCAACGGGTCTACCACATTCAGATCCGTATGTATTTTGTAAATCTCTATGTCTCCATCCTTGACCTTTTCACGAATGGAGTTGAAGCGTCTCTTGATGTGTTGGTTCTCTTGTGAAACCTGGATTCGTTCGCCAAGACAATTGCTCCAGTGTCGTCACAAAAGATTTTCATTCGACCCGATGCACTGGGTATTACACCCAGATCGGATATGTACTCCTTCATCCAGACTCCTTCATGTGCTGCTTTCGAAGCAGCTATGTACTCTGCTTCACACGTAGATCCCGCCACGACGCTCTGCTTGGAACTGCACCAACTGACAGTTCCACCATTCAATTTAAATACGTATCCGGTTTGTGACTTAGAATCATCCGAATCAGTGTCGAAGCTAGCATCGACGTAAACATTTACGACGAGCTCTTTGTCACCTCCATAAACGAGAAACATATCCTTGGTCCTTTTTAGGTACTTCAGGATGTTCTTGACCGCTGTCCAGTGATCCACTACTGGATTACTTTGGTACCTCCCTGCCAAACTTATGGCAAGGCACACATCAGGTCTGGTACATAACATAGCATACATGATAGAACCTATGGCTGAGGCATAGGGAATGACTTTCATTTTCTCTCTATCTTCTGCAGTGGTCGGGCTTTGAGTCTGACTCAACTTCACACCTTGTAATACAGGCAAGAACCCTTTCTTTGACTGATCCATTTTGAACTTCTTCAAAACTTTGTCAAGGTATGTGCTTTGTGAAAGTCCTATTAAGCGTCTCGATCTATCCCTATAGATCTTGATGCCCAATATATAAGCAGCTTCACCGAGGTCTTTCATTGAAAAATTCTTATTCAATTATCCTTTTATGCTATCCAAAAATTCTATATTATTTCCAATCAATAATATGTCATCCACATATAATATCAGAAATGCTATAGAGCTCCCACTCACTTTCTTGTAAATACAGGCTTCACCGTAAGTCTGTATAAAACCATATGCTTTGATCACCTCATCAAAGCGTATATTCCAACTCCGAGATGCTTGCACCAGTCCATAGATGGATCGCTGAAGCTTGCACACTTTGTTAGCACCTTTAGGGTCGACAAAACCTTCTGGTTGCATCATATACAACTCTTCTTTAAGAAATCCGTTAAGGAATGCAGTTTTGACGTCCATTTGCCAGATTTCATAATCATAAAATGCGGCAATTGCTAACATGATTCGGATAGACTTAAGCATCGCTACGGGTGAGAAAGTATCATCGTAGTCAACCCCTTGAACTTGTCAAAAACCTTTCGCGACAAGTCGAGCTTTGTAGACAGTAACAATACCATCAGCGTCAGTCTTCTTCTTGAAGATCCATTTATTTTCTATGGCTTGCCGATCATCGGGCAAGTCCACCAAAGTCCACACTTTGTTCTCATACATGGATCCTATCTCAGATTTCATGGCCTCAAGCCATCTGTCGGAATCTGGGCTCATCATAGCTTCTTCATAGTTCGTAGGTTCACCTTGGTCTAGTAACATGACTTCCAGGATAGGATTACCGTACCACTCTGGTGCGGATCGTGCTCTGGTTGACCTACGAGGTTCAGTAGCAGCTTGATCTGAAGTTTCATGATCATTATCATTTACTTCCTCTCTAGTTGGTGTAGGCATCACGGGAACGGTTTTCTCTGATGTGCTACTTTCCAATCCGAGAGAAGGTACAATTACCTCATCAAGTTCTACTTTCCTTTCACTCATTTCTTTCGAGAGAAACTCCTTCTCTAGAAAGGATCCATTCTTGGCAACAAAGATCTTGCCTTTGGATCTGTGGTAGAAGGTGTACCCAGTTGTTTCCTTAGGGTATCCTATGAAGACGCACTTCTCCGATTTGGGTTCGAGCTTATCAGGCTGAAGCCTTTTGACATAAGTGTCGCAACCCCAAACTTTAAGAAACGATAGCTTAGGTTTCTTGCCAAACCATAGTTCATACGGTGTCGTCTCAACGGATTTAGACAGTGCCCTATTTAACATGAACGCGGCTGTCTCTAATGCATAACCCCAAAATGATACTGGTAAATCGGTAAGAGACATCATAGAATGCACCATATCCAATAAAGTACGGTTACGACGTTCGGACACACCATTACGCTGTGGTGTTCCAGGTGGCGTGAGTTATGAAACAGTTCCACATTGTTTTAAATGAAGACCAAACTCGTAACTCAAATATTCGCCTCCGTGATCGGATCATAGAAACTTTATTTTCTTGTTATGATGATTCTCCACTTCACTCTGAAATTCTTTGAACTTTTCAAATGTCTCAGACTTGTGTTTCATCAAGTAGATACACCCATACCTACTCAAATCATCTGTGAAGGTCAAAAAATAACGATACCCGCCGCGTGCTTCAACACTCATCGAACCGCATACATCAGTATGTATCATTTCCAATAAGTTATTAGCTCGCTCCATTGTTCCGGAGAACGGAGTTTTAGTCATCTTGCCCGTGAGGCATGGTTCACAAGTATCAAATGATTCATAATCAAGTGATTCCAAAAGTCCATCTGCATGGAGTTTCTTCATGCGCTTTACACCAATCTGACCTAAACGGCAGTGCCACAAGTATGTTGCACTGTCATTATCAACTTTGCATCTTTTGGCATCAATATTATGAATATGTGTATCACTACGATCGAGATTCAACAAAAATAGACCATTCATCAAGGGTGCATGACCATAAAAGATATTACTCATATAAATAGAACAACCATTATTCTCTGATTTAAATGAATAACCGTCTCGCAGTAAACAAGATCTAGATATAATGTTCATGCTCAACATGGGCACCAAATAACAATTATTGAGGTCTAAAACTAATCCCGAAGGTAGATGTAGAGGTAGCGTGCCGACGGCGATCACATCGACCTTGGAACCATTCCCGACGCACATCGTCACCTCGTCCTTAGCCAATCTTCATTTATTCCATAGCTCCTGTTTCGAGTTACAAATATGAGCAACCGAACCAGTATCAAATATCCAGGCGCTGCTACAAGCATTAGTAAGGTGCACATCAATAACATGTATATCAAATATACCTTTGTTCACTTTGCCATCCTTCTTATCCGCCAAGTATTTGGGGCAGTTCCGCTTCCAGTGACCATTCCCTTTGCAGTAGAAGCACTCAGTTTCAGGCTTGGGTCCAGCTTTGGGCTTCTTCCCGGGAGTGGCAACTTGCTTGTCATTCTTCTTGAAGTTCCCTTTCTTACCCTTGCCCTTTTTCTTGAAACTAGTGGTCTTGTTAACCATCAACACTTGATGCTCCTTCTTGATTTTTACCTCTGCGGCCTTAAGCATCGCGAAGACCTCAGGAATCGTTTTGTTCATCCCTTGCATATTATAGTTCATCACGAAGCCTTTGTAGCTTGGTGGCAGTGACTAAAGAACTCTGTCAATAACACTATCAACTGGAAGATCAACTCCCAGACATTTTGAGTATGTGTTCACTGACAGAACTATTCTCCTCCATCTTGCAGCTATAGAACTTATTGGAGACTTCATATCTCTCAACTCGGTCATTTGCTTGAAATATTAACTTCAACTCTTGAAACATCTCATATGCTCCATGACGTTCAAAACGTCTTTGAAGTCCCGGTTCTAAGCCGTAAAGCATGGCACACTGAACTATAGAGTAGTCATCATTCCGCGTTTGCCAGGCGTTCATAGCGTCCAGATTAGCGGGAGCGGGTGGGTCACCTAGCGGTGCATCAAGGACATAATTCTTCTGTGCAGCAATGAGGATAACCCTCAAGTTACGGACCCAGTCCGTGTAGTTGCTACCATCATCTTTCAACCTAGCTTTCTCTAGGAACGCATTAAAATTCAAGGGAACGGTAGCTCGGGCCATTGATCTACAACATAGATATGCAAAAGTATAAGGCTAAGTTCATGATAAATTAAGTTCAATTAATCAAATTACTAATGAACTCCCACTTAAATAAACATCCCTCAAGTTTATCTAAGTGATACATGATCCAACTCAACTAACCCATGTCCGATCATCACGTGAGATGGGGTAGTCATCAATGGTGAACATTGAAGGAAATATGCCCTAGAGGCAATAATAAAGTTTTTATTTTATATTTCCTTATTCATGATAAAGGTTTATTATTCATGATAGAATTGTATTGATCGGAAACTTAAATACATGCGTGAATACATAAACAAACACCGTGTCCCTAGTAAGCCTCTACTAGACTAGCTCGTTGATCAAAGATGGTTAAGGTTTCCTAACCATGGACACGTGTTGTCATTTGATAACGGGATCACATCATTAGGAGAATGATGTGATGGGCAAGACCCACCCATTAGCTTAGCATAATGATCGTTCAGTTTATTGCTATTGCTTTCTTCATGTCAAATACTTATTCCTTCGACTATGAGATTATGCAACTCCCGGATACCGGAGGAATACCTTGTGTGCTATCAAACGTCACAACATAACTGGGTGATCATAAAGATGCTCTATAGGTATCTCCGAAGGTGTTTGTTGAGTTGGCATAGATCAAGATTAGGATTTGTCACTCCGAGTTTCGGAGAGGTATCTCTGGGCCCTCTCGGTAATACACATCATAAGCTTGCAAAAAAATGACTAAGGAGTTAGTTACAAAGGTGATGTATTACGGAACGAGTAAAGAGACTTGCCGGTAACGAGATTGAACTAGGTATCGAGATACCGACGATCGAATCTCGGGCATGTAACATACCGATGGACAAAGGGAATTACGTATGTTGTCATAACGGTTCGACCGATAAAGATCTTCGTAGAATATGTAGGAGCCAATATGGGCATCCAGGTTCCGCTATAGGTAGTGTCTCGGTCATGTCTACATAGTTCTCGAACCCGTAGGGTCCGCACGCTTAACGTTTGTTGACGATATAGTGTTATATGAGTTATATGTTTTGGTGACCGAATGTTGTTCGGAGTCCCGGATGAGATCACAGACATGACGAGGTGTCTCGAAATGGTCAAGAGGTAAAGATTGATATATAGGACGATGGTATTCGGACACCGGAAGAGTTTCGGAGTGCACCGGGTAGTCCTCGGGTCACCGGAATGGGTTCCGGATACCCCCGGTAAGTGTATGGGCCTAATGGGCCAAAGGGGGGACAGACCAGCCCCTGGTGCGCCCCTTCTTTGGACAGCAGGTCCTAAGGGAAGGAAAGGAGGGAGGGCTAGCCCCTCCCGCCTTTCCCTCTCATTGGAGAAAGGAAAGGGGGGGGGGGGCGCCACCCTCCCCTGCCTTTCCCCCGCACCTATATAAGGCAGGAGGCGCGGCTTGGGAGGGACTCCAAGTAGGATTCCTCCTACTTGGGCACCTCCTTTGGCTACTGCTCCCTCCCTCCCACCTATATATATGTGGGGACGAGGCGCCACACAAGGACACAACATAGTCTTAGCCGTGTGCGGCGCCCCCGTCCACAGTTTACACCCTCGGTCATATTTTCGTAGTGCTTAGGCGAAGCCCTGCGGAGATCACTTCACCATCACCGTCACCACGCCGTCGTGCTGTCGGAACTCATCCACTACCTTGCCGTCTTGCTGGATCAAGAAGGCGGAGGACGTCACCGAGCTGAACGTGTGCTGAACACGGAGGTGCCGTAGGTTTCGTACTCGATCGGTTGGATGGCGAAGAAAGTTCGACTACATCAACCACGTTGTTAAACGCTTCCGCTTACGGTCTACGAGGGTACGTAGACACACTCTCCCCCTCATTTCTATGCATCTCCATGGATAGATCATTGCATGTGCATAGAATTTTTTTGTTTTCCATGCAACGTTCCCCAACAGTGGCATCCGAGCCAGGTTTATGCGTAGATGATATGCACGAGTAGAACACAAAGAGTTGTGGGCGGTAATAGTCATACTGCTTACCACCAATGTCTTATTTTGATTCGGCGGTATTGTGGGATGAAGCGGCCCGGACCAACCTTACATGTGTACGCACATGAGACCGGTTCCACCGACTGACATGCAACTAGTTTTGCATAAAGGTGGCTGGCGGGTGTCTATTTCTCCTACTTTAGTTGAATCGAATTTGACTACGGCCGGTCCTTGAAGAAGGTTAAAACAGCAAACTTGACGAATCACCGTTGTGGTTTTTGTCGTAGGTAAGAACGGTTCTTGCTAGAAACCCGTAGCAGCCACGTAAAACTTGCAACAACAAAGTAGAGGACGTCTAACTTGTTATTGCAGGGTATGTTGTGATGTGATATGGCCAAGAGATGATGTGATTTACGTTATTGTATGAGATGATCATGTTTTGTAAGATATCAAGCAACCGGCAGGAGCCTTATGGTTGTCTCTTTATTGTATGAAATGCAAACGCCATGTAATTGCTTTACTTTATCGCTATGAGTTAGCAATAGTTGTAGAAGCAATAGTTGGAGAGACGACCACGACGCAACGATGGAGATCAATGTGTCGAGCCGGTGATGATGGAGATCATGACAATGCTTTGAAGATGGAGATCAAAAGCACAAGATGATGATGGCCATATCATGTCACATATTTTGATTGCATGTGATGTTTATCTTTTATTCATCTTATTTTGCTTAGTACGGCGGTAGCATTATAAGATGATCCCTTCACTAAATTTCAAGGTAAAAGTGTTCTCCCTGAGTATGCACCATTGCTACAGTTCATCGTTTCGAGACACCACGTGATGATCGGGTGTGATAGACTTTAAGTTCACATACAACGGGTGTTAGACAGTTTTGCACATGCAGAATACTTGGGTTAAACTTGACGAGCCTAGCATGTACAGACATGGTCTCGGAACACTGGAGACCGAAAGGTCGAACATGAGTCATATAGTAGATATGATCAACATAAAGATGTTCACCATTGAAGACTACTCCATCTCACGTGATGATCGGACTTGGTTTAGTTGATATGGATCATGTATCACTTAGACAACTTGAGGGATGTTGATTTAAGTGGGAGTTCATTAGTAATTTGATTAATTGAACTTAATTTATCATGAACTTAGTCTTGATAGTTTTTGCATATCTATGTTGTAGATCAATAGCTAGCGTATAGCTCCCCTGTTTTATTTTGATGTGTTCCTAGAGAAAACTAAGTTGAAAGATGATAGTAGCAATGATGCGGACTGGGTCCGTGATCTGAGGATTATCCTCATTGCTGCACAGAAGAATTATGTCCTTGATGCACCGCTAGGTGACAGACCTATTGCAGGAGCAGATGTAGACGTTATGAATGTTTGGCAAGCTCGATATGATGACTACTTAATAGTTTAGTGCGCCATGCTTTACGGCTTATAACAGGTACTTCAAAAACGTTTTGAACGCCACGGAGCATATGAGATGTTCCAAGAGATGAAATTGTTTTTTCAGACTCATGCCCGTGTCGAGAGGTATGAGACCTCTGACAAGTACTTTGCCTACAAGATGGAGGAGAATAGCTCAACCAGTGAGCATGTGATCAGAATGTCTAGGTACTACAATCGCTTGAATCAAGTGGGAGTTAATCTTCCAGATAAGATAGTGATTGACAAAGTTCTCTAGTCACTATCACCAAGCTACTAGAACTTCATGATGAACTATAATATGCGAGGGATGACGAAAATGATTCCCGAGCTCTTCGCGATGCTGAAATCAGCGATGGTAGAAATCAAGAAAGAGCATCAAGTGTTGATGGTTAACAAGACCACTAGTTTCAAGAAAAAGGGAAAGGGAAAGAAAGGGAACTTCAAGAAGAATGGAAAACAAGTTGCCGCTCCCATGAAGAAGCCCAAAGCTGGACCTAAGCCTAAAACTGAGTGCTTCTACTGCAAAGGGAATGGTCACTAGAAGCGGAACTGCCCCAAAATGCTTGGTGGATAAGAAGGATGGCAAAGTGAACAAAAGTATATTTGATATACATGTTATTGATGTGTACCTTACTAAGTGTTCGTAGTAGCCCCTGGGTATTTGATACCGGTTCAGTTGCTGAGATTAGTAACTCAAAACAGGAGTTGCAGAATAAACAGAGACTAGTTAAGGGCGAGGTGATGATGTGTGTTGGAAGTAATTCCAAGGTTGATACGATCATCATCGCACACTCCCTCTACCTTCGGGATTAGTGTTGAACCAAAATAAATGTTATTTGGTGTTTGCGTTGAAGCATGAATATGATTGGATCATGTTTATTGCAATACATTTATTCATTTAAGTCAGAGAATAATTGTTGTTCTGTTTACATGAATAAAACCTTCTATGGTCATACACCCAATGTGAATGGTTTATTGAATCTCGATCGTAGTGATATACATATTCATAATATTGATGCCAAAAGATGCAAAAGTTGATAATGATAGTGCAACATACTTGTGGCACTGCCGTTTAGGTCATATTGGTGTAAAGTGCATGAAGAAACTCCATGCAGATGGGCTTTTGGAATCACTTGATTATGAATCATTTGATACTTGCGAACCATGCCTCATGGGCAAGATGACTAAAACTCCATTCTCCAGAACAATGGAGCGAGCTGATGACTTATTGGAAATAATACATACCGATGTATGTGGTCCGATGAGTATTGAAGCACGCGGCGGGTATCGTTATTTTCTGACCTTCACAGATGATTTAAGTAGATATGGGTTTGTCTACTTAATGAAACACAAGTCTGAAACATTTGAAAAGTTCAAAGAATTTCAGAGTGAAGTGGAGAATCATCGTAACAAAAAAATAAAGTTTCTACGATCTGATCGCGGAGGCGAATATTTGAGTTACTAGTTTGGTCTTCATTTAAAACAATGTGGAATAGTTTCACAACTCACGCCACCGGGAACACCATAGCGTAATGGCGTGTCCGAATGTCGTAATCGTACTTTATTAGATATGGTGCATTCTATGATGTCTCTTACCGATTTACCACTATCGTTTTGGGGTTATGCATTAGAGACAGCTGCATTCACGTTAAATAGGGCACCGTCTAAATCCGTTGAGACGACACCGTATGAACTGTGGTTTGGCAAGAAACCTAAGCTGTCGTTTCTTAAAGTTTGGGGTTGCGTCACTTATGTCAAAAGGCTTCAGCCTGATAAGCTCGAACGCGAATCGGAGAAGTGCGTCTTCATAGGATACCCTAAGAAAACAATTGGGTACATGATACGTCCATTTTGCATCATGTTTTTATGTTGATATTTATTGCATTATGGGCTGTTATTACACATTATAGCACAATACTTATGCCCTTTCTCTCTTATTTTACAAGGTTCACATGAAGAGGGAGAAGGCCGGCAGCTGGAATTCTGGGCTGGAAAAGGAGCAAATATTAGAGACCTATTCTGCACAACTCCAAAAGTCCTGAAACTTCATGGAGAGTCATTTTGGAATTAATAAAAAATATTGGGCGAAGAAAGCACCAGAGGGGGGGGGGGGGGTACCAGCCATCCACAAGGGTGGAGGGCACGCCCCCGTGCCTTGTGGGCCACCTGGCAGGCCCCCGATGCCCATCTTCTGCTATATGGTGTGTTTTGACTTGGAAAAAATCAAAAGAAGCTTTCGGGACGAAGCGCCGCCGTCTCGAGGCGGAACTTGGGAAGAACCAATCTAGGGCTCTGGCGGAGCTGTTCTGCCGGGGAAACTTTCCTCCGGGAGGGGGAAATCGAAGCCATCGTCATCACCAACGATCCTCTCATCGAGAGGGGGTCAATCTCCATCAACATCTTCACCAGCACCATCTCCTCTCAAACCCTAGTTCATCTCTCGTATCTGATCTTTGTCTCAAAACCTCAGATTGCTACCTGTGGGTTGCTAGTGTTGATTACTCCTTGTAGTTGATGCTAGTTGGTTTATTCGGTGGAAGATCATATGTTCAGATCCTTAATGATAATTAATACTCCTCTGATTATGAACATGAATATGCTTTGTGAGTAGTTACGTTTGTTCCTGAGGACATGGGAGAAGTCTTGTTATAAGTAATCATGTGAATTTGGTATTCGTTCAATATTTTGATGAGATGTATGTTGTCCTTCCTCTAGTGGTGTTATGTGAACGTCGACTACATGACACTTCACCATGATTTGGGCCTAGGGGAAGGCATGGGGAAGTAATAAGTAGATGATGGGTTGCTAGAGTGTGACACCCTGATTTTTGCCAACTTTTTCTTTTCAAAATTTGACTTGACTTTATTTGAATTTGAATGGATTTCAAATTCTTTCACATGGACTTGGTCATTTTTGAATCTTTGCCAAGTGGTTCCTAGCCTCATCATCTTGCAAATGTTCTGCCAGGAACCTCAAGTACTCAAATTTCCATTCAAATCATTTTCAAAAGCTCTTTTCTGTTAATTGGGAAATTAGGGCATTGGCATAGGTTGTGAAGCAACCTATAGTTTAGATGCTCCTAAACTTCTCAATTAATTTCGAAAAATTCCTCGGACCATATCTCCACCAAATCTTCAAAAACATTCCTTGGTCATGTTCAAATATTTTGCTTAAAAATCCATTTTCCTCTCTGTCCAGAACCAGCCATTGTGAAGGAAGTGCATTTTTGGTTTGTCCAATTGCTACCAAATTTTTACAGCAATGAGACAACACCAAATGAGCACTCTCCACAAATTTTCAGCTCTCCAAGAATTATCTTTTGATCAGTACTTCCATTTGCAGATTCAGGCCAGTTTTGTGCATTTCACATGAGCTACCCTCAAACTTCAACCAAATGAGCTCAAACTTGGTCAGCTTGTAGATCATTCGACCAGGATCACACCAGACAAGCTCATTGGCTCCCCCTCATCTTCTCCTAAGCTCCAGAAGCCCCTCCATGTTTCTGTCAGAAACTGTTGTTGATGAAACCTCTCAGCACAGACCACTTCAAGCCAAACCAGAGCCTCAGGTGATGTGAATGGACCATGGTCGACACGCCAGACAAGGTTGCCAGGGCAACGTGGCCGTGGAGCGCAAGATGGCGTGGTGAGCACGGGCCTGGCATGGTTGTCGCCGCACGCTGCGCAGCACCCGTGCCCGAGCCATCGCGTCCCTCTGCTCCCTCGCCACTATGGCTTGTCCACGCGTGCCGACTAGGTCCCTGGCTGCCGCGTAGCCCCTCAGGTCACCTCACCTGTGCCGGAGAGGCCCTCGCCGACCGCCGCGTCACCGCCGCCATGTTCGGCCCGTGACCACACTGTACGTGCGGCGCGTCCTCTTCTCCCCGCCTCGTCCTCTCCGCATTGAATGCTCCCTCTGCCCTCTCCGGTCTCGTCGCCGCTCGCGTCCAGCCAGCGAGGTGTACGAGCGCCGTCGCCATGGCCCGCATCGCCATTGTTCGGGAGAGATCGCCGCTCGGCTCCCCCGCCTATAAAAGCCCCTCCCCGGCCTCCCAGAGTTCCTCACCCCTCTCCTCCTCCACCCAAGCTCCTCCTGGCAGCCTCAATCGAAGCATAGAGGCCCCTGGCCTCGAGCTCGACCGGAGCTCCGCCGCCCGCCCCTCTCTACCTCCTCCTCGTTCTAGCCCACCTCCGCCCCAACCAAGAACACCAGCAAGCTCAGTGAGCTCCCGTAGTGCTCCCTGACCTCTTCCCCGAGCCAATTGGTGCCGGATTCGTCGAGCTCGTCGGCCACCCGAACCACGCTCCGCCGGAGACGAAGGGGACGACCCCGTCCGTTCACCTCCGGTGACGCTGCGGGTACGGGGTGGACTGCCGCTCGACGGCCGACCCATCTCGACCATCCTCAGCCCCTCCCGTTGCCTGGATCGCCGGTGATCGCCGCAGCAGCTCCGCTTTCCCCCTCGGCCTCCTCTGCCCCTCTGTTTCATTTGAAACGAAGAGGTACGTGGGCGTGGGCCGGTGCGCTGTGGTCTTGGGCCGGCCCAGTCTGTTTGCTCTGTTGTTTTAATTTTGATTTTTAATTAAAACAGTGTTGAACAGGGACCTTTGACTGTTAATAACTTTTAACAGAAAGGTCCAATCCAAATAATTCTTTTTGCATTGGGTCCACACCTCAATGCTCTATTTTTCCACCAAATTTCACATTTTTCTTTTACTCATAGAATTTCTGGAACATTAAACAGTGTTGTTTGATATATTTCCTTGCTGTTTTTGGATTATTTTCAGAAGGTGAAAACCTTGGAGTTGAAGAACCAGAGTTCTTGAACAACTCAGCAGACCAAGGCAAGCCAGGATAACCATGTTTTGAAGCATGTCATAGCATTGCATTTTCATATGCATTTTGCATATTAAATTTAACCCCAAATAATTCCAAGTAAATTAATAGATGACTAAGATGACCAATTAAGTTAACATGAGTTGATAACCTGCTGAATGTTTAACGAAACTTAGTTGGTTGATCGAGAGTCACCTGTCTGGGTTAAAACGTGCAGCCACATTTGCCGGTATGGGACGGCCTTGACTTGGGCTGGCTGCGTGCTCTTTCACCGGTACCTCCAAAGAGGGAGGGTTATGCGTGCGTGCTACCCTGATCAGGTAGACGACGATAACTCTGTGAGCCCAGTTGAGTTATTTGCCGGCGTCCCCGTTTGGGACAGTTAGTTTGGCCACGACGGTGGCAGGTGTCTTGAGGACACGGGGCCACCCAGGGCTTGACTCCAAGAGGGAGTGTGATGGCCGGTGGTACGATGGAAGAGTCACGGGTCAGACAGGTTTCGTCGGAACGTCGTTGGTCCACCCGAATGGGAGTACGAGGCCATGAGTTCCGTGGTGTGGGTAAAGTGTACAACCTCTGCAGAGTGTTAAATCTATTCGAATAGCCGTGTCCACGGAATTGGACAGCCCGTCCAGACCTCTGTAGGAGATCAACCGTAATAATGATACTGATGAAAGAACTTGTCTTATGTGCGGAAGTACTCAGTGAGGTGGAGTACTCCGTGGGTTGTGAAGCAACCCGAATATGAGTAAGTTGATGACCGTGATCTCAGCATTTAAGACTCAACATGTTTATTGCCATGCTATTACTTGCTGCATTATTTGGTTGTCATGTGCTTGCGAGTACATTCAAAGTACTCACCTGGCGTATCATGCCAGATGCAGGAGAAGACTAAGACGCAGGTCTTGGAGGTTCGTGTTATAATGCCTAGGATGTGTCCACAGCAGTGTCCCTGTGGATGGAGTTGCTGCCATATTCCGCTACGCTTTAGCTTTCCGCTGTAGTATCGCTAAGTTATGCCGAGGCCCATCATGTTTGATAAATAATGTACATACTGTATAGCACTTGTTGTGCTCTGGCCTCGAGGATCTTGTAAGCTTGTACTCTTCGTTATCAATAAAAGTCAGCTATGTTTCTGTTGCCAAGATGTTGAGTGTTTCCAGAAGACAATGATCTCTGGCTTGGGAACACTGGCATTCCGGTTCTATGAGCTGGGGTGCCACATAGAGTGACAGAAGCTTAAACCCTAGTTTATGCGTTGCTTCGTAAGGGGCTGATTTGGATCCATATGTTTCATGCTATGGTTACATTTATCTTAATTCTTCTTTCGTAGTTGCGGATGCTTGCGAGAGGGGTTAATCATAAGTGGGAGGCTTGTCCAAGGAAGGGCAGCACCCAAGCACCGGTCCACCCACATATCAAATTATCAAAGTAACGAACGCGAATCATATGAGCATGATGAAAACTAACTTGACAACAATTCCCATGTGTCCTCGGAAGCGCTTTGCTTTATATAAGAGTTCATCCAGGCTTGTCCTTTGCTACAAAAAGGATTGGGCCACTTTTCCGCACCTTAGTTACTTTTGTTACTTGTTACCCGTTACGAATTATCTTATCACACAACTATCTGTTACCAATAATTTCAGTGCTTGCAGAGAATACCTTGCTGAAAACCGCTTGTCATTTCCTTCTGCTCCTTGTTGGGTTCGACACTCTTACTTATCAAAATGACTACGATAGATCCCCTATACTTGTGGGTCATCAAGACTCTTTTTTGGCACCATTGTCGGGGAGTGAAGCGCCTTTGGTAAGTGGAATTTGGTAAGGAAACATTTATATAGTGTGCTGAAATTTACTGTCACTTGTTACTATGGAAAATAATCCTTTGAGGGGTTTGTTCGGGGTATCTTCACCCCGACCGAAAGAGCAAAGAGTTGCCCCTCAACCTACTGCACCTACTGAAAATATTTATTATGAAATTCCTTCGGGTATGATAGAGAAACTGCTAGCTCATCCTTATATAGGAGATGGTACACTACATCCTGATATGCATCTAATCTATGTGGATGAAGTTTGTGGATTATTTATGCTTGCAGGTTTGCCCGAGGATGAAGTTAAGAAGAAGGTCTTCCCTTTATCTTTGAAGGAGAAGGCATTGACATGGTATAGGCTATGCGATGATATTGGGACTTGGAACTACAATCGATTGAAATTGAAATTTCATCAGAAGTTTTATCCTATGCATCTGGTTCATCGTGATCGGAATTATATTTATAATTTTTGGCCTCGTGAAGGAGAAAGTATCGCTCAAGCTTGGGGGAGGCTTAAGTCAATGTTATATTCATGCCCCAATCATGAGCTCTCAAGAGAAATTATTATTCAAAATTTTTATGCTCGGCTTTCTCATAATGATCGATCCATGCTCGATACTTCTTGTACTGGTTCTTTTATGAAGAAGGATATTGAATTCAAATGGGATTTATTGGAAAGAATTAAACGCAACTCTGAAGATTGGGAACTCGACGAAGGTAAGGAGTTAGGTATAAACCTTAAGTTTGATTGTGTTAAATCTTTTATGGATACCGATGCTTTTCGTGATTTTAGCACTAAATATGGACTTGACTCTGAGATAGTAGCTTCTTTCTGTGAATCATTTGCTACTCATGTTGATCTCCCTAAGGAGAAGTGGTTTAAATATCATCCTCCCATTGAAGCTAAAGTAGTTGAACCTATTAAAGTTGAAGAAGAAACTATTACTTATAACATTGATCCTATTGTTCCTACTGCTTATATTGAGAAACCACCTTTTCCTGTTAGAATAAAGGATCATGCAAAAGCTTCAACTGTGGTTCGTAAGAGTTATACTAGAACACCTAGGTTCGTAAGAGTTATACTAGAACACCTACACCCCTGAACAAATCAAAGTTGAACCTAGTATTGCTATGGTTAAAGATCTCTTGGTTGATAATATTGATGGGCATGTTATTTATTTCTGTGATGAAGCTGCTAGAATTGCTAAACCCAATATTAAAGATAAACATAGACCTATTGTTGGCATGCCGGTTGTTTCTGTTAAAATAGGAGATCATTGTTATCATGGCTTATGTGATGTGGGTGCTAGTGTGAGTGCAATTCATTTTACTTTATATAAAGAAATTATGAATGATATTGCACCTGCTAAGATAGAGGATATTGATGTTACTATTAAGCTTGCCAATAGAGATACTATATCACCAATTGGGATTGTTAGAGATGTTGAAGTCTTGTGTGGGAAAATGAAATACCCTACTGATTTTCTTGTTCTTGCTTCCCCACAAGATGACTTTTGTCCCATTATATTTGGTAGACCTTTCTTGAATACCGTTAATGCTAAGATAGACTGCAAGAAAGATATTGTTACTGTTGGTTTAGGGGATATGTCTCATGATTTTAATTTCTCTAAATTTTGTAGACAACCCCATGATAAAGAATTGCCTAGTAAGGATGAAATTATTGGTCTTGCTTCTATTGCCGTGCCTCCTACTGATCCCTTAGAACAATATTTGCTAGACCATGAAAATGATATGTTTATGAATGAAAGAAGGGGAATAGATGAAATATTCTTTAATCAAGGGCCTATCTTGAAACACAACTTGCCTGTTGAAATCCTTGGGGATCCTCCTCCACCCAAGGGTGATCCCATGTTTGAGCTTAAACAATTATATGATACTTTGAAATATGCTTATCTTGATGAAAAGAAGATATATCCTGTTATTATTAGTGCTAACCTTTCAGAGCATGAAGAAAAGAAATTATTGAAAACTCTGAAGAAGCACCGTGCCGCTATTGGATATACTCTTGATGATCTTAAGGGCATTAGTCCCACTCTATGTCAGCACAAAATTAATTTGGAGCATGATGCTAAACCAGTTGTTGATCACCAATGACGGTTAAATCCTAAGATGAAAGAAGTGGTAAGAAATGAAATACTAAAGCTTCTGGAGGTAGGTATAATTTATCCTATTGCTGATAGTAAGTGGGTAAGTCCCGTTCATTGTGTCCCTAAGAAGGGAGGTATTACCGTTGTTCCAAATGATAAGAATGAATTGATTCCACAAAGAATTGTTACAGGTTATAGAATGGTAATTGATTTTCACAAATTAAATAAAGCTACTAGAAAAGATCACTACCCTCTACCTTTTATTGATCAAATGCTAGAAAGACTATCCAAACATACACATTTTTGCTTTCTAGATGGTTATTCTGGTTTCTCTCAAATACCTGTGTTACAAGATGATCAGGAAAAGACTACTTTTACTTGCCCTTTCGGTACCTTTGCTTATAGACGTATGCCTTTTGGTTTATGCAATGCCCCTGCTACCTTTCAAAGATGTATGACTGCTATATTCTCTGACTTTTGTAAAAAGATTGTTGAGGTTTTCATGGATGATTTCTCCGTTTATGGAACTTCTTTTGATGATTACTTAAGCAACCTTGATCGAGTTTTGCAGAGATGTGAAGAAACTAATCTTGTCTTGAATTGGGAGAAGTGCCACTTTATGGTTAATGAAGGTATTGTCTTGGGGCATAAAATTTCTGAAAGAGGTATTGAAGTTGATAAAGCTAAAGTAGATGCTATTGAAAAGATGTCGTGTCCTAAAGATATCAAAGGTATAAGAAGTTTCCTTGGTCATGCTGGTTTCTATAGGAGGTTTATTAAAGACTTCTCTAAAATTTCTAGGCCTCTCACCAATCTCTTGCAAAAAGATGTTCCTTTTGTTTTTGATGATGATTGTGTAGAAGCATTAGAAATACTTAAGAAAGCCTTGATTTCAGCACCTATTGTTCAACCGCCTGATTGGAATTTACCCTTTGAAATTATGTGTGATGCTAGTGATTATGTTGTTGGTGCTGTTCTAGGGCAAAGAGTTGACAAGAAATTGAATGTTATTCATTATGCTAGTAAACTCTAGACAGTGCCCAGAGAAATTATGCTACTACTGAAAAAGAATTTTTAGCAGTTGTTTTTGCTTGTGATAAGTTCATATCTTATATTGTTGATTCCAAAGTAACTGTTCACACTGATCATGCTGCTATTAAATATCTTATGGAAAAGAAATATGCTAAACCTAGACTTATTAGATGGGTTCTCTTGCTAAAAAAAATTGATTTGCATATAATTGATAGAAAGGGAGCTGAGAACCCCGTAGCAGACAACTTGTCTAGGTTAGAAAATGTTCTTGATGACCCACTGCCTATTGATGATAGTTTTCCTGATGAGAAATTAGCTGTCATAAATGCTTCTCGTAATACTCCATGGTATGTTGATTATGCTAATTACATTGTTGCTAAATTTATACCACCTAGTTTCACATACCAGCAAAAGAAAAAGTTTTTCTACGATTTAAGACATTACTTTTGGGATGACCCACACCTTTATAAAGAACGAGTAGATGGTGTTATTAGACATTGTGTACCTGAGCATGAACAGGAACAGATCCTACGCAAGTGCCACTCCGAGTCTTACGGAGGACACCACGCTGGAGATAGAACTGCACACAAGGTATTACAATCCGGTTTTTATTGGCCTACTCTCTTCAAGGATGCTCGTAAGTTTGTCTTGTCTTGTGATGAATGTCAAAGAATTGGTAATATTAGTAGACGTCAGGAAATGCCTATGAACTATTCACTTGTTATTGAACCATTCGATGTTTGGGTCTTTGATTATATGGGACCTTTTCCTTCCTCTAATGGGTATACACATATTTTAGTTGCTGTTGATTACGTTACTAAGTGGGTATAAGCTAGTCCAACTAGTAGTGCTGATCATAACACTTCTATTACGATGCTTAAAGAAGTTATTTTTCCGAGGTTTGGAGTCCCTAGATATTTGATGACTGATGGTGGTTCACATTTTATTCATGGTGCTTTCCGTAAAATTCTTGCTAAGTATGATGTTAACCATAGAATTGCATCTCCATATCATCCTCAGTCTAGCGGTCAAGTAGCATTGAGCAATAGAGAGATTAAATTGATTTTGCAAAAGACTGTTAATAGATCTAGAAAGAGTTGGTCTAAGAAACTTGATGATGCATTATGGGCTTATAGAACTGCTTATAAAAACCCAATGGGTATGTCTCCATATAAAATGGTTTATGGAAAGGCTTTTCACTTACCTCTTGAACTAGAACATAAAGCTTATTGGGCAATTAAAGAGCTCAACTATGATTTCAAACTTGCCGGTGAGAAGAGGTTATTTGACATAAGCTCGCTTGATGAATGGAGAACCCAAGCCTATGAGAATGCCAAGTTGTTTAAAGAAAAAGTTAAAAGATGGCATGACAAAAGGATACAAAAGCGTGAGTTTAATTAGGTGATCATGTTTTGCTATACAACCCTCGTTTAAGATTTTTTGCAGGAAAGCTTCTCTCTAAATGGGAAGGTCCTTACATTATCGAGGAGGTCTATCGTTCCGGTGCCATAAAAATCAACAACGCCGAAGGCACAAATCCGAAGGTGGTAAACGGTCAAAGAATCAAACATTATATCTTAGGTAACCCCATAAATGTTGAGACCAATATAATTGACACCGTAACACCGGAGGAGTACATAAGGGACACTTTCCAGAACATTTCAGACTCCGAAAAGGAATAGGTATGTGGTACGGCAAGTAAACCGACTCCAAAATGTTTCCAATGATAATTTTTCTCCGTTTTGGAATATTTAAAAAATTAGGAAAATTAAAAGTAGTCTGAAAGTTGCACGAGGAGACCGGAAGGGTGGAGGGCGCGCCCTACCCCCTGGGCGCGCCCCTGCCTTGTGGCCACCTCGTGTGCCCTCTGGACTCAGTTTTCTTGCACAATACTTCTTTTGGTTGGTAAAAATTCATTATATAATCTCCCGAAGATTTTAACCACCATACCATGACAAAATCTCCTGTCTTCGTTTTGAGCTGTTTTCTGCCAGAGTTTCCAAGGCCAGGCATCATGTCGTCCTCCTCCTCCAACAACGCGGACGGTGATGCTTGGTTGATGCAGATGGAACTTAGAAGGGAGAACGTCGAGGAAGCCACGATGGAGGAGGATGAAGGAGATTCGCTTGAGGAACAACCTCCGGCATCGGAGAGAGGTACTCTGGCGGGCATCTCCACTATTCCAAGTCCCCATCAAGCAATAGGGACTACAAAGAACCATGAAGACTAAGAGGTTCGAGAAGGGCTTCCCCCTAGGAGGCCCTTACACAGGTTACATCGGAACAACTTTCATAATTTCGTTCATAATTACGGAGTGGAGAACACCCCTCGTACACATATACCCTCCAATTGGGACATATCCCGTCCAAGTGAAAGCAATGTAGGGAAGAGATCTTGGGGGCCTGAAAATAAGCATCTTATGGAGGTAATTCAGAAGAATGCAAATATGCTCCAACGTGTGCTCCAAGAACTGCAAGTCCTGAAAGATGCCTTAATAAAGCTGACGGATACATCATCAACTCCATCATCACCACCTCCAAAGAAAGAATCATAAATACATGGGTATGGGCACTCCCCTTGGCAGCTGCCAAGCTTGGGGGAGATGCCCCAGTATCGTATCACACTATCACACCTTTACTTCTATTGTTTTTCTTAGTTCGATCCTTTTGGTTATATCTTGATCTAGTAGAATAAAGTTTTAGTATGATCTAGCTTTGAGTTTTGTTTTGATATTTATCTATGTAATCGAGTCCATGAGCTATATATAATAAAGAGTAGTTTTGAGTTGAGGGCTTTGCTTTCTTGCTATGATCTTGAGGGAAAAAATGAGAGAAAGAAATAAAAAGAAATAAAAAGATCATATATTGATCCTATGGAGAGTAATGACTTCACATATAAAGAGTATGATGAATAAAATTTGTTGGGAGTTGACAAACATAGTTTTGGTCATTGTTGCAATTAATAGGAAGTAATAAAGAAAGAGAGGTTTCACATACAAATATACTATCTTGGACATCTTTTGTAATTGTGAGCACTCATTAAAATATGACATGCTAAAAAGTTGATGTTGGACAAGGAAGACAACATAATAAGTTATGTTTTCTTATATCCGAATAGAAGTTATATTGTCATGGATCCTCCAACATGTTGAGCTTGCTTTTCTCTCTTATGCTAGCCAAATTCCTTGCACCAAGTAGAGATACTACTTGTGCATCCAAACATCCCTAAACCCAGTTTTGCCATGAGAGTCCACCATACCTACCTATGGATTGAGTAAGATCCTTCAAGTAAGTTGTCATCGGTGAAAGCAATAAAAATTGCTCTCTAAATATGTATGATCTATTAGTGTGAACAAAATAAGCTTTATACGAACTTGTGATATGGAAGAAATAAAAGCGACAGACTGCATAATAAAGTTCTTTATCACAAGCGGCAATATAAAGTGACGTTCTTTTGCACTAGGATTTTGTACATCCAACCATAAAAGCGCATGACAACCTCTGCTTCCCTCTGCGAAGGGCCTATCTTTTACTTTTATCTTCTACCCTTATACAAGAGTCATGGTGATCTTCACCTTTCCTTTTTACACTTTTTTTCTTTTGGCAAGCACTATGTGTTGGAGAAAGATCCAGATATATATATCCACTCGGATGTAGGTCATCATAAAGTATTACTGTTGACATTACCATTGAGGTAAAAGGTTGGGAGGCAAAACTTTAAGCCCCTATCTTTCTCGGTGTCCGATTGAAGCTTTGAACCCATAAGTATCGCGTGAGTGTTAGCAATTGTGAAAGACTAAATGATAGTTGAGTATGTGGACTTGCTGAAAAGCTCTTAAATTGACTCTTTTCGATGTTATGATAAATTGCAATTGCTCCAATGACAGAGATCATAGTTTGTTGGTTTTCAATGAAGTTCTTGATTCATACTTTACCTTGTGAATGAATTGTTACTCTAGCATAAGTAATTATATGACATTATATGTTGCTGTTCTAAAGATGATCATGATGCCCTCATGTCCGTATTTTATTTTATCGACACCTCTATCTCTAAACATGTGGACATATTTTTTGATTTTGGCTTTCGCTTGAGGACAAGCGAGGTCTAAGCTTGGGGGAGTTGATACGTCCATTTTGCATCATGTTTTTATGTTCATATTTATTGCATTATGGGCTGTTATTACACATTATAGCACAATACTTATGCCTTTTCTCTCTTATTTTACAAGGTTCACATGAAGAGGGAGAAGGCTGGCAGCTGGAATTCTGGGCTGGAAAAGGAGCAAAAATTAGAGACCTATTCTGCACAACTCCAAAAGTCCTAAAACTTCACGGAGAGTCATTTTGGAATTAATAAAAAATATTGGGCGAAGAAAGCACCAGAGGGGGGCCACCAGCCATCCACAAGGGTGGAGGGCGCGCCCTACCCCCCTGGGCGCACCCCCTGCCTTGTGGGCCACCTGGCAGGCCCCCGATGCCCATCTTCTGCTATATGGTGTGTTTTGACCTGGAAAAAATCAGAAGAAGCTTTCGGGACGAAGCGCCGCCGTCTCGAGGCGGAACTTGGGCAGAACCAATCTAGGGCTCCGGCAGAGCTGTTCTGCCGGGGAAACTTCCCTCCAGGAGGGGGAAATCGAAGCCATCGTCATCACCAACGATCCTCTCATCGAGAGGGGGTCAATCTCCATCAACATTTTCAGTAGCACCATCTCCTCTCAAACCCTAGTTCATCTCTCGTATCCGATCTTTGTCTCAAAACCTCAGATTGCTACCTGTGGGTTGCTAGTAGTGTTGATTACTCCTTGTAGTTGATGCTAGTTGGTTTATTCGGTGGAAGATCATATGTTCAGATCCTTAATGATAATTAATACTCCTTTGATTATGAACATGAATATGCTTTGTGAGTAGTTACGTTTGTTCCTGAGGACATGGGAGAAGTCTTGTTATAAGTAATCATGTGAATTTGGTATTCGTTTGATATTTTGATGAGATGTATGTTGTCCTTCCTCTAGTGGTGTTATGTGAACGTCGACTACATGACACTTCACCATGATTTGGGCCTACGGGAAGGCATTGGGAAGTAATAAGTAGATGATGGGTTGCTAGAGTGACAGAAGCTTAAACCCTAGTTTATGCGTTGCTTCGTAAGGGGCTGATTTGGATCCATATGTTTCATGCTATGGTTAGATTTATCTTAATTCTTCTTTCATAGTTGCAGATGCTTGCGAGAGGGGTTAATCATAAGTGGGAGGCTTGTCCAAGGAAGGGTAGCACCCAAGCTCCGGTCCACCCACATATCAAATTATCAAAGTAACGAACGCGAATCATATGAGCATGATGAAAACTAACTTGACAACAATTCCCATGTGTCCTCGGAAGCGCTTTGCTTTATATAAGAGTACGTCCAGGCTTGTCCTTTGCTACAAAAAGGATTGGGCCACTTTGCTGCACCTTAGTTACTTTTTTACTTGATACCCGTTACGAATTATCTTATCACACAACTATCTGTTACCGATAATTTCAGTGCTTGCAGAGAATAAATTGCTAAAAACCGCTTGTCATTTCCTTCTGCTCCTCGTTGGGTTCGACACTATTACTTATCAAAAGGACTACGATAGATCCCCTACACTTGTGGGTCATTAGTACACCTTCTACCACAGATCTGAAGGCAAGATCTTTGTTGCCAAGAATGGGTACTTTCTAGAGAAGGAGTTTCTCTCGAAAGAAGTGAGTGGGAGGAAAGTAGAACTTGATGAGGTAATTGTACCTTCTCTCGAATTGGAAAGTAGTACATCAGAGAAATCTGTTCCCGTGATGCCTACACCAACTTGAGAGGAAGCAAGTGATAATGATCATGAAACTTCAGATCAAGTTACTACTGAACCTCGTAGGTCAACCAGAACACGATCCGCACCAGAGTGATACGGTAATCCTGTCCTGGAAGTCATGTTACTAGACCAAGGCAAACTTACGAACTATGAAGAAGCTATGATGAGCCCCGATTCCGATAAATGGCTTAAGGCCATGAAATCTGAGATAGGATCCATGTATGAGAACAAAGTATGGACTTTGGTGGACTTGCCCGATGATCGGCAAGCCATAGAGAATAAATGGATCTTCAAGAAGAAGACTAACGCTGATGGTAATGTTACCATCTAGAAAGCTCGACTTGTCGCAAAAGGTTTTCGACAAGTTGAAGGAGTTGACTACGATGAGACTTTCTCACCCGTAGCGATGCTTAAGTCTGTCCGAATCATATTAGCAATTGCCGCATTTTATGAAATCTGGCAAATGGATATCAAAACTGCATTCCTTAATGGATGTCTTAAAGAAGAGTTGTACATGATGCAACCAGAAGGTTTTGTCGATCCTAAAGGTGCTGACAAAGTGTGCAAGCTCCAGCGATCCATCTATGGACTGGTGCAAGCATCTCGGAGTTGGAATATACGCTTTGATGAGGTGATCAAAGCATATGGTTTTATACAGACTTACGGTGAAGCCTGTATTTACAAGAAAGTGAGTGGGAGCTCTGTAGCATTTCTGATAATATATGTGGATGACATATTGCTGATTGGAAATGATATAGAATTTCTGGATAGCATAAAAGGATACTTGAATAAGAATTTTTCAATGAAATACCTCGGTGAAGCTACTTACGTATTGAGCATTAAGATCTATAGGGATAGATCGAGATGCTTGATAAGACTTTCAACGAGTACATACCTTGACAAGATTTTGAAGGAGTTCAAAATGGATCAGCCAAAGAAGGAGTTCTTGCATGTATTGTAAGGTATGAAGTTGAGTAAGACTCAAATCTCGACCACGACAGAGGATAGAGAAAGAATGAAAGTCATTCCCTATGCCTCAGCCATAGGTTCTATAAACTATGCCATGCTGTGTACCAGACCTATTGTGTGCCTTGCCATACGTTTTGCAAGGGGGTACAATAGTGATCCAGGAGTAGATCACTGGACAGCGGTCAAAATTATCCTTAGGTACCTAAGAGGACTAAGGAAATGTTTCTCGGTTATGGAGGCGATAAAGAGTTCGTCGTAAAGGGTTACGTTGATACAAGCTTTAACACCGATCCGGATGACTCTGAGTCCCAATCTGGATACATATAGAAAGTGGGAGCAATCGGCTAGAGTAGCTCCATGCAGAGCATTGTAGACATAGAAATTTGCAAAATACATACGGATCTGAATGTGGCAGACTCGTTGACTAAACTTCTCACACAAGCAAAACATGATCACACCTTAGTACTCTTTGGGTATTAATCACATGGCGATGTGAACTAGATTATTGACTCTAGTAAACTCTTTGGGTATTGGTCACATGACGATGTGAACTACGGATGTTAATCACATGGCAATGTGAACTAGATTATTGACTCTAGTGCAAGTGGGAGACTGAAGGAAATATGCCCTAGAGGCAATAATAAAGTTGTTATTTTATATTTCCTTATTCATGATAAAGGTTTATTATTCAAGCTAGAATTGTATTGATCGGAAACATAAATACATGTGTGAATACATAAACAAACACCGTGTCCCTAGTAAGCCTCTACTAGACTAGCTTGTTGATCAAAGATGGTTAAGGTTTCCTAATCATGGACATGTGTTGTCATTTTATAACGGGATCACATCATTAGGAGAATGATGTGATGGACAAGACCCACCCGTTAGCTTAGCATAACGATCGTTCAGTTTATTGCTATTGCTTTCTTCATGTCAAATACTTATTCCTTCGATTATGAGATTATGCAACTCCCGGATACCGGAGGAATACCTTGGGTGCTACCAAACGTCACAACATAACTCGGTGATCATCAAGATGCTCTACAGGTATCTCCGAAGGTGTTTGTTGAGTTGGCATAGATCAAGATTAGGATTTGTCACTCCGAGTTTCGGAGAGGTATCTTTGGGCCCTCTCGGCAATACACATCATAAGCTTGCAAGCAAATGACTAAGGAGTTAGTTACAAAGGTGATGTATTACGGAACTAGTAAAGAGACTTGCCGGTAACGAGATTGAACTAGGTATAGAGATACCGACGATCGAATCTCGGGCAAGTAACATACTGATGGACAAAGGGAATTACGTATGTTGTCATAACGGTTCGACCGATAAAGACCTTCGTAGAATATGTAGGAGCCAATATGGGATCCAGGTTCCGCTATTGGTTATTGACCGGGGAGGTGTCTCGGTCATGTCTACATACTTCTTGAACCCATAGGGTCCGCACGCTTAACGTTCGTTGACGATATAGTGTTATATGAGTTATATATTTTGGTGACCGAATGTTCGGAGTACCGGATGAGATCACGGTCATGACGAGGAGTCTCGAAATGGTCGAGAGGTAAAGATTGATATATAGGACGATGGTATTCGGACACCGGAAGTGTTTCGGTGTGCACCGGGTAGTCATCGGGTCACCGGAACGGGTTCCGAACAACCCCGGTAAGTGTATGCCCCTAATGGGCCAAAGGGGGAACAGACTAGCCCCTGGTGCGCCCCTTCTTTGGACAGCAGGCCCTAAGGGAAGGAAAGGAGGGAGGGCTAGCCCCTCCTGCCTTTCCCTCTCATGGGAGAAAGGAAAGGGGGCGCCACCCTCCCCTGCCTTTCCCCCGCACCTATATAAGGCAGGGGGGCGCGGCTTGGGAGGAACTCCAAGTAGGATTCCTCCTACTTGGGTGCCTCCTTTGGCTGATCCTCCCTTCCTCCCACCTATATATATGTGGGGAGGGGGCGCCACACAAGGACACAACATTGTCTTAGCCGTGTGCGGCGCCCCCGTCCACAGTTTACACCCCCGGTCATATTTTCGTAGTGCTTAGGTGAAGCCCTGCGGAGATCACTTCACCATCACCGTCACCACGCCGTTGTGTTGTCGGAACTCATCCACTACCTCGCCGTCTTGCTGGATCAAGAAGGCGGAGGACGTCACCGGGCTGAACATGTGCTAAACGCGGAGGTGCCGTACGTTCGGTACTCGATTGGTTGGATCGTGAAGAAAGTTCGACTACATCAACCGCATTGTTAAACGCTTCCGCTTACGGTCTACGAGGATACGTAGACACACTCTCCCCCTCGTTGCTATGCATCTCCATGGATAGATCATTGCGTGTGCGTAGAAATTTTTTGTTTTCCATGCAACGTTCCCCAACAAACATCTCTATGTTGATCATATCTACTATATGACTCACGTTCGACCTTTCGGTCTTCGGTGTTCCGAGACCATGTCTGTACATGCTAGGCTCGTGTAATGCCCCCGGTGGTTAACTACAGTAATTCCATTTTGATAATGCCAAGTCAGCATGATTAACAGTGCATGATCATCATTTGCATCATAATGCTTTTCAACTCCTAAGTCAAAACCCAAATTTAAGTGAAAGTGGAAAATAAAAGTTGCCTGAACCTGAAAACTAAAATGTGCATCATGTTGCAAATATTCTCATAGCATTTATAAAAATGATTGCAACATTTGTTGGAATTGTAAAAGGACTCGAACAACAAGGAACAGCAGCAACATAACACTGTTTAATCCTTTTTCAATTTAAATAAAATCCAAACAAAAAGATATGGACCCCAAACCAAATTCTAGCAGTGACAGATAATGCACTGTAAATAATGGAGCAAGTCTCATATTTTACAAAAGTCTTTTGGAATAAAAATAAAAGAGAAAACAGAAAAGGAAAATAAATAATATAAAAAAAGTAAAAAGGAAAAGCCCCCCCCGGACCAACTGGGCCGTGGCCCAGCTGGCCACCAGGCCACCACCCAGGCCGGCCCATTCCCCCCCCTGGCCTATACCTCCCCCTCGGGCCGAACCCTAGCCGCTACACCCCCCACCCCCTCGCTCACTCCTTTCCCCACCCCACCCGATCCAGAACCGGATCGGGGGAGCTCCCGCACCGCCGCCCGCGTCGCCCCGACGCGCCCCGTCGCCGCCTCGCCCTCGCGCCGACGCCGTCGCTAACCGCCGTCGCCGCTCGCCTCGTCGCGCCCGCTGCCTTGACCCTGCATCGGGGGTGAGCCGCGCCCCTCTCCTCTTCTCTCTCCCCGACGCCGCGCCCGCATGTCGCCGCCGGTCGCGCTCGCCCGGGCCCAGTCCCGCTCGCGCACGGCCTCGCCCATCCCCGTCGCCTCCTCCCCTGCGCCACTCCCTCGCCGCCCTACCGCACCGTCCCCGCGCGCCCGCCTTCGCCTGTTGCTCGCCCCGCCATCGTCCGACCCGCGCCCGCGCGCTCCGGCCCCGCCACCTGCGCCGCGCGCCGCCACCCTCCCTGCCGCTCCGCCCCGCACGCGCTGCCACGCCCGCGCCGGCCGCGCCCGCCGTCCGCACACCCGTGCCCGCTCGCTGTGGCCTCTGGGCCACCGACAGCCGGGCCCACCCCCTGACCCACTGACAACGGGGCCCCACGCCCTTAAAACGTTTAAAAAAAAAGAAATGAAAAATGAAAATAATAATAATAAACAAAATAATTAAAATAAATAATTAGATAATTAATTTAATTAATCCTGTTTAATTAGACTAATTGATTAGTTAACTTAAACTAACCCTAATGACTGCTGACGTCAGCATGATGTCATGCTGACGTCATCTTTTACTATTCTGGATAATGTTTATTTTAAATAATTAAATAAATTCCAGAAATTAATAAAAACTTTAGAAAATCATTTTAAATAATCCGTAACTCCGATGGAAAAACTTTGTACATGAAAGTTGCTCAGAACGACGAGACGAATTCGAATACGCGCTCCGTTCGTCCGTCACGCGTCTCTAACTATCCGAACATGCAACCGTTCCTCTCCGGTCATCTGTCTGACAAATGTCCGGAACCGGGAAAACATTCCCGGATGGATCCCTCCTTCCTCGGTGACGTGCAACCATATGTTAGGACACACCTGGCACTGCACATTGTCATGTCGTACTTTGTGTTGCTCTTGTTTGCTTTATATTTATACAGTTTCCTCCCCCTCTTCTCTCTCGATAGAGCCCGGTGCCGACGCAGCTCCGGTGATTGGTTCCAGTACTGACGACCTTGCCTTTGCCGCCGAGCAACCAGGCAAGCCCCCCCCCCCTTTGATCATCCCGATATCGCCCATTCTAATTTCCCATGCTTGCATTAGAATTGCTGCTACTACTGCTTTACCTATTCTGATGCATAGCCTGTTCATTGTAACCTGCTGTTGATAATTACTTACATATCCTAAACTGTTTAGTCTAGGCTGGGTAGAGACCTATCAGTGACCCCACTTATCCCGACTGCCGCGCTGGATCGTCAGAAGACCCGATCAACGGGATTGAAGACCAGGCCCCGACACCGCACATCACCCCCTTTAGTTGTAACGACACTGCATCGTTACTATCGAGTGCCGAGGGTGAAACCTCTTATAGCACTCCTGATGTTAACTCTGTAGAGAAGCTATTTGGCCGTGGTCATCGAGGGTGATTCCTCCTTCTCCACTTCCGATACGACGCTGTCGTGCAACACATCAAGTGTGAACCCAGCGAGGGTGATTCCTCCTACGTTCACCTTGACAGATACATCGGTAGGAATCCAACGAGGGTGATACCTCGGATTCCCTTGATGTTATGGACACACGGATACTTAGACTGTACTGTTGTTACTTGGAAAGGCGGGTCGACCCTGAGGGGTACCCGCGTGTGATGTGAAGACGGGTTGCCTGTATGGTACCCGAGTGTTGAATACGAGGCGCGGCCGGGCATTCTTAACCCTTGCCGCAAGTCCTCGAGACGGGGCGACGGGGTCACATCTTTCATGAGTCTCTGCTCGTTACCGCAAGCCCCTAGTCCTAGCGATTTGGATATTTGATCCGAGCAGGCCTCTGGTCTGATAGCACTAACCATCACGTGGGCATAGTATGGGCGTTCTGCATCGTATGCATCAGCCGAAAGCTCTGTCAGACGTCCAGTTCAGCCTCGTGGCCGGGCCGGGCCAGTACCATCCAGGACTGAGGTGGTGCTCGTCCCGACCCTGCACACACCGACCCGAAGTGCACAGGGCGATGGCCCATGACCCCTGAGCGCTTAGGATATAGACCGACGGGGACCTCTCTGCTGAGCTGTAGGTAGGGTTGCGATGTGTTGTTTGGCCGAGGCCGGGCATGACCCAGGAAAGTGTGTCCGGCCGGAGTTAAGCGAGCGTGATGGGTAAGTTGGTGCACCCCTGCAGGGAAGAACATTTCTATCGATAGCCGGTCCTACGGTAAAGGACACTCGGAGTTGTATCCTGATCGATACAACTAGAACTGGATACCTGTGATGAGACCTGGATACTATGGCTCTGGGATTGCTTCTCGCAGGGAGTCGAGAAGGGATCTCAGGACGAGGTTGATGACTGTATGGCTCTGGGATTGCTTTCTCGCAGGGAGTCGAGAAAGGATCTCTGGGTGAGGTTGAGACTTAATGTTACTACTACATTATATTGTAATGTTCTACTCTCTTCTACTGCTGCAAGACCTCTGAAGATGCTAGTCTTCGATAGGACTAGGCCTTCTCTCTATTCTTGCATTTCTGCAGCCCAGTCCACATATACAGCCTCCCCTTGAAAATGTTGCATATGTAGTGTAGATCCTTGCTTGCTGAGTACTTCAGAGTACTCACGGTTGCTTTCTTCCCTTTCTCCCCATATCAGTTTGTCGTGACCAAGATGACGGAGCCCCTGAGACAGCTGCCCTGCCGACGATCGCTACTACTACTACCCTGAGGATGGATACTACTATGAGTTGACTGACGACCAGGAGTAGGATCGGAGGGTCCCAGGCAGGAGGCCTTCGCCTTTCGATCGTAGTGTTTTATTTTGCCCCGCCTTTCTAAAGGCCTTTCTGTTCTATTTCATATCTGTACTCAGATATCTGATGCTTCCGCTGACGCTTGTTCGCAAGCTTATGTATTCGAGCCCTCGAGGCCCCTGGCTTGTAATATAAAGCTTGTATGACTTTATTTATGTTTTAGAGTTGTGTTGTGATATCTTCCCGTGAGTCCTTAGGCTTGATCGTGTGCATTTGCGTGTATGATTAGTGCACGATCGGGCCGGGGGCGTCACAGCTCGTCAAGTTTAACCCAAGTATTCTGCATGTGCAAAACTGTCTTACACCCGTTGTATGTGAATGTAGAGTCTATCACACCCGATCATCACGAGGTGCTTCGAAACGACGAACTTTGGCAACGGTGCATACTCGGGGAGAACACTTTTATCTTGAAATTTAGTGAAGGGATCATCTTATAATGCTACCGTCGTTCTAAGCAAAATAAGATGCATAAAAGATAAACATCACATGCAATCAAAATATGTGACATGATATGGCCATCATCATCTTGTGCTTTTGATCTCCATCTCCAAAGCATCATCATGATCTCCATCGTCACCGGCTCGATACCTTGATCTCCATCGTTGCGTCGGGGTCGTCTCGCCAACTATTTCTTCTACAACTATTGCTAACACATAGCGATAAAGTAAAGCAATTACATGGCGTTTGCATTTCATACAATAAAGAGACAACCCTAAGGCTCCTGCCGGTTGTCGATATTACAAAACATGATCATCTCATACATCAACATATATCACATCACGTCTTGACCATATCACTTCACAACATGCCCTGCAAAAACAAGTTAGACGTCCTCTACTTTGTTGTTGCAAGTTTTATGTGGCTGCTACGGGCTTCTAGCAAGAACCGTTCTTACCTACGCAAAAACCACAACGGTGATTCATCAAGTTTGCTGTTTTAGCCTTCTTCAAGGACCGGCCATAGTCAAATTTGATTCAACCAAAGTAGGAGAAACAGACACCCGCCAGCCACCTTTATGCAAAACTAGTTGCATGTCAGTCGGTGGAACCGGTCTCATGTGCGTGGACATGTAAGGTTGCTCCGGGCCGCTTCATCCCACAATACCACCAAATTAAAATAAGACGTTGGTGGTAAGCAGTATGACTATCACCACCCACAACTCTTTGTGTTCTACTCGTGCATATTATCTACGCATAGACCTGGCTCGGATGCCACTGTTGGGAAACGTTGCATGGAAAACAAAAAAAAATTCTACGCACACGCAAGATCTATCAAGGAGATGCATAGCAATGGGAGGGAAGAGTGTGTCTATGTACCCTCGTAGACCGTAAGCGGAAGCATTTGTTAACGCGGTTGATGTAGTCAAACTTCTTCGCGATCCAACCGATCGAGTACCGAACGTACGACACCTCCGCGTTCAGCACACGTTCAGCTCAATGACGTCCTCGCCTTCTTGGTCCAGCAAGACAGCGAAGTAGTGGATGAGTTCCGGCAGCACGACGTTGTGGTGACGGTGATGGTGAAACTATCTCCACAGGGCTTCGCCTAAGCACTATGAAAATATGACCGATGGACTAAACTGTGGAGAGGGGCGCCGCACACGGCTAAGCAATTGTCATGGTTATGTGTGGCGCCCCCTTCCCATATATATATAGGTGGGGGGAGAGGGGAGAGGCCAAGGGGCGCCCCAAGTAGGGCCGAATCCTACTTGGGCTCATGCCATTGGCCGCGCCCCCCCTTCCATATTTGCTTCCGGGAGAAAGGAAAGGGGGGGGGAGAGAAAGGAAGGGGGAGGCCGAATCACCCTTTTCCTTTCCTCCCCTAGGCCGGCTGCCATAGGAGGGGCGTGCCAGCCCCTTGTGGTCTGGTGTGCTCCCCTCTTTTGGCCCATATGGCCCATATACTTCCTGGGGTGCCCGGAACCCCTTCCGGTGATCCGATAACTACCCGGTGTACTCCGAAACTCTTCCGGAGTCCGAATATCATCGTCCTATATATATGAATCTTTACCTATGGACCATTCCGGAGCTCCTCGTCATGTCCGTGATCTCATTCAGGACTCCAAACAACATTCGGTCACCAAATCATATAACTCATATAACACTATATCGTCAACGAACGTTAAGCGTGCGGACCCTACGAGTTCGAGAACTATGTAGACATGACCGAGACACCTCTCCGGTCAATAACCAATAGCGGAACCTTGATGCCCATATTGTTTCCTACATATTGTACGAAGATCTTTATCGGTCAAACCTTATGACAACATACGTAATTCCCTTTGTCCATCGGTATGTTACTTGCCCGAGATTCGATCGTCGGTATCTACATACCTAGTTCAATCTCGTTACCGGCAAGTCTCTTTACTCGTTCCGTAATACATCATCTTGCAACTAACTCCTTAGTCACTTTGCTTGCAAGGCTTCTTATGATGTGTATTACCGAGAGGGCCCAGAGATACCTCTCCGATACTCGGAGTGACAAATCCTAATCTCGATCTATGCCAACTCAACAAACACCTTCGGAGATACTTGTAGAGCATCTTTATGATCACCCAGTTACGTTATGCCGTTTGATAGCACACAAGGTATTCCTCCGGTACCCGGGAGTTGCATAATCTCATAGTCGAAGGAATATGTATTTGTCATCAAGAAAGCAATAGCAATAAACTAAACGATCAATATGCTAAGCTAACGGATGGGTCTTGTCCATTACATCATTCTCCTAATGATGTGATCCCGTTATCAAATGACAACTCATGTTTATGGTTAGGAAACCTTAACCATCTTTGATCAACGAGCTAGTCTAGTAGAGGCTTACTAGGGACACGATATTTGTTTATGTATTCACACATATATTTAAGTTTCTGATCAATACAATTCTAGCATGAATAATAAACCTTTATCATGAATAAGGAAATATAAAATAACAACTTTATTATTGCCTCTAGGGCATATTTCCTTCATGGTAAGCATTGTCCATTACTCTTTGTGTACTAACCCGTGGTCTATCTGAGAGTTGTTTGTGGGGTTAGATATGTTTCCATGGTCGTGCATCAAAAGGAAGATATCATATAACCCATGGAGGATGACATCAAGTGGTGATCATCATTAAGGTTGCAGTGTGCAAGTTCAAGTGAAGCATCACGAAGAGATCACATGCTTGAAGCTTGCTGACCATTGTGGTGACAATGGACATGTGAAGATGTGTCGAAGAGAGCTCACCCATAGTGGAGTATGGAGGAGCAATCTACTAGTCTTCATCGAGACATCGCAATCAAGAAAGGTGGTCCATCTTGAGGAGGTCAAGATCGTCATCATCTAACTCAAGTGGACTATATATCCACAAGGCAAAGGTTTGACCTTGATAGGTTTTTATTTTATCGGTCTCATGGTTAGTTGGGAGACCAGGTTATAGGATTAATAGCCATACTATCAAGGGGGGCTCTCGAGTGAGTAGCTTGATCGTATCATTCATAGAGAGCTCAAACCATTGCATTCTTGGCATCATCTTTCTTGGTTCTTGTTTAGCCTTTTTTTCTTTGAGAGTCTTTGAGCTTATGGTCACCTTCATGACAAGCTCAAGTTCATCGAGAATGGATTCCGTTTGCTTCGTCTAGTATGTTTTTTATGTTGGGGAGTTTTCCGGTTTGTATTGTGGGAAGGTTCTCTTCCTTACACTATTGGCATTTCTTCTCCTTTGCTAGCTCTTGGATAGTACTCGTCGTCATCTATCCAACAAGCTTGAGTTTGCTGAATTCGGAGTTCGTTTGCAGTAGTTATCGTAATTTCGATCTTCTTGACTGCATCTGTTTCTCTTGCGCAATTTTCTGCTCCCAAGCGGTAGTACCGCTCCACTCCACGGTAGTATCGCTCATATGGTACTTCCGCTATGAGCTACCGCACTCTCTTTCGCTTGTTTTCATGCTCGTGAAAATGGGCGGTAGTAGCACGGTAGTAAGGGGCGGTAGTACCGCCCGCGCGGTACTACCATAAGTCTACTACCGTTGCCACTACCGGTTTTTTTGGGATGCTGTAGTCTTTTCTACTCTCGCGGTACTAGGGCGCGGTAGTACCGCTCCGTACGGTACTGCCGCCCTGTCGCCTCCTAGTACTGCTGTTTCTCTGTACTTCTTGGCCTGTAGTGGTAGCACTGCTCCTAGGAGCGGTAGTACCGCTTGTGCACGGCCTGTGCACATAACAGTTTGATTTGGGGGTGCCTATAAAAGGGGGTCTTCTTCCCCAATGAACCTGATCCTTCTAGCTCGTGTTTGCCCCCCAATTGTCGACCTTCTTCGAGCTTGCTATCTCTCAATCCCTCCAATGATTCTTGCTAGTTCTTGAGGGAAAAGAGAGAGGAGATCTAGATCCACATTTTCACCAATCACTTTCTCCTCTATGTGAGAGGAACCCCTTGGATCTAGATCTTGGAGTTCTTGGTGTTCTTCCTCTCATATTCCTCCATAGCTTTTGTTGTTGTGGTGGGATTTGGGAGTGAGGGACTTGACCACTTCATGTGTTCTTGCCATTGCATTACTTGCATCGGTTTGAGTTCTCCACGGTGATACGTGGAAGTGAAAAGTTGAGAAGCTTATTACTCTTGGGTGCTTGGTACCCTAGAGCTTGTTTCTCTTGGGTGCTTGGGCGCCCTAGATGGTTGGTGGTGTCTCGGAGCTCAATCATTATGGTGTAAAGCTCTGGGCAAGTGTCGGGGTCTCCAATTAGGTTGTGGAGATTGCCCCGAGCAATTTGTACGTGTATCGGTGACCGCCCCCAAGGGTTGCCATTTGTACGGGTTCGGTGACCGCCCTCAAGGGTCCCTTAGTGGAATCATGACATCTTGCATTGTGCGAGGGCGTGAGAAGATTACTGTGACCCTAGTGGCATTTTGGGGAGCATTGTGCCTCCACACCGCTCCAAAAGGAGACTAACATCCGCAAGGGTGTGAACTTCGGGATAAATCATCGTCTCCGCGTGCCTCAATTATCTCTTACCCGAGCCCTTTACTTTGTGATAGCCATAGTGTTTCATGTTATATATCTTGCTAGCACTTAGTTGTTTATCTTGCTTAGCATAAGTTGTTGGTGCACATAGGTGAGCCTAGTTGTTTTAGGTTTTGTGCTTGAAAAATTAAACGCTAGTTTTATTCCGCATTTGTTCAAGCCTAAACCGTAAAAGCACATATTCACCCCCTTCTAGGCGACATCCACGATCTTTCACCGTCGGCCATCCCATGTCGTTGGCCAATTGCCAACTAATGGTACCGGGAGAGGAGGGGGTCGCCCCATCAGATCCGGCAACTCCAGATCTAGGCAGGGGGACCCCATGGCATCCGACACCTCCCGCCGCCAAACACCCTACTCTGTTGGCTCCCCCCGACTCGCTCAGCCCCTCTACACCACAACCAAGGGCCATCGCTCTCGCCAACAGCACCCAGCCGCCACGTGCTCGCGGTCGAAGATGGTCACCGCCACCCAACGATGTCGGGCAAGCGCCACCACCACCACATCGCAGCCACCCCTGCGCAAGATCTTCGAGGTGGCCGCCGCCCGCCGCCCAAGCCGAACCGCGGCCCGTGACACCCGATAGCCACCTCGGACGCAGTTGCCTCAAGCCGCCCAAGGCAACCCCCGGTCCGCACCGCCACCACCTCCACCACGTTGTTGGTACCTTCGCTCAGCAGCAAGGAGGCACCAACCGACCGTGGCCCAAGCCACTCGCAGCCCGTGGCAACACGGAGCATCGCCGACAGCACCTAATGCCGCCCACAACCGCCCCTGTCCATCCCACCACCGCCGCCACCATACCGTTGTGACCCCTGTCCGCAGGCGGAAGGGGCTGGCCATGGTCGATGCCTGCCTCAGCGCCCGCCGAAGGACGAGCCGCCGGCGTCGGATCCAGTCGGATTTGGCCGGGACTGCCCCACTCGCCTCCAGCCAATGGAGAGGACGCACCACAGGCGCTGCACGTCATCCAGGTCCCAGGACGCTGCCACGCTGCCGCCAGGCCGCGTGCCTAGCGGCGCGCCACCGGGCCCGCGGCCACCCGATGCCCCCACGGAACGCGCTGTCCCACCTCGCGGTGGCGGCGAGGGAGGGAGGCCGGGAGGAGGGAAAGGTGCGGTGGGTTGCCCCGAGGTCGCTCGCGGGAGCGCTCTTGGGAGGGGGGGGGGGTCGAAATTGTGCCTCTCCTTACGGACGATGTAAATATTATTTTGAATTAATAAAGTTTAACTTTCAAAAAATAAATGGGATACAAAATTTAAGTTCACTTCTGTTGCTTCCTCTCATTACAGACTTGACTAAGTGATGCTGATTAAGCTCGACTAAGTAAGTTGCAGCATATCATAGATGCAAACATTACAACTGCTTTTGGCAATGGAAGTCCCGATCCTGATAGCTGGCTCCTTTTGTGACAGTGTGGCGCCTTTGCAGAAAAGAAGTTGCCGCGCATTGACGCGTATATGGATAGCGCACATACACATCATTCAGATTAAAGATAGACGCATCAATACAGCACAGGGCGTGGAGTTTGGTCACGCTCAAACACACGGCCATGTAGACGCTGACCTTCCGCATGGTGGGGCGCCTTCAACCGCTTTCCCGTTTTGAGGACACATATTTTTCTCAGATCGTGCGGTACGTACCGTGAACTGAAAGACATTCTGTTGATGCAATCATGTCGCATACGCGGCTACGATCGAAGAAAAGAGTACCGTGAACTGCTTTCTGTTGCTGCCTAGGCCAAACCTGCCGGTTTGTAACCTGTAATTTTTTGCTGCGGAATCGGTTACTAGTATGGGTTCGAGCAAGGCAGCAATCATTTTGTCAATCAGTGGGGAGCATTGATCGCGAAACGAAATCTTAGCTGTACTACTCTACTGGGAAAAGCAGAGCATAGACCCTGTGAGATCTGATCAATGCTCCTCGATCTGGGATCAGCAAAGATTAGAGAAGAGGACCAGAGATAAAGGCGACGGTCCTAGCGACTTGTTTCTAGAAGCGACCGCCGAGCAGAGCACCCCGCAGCCGCAGCATATGATGGACGTCGGTCGTTTTCTCCCCGCGACATGGAAGTGTTTGCCTACTATACAATGTGTGCTGTCTGAGTTGGGTTCCTGCTCCAGTGCGATACTGGTGCAGTCGCGTCAGCGCGTGGCATGTTCCATGGTGGCGGTGAAGCCATCGCAGGCGGTTTGGCGCGGCAAACGAGTTCGGCGATTGGTGATGGTGGTTAGTCCGTCGCCCGTCATCTTTTTCTGTTGTGCTGATATGGCCTCCTGCAACGTACAGTAGTACCGTCTCTCTCCGATCTTGGCGCACGCCGTGCGCGCCGGTGGCCTGGGGTGTGACCGTCCTTGTGCTCACTTTTAAGTAGGACGCTTTTTTGACCGCAGGGTTGGATTTACGTGACATTTGACAGCAGATTGGTTCGTGACTGGTAAAGTCACTAATAAGGGCATATAGATACAAATGACCCATAATAATAAATAGCTTGAGGCATCTACATTGTTTTTCTTTTCCATACAAGCTATACTACTAGTTGGTCTCATCAAATAGTAGAAAATAAAGACTCTCGGTACACATGCATCTCTAGTCTCCATTTCAATCTATTTAGCTTTATGCACCGGATCACACATTTTCTCCCCAAGCATCCGCCTCCAACAGAGGATCCCGCTGCTTCATCCGAAACTACTTTTCCTGTCATCCGATCCTACGTGGCCTACGGGGCATCACCTCGAGGCTATGCATTGGCCATGCCCTAATAGCCTCATAAAGAATAATAGTCTTCTGGAGGACTAAATTGCCAAAAACCATCATAATTAGGACAAAAAATGCCGAAAACCACCAAAAAACTAAAAGTTTGCAAGATCCATTGTTTTTCGTTAAAAGTTTGCAGAAAACACTAAATGTGGGGTACCCGACAGGCGGGTCCCACTGTCAGTGCCCACGTGGCGTGGGGGGCGGCACCGCGCAAACGGCCGTTAGACGGCTCCTTTTAACCATCTCGTCGGCTGGTTCGAATCCACCCCCTCCTCGCGTGAATCCTTTCCTATCTCTCTGCCCCAGCCGCCGCGCTCACTGTCGCTCACTTCGCCGCCGCCCGACATGGTCTCCTGGAACGGCGGGAAACGAGCTCCGAATCGCTGCTCTCTAAGCAGCACTACTGGTACTGGGAGCATATATGCACTAGTAGAAAACAGGGCTTTGGTTCAGGCCAACCCAGCCCATTAGTCCCGGTTCAGTCACGAACCGGGACCCATGGGGGCATACGTCCCGGTTCGTGCGCCCAGGGGGCCGGCCGGGCCTTGTGGGGCATTGGTCCCGGTTCGTCTGGACCCTTTTGTCCCGGTTCCAGACACGAACCGGGACCAATGGGCCTCGCTCCTGGTCCACATCCATTGGTCCCGGTTCGTGGCTGGAACCGGGACCAAAGGGTGGCCTTTGGTCCCGGTTCGTGGCTGGAACCGGGACCAAAGGGTGGCCTTTGGTCCCGGTTCCAGCCACGAACCTGGACCAATGGTGTGGCTATATATACCCCTCGCCCGCGAGCAGAGCACTCCACTACTCTGTTTTTTCTGGCCGGCGAGGGAAGGGCTTTGTGGTGCTCTAGCTCACCTCCTATGCACATGAGGTGTTCGATGAAATGCCCGAGCCACACTACTTAAGCTTTCTCCTCTCCAAACTCGACCTCCAAGCTCCATTTTCCTCAAGATTTGTCTAGGTTTAGCGGTCCGTCACGTCCCGTCCCCGTCTTCACCGCCGTCGATCGCCCGCCCCGATCTCGTCGCCGGCACCACCGTGGTGAGCCTCTTGTTCTTATCTTCTTTCTAAAAGAAAAAAAATTCTTACTTGTATGATTTAGATAGATACTTGTATAATTTTCTTACTTTTATTATTGTTTGTTATTATATAGTGCGATGGTTTTGGTATCCGCCCCCGTCGGCCCTCGTCCTGTCTATGATTCGAATGTGGTATATATTATATTTTATAACTATTTGGTTCATTTATTGTTTATGACAATTATGCCGACCAACGTGACATAGATTTTTTTATCTAGGAGGTATGTGAACCGGAAATTCCAACCGATCCTATTGTCGAGAGGTTAAATTTAGTTGAAGAAGAAAACAATTACTTGAAGGAAAAATTGAAAAAAATTGAGGAGGAGAAGATGATATTGGAGTTGCATGTTGCGGATGTCGTCGATGATCACAAGATCAAGATGAATGCAATGCGCTTCAAGATTAGAAAGTATAGAAAATATGCCATTCATACCGAGGCTTGGTATCATTGTGCCGTTGGATCAATTGTTACCTTGGTTGTGATTATGATCGCATTTGTTGTTGCATTGAAATGTTTTACATAGTTTCAATGTATGGTTTAATTAGATGCTCTGGAGAGCTATATGTTGTTCAATGAGAACTATGTATGTACTTTGGTTTTAATGTGATGATGAACTTCTATTAATTTGGTCACTTATCTATTCATGATGTTCTGTAATGGTTTTTGACACACTTAATTATATATAATGCACGCAGATGAACCGGCAATGGATGTACGGTGACAGACGCACCTCCGAGTACATTAAGGGCGTGCATAATTTTCTCGAAGTGGCTGAGGCAAACAAGCAGAATGGTTTTATGTGTTGTCCATGCCCTATATGTGGGAATACGAAGTCTTACTCTGACCGGAAAATCCTTCACACCCACCTGCTTTATAAGGGTTTCATGCCACACTATAATGTTTGGACCAAGCACGGAGAAAGAGGGGTTATGATGGAAGACAGCGAAGAAGAAGAGGATGATGACAACTATGTGCCCCCTGAATACGGTGATGCTGCAACGGGGGAAGCTGAAGATCAAGAGGAACCAGACGATGTGTCCGATGATGATCTCCGCCGGGTCATTGTTGATGCAAAGAGACAGTGTGAAAGTGAAAAGGAGAAGCTGAAGTTCGATCGCATGTTAGAGGATCACCAAAAAGGGTTGTACCCCAATTGCGAAGATGGCAACACAAAGCTCGATACCGTACTGGAATTGCTGCAGTGGAAGGCAGAGAATGCTGTGCCTGACAAAGGATTTGAGAAGCTACTGAAAATATTGAAGAAGAAGCTTCCAAAGGATAACAAATTGCCCGACAGTACGTACGCAACAAAGAAGGTCGTATGCCCTCTAGGATTGGAGGTGCAGAAGATACATGCATGCCCTAATGACTGCATCCTGTACCGCGGTGCGTACGAGGATTTGAACGCATGCCCGGTATGCGGTGCATTGCGGTATAAGATCAGACGAGATGACCCTGGTGATGTTGACGGCGAGCCCCCCAGGAAGAGGGTTCCTGCGAAGGTGATGTGGTATGCTCCTATAATACCATGGTTGAAACATCTGTTCAGAAACAAAGAGCATGCCAAGTTGATGCGATGGCACAGAGAGGACCGTAAGAAAGACGGGAAGTTGAGAGCACCCGCTGACGGGTCGCAGTGGAGAAAAATCGAGAGAAAGTACTGGGAGGAGTTTGCAGGTGACGCAAGGAACGTATGGTTTGGTTTAAGCGCGGATGGCATTAATACTTTTGGGGAGCAGAGCAGCAATCACAGCACCTGGCCCGTGACTCTATATATCTATAACCTTCCTCCTTGGCTGTGCATGAAGCGGAAGTTCATTATGATGCCAGTACTCATCCAAGGCCCTAAGCAACCCGGCAACGACATTGATGTGTACCTAAGGCCATTAGTTGAAGAACTTTTACAGTTGTGGAATGGAAACGGTGTACGTGTGTGGGATGAGCACAGACAGGAGGAATTTGACCTGCATGCGTTGCTGTTTGTAACCATCAATGATTGGCCTGCTCTCAGTAACCTTTCAGGACAGATAAACAAGGGATACCACGCATGCACGCACTGTTTAGCTGACACCGAAAGTATATACCTGGACAAATGTAGGAAGAATGTGTACCTAGGGCATCGTCGATTTCTTCCGACCAACCATCAATGTCGAAAGAAAGGCAAGCATTTCAAAGGCGAGGCAGATCACCGGAAGAAGCCTGCCATGCGTACCGGTGATCACGTACTTGCTATGGTCAATGATTTACACGTAATCTTTGGAAAGGGTCCCGGCGGACTATCTGTTCCGAATGACGCTGAGGGACGCGCACCCATGTGGAAGAAGAAATCTATATTTTGGGACCTACCCTACTGGAAAGACCTAGAGGTCCGTTCTTCAATCGACGTGATGCACGTGACAAAGAACCTTTGCGTGAACCTGCTAGGCTTCTTGGGCGTGTATGGGAAGACAAAAGATACACCGGAGGCACGGGAGGACCTGCAACATTTGCACGAAAAAGACGGCATGCCTCCAAAGCAGTATGAAGGTCCTGCCAGCTACGCTCTTACCAAAGAAGAGAAGGAAATCTTCTTTGAATGCCTGCTCAGTATGAAGGTCCCGACTGGCTTCTCGTCGAATATAAAGGGAATAATAAATATGCCAGAGAAAAAGTTCCAGAACCTAAAGTCTCATGACTGCCACGTGATTATGACGCAACTGCTTCCGGTTGCATTGAGGGGGCTTCTACCGGAAAACGTCCGATTAGCCATTGTGAAGCTATGTGCATTCCTCAATGCAATCTTTCAGAATGTGATCGATCCAGAAATCATACCAAGGCTAAGGAGTAATGTGGCGCAATGTCTTGTCAGTTTCGAGCTGGTGTTCCCACCATCCTTCTTTAATATCATGACGCACGTCCTAGTTCATCTAGTCGACGAGATTGTCATTCTGGGCCCCGTATTTCTACACAATATGTTCCCCTTGTCATTCTGGGCCCCGTATTTCTACGCAATATGTTCCCCTTTGAGAGGTTCATGGGAGTCCTAAAGAAATATGTCCGTAACCGCGCTAGGCCAGAAGGAAGCATCTCCATGGGCCATCAAACAGAGGATGTCATTGGGTTTTGTGTTGACTTCATTCCTGGCCTTAAGAAGATAGGTCTCCCTAAATCGCGGTATGAGGGGAGACTGACTGGAAAAGGCACGCTTGGAGGGGACTCAATAATATGCAGGGACGGATATTCTTGGTCTCAAGCACACTACACAGTTCTACAGAACTCTACCTTGGTGACCCCGTATGTCGATGAACACAAGAACAGTCTGCGCTCCAAACACCCAGAGCAGTGCGACGACTGGATTACATGTGAACACATCAGGACTTTCAGCAGTTGGTTGGAAACACGTCTCAGAGGTGACAACACTGTTTGTGATGAGCTGTACTCGTTGTCCAGGGGACCATCTTCGACTGTATTGACTTACAAAGGATACGAGATAAATGGGAATACATTTTACATGATCGCCCAAGATCAAAAGAGCACCAACCAAAACAGCAGTGTCCGCTTTGATGCAGCAACCGAGAGGGGAAAGGACACATATTATGGTTACATAGTGGACATATGGGAACTTGACTACGGACATGATTTTAAGGTCCCTTTGTTTAAGTGCAAATGGGTCAATCTGTCAGGAGGCGGGGTACAGGTAGACCCACAGTACGGAATGACAACAGTGGATCTGAACAATCTTGGGTACACAGACGAACCGTTCGTCCTAGCCAATGATGTGGCACAGGTTAGCTATGTGAAGGACATGTCTACCAAACCGAGAAAAAGAAAAGATAAGGAAGCGAATACATCATACGATGAGCCAAAGCGCCACATAGTTCTTTCAGGAAAAAGGGACATCGTGGGAGTGGAGGGCAAGACAGACATGTCTGAAGATTATGAAAAGTTTCATGAAATTCCTCCCTTCAAAGTCAAGGCTGACCCAAGCATCCTAATAAACGATGAAGATTATCCATGGTTACGGCGCAATAAGCAAAGGACAGAAGCGAAGAAAAAGTGAAGACCTTCTCTCCACAACTATTATGATGATGCCTTTGATCTAGAATATCACTGCAGTTACATGTGAAGAAATGAAATGCCTTTTGTAACAGACGAGTTTCCGAAAACCCTGATACTTCGAAACAGATTGTCCGTTTTGTACACGAAGTGCATCCAGTTTTTGCCGTAACCCTATCAACTTTTTAACACATGCTATGTGGGTGAAATGATGATACCATGCCAATTTTCAACCTCTTCAGAGTTCATTTGAAGTGCTTTTCAATTTTAGGGTCATATAGCTAAAAAAATCAGTAAATGCATGAAAAATAACAAATGAAGTCAGAAAGGGTTGAAAATTGATGATGTGGCTTTGAATGGTGCATTTTAAACACACAAAAAGTCTGGAGTTCAAATAAGTTCAAAAAAATGAAATCCATTTGTAACAGACGAGTTTCCGTATGAAACCCTGATACTTCGAAAGAGATTGTCCGTTTTGTACACGAAGTGCATCCAGTTTTTGCCGTAACCCTCTCAACTTTTTAGCACATGCTATGTGGGTGAAATGATGATACCATGCCAACTTTCAACCCTTTTTAGAGTTCATTTTGAGTAAGGGCTTTTCAATTTCAGGGTCATATAGCTCAAAAAATCAGTAAATGCATGAAAAATCACAATGAAGTCAGAAAGGGTTGAAAATTGATGATGTGGCTTTGAATGGTGCATTTTGACACCACAAAAAGTCTGGTTCAAATAAGTTAAAAAAAAATGAAATCCCTTGTAACAGACGAGTTTCCGTATAACCCTGATTCTTCGAAAGAGATTGTCCGTTTTGTCACGAGTGCATCCAGTTTTTACCGTAACCCTCTCAACTTTTTACACATGCTATGTGGGTAAATGATGATCCATGCCAACTTTCACCCTTTTTAGAGTTCATTTGAAGTGCTTTTCAATTTCAGGTCATATAGCTCAAAAAATCAGTAAATGCATGAAAATAACAAATGAAGTCAGAAAGGGTTGAAAATTGATGATGTGCTTGAATGGTGCATTTGAACACACAAAAGTCTGGAGTTCAATAAGTTAAAAAAATGAAATCCCTTTGTAACAGACAGTTTCCGTATGAAACCCTGATACTTCGAAAGATATTGTCCGTTTTGTACCGAAGTGCATCCAGTTTTTGCCGTTACCCTCTCAACTTTTGCACATGCTATGTGGGTGCAATGATGATACCATGCCAACTTTCAACCTTTTCAGAGTTCATTTGCAAGTGCTTTTCAATTTCAGGGTCTATATCTCAAAAAAATCAGTAAATGCTGAAAAATAACAAATGAAGTCAGAAAGGGTTGAAAATTGATGATGTGGCTTTCAATGGTGCATTTTAAACACACAAAAGTCTGGAGTTCAAATAAGTTCAAAAAAATGAAATCCCTTTGTAACAGACGAGTTTCCGTATGAAACCCTGATACTTCGAGAGATTGTCCGTTTTGTACACGAAGTGCATCCGTTTTTGCCGTAACCCTATCAACTTTTTAGCACATGCTATGTGGGTGAATGATGATACCATGCAACTTTCAACCTTTTCAGAGTTCATTTGAAGTGCTTTTCAATTTCAGGGTCATATAGCTCAAAAAAACAGTAAATGCATGAAAAATAACAAATGAAGTCAGAAAGGTTTGAAAATTGATGATGTGGCTTGAATGGTGCATTTGAACACACAAAAGTCTGGATTTCAAATAAGTTAAAAAAAAATGAATCCCTTTGTAACAGACGAGTTTCCGTATGAAACCCTATACTTCAAAGAGATTGTCCGTTTTGTACACGAAGTGCATCCAGTTTTTACCGTAACCCTCTCAACTTTTTAGCACATGCATGTGGGGTGAAATGATGATACCATGCCAACTTTCAACCTTTTCGAGTTCATTTGAAGTGCTTCAATTTTAGGGTCAATATCTCAAAAAATCAGTAAATGCATGAAAAATAACAAATGAAGTCAGAAGGGTTGAAAATGATGATTGGCTTTGAATGGTGCATTTTGAACCACAAAAAGTCTGAGTTCAAATAAGTTCAAAAAAAATGAAATCCCTTTGTAACAGACGAGTTTCCGTATGAACCCTGAACTTCGAAAGAGATTGTCCGTTTTGTACACGAAGTGCATCCAGTTTTTGCCGTAACCCTCTCAACTTTTAGCACATGCTATGTGGGTGAATGATGATATCCATCACCTTCAATCCTTTTCAGAGTTCATTTCAGTGCTTTCAATTTCAGGGTCATATACGCAAAAAATAGTAAATGCATGAAAATAACAAATGAAGTCAGAAAGGGTTGAAAATTGATTCATTGTGGCTTTGAATGGTGCATTTTGAACACACAAAAAGTCTGGAGTTCAAATAAGTTCAAAAAAATGAAATCCCTTTGTAACAGACGAGTTTTCGTTCGAAACCCTGATACTTCGAAAGAGATTGCCCGTTTTGTACACGAAGTGCATCCAGTTTTTGCCGTAACCCTCTCAACTTTTTAGCACATGCTATGTGGGTGAAATGATGATACCATGCCAACTTTCAACCTTTTCAGAGTTCATTTGTAGTGCTTTTCAATTTCAGGGTCATTTAGCGCAAAAAGAATGAACTAATAGTAAAAAGAATGAACTTAAAATAATCAATTAAAATATTCTGTTATGATCAACTAAAACAAAACTATAATATTCTTCAATAGCAAAAAGAATCAACTAAAAAGCTTTTATAAATCTTTAATAGCAAAAGGAATCAACTTAAAAGCTTTTATAAACCTCTAGTATTTTTTAAACTAAAATTATATAAAATTTATGCAACTAAAATTATCAAAGTATTTTCTGTTCAAAACATTAATGGCAAAAAGAATTTCATAAAGAAATTTTTTGTTAGAAACTTTAATAGCAAACTAAAATAACAAAATATGTTCTTAATTAAAACAGACATTTAAAATAACCTAAAAATTACCAAATTTAATATAATGATAAAACACAGTAATATTAAATAGCAGGAAAAATAATCACTTAAAAATCTATTTTTATAGTAAAGTTATTCACAAACTAGTGATTCACACAAATTTAAAAGAATTCAAATTTAAACTATTCAAATTGGAAAACTAATGGCACTAACAGAAAGTTTATAATTTTTATTACCTAAAAGCAAAAAGAATCACTGAAAAACAGTAAGTATTTAGCTGTAAGTAGAAACAAAATAAAATAAATAAAGCAAAAAAGAAAACAAAAAAACTGGAAAAAATTAAAAAAATGCCACCTACTGGGCCACCACGGCCTGAATACGACTAGAAACCCAACCAGTTTGTTGGGCCAGGATTCAGGCCCGCAGCAGGCCCAATAGGCCCACAGGCAAGGAGTGACAGATTAGGCCCGAAAGCCTGCAGTTGAGAGGAGTTCGAGAGGGTGGGCGCAACAACGCTTATAAACCACTCTCGAGCTCTCTCAGCTAGCGAGGTGGGACTAAACATCCCACCGCACCACGCCAGCACAAGGCCTTTGGTCCCAGTTGGTGGCACCAACCGGGACGAAAGGGGTGCATTTGTACCGGTTCGTGGAACCAACCGGGACCAATGCCCCCCTTTAGTCCCGGTTGGTGCCACCAACCGGGACCAAAGGTCCCTGTTTCCCGCCCTTTGGGCTGCTGAAAAGAGACCTTTGGTCCTGGTTGGTGGCACGAACCGGGACCAAAGGGGGGCATTGGTCCCGGTTTGTGCCACGAACCGGGACCAATGTTTCGTGTATATAAGAAAAACTTAGCAGTTTCTCCAAAAATCACTTGGCTTCTCCGCCTCGCCATCGTCGCCGACGCCGTCAGGCCTGCCCCTGCCCGCCCCGCCACCGACGCCGCCCGGCCCGCCACTGCCCGCCCCGCTGCCGACGCCGCCCTCCCCGACGCCGCCCGGCCCGACGCCGACGCCGCCCCACGCCGACGCCGCCCCGGCCCGTCGCCGACGCCGCCCCGCCCGCCCCTGCCCGCCCCGACGCCGACGCCGCCCCGGCCCAAGGCCGACACCGCCTCGACGCCGCCCTGACGCCGCCCGGCCCGCCCCTGCCCGCCCCGACGCCTCCTCTGTGAGCACCGCGCCCCTGCCCCGCCGCCGCCGCCGCGTTGCTTTTTTATATATATGCTTTTATATATATATATATATATATATATGTTTTTTTTGTTATATATATATATGCTTTCTTTTTATATGTATGTATGTATTTTTTAAACTTTTTATATGTATGGAAAAGAGGAAGAAGGAAGAAGGAAGAAGGGAAGAAAAAGAAGGAGAGGAAAAAGGGGAGAAAAAAGAGAAGAAGAGGAGAAAAAAATAAGAAGAGAAAGAAGGAGAAGAAGAAGAGAAGAAGAGGAGAGGAAGAAGAGGAGAAAAAAAATAAGAAGAGGAAGAAGAAGAAAAAAAAAGAGAAGAAGAAGAAGGAATAGAGGAGAAGAAGAAAAAATAGATTAATATCTTATTTTTTTTTCTTCTTCCTCTTCTTAATTTTTATCGGGAACGAGAGTGTCGAGGATCGCCGAGCGGTCGAGGGTCGGGAACTAGGGTAGAGGGTCGAGGGTCACCGAGGGGTCGAGGGTCGCCGAAGGTTAGAGGGTCGAGGGCCCTCGAGGGGTCGAGGGTCGAGGAACGCCGAGGGGTCGAGAGGTTGCCTTGTGTCAAAGTATTGAAGAAATCCATGGCTTCATCATTAGCCGGAAGTAACCGGGGCATGATGGTACGAAGTTCTCCAAAGTTATTTTGGAACGGAGTCCCGGATAGATAATTCGCCTTTTGGTACGAATTTCAGCAAAGGCCTTCCAAATAGCGATATTCGGAAGGCTCTTGCTGAACTTTGTACCAAAAAGCGAATTATCCTATCTGGGACTCCATTCCAAAATAACTTTGGAGAGCTTCGTACCATCATGCGCCTGTTACTTTCGCCTAATGATGAAGACATGGTTTTGTTGAATCCTTCGACACTAGACAAACGTGACATGAGGGGGTCGAGGGTCGGGAACTAGGGTAGAGGGTCGTGGATCGCCGAGCGGTCGAGGGTCGTGAACTAGGGTAGAGGGTCGAGGGTCGCCGAGGGGTCGAGGGTCAAGGGTCGTCCAGGGTTTGAGGGTCCAGATTTATCAAGAATGCCCCCATCAAAGTTGTTTTGGAACGGAGTTCCTAATAGAATAATTCGCCTTTTGGTATGAATTTCAGCAAAGGCCTTCCAAATAGCGATATTCGGAAGGCTCTTGCTGAACTTTGTACCAAAAAGCGAATTATTCTATCGGGAACTCCGTTCCAAAACAACTTTGAAGAGCTTCGTACCATTATGCGCCTGTCATTTCCGGCTAATGATGAAGTCATGGTTTTCTTGAATTCTTTGACACTAGACAATGTGACATATAGAAGGGTAGATGAGATCAGGAAAAATATGGACCATTTTCTGCACATCCAGAATGGCATCATTTTGTTAAATCCCTTGTCGGTCCGGACGTCGGACATTCATGAGAGAGGCGGTCCGGCCCAAACCCTAGAAGCATTGTCGAGGCCACCCCAAACCCTAGAAGCGTTGCCTAGGCCACCCCAAACCCTAGAAGCGTTGTCGAGGCCACCCCAAACCGTAGAAGCGTCGAGCTAGCTAGGTCTACGTTTGCACTAATATATCCATCTATCATGTTTGTATATTAATTGCCATGTTGTAATATTTGCAGAAACTATGGAGCACCGAGACATCGAAGCAGAACAGTTGTTGGGGGACATAATCCTTGGCGGAGGTGATGTCTTGTCGTATCTCAACGACACCGATGGTCTGGAAGGAGAGGGTGAAGCAGGCTCCAGTGATCGAACAATGGAGGTGGAAGGACATGATTATGATGGCTCTGGTGACGGAATGCCGGTGGAAGAAGGAGACCGTGATGACTGCTCCGGTGAGCGAACGGAGGAAGGAGTTGTTGCAAAGTCCGGCGAGGTATATATATTAATTAAGCCTGTGCTGACTAGCTAATTGATGTATTAATTATTTTGGTATGTCCACATATTAACTCTCTTCTTTCTTCTTTTCTAGCCCTCCGGATCGAGCCAAACTTTGGTAACGAGACGAGGCCCGAAGAAAAGGTTGCGCCAGGATGAAAGGTTCACGATCACAGCAATCAAGGGTGATGGCCAACCGATTGAACCCAGACGGACCAAGGAAGCATTTTCTGCTCAGTGCGGTGTTCTTGTTAGGGACATGATCTCGATCAGCATCCACCAATGGAATAAGCCTAAGAGCGAAGACCCTCAAGTGTCTTTTGTCAACGATAGATAGAAAGATGATCTTTGGACCGCGCTGAAGGCAAATTTCACCCTACCGCCAGAGGAGGATCCGGATAAGCCAGTTATAGAGCCATTGGTCAAGGCTCATGCTCTTAAGAAGATGGCAGATCTATTCAGGAGGTGGAAGAATGAGTTGAAATCAACGTTTGTCGACAAAGGGAAGACTCCAGAATTCACCGGCCGATTTGAGAAGATAAGAGATCACTGGCCCGCATTTGTGGCCCACAAGACATCGGAGAAGAGTAAGAAGATGTCAGCGACAAACAAGAAAAATGCTGCAAAGAAGGAGCATCACCATCGCACGGGGTCAGGTGGCTACCTCAAAGCCCGGCCGTTGTGGGACAAGGCTAAGAAGGACCTGCTTGATAAAGGGGTCGAACCAGAGACATTGAACTGGCCAGACCGTTCAAGGACTTGGTTCTTCGGGGTTGGGGGAACCTTGGACCCTGAAACAGGGAAGTGCCGTTGGATGGAGGAGCAACTTGAAATACCCGTCAAGAAGTTTCAGAAGTATATCGCCGCAGCGCAACAAGGGACGTTCGTTCCCGACAGAGAGAACGACGAGCTCACACAGGCCCTCGGGAATCCTGATCACCCAGGACGAACACGAGGCACGGCAGGCTCCGTTGTGTGGAAGGTTGGGTTTCCCAGCGCAGGCGGTTACAAAACCCGGGAGAGGAGGAGGAAAGTGGAGCAGACCGAACTGCAGAAGCTGAATGCAAGGGTACGAGCGCTAGAGGATCAAGCACTAGTTCAGAGCCAGCGACCTGCCGGAGCTACCCCAGAAGCTACCCCGCCATCTCAGCGGAGAAGCAGCGTGGCTTCCACTGAGCTCCTTCAGCAGCCTGACTTCACCGCTCCTAGCTACCCCGTGGATGCTATCACGGAGGCTCAAGATTGCCACCTTATGACGCAATGGCAGCACCTCAAAGTCAAGGCGGCTGTCGGCTCTGTTGCACCTCCTGAACCCGGCGCAACTTTTCACTGCCTTCCGATTCCACAAGGCTATGCTATTGTGATGGTCGATGAAATAACGGAGGGATTTGAGGAGCTCGAGCTTGACCACCCTACCGGTGAAGGGGAGACTCAGCTGGGTCTTGCTCTGAAGACTCCATGTCTATGGCGGAAAGAGCTCATCAACCTTTCGAACTGGACGCCTCCGCCTCCTCCTCTTCCTCCGGCGAGTCAGGGCACTCCGCCTCCTACTCCGGCGAGTGATCAGGGCACTCCGCCTCCTTCTCCGGCTGCTCCGGCGCGTGGCGGCACTCCGCCTCCTTCTCCGCCTGCGCCGCACGTCCGAGCAGCCCGCCTCCTCCTCCGCCTACTTCTCCGGCTGCTCCGGCGCGTGGCGGCACTCCGCCTCCTTCTCCGCCTGCGCCGGCGCGTCCGAGCAGCCTGCCTCCTCCTCCGCCTCGTCAGCAACAGCAGAAGACAGCCGCCGCCGCTCCGGCTGCTCCGGCGTGTCGTAGCACTCCGCCTCCTTCTCCGCCTCGTTAGCAACGAAGGAAGACAGCCGCAGCCGCTCCGGCTTCTCCGGCGTCTAGCAGTATAGCCAGAGGCGGGAGGCAATACAGATTCGGTCCATCTCTCAAGCCTCTAGAGAAGTTGCCATATGAGATGACCGAGGAGGAAAACGCGCAGATCTGTCAAGCCCAAGTGAAGGACTTTTTTGCAAAGAAAAATCCACCTCTGGAGGAGAAGATAGAACCGGTGAAATTGAAGCGCACTTTGGATGCCCTGAAGCGACCACCACCGCCTCCGCCGGATGACAACCATATCCGCGCTCTTAAAAAGGCAGTGCAAGGAGCGCGCCGGTCGGGAACTACTTCAAGTGACAAAAGGTTACAAGAACGAAGAACTGGGAAAAAAATTCCCCAGCTCAGCGAACAGGCGAACCAATCGTGCCCCCCGCTCGGTGTCTAGCGATATCGTCGCAAATCTGCCGGGGATGCTGCCCGGTACCAATCCTGGTGATTACCTGCCCGACGATGCACATTTTGATATAATGGAGGTGGACGAACACAAATACCGGCACGGGAAGCCTCTCGTCAAACCTGATCATCCTCCTCTAACAACGATGATGCGAAGATTCCATGAGTGGTACATGGACACCTGCAGCGAGTCTGGGAAGGATACTTTGACACTGAGAGTTAAAGAGGAGCACGACCTCATTGGAATTGATCTGTTGTCTGTTCCATTTAAGGAGTTCTTCCAGTTTTTCAATCAAAAGGCCCTCGATAAAATAATCGTCACTTGCTACTTTCTGTAAGTACTACTTATATAATTAAGTCTCTATATATAGCTCAGCTCTTTCATTGCATGTATATATAATTATCCTCACTATATTATGCAGATTGAAGATCATCGAATGCAGAAAAGCACAAATCTATGATATTGGGTTCATTAACACAAATCTCATAGATGAATGGACGGTTAAATATAATGCCAAAGAAACCGATGCCAACTTGCTACAATCGTTGCTTCGAAATCAAAACAAAGATAAAATACTGTTTCCTTACAACTTCAAGTGAGTGTTACTGTCTTGTGCATATTCGGTTTCCCTTATGACTCGAGGTTATAGTAATGTAATTGATGAGTTATGCATGCGTGCGCAGCTTCCACTTTATTCTCCTAGAGATTAAGCTTGAGCAGGGACTAGTAACCGTCTTAGACTCGAGACGAAAAGATCCCAAGGAGTATGCGGCATTGACTAAAATGCTCGAGAAGTAAGTTCAATCGATCGTTATCGCACCATATCGGCAACTTTGTTCATTTCCTGATATCAAGTAATTGTTTTCTTTGTCTGGCAGGGTTTGGAAAGAGTTCACCGCAGAAGCTCCGGGACTGCCGGGGAAGCTCCGATTTACACACCCGAAAGTAAGTACTACTAGCTAGTTCCGCGCATCTCCCATTGATTCTAGCTAGTTTCATCAATACCATTTATAATGCTTGATTATCAGTTTGATTGATCTCTATTTCTCGTAAAGTGGTTGTGGCAGGAAGGCGGGAATAATTTTTGTGGATACTACGTTTGCGAGTACATCTACAACGCGACGACCTCTAAGCGGGGCTACTCTGAAAAACAATATGAAGTGCGTAAGCAATAATATTCATAATGTTATTTTATTACCTTCATTTGTGTTGAGTTTCATTCATATATATGTATTGACCCCCTTATTCAAATTATATGTGGCAGCTGCGGGATGAACTCCTATCATAAGATCACATAAAAGCAATTCAAGAGGAATTGGCGGGATTCTTTCTTGACCACGTCATCAATAAAGACGGAGAATACCATGTGGAACTTGACATCAGATGTTAGGGATTGTAAGAGATCTTATATTGTATATATGTAGCTAGTAGCGTCGGATAGATATACGAAAACTTGTTGTTCGACTAATCTCTCGGAGAAGGAGGAGGTCGATCACTTCTCTCTGTATATGTTCATGACGATCTTGTGTACTTAATGGTTTCCTTCATTTGCTTACTAGCTAGCGTGTCGAGTCCACTCTATAAGTATAGTATGTAGCGTCGACCAAGCACGGAGATAAGAGAGGACACTTCTCTCTATTAGCTAGCTAACACAATATATGAAACCACTAAATTAACCCTACAAAACCCCCAAACCCCCCCCCCCCTTCAAAAAAACAAAAAACAAAAACCCCAGCCCCTGGACTGCTGACGCGTGGATGCTTTTTGGTCCCGGTTGATGCTACCAACCGGGACAAAAGGCCCTCCTGCCTGGGCAAGCCGCAGCGGCCACGTGGAGCCCCATCTGTCCCGGTTAGTAGGCGAACCGGGACTAAAGGTACTGGGCTTTAGTCCCGGTTCCAGAACGGGGACAAATGGGCCTCTGGAACCGGGACAAATGGGTCTTTTTCTACTAGTGATGTGTGAACGAGGGTTAGGGTTTTGAATTGGGGATTTCTTGTTTCTTTGCTCCGATCTGGCCGACCTCTTGGATGGTTTTTTTTCGTTGTTGTTCTAGTGCCTAGCCACAACCGAGGACATGGATTGGTGTGGCATCGATGATACAGGAAATACCCTATGCCGCCACAACAAGCCGGCTGAGAAGATGTGCATTTGACCGGCAGCACATTTGCGGGAGATTCTTTGGCTACGCTGAGAAGGTTAGTACAATGATTCGTTCTATTCATACTCATATATGTCAATAGGACAAGGTAAGTTTGTAGATCTTTGGAGCTATTTCAGTGTCAGTGTGTAGAGATTAACCACTGTAGAAATTGTGAACACGTTTAGTGTGTACAGATTAATCGTTGTAGAAATTATTTTCAGGAAGGGTTCAATTGTGGTGTGAGTGATTGGGCTAATGCAGAATGGCTTGATACACTAAAAAAGCACTTAACAAGCTTTGGGATGGTCATGAGAAGAGCAAGGTAGGAAATATTGTTAAAGCATATCAGTTGTCCAAGTTAGCAGAAGAAAAGGAGCCGTTAGAGGAGAAATATGTGTTGAACATGAAGTTTACCAAAGATTGGTGTATTACTACTTTTTTTCGTGGATACGCAAAAGACCTGCGTATCATTGCATTAATAGACGGAATAGTTTGTAGCAGTTATAGATGTGCGCTCCCAAGCACATACACGACAGCCGGGTGAGCGAGACACACAAGCGCAGCCAAGCTAAGGGGTGTGCGGCCCTAAAAAAGTGCCCTAACTCTCGCCGATGAGGTGGCCAAGTCCCCTGGCCCCGGTGCGAGCCCATGCTCTAGCGTCTTCCTTGATCTGCACGACTACTAAAAAGGTCTGAATGGAGAATTACAAGAAGATTATGAATGAAAGTGAAGAAGAGAAGAATGAACTTGAAGCAAAGGACCTGAAGAAGGAGAACTTGGAGATGGAGAAGGGGAACATGGAGCTGCAGAAGGAGGTTAATCTGCTGAAGCACATCCAGGCTGCATAGGCAGAAGTTATTTGGAATGGTAGGCAAGATTCAACTAAAGGCATTGGTGAGCTGAGGAAGGAGAAGAAGAGGTGTCATATCCGACCTGTTGAAGGCTAGGGTGGTTAATAAGAAAAAGCATGAAGGAAATCTGCGATGAGTGATTGTAATATGTAGTTATTATTTAGGGCAGCGATACCGCCGACTTATCCGAAGAAATCTCGCTTCCTCGACTGAACCAGAACCCGATCCTCAAAGAAAAAAAAAAAAGACTGAACCAGAACCCTACTGCCGCGGCGCCGGCTGCCCAGCTCCTGGCCATCTCCCAGACTCTTCATCATCTCCACCAAATCCCCACGCCGATCGATCTCCAAGATTTGCCCTGGCACCGAGCGATTCCATCTTTCCAACCAAAATTCCACTCGCCTGCCCCCAGTTCCGCTGTCATGGGCGGCTGGAACCGCATCTCCAGTGCCGGTGGTCTACTGAAGCCGCTCGCCGGCGTCCCTTTCGCCTCCATGCCCGGCGCCGGCGCTGCCTACTTCCTCGTCGGCTCCACGCTCGGGGTCTTCGCGATGCTGCACGCCTCCGAGTCCGAGGTCGGCCGCGAGTGGGCCTCCGCGGCGCGCTTGGCCGCCCTGTACCGCTTCGTGGGCGCGCACTACGTGCTTGTCGTAATGTGCCTGCTCCTCCTGGCCGCCAAAGTCTGGCGCCTCGGCAAGCGCTGCGACGTGGTGGAGGGGCTCGTGGGGAGCCCGGGCCCCACGGTGCAAGCGGTGCGCGTGAGAGGCGTCGTCTGCACCGTCTGTGGGAGTGGGACGAAGGCGTGGGCTCTGAAGAACGGCAGCTCGGGCCACACCGTGGAGCGCGCCCACTCTGGCAGCTGCTCCGACAAGCATGTTTCGAGGTCGCTGGCTTCTGAGCTGGAGCAGGAGGCTGACACGGAGGACGAGGACATCGCGAACGAGGTGACCGACCCGGAAGAGAGCAACGTGGAGCGGCTCAGGCGGCGGCTCGTGCGGGACAGGAGGCTGAAGGAGGCCGCGCTAGAGGAGCTGGAGAAGGAGAGGTGCGCGGCGGCCTCCGCCGCTGACGAGGCCATGGCCAAGATCGCGTGCCTGCGGAACGAGAAGGCGCTGGTGGAGCGCGAGGCGCAGTTCCGGGAGATGGCCCAGCAGAAGCAGATGTACGATCGGCAGGTGATCGAGTCTCTTCAGTGGATGATCAATAAGAGCCAGGCATAGTAGGTGAACAGTGATTTTTATGAGTTTAAGCATTCTTAATTTTTTTTGTTTTAGCAAATTGTTCATCAAGAAATTCACTTAGTGACACAGTATTATCAAGCAAAGTACTAGCATCATCATAAACATCATTCATAACAGAAGCAGTATCTTCTATAACTTGCGACATATCAGATTGAATAATAGGAGACGGTGTCGCAAGACTACTCAAAATGCCTCACGTCTCGTGGGTCGCTCCTACGACTCACGAGGCGACCGCCGACGCCCTCCCAAACCTCCCCGCCTCCACGCTCCTCTCCCTCGCCGCCGTCGCCGGCGGCCTCCAGCCGACCCGCGGCAGCGGTGGGCGCTCCCCCATCTCCTTCTCCCCTTCCCTGCCCCGAGGGCGCTCTCCTTCCCCCCCGTCCGGCGAATCGGGCCAGATCTTGCCTCGACGTCCTTCCCCTGCCCTGGCCGGCCGTGGCCTTGCTTGGTGGAAGCGCGGCCCTCGGCAGGTGTGCGGGCGTGGGGGTGGCGCGGGCTGCCGCCGTTGGAGCCTGGAGGCTCGGATCCGCGCATATGGCGGGCGGTCTTGGGTGGGTGTCCCGATCATCGCCGGTTGCCGGATCCACCAGCTCCGGCGGGCTGCCTCCGATCTGATGGAGTCCGTGGGCTTGGCCCTTGTCCTGTTGGTAGCCCTTGTGGTTGCTTATCTGGGATGCCCAGGTGGCCAGATCTAGGGTTTGTCTGCGTACGGGTGAAAGGTGGCGGCTTTGGGTGTTGTGGGTGGCGGAGCTGCGCCGGTGCGGCAGCAGGGTGGCCTGCTGTGTGCCTGCGGTCCATCACCATGTGTGTGGTGGGTGAGGATGGATCCCTTTGGTTTCCGGAGTGGCGGCTCCGAACGGTGGGCACGGCGGCACCTTTCCGGCGGGTGTCGCTGTGTGGGTGCTCGTGTGTTGCCTCGGCCGTGTGGGCGGTGAGGTGGCTCATTCTGGGGGCGTCCATCATGCGGGTGTGGTCTTCGTTGCCATGCGGCCTGTTTCGGGCGTTGTCTGCAACTTTCCTTAGTCGGCCATCGCTATTGGATCTGGGTGGTGGGGGTTGAGTCCCAAGCGAAAGCTCTGCCCGACTATGTCGGTGCGGGTGATATCGACGCCGTTATGTGCCGTTTTCCTCCTTGGAGGTGTCATCGCGGGTGACCCCATTCACCACGGGCTCTGGGTGAAAACCATTGGTCTGGCTGGTTCCAGACCGGACGGTGGCGGCGTTGTGGCGTCGTGTCCTCCTTGGAGGCTCCGTCTTGTGAGCAGGGTCCTAGGTTGCTGGTTGATGGGAGTTTTGTGAACAATAGCTTCTTCTCGTCGTGTGTCGGGTCCTTGCCTCGACGGTGGTGCTCTCATGCAGAGCCAGGTTCGACGCGGCGGTTGTGCAAGAAGACCTCCCTTGGTGTCTGTGACGCCCCCGGCTTAATCATGCACTAATCATACACGCAAATGCACACGATCAAGCCTAAGGACTCACTTGAAGGAATCACAACACAACTCTAAAACATAAATAAATTCATACAAGTTTTATATTATAAGCCAGGGGCCTCGGGGGCTTGAATACATAAGCTCGCATACAAGCGTCAGCGAAAGCATCAGATATCTGAGTACAGATATAAAAGTAAAACAGATAAGCCTTTAAGAAGGCGGGGCAAAAGAAAACACTACGATCGAAAAGGCGCAGGCCTCCTGCCTGGGACCCTCCGATCCTACTCCTGGTCGTCGGCAAGCTCGTAGTAGTAACCACCCTCGGGGTGGTAGTAGTAGTCGTCGGCGGGGGCAGCTGGCTCCGGGGCTCCGTCAACTGGTCGCATCAAAAGGATATGGGGAAAAAGAGAAAGCAAAGCAACCGTGAGTACTCATTCGAAGTACTCAGCAACTAATGATCTACACTACATATGCAACATTATCAAAGAAAGGCTGTATATGTGGATGGGCTGCAGAAATGCCAGAATAGAGAGAAGGCCTAGTCCTATCGAAGACTAGCATCTTCAGCGGTCTTGCAGCATTAGAAGAGTGTAGATTAGTACAGTATAAAGTAGTAGCAGTAATCAGTATCAACCTCGCCCAGATATCCTTTCTCGACTCCCTGCGAGAAAGCAATCCCAGAGCCCTAGTATCCATTTCTATCCAGTCCTAATTGTATTGATCGGGATACAACTCCAAGCGTCCGTTACCGAGGATCCAGCTATGCATAGATTAGTTCTTCCCTGCAGGGGTGCACCAACTTACCCACCACGCTCGATTAACTCCGGCCGGACACACTTTTCGGGGCCATGCCTGGCCTCAGCCAAACGATACGGCACAACCCGACCTTGGCTTAACAGAGAGGTCAGCACGCCGGACTAAACCTATGCGCCCAGGGGTCTTGGGCCATCGGCCCGGGAACTCCTGCACGTTACGTGCACCGCCGGTGAGCAGACCTAGCAACCCCTTAAGACAAGCGCGGTTGCGTTTCCAGTCCAACCCAGCGTGTGCCGCTCAGTCGCTGACGTCCATTAAGCTTCGGCTGATGCATGCGATGCAGAGTGCCCATAACTGTTCCCACGTGATGGTGAGTGCTATCGGGCCAAAGGCCCACTCGGATCAAATATCCAAACCGTTAGTGTATTGGGGGGGGGATGTGCGGTAACGAGCAGAGACTCGCGATCGATGTGACCCCGTCGCCCCATCTCGAGGACTTGCGGCAAGGGCTAAGAATGCCCGGCCACGCCTCGTATTCATCTCACGGGCACCCTCCAGGTCAACCCGTCTCCACATCACTCGCCACTTAGGCTCGCACGGGTACCCCTCAGGGCCAACCCGACTTTATCATGGTTCTTGGTTAAAGTCATAGTAACTGTGTGTCCAAACACCAGGGGGAAAACTGAGGAATCACCCTCGACGGATTCCACCTGACATAGTCGTCAAGGTGAACTTAGGAGGAATCACCCTCGAGGTGTTGCACTACAGCGTCGTTATCGAGTGTGGTGAAGGAGGAATCACCCTCGATGACCCTGACCAAATAGCTACTCTACAGAGTTAACATCAGAAGTGCTATACGAGGTATCACCCTCGGCACTCGATAGTAACGCTGCAGTGTCGTACAACTAAGGGGGGTGATGTGCGGTGCTGGGGCCTGGTCGTCGATTCTTCCGATGATCCAGCGGGGCAACTGGGACAAGTGGGGTCACTGGGGTTCACTAACCAGCCTATACTAAACAGTTTAGGATAAGCAGGTAGATATCAACAGCAGTTACAAAACACAGGCTATGCATCAGAAATAGGATAAACAGTAGCAGCAGCAATTTCTAATGCAAGCATAAGAGAGAAGAGAATAGGCGATATAGGCATGTTCAAAGGGGGGGTGCTTGCCAGGTTTCTTTGCAGACATCAACGGGTCTTCGACGAGGTAGACGATCATCGGGTCATCATCGGTCTCGGGGTCTATCGAAAGAGGAGGCGGAAGAAACAATAAATAAAGGCAGACAAATGCAATCACAGAAGCATGGCATGGCAATACGCATTGCAGGGGTGCCCTAGTGCAACGTTAAGTGCTACAGACTGAGCGGCAATTTAACAGGAAAGTTTTCCCGGTTCCGGACGTCTGTAAGACAGATGAACCGGAGGGAAAGGTTCCATGTTTAGGTAGTTAGGGGCACCTGACAGGCATGTGGTTAGCGTATCCGGGTTCGTCTCGTTTTTCTGATCAACTTTCATGTAGAAAGTTTTTCCATCCGAGCTACGGATTATTTTCTACGAATTTTAAAAGATTGAAGCATTATCTGGAATTATTTATGTTAATAGAATTAGCCAGAAAAGGAATATGGCATCATGCTGATGTCGGCACTGCGTCAGCAGGTCAACCGCAGCTGTTCAGGTCAAACCTGACAGCTGGGTCCCACCTGTCAGCCTCTGTGAGGTTAATCAGTGTTTTAAACTAATCTAACAGCTAATTAACTGGCGGGCCCCATCTGTCAGTGAGCTAACTAAGTAGCAGATTAATTTAAAACCTAATTAGCTTAATTAAATGCAGGGGCCCACTCGTCAGTGTCAGGGGAACAGTACCCCGCGTTGACCGTGGTCAACACGGTCAAACGATCGGCAGGGCCCACTGGCAGCGACCCAGGGGTGGGCCCCAGGTCTTGCCAGGTCAGCGCCGGCGTCGGAGTCGCGCCGGCGAGCTCTCCGCGGTGGTTCTTCGCCGGCGAGGCTCGGGAAATCGCTGTGGGGCACCGTTTCACGCGTCGCGACCTGCGTTCGAAAGCTAGGAGGGAGCCGCATCGAGTGGTGCCGCTGGACTACGCCGGAGAGGCCGGAAATGTCATCGGCGTCGAGCTTGGCGGCGGTTACTTTCGGGTGGCGACGGGAATGGTGATGCCGTGCGCTACGGCTCAAACGAGAAGTGCGGGGGTGATCTATGGGAGCAGGCGAACTCGTTGTGCACCACCACGCAGTCGTGGGTTCACCGGAACCAAGCCGGCGATGAGCACGCGCGGCGGCGGGTACGGGAGCGCGGCGGAAACACTGCTAGGGGGCGCGGAGAGGTGAGCCGGAGGGCTTGCCGGGCCCCTAGGAGTGTGTTCAGCCCGAACACGAGCTCGGGCGCGAGCGACCGGTGGTGTGGCTGCGGCTGCGCCATCACTGGCGGCAGAGAGCTACGGGTCCATGGCGGCAAGGCGGCTAGAGGGCGAGCGCGAGCTAGAAAAGGGGGGAGGAGGAACGAATGCTCACCGAGCGGCTCACGGTGGCCTGTGGTGGCTTAGTAGCGCAGTGGAGGCGACAAACGGAGCGGTGAAGGTCCGGCGATCCGAGGTTGAAGAAGGGGTCGGATCTGGCGCGGTGGGGCACTCCAGCTCGACCTGAAGTGCATGGTCGACGAGGACGAAGTAGAGGAAGCTCGGGGACACAGCGGCTCGACGGATAGTGGTCGGGGGCCACGCCTATGGCGAGGCATCGGCGGCGATCTCGCTCGGGGTGAGGTGGAGATGGAGGGGACGAGCGAGGGAGACAGACGAGCGAGTGGGTGGGAAATGGAGGAGGCGTCCAGGGGAGATGGAGGAGGCCTCAGCCTTATCCTCTCGTCGTCGGTGGGCGTCGCGCTGTCGACGAACGGGCGGTGCTCGCCGTCGCGTCCAGGCGTGTGCTGACAGCGCGAGGGAGAGAGAAGAGTGGAGGGAGATGGGCCTGCGGGGCTGCCTGGGCCGGCTTGGCCCAGTGCCAGGTAAGTTGCTCTGGCCCTTTTTCTTTTCTCTTTTACTTTTGTAGTTTCTGTTTCGTATTTTCTTTTGGCACTAGCTGACTTTTGTAAAATATGTATTTGGTCCCAAATAATTAGTATGCATAAATCCTTACTGCCACAAAAAGTTTCAGGGCCATAGGAAGCGGTTAGGCATTTTTAGAAATTGAAAAGGGCAAGATAAATGCTGCTGGACCACTAGAATAAAATCCAGGGGCATTTTGGGAATTCAAAAGAGGTAGGTTTCAACATGACAACTATTTAGGGAATATTTTCCAAATTATGAACTATTTTAATTGCATGACAGAAGAAGTAAATTTTAGACATACATTTCAAAGGGGAAAATGGCTTTGATTTTGGACAAGTGGCAAAGGGGCTTAGTGATCATGATGACATGGACACTATTAGGGGAAGATCACTGTAGTGTGATGCTGGGGATGTTACAAATCTCCTCCACTACAAGAAATCTCGTCCCGAGATTTAAGTGGGGAAGTAAAGAGTAACTTCGGGAGAACTGTCCCTTGTAGGGTCGATTTTCTAGGAAGCAATTCAAGGAATGTGGTAGAAGTATCTCTCGAGTTGAAACTTAGGAAACATCGAGAGCAAAGTATGAAGGTACAATAAAAAGTTTCAAGCGAATGGACATCTGATCGATACCTGAACAGAGTGTAAAGGGGTTCAGAGCATCAGGAATAGATCATCTCTCGGAAGGTGGCTCATGATAACACACAAAACCAAGGGCATAGGATACTTCGGAATCAAGGATGTACGGGAGAGTCAGGTTCCGATCCTGTGGAATTGTGATGAGGGTCGATCAAGAGTAGGGAGAACGGTGTCATTTGGCCGGTCACGACAACAATTAAGCAGTGTAATAGATACTTAACAGTAGTCAATTAAGACGTACAGATCCATACATAAGTTCGGTTACATACCAGTATTATAACAGCATGAAGGTAAGCTAGACAACTTAGGTGGCACGCAGGCACGTGGTGGAGGGATACAACTACGCGACATAGCGACATGCTACATCAACGTCGAGGAAAACCTCTGTAACGGGGTAACTGTAAGTGCGGACGACGAATGGCCGTTGCAGGAAAATCCTGCTCTACATGTGCACCCTGATGCAGAATCATGTCTCGAGCTGGAAGAAGAGGCCCACGTGCAGGTGTGTGACCTCCAACAACATGCCAATCAATACCAGTATAGATCTGAGTCCTGCGCGGGTAAAGGATGTACTCTAGATGTATCCCTGCTCGAACAGCTGGTAGCAACTGTGTCATAGCATCGTAGAGGCGTGCTCGAGTGGCAAACAACTCGACGGCAAGTGCCCGAACAGTGCGATCCAGAGCCTGAGTGCACTAAATCAGAACCTGCGGGTCATAACATCGACCCTCGTACGGGGCATAGATAGCTGTGTAGTACCCAGTAGCATCTCCAGCAGGGGCATACGGGATGTATCGGAACTCAGAGTCATCCAAGCTAATGTTGAGCTCTCCTCGTAGATGTGCGACAGCAGAGTAGGCGGCATCATGGACTGCCATCTCAATCGTCGCGCTGATACCGTGGAAAAGGTGCAGCTTAGTGTCCGAGTCATCTTGCTGATCATAGATACGAACATCAGCATGGTACTGCTCCTGGTTGAACTCGTGGTAGTCCTCGTAGACCATGTACTCGGGGTACCAGCGGTAGCCCAGTCTGGTCAGGAGGGTGATCAGGACAGCTGGAAAACCAGGGGCATCACGGGCCCAAGTGCGAAGCACAAGCTGCGTCGCAGGGCATGGTGGAAACAAACGATCCATCTGAAACAGAGGAAATTCAGGATTGTCAAATGACAATGAGAATTATAATACAACTCTAAGAGAGAAGGTTAAACAAACCAATGGAAAGGAAAATGATTATCAGACTAATCAGATCAATGGTAAGGAATAAGCACAGATATCCAGCTCTCCGGGTAGACAAGATTTACGAGATCCTAAGTGTCGGCGTTAGTAAAATTCATTCAACCCGAAATAGAAGAGAGATCAATGTCCCAGAGTATAGACGAGGAATAAAAGATCCTAATACCACACAATTGGCGACGTGGGCCCGTAAGCCACACAGCCAAGTTAGTAAAACAATTTTGGACCACTAGACACAACTTCGACCAAGGAGTTGGAAAGGGGGATTCCTACAGGCAGTTGGCTCTGATACCAACCTGTGATGCCCCCGGCTTAAGCGTGCACTAATCATACATGCAAATGCACACGATCAAGCCTAAGGACTCACTTGAAGGAATCACAACACAACTCTAAAACATAAATAAAGTCATACAAGCTTTATATTACAAGCCAGGGACCTCGGGGGCTTGAATACATAAGCTCGCATACAAGCGTCAGCGGAAGCATCAGATATCTGAGTACAGATATAAAAGTAAAACAGATAAGCCTTTAAGAAGGCGGGGCAAAAGAAAACACTACGATCGAAAAGGCGCAGGCCTCCTGCCTGGGACCCTCCGATCCTACTCCTGGTCGTCGGCAAGCTAGTAGTAGTAACCACCCTCGGGGTGGTAGTAGTAGTCTTCGGCGGGGGTAGCTGGCTCCGGGGCTCCGTCAGGTGGTTGCATCAAAAGGATATGGGGAAAAAGAGGAAGCAAAGCAACCGTGAGTACTCATCCGAAGTACTCAGCAAGCAAGGATCTACACTACATATGCAACATTATCAAAGAAAGGCTGTATATGTGGACTGGGCTGCAGAAATGCCAGAATAGAGAGAAGGCCTAGTCCTATCAAAGACTAGCATCTTCAGCGGTCTTGCAGCATTAGAAGAGTGTAGATTAGTACAGTATAAAGTAGTAGCAGTAATCAGTATCAACCTCGCCCAGATATCCTTTCTCGACTCCCTGCGAGAAAGCAATCCCAGAGCCCTAGTATCCATTTCTATCCAGTTCTAGTTGTATTGATCGGGATACAACTCCAAGCATCCGTTACCGAGGATCCGACTATGCATAGATTAGTTCTTCCCTGCAGGGGTGCACCAACTTACCCACCACGCTCGATTAAATCCGGCCGGACACACTTTTCGGGGTCATGCCTGGCCTCGGCCAAACGATACGCCGTAACCTGACCTAGGCTTAACAGAGAGGTCAGCACGCCGGACTAAACCTATGCCCCCAGGGGTCTTGGGCCATCGCCCCGGGAACTCCTGCATGTTACGTGCACCGCCGGTGAGCAGACCTAGCAACCCCTTAATACAAGCGCGGTTGCGTTTCCAGTCCAACCCAGCGTGTGCCGCTCAGTCGCTGACGTCCATTAAGCTTCGGCTGATGCATACGACGCAGAGTGCCCATAACTGTTCCCACGTGATGGTTAGTGCTATCGGGCCAAAGGCCCACTCGGATCAAATATCCAAACCGTTAGTGTATTGGGGGGGTGTGCGGTAACGAGCAGAGACTCATGATCGATGTGACCCCGTTGCCTCGTCTCGAGGACTTGCGGCAAGGGCTAAGAATGCCCGGCCACGCCTCGTATTCATCTCACGGGCACCCTCCAGGTCAACCCGTCTCCATATCACTCGCCACTTAGGCTCGCGCGGGTACCCCTCAGGGCCGACCCGACTTTATCATGGTTCTTGGTTAAAGTCATAGTAACTGTGTGTCCAAACACCAGGGGGAAAACTGAGGAATCACCCTCGACGGATTCCACCTGACGTAGTCGTCAAGGTGAACTTAGGAGGAATCACCCTCGAGGTTCACACTTGAGGTGTTGCACGACATCGTCGTTATCGGGTGTGGTGGAGGAGGAATCACCCTCGATGACCACGACCAAATAGCTACTCTACAGAGTTAACATCAGAAGTGCTATACGAGGTATCACCCTCAGCACTCGATAGTAACGCTGCAGTGTCTTACAACTAAGGGGGGTGATGTGCGGTGCTAGGGCCTGGTCATTTAGTCTTCCGACGATCCAGCGGGGCAACTAGGACAAGTGGGGTCACTGGGGTTCACTAACCAGCCTATACTAAACAGTTTAGGATAAGCAGGTTGGTATCAACAGCAGTTACAAAAATAGGCTATGCATCAGAAATAGGATAAACAGTAGCAGCAGCAATTTCTAATGCAAGCATAAGAGAGAAGAGAATAGGCGATATAGGCATGTTCAAAGGGGGGGTGCTTGCCTGGTTGATTTGCAGACATCAACGGGTCTTCGACGAGGTAGACGATCATCAGGTCATCATCGGTCTTGGGGTCTATTGAAAGAGGAGGCGGAAGAAATAATAAATAAAGGCAAACAAATGCAATCACAGAAGCATGGCATGGCAATACGCAGTGCAGGGGTGCCCTAGTGCCACGTTAAGTGCTACCGACGGAGCGGGAATTTAACGGGAAAGTTTTCCCGATTCCGGACATCTGTAAGACAGATGAACCGGAGGGAAAGGTTTCATGTTCAGGTAGTTAGGGGCACCTGACAGGCATGTGGTTAGCGTATCCGGGTTCGTCTCGTTTTTCTGATCAACTTTCATGTAGAAAGTTTTTCCATCCGAGCTACAGATTATTTTCTACAAATTTTAAAAGATTAAAGCATTATCTGGAATTATTTATATTAATCGAATTAGCCAGAAAAGGAATATGACATCATGCTGATGTCGGCACTGCGTCAGCTGGTCAACCGCAGCTGTTCAGGTCAAACCTGACAGCTGGGTCCCACCTGTCAGCCTCTGTGAGGTTAATCAGTGTTTTAAACTAATCTAACAGCTAATTAACTGGTGGGCCTCGTCTGTCAGTGAGCTAACTAAGTAGCAGATTAATTTAAAACCTAATTAGCTTAATTAAATGTAGGGGCCCACTCGTCAGTGTCAGGGGAACAGTACCCCGCTTTGACCGTGGTCAACGCGATCAAATGATCGGCGGGGCCCACTGGCAGCGACCCAGGGATGGGCCCCAGGTCTTGCCAGGTCAGCGCCGACGCCGGAGTCGTGCCGACGAGCTCTCCGCGGTGGTTCTTCGCCGACGAGGCTCAGGAAATCGCTATGGGGCACCATTTCGCGCGCCGCGACCTGCGTTCGAAAGCTAGGAGGGAGCCGCGTCGAGTGGTGCCGCTGGACTACGCCGGGGAGGCCGAAAACGTCGCCGGCGTCGAGCTTGGCGGCAGTTACTTTCGGGTGGCAACGGGAACGGTGATGCCGTGCGCTACGGCTCAAACAAGAAGTGCGGGGGTGATCTATGGGAGCAGGCGAACTCGTTGGGTAGCACCACGCAGCCGTGGGGTCACCGGAACCAAGCCGGTGATGAGCACACGCGGCGGCGGGTACGGGAGCGTGGCAGAAACGATGCTAGGGGGCGCGGAGAGGCGAGCCAGAGGGCTTGCCGGGCCCCTAGGAGCTTGTTGAGCCCGAACGCAAGCTCGTGCGCGAGCGACGGGTGGTGTGGCTACGGCTGCGCCATCACCGGCGGCAGCGAGCTACGGGTCCATGGCGGCAAGGTGGCTAGAGGGCGAGCGCGAGCTAGAAAGGGCGGGGAGGAGGAATGGATGCTCATCGAGCGGCTCACGTTGGCCTGTGGTGGCTTAGTAGCGCAGGGGAGGCGACGAACGGAGCGGTGAAGCTTCGGCGATCCGAGGTTGAAGAAGGGGTCGGATCCGGCGCGGTGGGGCACTCCAGCTCGACCTGAAGTGCGTGGTCGACGAGGACGAAGTAGAGGAATCTCGGGGACACGGCGGCTCGACGGATAGTGGTCGGGGGCCATGCCTACGGCGAGGCTTCGGCGGCGATCTTGCTCGGGCAAGGTGGAGTTGGAGGGGACGAGCGAGGGAGAGAGACGAGCGCGCTTGGAGGGGGGCGGGGGGGGAATGGGGGGAAATGGTGCCGTATGGGGAGGAAGGGAAAGAGACAAGGGCCTAGTGCTTTTCTTCCCTACCCTTGAATGGAGGAGGCCTCGGCCTTATCCTCTCGTCGTCGGTGGGTGTCGCACTGTCGACGAACGGGCGGTGCTCGCCGTCGCGGCCAGGCGCGTGCTAACAGCGCGAGGGAGAGAGAAGAGTGGAGGGAGATGGGCCTGCGGGGCTGCCTGGGCCGGCTTGGCCCAGAGCCAGGTAAGTTGCTCTGGCCCTTTTTCCTTTCAATTATTTTCTTTTCTGTTTTCCTTTTGTAGTTTCTGTTTCGTATTTTCTTTTGGCACTAGCTAACTTTTGTAAAATATGTATTTGGTCCCAAATAGTTAGTATGCATAAATCCTTACTGCCACAAAAAGTTTTAGGGCCATAGGAAGCGGTTAGGCATTTTTAGAAATTGAAAAGGGCAAGATAAATGCTGCTGGACCACTAGAATAAAATCCAGGGGCATTTTGGGAATTCAAAAGAGGTAGGTTTCAACATGACAACTATTTAGGGAATATTTGCCAAATTATGAACTATTTTAATTGCATGACAGAAGAAGTAAATTTTAGACATACATTTCAAATGGGAAAATGGCTTTGATTTTGGACAAGTGGCAAAGGGGCTTAGTGATCATGATGACATGGCCACTATTAGGGGAAGATCACTGTAGTGTGATGCTGGGGATTTTACAGTGTCCTGGCCCTGGTCCCCATCCGCGTTCTAGGGTGGTGAACATTCCATCGTCCGACGGTGGGGCGCCTCTCGAGCTGGGGCGAGGAGCTGGGGGCTCCTTCCGGCGATGGAACAGGATGGCGCTAGTCAGCTGGGCGCCCAGGCGATGGCATTGTCATAACCCTCTCCGTCAGCTGATCTCCTTCTCGAGTCGGCTCCATTCGCAGCATTGGTCTTTCGACCATGTATGAGGGCTCCAGTGTCTGACGTCTTATTTTTTTGAGCTTTGTTGCTGACTCTGTGCACCCATGTATATTGCCGAGGCTCTTTTCTTTTCTTTGCTTTCTTCTTCTGTGTTGTTTTGTACCATTGGTTGGCTGTAAGGGCTTCATTAATTTAAAGCCGGGTGCCAACCTCTTTTCTAAAAAAAAACTACTCAAAATAGATGATGAATCAAGTGCGAAGCTAGATGACAGTTCCTTATCTCTCCTCGTCTTAGAGGGTACGATCTTGGTCTTAGCATTTTTTAGATTCTTCATCGTGATCTACAGATATAATCCCAAGTGACTCAATAAATAGAGGTATGCTCCCCATCAACGGCATCAGAAAAAGGTCTTGATAACCCATAAGTATAAGGGATCAGGACAGTCTTCAAGGGTAGTATTTCACCCAAATTTATTGTTTTAATACAAGGGGAGCCAAAGAATATTTGTAACTATTAGAAGTTGAGTTGTCAATTCAACCACACCTTAAGAATTAAATATCTGAAGCAAAGTGTTTAGTAGCACAGTAGTATGATAAGCAAAGTGCTCCGCTGACCCTAATTCCAACGCTATAAATTCAGATATCCTGAGAAAAAAAAGAGAGGAAGTTTCATTGCGTTTTACGATACAGAGCCGCCGTCACCTCTTGTTCTTCATCGGGAGGCCAGATCTGGAGTCCGTTCGGGGCTTCGGAGAGGGGGATCTTCTGTCTTCGTCATCATCAACCATCTTCCATCACCAATTTCATGATGCTCACCGCCGGGAGTGAGTAATTCCTTCGTAGGCTTGCCGGACGGTGATGGGTTGGATGAGATTCATCATGTAATCGAGTTAGTTTTGTTAGGGCTTGATCCATTGTATCCACTATGTTCTGAGATTGATGTTGCTATGACTTTGCTATGCTTAATGCTTGTCAGTAGGGTCTGAGTGCCATGATTTCAGATCTGAACCATTTATGTTTTCACCAATATATTTGTGTTCTTGATCCTACCATGCAAGTTATATGCATCTATTACGTGTTATGATCCGCATACCCCAAGGTGACAATAATTGGGATTCTTTTCGGTGATTACCGTAGTTTGAGAAGTTCATGTATTCACTATGTGTTAATGTTTTGTTCTATTTATCTATTAAAAGGAGGCCTTAATATCCCTTAGTTTTCTTATGGACCCCGCTGCCACGGGAGGGTAGGACAAAAATTTCATGCAAGTTCTTTTCCATAAGCACGTATGACTATATACGGAATACATGCCTACATTACATTGATGAATTGGAGCTAGTTCTGTGTCGCCCTAGGTTATAACTGTTACATGATGAATATTATCCAACGAAATCACCGATCCAATGCCTACGGGCTTTTCACATATTGATCTTTGCTAAGTTACTACTATTGCTGTTACTGTCACAATTGCTACCAAATTACTGCTATCGCTGTTACCGTTACTATTGCTACTATTACCACTGCTATCAAATTATCATACTACTGTGCTACTGATCACTCTGCTGCAGATATTTAGTTCTCCAGGTGTGGTTGAATTGACAACTCAACTACTAATATTTGCAAATATTCTTTGGCTCCTCTTATGTCGAATCAATAAATTTGGGTTGAATACTCTACCCTCGAAAACTGTTGCGATACCCTATACTTGTGGGTTATCAAGACCTTTTTCTGGCGCCGTTGCTTGGGAGCATAGCTATATCTGTTGAGTCACTTGGGAATTATATCTGTTGATTACTATGAAGAATCTTAAGGATGATAGAACCAAGATCGTTCCCTCTAAGACGAGGGGAGGTAAGGAACTGCCATCTAGCTCTGCACTTGATTCACCTTCTATTTTAAGTAAGCTTGCAACACCACCACCTGGTATTAATTCTGATATGTTGCAATTAATTGATGATGCAACTTCTGCTATGAATGATGCTTATGATGATGCTAGTACTTTGCTTGATAAGACTATGCCACTAGGTGAATTTTTTGATGAACAACTTGCTAGAGCTAAGGAAATTGAGAATGCTGAAACCAATGAAATTACTGAAACTGATGAAATTGTTGAGACTGAAAATTATGAAACACCTATTCTACCTAGCTCTCCTAGATATGAATTGCCTAAGATACATGAGGGTTATGTTATGGAAGGAGAGGTTGCTAGGGATTTTCTTGCTTGTAAGGATAGAGATGATCTTAAGAAATTACTATGTAAGTTGAAAGAAAAATCTTTGAATGCTAGAATGAATTATGATCCTAAGTTTTCTATTTCACCTATCTTTATTACTGATAAGGATTATGAATTCTCTGTCGACCCAGATTTAATTACTTTGGTTGAATCTGATCCTTTCCACGGCTGTGAAACTGAAACTGGTGTGGCACCTCTTACTAAATTAAATGATATAGCCACCCTATTTGCTCATGAGGAATAAATTCGCTATTACTATATTTTTAAGTTATTTCCTTTCTCATTAAAGGGTGATGCTAAGATATGGTATAATACTCTTGCTCCTGGTTGTGTGCGTAGTCCCCAGGATATGATTTATTACTTCTCTGACAAATATTTTCCTGCTCATAAGAAACAAGCTGCCTTACAGGAAATATTTAACTTTGTGCAAATTGAAGAAGAGAGTCTCCCACAAGCTTGGGGGGAGGCTTCTCCAACTACTCAATGCTTTGCCTGATCATCCTCTTAAGAAAAATGAAATACTTGATATCTTCTATAATGGACTAACCGATGCTTCTAGGGACTACCTAGATAGTTGTGCTAGTTGTGTTTTCAGGGAACAAACTATTGAACAAGCGAAAGAATTATTGAATAATATATTGAAGAATGATAATGATTGGACACTTCCTGAACAACCGCCTCAACGCACTCCAAAGAAGATGGGTATTTTATTTCTCAGTCCTGAAGATATGCAAGAAGCAAAGAAATGTATGAAGAAAAAAGGTATTAAAGCTGAAAATGTTAAGAATTTACCACCTATTGAAGAAATACATGGTCTTGTCACACCACCACAGGTGGTAGAGGTAAATTCTCTTATAAAGTTTGATGAAGGTGATATCCCTTATAATAAATCTCCTAGTCAATGCTTGTATGAATTTGACAACTATATTATTAAGCAAGATCATTTTAATGCAAATGTTATGAAACAATTGAAACGAAATGCCTACATGATTGATCGTTTAAGTGACTTGTTGTTTAGAATTGTTAATGATATCAAAGTTGTAAGTAAACATGCATTTATGGTTCAAACCCAGTTAGAACAAGTTGCTAAATCTCAAAGTGAATTGCTCAATGAAATGAATAACAACATAAATGATCATGCTATTAGAGTAGTGACTAGAGGAGATACAATGACTCAGGAGCCACTTTATCCTGAAGGTCATCCTAAAAGAATTGAGCAAGACTCTCAAAGAATTAATGTAGATGCACCTAGTCCATCCAAAAAGAAAAAGAAAACAAAAAATGATAGGACTTTGCATACTTCTAGTGAACCTGAGGTAGAAAAACCTTCTAAAGATAATAATGATGTCTCTATTTCTGATGCTGAAACATAATCTGGTAATGAACATTCACCTAGTGATAATGATAATGACAATGATGATGTTCATGTAGATGCTCAACCAGATAATGATAAAGAACCTGACAATGATGTTGAAATAGAACCTGTTGTCGATCTTGATAACCCACCTCCTAAAAATGAACGTTATGATAAAAGAGACTTTGTTGCTAGAAAACATGGTAAGGAAAGAGAACCATGGGTTCAAAAACCCATGCCCTTTCCACCTAAACCATCTAAGAAAAAGGATGAGGAAGAATTTAAACGCTTTGCTGAAATGCTTAGGCCAGTCTTTTTGCGTACTCGTTTGACTGATATTTATAAGATGGCCCCTTATCCTAAATATATGAAAGATATTGTCACCAATAAAATAAAAATACCCAAAGCTAAAATCTCCACCATGCTTGCTAATTATTCTTTTAAGGATGGAGTACCTAAGAAACTAGGAGATCCAGGAATAACTACTATACCGTGCTCCATTAAAAGAATTTATGTCAAAACTGCTTTATGTGATTTGGGAGCCGGTGTTAGTGTTATGCCTTTCTCCCTACATAAAAGACTTGATTTGAATAAACTCACACCTACTGAAATATCATTGCAAATGGCTGACAAATCTACTGCCATACCTATCGGTGTGTGTGAGGATGTGTGAAAGGATCGAGAAGAGGGGTCTAGAGGGGGGGTGATTAGACTACTTGACCAAATAAAAATCTAGCCTTTTCCCAATTTTAAGTCTTGGCAGATTTTAGCAACTTAGCACAAGTCAAGCAATCAACCTACACATGCAATTCTAAGAGTGTAGCAGTGGAAAGTAAAACATTGCATATGAAGGTAAAGGGAAGGGTTTGGAGAAGGCAAACACAATGTAGACACGAAGATTTTTTGGCATGGTTCCGATAGGTGGTGCTATCATACATCCACGTTGATGGAGACTTCAACCCACGAAGGGTAACTGTTGCGCGAGTCCACGGAGGGCTCCACCCACGAAGGGTCCACGAAGAAGCAACCTTGTCTATCCGACCATGGCCATCGCCCACAAAGGACTTGCCTCACTCGGGTAGATCTTCACGAAGTAGGCGATCTCCTTGCCCTTACAAACTCCTTGGTTCAACTCCACAATCTTGTCGGAGGCTCCCAAGTAACACCTAACCAATCTACGAGACACCACTCTCCAAAAGGTAATAGATGGTGTGTTGATGATGAACTCCTTGCTCTTGTGCTTCAAATGATAGTCTCCCCAACACTCAACTCTCTCTCACAGATTTGGATATGGTGGAAAGATGATTTGAGTGGAAAGCAACTTAGGGAAGGCTAGAGATCAAGATTCTTGTGGTTGGATTGGAATGTCTTGGTCTCAACACATGAGTAGGTGGTTCTCTCTCAGAAAATGAGTAGTGTAAGTGTAGGCACGTTCTGATGGCTCTCTATTGAATAGAGAAGGGGTGGAGGGGTATATATAGCCTCCACACAAAATCCAACTGTTACACACATTTGACTCAACTCGGTCAGACCGAATGGAAGAACTCGGTGAGACCGATTCAATTCAAAATGTGAATGTTAGTATTCTCGGTGGGACCGATATGATCAACTCGGTGAGACCGATGTGCTAGGGTTAGGGCAAAACCTCATCTCGGTGTGACCGATTACATGAACTCGGTGAGACCGATTTCAGCAATGACCAAACAGAGAGTTGGTCAGGCAAACTCAAAGTGACCGGTTGCACATTTCGGTGAGACCGAAATAATTGCAACAGGCAACAGAGAGTTTGCAAGGCGAACTCAGTGTGACCGATCGCTCGTTTCGGTGAGACCGAAATGTTACGAAGGGAAACAGAGAGTTTGCATTGCCATCTCGGTGAGACCAAAATCCCTATCAGTGAAACCGAACTAATTAGGGTTTCTGGCAGTGGCTATGTCAAAGGAACTCGGTGGCGCCGGATAGATCAAATCGGTGGGGCCGAGTTTGACTTTAGGTTTAGGACATATTTGGAATTGAGAAAGTGGTTGAGGGCTTTGGAGCATATCACTAAGCACTTTGAGCAAGTAGACCATTAAGCAACACCTCATCCCCTTTTAATAGTATTGGCTTTTACTATGGACTCAATGTGATCTTGGATCACTAAAATAGAAATGTAGAGTCCTGATTTTGTGCCAATCTTTGTCCTTAGCATTTTAAGGGGTTCCACATCCTCTTGTCCATGCCACGCCATTGTTGAACTTTCTGAAATATACTAGATGAAAATATTAGTCCAACAAGAGATATGTTGACATTAATTACCAAAAGTGCTCCCTGGGTGATTTTGGTAATTAATGTCAACATATCTCTTGTTGGACTAATATTTTCATCTAGTATATTTCAGAAAGTTCAACAATGGCGTGGCATGGACAAGAGGATGTGGAATCCCTTCAAAATGCTAAGGACAAAGATTGGCACAAGCTCAAGACTCTTCATTTCTATTTTAGTGATCCAAGATCACATTGAGTCCATAGGAAAAGCCAATACTATTAAAAGGGGATGAGGTGTTGCTTAATGGTCTACTTGCTCAAAGTGCTTAGTGATATGCTCCAAAGCCCTCAACCACTTTCTCAATTCCAAATATGTCCTAAACCAAAAGTCAAACTCGGCCCCACCGATTTGATCTATCCGGTGCCAACGAGTTCCTTTGACATAGCCACCGCCAGAAACCCTAATCCATTTGGTCTCACCGATAGGTATCTCGGTCTCACCGAGATGGCAATGCAAACTCTCTGTTTCCCTTCGTAACATTTCGGTCTCACCGAAACGAGTGATCGGTCTCACCGAGTTCGCCTTGTAAACTCTCTATTGCCTGTTGCAATTATTTCGGTCTCACAAAAATGTGCAATCGGTCACACCGAGTTTGCCTGACCAACTCTCTGTTTGCTCATTGCTGAAATTGGTCTCACCGAGTTCATGCAATCGGTCACACCGAGATGAGGTTTTTCCCTAACCCTAGCACATCGGTCTCACCGAGTTGATCATATCAGTCCCACCGAGATTCCTAACGTTCACATTTTGAATTGAATCGGTCTCACCGAGTTCTTCCATTCGGTCTGACCGAGTTGAGTCAAATGTGTGTAATGGTTAGATTTTGTGTGGAGGCTATATATACCCCTCCACCCCCTTCTCTATTCAAGAGAGAGCCATCAGAACGTGCCTACACTTCCACTACTCATTTTCTGAGAGAGAACCACCTACTCATGTGTTGAGACCAAGACATTCCAATCCAACCACAAGAATCTTGATCTCTAGCCTTCCCCAAGTTGCTTTCCACTCAAATCATCTTTCCACCATATCCAAATCTGTGAAAGAGAGTTGAGTGTTGGGGAGACTATCATTTGAAGCACAAGAGCAAGTAGTTCATCATCAACACACCATCTATTACCTTTTGGAGAGTGGTGTCTCCTAGATTGGTTAGGTGTCACTTGGGAGCCTCCGACAAGATTGTGGAGTTGAACCAAGGAGTTTGTAAGGGCAAGGAGATCGCCTACTTCGTGAAGATCTACCCGAGTGAGGTAAGTCCTTCGTGGGCGATGGCCTTGGTGGGATAGACAAGGTTGCTTCTTCGTGGACCCTTCGTGGGTGGAGCCCTCCGTGGACTCGCGCAACCGTTACCCTTCGTGGGTTGAAGTCTCCATCAACGTGGACGTACGATAGCACCACCTATCAGACCCACGCCAAAAATCTCCGTGTCTCAATTGCATTTGCACACTCTAATCCCATCCCTTTACTTTCTTACAATTTGCATGCTTTACTCTTTCCGCTGCTCATACTCTTGTCATGCTTGTTTGAAATGTATTGTGAATGCTTAAACTTGTGCTAAAACTGCACCTCAACTTGAAGAACTTAAAAACTGCTACTTTTGCTTGTTGAGGGTCTAATCACCCCCCTCTAGACCCCTCTTCTCGATCCCTTTCAATTGGTATCAGAGCTTTGGTCTCCATTGCTTTGGTTTAATCACCATTGGAGGAAGATGGATGATTCTATGATTGGGAGTATTAGATGTAGAGTACCTTTACTTGATGGAGAGTTCTATCATGATTGGAAAAATGAGATGCTTGTGATTTTCAATGAATATAATTTGAACAAGTATATTACTTGCCCTTATGCACCTCCTATTGATCCTTTGCATCCTACCCCCGATGAGTCTCTTGACATGATCCGCAATCTTAGAACTGTTAATCTTATCATTAGAGGATTGCCTAGAAACTTGATTGTGTGCTTGCCTACACTTGAATGTGCTTACACTATATGGAGATACCTCGAGAAACGCTTTCCAAACTATTCCTTGAAAAATCTAGATGAGATTCTTGAAAAGTCCATGGCTTTAAATAAGATGAATTCTAGTGATCCTAAGTTTGGTGATTGTTTATTTGAGCTTCGTGACCTCATGCAAGCCAAAGGAGATGTTGGAATCATTAGTGACATCATCTCTCAAGTCATTAGAATTCGTAAATATGAACATTGTCATGGTCATAAATCTAATGAATTGCCTTCTCTAGGTAATGATCATTCATATCATGATGATGTTGAACATGGATATTATGACGAGGATGATGATAGTGACTTTGATCTTGATGAGTCTATGAGACACCTTGGTCTTATGGCTAACCTTCGTGGTTACATGGCTGGAGGAAAGGAATGGGTTCTTGATAGTGGATGTACCGATCACATGACAGGAGACAAGGGTATGTTTCATGAGCTCGCTGAAAACGACGACACTCGAAAGTATGTCACTTTTGGTGAGAACTCAAAGGGTAAGGTGGTTGGCCTTGGTAAGGTGGCCATCTCACATGACAGCTGCATCCAAAATGTTATGCTCGTTGAATCTCTTGGCTACAATCTACTTTCCATATCTAGACTAGCCGATTTCGGTCTCAATGTTCTATTCACTGAAGTAGACTGCCAAGTGTTTCGAAGAGATAATCATAATATGGTCTTTACCGGTATACGTAGAGGTGATCTTTACATTGTTGACTTCAATAAAAGAGCTCAACCTAGAACTTGCTTTATTGCTAAATCTTCTAAAGGTTGGTTGTGGCATAGAAGGTTAAGTCATGTGGGCATGCGAAATCTTGATAAGCTTATTAAAGGTGATCATATCCTTGGTGTTAAAGATGTTATATTAGACAAGGATAGACTTTGCAGTGCTTGTCAAGCCGGAAAACAAGTTGGAGGAAGTCATCCCGTGAAGAACATCATGACCAAGAGAAGACCGCTTGAGCTACTTCATATGGATCTTTTTGGTCCCAACGCCTACAAGAGTCTCGGTGGTAACTTGTTTGGTTTAGTCATTGTTGATGATTTTTCCAGATTTACGTGGGTGTTCTTTCTTGATGATAAATCACAGGTCCAAAAGATCTTCAAGAACTTCGCTAGGAAGGCCTAAAATCAATTTGAAGTGAAGATCAAGAAGGTTCGCAGCGACAACGGAACGGAGTTCAAGAACACAAATGTGGATACCTTTCTTGACGAAGAAGGGATTTCACATGAGTTCTCGGCTACGTACACACCTCAACAAAATGGAGTTGTTGAGAGGAAGAACTGGACACTCATTGAGATGGCGAGAATGATGCTTGATGAATACAAGACGCCAAAACACCTTTGGGCAGAAGCGGTTGAGACAGCTTGTCATGCAACAAACGAGCTTCTCGGCAAGACGGCATACGAGCTTCTCACCGGTAACAAACCCCAAGTTGGATACTTTCGAGTATTTGGCTCAAAGTGCTACATTCTTGATAAACATTGTCGTTCGAAATTTGCTCCTAAATCTCATGAAGGTTTCCTACTCGGTTATGGATCAAACTCTCACACTTACCATGTCTACAACAATTTCACCCGAAAGGTTGAAGAGACGGTGGATGTGAAGTTTGATGAATCTAATGGCTCGCAAGTAGAGCAAGTGCCAATTGATGTAGGAGACAAAGACCCTTCGAAAGCAATTCAAGACTTGTCTATTGGCAAGATTCGCCCAACGGAGGTGAAGGAGAGTACCTCATTCGTTCAAGCGGAAGCCTCAACTTCACACCAAGGTGAACCACAAGTTGACTTGGAGGCATCCACAAGTGGAACGCGTCAAGATGAAGGAAACGAGGAAGTACATCAAGATGAACCTCATCGACCTCCTTCTCCACCTCCACAAGAGAACATCAACGCCAACAACAATGAAGAAGGACAAGAGGAAGAACAAGATGATGAAGAGGATGTTCCACCCCGACCCAAACAAAAGCTCTCACGAGTTAGAGCAAGAGTTTGAAGAGATCATCTCGTTGAACAAATCTTCGATAATATTCAAACCGGGAGAATTACTCGCTCTAAGTCTCGCTTAGCTAACTTTTGTGAACATTATTCATTCATTTCTAACATTGAACCTATGAAGGTTGAAGAAGCTCTTGATGATCCGGATTGGGTGAACGCTATGCATGAAGAGCTACACAATTTCGAGAGGAATCAAGTATGGACGCTTGTTGAAAAGCCCGATGAAACGCACAATGTCATTGGAACCAAATGGGTGTTTCGGAATAAGCAAGATGAAGATGGACAAGTTGTACACAACAAGGCCCGTCTCGTCGCCCAAGGTTACACTCAAGTCGAAGGTATGGACTATGGTGAGACATATGCCCCCGTTGCTAGACTTGAGTCCATACGCATCTTACTTGCTTATGCCAATCATCATGATATTACATTATATCAAATGGACATCAAAAGTGCCTTTCTAAATGGAGAAATTGAGGAGGAATTCTATGTTAAACAACCTCCTGGCTTTGTTAATCCCAAGAAACCTAATCATGTTTACAAACTTCACAAAGCTCTTTATGGTCTCAAACAAGCTCCTAGAGCATGGTATAAATGCTTGACTAAGTTTCTTATTGAAAAAGGATTTGAGATTGGAAAAATTGATTCTACACTTTTTACTAAAAGGGTTAATGGTGAATTATTTGTGTGCCAAATTTATGTGGATGATATCATATTTGGTTCGACTAACCCTCATTTTAGTGAAAAGTTCGGAAGGCTAATGTCGGAGAAGTTTGAGATGTCTATGATGAGTGAACTCAAATTCTTTCTTGGTTTGCAAATCAAGTAAACTAAGGAGGGTACCTTTTTTTCCCAAACAAAGTATACCAAGGACTTATTCAAGAAGTTCAACATGCAAGAGAGCAAAGGTATGAAAACACCCATGCCTACTAGTGGACATCTTGACTTGACAAAGGATGGCAAACCGGTTGACCAAAAGGTTTATCGCTCTATGATTGGCTCATTGTTATATCTTTGTGCCTCCCGTCCCGATATTATGCTCAGTGTGTGCATGTGTGCACGATATCAAGCGGCCCCAAAAGAATGTCATCTTAAGGTTGTGAAAAGGATAGTGAGATACTTAATTCATACACCAAACTTTGGCATTTGGTATCCTAAGAGGTCTTCTTTTGATCTTGTTGGCTACTCCGATTCAGACTATGCCGGTGACAAGGTTGATAGAAAGTCCACTTTGGGTACGTGTCAATTTCTTGGTAGATCTCTTGTGTCTTGGTCCTCCAAGAAACAAAACTCGGTATCCTTATCCACCGCCGAAGCGGAATACATTGCCGCTGGTTCATGTTGTGCTCAATTACTTTGGATGACCCAAACTCTTAAATATTATGGGATATATGTGAAACATGTTCCATTGCTTTGTGATAATGAAAGTGCAATTAAGATTGCTCACAATCCCGTGCAACATTCTCGAACTAAGCATATTGAAGTTCGCCATCATTTCATTCGAGATCATGTTGCAAAAGGAGACATCGATCTTAAGCATGTTCGTACCGATAAGCAATTGGAGGATATATTCACCAAACCGCTTGATGAGAAAGTATTTTGCTGTTTGAGAGGTGAATTGAACATCATTGATGCCTCAAACTTGGAGTAGAAACTCCATGTGGATACATGCAAGGCATGAGCCTTTTTGACTAATCCTTGATATTTCTCTTATGATGATGATCATATGTCTTGGATCTATACCTGTACCCTTGCATGCTATCTAACCCTTGTAGGTGCTTGGATGAGCTCAAATCTATGAGATTGCAAATCACTCACATCTAGAACAATCTCTACATCACCAAGTCTCTACAATATGGTGGATGAAGACAAGGAAGCTTGAATCCACACAACATATCCTTTGACAATTTCTATATATCAAATTTCATTTGGTATCATGTTTCATGATTGTCATTTTGGATACACAAGTGCTCTTCCTCGCAAGTCAAACCCATGTAGGAAGATGAACTCAAACTATAAGAGGTGCTCCCAACTCTTGATGAACTACATCAACCTTGAGCATCCAACACAAGTTCGACTACATGATCAAGATCAACACCACCACCCAAGGTATGTTATTCCATCTTAGAGAAGCTTTACCCCAAGTCATGGGTCAAAGCAGTTCAACAAGATGTGAATACATCAAAATGCTTAAACAAAAAATGGTAACCCCATTTTGAGCTTAAACGATGAGTATGACCTATGATCAAGTGTTATCACTTGACTCCTCAGTCAATATACTCTAACATAGGTGACTTTGTCACCGACCCCTTCTAGATGAAGTTCTCAAGTGTTTCCTTGTTTTATGTTTTGCATATGTTTCTTGCTTGTTTGTTCCCCTTTTCAAAAAAAAAAAACCTTCATCTAGATTTCTTTTTTGTTATTCTCTGCATTTTCTGCATCTAATTCATTGCAAATCCTTTAGTTAATTCCTTGCAAATCTTTGTGAGATCTTATTTGCCAAGTGAGCTGAGGTGACAAATTGTTTCCTAAGTATTGAACTCGGCCTCACCGATTCATGCCAATCGGCTAGACCGAACTGCAATAATACATTGTAGATAGTTCATCGGTACAACCGACGAGGACTAACCCGGTCTGACCGATTTGCATCATCTATGACACTGCCAACTCGGTGTCACCGATGAAAATGAATCGGCGTTACCGACTTCACTGCTGAGAAAACTTTTTGTCATTACAAATATCAATTCTTCTCCAGCTCCACTCGATGATTCTTATCCTCTAGCATCTTAAACTACATGCTGCTTTGTACTGTGACTCATGGACCAAACCTATTTGAGTCATGCTCCAGAAGAGCCCTTCTTGGAAATTGATGTCAAAGGGGGAGATAGAGCACATCAAAGCTTATCACATGGGATGCTTATTAACAATAGAGGAGAGAAGTCACATGTCTTTAAGAGGGGAAAGACATGTTAATGTATGTTTGTTTTGCTCTGATTTCGGTTGCTTTGATTTTCTCTTACCCTACCTTCTCCCATTATCCAATATCAGATTCAGGGGGAGAAAGAGTTCATATCTAAGGGAAGAAAATCTTTGGAATTCATTGCATATCTTTAATCTTTGGGGACATGTCTATACCCAAATAGAGTACTAAGTACTCACTCACTACATGTCATCCCAGTCTTGGTACTCTTGTGGTTTTCTGAACTTGCTTTGTTTAGTGGTGTTTCTGTGTTATCTAACCCTATTTTCTCAGAGTCTTCTCTTCCAAAGCCAGCTCAAGATCACAAGGTAAGTATATGCATCATACTCATGTGCATGATGATCTCTTGTTGATGTACATATTGTTTGCAAGAAGGACTCATGAACATGAAGGTACATTCCCTATATCTACATCATTTGCTCTGATGCACATAGCCAAGATACATGTAACTCATTGCTTGCTCTGACATGCTTATGCATTCACATGCTCTCATATTCTATCTTTGCATGATTGCATACATGTAGGGGGGGCCTATGCATGTTACATGTCCTTCCAAAGCTTTACTTGTTACCTTTCATATCCTTATCTAAAGCTTTGATGTATGTTGTCATCAATTACCAAAAAGGGGGAGATTTAAAGCACAAGTGCTCCCTGTGAGAGCACAAGTGCTTCCTGGGTGATTTTGGTAATTAGTGTCAACATATCTCTTGTTGGACTAATATTTTCATCTAGTATATTTCAGAAAGTTCAACAATGGCGTGGCATGGACAAGAGGATGTGGAACCCCTTCAAAATGCTAAGGACAAAGATTGGTACAAGCTCAAGACTCTTCATTTCTATTTTAGTGATCCAAGATCACATTGAGTCCATAGGAAAGGCCAATACTATTAAAAGGGGATGAGGTGTTGCTTAATGGTCTACTTGCTCAAAGTGCTTAGTGATATGCTCCAAAGCCCTCAACCACTTTCTCAATTCCAAATATGTCCTAAACCTAAAGTCAAACTCGGCCCCACCGATTTGATCTATCCGGCGCCACCGAGTTCCTTTGACATAGCCACTGCCAGAAACCCTAATCCATTCGGTCTCGCCGATAGGTATCTCGGTCTCACCGAGATGGCAATGCAAACTTTCTGTTTCCCTTCGTAACATTTCGGTCTCACCGAAACGAGCGATCGGTCTCACCGAGTTCGCCTTGCAAACTCTTTGTTACCTGTTGCAATTATTTCGGTCTCACCGAAATGTGCAACCGGTCACACTGAGTTTGCCTGACCAACTCTCTGTTTGCTCATTGCTGAAATCGGTCTCACCGAGTTCATGCAATCGGTCACACCGAGATGAGGTTTTGCCCTAACCCTAGCACATCGGTCTCACAGAGTTGATCATATCGGTCCCACCGAGATTCCTAACGTTCACATTTTGAATTGAATCGGTCTCACTGAGTTATTCCATTCGGTCTGACCGAATTGAGTCAAATGTGTGTAACGGTTAGATTTTGTGTGGAGGCTATATATACCCCTTCACCCCCTTCTCTATTCAAGAGAGAGCCATCAGAACGTGCCTACGCTTCCACTACTCATTTTCTGAGAGAGAACCACCTACTCATGTGTTGAGACCAAGACATTCCAATCCAACCACAAGAATCTTGATCTCTAGCCTTCCCCAAGTTGCTTTCCACTCAAATCATCTTTCCACCATATCCAAATCTGTGAGAGAGAGTTGAGTGTTGGGGAGACTATCATTTGAAGCACAAGAGCAAGGAGTTCATCATCAACACACCATCTATTACCTTTTAGAGCATGGTGTCTCCTAGATTGGTTAGGTGTCAGTTGGGAGCCTCCGACAAGATTGTGGAGTTGAACCAAGGAGTTTGTAAGGGCAAGGAGATCGCCTACTTCGTGAAGATCTACCCGAGTGAGGCAAGTCCTTCATGGGCGATGGCCATGGTGGGATAGACAAGGTTGCTTCTTCATGGACCCTTCGTGGGTGGAGCCCTCCGTGGACTCGCGCAACCGTTACCCTTCGTGGGTTGAAGTCTCCATCAACATGGACGTACGATAGCACCACCTATCGGAACAACGCCAAAAATCTCCGTGTCTCAATTGCGTTTGCACACTCCAATCCCATCCCTTTACTTTCTTGCAAATTGCATGCTTTACCCTTTCCACTTCTCATACTCTTGTCATGCTTGTTTGAAATGTATTGTGAATGCTTAAACTTTTGCTAAAACTCCACCTCAACTTGAAGAACTTAAAAACTGCTACTTTTGCTTGTTGAGGGTCTGATCACCCCCCTCTAGACCCCTCTTCTCGATCCCTTTCAATGGGACATTTTCCTTCCTCTAATGGGTATACACATATTTTGGTTGCTGTTGATTATGTTACTAAGTGGGTAGAAGCTATTCCAACTAGTAGTGCTGATCATAACACCTCCATTAAAATGCTTAAAGAAGTTATTTTCCCGAGGTTTGGAGTCCCTAGATATTTAATGACTGATGGTGGTTCACACCTTATTCATGGTGCCTTCTGTAAATTGCTTGCTAAATATGATGTTAACCATAGAATTGCATCTCCTTATCATCCTCAGTCTAGTGGTCAAGTAGAATTGAGTAATAGAGAAATAAAGTTGATTTTGCAAAAGACTGTTAATAGATCCAGAAAAAATTGGTCTAAGAAACTTGATGATGTGCTTTGGGCTTATAGAACTGCTTATAAAAACCCTATGGGTATGTCTCCTTATAAAATGGTTTATGGAAAAGCATGTCACTTACCTCTTGAATTAGAACATAAAACTTATTGGGCAATTAAAGAGCTTAACTATGATTTCAAACTTGCCGGTGAGAAGAGGTTATTTGACATTAGCTCACTTGATGAATGGAGAACCCAAGCATATGAGAATGCCAAATTGTTTAAATAGAAAGTTAAAAGATGGCATGATAAAAGGATACAAAAGCGTGAATTTAATGTAGGTGATCATGTCTTGCTATACAATTCTCGTTTAAGATTTTTTGCAGGAAAGCTTCTCTCTAAATGAGAAGGGCCTTACGTTATCGAGGAAGTTTATCGTTCCGGTGCCATCAAGATCAACAACGCCAAAGGAAATAACCCGAAGGTGGTAAACGGGCAAAGAATCAAACATTATATCTTAGGTACTCCCATAAATGTTGAAACCAATATTATTAATACCATAACACCGGAGGAGTACATAAGGGATATCTACCAGAACACTCCAGACTTCGAAAAGGAATAGGTATGTGATACGGTAAGTAAACCGACTCCAAAACTTTTCCAAAAGAAATTTTACTCTGTTTTGGAATATTTAAAAAATTAGGAAAATAAAAAGTAGTCCGAAAAGTGCACGAGGAGGCGACAAGCCTTGGGGGGCGCCCTACCCCCCTGGGCGTGCCTCCCAGGCTTGTGGCCACCTCGTGTGCCCTCCGGACTCCGTTTTCTTGTAGTACACTTATTTTGGTCAGTAAAAATTCATTATATTATCTCCCGAAGGTTTTGACCACCGTACCACTGCAATATCCTCTGTTCTTGTTTCGAGCTATTTTTCCTGACAGATCTAGATCGCCATGACGTCTCCAATCGCCCCCAAGGACAAGTTTTTTGAGAAGGTCATCAACCCTTACCTTATGGAGGTGCTGCAACACCCTCAAACCATCGAGATGCATGAGGGTGTGCTTCACATCCGTCATGTTCAAGGGCCAAGGAGGACCGGAAGCGTGGAGTCCATGCTCGAAGCGGTGGAGCAAAAGGTGTTCAAGTGCAAGGGGATGGTGGAGCACGGACTCAACGCCAATCACTCCATGATCACGGATTTTACCCGTGACCACAAGTTGGACGCTAGTGAGATTGGGAAGGCCATCTTCAAGCTTCTTGAGAAAAACGAGCATCTCCAAGCCCAGATCTATGACCCGTAGAACCAAAACTGTGAGTATGAATATACATTTAAGAGGATGAGTTTGGCTACAAATTTGAGGATCCCGGAGACTCGTTCATATTTCTAGGATGGTGAACCTATGCCCTGGAAGATGGAGGACAAGCCCACAACAGCGTCAACTCCATCACCACCTCCGAAAAAAGAGACGTAAGTACATGGGTATGGGCACTCCCCTTGGCTAGTGCCAAGCTTGGGGGAGGTACCCCGGTATCGTATCACCATCACATCTTTACCTTTATTGTTTTTATTAGTTCGATCCTTTCGGTTATATCTCGGATTAGTAGAATAAAGTTTTAGTATGATCTATCTTTGAGTTTTGCTTTGTGTTCCCTCTATGTAATCAAGTCCAAGAGTTATATAATAAATATTAGTTTTGAGTTGAGGGCTTTGCTTTCTTGCCATGATCTTGAATTAAAGAAATAAGGGATAAAAAGATTATATAATGATCTTATGGGAAGTGATGACTTCACAGATAAGGAGTATGTCACATGAAATTTGTTGGGAGTTGACAAACATAGTTTTGGTCATTGTTGTAATTAATAGGAAGTAATAAAGAAAAAGAGGTCTCACATATAAATACACTATCTTGGACATCTTTTGTGATTGTGAGCACTCATTAAAATATTATATGCTAAAAGGTTTATGTTGGACAACGAAGACAACATAATGGGTTATGTTTCTTTATATCCGAATAGAAGTTATATTGTCATGGATCCTCCAACTTGTTGAGCTTGCTTCTCATCCTATGATAGCCAAATCTTTTGCACCAAGTAGAGATACTACTTGTGCATCCAAAATCCTTTAACCCAGTTTTGCCATGAGAGTCCACCATACCTACCTATGGATTGAGTAAGATACTTCAAGTAAGTTTTCATCGGTGCAAGCAATAAAAATTGCTCTCTAAATATGTATGATCTTTTAGTGTGAGGAAAATAAGCTTTATACGAACTTGTGATATGGAAGAAATAAAAGTGACGGACTGCATAATAAAGTTCTTTATCACAAGAGGCAATATAAAGTGACGTTCTTTCGCATTAAGATTTTGTGCATCTAACCATTAAAGCGCATGACAACCTCTGCTTCCCTCTACGAAGGGCCTATCTTTCATTTACCTCCTACCCTTATACAAGAGTCATGGTGAGCATCACCTCTTCTTTTTACTTTTTCTTTTGGGCAAGCACTATATGTTGGGGGAAGATCCAGATATATATATATCCACTCGGATGTAGATATTCATAAACTATTATTGTTGACATTACCCTTGAGGTAAAAGGTTGGGAGGCGAAGTTATAAGCCCCTATATTTCTCTGTGTCCGATTGAAACTTTGACTCATAAGTATCGCATGAGTGTTAGCAATTATGAAAGACTAAAAGATGGTTGAGTATGTGAAACTTGCTATATGAAAGCTCTTACATTGACTCTTTCCGATGTTATGATAAATTCAATTGTTTCAATGACCAAGATCATAGTTTTTTGGTTTTCAATAAAGTTTTTGGTTCATACTTTACCTTGTGAACAAATTGTTACTTTAGCATAAGAAATTATATAACAATATATGTTGCTATTCTAAAGATGATCATGATGCCCTCATGTTCGTATTTTATTTTATCGACACCTCTATCTCTAAACATGTGTACATGATTATCGATTTCGGTTTCCGCTTGAGGACAAGCGAGGTCTAAGCTTGGGGGAGTTGATACGTCCATTTTGCATCATGCTTTTATATTGATATTTATTGCATTATGGGCTGTTATTACACATTATGGTACAATAATTATGCCTTTTCTCTCTTATTTTACAAGATTTATACAAAGAGGGAGAATGCCGGCAGCTGAAATTCTAGACAGGAAAGGAGCAAATCTGAGAGACCTATTCTGCACAACTCCAAAAGTCCTGAATATTTACGAAGAATTATTTTGGAATATATAAAAAATATTGGGCAAAGAAATACCAGAGGGGGACCCACCAGGTGGCCACAAGCCTGGGGGGCGCGCCTAGGGTTGGACCAAAAGCTCATAGCTTGCGAGCTTAATGAGCGTTTGATAGTTCGGCTCGTGAAGCTCGTAGCTCACTACTTAATGAACAGAGCCAATCATTGATTTCAGCTCGTTAATCTTAACAAGCTTAACGAACGAGCTAACGAGTTTCACGAGTAGCTCGTTAGTAACAACACAACACCTATTTTTATCTTACGTGACAAACTTTTTGTAGCACCTCATCCCATCTATTCAATCTAATCGACATATGAGGCAACAAACTAGTGCATTTCTTTTTGTAGTCACCATATTTCATCTTGAAAACCACACCTACACATTCATCATGTATATCATAACACATTATAATCTGTTAACGAGTGCTCACGAGCTTAACGAGCTTCAAACGAGCCAAGCCGAGCAGGGTTTTCTGCTCGTTAACCTTAACGAGCTTAACGAGCCGAGCCTTAATGAGCACGAGCTTAACGAGTTGAGCTGCTTGTTAATCCACCCCTAGGCGCATCCTACCCCCCTGGGCGCGCCCCTAGGGCTTATGGGCCCCCTGGCAGGTCTCCGGTGTCCATTTTCTGCTATATGAAGGATTTTTACCTGGAAAAAATCATAAGGAAGCTTTCGGGACGAAGCGCCGCCGTCTTGAGGTAGAACCTGGGCAGAAGCAATCTAAGGCTCCGGCGGAGCTTTTGTTCCGGGGAAACTTCCCTCCGGGAGGGGGAAATCGAAGCCATCGTCATCATCAACGATCCTCTCATCGAGAGGGGGTCAATCTCCATCAACATCTTCACCATCACCATCTCCTCTCATACCCTAGTTCATCTCTTGTATTCAATCTTTGTCTCAAAACCTCAGATTGGTACCTGTGGGTTGCTAGTAGTGTTGATTACTCCTTGTAGTTGATGCTAGTTGGTTTATTCGGTGGAAGATCATATGCTCAGATCCTTAATGATATTCAATACCCCTATGATTATGAACATGAATATGCTTTGTGAGTAGTTACGTTTGTTCCTGAGGACATGGGAGAAGTCTTGTTATAAGTAATCATGTGAATTTGGTATTCGTTCGATATTTTGATGAGATGTATGTTGTCTTTCCCCTAGTGGTGTTATGTGAACGTCGACTACATGACACTTCACCATGATTTGAGCCTAGGGGAAGGCATTGGGAAGTAATAAGTAGATGATGGGTTGCTAGAGTGACAGAAGCTTAAACCCTAGTTTATGCGTTGCTTCGTAAGGGGCTGATTTGGATCCACATGTTTCATGCTATGGTTAGATTTATCTTAATTCTTCTTTCGTAGTTGTGGATGCTTGCGAGAGGGGTTAATCATAAGTGGGAGGCTTGTCCAAGTAAGGACAGCACCCAAGCACCGGTCCACCCACATATCAAATTATCAAAGTAACGAACGCGAATCATATGAGCATGATGAAAATTAACTTGACAACAATTCCCATGTGTCCTCGAGAGCGCTTTGCTTTATATAAGAGTCCGTCCAGGATTATCCTTTTCTACAAAAAGGATTGGGTCACCTTGCTGCACCTTTGTTACATTTGTTACTTGTTACCCGTTACGAATTATCTTATCACAAAACTATCTGTTACCGATAATTTCAGTGCTTGCAGAGAATACCTTGCCGAAAACCGCTTGTCATTTCCTTCTGCTCCTCGTTGGGTTCGACACTCTTACTTATCGAAAGGACTGCGATAGATCCCCTATACATGTGGGTCATTAGTGCCGCCGCCTCAACACTTCCATATGGGTCTGGATGGCTACCACGGATGGTGATCACCAACCTAGGAAAAAGCCTAAGCTTGGAGGAGTATGTATTTCTCACAGACATTACATTCATGTTCACACATTTCACTTTAGTTATCGGTGGTTCATCCTCTTTCATTGCATAATCCATGTTAGATTTATTTTCTCGCTTTCTTCTTGTGTGTTTGAAAAACTTTGAGAAAATCCAAAAATATTTCTTGCTTCTTTTCGGCTTTTCTTTCTAGTTTAAATTAGTTGTAGTATTAAAAGAAAACCCAAAAAATATTTCTCATTTGTTCTTTTACTTGTTGGGAACTTTCTCGTGTAAATAGTTGTTCTTGTTTTTATTTCCCCTTATTAATTTGATTCCTTCAAGAAAAACTAAAAACTCCAAAAATATTTCAGTGTGTTTCTCTGAAATTCTTTTCTTTTGTTGAGTCATACTAAGGAGAAGACCACGATGAAAATGTTGAGTGGATCTCATATGCATTATTGTTGATCTAACAAAGAGCCCATATTATTTAGTCTTCTCCTTTGAATAAATTGTTTGCAGATTCTGGCTTAGTCCATGGCACTCTTGCACTATTATTATTTTCATATCATTCGGTCATGCAAGTGAGAGGCAATAATGACTATATTTGATGAAGTGACTGAGGCAAGAAAAGGCGGGTACGAACTCAACTTGTTTTTGTTTTTGTAAATATGTTTAACTCGGTACCCATGATTCACATATTATGATTGAACATGTTTATGATGACAATTAGAGATTATAGTTGCTCATGCCATGCTTAAGTAGCTAGGAGTGGATAATGATTTATTTTAGATGTCAACATGCATTAAAATGGTTGTGATGTAGTATGATGATATGGTATCCTCCTCTGAATGTTTCGAGTGGCTTGACTTGGCACATGTTCACACATGTAGTTGATTCAAAACCAACATAGCCTCCACGATATTTATGTTCATGGTGTTTACATCCTACTCATGCTAGTATTCAATGTTAATTATTCACAACGCATGTTTATGACCGTTTTCGCTCTCTACCTGGTCGCTTCTCAACCTATTTGGTAGCCTTCGCCTGTACTAAGCGGGAATACTGCTTGTGCATCCAAATCCTTAAACTAAAGTTATTCCTGATGAGTCCACTATATCTACCTATATGCGGTATTACTCTGCCGTTCAAGTAAATTTGCATGTGCCACCTCTAAAATTCAAATGAATGTCTGTTTTGTGTGCCCGTACCGCTCATGGAGCGACAGGGGGTGGTCAGTATCTTCCATGTTAAGAGGCTTATTCTCATGATGAGTATTTATTCACTCGTCCTTGCACGAGAGGGGCCGGTAATCAGGATGCCCAGTCCCATGATTAAAATTGCAAATAATAAAGCAAACTCCCCCGGAAAGTTATTGGTATGGAGTGTTGGGGAACGTTGCATGGAAAACAAAAAAATTCTACGCACACGCAAGATCTATCCATGGAGATGCATAGCTACGAGAGGGGAAGAGCATCTACGTACCCTTGTAGATCGCTAAGCGGAAGCGTTTATCACGCGGTTGATGTAGTCGTACTCTTCGCGATCCGATCACGATCCAACCGATCTAGTGCCGAATGGACGGCACCTCCGAGTTTAGCACGCGTGCGGCTCGATGACGTCTCCTCCTTCTTGATCCAGCAAGCGGGAGAGGAGAAGTAGATGGGATCACAACCAACACGACGGCGTGGAGGTGATGGTGGTGGTGGAGCACCGACAGCGCTTCGCTAAGCGTCGCCGGGACGAGCCGGTGGAACCACGGAGTAACGGGAGAGAGAGGGGTGCCAAGGGCTTGGTGTGTCCTCTTGGGGCGCCCCCTCCCCTCTATATATAGGTGGAGGGGCATGGGAAACAGCCCCTTGATACGTCTCCAACGTATCTATAATTTTTTATTGTTCCATGCTATTATATTATCTGTTTTGGATGTTTTATATGCATTAGTATGCTATTTTATATTATTTTTGGGACTAACCTATTAACCTAGAGCCCAGTGTCAGTTTCTGGTTTTTCCTTGTTTTTGAGCTTCGCAGAAAAGGAATACCAAACGGAGTCCAAACGGAATAAAACTTCACGATGATTTTTCTTGGACCAGAAGACACCCAGGGGACTTGGAGTCCAAGTCAAAAGATCCGCGAGGCAGCGACAAGGGTGGAGGGCGCGCCCTAGGGGGTGGGGGCGCACCCCCTGCCTTGTGGGCCCCTCGTGACTCCTCTGACCTAGCCCTTCCTCCTATATATTCACATATATTCTAGAACCACCAGAGCAATCCGTGAAAACACTTTTCCACCACCGCAACCTTCTGTTCCCGTGAGATCCCATCATGGGGCCTTTTGTGGCATCCCGCCGGAGGGGGAATCGATCACGGAGGGCCTCTACATCAACTCCATTGCCCTTCCTATGATGCGTGAGTAGTTTACCTCAGACCTACGGGTCCATAGCTAGTTGCTAGATGGCTTCTTCTCTCTCTTTGATTCTCAATACAACGTTCTCCTCGATGTTCTTGGAGATCTATCCGATGTAATCTTCTTTTGCGGTGTGTTTGTCGAGATCCGATGAATTGTGGATTTATGATCTGCTTATCTATGAATATTATTTGAATCTTCTCTGAATTCTTTTATGCATGATTTAATATATTTGTATTTCTCTTCGAATTATCGGTTTGGTTTGACCAACTAGATTGGTTTTTCTTGCAATGGGAGAGGTGCTTAGCTTTGGGTTCAATCTTGCGTGATTTCACCTAGTGACAAAGTAGGGGTAGCGAGACATGTATTGCATTGTTGCCATCGAGGATAAAAAGATGGGGTTTTCATCATATTGCTTGAGTTAATTCCTCTACATCATGTCATCTTACTTAAGGCGTTACTCCGTTCTTTATGAACTTAATACTCTAGATGCATGTTGGATAGCGGTCGATGTGTGGAGTAATAGTAGTAGATGCAGGCAGGAGTCGGTCTAGTTGACACGGACGTGATGCCTATATGCATAATCATTGCCTTGGATATTGTCATAACTTTGCGCTTTTCTATCAATTGCTCGACAGTAATTTGTTCACCCACCGTATTATTTGCCTTCATGAGAGAAGCCACTAGTGAAACCTATGGCCCCCGGGTCTATTTTCCATCAAAATACTTTCCGATCTACTATTTTCCATCATATTACTTTCCGATCTACTATTTTGCAATCTTTTATTTTCAGATCTATATACCAAAAAACCCAAAAATATTTTATCTTTTGTTTATCTATCTCTATCAGATCTCACTTTTGCAATTGACCGTGAAGGGATTGACAACCCCTTTATCATGTTGGGTGCAAGTGTTTGATTGTTTGTGCAGGTGTTGTTGATTTGTGCGTTCTTCTCCTACTGGATTGATACCTTGGTTCTTAACTGAGGGAAATACTTACCTCTACTGTGATGCATCACCCTTTCCTCTTCAAGGGAAAAACCAACGCAAGCTCAAGAAGTAGCAGGAAGAATTTCTGGCGCCGTTGCCCGGGAGATCTACGCCAAGTCAAGACATACCAAGTACCCATCATAAACTCTCATCTCTTGCATTACATTATTCGCCATTTGCCTCTCGTTTTCCTCTCCCCCACTTCTAAAATGGTTTTCAAAAAGATTTGCCTTTTTATTCGCCCTTCTTCCGTTCGATCTTTTGTTTGCTTGTGTTACCATGTGCCTTCTTTTTGCTTGCATCTTCGCTTGCTAAAAGTTTATGGATCCTCATCCACTTGCTAATCTTTTTAAGAGATCCAATTATGATGAACCAATTTCTAGTGATTTGAGTGCACTAGATTATCTTTATGAAGTTTTCCTTGAAATTCGTGAATCTGAAAATTGTGATGAAGTGTTAAAAGAAGAAATCCATGAAGTGATTCACGATAGCTCCTTGGATGAAAAGCATGATTGCAATGGTTCTACTATAAATTCTATTAATGTCAGTTGTGCTAATGATATGCAAAACCCTAAGCTTGGGGATGCTAGTTTTGCTAGGTCCACTACTTGTTGCAATGATCATGATTGGGGTGATTTTTTTATGATCTTGAAAACTTATTTAAGCCTCATGATGAATATGTTTGCAATAATATTGAAAGTGGGTCTGGAAGAGTGTCAACTCTAGGTAATAATGATCCCACTACTTTGGAGATTGATAAGTCTTGTGAATTTTTTGATAAAAGTGGGTTCGGAGAGGTCATGAGTTTATTTTATGATAATCCCACTATTTTGGAAGAGTGTCAACTTTGCATGCATGTGGATCATGAAGAGAATATTTTATGTGATTTTTATATTGTTCAATTTGAGTATGATCCCACATGTAATTATTGTGAGAGAGGAAAATATTGTGGTAGAAACTTTCATGTTACTAAATTACCTCTCGTTATGTTGAGATTGCTATTGTTTCTTTTTTTCCTTGCATATGCTAGTTTTTGCTTGTCTTGATAATTTATTTGCTTATAAAATGCCTATGCATAGGAAGTATGTTAGACTTAAACTTGTTTTTCACATGCTACATGATACTCTTTTCGTGTTTCAATTGCTATCTTTCATGTGAGCATCATCAAAATTATCAACGCCTAGCTAAAAGGCTTTAAAGAAAAGCGCTTGTTGGGAGACAACCCAATATTTTTCTTTCCTGTTTCTGAATAAATTTTTCATATAGCCTCTGGTTAGATGTGTTTTGGTGTTTTAATTAGTGTTTGTGCCAAGTAAGACCTTTGGGATGGCTTACGGTGATAAATGATTTGATCTTGCTGAAAAACAGAAACTTTTGCATCCAGTCACAGAATTTTAATAATTCACTGGAGCTTTGAAAAACCCTAAATTGTTTACACAAGATTTATATACAAATTGCCTCTGTTTTCCTAATTTTTTAGAATTTTTGGAGTTACATAAGTATTAGAACAATTCGGATCTTCGCAGACTGTTCTGTTTTTTACAGATTCTATTTTCTTTGTGTTGTTTGCTTATTTTTGATGAATCCATGGGTAATATCGGGGGGGTATGAACCATGGAGAAGTTGGAATACAGTATATATTATACCAATATAAATAAAGAATGAGTTCACAACAGTACCTAAAGTGGTGATTTTATTTTCTTGTACTAACGGATCTCACGAGTTTTCTGTTGAGTTTTGTGTTGTGAAGTTTTCAAGTTTTGGGTAAAGATTTGATGGACTATGGAATAAGGAGTGGCAAGAGCCTAAACTTTGGGATTCCCAAGGCACCCCAAGGTAATATTCAAGGACAATCAAGAGCCTAAGCTTGGGGATGCCCCGGAAGGCATCCCCTCTTTCGTCTTCGTCTATCGGTAAATTTACTTGAGGCTATATTTTTATTCACCACATGATATGTGTTTTGCTTGGAGCGTCTTGTATGATATGAGTCTTTGCTTTTTAGTTTGCCACAATCATCCTTGCTGTACACACCTTTTGAGAGGGACACGCATGAATCGTGATTTATTAGAATACTCTATGTGCTTCACTTATATCTTTTGAGCTAGGCAATTTTGCTCTAGTGCTTCACTTATATCTTTTTAGAGCACGGCGGTGGTTTTATTCTATAGAAATTATTGAACTCTCATGCTTCACTTATATTATTTTGAGAGTCTTTCTAAACATCATGGTAATTTGTTTTGGTTGTAAATTTAGTCCTAATATGATAGGCATCCAAGAGGGATATAATAAAAACTTTCATATAAAGTGCATTGAATACTATGTGAAGTTTGATTCCTTATGATTCTTTTGAGATATAAAGATGGTGATATTAGAGTCATGCTATTGAGTAATTGTGGATTGTATAAATACTTGTGTTAAAGTTTGTGATTCCCGTAGCATGCACGTATGGTGAACCGTTATGTGATGAAGTCGGAGCATGATTTATTTATTGATTGTCTTCCTTATGAGTGGCGGTCGGGGACGAGCGATGGTATTTTCCTACCAATCTATCCCCCTAGGAGCATGCGCGTAGTACTTTGTTTCGATGACTAATAGATTTTTGCAATAAGTATGTGAGTTCTTTATGACTAATGTTGAGTCCATGGATTATACGCACTCTCACCCTTCCACCTTTGCTAGCCTCTCTAGTACCGCGCAACTTTCGCCGGTGCCATATACCTACCTTTTACCTTCCTCAAAACAGCCACCATACCTAACTATTATGGCATTTCCATAGCCATTCCGAGATATATTGCCATGCAACTTTGCACCGTTCCGTTTTATTATGACACGCTCCATCATTGTCATATTGCTTTGCATGATCATGTAGTTGACATAGTATTTGTGGCAAAGCCACCGTTCATATTTTTTATACATGTCACTCTTGAGTCCTTGCACATCCCGGTACACCGTCGGAGGCATTCATATATAGTCATATTTTGTTCTAAGTATCGAGTTGTAATTCTTGAGTTGTAAGTAAATAAAAGTGTGATGGTCTTCATTATTAGAGCATTGTCCCATGTGAGGAAAAAAATAAAAGAGGCCAACGAAGCCCACAAATAAAATAAAAGAGGCCAAAGAAGCCCACCCAAAAAAAAAAGAGAGAAAAGAGAGAAGGGGCAATGTTACTATCCTTTTTCCACACTTGTGCTTCAAAGTAGCACCATGATCTTGATGATAGAGAGGCTCCTATGTTGTCACTTTAATATACTAGTGGGAATTTTTCATTATAAAACTTGGCTTGTATATTCCAATGATGGGCTTCCTCAAAATTGCCCTAGGTCTTCGTGAGCAAGCAAGTTGGATGCACACCCACTTAGTTTCTTTTCGAGCTTTCATAAACTTATAGCTCTAGTGCATCCGTTGCATGGCAATCCCTACTCACTCACATTGGTATCTATTGATGGGCATCTCCATAGCTCGTTGATACGCCTAATTGATGTGAGACTATCTCCTTCTTTTTGTCTTCTCCACAACCACCATATTCTATTCCACCTATAGTGCTATGTCCATGGCTCACGCTCATGTATTGCGTGAAAGTTGAAAAGGTTTGAGAACATCAAAAGTATGAAACAATTGCTTGGCTTGTCATCAGGGTTGTGCATGATTTGAATACTTTGTGTGGTGAAGATGGAGCATAGCCAGACTATATGATTTTGTAGGGATAACTTTCTTTGGCCATGTTATTTTGAGAAGACATGATTACTTTACTACTATGCTTGAAGTATTATTGTTTTTATGTCAATATTAAACTTTTGTTTTGAATCTTATGGATCTGAACATTCATGCCAGAATAAAGAAAATTACATGGATAAGTATGTTAGGTAGCATTCCACACCAAAAATTATGTTTTTATCATTTACCTACTCGAGGACGAGCAGGAATTAAGCTTGGGGATGCTTGATACGTCTCCAATGTATCTATAATTTTTTATTGTTCCATGCTATTATATTATCTGTTTTGGATGTTTTATATGCATTAATATACTATTTTATATTATTTTTGGGACTAACCTATTAATCTAGAGCCCAGTGCCAGTTTCTGTTTTTTCCTTGTTTTTGAGCTTCGCAGAAAAGGAATACCAAACGGAGTCCAAACGGAATAAAACTTCACGATGATTTTTCTTGGACCAGAAGACACCCAGGGAACTTGGAGTCCAAGTCAGAAGAGCCGCGAGGCGGTGACAAGGGTGGAGGGCGCGCCCTAGGGGTGGGGGCGTGCCCCCTGCCTTGTGGGCCCCTCGGGACTCCTCTGACCTAGCCCTTCCTCCTATATATTCACATATATTCCAGAACCACCAGAGCAATCCACAAAAACACTTTTCCACCGCCGCAACCATCTGTTCCTGTGAGATCCCATCTTGGGGCCTTTTCCGGCATCCCGCCGTAGGGGGAATCGATCACGGAGGGCTTCTACATCAACTCCATTGCCCTTCCTATGATGCGTGAGTAGTTTACCTCAGACCTACGGGTCCATAGCTAGTAGCTAAATGGCTTCTTCTCTCTCTTTGATTCTCAATACAACGTTCTCCTCGATGTTCTTTGAGATCTATCCGATGTAATCTTCTTTTGCAGTGTGTTTGTCGAGATCCGATGAATTGTGGATTTATGATCAGCTTATCTATGAATATTATTTGAATCTTCTCTGAATTCTTTTATGCATGATTTAATATCTTTGTATTTCTCTTCGAATTATTGGTTTGGCTTGGCCAACTAGATTGGTTTTTCTTGCAATGGGAGAGGTGCTTAGCTTTGGGTTCAATCTTGCATGATTTCACCCAGTGACAAAGTAGGGGTAGCGAGACACGTATTGCATTGTTGCCATCGAGGATAAAAAGATGGGGTTTTCATCATATTGCTTGAGTTAATTCCTCTACATCATGTCATCTTACTTAAGGCATTACTCCGTTCTTTATGAACTTAATACTCTAGATGCATGCTGGATAGCGGTCGATGTGTGGAGTAATAGTAGTAGATGCAGGCAGGAGTCGGTCTACTTGACACGGACGTGATGCCTATATGCATAATCATTTCCTTGGAGATCATCATAACTTTGCGCTTTTCTATCAATTGCTCGACAGTAATTTGTTCACCCACCATATTATTTGCCTTCATGAGAGAAGCCACTAGTGAAACCTATGGCCCCCGGGTCTATTTTCCATCATAATACTTCCCGATCTACTATTTTCCATCATATTACTTTCCGATCTACTATTTTGCAATATTTTATTTTCAGATATATATACCAAAAAACCCAAAAAATATTTTATCTTTTGTTTATCTATCTCTATCAGATCTCACTTTTGCAATTGACCGTGAAGGGATTGACAACCCCTTTATCGCGTTGGGTGCAAGTGTTTGATTGTTTGTGCAGGTGTTGGTGATTTGTGCGTTCTTCTCCTACTGGATTGATACCTTGGTTCTTAACTGAGGGAAATACTTACCTCTACTGTGCTGTATCACCCTTTCCTCTTCAAGGGAAAAACGAGCGCAAGCTCAAGAAGTAGCACCCCTCCAAGCCCTAGGGCGCAGCTAAGGGGGAGATGACTTGGAATCCAAGTCCAATCCTATTCCTACTAGGACTCCTTCCTTTTTTGCCTTCCCTAGCCAGATGGGTTTTGAGGACTTCGTGCGCCTAGCCCAATAAGGCTAGGGTGCCTCCCAACAGCCCATGCTATCCCTTGGGTCATGGTGAACCCACTTGTGGACTTTCGGACCCCTCCGGAATCCTCTAGAACCTTCCTGGTACAATACCAAAAAAACGGCACCTTTTTCCGGAACCCAAAATATGACTTCCCATATATAAATCTTTACCTCTCGACCATTCCGAGACTCCTCGTGATGCCCGGGATCTCATTCGGGACTCCGAACAACAATTGGTTAGCACTCATCAAATATCCCAATACTACTCTAGCGTCAACGAATGTTAAGCGTGCGACCCTACGGGTTCGGGAATTATGTAGTAATGACCGAGACACCTCTCCGGTCAATAACCAATAGCGGGACCTGGATGCCCATATTGATTCCTACATATTCCACAAAGATCTTTTATCGGTTGAACCTTTATGACAACAAACGTAATTCCCTTTGTTTGTCGGTATGTTACTTGCCCGGGATTCGATCGTCGGTATCTCTATACCTAGTTCAATCTCGTTACCGACAAGTCTCTTTACTCGTTCTGTAATACATCATCTTGCAACTAACTCCTTAGTCACTTTGCTTGCAAGCTTCTTGTGATGTGTATTACCGAGAGGGCCCAGAGATACCTCTTCAATACACGGAGTGACAAATCACAATCTCGATTCACACCAACTCAACAGACACCTTCGGATATACCTATAGAGCATCTTTATGATCACCCAGTTATGTTGTGACGTTTGATAGTACACAAGGTATTCCTCCGGTATCCGGGAGTTGCATGATCTCATGGTCGAAGGAACATGTATTTGACATTAAGAAAGCAGTAGCAATAAACTGAACGATCATATGCTATGCTAACGGTTGGGTCTTGTCCATCACTTCATTCTCCTAATGATGTGATCCCATTATCAAAGGACAACTCATGTCTATGGTTAGGAAACCTTAACCATCTTTGATCAACGAGCTAGTCTAGTAGAGGCTCACTAGGGACACGGTATTTGTTTATGTATCCACACATGTATTTAAGTTTCCGGTCAATACATTCTAGCATGAATAATAAAACTTTATCATGATTAAGGAAATATAATAATAACCATTTTATTATTGCCTCTAGGGCATATTTCCATCAGTCTCCCACTTGCACTAGAGTCAATAATCCAATTCACATCACCATGTGATTAACACCCAAAGTGTTCACTTGAGTCAATAATCTAGTTCACATCACCATGTGATTAACACCCAAAGAGTTCTAAGGTGTGATCATGTTTTCCTTGTGAGAGAGGTTTTTAGTCAACAGGTCTGCAACATTCAGATTCATGTGTACTTTGCAAATATCTATGTCTACAATGCTCTGCATAGAGCTACTCTAGCTAATTTCTCCCACGTTCAATACGTATCCAGATTGAGACTGAGAGTCATCCGGATCAGTGTCAAAGCTTGCATCGATGTAACCCTTTACGACGAACTCTTTATCACCTCCATAACCGAGAAACATTTCCTTAGTCTTCTTTAGGTACCTAAGGATAATTTTGACCGCTGTCCAGTGATCCACTCCTGGATCACTATTGTATCCCCTTGCCAGACTCATGGCAAGGCACACAACAGGTCTAGTACACAGCATGGCATACTTTATAGAACTTATGGTTGAGGCATAGGAAATGACTTTCATTCTCTCTCTATCTTCTGCCGTGGTCATGCTTTGAGTCTTACTCAACTTCACACCTTGAATACAGGCAAGAACCCTTTCTTTGACTGGTCCATTTTGAACTCCTTCAAAACTTTGTCAAGGTATGTGCTTTGTGAAAGTCCTATTAAGCGTCTTGATCTATCTCTATAGATTTTGATGCCCAATATGTAAGTAGCTTCACCGAGGTCTTTCATTGAAAAATTCTTATTCAAGTATCCTTTTATGCTATCCAAAAATTCTATATCATTTCCAATCAGCAATATGTCATCCACATATAATATCAGAAATGCTACAGAGCTCCCACTCACTTTCTTGTAAATACAGGCTTCACCATAAGTCTGTATAAAACCATATGCTTTGATCACCTCATCAAAGCGTATATTCCAACTCCAAGATGCTTGCACCAGCCCATAGATGGACCGCTGGAGCTTGCACACTTTGTTAGCACCTTTAGAATCAACAAAAACTTCTGGTTGCATCATATAGAACTTTCCTCAAGAAACCTTTTAAGGAATGCAAGTTTTTGACATCCATTCGCTAGATTTCATAATCATAAAATGCGGCAATTGCTAACATGATTCAGACAGACTTAAGCATCGCTATGGGTGCAAAAGTCTCATCGTAGTCAACCCCTTGAACTTGTCGAAAACCTTTTGCAACAAGTCGAGCTTTGTAGACAGTGATATTACCGTTAGCGTCCGTCTTCCTCTTAAAGATCCATTTATTCTTTATGGCTTGCCGATCATCGGGCAAATCCACCAAAGTCCACACTTTGTTCTCATACATGGATCCTATCTCAAATTTCATGGCCTCAAGCCATTTTTTAGAATCTGGGCTCATCATAGTTTCTTCATAGTTCGTAGGTTCGCTGTTGTCCAACAACATGACTTCCATGACAGGATTGCCGTACCACTCTGGTGCGGAACGTGTTCTCGTCGACCTACGAGGTTCAGTAATAACTTGATCTGAAGTTTCATGATCATCATCATTTGCTTCCTCTCTGGTTGGTGTAGGCATCACGGGAATGGCTTTCTCTAATGTACTACTTTCCAATTCGAGAGAAGGTACAACTACCTCATTAAGTTCTACTTTCCTCCCACTCACTTCTTTCGAGAGAAACTCCTTCTCTAGAAAGGAACCATTCTTAGCAATAAAGATTTTGCCTTCGGATCTATGGTAGAAGGTATACCCAATAGTTTCTTTCGGGTATCCTATGAAGACGCACTTTTCCGCTTTGGGTTTGAGCTTATCAGGCTAAAGCCTTTTGACATAAGCGTCGCATCCCCAAACTTTTAAGAAACGACAGCTTAGGTTTCTTGCCAAACCACAGTTCATGCGGTGTCATCTCAACGGATTTAGACGGTGCCCTATTTAACGTGAATGCGGCTATCTCTAATGCATAACCCCAAAACGATAGTGGCAAATTGGTAAGAGACATCATAGAACGCACCATATCTAATAAAGTACGGTTACAACATTCGAACACAGCATTACGCTGTGGTGTTCCAGGTGGCGTGAGTTGTGAAACTATTCCACATTGTTTTAAATGAAGGCCAAACTCGTAACTCAAATATTCGCCTCCGCGATCAGATCGTAGAAACTTTATTTTCTTGTTACGATGATTCTCCACTTCACTCTGAAATTCTTTGAACTTCTCAAATGTTTTAGACTTGTGATTCATCAAGTAGATATACCCATACCTACTTAAATCATCTGTGAAGGTGAGAAAATAATGATACCCGCCGCATGCTTCAACACTCATCGGACTGCATACATCGGTTTGTATTATTTCCAGTAAGTCATTAGCTCGCTCCATTGTTCCGGAGAACGGAGTTTTAGTCATCTTGCCCATGAGGCATGGTTCGCAAGTATCAAATGATTCATAATCAAGTGATTCCAAAAGTCCATCTGCATGGAGTTTCTTCATGCGCTTTACACCAATATGACCTAAACGGCAGTGCCACAACTATGTTGCACTATCATTATCAACTTTGTATCTTTGGCATCAATATTATGAATATGTGTATCACTATGATCGAGATTCAATAAACCATTTACATTGGGTGTATGACCATAGAAGGTTTTATTCATGTAAACAGAACAACAATTATTCTCTGACTTAAATGAATAACCGTATTGCAATAAATATGATCTAATCATGTTTATGCTCAACGCAAACACCAAATAACATTTATTTAGGCTCAACACTAATCCCAAAGGTAGAGGGAGTGTGCGATGGTGATCATATCAATCTTGGAAACACTTCCAACACACATCATTACCTCGCCCTTAACTAGTCTCCGTTTATTCTGCAACTCCTGTTTCGAGTTACTAATCTCAGCAACTGAACCGGTATCAAATACCCAGGGGCTACTACGACCACCAGTAAGGTACACATCAATAACATGTATATCAAATATACCTTTGCTTACTTTGCCAACCTTCTTATCTGCCAAGTATTGGGGGCAGTTCCGCTTCCAGTGACCATTTCCTTTGTAGTAGAAGCACTCAGTTTCAGGCTTGGGTCCAGCTTTGGGCTTCTTTACGGGAGCGACAACTTGCTTGCCATTCTTCTTGAAGTTCTCTTTCTTTCCCTTGCCATTTTTCTTGAAACTAGTGGTCTTTTTAACCATTAAAACTTGATGCTCCTTCTTGATTTCTACCTCCGCCGATTTCAGCATGGCGAAGAGCTTTGGGAATTGTTTTCGTCATCCCTTGCATATTTATAGTTCATCACGAAGCCCTAGTAGCTTGGTGATAGTGACTGGAGAAATCTGTCAACCACTATCTTATCTGGAAGATTAACTCCCACTTGATTCAAGAGATTGTAGTACCCAGACATTCTGAGTACATGCTCACTGGCAGAGCTATTCTCCTCCATCTTGTAGGCAAAGTACTTGTCAGAGGTCTCATCCCTCTCAACACGGGCATGAGCCTGAAATACCAATTTCAGCTCTTGGAACATCTTAAATGTTCCATGGCGTTCAAAACGTCTTTGGAGCCCCGATTCTAAGTTGTAAAGCATGTCGCACTAAACTATCAAGTAGTCATCAGATCGAGCTTGCCAAATGTTCATAACGTCTGCATCAACTCCAGCAGCAGGTCTGTCACCTAGCGGTGCATTAAGGACATAATTCTTCTATGCAGCAATGAGGATAATCCTCAGATCACGGACCCAGTCCGCATTATTGCTACCATCATCTTTCAACTTTGTTTTCTCTAGGAACGTATAAAAAATGGGGAAGTTACATCGCAAGCTATTGAACTACAACATAATTTGCAAAGACATTTTGACTATGTTCATGATAAATCTTAGTTCAATTAATCAAATTACTAATGAACTCCCACTTAAATCAACATCCCTCAAGTTGTCTAAGTGATACATGATCCAAATCAACTAACCCATGTCCGATCATCACGTGAGATGGGGTAGTCATCAATGGTGAACATCTCTATGTTGATCATATCTACTATATGACTCACGTTCGACCTTTCGGTCTCCAGTGTTCCGAGACCATGTCTGTACATGCTAGGCTCGTCAAGTTTAACCCAAGTATTCCGCGTGTGTAAATCTAGCTTACACCCGTTGTATGTGAACGTAGAGTCTATCACACCCAATCATCACGAGGTGCTTCAAAATGACGAACTTTAGCAACGGTGCATACTCAGGGAGAACACTTTTATCTTGAAATTCAATGAAGGGATCATCTTATAATGCTACCGTCGTTCTAAGCAAAATAAGATGCATAAAGGATAAACATCACATGCAATCAAAATATGTGACATGATATGGCCATCAACATCTTGTGCTTTTGATCTCCATCTCCGAAGCATCGCCATGATCTCCATCATCACCGGCTCGACACCTTGATCTCCATCGTAGGGCCGGGGTCGTCTCGCCAACTATTGCTAACGCATAGTGATAAAGTAACACAATTACATGGCGCTTGCATATCATACAATAATTAAGAGACAACCCTAAGGCTCTTGCCGGTTGTCGATATTAGAAAACATGATCATCTCATACAACAACGTATATCACATCACGTCTTGACCATATCACATCACAACATACCCTACAAAAACAAGTTAGACGTCCTCTACTTTGTTGTTGCAAGTTTTACATGGCTGCTATGGGCAACTAGCAAGAACTGTTCTTACCTACGCAAAACCACAACGGTGATTATCAAGTTTGCTGTTTTAACCTTCTTCAAGGACCGGCCGTAGTCAAATTCGATTCAACTAAAGTGGGAGAAACAAACACCCACCAGCCACCTTTATGCAAAACAAGTTGCATGTCAGTCGGTGGAACCGGTCTCATGTGCGTGGACATGTAAGGTTGGTCCGGGCCGCTTCATCCCACAATGTTGCCGAATCAAAATAAGATGTTGGTGGTAAGCAGTATGACCATCACCACCCACAACTCCTTTGTGTTCTACTCATGCATATCATCTACACATAGACCTGGCTCATGATGCCACTGTTGGGGAACGTTGCATGGAAAACAAAAAAATTCTATGCACACGCAAGATCTATCCATGGAGATGCATAGCTATGAGAGGGGAAGAGCATCTACGTACCCTTGTAGATCGCTAAGCGGAAGCGTTTATCACGCGGTTGATGTAGTCGTACTCTTCGCGATCCGATCACGATCCAACCGATCTAGTGCCGAATGGACGGCACCTCCGAGTTTAGCACACGTGCGGCTCAATGAAGTCTCCTCCTTCTTGATCCAGCAAGAGGGAGAGGAGAATTAGATGGGATCACAACCAACACGACGGCGTGGTGGTGATGGAGCACCGACAGCGCTTCGCTAAGCGTCGCCGGGACGAGGCGGTGGAACTACGGAGTAACAGGAGAGAGAGGGGCGCCAAGGGCTTGGTGTGTCCTCTTGGGGTGCCCCCTCCCCTCTATATATTGGTGGAGGGGCATGGGAAACAGCCCCTCCAAGCCCTAGGGCACAGCTAAGGGGGAGATGACTTAGACTCCAAGTCCAATCCTATTCCTACTAGGACTCCTTCCTTTTTTGCCTTCCCTAGCCACATGGACTTTTGAGGACTTGGTGCGCCTAGCCCAATAAGGCCAGGGTGCCTCCCCACAAACCATGCTAGCCCTTGGGTCTTGGTGAACCCACTTGTGGACTTTCGGACCCCTCCGGAATCCTCCGGAACCTTCTGGAAGCTTCCTGGTACAATACCGAAAAAACTGCAGCTTTTTCCGGAACCCAAAATATGACTTCCCATATATAAATCTTTACCTCTCGACCATTCCAAGACTCCTCGTGACGTTCGGGATCTCATCCGGGACTCCGAACAACATTTGGTTACCACTCATCAAATATCCCAATACTACTCTAGCGTCAACGAACGTTAAGCGTGCGACCCTACGGGTTCGGGAATTATGTAGTCATGACCGAGACACCTCTCCGGTCAATAACCAATAGCAGGACCTGGATGCCCATATTGATTCCTGCATATTCCACGAAGATCTTTTATCGGTTGAACCTTTATGACAACATACGTAATTCCCTTTATCTGTCAGTATGTTACTTGCCCGGGATTCGATCGTCGGTATCTCTATGCCAAGCTCAATCTCGTTACCGGCAAGTCTCTTTACTCGTTCCATAATACATCATCTTGCAACTAACTCCTTAGTCACTTTGCTTGCAAGCTTCTTGTGATGTGTATTACTGAGAGGGCTGAGAGATACCTCTCCGATACACGGAGTGACAAATCCCAATCTCGATTCACACCAACTCAACAGACACCTTCGGAGATACCTGTAGAGCATCTTTATGATCACCCAGTTATGTTGTAACATTTGATAGCACACAAGGTATTCCTCCAGTATCCGGGAGTTGCATGATCTCATGGTCGAAGGAACATGTATTTGACATTAAGAAAGCAGTAGCAATAAACTGAATGATCATATGCTATGCTAACAGTTGGGTCTTATCCATCACATCATTCTCCTAGTGATGGTATCCCTTTATCAAATGACAACTCATGTCTATGGTTAGGAAACCTTAACAATCTTTGATCAACGAGCTAGTCTAGTAGAGGCTCACTAGGGACACGGTATTTGTTTATGTATCCACACATGTATTTAAGTTTCCGGTCAATAAAAATCTAGCATGAATAATAAACCCTTATCATGATTAAGGAAATATAATAATAACCATTTTATTATTGCCTCTAGGGCATATTTCCATCATGGAGGGCTGTTGGTGCAATGATAGGCCCCTTATGTTTTGGAGTTTGTTGACATAAATAGTATGAGACTTATGTGTTTGCTAGTGCACACAGAGTAACAGGTCCCTAAGATCACGAGGAGTTTGAGTTAAACAACGAAGGTAATCTTCCTGCGATGCAGTGAAGGTTATCACGAAAGATTATGATAACAAGAGTGACCCCTCAAAAATTGCTGAAGTGAAGCAATTGGTTCGGTGCCTGTCCGAGGAAATTGATTACGTCCGAAGAGATTGAAGATGAAGTGAAGACGTAGCATTTATTTTGTTGTTCTTCTTCTCTTTATTGAGTCATAGGACCACCGTACTAGAAACTTTGATTCTCTGATGCTAAACCCAAATCCTATGAAAGTTGCGAGAGAAATCTCTTTGTGTTCCGAGCAAATACTTGCTAGCAAGAGACTATGATCTTCTTCGCTGCGAGAGATTTGTCTCAGACCGAGGAGTTTGCATTGCTTGTTCCTCAAGTAATGTTACCGCTGCTCTAAAATCCGACCGTTGTAAATGTGTCGGTTGGCCATTGGCTGGATCGCATGTCCAAAATGGTCATTTCCCACTAGGGAAGGCTGCGGCTATAAATAGCCACCCTGCGCCGGCTTTGTCCGGTGGCTACTCCGTTTGATTCTAAGAAGATTGTTGATCAACCCCCTCTCTGAGCGATTTGAGTTTAAAATCCACCGAGAGAAAACCCCTAGAGCCGAAGAATTAGATAGTGGTTCAGCATCACTCGAATCTAAGTCCAGTATGCTCCGCCTATTACTCTTGAGAGCTACAAACTCTGTAGACTGTTAGGTGTCAATTTCTTCAGAGACCAAGAGTGATTGTGGTTCTCGAAGAAGAAGTCTGTAAATGTTCGGAGATCGCCTCAAGTATCTACCATGAGTGATCGACATTGGTCGATGAACCAATTGTCGAGGAGAATAGGGTGAAGAGAGTTTATCTTCCATGTTAAGTCACAACCCCTCCAACCAGACGTAGTCCTTGTGCAGAAGGACGAACTGGTCGAACAAATACCCTGTCATCATCGATTATTACTAGTTATGTCTACTACCCATATTTACATTCGATCTGCTTTCTTTCGGTTCATTTGTCTTGGTGCATGTTTGAGTTTCCATTCGGTACTTAGTTATAGCTCGCTGTAGTTTGTTTTTCATTCGCTCCGTTGCTAGGTTTCCAGAGTTTTGAGATTTTCGAAGAAATTTTAAAACTCCCATTCACCCCCCTCTGGTAGATATACTTCGTTCCTACAATTGGTATTAGAGCAAGGTACTCCTTGATTCTGCTCATTTTGGTCTAACAACCTTGGAGCTTAAGTATGTCTTCAGTGAGCTACAAGTCGCATCTCAAGATTCCCATATTCGACGAGACGGACTATCCCTTCTAGAAGGAGAATATGAAGATCCGTCTCCGAGCCATTGACGATGACATGTGGAATGTGGTGCAGTTTGGATTCACGATTGAAATACCTCAAGCCCCCACTGATGCCGAGAAGAAACTCATTCACATGGACGCTCAAGCTAAAGATGAAATTGGTGGCCATCTCTCTCGGGCTCAATTTCTTCGCTATCGACAGTGTGAAATAGCGAAGGAATTGTGGGATATTCTCGAGAAGATAAATGAGGGTGTTTCAACTCAGAAAGAAGCTTGCATTGATACTCTTCGAGCAAAGTTCAATCAGTTCAAGCGCATGGAAATGAAAGCTGTCAGCAAACCTTTGATCATCTGAGTGACATCGCAAATGAGCTGCAAGTCCTCGGCGCCAAAGACATCATTGACCATGAAGTTGCAAAGAATCTGCTCCAATCACTTGATAGTTCATTCGACACACTAGTTCTGATGATCTGGGAACGAGCTGATTTCAAAGATCTCGACTCTGCTGATATCATGGAAAGGCTAAACACCCACGAGGAACAAGAAGAAGAGAAGAGAGATCTATATGGTTCAAGCCATCGCAAAAGCCATGCTCTCAAGGTTATGGCTGATTCTTCCTCCAAAGGAAATGCTGAAGAAGATTCAGATGACCCAGAAAGGATCAGCAAGGATCTCGCATTAATCATGAAAAGATTCCAGCGCTTTCACAGGAAGAGCCAGTTCCAGAAGAAAGGTTCAAGCAACTCTGGTGGTTTAAAATCTTCATCAAAACCTACTTGAGAATACACCTGCTTCAAGTGTAAAAAGCCCGGACACTTCATTTCGGACTGCCCTCTCTGGGAAGCTGAAATCCGTGCTAGTGGAAGATATGATTCTGGCAACTTTCAAGGCAAAAGCAAGAGCAAGAACTACGACTCCGATGATAAGAAGAAAACAAAGAAGTTCTTCAAGAAGAAGGAAAAATCCTCATCAAAATCTTCGTCAAGATCTTCCTCAAGGAATCCTTCCAAGTCCTCCTCCAACCGCAAGAATAATTCTCGCAAGGCCAAGGCGTACATCGGCAAGGAAATGGATTCTGATGAAGAAGAATTGTCAGACTCCGAAGAAGCTGATGAATCCGATGAGGATTCCAACTCTGGCATGGCTGGCATTGCATATGCTTCTTCCCCTGCAACAAACTTCTTTGGGAATTCGTCAAGCAATGATGAATCTGCTGCCTACTGCTTCATGGCCAAAGCCTCGAAAGAAAAGGTATCCTCCAAACATCACAATGTTCACTCCAGTGATCAATATTCTTCTGATGAGGATGGCCATGCTAAATTGGTCAAAATTGCTAATATTCAAAGAAACTCTCTTGAGAAAATTGAGAAAACCCTCAGGAAATCTGAAGGGGTGTTGGTTGAGGAGATGGAGAAAAATTTGTCGTTGATTGAAGAGTATTCCACTCTAAAGTCATGAATGGAAGAACTGTCAAATCATCATGATTTTCTCTCAGCCGACCACGAAAGATTGAGCTATGATTACCTGAAAAGGAAACAGGAACTCGAGGCGCTGAGAGGCTCATGAGGATTTGATCAGAGAAAATTCTCTTCTCACCCAACAACTTAAAGAGAAACCTGAAGTGTTTTTTCCACCTTGCTTAAAATGTCTTGAACAAACCAATGCTGAATCCAATGTTGAATCATCTGTGAATGCTAACCCCTCTGTCGAGGAAAATGGTTCTGTTTTTGATGAAAATGCTAGGTTGAAGGATCTTCTTCAGACAGGAATGTTCAAATCTCTCAAGGGGCATCAAACCCTTTGTGATATTCTGAAGAAATCAATTCTTCACAAAAATCCCAGGAAAGAAGGCATCGGTTTCGAAAGGAAACTGAGTGAGAATGGCTCCTACTGGGAACCTAATCAATATCCTCGCACTGTATGGGTGCCTGCCAAGAGCAAAATGCTCGATCCAGCTTTGCTTTCGGGATATAACTCTCCCAGCCCTGAATATCCTGATGATGATTCTCTGGACAACTATAAGTTGTTCAGAAACCAATATGGTGAGGCTGTTGCTCTCTATGTTGGACCAAATAGCAGGAATGGCCCCCCAAAGAAAGCTATATGGGTGCCTAAGAAAACCATTGAAGCATTACCTGTTACCACATTACTAACCATGCAGGCTCAAAATGCTCGTTACTTCCTCGAAAAAGTTAGACAGAATGAGTACATGCATGCCTCATCCAATCACTATACTCATTCGTCTGGAAGGAAGTTCAATGCTTACTCTTTCGATTATGCTCGCACCTCCACGAGCAACAATTATGTTTATCGAAAGAAATCATATCCTGCTCGCTATACTCTTTCGAGGCCACCTGCAAAGATGTGGGTGGTTAAGAAAGCATAATTCTTCTCCAGGACTATGTCTCCGGGTGTACCGAATGGATACTGGATAGTGGATGCACTAGTCATATGACCAGAGACAAGTTGTTGTTTGTCGACCCCAACTTAACTACTTCTCCTCTGAAGTATATCACTTTTAGCGACAACAACAAAGGAAAGGTAACTAGGCTAGGTAAAATTTCCATATCCAAAGACAAGTCCATTGATGATGTTTTACTTGTTCAGTCTCTTAGATTCAATCTTACGTCAGTTGGCAAGCTATGTGATCTAGGCATGCTAGTTCTATTTTCCATATCCAAATGCATTGTCTTTATGGCCTCTGACAATTCCTTCGTCTTCGAGGGAATTGGAAAAGGTGATCTATATATTGTGGATTTCTCTAAGGGTCCCTCAGTCCAAACTTGTTTGCTTGTAAAAGCAACCGAAGGTTGGCTGTGGCACCGAAGGCTTGGTCATGCAAGTATGAGAAATTTGCAGACTCTAGTGAAGAAAAATCATCTCCGTGGCATTCCTGATGTGAAATTCAACAAGGATCGTCTTTGTGCTGCATGTGAGGCTGGCAAATTGGCCAAGAAACATCATTCATAAAAGACTGTTATGACCATAACAAGACCACTGGAAATTCTTCATATGGATTTATTCGGGCCTCAAAACTATGCAAGTTTCGGTGGCAGTCATTATGTTCTTGTTATTGTTGATGATTTCTCTCGTTATACTTGGGTATTCTTCCTCGAAGACAAAACCTGCACCCAAGACATCTTCAAAAGATTTGCTAAGAAGGCCTAGAATGAATATGATGTGCGAATCAAGCATGTCAGAAGTGACAATGGTACTGAGTTCAAAAATACTCATATCGAAGATTTTCTCGATGAGAATGGTATTATTCATGAATTCTCAGCTGCATACACTCCCCAACATAATGGAGTTGTTGAGCAAAAGAATAGAACTCCCATTGAAATGGCGAGAACAATGCTCAGTGAGTATAAAACTCCCATTTGTTTCTGGGCTGATGCTATTAACACTGCTTGTCATGTTACCAATCGTGTTTATCTTCACAAGTTCCTTAAGAAAACTTCATATGAGCTTATCACTGGCAAGAAACCAAATGTTTCTTATTTGCATGTTTTTGGTGCACCTTGTTACATTCATGATAGAATCATTCTTCCAAGTTTGCACCTAAGGCACATGAAGGTTTTCTTCTTGGTCATGGCTCGAACTCGCATACTTATCGTGTCTATAACTCTCACCATGGGAAAGTTATGGAAACGGTAAATGTGCGGTTTGATGAATCTAATGGCTCACAAAAGGAGCACCTGCCAAATGTGATAGATGAACCACCGATCTCGGATGCTATTCGGCAAATGGCTATTGGGAGCGTCAAGCTAGTTGAAGAAAATGCACCTGAGTCTTCCGATGATGATGCTCCTATGACTCGAAGCAGAACTCGCCAAGCCACTGCCGAAGAAAATGCCACTCCTAATACTAATGGCAACCCGAATCCAAATGCCGAGCAAAATGGCAATCCTGAAGGGAATGGCAATACAAATGTTGATACTGATGAAAATGATAATGATCATCAAGATGAAAATCCTCACCCTCGAGTGGCTAATCGAGTTGATCCTTCATTAATTCTCGATGAACTCGAGAATCCAGGTTATCGACCCACAACTCGTTCACGCACTCGTTTGGCTAACTACTGTGGTAGTTTCTCCTTTGTTTCATTGGCAGAACCTTCCAAGTATGAGGAAGCCATGAATGATCCATATTGATGTTTTCAAGTTTTGGGTGAGATCACGATGGATGAAGGAATAAGGAGTGAAAAGAGCCTAAGCATGGGGATACCCCATGGCACCCCAAGTTAATATTCAAGAAGAACCAAGCAACTAAGCTTGGGGATGCCCCGGAAGGCATCCCCTCTTTCTTCTAACGACCATCAGTATTTTACTTGGAACTATATTTTTATTTGTCACATATCATGAGTTTTGCTTGGAGCGTCTTGTATTATAGGAGTCTTTGCTTGTCTTGCTTTTTAGTTTGTCACAAGTATCCTTGCTGGACACACCTATTTGAGAGAGCCAAATTTATGTTATGATTTGTTAGAATTGCTCATTATGCTTCACTTAATTTTTTTGAGCTATGGAATTGCTCTAGTGCTTCACTTATATCTTTTTGAGCACGGCGTGCTTTAATACTTTTTTGAAGAAATTCTCTCATGCTTCACTTAGATTAATTTGAGAGTTAGTAAATTTTTGAATAAATTTTCTCATACTTCACTTATATTATTTTGAGAGACAAAAAAATTTATGCTCATGTTCTTCACTTAGATTTATTTGAGCTGGAGAAAAGCAATTGCAATATATGAAACTAGTCCCAAAGGGATAGATATTCAAGAGGGATATAATAAAAACTTTCATGAAGATCATTGGACAAAATAAACTTGATTCATTGTAATAGTTTTGAGATATGATGATAGTGATATGTGAGTCATGTTGGTGAGTAATTATGCTTTAGTAAGAATATTGGTGTTAAGGTTTGTGATTCCCTATGCAAGCACGAAAGTTAATAGTTGTGCAATGAAATTATATCCTACTTGTGGTGCATTATTCGGTGTTAGTTATGCTTAATGCTCGCTTATGTGATTTTTCATTTCTTGGTTGGTTGCTTCTCAATCTTTTTGCTAGCCTCCACTTGTACTAAGTAGAAATACTACTTGTGCATCCAAAATTATTAAACCAAGTTTTGCCATATGAGTCCACCATACCTACCTATATGCGGTATTTCCGTGTCGTTCTAAGCAAATTTGTATGTGCCATCTCTAATTTTCAAAATGAATTTCCTTTTTGTGTGCTCGTACCGCTCATGAAGCAGCAAGGGGTGGCCAATAGTTTCCATGCTAGATGTGTTATACTCAAGATGAGTGTTTATTCACTTGTCATTGCACGAGAGTACGGCTGTAATAGGGATGCCCAGTTCCTGAATGAAAAAGAAATTTACTTTATGTTGTCAAATAATAAATTCCTTGGAAAGTGTTGGTATGGACGGTACCCGTGGATACGGCTAGCCGTGGAATGTGAAAGTATGGTGGAAAAAGGAATAAACTTTATTTTCTGTTTGGGAACCGCCTATGATATATCTAGCATGGAAAGTGTTGGGAATTACTCGATCATTTTCGTTGACGGGAAAAGTATGCCCTCAAAAAAAATTATCTCTCAATTTAAGCTTTGAGCTCTGGCACCTCTACAAATCCCTACTTCCCTCTGCGAAGGGCCTATCTATTTACTTTATGCAATTTTATTTTTATTTGAGTCTCCATCTTCTCTTATAAAGCACCAACTAAGGGGCACTATGATCGTACTTGAGCATTGGATGTAGCTAATATGCGAGTGTGTTTCATGAATGGATAAATGATTGAGCATGATGGGCTAGGGATAACTTTCTTTAGTGTTGATATTTTGAAAGACATGGTTGCTCGTTGATATGCTTGAGCATTGAAGTCTTCATGTCAAAACTAGACTATTGCTTTGAACCATATAAAAGTCCAAATGTCCATGCTAAAAAAGAAAAGAATATGTGATGAACATGTTAGGCAACATTCCACATCAAAAATTCTGTTTTTATCATTTACCTACTCGAGGACGAGTAGGAATTAAGCTTGGGGATGCTGATACGTCTCCAATGTATCTATAATTTTTGCTTGTTCCATGCTGTTATATTATCATTCTTGGATGTTTTAAAATCATTTTATAGCAACTTTATATCATTTTTTGGGACTAACCTATTGCCATAGTGCCCAGTGCCAGTTGTTGTTTTTTGCTTGTTTTTTACTTCGCAGAATATCAGTACCAAACGGAGTCCAAATGCAGCAAAACTTTTTGGAGATTTTTTCTGGACCAGAAGACACCCAGTGGGCGAAAGAAGTACTAGAGGGGAGGCCCGAGGTGAGCACAAGACACCTGGGCGCGCCAGGAGGCCCAGGCGCGCCCAGGTGGGTTGTGCCCACCTCGGTGACCTCCCGCACCGCCTCTTTGCCCTATAAATCCCCAAATATTCCAGAAACCCTAGGGGAGTTGACGAAACACAATTCCAGCCGCCGTAAGTCCCAGAACCACGAGATCCAATCTAGACACCATCACGGACGGGTTCATCATCCTCATTGGTGCCTCTCCGATGATGCGTGAGTAGTTCATCATAGACCTACGGGTCCGTAGGCAGTAGCTAGATGGCTTCCTCTCTCTCTTTTGATTCTCAATACAATGGTCTCTTGGAGCTCTATTTGATGTAACTCTTTTTTTTGCGGTGTTTTTGTTGGGATCCGATGAACTTTGAGTTTATGATCAGATCTATATCCATGAATTTTTTTTAGTCTTCTTTTGATCTCTTATATGCATGATTATTTATAGCCTCATATTTCTTCTTCGGATCTTTGGTTTAGTTAGGCCAACTAGATCAATTTTTCTTGCCATGGGAAGAGGTGCTTTGTGATGGGTTCGATCATGCGGTGTTCTTTCCCAGTGATAGAAGGGGCAGCAAGACACACATGTATCATTGCTATTAAGGATAACAAGATGGGGGCTATTCCTACATGAATAGATCTCTTCTACATCATGTCATCATTCTTATTGCATTACTCCATTTCTTCATGAACTTAATACACTAGATGCATGCTGGATAGCGGTCGATGTGTGGAGTAATAGTAGTAGATGCAGGCAGGAGTCGGTCTACTAATCTTGGATGTGATGCCTATATATTGATCATTGCCTTGGATATCGTCATAATTATTCGATCTTCTATCAATTGCCCAACAGTAATTTGTTTACCCACCGTGTGCTATTTTCTTGAGAGAAGCCACTAGTGAAATCTACGGCCGCCGGGTCTATTCTCTATCATATTTGCTTTGAGATCTATTTTTTCGCTTTTGTTTTTAGATCTATTATTCCAAAAACCCATAAATACCTTGCTGCAATATTTTTTTAATTATTTTATTTCGCGTTTTATCGAGATCTATTTATCCAATCTACACAAACTTTATCCCGTCAACTTGACAATTTCTGGCGCCGTTACCCGAAGAGGGATTGACAACCCCTCATAAGCGTCGGGTTGCAATTATTTGTTCTTTGTGTGCAGGTACCGTTTACATAGTGTTGCTTGGTTCTCCTACTGGATTGATACCTTGGTTTCATAACTCAGGGAAAATACCTACCGCAGCTGTACTGCATCATCCCTTCCTCTTTCGGGAAATACCGACGTAGTTCAAGCGACATCAAAAGGAATTTCTGGTGCCGTTGCCGGGGAGACATCATCAACATCTATCATGTTCCTAATCAAAAATCTCATATCCTTGCAATTTACATTATTTGCCATTTGCCTCTTGTTTTCATCTCCCCCGCTTCACAAAAATTTGTCATTTTATTCGCCCTCTTTTTCGTTCGCCCTTTTCTCGTCAGATCTATCTTTTTGTTTGCAATCTTGTTTGCCACTTTGTTGTTATGGCTAGTTCTTCCTCTATTGCATGTACCCCCGATAACGAGGTTCTTAATTTTAAACAAAGGGGAGGGGAGAATCTAAAAGATGCTTGGTATAGGATTTGCAATGCTCATAATAGATCTGTTCGTAAGCAATCTACCGTTATTCTTCTTCGTAGTTTTTATGTGGGCATTACCACTTGGTATAGATTCGTCCTTGATACAATTACCGGTGGAAATTTCTTGATGTGTCCATCTTTGGATGCTTTTAATGCCATGGGAGATCTAGTAGGTGCACCACCTATCATTATTAACGAAACAATCTTAACTCTTGAGCATGTTATGCAAAGATTAGATGCTATTGAAAAGAAGATGGTCACCTTAGAGAAAATTGAAAACCTTGATATAAAAATGCAGAATCTTGCTAATAAATTTGGGTCAAAAGCGGGCGATATTTTCAAATTACTAAGGGAAAAGGAAACCATAATTAACAAAAGAATTGGCGAGAGTCCTTCTCGGATTGATAAGTTGGAAGAAATTTTTAGTAATTTAAGCTTGACTTTTGCTTGTGCTAAAAATATTGAAAAAACTCCCGTAAAAGTTGGCAAGATTACTCAAGTCACTAAGAACAAGGGTGCAACTTCTAATAATAAGAAAGAAGATCTTAAGATGATTAGTATTCACCCCGACTTTGTTGAAGTTGTGAGAGACCCTACTTGCAAGAATGAATTCTTCAATATTATTCCTAGAAGTATTATTATCAAAAATATGCATGCTAAATCTTTGAAGAATATTGGTTGTGTGATCGATGAATTGGAAACTAAAGATGACAATACTTAAATCTATGCATTATGCCTAGCTAGGGGCATAAAACGATAGCGCTTGTTGGGAGGCAACTCAATGAATACAATTTATTTTTTGCCTTTTTCTTTCTGTTCTTGAGTGTTTGCACAATTATGATAATGTTATGATTGTATTTTTTATGTTTTAATTAGTATTTGTGCCAAGTAAAGCCTTTGGGATAGCTTTGGTGATAGTTGATTTGATCCTGTTCAAAAACAGAAACTTTTGCGTCAAGTAACAGAATTGTTTAAATTCACAGAAGCTACAACAAATTCTGAATTTTTTATAAAAGTTTGATATACAAATTGACTCTCTTGTACTAATGTATCAGAAATTTTGGAGTTACAGAAGTATGAGAACAATTCGCATCTTTACAGAATGTTCTGTTTTTGGCAGATTCTGTTTTCTTTGCATTGTGTGCTTATTTTGATGAATCTATGGATTGTATCGGGGGGTATAAGCCATGGCAAAGTTAGAATACAGTAGATATAATGCAATAACAAAATTTGAATGGGTTTGCAATAGTAATTAAAGTAAAGATTGGTTTTCTTATACTAACGGATCTCACGAAGGTTTTGTTAAGTTTTGTGTGATTGAAGTTTTCAAGTTTTGGGTGAGATCGCGATGGATGATGGAATAAGGAGTGAAAAGAGCCTAAGATTGGGGATGCCCCATGGCACCCCATGTTAATATTCAAGGGGAACCAAGCAACTAAGCTTGGGGATGCCCCGGAAGGCATCCCCTCTTTCTTCTAACGACCATCGGTATTTTACTTGGAGCTATATTTTTATTCTTCACATATCATGAGTTTTGCTTGGAGCGTCTTGTATTGTATGAGTCTTTGCTTGTCTTACTTTTTAGTTTGTCACAAGTATCCTTGCTGGACACACCTATTTGAGAGAGCCAAAATTATGCTATGATTTGTTAGAATTGCTCTTTATGCTTCACTTAAATTTTTTGAGCTATGGAATTGCTATAGTGCTTCAATTATATCTTTTTGAGCATGGTGTGCTTTAATATTTTTGAAGAACTGCTCTCATGCTTCACTTAGATTAATTTGAGAGTTAGAAATTTTTTGAAATTCTCTCATACTTCACTTATATTATTTTGAGACACAAAAAATTTTATGCTCATGTTCTTCACTCAGATTTATTTGAGCTTGCCAAAAGCAGTTGCAATATATGAAACTAGTCCCAAAGTGGTAGATATTCAAGAGGGATATAATAAAAACTTTCATGAAGATCATTGGACAAAATAAACTTGATTCGTTGTAATAGTTTTGAGATATGATGATAGTGATATGTGAGTCATGTTGGTGAGTAATTATGCTTTAGTAAGAATATTGGTGTTAAGGTTTGTGATTCCAAGCACGAAAGTCAATAGTTATGCAATGAAATTACATACTACTTGTGGTGCATTATTCGGTGTTAGTTATGCTTAATGCTCGCTTATTTGATTTTTTGTTTCTTGGTTGGTTGCTTCTCAATCTTTTTGCTAGCCTCCACTTGTACTAAGTAGAAATACTACTTGTGCATCCAAAATCTATAAACCCAGTTTTGCCATATGAGTCCACCATACCTACCTATATGCGGTATTTCCGTGCTGTTCTAAGCAAATTTGTATGTGCCATCTCTAATTTTCAAAATGAATTTTCTTTTTGTGTGCTCGTAACCGCTCATGAAGCGGCAGGGGGCGACCAAAATTTTCCATGCTAGATGTGTTATTCTCAAGATGAGTGTTTATTCACTTGTCATTGTATGAGAGTACGGCGATAATAGGGATGCCCAGTCCCGAAATGAGAAAGAAATTTACTTTATGTTGTCAAATAATAAATTCCTTGGAAAGTGTTGGTATGGACGGTACCCGTGGATACGGCTAGCCGTGGAATGTGAAAGTATGGTGGAAAAAGGAATAAACTTTATTTTCTGTTTGGGAACCGCCTATGATATATCTAGCATGGAAAGTGTTGGGAATTACTCGGTCGTTTTCTTTGACGGGAAAAGTATGCCTCTCAAAAAAATTTATCTCTCAATTAAGCTTTGAGCTCTGGCACCTCTACAAATCCCTACTTCCCTCTGCTAAGGGCCTATCTATTTACTTTATGCAATTTTATTTTTATTTGAGTCTCCATCTTCTCTTATAAAGCACCAATTAAGGGGCACTGTGATCGTACTTGAGCATTGGATGTAGCTAATATGCGAGTGTGTTTCATGAATGGATCAATGATTGAGCATGATGGGCTAGGGATAACTTTCTTTAGTGTTTATATTTTGAAAGACATGGTTGCTCGTTGATATACTTGAGTATTGAAGTCTTCATGTCAAAACTAGACTATTGCTTTGAACCATATAAAAGTCCAAATGTCCATGCTACAAAAAGAAAAAAAATATGTGATGAACATGTTAGGCAGCATTCCACGTCAAAAATTCTGTTTTTATCATTTACCTACTCGAGGACGAGTAGAAATTAAGCTTGGGGATGCTGATACGTCTCCAATGTATCTATAATTTTTGCTTGTTTCATGTTGTTATATTATCATTCTTGGATGTTCAATCATTTTATAGCAACTTTATATCATTTTTTGGGACTAACCTATTGACATAGTGCCCAGTGCTAGTTGCTGTTTTTTGCTTTTTTTTTACGTCGCAGAATATCAGTACCAAACAAAGTCCAAATGCAGCAAAACTTTTTGGAGATTTTTTCTGGACCAGAAGAGAACCAGTGGGTCAAAGAAGTTCCAGAGGGGAGGCCCGAGGTGAGCACAAGACACCTGGGCGCGCCAGGAGGCCCAGGCGCGCCTAGGTGGGTTGTGCCCACCTTGGTGACCTCCCGCACCGCCTCTTCGCCCTATAAATTCCAAATATTCCAGAAACCCTAGGGGAGTCGACGAAACACAATTCCAGCCACCGCAAGTTCCAGAACCACGACATCCAATCTGGACACCATCGCGGAGGGGTTCATCATCCTCATTGGTGCCTCTCCGATGATACGTGAGTAGTTCATCATAGACCTACGGGTTCGTAGGCAGTAGCTAGATGGCTTCCTCTCTCTCTTTTGATTCTCAATACAATGGTCTCTTGGAGATCTATTTGATGTAACTCTTTTTTTTGTGGTGTGTTTGTTGGGATCCGATGAACTTTGAGTTTATGATCAGATCTATATCCATGAATATTTTTTTAGTCATCTTTTGATCTCTTATATGCATGATTATTTATAGCCTCGTATTTCTTCTTCGAATCTTTGGTTTAGTTAGGCCAACTAGATCAATTTTTCTTGCCATGGGAAGAGGTGCTTTGTGATGGGTTCGATCATGCGGTGTTCTTTCCCAGTGACAGAAGGGGCGGCAAGACACACTTGTATCGTTCCTATTAAGGATAACAAGATGGGGGTTATTCCTACATGAATAGATCTCGTCTACATCTTGTCATCATTCTTATTGCATTACTCCGTTTCTTCATGAACTTAATACACTAGATGCATGCTGGATAGCAGTCGATGTGTGGAGTAATAGTAGTAGATGCAGGCAGGAGTCGGTCTACTAATCTTGGACATGATGCCTATATATTGATCATTGCCTTGGATATCATCATAATTATTCGATCTTCTATCAATTGCCCAACAGTAATTTGTTTACCCACCGTGTGCTATTTTCTTGAGAGAAGCCACTAGTGAAATCTACGGCCCCCGGGTCTATTCTCTATCATATTTGCTTTGAGATCTAATTTTATTCGCTTTTGTTTATAGATCTATTATTCCAAAAACCCAAAAATACCTTGCTGCACTTTTTTGTTACTTATTTTATTTTGAGTTTTATCGATATCTATTTATCCAATCTACACAAACTTTATCCCGTCAACTTGACAATTTCTGGCGTCGTTACCCGAAGAGGGATTGACAACCCCTCATAAGCGTCGGATTGCAAGTATTTGTTCTTTGTGTGTAGGTACCATTTACATAGTGTTGCTTGGTTCTCCTACTGGATTGATACCTTGGTTTCATAACTGAGGGAAATACCTACCGTAGTTGTACTGCATCATCCCTTCCTCTTTGAGAAATACCGACGTAGTTCAAGCGACATCAACAACCACCTGGCTTTGAACACCCTGAGTTTCCTAACAAAGTTTTCAGGTTGAAAAAGGCTCTATATGGGCTGATGCAAGCCCCTCGAGCGTGGTATGACACCTTGAAGAATTTTTTGCTCGACAAAGGGTTCAAGCCAGGATCCACTGATCCCACAATTTTCACTCGTGCTGTTGATAATGATCTATTCGTATGTCAAATTTATGTGGATGATATTATCTTTGGTTGTACTAACAATGCTTGCAGCTTAGAGTTCGGGAAAATGATGTCCAAGAAATATCAAATGTCTATGATGGGTGAACTTAAGTTCTTTCTCAGACTGCAAATACATCAACAGGCAAATGAAATTTTCATATCTCAGGAGAAATATCTGAGAGAATGTCTGAAGAAGTTCAAGCAAGATTCCAAAATGAAGGGGTACAAAATTCCAATGCCCACGAATGGTAAGCTGAACGTAGATGTGTACGGTAAGTATTACGATCAGAAGGCTTATCGTTCGATGATTGGTTCTCTTCTTTAACTATGTGCATCCAGGCCTGATATTATATTGAGTCTTTGCATGTGTGCCCGCTATCAAGTTGCACCGAAAGAATCGCATCACCAAGCGGTCAAGCGTATTCTGAGATATTTGGATCACACCCCCACCTTAGGTTTATGGTATCCTAAGGGAGCACAGTTTGATCTCGTTGGATATTCAGACTCAGATTACGCAGGTGACTTGGTTGATAGGAAATCTACTTCGGGGACATGCCATGTCCTAGGTAGATCATTGGTATGTTGGTCATCAAGGAAGCAGAATTGTGTGTGTCTCTCTCTACAGTTGAGGCCGAATATATTGTTGCTGGCGCTTGTTGCATTCAGTTATTGTGGATGAAGCAGACTCTGAAGAATTATGGCATCAAGGTCAAGAAGATTCCTCTACATTGTGACAATGAGAGTGCTATCAAAATTGCACATAATCCAGTGCAGCATTCTCGCACCAAGCATATTGCCATCAGACATCATTTCATTCGTGATCATGTTGCTCGAGAGGATACTGTCATCAACCACGTCAATACCAAAGACAATCTCGCTGATATTTTCACCAAGCCTCTCGATGAGAAAAGATTCTGTGCATTACGGTGTGAGCTAAATATCCTGGACCTCGCGAACATGCAGTAAGCTGGATTCGGCAGCCGTGCCAACACTTCCACATCTTAGAAGGAATGGGTGTACAACACTCGAAGAGTTTGAAAATTTCAACAAAGTGAATTTTTCTTTCTGATAGTGAATACATTAACGAAGAACTAGACTAACCGGGTGCCACGATAATTGTGCGATGCTCAGGGTCATACAGTTCTTATGCGGTGGGTCACGCAACCACAATTTTCTTTCGTTGAATTTATTTTTGATCGAAAGATTTTGTGTTAGTCTGAATGCATTTCTTTCATAGCTATTCTTTCGGGTGTTTGTGTTTTGTTGTCTGAGTGAAATGCCTAGGACCCTGTTTTCCCTCTATTCTATCTCTTCCAGTCTATGTTGTTCCGTTATGAATGCTCAATTTCATCTGGTACCGAAACTTTATCTGGTGTTCTTGATCATGATAAAGATTAGGTCCGAACTTTAATCTATTTTGGCGAAAGCTGTCCAAAATTTGCGGTTTCCCGCCCAAGTCAGGACTATGATCTTTTATGATGGTTGCCACGTGCAATCCATCAACTGCCACCCCATCCTGTCCGTTGAATAGCAATAGTCTCTCGATTGTGGCCGTTCGATCGGATTCACTCGCTGCGGTTATTTTCCCTCGCATATAAATACCGCAGCACCATCGCTCCCTCACTCACTTCTCTTCATCCACGCCTCCATCTCCTACGAAGCCCTACCACAGCGCTCCTCCTTGATGTTGACGCCGACGATCCCTTCACCGCTTCACTGCCGGAAAGCGGTCGCCGGAGTCCTTCCTCGCCGCCGCGGGACATCTTCTTCCCCGCGCCGCCATAGCTGCTGCACATCACCAAGCTAGGGTATGTGTAGTGCGAACTCGGTCTTCCATTCTTCTTGTTCAAGATCATCCACAGTTAAAATTCTTCGTTTTTACCGCATATCTTAGATCTTTACTGCTTAGGTGTCTTGTGCGGATGTGGTTTGTAGTTGTTCCTCGCATCAGAAAAAAATTTCAGATCTAGGGTTTGTGTTATGTCTCATACGAATGGAATTTATGGTGCAAGGATAGGCCCCTTATGTTTTGGAAATTGTTGGCATAAATAATATGGGATTTATGTGTTTGCTAGTGCACACAGAGTAACAGGTCCCTGAGATATCGAGGAGTTTGATGCAAACGGCGAAGATAATCTCCCTACGTTGCAGTGAAGCTTATCACCGAAGATCATGTTAACAAGAGTGACCCCGAAAAATTGCTGAAGTGAAGCAATTGGTTCGGTGCCTGTCCGAAGAAATTGAATGTGTTCGAGGAGATTGAAGACAAAGTGAAGACGTAGCATTTATTTCGTTGTTCTTCTTCTTTTCATTGAATCATAGGACCAGCATATTGTTAAGAGGGGTGTAGCGTTCGAAACTTTGATTCTCTGATGCTAAACCCAAATCCTATGAAAGTTGTGAGAGAAATCTCTTTGTGTTCCGAGCAAATACTTGCCAGCAAGAGACTGTGATCTTCTTTGCTGCGAGAGATTTGTCTCAGACCGAGGAATTAGCATTACTTGTCCCTCAAGTAATGTTATCGTTGCTCCCAAATCGGACCGTTGTAAACGTGTCGGTTGGCCATTGGCTGGAACGCATGTCCAAAATGGTCATTTCCCATCCGGGAAGGCTGCGGCTATAAATAGCCACCCTGCGCCGGCTTTGTCCGGTGGCTGCTCCGTTTGATTCTGAGAAGATTGTTGTGCAACCCACTCTCTGAGCGATTTGAGTTTAAAATCAACGGAGAGAAAACCCCTAGAGCCGAAGAATTAGATAGTGGTTCAGCATCACTAGAATCTAAGTCCAGTACGCTCCGCCTATTACTCTTGAGAGCTGCAAACTCTCTAGACAGTTAGGTGTCAATTTCTTCAGAGACCAAGAGTGATTGTGGTTCACGAAGAAGAAGTCCGTAAAGGTTCGGAGATCGCCTTCAAGTATCTACCATGAGTAATTGGCATTGGTTGATGAACCAATTGTCGAGGAGAATAGGGTGAAGAGAAGGACGTAGTCCTTGTGTAGAAGGACGAACTAGTCGAACAAATACCATGTCGCCATCGAGCACCTCTGGTTATATCTTCTACCCATGTTTATATTCGACATGTTTTTCTTCATGTGTTTTGTCGTGATGCATGTTTAGTTTCCTTTCGGTACTTAGCTTTAGCTCACTGTAGTTTGCTTTTCATTCACTCCGCTGCTGGATTCCGATAGTTTTGAGTTTTCCGAGGAAAAATTAAAACTCCCATTCACCCCCCTCTAGTAGACATACTTCATTCCTACAATTGGTATCAGAGCAAGGTACTCCTTGACTATGCTCTTTTTGGTCTAACCACCTTGGAGTTTAAGTATGTCTTCAGGGAGCTACAAGTCGCATCTCAAGATCCCCATCTTCGATGGGACGGACTATCTCTTCTGGAAGGAGAAGATGAAGATCCGTCTCCGAGTGATAGATGATGACATGTGGAATGTGGTGCAGTTGGGGTTCACCGTTGCAATACCTCAAGCCCCCACTGACGAAGAGAAGAAACTCATTTAGATGGATGCTCAAGCCAAAGATGAAATTGGTGGCCATCTCTCTCGAGCACAATTTCTTCGGTATCGTCGGTGTGAAACTGCGAAGTATTTGTGGGATGTCCTCGATAAGATCAATGAAGGAGTTTCAACTCAGAAAGAAGTTCGAATTGAAACTCTCCAAGCAAAATTCAATTGTTTCAAGCGCATTGGAAATGAAAGCTGTCAGCAAACCTTCGACCGCCTCAGTGACATTGCAAATGAGCTTCAAGGTCTCGGCGTCAAAGATATCACTGACCATGAAGTTGTGAAGAAACTGCTCCAATCACTTGACAATTCATTCGACACTCTTGTCTTGATGATTCATGCACATTCTGATTTCAAATCCCTCGAGTCTGCTGACATCATGGAAAGGCTGAACACTCATGAGGAACAAGAAGAAGAGAAAAGAGATCTCTATGGCTCAAGTCAACGCAAAAATCATGCTCTCAAGGTCGTGGCTGATTCTTCATCCGATGGAAATGCTGAAGAAGATTCAGATGACCCAGAAAGGCTCAGTAAGGATCTGGCATTGATCATGAAATGATTCCAGCATCTTCACATGAAGAGCCAGTTCCAGAAGAAAGGTTCAAGTAACTCTGGTGGGTCAAAATCTTCATCAAAACCTGCTGGAGAATACACCTGCTTCAAGTGCAAAAAGCCTGGACACTTCATTTCGGACTGCCCTCTCTGGGAAGCTAAAATTCGGGCAAGTGGAAGATATGATTCTGGCAACTACTGAGGCAAAAGCAAGAGCAAGAACTACAACTCCGATGATGATAAGAAGATGAAGAAGTTCTTCAAGAAGAAGGATAGCTCCACCTGAAAATCTTCATCAAGATCTTCCTCAAGGAATCCTTCCAAGTCCTCCTCCAACCGCAAGAGTAACTCTCGCAAGGCCAAGGCGTACGTCGGCAAGGAAATGGATTCTGATGAAGAAGAATCGTCAGACTACGAAGAAGCTGAAGAATCTAATGAGGATTCCGACTCTGGCATGGCTGGCATAGCATATGCTTCATCCCCTTTATCAAATTTCTTCGGGAATCCGTCAAGAGACAATGAAACTCCTGCCTACTGCTTCATGGCCAAGGCCTCAAAAGAAAAGGGCTATTTCTCCGGGTGTAGCGAATGGATAATGGATAGTGGATGCACTTGTCATATGACCGTAGAAAATTCATTGTTTGTCGACCCCAACTTAACTGCTTCTCCTCTGAAGTATATTACTTTTGGCGACAACAACAAAGGAAAGGTAATTGGGCTAGGTAAAATTGCTATATCCAAAGACAAGTCCATTGATGATGTTTTACTTGTTCAATCTCTTGGATTCAATCTCATGTCAGTTGGCAAGCTATGTGATCTAGGCATGCGAGTTCTATTTTCTATATCCAAATGCATTATCTTCATGGCCTTTGACAATTCCTTCGTATTTGAGGTAATTAGAAAAGGTGATCCATATATTGTGGATTTCTCTAAGGTTCCATCAGTCCAAACTTTTTTGCTTGCAAAAGCAACCGAAGGTTGGCTATGGCACTGAAGGCTTGGTCATGCAGGTATGAGAAATTTGCAGACCCTGGTGAAGAAAAATCAACTTCGTGGCATTCCTGATGTAAAATTCGACAAGGATCGTCTCTGTGCTGCATGCGGGGCTGGTAAGTTAGCCAAGAAGCATCACTCATCAAAGACTGTCATGACCACAACAAGACCTTTGGAAATTCTTCATGTGGATTTATTCGGTCCTCAAAATTATGCAAGTTTTGGTGGCAGCCATTATTGTCGTGGGAAACCACGGCCACCTATGGGGCCATGAGCCCCTTTTTGGTTCGGCGGGGGGATGGGAACATTGCACAAAGAGTGGAGAAGCGTCGCGCAGCACAGCAGAGATCACACGGGCAGTCTTTACCCAGGTTCGGGCCGCCGTGAGGCGTAAAACCCTACTCCTACTTTGGTGGATTGATGGTGGATAATGGTGGTGGACGTAGCACACTCGCCTGACAAAGTCACTCTGGGGGCGAGAGTGGCTACGAGCGTATGAATATGCGAGGGTCCAACCCTTTCTAAGGTCGCCATGGGCCTCCTTTTATAGATTAAGGGGTCACCATAGTGGCAAATCAGTCTTTGCGTACTGATTAGATAGCTAACAGTGCTATCATACCTAACCCCGCAAGCTGACAGAGCGCATTAAATGTGCCGCTCAGTGTCACATCACAGCCCACCCGGCAGGCCCTGCCGGGCTATTTTGCCAGCTTCGCGCCTGCTCGTTTGACACGTCTCAGGACGGGTGTCATATGGAGGTGTTTCCTATAGGAAGTGGCTGCCATGTGGCAAAAAGCAGCCACTTAGTCACCTTGGAGCTTGACACCGCTTTGATTAATGACTTGCGCCACTTGTGAGGTGGAGCGGTGGAGTTGCTTGCCTCCACCAGCCCCGGTAGGCCTGCCGGGACGATCTGGGAGCTTGCTTCCGGGGCAAAACCCAACCCTGCCGCGCTCGCCTGCCCGGCAAGGTAGGTCCTTCCCTTAGCGATGCCTTGTTCCTATGGCTCACCTTGGCCTTCTCGACTTGCACTTGGATCCTTCAAGGGAATTGATCCTCCTTGTTTGGTCTGATCTTGGTCTTGTAATCTTGTCTCTGGCCTGTGCACAGTCCGTGCAATGGACCCAGGGTCTGTTGCACTGACAGGAGCCCCCAGGCCTGGCACGAACACGCCGTTGGGCGTCGTCGGGGTAGGCCCTAACCTGTGCACAGGCAGAAATGTAAGGGCAGCGCCGCCCTTTGAGATCTTCTTTGCTTCTTCATTAACCTAAGCTTGGGTCAGTTTCTGGTTTTCCCGCGCGTCGTGCAACGCCAATTTTGGTGGGGCCATTCTTGTAATGGCCCGTGAATGACTTTAACGCACGGGCGAATAACTGCCAATTCACTCTTCCCACCGCGCCCTTATCCTTAGCCACGTATGCCGTATGCATTGATTGGGGTAGGTAATGGAGGCGTGTGGTGTGGGACAGCATCAAGGTAGGGGCCCGATCTTCTTGGATTGGTGGAGGAGGACGGCGGTTACTCACCGGGGAATCAGCCCCCAGCCCCAGCTCACCTATAAAAGGGAGGAGCGGGGGAGGAGTGGAGGCATTCATCCACATTCCTCTCCTCCTCCGCCTTCTGCTTCTTCTGGGTATGCTGAAAGGAAGAGCCCGGGGGCAGGCCCCGGGCCCTAGCTTGGAGTTTCACGTGAGCCCCATGGGGGCGCTCGGGCGGCGCGGCGGTAGCACCGGAGGTGGAGACTCTGGTGTGCTCATCGCCGGGTCGCCCGTGGCTTCAACTTTAGTGGGAGGCGACGCAAATGACACCATGCCGAGGCCCATAATGGGCAGAAGGTGTGGTAGTCGATTGTGGCCTATCCCCTCTTTTCCTGCGGCATTGGAGGGAGGTTGCAGAGATGGTTCGCCATTGGTGAGGGCGGACCCTATCTCCCCGTACCCCGCCCGTATGGTGCATGGGAGAGCCTCTAGTCCTTGTGCATGCTTCCTTAACGGGCGGGGTCTTCATATCGCCGGGCTGTCGGGGACGTCCATGCTCTCTTTGGGGTCTCCTAGGGCGCGCGGCATTCGCATCGATGGGCGTGGCGGGAGCTTTGGGCGACGGTGGTGCAGAAGGTGGCGGCAACCCATGACGCGTCAAGAACGGAGGCGACCGTTCCGACGAGTTGTGTTTGCCGGTGACTCCGTCTGGGTTCCCAGCAGTGCCACCGCCCGCGCCTGCCCTCCGGTTTCTTCCTACGATTCCCTGAAGGAGATGAACAAGGACAAAGGCATAAGGGGCACTTATCTTTTTTCACTCTTAAATCTGTAGGCACTTTGCCAAATTTTAGTTCAAATAATGTAATCTCTTGTATCCATGTTTATGTTTTGTGAGATTTGTACTTGTTGATCAGCATATTAATGAAAAAGATAAGCTTTGCTGGGCACTTGTGCATGTACGATATCCATGCAGAGGTGAAACGCCTCCATACTTTCATGTAAACAAGTAGATCCCGGTAAGCTACCTTGCCGGTACCCCGTAGGACTGCTGCCGTGAGGCTGAGCCGGCCGGGCGCAGAACCTATTGGGAGAGACCAGCCCCTCGCCAACCCCTTTCAGCCAAAGGCCACTACGACCATCCTGACCAAAGCAGCGTTCGTGTCAGTAGATGGGAGTACCTTTGTTTCCGAGGCGGCGAGGTTTTCATATGCACAAGTCCTACTCACGGAACATGTATGGATAAGAGACGGAACTTATCTGTTTGGCTTGCCGGACATCGCAGTGCTGGCTTGTCTTCGCATCCTCTTCCTAGGACTAAGTCCATGGCAGGAGCCTGCAGTTTATGCAAATGAAGATGATGCCAGATGCAATCTATCTACATGATCATGCAACCTATCTACATGAATCATGCGATGCTTATGATATGCTTATGCATGCATGCAACTTGTCGAGGGCCCCCAGCGCTTCATTTATTTCTCTATTGCTCAGGGTCTGCGCCTGGCTTTGTACAAGGGGTTACATGCAGCTAAGGCAAGGCCTGTACAAAAGGGTGGCTACCGCGCAGGGCCCGACTGCCGCGCCTTACGGGTAGAACTTGTGGAGATGCTCAATATTCCATGAGTTTTGCAATTGAATGCCATCTCCGGTCTCCAGACAGACTGCGCCAGGTCTGGTGACTCGTACTACCCGGTAAGGGCCTTCCCACTTCGTAGACAGCTTGTTTGTACCCTTGGCGGACTGAACACGCCTAAGGACAAGGTCGCCTTCCTTAAAACACCGGGCATGAACCCTGCGGCTATGATAGCGACGCAGGGCTTGCTGATAGCGTGCAGCACGCGTAGCTGCCCGGAGACGGTTCTCCTCGAGAAGCATGGCGTCGTCACGCATGTGCTGTTCCTGCGCTACTTCATCATAGGCAAGCACTCGAGGTGACCCATAAATGAGTTTCGTGGGGATAACTGCTTCTGCCCCATAGACTAGGAAGAAGGGAGTCTGCCCGGTAGCTCGGTTTGGTGTCGTTCTGAGGGACCAAAGAAACACCGGCAGCTCATCGATCCATCGCCTGCCGTGCTTCCGCAGCTTATCAAACATTCTTGTCTTGAGTCCTCGCAGCACTTCAGCGTTCACCCTCTCAGCTTGTCCATTGCTTCTGATGTGCGACAGAGGAAAATGAGATCTTGCTTCCGAGGGCATGAACATATTGCATGAAGGCGCGGCTCGTGAACTGGGTGACGTTGTCGGTGATGATCCGGGCAGGGACCCCGAAGCGGCACACCAATCCTTTCAAGAACTTGATAGCTGACTGAGCAGTCACCTTTCTCACGGCATCTACTTCCGGCCACTTTGTAAACTTGTCGATTGCAACGGACAAGAATTCAAAGCCCCCGGCAGCTCGGGGGAAAGGGCTGAGGATATCGAGCCCCCAGACCGAAAACGGCCATGACAAAGGGATTGTCTGGAGTGCTTGGGCAGGCAGATGGATATTTTTGGAATGGAACTGACAGGCTTCACACTTGGTGACGAGCTTAACCGCATCTAGGAGGGCTGTGGGCCAATAGAATCCTTGCCGGAATGCTTTCCCAACCAAAGCCCTTGATCCAATGTGGGAGCCTCACATGCCTTTGTGTATCTCTGCCAGCAGTTCCTTTCCTCCTTCCCGGCAAATGCACTTCAATTTCACACCGTTGGGCCTTCTTCTGTATAGTGTGTCATCGACAAACTGATACATACTGGCCCTCCGGGCTACTCTTTCAGCTTCTTCTTGCTCTTCGGGAAGTTCTCGGGTTTGGAGGAAATGGACTATGTGTCTTGCCCAAGTTGGAGCCTGAGGCTCGGCAACGAGGACTAGCGGCACCTCCTCATTCGTGGGGGCGCATCCCTCGATCGCGGGAACCAGTGGCCCGGCAGGAGGGTGCAGCCTGACAATCGAAGGGGAGTTGTTTCTGGCAGGGTCCCTACTAGGAGCCCCGAAAGGCTCTACCGGGAGAGGCTTACCGGAGTCCAATTTCCTCCTCTTTCGGGCCATTGTTGTCGGGGATACGGAGGGCTGAGTAAGATGGAGAACAAAAGTTCCTTGTTCCACATGAAGCTTCTACACAGCGCACTTTGACAGGTGATCAGCAATGCTGTTTTCCGCATGGGGTACGTGCTATGTTTGCAACCCGTCAAAGCGCTCCTCCAATCTTCTCACTTCCTCGACGTATGCCTCCATCAATGGGCTTTGGTAATTCTTGTTGACTTGTCTCACCACCAGTTGTGAATCTCCTCGAATGATCATCTTCTTGATTCCCAATTCTGTGGCAATCCTGAGCCCGGCAAGAAGCCCTTCATATTCTGCCGTATTGTTGGTTGCCTCCTCCCGAGGAAAGTGCATCTGGATGACGTACCTCAGGTGCTCTCCAGTGGGAGCCACGAGAAGCACGCCAGCCCCTGCACCTTGTAGGGAGAAGGCACTATCGAAATACATGATCCATTCTTGGGGCGCTTCCTTGCCGGGGATAACTGTTTCCAGTACTTCTTCATCAGGGGTTGGCGTCCATTCTACAATAAACTCTGCCAACGCCCTGCTCTGGATTGTTGATGTGCTTTCAAACTTCAGGCCAAAGCTGGACAACTCCAATGCCCACTTCACTATCCTACCAGTGGCCTCTGGGTTTCGAAGTATCCTTTGCAACAGGAAGCGGGTGACAACCATGATCTCATGGGCTTGGAAGTAGTGGCGCAGTTTCCTTGAGGCCATGACAAGGCCAAAGATCAATTTTTGCACGCCAGAATACCTGGATCTAGCCCCCTGCGACAGGGAGCTGACGAAGTATACTGGGGGCTGCACCACCTTCTTCCTTGCCGTGTCCTTGGGGTTGCTTCCACTGCCATGCTCCTCTTTGTCCTGATCCGTATCTGGCCTTGCCGGGCCGCTCTCTTTCTCTTCCCCGGGTGGGACACTTGCTGAGGTGTCTGCTTCTTCTACTTCCCGCCGCGCTAGTAGGGCCGCACTAACCACTTGATTAGTTGCTGCCAGATATAGCAGCAACGACTCTTGTGGTTTGGGTGCGACCAAAGTAGGCACAGAAGACAAGTAGGCCTTCAAATCCTGCAGCACTGCATCTGCTTTCGGGGTCCACTTCATGGGTCCTGCCCTCTTCAAAATCTAGAAGAATGGCAAGGCACGCTCGGCAGACTTAGAGATGAATCTGCTAAGCACGGCAACGCATCCTGTCAAACGCCTCACATCCTTAACTGTCTTGGGTGCCTGTATCTGCTCAATGGCCTTGATCTTATCGGGGTTGGCCTCTATCCCATGGTGGGACACAAAGAAACCAAGTAGCTTGCCGGCGGGAATGCCAAACACGCACTTCTCCGGATTCAGCTTCAAGTTGATCTTGCGCAGATTAGCAAATGTCTCTTCTAAATCCTGGATAAGGGTTGATCTGTCCTTGGTCTTGACCACAATATCATCCATATAGGCTTCACTGTTCCTGTGCAACTGTGGTTCAAAGCCAATCTGGACTGCTCTTGCAAAAGTGGACCCGGCACTCTTCAACCCGAAAGGCATGCGCACAAAGCAGTATGTGTCGCATGGGGTGATGAATGAGGTCTTTTCTTCATCTTCCTTGGACATAAAAATCTAATGGTATCTAGAGTATGCATCCAGAAAAGAGAGCAACTCACATCCTGAAGTAGAATCCATGACCTGGTCGATGCGCGGCAAGGGAAATGGGTCCTTTGGGCATGCCTTGTTCAGATCCGTGAAATCTATGCAAAGCCTCCATTTTCCATTAGCCTTGCGCACAACCTCTGGGTTTGCTAACCATGTTGGATGCAGTACTCCTCTGACCAAACCAGCTGCTTCAAGTTTCTTGATTTCCTTGGCAATAAACTGCTGCCGCTCCAAGGCCTGCTTCCAAACCTTCTGCTTGACGGGCCGGGCATGTGGGCAGACAACAAGGTGGTGCTCGATTACCTCCCTAGGAACACCAGGGATATCAGATGGTTGCGGGCAAACACATCGATATTTGCCCGCAGGAAGGCAACGAGCGCGTTTTCCTATTTGTCATCAAGGGTGGCACTGATAGTGAAAGTACCGTCAGCACCAGCCAGCCCTGCCGTTACCTTTTTCACTTGGGGTGGAGCAGCCTTGGATCTCTTGCTGTTGGAACTCTCTGGCATGTCATCAACGGGCGTGGCACATTCCGCAGAGGTACGCTTCCCGGATTACTTGCCAGTGTCTCTTCTATGCTTTCCCTTGGCAGGAACTGCGGCTTCCGCGACCTCTGTCGCGACCGCATCCTGGTACATCTTATCCACGCAAATAATTGCTTCTTTCTTGTCTGACGGAATGGAAATGACGCCCATCGGCCCTGGCATCTTCAAGGTGTTGTAGGCATAGTGGGATGCTGCCATGAATTTGGCCAGGGCCAGGCGCCCAAGGATCCCGTTGTACGGCAGGGGAGGTCAACCACATCAAACACAACTTTCTCAGTCCTGTAGTTCAACTCTCCTCCAAATGTCACTGGCAACGTAACCTTTCCCTTAGGACGGCTCCTGTCGGGATTGACTCCTTGAAACATGCCTGTGGCCTTAAGTTCTTCCTCTGCTATCTGGAGTTTGATGATAACCTTTGGGGAAATTAGATTCAACCCGGCCCCGCCGTCAACCAGCATCTTTGTGACCTTGAGGTTGCGAATTGTTGGTGAGAACAACAACGGCAAGCACCCAACCGCAGTAATGCGGTCGGGGTGGTCCTCTTCATCAAAGATGATGGGCATGCGTGACCACTTGAGCGGCTTCCGAGAATCTGCCGCTAGCTCCACGGCATTGACTTCACGCGCCCACTATTTAAGTTGGCGGTGAGAGGAGTGCAAAGATGCACCCCCGTCAATGCACATGGCGTCAGTGGCCTTCTGGAATTCCTGCTCGCTGGTTTCCTCTTCATTCCCTCCATCACTCTCATTACTGCAATCGTCCTTCTCTCGGCCTTTGGCGGGTTTCCCTTGGTTCCGAGGAGCCTTGCTGGGGCGATTTGCTTCACCACCCCGGCCCTTCCCGCCAGCGCCATTCTGACCTTTTTCCTTATCGCGCTTCTCATACTCAGCCTTCTGCCTCTTGACGAGCTGCTCAACCTGATGACACTCCTGGAGATCATGGCCCTTGGTCCAATGAATCTTACAGTACGGCCCATCACTTTTCCCAGCTTTCTCGGCAGCCGCCGTCTCCCGGCAGTCAGCGCATGCGGTAGCCTCCTTGCCGGGGGCTTCAGCCTTGGCCTTCTTGCCGGTACTAGGCATGCCTGACCCCTCAACAGTCATCACTGTCTTATCCTTGCGCTTCTTGTTGTGCTTCTTGTTCTTCTTCTTCTTACTGATGGTCTCGTCGTCATCTTCTAAGTCGATGTCGACGCAATTTTCCTCTCCAGGAAGTTTCCTCCCCTCCTCCACCCGAGTACATTTGTCCACCAAAGTGTAGAGCTCCTTCACAGTCTTGGGCAACCGAACATTCATCTTGGAACGTATCCTGCGGTTGCGCACGTTGGATTGGAAGGTAGCTATCACGGCAACTGGGTGGATATCTAGGATATTCCTGTGGACTCGGCTGAATCTCTGCAAGTACTTCCGTAGAGTTTCTCCCTCTTTCTGCTGGAGAAGTTGCAAGTTGCTGGGCCGCCCTGGTTCTTGATGGCCACCCGTGAAGGCACCAATGAACTCGTGGCACAGGTCAGCCCAGGTCGAAATGGAGTTCTCCGGCAGGTGCATTAGCCAAGACCTCACATTTGACTTGAGGGCCAAAGGGAAGTAGTTGGCGGACACCTTCTCATCTCTTTCCCCGGCAGCTTGAACAGCGATGGTGTAGATGCTCAACAACTCTACCGGGTTTAGTCTCCCATCATACTTCTCGGGTATCTCTGGCTTGAACGTGTGAGTGGACGGCCAACGGACTTGCCGCAGCTCATGGGTGAAGGCAGGGCACCCAACCTCGAAAGACAGGCACCCGCCATCTCCGAGCGCGGGCTCGTCGACATCGGGGCCATCGTACCCATTGGACCGGCGAGGGTTGTCGCGGTGCCGCTCGTCGATGACGCGCACGCCTTCCCCTCGCCTGCCCTCCGGGGCACGCTGTCGGCCTTGACATGCTCGAGGGTCTGACGAGGCCATCGAGACATCATCAGGTGCTTGGTTTTGCGGCTTCCGGGCAGCTTGCCATGGTGGGGATTGCACTGTGAGGGTGGCCCCTCCCGCACGACCAGCCGCACGAGCCGTCGTTGCTGCCTGGGAATGCCGTGGTGCTCCGGCCCGCTGTGATCCTTCCCCCTCGGCAAAACCAATCAGACTTTGGATGGTGGCTCGCCACTCATCCATCTAGTCTGCCGCCGGTGGAAATCTCAACAGCAGTTGGTCTCGCGCCATGGCCTCTCAGGCAGTGCTTGGCATAGGTGATGACGATGTAGATCGTAGTGTCACTCGGCTCCTGACATTGTCGGTAGCGACCGCGCCGCGCCCTTGCTATTGCGAACCAGCCGTTTGGACGGCATGGTGACGCGGCGGAGGCGCCTGAGGGCCAGTGGCTCCGTTGGGCACAGTAGCTGGGTCAGCCCGCCCCGGGGGTGGTGCGTGCCCTGCGGTCGCACCCACAGTAGGGGCGGCCGGAGGGTTGCGATTCGCCCCAGAACGAGCATCATCACTGCAGCTGTGCCCGTTGGCGAGGAGAAGGGGTTCAGGCGGAATGATCCCTCCATCCGTACGTCATGGAGCATGGCCATTGGGATGTTGCTGATGCTGTCCTTCCCCGGTACCTCCCGTTCCTGCTTCGGCCGCGGGGGAGGTGGTGACAGCGTCGCCTGCGCCGACCACGTCCCCCGTAGCATCCACACCCTTGCGAGCCCCCGCATTCCCCGCGATGTCGGCGGTCGAGGGCGGCGGAGCCTACGAGGTGGACGGGTGATTTGCAGCTTCGGGCTTCCTCTTGGGCGCCATAGTCGATGACGCCGTCGACGATGAAAATGTCGATGAAGATGACGCGCAGCGTACGCTCTCGGTTTCGCGCAAGTGATCCCCCTACCTGGCGCGCCAAAGATGTCGTGGGAAACCACGGCCACCTATGGGGCCATGAGCCCATTTTTGGTTCGGCGAGGGGATGGGCACGTTGCACAAAGAGCGGAGAAGCGTCACGTAGCATGGTAGAGATCACACGGGCAGTCTTTACCCAGGTTTGGGCCGCCGTGAGGCGTAAAACCCTACTCCTGCTTTGGTGGATTGATGGTGGATAATGGTGGTGGACGTAGCACACTCGCCCGACAAGGTCGCTCTGGGGACGAGAGTGGCTACGAGCGTATGAATATGCGAGGGTCCAACCCTTTCTACGGTTGCCATGGGCCTCCTTTTATAGATTAAGGGGTCACCACAGTGGCAAATCAGTCTTTGGGTACTGATTAGATAGCTAACAGTGCTATTATACCTAACTCTGCAGGCTGACAGAGCGCATTAAATGCGCCGCTCAGTGTCACATCACAGCCCACCCGGCAGGCCTCGCTGGGCTATTTTGCCAGCTTCGTGCCTGCTCGTTTGACACGTCTCACGACGGGTGTCATATGGAGGTGTTTGCTGTAGGAAGTGGCTGCCATGTGGCAAAAAGCAGCCACTTAGTCACCTTGGAGCTCGACACCGCTTTGATTAATGACTTGCGTCACTTGTGAGGTGGAGCGGTGGAGTGGCTTGCCTCCGCCAGCCCCGGCAGGCCTGCCGAGACGATCTGGGAGCTTGCTTCCAGGGCAAAACCCAACCCTGCCGGGCTCGCCTGCCCGGCAAGGTAGATCCTTCCCTTAGCGATGCCTTGTTCCTCTGGCTCACCTTGGCCTTCTCGACTTGCACTTGGATCCTTCAAGGAAATTGATCCTCCTTGTTTGGTCTGATATTGGTCTTGTAATCTTGTCTCTGGCCTGTGCACAGTCCGTGCAATGGACCCAGGGTCTGTTGCACCGACAATTATGGTCTGGTTATTGTTGATGATTTTTCTTGATACACTTGGGTATTCTTTCTCGAACACAAAACCTGCACCCAAGATATATTCAAAAGCTTCGCCAAGAAGGCCCGGAATGAATATGATGTGCGAATTAAGCATGTCAGAAGTGACAATGGAACTGAGTTCAAAAGTACTCACATCGATGAATTTCTCGATGAAAATGGTATTACTCATGAGTTCTCTGCCGCATACACTCCCCAACAGAATGGAGTTGTTAAAAGAAAGAATAGAACTCTCATCGAAATGGCGAGAACAATGCTCAGTGAGTATAAAACTCCTATTCGCCTGTGGGCTGATGCCATTAACACTGCTTGTCATGTTATCAATCGTGTTTATCTTCACAAGTTCCTTAAGAAAACTTTTTATGAGCTTATCACTGGCAAGAAACCGAATGTTTCTTATCGACGTGTTTTTGGTGCACCTTGCTATATTCTTGATATGAATCATTCTTCCAAGTTTGCACCTAAGGCACATGAAGGTTTTCTTCTTGGTTATGGCTCAAACTCACATACCTATTGCGTATATAACTCTCACCACAGGAAAGTTATGGAAACAGTAAATGTGCGGTTTGATGAATCTAACGGCTCCCAAAAGGAGGACCTGCTAAATGTGATAGATGAACCACTGATTTTGTATGCTATTCGGTAAATGGTCATCGGGAGCGTCAAGCCAGTTGAAGAAAATGCACCTGAGCCTTCCGATGATGATGCTCCTATGACTCAAAGCAGAACTCGTCAGGCCACTGCCGAAGCAAATGCTCCTCCGAATGTTAATCGCAATCAAATGCCAAATGCCGATCAAAATGGCAATCCTGAAGGGAATGGCGACACAAACACTAATGCTGATGAAAATGATGATGATCGCACGAAGAAAATGCTCATCCCCGAGTGGCTAATCGAGTTGATCCTTCATTAATTCTCCATGAACTAGAGAATCCAGGTTATTGACCAACAACTCGTTCATGCACTCGTTTGGCTAACTACTGTAGTAGTTTCTCCTTTGTTTCATTGGCAGAACCTACCAAGTATGAAGAAGCCATGAATGATCTAGATTGGATGAATGCCATGCAAGAGGAGTTGGTGCAATTCGAACTAAATGATGTGTGGGAATTGGTTGACAAACCGAATCCTAAGAAGCACAATATCATCGGCACAAAATGGATTTTCCACAATAAGCAGGATGAAAATGACATTGTGGTGAGAAACAAAGCTCGTCTTGTTGCTCAAGGGTACACACAGGTAGAAGGTATTGATTTCGGTGAAACATATGCTCCTGGTGCACGCCTTGAGGCAATTCGTATTCTTCTCGCTTATGCAAATTATAATGATATGTTGCTTTATCAAATGGATGTGAAATGTGCTTTCCTCAATTGTGAAATTGATGAGGAAGTTTATGTTAGACAACCACCTGGGTTTGAACACCCTGAGTATCCTAACAAAGTTTTCAGGTTGAAGAAAGCTTTATATGGGCCGAAGCAAGCCCCCAGAGCTTGGTATGACACTTTGAAGAAGTTTTAGCTCGACAAAGGGTTCAAGCCAGGATCCACTGATCCCACACTTTTCACTCGTGCTGTTGATAATGATCTATTCATATGTGAAATCTATGTGGATGATATTATCTTTGGCTGTACTAACAATGCTTGCAGCTTAGAGTTTGGGAAAATGATGTCCGATAAATATTAGATGTCTATGATGGGTGAATTCAATTTCTTTATCGGACTGCAAATTCGTCAATAGGCAAAATGGAATTTTCATATCTCAGGAGAAATATCTGAAAGATTGCCTGAAGAAGTTCAAAATGCAAGATTCCAAAATGAAGGGCTATAAAACTCCCATGCCCACGAATGCTAAGCTGGATGCAGATGTGTATGGTAAGGATTACGATCAGAAAGCTTATCGTTTGATGATTGGTTCTCTTCTCTACCTATGTGCATCCATACCTGACATTATGTCGAGTGTTTGCATCTGTACCCGCTATCAAGCTGCACCGAAAGAATCGCATCACCAAGCGGTCAAGCGCATTCTGAGATATTTGGCTCACACCCCCACCTTAGGTTTATGGTATCCTAAGGGAGCACAGTTTGATCTCGTTGGATATTCAGGCTCAGATTGGGCTGGTGACTTGATTGACAGGAAATCTACTTCGGGGACATGCCATTTCCTCGGTAGATCTTTGGTGTGTTGGTCATCAAGGAAGCATAATTGTGTATATCTTTCTACGGCTGAGGCTGAATATATTGCTGTTGGCGCTTGTTGCACTCAGTTACTGTGGATGAAGCAGACTCTGAAGGATTATGGCATCAAGGTCAAGCATATCCCTCTATATTGTGACAATGAGAGTGCCATCAAAATTGCACATAATCCTGTGCAACATTCTCGCACGAAGCATATTGCCATCAGACACCATTTCATTCGCGATCATTTTGCTCGAGAGGATATTGTCATCAATCACATCAAGACCGAAGACAATCTCGCTGATATTTTCACCAAGCCTCTCGATGAGAAAAGATTTTGTGTGTTACGGTGTGAGCTAAATATCCTGGACTTCGCAAACGTGCAGTAAGCTGGACTCGGCACCCGTGCTAACACTTCCACATCTTAGAAGGAATGGGTGCATAACACTCGAAGAGTTTGAAAATTTTAACAAAGTGAAATTTTCTTTCTGAGAGTGAATACATTAACGAAGAACTAGACTAACCAGGTGCCACGATAATTGTGCGATGCTCGGAGTCATACAGTTCTTATACGGTGGGTCACGCCACCACAATTTTCTTTCATTGGATTTCTTTTCGATCAATAGATTTTGTCTTTGTCCGAATGCATTTCTCTCATAGCTACTCTTTCGGGTGTTTGTGTTTATCTGTCTGAGTGAAATGCATAGGACCCTGTTTTTTCCTCTGTTCTATCTCTTCCAGTCTATGTTGTTCCGTTACAAATGCTCAAATTCATCAGGAACAAAACTTTATCTGGTGTCCTTGACCACGTTTAAGATTCGGTCCGAACATTACTCTATTTTGGCGAAAGCTGTCCAAAATTTGGGGTTTCCCGCCCAAGTCAGGACCACGATCTTTTATGATGGTTGCCACGTGCAATCCATCAACTTCCATCTCATCCTGTCCGTGAATCACAATAGTCTCTGAATAGAGGCCGTTCGATCAGATTCACCGAGTGCGGTTATTTCCTTTCGCATATAAAAACTACACCGCCCCCTTCTTCCAGTCACTTCTCCTTCTCCTCGCAAACTGTCTCGTCCGAAACCCTCGCCGCAGTGCTCCACCTTGAGCTCGACGCCGACGACCCCTTTGTCGCTTCACTGCCGAAAAGTGGTCACCGGAGTCTTTCCTCGCTACCACGGTGTCGCGGGAAACCACGGCCACCTATGGGGCCAAGGGTCCCCTTGCTGGTTCGGCAGGGGGGATGTCGCGTTGCACAAAGAGCAGAAGAATGTGGTGCAGCACGACAGAGATCACACGGGCAATTTTACCCAGGTTCGGACCACCGCGAGGCGTAAAACCCTACTCCTGCTTTGGTGGATTGATGGTGGAAAAGTGGTGGTGGAGCGTAGTACACTTGCTCGGCAGGCTCGCCCTGGGGAGGCAGTGACTATGCGCGTACGAGCGTGGGGGTGTTCATTTTTCCAACCCCCTTGCTACGGTTGCCATGGGCCTCCTTTTACAGGTTAAGGGGTCACCACAGTGGCAAAACAGTCATTATGCACTAATAAGATAGCAAACAGTGCTATCATACCTAATTCTGCAGGCTGACAGAGTGCATTAAATGCACCGCTCAATGTCATATCGTTGCTTGCCCGGCAAGCCTTGCCGGGCTCGTCTTGCCAGCTCCATGCCTGCTTGCTTGACATGTCGCAGGACGGGTGTCATCTGTAGGTATTTCCTGTAGAAAGAGGCCACCATGTGGCGAATGGCTGCCACTTAGTCACTTTGCGGCTTGACACCGCATTGATCAATGACGTGGGTCATGGTGAGATGGCTTGGTGAGGTGTCTTTGCCCTCGTGAGTCCCGGCAGGCCCTGCCAGGACGTCTTGAATGCTTTCTTCCAGTGGAGCCCTTGTCCTTGCCAGGTCCGCCTGCCCGGCAAGGGAGGCTTTTCTCCTGGTGGTGCCTCGCTTCTCCGTCTTGGTCTTGGCCTTCTTAATCTGCCTGCTGGTTCTTCGAAGATCTTGGTCTCTTGTATCTTGACACGGCCTTGGTGTTGTCTGTGCACGAGTCAGGGGAAAATACATGCCCCTGTTTGTTTTCCCCGACATAAGCCCCCAGGCCTGAGCCAAACGTGTCGCGTGGCACGTTGGGTTAGGCCCCAAACAATGCACGAACACGTGGCAGAAGAAGGCTGCAGGTGCCGGTTCGCCATGTTGACTAGTCAATCCAATGTCCACCACGCGCAATTACTGCGCGTCATGGGGTAGTGGGACTGCTATAGTTAAGAAAAAACGGTAACTTTCTGAAGCGTCGCGCCTCTGTTCCGCACTTCCCTCCCTTAAAACAGGGGAAAAGCGGGTCGGCATGGTTCACCTGTTGTTCGCCCTGCCCTTCCATCATCTTCCTCTGCAAGCCAAGCAGTGGTTTCCCCATTCCTTTTACCAGCCCGCCGCCGTTCTCGCCGCACCCTTTCTCCACTCGCATCACCGCCGCGGAGATGGGGAAGAAACCCACGGAGAAAGGGAAATAGACGGCTCCGGCGAAGGAAGTGGTCGCCAAGGGGAGCAAGAGGGCAGCAGAGCCGAACAAGAAGCGGAGGGAAGACGTCATCTTCCTTTCGTCGAGCCTGGACGGGCGAGTTCTTCAAGCGAGGTATGGATATCTGTGGGGGAGGCCTGTCCTGAAAGGGCATGGGGCGCCCAAAGTTTTTGCGGATGGGAAGGAGGATCCGCCAGACTCGTATCGATTCTTCTGTGCTTACTTCATCTGCGGTCTCTATCCCCCTTACTCCGGATTCTTTGAGGCGATCATGACCATCTATGGATTCCACCTCCTCGACTTCACGCCAAATGCAATGGGGACCATGGCCATTTTCGCGCACTTGTGTGAGAATTTCGTTGGAATCACTCCCAACGTAGATCTGTTCCAGCATTATTTTGTTCCGCGGGTGGAGAACAAGGGTCACCTCTTCGGAAACATTTCCTGGATGCCGCGGGTGGCGAGGAAGCTTTGGGATGACATCCCTGGGAGGCAGCACGAGAGGTGGGATGAGTGGAGAGGGGATTGGTGTTGGATTCAAGACGAGAAAGCCCCCGAATTCTGTGAGGCGCCGATGGCATGTGTTGAGCACGGCAAGGAATGGAGCGCTTATGGCCTCACCGAAGATAGTTTGCGCCCGGCAATCAACAGGATTACCCGTTTGAAGGCTGTCGGGTTGACCATCGAGCATGTCGGGGCAGATTTTCTTCTCTGCCGCATCTCGCCATTGCTGGAGAGGGACAGACCTGCCTGGTTGTATGGCGACGCGGCGGACAGGATAGGTTGCTCCCAGGCTTGGCCAACAATTTGTCGGTTTATGGCCATGTCTGGTTGTGCGACCAATTGTTTGGCCGCTTCGAGCTGTTCAAGCTCCCGGCAACAGTTGTTCCCTTGAACATCAATTCAGCCCGGGACCAGATACTGAAATGGATGCCGAATTGTAATGCTCAAGGGGTGGTAGGAGATTGGCGACTGCCCACTTTTGATGAGGAGCTTCAGTGGTCGAGCACCCTGGTGGAGAAGGCCACCAGGGTTGAGACTAGGATGTATAAATGCACCTCCTCTGTGGAGGTGGCGTATATCTTAAGGAGGGTTGAGGAGGACAAGGCTGCCCATCTTGCGGAGATGGCGAGGGCCCGAAGGCTGGGAAGGGCAAAGGGAAAGCTGAGGATGAGAGTTCCTCTCACTATGGCAGCGAAGCGCAAGCCACGGGAGGGGCTGCTGGGGAAGAGCTTGCCGGGGATAACCTTGCCGGGCTAGAGGCCCTAGCCACGGCAACAACGGAACTCCAGGAGGAGGAGGAGAATGGCGAAGTGGCGGAGCCTGAGGAGGAATGGCTCGCGGCTGGGTTTCAAGCCCCCGAGCCAGATTTGGACCAGCGCCCCCGCAGGCGCGCTGCCAACCGAGGGGCGGCGGCCCCCAATCCAGCGCTCGCCGTCAAGAGGGTGAAGAAGACCACCACCAAGGCCACCAAGGCCGATGTGGTGTGCCGCCAATCCCCTCGTCTTGCTCGGGCCAAGACTTCCTCCGCCAAGCAATCGGCAGACGTGGAAATTAACTCCAGCTCCCACTCCGGCTCGAGTTCTTCACAGAGCTCGTCTTCCTCGGAGCCCCCGGCGCCACGCCGGGCACCCAAACTGCCGGAGATCTCTGCCCCTCCGCCACCAAAGAGAGGGAGGGATCCCTCGCCTCCCATGGAGTTCAACTTGAACTCCATGCTTATTGAAGAAGAGTAAGGAAAAAATTTCCTATCTCTTATCGGGATCTTCGATATATTTAATTTTTTTTGTGCTGGCTGACCTCTTTGTTTTGCTGTTGCTGGCAGGGAAGTGGAGGAGGACGCCGAGACCCTCATCCACAGCCCATGGAAGAGGCTCAGCCGCGTCGGGTCACCAAAGGGTGCTGAGAGCCCGGCCTTGGCGGGGAGCGACGTGGAAGATTCCGTGCCGAGTTCCCAGTCCAGCCCTCTGCCCGGAAACGGGGGCTTGGTACCTCCCGCTGGAGGCGATGGAGATGGCCTCCCCGTTCCCTCGGCTGGGGGAGGAGGCGAGATGACGCAGGACGAGCTTCCCCTGGAGGGGCATACCTCTCCCACTAGCCGAGCTGGAAGAACCCCCACTGAGCCCTCCGCGGATGAGGTCGCGCAGAAGTCTGCTGCGGCTGCCGCGGCAGAGGGTGAAGTGCGTGGCCCGGCAACATATGCTGCCGAGGAAACTGAAGTCCCTGCCCGGCAGACTTCTCCAGGTACTCCACTTATATCCTTTTTCCTTTCTTGCTCTGACCACTTTTCCTGATTCCCTCTTTTACCTGAGACTTCAGTTTCTTTGTTGTTCATTGGCATTTTCATCCGCAGACCCCAAGCCGAGGAGCCAGAGCTACTGGAAGTGGTGGCTGACATAGGACGGGCCGCTGCGGACGAGGCCATTGAGATTGCTGCTGCTGAAGGGCAGGGCCTCATTTCCGGGAATGCCCAGGATTCCTTGGCGGTGGTAGAGCATTCCCCGGAGGGTGCCCCGGAGGAGGGAGTGGTGATTGAGGAGAAAATCCCTCTCCAAACCATGGACCCACTTCCCTCTTCCGGCATCGTCATGGATATTCTGCCACTTCCCTCAAGCACGCTGGCCATGGTGTTGTCGCTGTGTGATACCGGAGCCCCCGGTCCGTCCTTGACAATGGGCGCGGAGCTCGATGAAGAACTTCAATGACTCCTGGCACTGCTGTATCAGGAAGCTGGGGAGGCCAATGACTCAGCTGCCGTCGCAATGGACTTGTCGTTCTTGGAGTCCATGGCGACAGGCGTGAAGGAGATGCAGGCCCGGCACAACCAGAAGTGGCTGGCGCTCAAGGAGCGGCGTGAGTCCGCCAGTAGGGTGGACCAGAAGTTGAAGGACAAGTGCTCGGAGCTACGCGAGTGGCACGATAAGCAGTTCAAGGTGCTCATGAGGCAGCAAGAGGCGCTCCTGATGACAAAGGAGGACATCATGGCCTGCGAGGCGTGCTTGGTGGACCACAGGGCATCCCTTGATGCCAGAGAGCAAGAGATTTCCCTCCGGGAGGTGATGCTCGAAGCCGCTCTGCGCGCCAAGGATGACAATCTAGAGGCTCTTGTGTGTCAGCGCACCAAGGAGCTGGAGGATAAGCACAGAGCTGCCCTGGACGCCGTTGCTGCCGATTCTGCAGCTCAGTTGAAGAAATTCACTGACGATCTGGCTGCCGCATCTGCCGCCAAGACTGACCTAGATCAGCAGGTGGCTAAGCTGACGAAGGACCTTGCCGGGAGTGCCAAAGAGGTGGAGGCCCTCAAAGAAGAAGCGCGGAAGGCTGAGGTTCTCTTGACTGATGTGCGGTCACAACTCTCCTCCAAGACCCAGAGCCTTGAGACTGCCAACGGCACCATCATCGACATGAAGGCCAGGATCGGCTCCTTGGAGAGTGTGGTAGAGTTCATCGAATCACTCTAGCAGCTATTGTCCAAGGATCTGGATACCGCCAAGCGTCTCCAGAAGGATGCTGAGGACACACTGAAGAACCAGTCTGACCAAGTCAACCTCTGGATCAAGAGCCTGATCGACATTGCCGATCGCCTTGCTGCCCAAGCCACGGCGATGGGTATGGATGGCCCACCTTTCTCGGTCAACAAGCACGAGGTCCCAAGCACCAGACTGGGAGTCTTCTTCAACGAGTTGATCGAGAAGCTGAAGGTGCACGAAAAGGGGAGGGCCCAGCGCTTCGCGACCGAGTCCCGGAAGCTTGCCCACGACGCCCTCTTCATGGTCTTGAGCAACATCGCTTGTCGCCATCCGGATCTCGACCTTGACGACGGGTTCAAGAAACCTCCAGCGGGGGCCGACGTTGCAGCTCCCAAGGAGAAAGCTGCTTCCCGTGCTGCCAGGGTCCTTCAAGTTTAGACGGCTTCGTCTGGCCACAAGACCAAGTAACAAGCCGCCGTCGCTCCTGTGATACCCTGTAACATAACATGATGTGTGCTTTGTGTTAAGGCACTATATCTTTTGTGTTTGCGTGAAAATTGATATTCCCTTTGGAATCTTAAACGCGCATTTGTCCCCTCAAGCTTTATATGTTAGTGTTCATATGATTTATCCCTAAGTCTGTTTCGGATGACTGCCGGTATCATATTGCCGCGATTGTCGTAAGGGTCTGGCCCTTAACATTCATCTTGGCGTGGATGCGTCCCGGCAGGTTTTTCCTAGGTAGCTCTTGACGCAGCCTCTCGTCCTACGAGCATGGCTCGAGACAGGACAATGGTACAATCAAAGAATCTAGCAAAGGATCCGTCCCAGGAGGAATTTCATAATACGAACACTTACTTAAGCCAAGGGATAAACGACCGCAATAATCTGAAATGCATCAACAAAAATGATGATGTAGACTTAGCTTCTGTTTCCGCTTCTCCTCATCCTTCGCGGTCGCATGCATTTGATGCACACGCGATGCCCGAGAAGGTGAGGGTCAAGCAAATAATTCTCTGGTTCCCGGCAGGGACCGATTCGTGTCGCATGTATCTGGCGGGCAGTGGCATGCGGTGCCGGGCTCCTTCAGGCTTTCTCCTTTCCCCTCTCCTCTTGTGCGGCTCGGCAACCACCGCGTGGACCACGCCGACGCATGTGGCCTTGCCAGAGCATGCTTGCTGGGGCATCGACCAATGGATTCATGCCTGCGCCTCACTCATGATTTCCCGAAACGGGGTAAATGCTGAACCGAGTGACGCGCGGTAATCATCGACATTGGCGATGCCGAGGCCAAGGCAGCCGGACTGCTGACGAAGAGGAGGGGTGGAGAAGAAGAAACTCGCGCCTGCACGCATGCCCCCCTTCTTTAGCGGCGCTCGAGCAGCAGTCGTGCTGCAGGGACCGCCGATGAAGAGCATACCACCGCCTGAATTAATCTTCGCCGCCGTCGTGGCCATGGCGGACCGTGGTATTGGACAGGGCAGGCCCGGGGATGGACTTGCTTAGTCATCGCATCTTCGCAGATGCCTCAGACGCCAACAAGCATCGGGCAAGCTGCTACGGAAACGGCGCACTGCCCTCGCCTTCAGGTTCGCACAAGCGATCCCCCTACCTGGCGCGCCAAAGATGTCGTGGGAAACCACGGCCACCTATGGGGCCAAGGGGCCCCTTGCTGGTTCGGCAGGGGGGATATCGCGTTGCACAAAGAGCAGAAGAACATGGGGCAGCACTGCAGAGATCACACACGCAATTTTACCCAGGTTCGGGCCGCCGCGAGGCGTAAAACCCTACTCCTGCTTTGGTGGATTGATGGTGGAAAAGTGGTGGTGGAGCGTAGTACACTTGCCCGGCAGGCTCGCCCTGGGGAGGCTGTGACTATGCGCGTACGAGCGTGGGGGTGTTCAACTTTCCAACCCCCTTGCTATGGTTGCCATGGTCCTCCTTTTATAGGTTAAGGGGTCACGACAGTGGCAAAACAGTCATTATGCATTGATAAGATAGCAAACAGTGCTATCATACCTAATTCTGCAGGCTGACAGAGTGCATTAAATGCACCGCTCAATATCATATCGTTGCTTACCGAGCAAGCCTTGCCAGGCTCGTCTTGCCAGCTCCATGCCTGCTTGCTTGACATGTCGCAGGACGGGTGTCATCTGTAGGTATTTCCTGTAGAAAGAGGCCGCCATGTGGCGAATGGCTGCCACTTAGTCACTTTGCGGCTTGACACCGAATTGATCAATGACGTGGGTCGTGGTGAGATGGCTTGGTGAGGTGTCTTTGCCCTCGTGAGTCCCGGCAGGCCCTGCCGGGAGGTCTTGAATGCTTTCTTCCGGGGGAGCCCTTGTCCTTGCCAGGTCCGCCTGCCCGGCAAGGGAGGCTTTTCTCCTGGTGGTGCCTCGCTTCTCCGTCTTGGTCTTGGACTTCTTAATCTGCCTGCTGGTTCTTCGAAGATCTTGGTCTCTTGTATCTTGACACGGCCTTGGTGTTGTCCGTGCACGAGTTAGGGGAAAATACATGCCCCTGTTTGTTTTCCCTGACACACGGGCCATCTTCTTCCTGCGCCGCCGTAGCTGCTGCATGCCACCAAGCTAGGGTACGTGCAGTTCAAACTAGGGCCTCCGTCCATCTCGTTCGAGTTTGTCTACGGTTAATTTTCACCGATTTTACCGCATATCTTAGATCTAAGGTTGTATCTTTACTTGTCGGATGTGGTTTGTATCTATCCCTCGCATCCGAAAAAGTTCAGATCTAGGGTTTGTGTTATGTTTCGCTCGAATGGAATGCCTAGCACGTTGACTATTATATTCTTCGGACCTACTAGTTCGTTCTATACATTTCTTTCACTTGAAACATCTCTCAAAGTCTGCATTTACTTATTCCTCAAAACGTTTTCATTCGGAAAAATCTGTGAGCATTTGTAACCCTGTTCCCATGAAATGATGCATCCTCGGTTTGCGAAGAACTTTGATTTCCATCCTCCGTGGGGTCTGTCGTGAAATTGGTCTTGTTTGAGCAAGTGATCCCCAGGAGAGACCGTCTCCACCATCAACTGCTCATGAGTCGTCTCTTATGACTCCCGACTCTTATCCCGATGAAAAGGCCAAGCGCCCGAAGAATGCTGAAAAGAGAGCTAAGAAAGCTGAAAAGGATAAAGCTCGAGAAGAAGAAAATTGTCGTCTTATCAAATCTGACGTCGAAAATAAAAAGGCCGAAGGACAATCAGAATGGCATTCGAAGCGCAAACATGATCCCAGCTTTGCAACTTTGAAGAAAAAGAGCGTGCCGAAGAAGAGGTCGGCTGCACCAGTTGCTATAAGTGATGAAAGTGAATCCTCAGATGAAGATGATCCTCCACTCACAAGGGAAGAAGTTCAAGCTTCTCTCTCTAAGCAAGTGAACATCACCACTTCTACAACACTTCCTGGTCTTCGAGCACGCATTGTTCCAATTACGCCTCCAAAGAAGATCGTCATGAAGAGAAAAACTCCTCGTACCACTGTCACTATGTTGGATCACGTGGATACAACCCCTCATCCTGATGCGATAGACTTGCAAGATTTGGTTTTTGATGCCCTAGTAAGCTCAGCTAAGCCAGGCGAGCAAATTCCAACGCCAAAAGTGAAGAAAATCACAGCTCCTTCTGCCGAGCAAAGTGCTCCTCGAGCTGATATTCTGAAAGAAAATGCTGCTCAATTTGCTCTCACTCTGACACAACCATTGGCGTGTATGCCCCCAACCAAGCAAAATCCAGTGCAAACTGCTCCTGTTGCACAGACTACTCCAGTCCAAACTGATGCTCCTCATTATTTCAAGCAAGTGTTTATCATGGAGCAGCTTGACAAATTTGTGGATAAATTATTCGATGGTGAAGTGGCATCTTTGTCGATCCCTCCTGAAGTCGTTACTCAAGCTTCTGCCCTTGTTCAAGATATGAGAGAAGATTCTGTTGAGATCAATTCCCTCACTGCCCAACTTAATGATCTTGACAACCGAATGAAAACTACAACCTCCAAGTTTGTCATCAAGCAACTTGAAGACTCATACAGGGATGTCAATCAAGCCTTGACTATCTTTCGAAACAGAAGATTGGGATTTCATTCAGATCTGGATAATATTGTTCGAAAGATCTGCCTCGATCATCAAACACAGGCCACTGGCTACAATGATCTTGTCAAAGGGCATGTTTATGAATCTGCTCAGCAGAAACAGAAGAAGAAGAAGAAAATTGCGAAGAAGAATGCTCCTCCTCTCACGAAAGAAAAATCTCCTGAAGCTGATCCACAGAAGGAAACACACACCGGAACCGGCAATTCCCTTGCCAGCTGCTGATCGAGTCACAGATGCTCCTACAACGCCAAGGCTAATTGAACCAGTGCCTATTGCCTCCCCTGTTCATGAAGAAAATCCTTCTCAGCAAAATGTATGAGAAGAAGGTGAAATTCCTCAGTCCGAGCATCAAGCCTCTCCAGCTCGCGTCGAACCAAATGAATCGGTTCCTCCCTCTGCACCTCAACCGTCTGTCGAAGAACAAACCCAACAACCTCCAGTGCAACTTGAAAAAGAATCTGTCGTGTTGCCTTCAACTGCAGCTCAAACTAGTGTACCTTCTGCTCCAGCTCAACTGCAAGTGTCAATTGCTACAACACGAAGGATTTCAGATGATGCACCGATGTAAAATAGATCCATTTCTGCTTGTCATACAGACTCCGTGGTATATGGAGAAGAAATAATTTTAGTCGAAGATGAACTTAAATATCCATATCCTTGTGAACAACTGCCATTATTCAAAGTTGGTGCTGGTGCCAAAGGACCGCTATTCAATCGGAATACACATCCCCTATTCTTTCAGGAAAGTCTATACAAAAGGCCACGCACATCTGAATCGCCTTGTTTCTGGACTCAAGAATAGATCATCTATTATTCTCGAATTCTGTATGAGAGCCGAAAGATTTTTCCTCACGAGTTCCCGGATTTCTCAGCGATGAAGAGCATTGGCTGCTTTGATCAGATACTGCAAAATCTTGAGGATTTCTGCCTCACCAATGTCTTTGCCTTCGAACATCCGTGGAACCGAGAAATTATTCTTCAATTCTATGCAACCTTGTACATCTCTAGTGATGAGACTGACAGTTCCAAGTGGATCATGGAATGGATGACCGAAGGGAAACGGATCAAATGCACATCTACAGACTTTGTCTCCCATTTTCATTTCCCTCGGTACGACCATGGCAAGAATGAGATTAGAGTGCACAACATTGATGTTATTTCAGATGAAATCTTTTGATGCACCATGGACAAAGAAAAGATTCAGGACTGCAATGGTCCTCCCGTGCCCGAGCATTTGACCTTCGAGAATCAAACTCTGTATCATTTTCTCACATACACCCTTTGCCCTCTGGCCGGGATGAACATAGATAATGTCATTTCTGATGTTCTTCGAAATGCCATCTATGCCATCTCCGAGAAATATGTCTTTGATGTTGAGGATATGTTTCTGCAAATATTGAAGGACTTAGCTCAGCATCAAAAAACCATCAAAGTCTATGCACCCTGGATTCAAAAGGTTGTTGATGATTCTATGAAGACAGAGTACTTGGCAAAAGTGAGTCACAAAAGCTTTATTCCTCCTGTTCGGCATACCTTGCAAGTCATGCAAGATATTTCCTCGGGCAAATAGCCAGACTCCAGCCAGCAAGATTATCACAACACATTCGATGGGCCACATCTGCCTCAGCGTGAGCGAAAGCCATCTCATCAACCTCCATCGCACATTGAAGTAAGTTTCCCCACACAACAGTTGCTATTGAAGCATATGGCCAAGGATCGCAGAGAAAAAGAACACCATGCTACCGAGCTTAATGCCATCAACAACCAAACCAAAATAGTGCATATGGTGGCAACTGAGAATAAGAAGCAACTCTGGAAATTACTTCGCAAGTTCTTCTCCAAGAAACAACTTCAAGCCAACGATCTTAAAGAACTTTATGATTACATTGACCAAGTCTTTGTTGATGAAGATTTCCAAGATTGTAGTACTCCTCCTCTGCCAGCTCGTGCGCCAAACACAGATCTTCTGCATATTAAGCTTCGCAAGATAATTGAAGAATCTAAAGCTACCTCACCAACGAAGAAGCCAACCGAAGGAAATGTGCTTTTTCGTGTTTCTCAAGAGGCTGATCCCAATGTGCCTTCTTCCTCACAGCACCATGAAGCCATTCCCGAAGATAAATCTGCTGCTGCTGACGATGAAGATCTTCCCGTGACCTCCAAACCAGAAACTTCCTCGGATAGTTCTTTTCGTGAAGCCACAGAGTGAATCAAGTTCACAGCTTTTGCACTCATGTTCTTCATCACCTTTTTGACACTCGTTGACAAAAGGGGGGAGAATTACATCGAGCTTTGATAAATTTGCTCTCTGTGTTTATTTGGTTTTGGTTTCCCATGTGGTTTGAAACTTATGCCTCAAAGACTATCTATGCCTTGATGTAAAACTTCTGTGCTGTAATATTAATAATCCCGCCTGCTGCACTATTTCTCTCGAAGCATTTGTTTTGCAGGTGGAATTTTTATCAGAAGTCATAAATGATTGCACTACAATCTCGATGGATTACACCATCAGTGCGAAACATTATCTCGAATGATTGAAATCTCCTCTTTATACTTCAATGAATTGCAGGAGAATTTTATCTCATATTGATTACCCTGCATACATCTAGGGGGAGTATATTTCATCATCGAGACAAGTAACGCTAGTTCACTCTTGTTCGATTTACTTTTCACTTATCTATCTTCACTTTGATGATTATCTGTTTTGTCAACAACCATCCAAAAAGGGGGAGAATGTTGGTGCAATGATAGGCCCCTTATGTTTTGGAGTTTGTTGACATAAACAATATGGGACTTATGTGTTTGCTAGAGCACACAGAGTAACAGGTCCCTGAGATATCAAGGAGTTTGATGCAAACAACGAAGACAATCTCCCTGTGTTGCAGCGAAGGTTATCACCGAAGATCGTGTTAACAAGAGTGACCCCTAAAAATTGTTGAAGTGAAGCAATTGGTTCGGTTCCTGTCCGAAGAAATTGACTGCGTTCGAGGAGATTGAAGACGAATTGAAGATGTAGCATATATTTCGTTGTTCTTCTTCTTTTCATTGAGTCATAGGACCACCGTACAATTAAGAGGGGTGTAGCGTTCGAAACTTGGATTCTCTGATGCTAAACCCAAATCCTATGAAAGTTGTGAGAGAAATCTCTTTGTGTTTCGAGCAAATACTTGCCAGCAAGAGACTGTGATCTTCTTCGCTGCGAGAGATTTGTCTCAGACCGAGGAGTTAGCATTACTTGTCCCTCAAGTAATGTTACCGTTGCTCCCAAATCCGACCGTTGTAAACGTGTCGGTTGGCCATTGGCTGGACCGTGTGTCCAAAATGGTCATTTCCAATCCGGGAAGGCTGCGGCTATAAATAGCCACCCCGCGCCGGCTTTGTCTGGTGGCTGCTCCATTGGATTCTGAGAAGATTGTTGAGCAACCCACTCTCTGAGCGATTTGAGTTCAAAATCCACCGAGAGAAAACCCCTAGAGCCGAAGAATTAGATAGTGGTTCAGCATCACTAGAATCTAAGTCTAGTACGCTCCGCCTATTACTCTTGAGAACTGCAAACTCTCTAGACGTTTAGGTGTCAATTTCTTCAGAGACCAAGAGTGATTGTGATTCTCGAAGAAGAAGTCTATAAAGGTTCGGAGACCGCCTTCAAGTATCTACCACGAGTAATCGGCATTGGTTGACGAATCAATTGTCGAGGAGAATAGGGTGAAGAGAGTTTATCTTCCGTGTTAAGTCACGGCCCCTCCAATCAGACGTAGTCCTTGTGCAGAAGGACGAACTGGTCGAACAAATACCCTGTCGCCATCGAGCACCTCTGGTTATATCTTCTACCCATGTTTATATTTGACATGTTTTTCTTCATGTGTTTTGTCACGATGCATGTTTAGTTTCCTTTTGGTACTTAGCTTTAGCTCGTTGTAGTTTGTTTTTCATTCGCTCTGCTGCTGGGTTCCAATAGTTTTGAGTTTTCCGAAGAAAATTTAAAACTCCCATTCACCCCCCTCTCGTAGACATACTTCGTTCCTACAGGATTGCTTAGCACGCTGACTAGTATATTCCTTGGACCTACTAGTTCATTCCATACATTTCCTTGATTCGAAACATCTCTCAAAGTCTGCATCTAATCCTTCATCAAAACGTTTTCGTTCGAAAAATCTTCGATGTGCGCATTCGTAACGTTGTCCCCATTTTCCCTCGCATCTATTCTTATTCACAGGTGTATGCAGTCTGTTGAAGATTCTGCTCGACCAATGAGCATGGATGATGGAGAAGATATTCTTTTGGGTACAGCAGATGAGTCAAAAGCACCTAGTGCAAAGGGCCCAACGGTAGGCCCATCAACTAGCAAGATAAAAAGAAATGAGCCAAGTGCTGACGAGCAAGAAGAAGATGCTCCGAAGAAAAAGAAGGGTGGCAGACAACCATACGCAAATTCAGCTGAATATATCTCTCATGATAATTATATCACTGTTCCAGGTGAGTCAAAACGAGAAAGAGACAAGCATCTGCAAAGGATTCAACGCCACTGGTTGCGCAAGTGGTTCAACTATGAAATGATTCATCCTCGTTTTGCGAAGAACTTTGCCTTTCATCCTCCATGGGGTGACTGCCGTGAAATTGGTCTCATTCGAGCAAGTGATCCCCAGGAGCGACCGCTGCCACCATCAAATGCTGATAAGTCATCCCTTTGCACTCTTGAATCCTATCTTGATGCACTAGTTAAGCACCGGAAGAATGCCCTCAAGAGAGCCAAGAAGGCTGAAAAGGATAAAGCTCGTGAAGAAGAAAATCGTCGCCTTCTCAAAGATGATGTTGAGAAGAAAAAGGCTGAAGGAAAATCTGAAGGTCGCTCCAAACACAAACATGGTACCAATGCAAGGCGCAAGAGTGCACCAAAGAAGAGGCTGACTGAACCAACCGATAGAAATGTTGAAAGCAATTCTTCCGATAAATATGATCCACCACCAACAAGAGAGGAAGTTGATGTTACTCTCAGCGAGCAAGTGAACATCACAACTTCTACGGTGCTGCCTGATCTTCATGCTCGTACAGTTCCAATAGCACCTCCGAAGAAGGCTCGTAAAACTCCACTAACCACAGTCACCATGAAGGATTTTGTGGATACAACTCCTCATCCTGAGGCAATAAACATGAAGGATTTGGTAGTTAATGCTCCTATGGGCACTGCCAAGCCAGGCGAACCAATCCCAAAGCTGAAATTGAAGAAAATCATGGCTCCAACCACCAAGCAAATAGCTCCTCAAGATGTTGCACCGAAGGAAAAGGCAGCTCAGTTTGCTCCTAGTTTGACACAACCATTGGCTTCTATGCCTCCATCTGAGCAAGATCCAGTGCAAACTGCTCCGGTCGCATAGACTGATGTCCGAACTGATGCTCCACATTATTACAATCATGTATTCATCATGGAGCAGCTTGACAAGTTTGTGGAAAATCCATTCGATGGTGAAGTGGCATCTTTGCCAATTCCTTCTGAAGTTATTTCACAAGCATCTGATGTTGTTTGAGACATGAGAGAAGATTCTGTTGAAATCAACACCCTCCACAGCCGAACTCAATGACCTTGATGGTCGCATGAAAACTGCGTCTTCCAAGTTTTTCATTAAACAACTTGAAGAATCTTACATGGATATCAATCGGGCCTTGACTATCCTCCACAGTGGAAGATTGGGCTTTCACTCGGATCTTGATGATATTGTTTGAAAGATCTGCCTTGAGCATCAAGCACAAACCATTGGCTATAATGATCTTGTCAAGGGACACATTGATCAAACTGCTCAGCAGACACAAAAGAGGCAAAAGAAAACTGCAAAGAAAAATGCTCCTCCTGCTACGACAGAAATGTCACCTGATCACGCTGATGCTCAGCCTTCGAAGGAAAGATCTCCTGAGCCAGCAATTTCTTCGCAACCCACTGTTCAAGTCACTGATGCACCTCCCTCGCCAAGGGCAACTGAACCAGTGCCTGTGGCCTCCCCTGTTAGAGTTGAAATTTCATGTCAGCAAGTTGTTTCTAGAGAAGGTGAAATCCCTCACTTCGAACCCCAAGCTTCACCCGCTCGTGCATCACTGAATGTTTAGGCTCCTCCAACTGTTCAGCAATCACAGATTCCCGAAGATAAATCGCAACCACCTCTAGTGCCTACCGAAAAGGAATCTGCTCCATTGCCCACTATTTCTGCAATTCCAACCGTTGTGCCATTTGCTCCATCACAACTACAGTTGTCAATCGACACAGCGCAAAGAATTTCATATGTTGGTTCGTCTTCAATTAAATATGTTTCTGCTCGTCATGCAGACTCCGTAGTATATGGAGATGAAGTAATTTCAGTCGAAGATGAACTCAAATATACATATCCTCTTGAACAACTGCCTTTGTTGTCGACTGGTGTTGGTGTCAAAGGGCCGCTCTTCAATCGGAATACACATCCCCAATTCTTTCAAGAAAGTCCCTATAAAGGGCCATGCACCTCTGAATCGCCTCGTTTCTGGACTAAGGAACATGCCATCTATTATTCTCGGATTCTCTATGACAACCGAAAGATATTCCCTCATGATTTCCCAGACATCTCAGCTATGAAGAGTATTGGCTGCTTTGATCAATTACTGCAAGATCTAGAAGATTTTTGCCTCACAAATGCCTTTGCATTCGAACATCCGTGGAATAGAGAAATCATACTTCAGTGCTATGCAACCTTGTACATCTCTGGTGATGAAACTGATAGCTCGAAGTGGATCATGGAGTGGATGACCGAAGGGAAACGCATAAAATGCTCTTCAACAGATTTTGTCTCACATTTTCATTTCCCTCGGTTCGAGCATGGCAAAACTGAAATTAGGGTGCACAACATTGATGTCATTTCAGATGAAATCTTTCGATGCACCATGGATAAAGAAAAGATTCGTGACTATAATGGTCCTTCCTTGCCTGAGCATTTGACATTCGAGAATCAGACTTTATACATTTGCTCACCTATACCATTTTCCCTCTGGCCGGGATGAATACAGATAATGTCATCTCTGATGTTCTTTGAAATGCCATCTATGCAATCTCCGAGCGATATGTCTTTGATGTCGAGGACATGTTTTTACGTATCTTGGAGGATTCTGCTCAGCATCCAAAGTGCCTCAAAGTTTATGCGCCATGGATCCAGAAAGTGGTTGATCATTCAATGCGCACCGAATATTTGGCAAAAGTCAGTCGCAAAAGCTTCATTCCTCCAGTGTGTGATACACTGTAAGTTATGGAAGATATTTCTTGGGGTAAAGTACCCGTATCAAGTCCTCAAGATTATCACAATGCATTCGATGGGCCACGACTGCCTTAGCGCGATCGACAAATATCTCATCAACCTCCATCACACCTCGAAGTGAGTTTATGCACACAACAACTGTTGTTGCAGCACATAGTTGAGGACCGCCGAGAGAAAGATCATCTGGCTGCCGAGCTAAATGCAATCAACAATCAAACCAAATTAGTGCACATGATTGTGGCCGAGAATGAGAAGCGTCTCTGGAAATTGCTTCGCAAGTTCTTCACCGAAAAATAACTCCTGAGTGTGAATCTCAAAGAACTTTATGATTATCTTGACAAAGGTTTTTCTGTTGAAGGTTTTCAAGACCGCATTACTCCGCATCTGCCTACTCGTGAGCCAACAACTGATCTACTTCATCTTAACCTGCGAAAATTGCTCGAAGAACCTGAAGCTACCTCACCAACAGAGAAACCAGCCGAACGAAATGTGTTATCTTGTGTTACTCCAGTGGCTGATCCAAATGTGCCTTCATCATCTCAGCCTCAAGCTGCTATTCCTGAAGAAAAATCTGCTGCCGTTGAAGATGAAGATATTCCAGTTACTTCCGAAGCAGAAGTCTCCTCGGACAGTTCCTATGGAGATGCCACCGAGTGAATCAAATTCACAGCTTCTGCACTCATGTTCTTCGTCACCTTTTTGACACTAGTTGACAAAAAGGGGGAGAATTACATCGAGTCTCGATAGATTTGCTTTTTGGAGTTTTGTTGGTTTGGTCTCGTGTGAGATTTGAACTTATGCATTTAAGACTGCCTGCTCTCTGATGTAAAACTTCTGTGATGTAATGTTAATAACCCCGCCTGCTGCACTATTTCTCTCAAAGCATCAGTTTTGCAGGTGGAATTATTATCAGAAGTTATGAATGATTGCACTATAATCTTGATGGATTATATATCATCAGTGCGAATCATTATCTCGAATGATTGAAATTTCCTCTATATACTTCAATGAATTGCAAGAGAATTTTATCTCATATCTGTTACCCTGCATACATCTAGGGGAAGTCTATTTCATCATCGGGTAAAGTAACACAAATTCACTCTTGTTCGAATTACTTTTCACTTATCTATCTTCACTTTGATGATTATCTATTTTGTCAACAACTGTCCAAAAAGGGGGAGATTGTTGGTGCAATGATAGGCCCCTTGTGTTTTGGAGTTTGTTGACATAAACAGTATGGGACTTATGTGTTTGCTAGTGCACACACAGTAACAGGTCCCTAAGATCACGAGGAGTTTGAGTTAAACGGCGAAGGTAATCTCCCTGCGCTGCAGTGAAGGTTGTCATCGAAGATTATGATAACAAGAGTGACCCCTCAAAAATTGCTGAAGTGAAGCAATTGGTTCGGTGCCTGTCCGAGGAAAATGATTGCTTCTGAAGATATTGAAGACGAAGTGAAGACATAGCATTTATTTTGTTGTTCTTCTTCTCTTTATTGAGTTATAGGACCAACGTACTATTAAGAGGGGTATAACGTTCGAAACTTTGATTCTCTGATGCTAAACCCAAATCCTATGAAAGTTGCGAGAGAAATCTCTTTGTGTTCCGAGCAAATACTTGCCAGCAAGAGACTATGATCTTCTTTGCTGCGAGAGATTTGTCTCAGACCGAGGAGTTAGCATTGCTTGTTCCTCAAGTAATGTTACCGTTGCTCTAAAATCCGACTGTTGTAAACGTGTCGGTTGGCCATTGGCTGGACCGCGTGTCCAAAATGGTCATTTCCCACCAGGGAAGGCTGTCGCTATAAATAGCCACCCCGTGCCAGCTTTGTCCGATTGCTGCTCAGTTTGATTCTGAGAAGATTGTTGAGCAACCCCTTCTCTGAGCGATTTGAGTTTAAAATCCACCGAGAGAAAACCCCTAGAGCCGAAGAATTAGATAGTGGTTCGGCATCACTCAAATCTAAGTCCAGTACACTCCGCCTATTACTCTTGAGAGCTGCAAACTCTCTAGACGGTTAGGTGTCAATTTCTTCAGATACCAAGAGTGATTGTGGTTCTCGAAGAAGAAGTCTGTAAAGGTTCGGAGATTGCCTCAAGTATCTACCATGAGTGATCGGCATTGGTTGATGAACCAATTGTCGAGGAGAATAGGGTTAGGAGAGTTTATCTTCCGTGTTAAGCCACAACCCCTCCAACCAGACGTACTCCTTGTGCAGAAGGACGAACTGGTTGAACAAATACCCTGTCGCCATCGAGTATCACTGGTTACCTCTGCTACCCATATTTACATTCGATCTTCTTTCTTTCGGTTCATTTGTCTCAGTGCATGTTTTAGTTTCCATTTGGTACTTAGTTATAGCTCGCTATAGTTTGTTTTTCATTTGCTCCGCTGCTGGGTTCCGACAGTTTTGAGATTTCCGAAGAAATTTTAAAACTCCGATTCACCCCCCCCCCCCTCTGGTAGACATACTTCGTTCCTACAAGGGCAACCGAGGATTCGGCTAGACATGGCTTGTGTTTGTTGGTGGAGGGGGAGTAAACTTTAATTTTACCGCTTGGGAACCACCGCTAATGCGTTTAGCATGGAGGATATTCAAAACTCTTGGTCATAACGTTGACAGGAAAGGTATACCACACAAAATTATATTTATCTCTGGTTTAAGCATTGAGCTCTGGCACCTCTGCAAATCCCTGCTTCCCTCTGTGAAGGGCCTATCTATTTGCTTTTATGTTATTTTACTTTTACTGTTGAGTCATCACCTTCTCAAACAAGCACCAGTCCGGAGAGCACTATTGTCATTCACATGCATTGTGTGTAGTTAATGATGTGTGCATCATGACTGGATCTCTTCTACCATGAATTACAATTTTTAGTCGTTGCTTGAACTTTGGAGGTGCTCTGCATTTATGTTTTGTGGTCACAGAAAGGGCTAGCGAGATACCATGTTGTCATATTATATCATGATTGTTTCGACAAAGTGTTGGCATTTGAGATATTTTATTATTGCTCGCTAGTTGATTATGCCATTGATATGAGTGAATATAATTTCTAAGAGTTATCATTTACATGGTTAGTCATGATCTTTGCTGAAAACCTGGGTATTATTTGAGCATATATATGGACACAAGAACAAAAGAGTTCGTAAAAGTTTTTCTTTGTCATTTTCAGTTTGTCAACTGAATTGCTTGAGGACAAGCAATGAGTTAAGCTTGGGGTAGTTGATACGTCTCCATCGTATCTACTTTTCCAAACACTTTTCTCTTGTTTTGGACTCTAATTTGCATGATTTGAATGAAACTAACCTGGACTGACGCTGTTTTCAGCAGAACTACCAGGGTGTTGTTTTTGTGCAGAAATAAAAGTTCTTGGAATTGGACGAAACTTTTTGGAGATTTATTTTGGAATAAAAGAAAAATACTGGAGCAAAGACCCACTAAAGGGGGGCCCTTGCTGCCCACTAGGCACCAGGGCGCACCCTAGTGGGTAGTGGGCCCCACGAGGCTCCACTGACCCTAATTCCGAGGCTATAAATTCAGATTTCCCGAGAAATAAATAGGAAAGGAAGTTTCATCACATTTTACGATACAGAGCCGTCGCCACCTCCTGTTCTTCATTGTGAGGCCAGATCTGGAGTCCGTTCGGGGCTCCGGAGAGGGGGATATTCTGTTTTCGTCATCATCAACCATCCTCCATCACCAATTTCATGATGCTCACCGCCTGGAGTGAGTAATTCTTTCATAGGCTTGCTGGGCGGTGATGGGTTGGATGAGATTTATCATGTAATTGAGTTAGTTTTGTTAGGGCTTGATCCCTAGTATCCATTATGTTTTGAGATTGATATTGCTATGACTTTGCTATGCCTATTGCTTGTCACTAGGGCCCGAGTGCCATGATTTCAGATTTGAACCGTTTATGTTTTCACCAATATATTTGTGTTCTTGATACTACCATGCAAGTTATATGCACCTATTACGTGTTATGATCCGCATACCCCAAGGTGACAATAATTGGGATTCTTTCCGGTGATTACCGTAATTTGAGGAGTTCATGTATTCGCTATGTGTTAATGCTTTGTTCCGGTTCTCTATTAAAAGGAGGCCTTAATATCCCTTAGTTTCCTTATGGACCCCGCTGCCATAGGAGGGTAGGACAAAAGATGTAATGCAAGTTCTTTTCCATAAGCACGTATGACTATATATGGAATACATGCCTACATTACATTGATGAATTGGAGGTAGTTCTGTGTCGCCCAAGGTTATAACTGTTAGATGATGAATATTATCCAATGAAATCACCGATCCAATGCCTACGAGCTTTTTCACATATTGATCTTTGCTAAGTTACTACTGTTGTTGTTACTGTCACAATTGCTACAAAATTACTGATACTGCTGTTGCTACAAAATTATTGCTACTGCTGTTACCGTTACTGTTGCTACTATTACCAATGCTATCAAATTACCATACTACTGTGCTACTAATCACTCTGCTGCAGATATTTAGTTCTCCAGGTGTGGTTGAATTGACAACTCAACTACTAATACTTGCAAATATTCTTTGGCTCCCCTTATGGCGAATCGATAAATTTGGGTTGATACCCTCGAAAACTGTTGCGATCCCCTATACTTGTGGGTTATCAAGACCTTTTTCTCGCGCCGTTGCCGGGGAGCATAGTTATATTTGTTGAGTCACTTGGGAATTATATCTGTTGATTACTATGAAGAATCTTAAGGATGATAGAACTAAGATCGTTCCCTCTAAGACGAGGGTAGGTAAGGAACTGCTATCTATCTCTGCACTTGATTCACCTTCTATTTTATGTAAGCTTGCAACACCACCACCTGCTATTAATTCTGATATGTCGCAAGTAATTGATGATGCTACTTCTGCTATGAATGATGCTAGTACTTTGCTTGATAAGACTGTGCCACTAGGTGAATTTCTTGATGAACAACTTGCTAGAGCTAAGGAAATTGAGAATGCTGAAACCAATGAAATTACTGAAACTGATGAAATTATTGAGACTGAAAATTATGAAACACCTATTCGACCTAGCTCTCCTAGATATGAATTGCCTAAGATACCTGCGGGTTATGTTATGGAAGGAGAGGTTGCTTGGGATTTTCTTGCTTGTAAGGATAGAGATGATCTTAAGAAATTACTATGCAAATTGAAAGAAAAATCTTTGAATGCTAGAATGAAATATGATCCTAAGTTTACTACTTCATCTATCTTTTTTACTGATAAGGATTATGAATTCTCTGTCGACCAAGAGTTAATTACTTTGGTTGAATCTGATCCTTTCCACGGCTATGAAACTAAAACTGTTGTGGCACATCTTACTAAATTAAACAACCCAGAGTTAATTTCATTTTCTCCATCATAGACTTTTTCTTTCAGCTTACTCAGTAATTTCTTGACATCATCTCTATCATTACAAGCAAGGATTCCCTTGCTATCTCCCCATCTATAACATAACTATCAGGTATCTTAGGCATTTCAACTCTAGTAGGCGAGCTAGGCATAATAGGCGAATCATAATTTTCATAATTTTCAGCATTCTCAATTTCTTTAGCTTTAGCAATTTGTTCATCAAGAAATTCACCTAGTGGCACCGTATTATCAAGCAGAGTACTAGCATCATCACAAGTGTCATTTATAGCAGAAGCAATATCATCAATAACTTGTGAAATATCAGATTGAATAATAGGAGAAGGTGTCACAAGCCTACTCAAAACAGATGGTGAATCAAGTGCGGAGCTAGATGACAGTTCCTTACCTCCCCTCATCTTAGAGGGTACGATCTTGGTCTTAGCGTCTTTCAGATAATTGATAGTGATCAACAAATATAATTCCCAAGTGACGGTGCCAGAAAAAGGTCTTGATAAACCACAAGTATAGGGGACTGCGACAGTCTTCGAGGGTAGTATTTCACCCAAATTTATTGATTCGACACAAGGGGAGCCAAAGAATATTTGTAAGTATTAGCAGTTGAGTTGTCAGTTCAACCGCACCTGGAGAACTAAATATATGCAGCAAAGTGTTTAGTAGCACAGTAGTATGATAGTTTGATAGTAGTAGCAATGGTAGCAATAGTAACAAAAATAGTAAAAGTAGCAATTTTGTAGTGATTGTAACAACAGCAACAACGAAAGTAACTTAGCAAATAACAATATGCGAAAAGCGTAGGCATTGGATCAATGATGGATATTTGTGTTGGATAACATTCATCATGTAACTATCACAACCTAGAGCGATACACAATAGCTCCAATTCATCAATGTAACATAGGCAATTATTCCTTATATAGTCATACGTGCTTATAATAAGAACTTGCATGTCATCTTTTGTCCTACACTCCCGTGGCAGCGGGGTCCATAAGGAAATCTAGGGGATATTAAGGCCTCCTTTTAATAGAGAAACGAAACAAAGCATTAGCACTTACTGAATCCATGAACTCCTCATACTAAGGTAATCACCGGAAAGAATCCCAACTATTTTCACCTTGGGGTATGTGGATCATAACACGTAATAGGTGCATACAACTTGCAATGTAGGATCCAAAACACACTTATATTCATGAAAACATAATAGGTTCAAATCTGAAATCATGGCACTCGGCCCCTAGTGACAAGCATTAAGCATAGCAAAGTCATAGCAACATCAATCTCAGAACACAGCGGATACTAAGGACCAGGCCCTAACAAATTGACTCGATTACATGATAAATCTCATCCAACTCCATCACCGTTCAACAAGACTATGAAGGAATTACTCACTCCCGGTGGTGAGCATCATGGAATTGTTGATGGAGAAGGGTTGATAATGATGATGCCTACGAATTCCCCTCTCCGGAGCCCCGAACGGACTCCAGGTCAGCCCTCCCGAAGAAGAACAGGAGGTGGCGGCGGCTCTGTATCGTAAAACGGGATGAAACTTCTTCTCTTATTTTTTTTCTCGAGGAAACGGAATTTATAGTGCTGGAATTAGGGTCGGCGGAGCCTCGTGGGCCCCACAAGGTAACAGGGCACGCCTTGGGGGGTGTCCGCGCCCTGTTGCCTTGTGGGCAACTGGTGGCCCCCCTCCAGTGGATATTCGCTCCAGTATTTTTTTTATATTCCATAAAAAATCTGCAAAAAGTTTTATCCAATTCAGAACTTTTATTTCTGCACAAAAAACAACACCATGGTAGTTCTGCTGAAAACAGCGTCAGTCCGGGTTAGTTTCACTCAAATCATGCAAATTAGAGTCCAAAACAAGAGCAGAAGTGTTTGGAAAAGTAGATACGATGGAGATGTATCAGCTAGCATGCCCAGCAGTGAGAGACCAAGCTCACGCTCTGCGTCCTCAATCTTTACAGAGCAGGCGAGGAAGCAGAAGGCGTTGGCTGATCGTTGGGAGGGTGGCCCGTTAGAGGAAGCCACAGCATGGCGCGTGCATGGAGAGGCCAACGAGGTGACCGCAGTCATGGAAGACGTTGGAGCTTGCAGGTCGTCCATCACGGGAGATGAGGAGGGGCCGCGGAAATGCGGGGGAGTAGGGGAGGCGTCGGTGGAGGGACGCTGTAAGCACAAGTGCTCCCTGGGTGATTTTGGTAATTAATGTCAACATGTCTCTTGTTGGACTAATACTTTTATCTAGTATATTTCAGATAAGTTCAACAGTGGAGTGGCAGGACAAGAGGATATGGAACCCCTTCAAGATGCTAAGGACACATATTGGCTCAAGCTCAAGACTCTACTCTTTTCATTTTAGTGATCCAAGATCACATTGAGTCCGTAGGAAAGCCAATACTATTAAAAGGGGATGAGGTGTTGCTTAATGGTTTGCTTGCTCAAAGTGCTTAGTGATATGCTCCTAAAGCCCTCAACCACTTTCTCATACCCACATATGTCCTAAACCTAAAGTCAAACTCGGCCCCACCGATTTGATCTATCCGGCGCCACCGAGTTCATTTGACATAGCCACGGCCAGAAACCCTAATTAGTTCGGTCTCACCGATGGGATCTCGGTCTCACCAAGATGGGCTTGCAAACTCTCTGTTGCCTACTGCAATTATTTCGGTCTCACCGAAATAGGTAGTCGGCCCCACCGAGTTTGCTTGGCCAACTCTCTGTTTGCTTATTATTAAAATCGGTCTCACCGAGTTTGTGTAATCGGTCAAACCGAGATGAGGTTTTACCCTAACCCTAGCACATCGGTTTCACCGAGTTGATCATATCGGTCCCACCGAAAATCCTAACGTTCACATTTTGAACTAAATCGGTCTGACCGAGTTTCACTATTCGGTCCCACCGAGTTTGGTAAATTGTGTGTAACAGTTAGATTTTGTGTGGAGGCTATATATACCCCTCCACCCTTCCTCCATTCGTGAGGAAAGCCATCAGAACGTGCCTACACTTCCAGCATTCATTTTCTGAGAGAGAACCACCTACTCATGTGTTGAGACCAAGATATTCCAATCCAACCACAAGAATCTTGATCTCTAGCCTTCCCCAAGTTGCTTTCCACTCAAATCATCTTTCCACCATATCCAAATCCGTGAGAGAGAGTTGAGTGTTGGGGAGACTATCATTTGAAGCACAAGAGCAAGGAGTTCATCATCAACACACCATCTATTACCTTTTGGAGAGTGGTGTCTCCTAGATTGGTTAGGTGTCACTTGGGAGCCTCCGTCAAGATTGTGGAGTTGAACCAAGGAGTTTGTAAGGGCAAGGAGATCGCCTACTTCGTGAAGATCTACCCTAGTGAGGCAAGTCCTTCGTGGGCGATGGCCATGGTGGGATAGACAAGGTTGCTTCTTCGTGGACCCTTCGTGGGTGGAGCCCTCCGTGGACTCGCGCAACCGTTACCCTTCGTGGGTTGAAGTCTCCATCAACGTGGACGTACGATAGCACCACCTTTCGGAACCACGCCAAAAATCTATGTGTCTCCAATTGCGTTTGCACACTCCAATCCCATCCCTTTACATTCTTGCAAGTTGCATGCTTTACTTTCCACTGCTCATATACTCTTGCCATGCTTGCTTGATATGTATTGTGAATGTTTAAACTTGTGCTAAAACTCCACCTTAACTTGAAGAAATTAAAAATTGCCACCTTTATTTGTTGAGGGTCTAATCACCCCCCTCCCTCTAGACACCTCTTCTCGATCCTTTCAGACGCAGGGAGCGCGGTTTGGAGCAAGAGTGTGTGATGTGCTCGTAAAAGTCAAAGCATTTTCACCTAATGTCCCGGCGCGCACGCGCGGATGACTAGGGTAGAGGCACTTGAAGCACACATCGCTGGCGGAGCACGACGAGGTGCCGATTCAGGGCGCGGTGATGCAGCGGCACGTCGACGGGCGCGTCGGCGTAGACAATGGCGCCACAACTTGCGACCGGAAGCCACATGCGACATGCCACCCATCTTCCTCGACCGGTCCCACGTCAGTCGAGATGCGGTGGATCTCAGACCGAAGCATGCGCAGCGGCCCCAGGGCAGGGTCCTCCCCCACTACGGGGCTGGAGGCCATGTCGAGGCTCGCGGCCACGGGTGAGCCACGGAGTGTCTGTCAATAAGAGAGGGGGCGGACCCAGCAAACGAGGGGCCTGATTCGAGCCACCTCTATGCACAGTCGCGCCGACGGCCAATGGGGGCGACAGAGGGAGGGAGTCGGAGTGGCGTTTAGGTGGGTGCCGATGCCGGAGTGGCGGCCGGTGTGAGCTAGGATCTAGGAGCGGCGACGGGCACTGCTCCATCGTAAGAGGGGAAACGTTTGCTTTCATAAAAAAGTGCATATGCTCTACCGCATGTTTCCTGGCTTCTTTTGGGTCATCGAAAACCATTCTACTTCCTTTCACCGACATGTGGGACATTCAATATCTGGGATCCACATGTCATGCACCAAATTAGAGTGCAAAGCTCCAGGAAAGAGTCACCCCGGTAGTAGCGCCACGGTAATAATAAATAATGAGTCATCAAATCACAAAGCCTCATCTTTCTCGCAGTAAGTTGGACATACAAAACAACCATCATTTTAGTATTTATTGAATCGGTCTTTTCCTTAAAAAATCAAGAAAATGACCACTCGCGAAGATTTGATGCTAACAACAAACCATATACCATATGAACCTTTCAAATAGGTGGATGATTCTAGAAAACAATAATACATTCGCTCTACCGTAGCAGACACATTCAGTGGTGGAGCCAAGAATTTCCTGCTTGGTATTCATTGGTATTCATTTGTGCAATGCAATAGCAACATGACAACAAACTAGCAATAGTATACCAACCGATCAACAATTATTTGATATTTTATGGAATGCCTTGGCGTCGCCACCGGGCACAATAGCTATGAGTCCCAGCTATTTGGGCCATTCGATGGCCTCCATCAACGGTCTATATTGATTCTTGATTTTGAGATTCATAAGTTTATAGATATTATCATATAAAGATCCCAAAATTCCATGATTTTGTTTTATAAATAACCACGTACTCCCATCCGCAGATCCGCTCGTTCAAAACACACTCCCCGAACTCGAACTCGTCTAAAACACTCCCGGAACTAGTACACCTAAACCACGTCACAGACGCATGGGACCCGTGTATTTGGTAGCCCACCTGTCATCGAATGGTCAGTATATTGAGTAAAGAACCCTCAAAGTGGTACCGACTACCCATGTCCCTTCATTTTCGGCGGCCCCCACGCGCTCCGCAACCCACGAACCGACAATGTGGACCCACACAAATCATGAGACCCACAGGGCAGCGATACCGCCCACGACTTATCCGAAGAAATCTCCCTTCCTCGACTGAACCAGAACCCTACTGCCGCGGCGCCGGCTGCCCCGCTCCTGGCCATCTCCCAGGCTCCCCATCATCTCCCTCAAATCCCCACGCCGATCGATCTCCAAGATTTGCCCTGGCACCGAGCGATTCCATCTTGCCAGTCAGAATTCTATTCGCCTGAATCGGAGCAGGACTGCCCCCAGTTCCGTCGTCATGGGCGGCTGGAACCGCATCTCCAGTGCAGGTGGTCTACTGAAGCCGCTCGCCGGCGTTCCTTTCCGCTCCATGCCCGGCGCTGGCGCCGCCTGCTTCATCGTCGGCTCCGCGCTCGGGGTTTTCGCGATGCTGCACGCCTCCGAGTCCGAGGTCGGCCGCGAGTGGGCCTCCGCCGCGCACTGGGCCGCCCTGTCCCGCTCCGTGGGCGCGCTCCATGTGCTCGTCGTAATGTCCCTGCTCTTCCTGGGCGCCAAAGTCTGGCGCCTCGGCAAGCGCTGCGACGCGGTGGAGGGGCTCGTGGGGAGCGCGGGCGCCACGGTTCAAGCGGTGCGCGTCAGAGGCGTCGTCTGCACCGTGTGTGGGAGTGGGACGAAGGCGCGGGCTCTCAAGAAAGGCAGCTCGGCCCACACCGTGGAGCGCTCCCGCTCTGGCAGCTGCTCCGACAAGCCTGTTTCGCGGTCGCTGGCTTCCGGGCAGGAGCAGGAGGCCGACACAGAGGACGAGGACATCGCGAGCGAGGTGAACGGCCCGGAGGAGGGCAACGTGGAGCGGCTCAGGCGGCGTCTCGTGCGGGAGAGGAGGCTGAAGGAGGCCGCGCTAGAGGATCTGGAGAAGGAGAGGCGCGCGGCGGCCTCCGCGGTTGACGAGGCCATGGCCAAGATCGCGTGCCTGCGGAACGAGAAGGCGCTGGTGGAGCGCGAGGCGAAGCAGTTTCGGCAGATGGTCCAGCAGAAGCAGATGTACGACCGGCAGGTGATCGAGTCTCTTCAGTGGATGATCAATAAGTTTGGCCAGGACTAAGTCCGTTTGGCCACGGCCAAAGTACCATGATCAATAAGTTTGGCCAGGACTAAGTCCGTTTGGCCACGGCCAAAGTACCATGCAGGCAGGTCAGCGCTGGTTGGACGGACTCAGGACACGCTACTGGAATTTTGATATACGCCCGGGTGTCAGCGTCTTCGCCGAGAGCCAAAACACGGACACTCGGCAAACTAAACAACGCCGAGAGCCACTCTCGGCAAACCTGGCTTCATGGCAACTTCCTACTTTGCCGTCACGGCGAACCAGCACCGCACGACAAACGGCACAAACGCCGAGAATGACGCACGGCAAAGAGCAGCCACGTGGCGTGCCCGTTCACAACAGACGGCTCCGTCAGTTACTTTCCATATTACCGAGAGTCTCTTTTCGACGCTCGGCAAAGTATATGCCACGTCCTATTTTCCTTTTTTGTGTGTTTTCTTTTGCCCTCTATGTTTTTGTCTTATATTTCATATCTTTTAATGACTAAAGTTTCAAAATACCATGACTTGTGTTTTATGTTAGATTTTTTCAAATCTCAACTTCTAAGCACTACTCCCTCGTTCCTTTATAAAAGAAAAATTCTTACCGAGCATGGCTACAAACGGTGAAGACCCCTAGACCTAGGGTTACGACATGTACCGAGAGGGCTCTCGGTACATGCAGCTATTATCGAAAACGGTTATCGACCCTCGGTACTTATCGTAAGCCACATCATATTTATCTTTTATTTGTGTGTGTATCTTTGCCACTCTCATTTTGTGTCTGATATTTCATGTCTTTTAATGACTCAAGTTTCAAAATGACATGACTTTTGATGACTTGTGTTTTGGGCTATATTTTTTCAAATCTAAACTTCTAAGCACTATAAAGTAAAAGAAATGAAAACAGAGACCTGTCGTAACACGGAGAAGCAGGTATTCATCAACCCCTACCCCCTCTCGGTGCATGTCAACGTCGTAGACCGTTCGGGCCTGGCCGGAAAACCCCATCTCGCTAATGTCTTACTAAAATGATAAGGTGCTTTGCGAAGCATGTAAGAAAATAAAAGGAGATGTAAACAATAACAAAAGGAATAACACATATTTACTGAGCACGACTACGAATGGAGAGGATGTGCAGACCTAGGGTTAGGACCTTAACCGAGAGCCGTTAATCAGCTCTCGGTAAAGGTTTCTGATATTTCATGACTTTTAATGACTAAAGATCCAAAATGCCATGAGTTTTGATGACTTCTGTTTTCGGTTAGATTTTTTCAAATCTCAACTTTTAATTAAGCACTACATATAAAGTAAAAGAATGAAAACAGTGACCTGCCATGACACCGAGAAGCAGGTATTCACCAACCCCTATCCCCTCTCTGTGCCGGTCAACGCGGTAGACCGCCGAGGCCACCGGTTGGGTGCTCGATCAGGAAGCCGCCCGAGGGGGGGGGGGTCCGGCAACTGGCCCTGCATTCATGCGTGTGGCCAAGGCATATGTATGAAAGGGTGGTGTGGTGTACGAATACCCAATGCACATCCTTGACGTGGCAGATGCCTCACAAACCGGACACATGCACGGGCACGAACGTCGAGGACTAGCTGCGTTCGTCACCCAGATCGAGCCTTCGGTGGGCGATCCTGTGACAGAATGGGCTTAGACTTGGTCTGTCATCTCGCGACGACTTGTCGTAACACGAAGAAGCAGTTGTTCACTTTGGCATACCCCCTCTCGGTGCTGGTCAATGCCCTAGACCGCCGGAGCCACCGGATGGGTCCTCGATCTGGAAACCGCCTGAGGAGGGGAGGGAGGACCACACCTGCATGCGCAAGGCCCCATGCATATGCATGCAAATGGGTGGTGTGTTGTTGGAATAACCTACGCACGTCCTTGACGTGACACATGCCTCACGAACAACACAGACGGGCGGGAACGTCGAGGACTGGCTGCGTTCGTCCGCGAGACCGAGTCTTCGGTGGGCGATCATGTGACAGAACCGGCTTAGTCTTGGTCTGTCATCTCGCGACGACCTGCCGTAACACGAAGAAGCAGTTGTTCACCGTGGCCTACCCCCTCTCGGTGTCGGTCAACACCCTAGACCGACAGGGCCACCGGATGGGTGCTCGGTCTGTAGAACCAGGCGAGGGCCATCTGAAAAGCAGAAAACAAGATGGTTACTATAATATGGTAAGGTGGTTTGCCAAGCATGGAAGAAAACAACAAAAAAAGTATAAGACATATTATCGAGAATGCACACAAAAGGAGAAGAGAAGCGTTCTAGGTTTAGGTGATTTGACGAGAGCTACTCTCGGTAAAGGTGGGCATTACCGAGAGCCGAGAATCGACCCTCGGTAACCACTGCTCTAATTCTTTATTTTCCTTCTATTTGTGATTTTGTTTGGCACTCTCTTTTTGTATCTGATATTTCAAATGTTTTTATGACTAAACTTTGAAAATGCCATGACTTTAGATGAACTTTTTCTATGAAAAGGACTTTTTGATGACTTATATATAAGTTTTGGGCTAGATTTGTTGAAAACTCAACTTTAAAGACTGTAAAGTAAAAAACATGAGAACGGTGACCTGTCGTAACACGAAGAAGCAGGTATTCACCGTGGGCTACCCTCTCTCGGTGCCGGTCAACGCCCTAGACCGCCGGGGCCACTGGATGGGTCCTCGATCTGGAAACCGCCCGATGGGGGGAGGGGGGACCACACCTGCATGCGCAAGGCCCCATGCATATGCATGCAAATGGGTGGTGTGTTGTTGGAATAACCTACGCACGTCCTTGACGTGACACATGCCTCACGAACTACACAGACGTGCGGGAACGTCGAGGACCGTCTGCGCTCGTCCGCGAGACCGATTCTTCGGAGGGCGATCCTGTGACAGAACGGGCTTAGACTTGGTCTGTCATCTCGCGATGACCTGCCGTAACACGAAGAAGCAGTTGTTCATCGTGGCCTACCCCCTCTCGATGCCGGTCAATGCCGTAGACCGTCGGGGCCACCGGTTGGGTGCTCGATCGGGAAGCCGCCCGAGGGGGGGGTCCGGCAACTGGGCCTGCATGCATGCGTGTGGCCAAGGCATATGTATTAAAGGGTGGTGTGGTGTACGAATACCCAATGCACATCCTTGACGTGGCAGATGCCTCACAAACCGGACACATGCACGGGCACGAACGTCGAGGACTAGCTGCGTTCGTCACCCAGATCGAGCCGGCGGTGGGCAATCCTTTGAGGGAATGGACTAAAACTGGCTTCACGGCGAACGGGGCATTCACTAAGAGCCAAGCACGGCAGAGGGAGGCCACATGGCATATCCTTTCGGGAGTGACGGCGTCGTCACTTGGTTCACCCTATACCGAGAGCTGCGACGTCACCCTCGGTAAGAACACATCACACAAACATTTTTCTAACTGACATGTGGTTCCACTGGTCAAATTTATCAGTAAAAGTTTCAAATTATTTGCTAAATATTTTTACAAAAAAAATAACGATGACTTTGCCGAGAGCAGCGCTCGGTAATGCCCGTGACCAGTGGGACCGGGTGTCCCACATGGCAGCTGACAGTTTGCGGGTGTCGCCACCCTCAGAAAATAGTGGCAGCCCTGTAGAAATGAAGTGCTCAGTGACTCCTTTTCCGAAAGCCCCTCTTGGAAAAGGAGTGGCACAACAGTATTGTCTTCTCAGACGCCCCCTTTACCGAGAGTTACTCTCGGTAGTCTACAGTTTTCCAAGTGTGGCTCTCGGAAATGTTTCCCATTCCTTCTGCTGTTAAGCTGTTTCTTTCCTGATCCCTGCAGATGAAAACAACTACAATGCTATTTGGAGTAGTCATACACAGGCATAACTACAGTGCAATTTGGAGTGCAATTTGGAAATGTTTCCCATTCCTTCTACTATAGGCATAACTAGCACACACAAGTTCACAAATTCATACACGGCACACACAAGTTCACAAATTCATACATATATGTTGACTAGCAAAACACGTGCACGTCACATAGAAGTTCTAGCAAAACACGTCCACGTCACATATAAGTTCACAAGTTCATTGATCATCTTGAGGAGTAGGAGGGGCCATTAGGTTAAGATTCCGGAGGAGGAGGAGGAGGAGGAGGAGGAGGGGCATCACTTCCACTGCTTCGAGATTGCATAAGAACCTATAAGAGTAGAGTCACGTGAGGGTGGTTCGTCGCTATATAATGAATGTTCTACTCTAGTTTATAGAATGTTCTACCTGTAGTTGATCCTCGAGCAGCTTCAACCTTCCTCTCATGTTAGCTCGTTCCTTATTTCTACTCTCCTGCTCAGCCAGCCGCCTTTGCTCCTCTTCAGCAGCCCGCTGCTCCATGATATCCTGTAATACGGCATTAGTCTCATATAGGTTGGAACGGTGCTATTTCAAGGCATGGACATAAATGAAAGGTTAGGATGCTAACCTTGAGACGCTTTATCTCACGTGACGCGGCGGTTGGGCGACTCCGTATGGACGGAGTTGAGCTGGTGCTCGTTGCGCGTATCTCGTGCAGCTTGCGATGCGAGGAGGTGGCGATCGCCCCGTTGCAAAGGAGGTGGCGGCCATGGCCCTTCCCCTCACCAGCAATGACGAGAAGCTCAGGATCAAGGGGCTTGGACGTAGGTTCGGCGTCCTGCCCATGCACCTCCTGGAAGACCTCTTTGAAGGTCTCGTACTTCTCCTGTGCCGACAAGCTGCAGAACTCGGCGCCATCCTTCCCCTTCTGGCCTTCTTTCCAGGCATCCAGGATGTGGACCGGGTGACCAACCGTCACCTCCTGCAAAATTAACCATCAAGTTTAATGAACCAAGATGCACCGTGAGAAAAAGGTAACATCTTAATCCACATACCATGTGTTGCTTGAGAGCGGTTAGGTTCCGGCTCCCCTAGACATGAGCCGGGTCTGGCATTTTGGTGCGATCGTTTCCCTTCTCCACATGCTGTGCCTGCCATGCCGGGTCACACCACATGTCAACCAGGGCCTCCCAATAATCGTCCTTCATCCAGGGTTCCCTCACCTAGTCAGACAAAATCGAATCATTGAGGAACAAGAGGCGGATGAATCAAAGTACTAGCAACCGATGTAGTCACTTACCACTGACAAGTATTCTTCTCGCGACAAGTTGGTCTGGCAAGCAGTTGTCCTTGTCATCTTCTCTCCCTTATCGTCGAGCAGCCGACACTACATCACGGCTTTGTACCGCAGCGTGTGCTTTAAGTCGGATAGTATCTTCCGGGCAGATTTAACGATGCCTTTGATCGCCTTCTGCTTCTCACCATCCACGCAAGCAAATGTTTGCTACAAGAAAGCATATGGCAGTTAATACAAGGATTGGGATACGTAAAATGAAGTGGTCGGGGCGAAGATACTTACAAAAAAACCGGTGATGACCCGGGTGGCCATGGTGACATTCTTCTCGTCCACGGTGTGTTGGTAATGCACCCAGGTTAAACCTGGCGACGACGGCTCGTCATCACCCAGCTTGGACAACCCGGGGAAGTGCTTCCTCAAGAGGGATCCGATGACGTGGTTCGGCGGGCGCGCCCCCTTAGGCTATGTCAGGATAAATTCCCAGTGATTGCATGATGAAAAAGACAAGCATATGTGAGTGTCAAAGCTGTGGCATCCAAAATATGTTGCAAATGAAATGCTTGCTTACCCCTCTCCTGTCGGGGAAATGACAGGACGGGCGCCGGCAGCCGTTGGTTCCGGGACCTTCCTCGGACCATGTCCGGATTTCTTCCTCTTGGAAGTGTTGCTCGAGGTAGACCCCGAGCCGTCCGAGGCCTCCGTGTCGCATGACTCGGTAGCTAGCGGATCCGGTCCATCTAAGTCCACTCCGACATCACCATCCGATGATGACTCGTCATCAGTAGCGGCCTGACGGGAGGCGGACGACTCGGTCGTGCCGGAGTTGTTGATGTGGGTCGCCGGATGGCTCGAGACTCTCCGGTACTTACTACTGCCCCCATCAGAATCTGAAAACAAAATAAAATGTATTAGTAACTAAAACGGAGAGAAATCTGAAAATAAAATAAAATACAATTATAAATAAGAGACAATAGCCAAAATACCACTAGTGAAAACCGAACTTGCCAATATACCACTAGTGAAATTGACCTACTTTCGTTTATATCCTAGCTAGAAGCATCACATAGCCAATATCCAAAATAGTCTAAATTATTTTAATGTCTAGTTGAATAGCAGCAGCTCACACAAATAAAATTTTGAATTAGTATACCTAATCAGAAGTTACTTAATTACTTCAATTTGCAGTGCACATCGTAGTGACAAGGCATTTGCTACTTGCCAATTTCATTGCCCGCAGATTTAAAAATAATATTATGAGAAAAGTATGTGGGCAATACTTTAGCTGTTGAGTGTTGACAGAGGATGAGAGGAACATAGCACTACTTTTTTTGTTCATCATTCTATGTATATATCTATAATTAGAATAACACACTCAATATTAACTGTGGCAGTTGATTTGTTTACCCCCCTTTGTAGGCAAATGTATATCATGCAACAAAGACAGATGGCAGTGAGTTAGCAATCAAAGTCTATAAAACTTCAGTGCTTGTTTTTAAGTAAGATATGGATTTTATACTTGCTTTTTCTTATAACAAATTGATAGTCAAATCTACGTCAGAATGCTGTTTATGGGCATTTTGTTGTATCCTTTCAGCACTTCTAAATTGTTTTGATTCAAAAAGGTTTTCGTGTGAACAAAGTACACACTTCCTTGTTGTAGGGATAGAGATCGATACGTTCAAGGAGATTATCGTTTTAGACATGGTTACTGCAAGCATAATCCTCGGAAAAATGGTAAAGACTTGGGCTGAAAAGGAAATGCGAAATCTTTTACGGTATGAAATATTCTCATTAAGCATGCATTTGGAGGCATAAGCTGTTGCTATCCTATATTTTGTTCTATCTCTCTCTAAATTTAATTCCCACCCTATATAATTTTTGAAATTTAACCTAAGCAAAATTGACCTACTCTAAAATTAACCTAAGCAAAATCACCTAACCAGAGGGAGAGGGAGCAAGAGGGGAGAGGAAGCCAGAGGGGAGAGGCAGCCTGAGGCTAGAGGGAGCCGGAGGGGAGAGGGATGTGGTTGAGAGATGGGGTGGTGGGGGCAGTGGGGTGGGAGGTGGGAGGTGAGAGGGGATGGGAGGGGAGGGGAGAGGAGTACCTGAGTGCACCACGAGCTGCCGCGCCACCGGTGGCCTTCCGCCGCGGCCGCCGTCGCTACGCCCCAAAGAAGAACCGCCGCGCCTGGAGCCGCCCATGAAGAACCGGTGGCGGTGGCGGCAGGTTGTGGCGGGGGCGGTGGCGGCAGATGGTGGCGGTGGCGGCGGCGGCAGTTGGTGGGGGTGGCGCTGGCGCTGGCGCTCGCGATTCTGGCGGCGGGGCAGAGAAGAAAGAGAAGAGACTGAAGTGATAGAATAGAGAGAAAGGGGATCGGCTAAGAACTAGGTTTAGGTGATTTCCCGAGAGCGACTCTCGGTAAAGGCAGGCATTATCGAGAGCCGAAAATTGACCCTCGGTAATCACAGCTCTAATTCTTTATTTTCCTTCTATTTGTGTTTTTGTTTGGCACTCTCTTTTTGTATCTGATATTTCAAATGTTTTTATGAGTAAACTTTGAAAATGCCATGACTTTTGATGAACTTTTTCTATGAAAAGGACTTTTTGATGACTTATATATATGTTTTGGGCTAGATTTGTTCAAAACTCAACTTTAAGGACAGTAAAGTAAAAAACATGAGAACGGTGACCTGCCGTACCACGAAGAAGCAGGTATTCACCGTGGGCCACCCTCTCTCGGTGCCGGTCAATGCCCTAGACCGCCGGGGCCATCGGATGGGTCCTCGATCTAGAAACCGCCCGAGGGGGGGAGGGGGGACCACACCTGCATGCGCAAGGCCCCATGCATATGCATGCAAATGGGTGGTGTGTTGTTGGAATAACCTACACACGTCCTTGACGTGACACATGCCTCACGAACCACACAGACGGGCGGGAACGTCAAGGACCGGCTGCGTTCGCCCGCGAGACCGAGTCTTCGGTGGGCGATCCTGTGACACAACGGGCTTAGACTTGGTCTGTCATCTCGCGACGACCTGCCGTAACACGAAGAAGTAGTTGTTCACCGTGGCCTACCCCCTCTCGGTGCCGGTCAACACCCTAGACCGCCGGGGCCACCGGATGGGTCCTCGATCCAGAAACCGCCCGAGGGGGGGAGGGGGGACCTCACCTGCTTGCGCAAGGCCCCATGCATATGCATGCAAATGGGTGGTGTGTTGTTGGAATTGCCTACGCACGTCCTTGACGTGACACATGCCTCACGAACCTACCCCCTCTCGGTGCCGGTCAACGCCCTAGACCGCCGGGGCCACCGGATGGGTCCTCGATCTGGAAACCGCCCGAGGGGGGTAGGGGGGACCACACCTGCATGCGTAAGGCCCCATGCATATGCATGCAAATGGGTGGTGTGTTGTAGGAATAACCTACGCACGTCCTTGAAGTGACACATGCCTCACGAACCACATAGACGGGAAGGAACATCGAGGACCGGCTGCGTTCATCCGCGAGACCGAGTCTTCGGTGGGCGATCCTGTGACAGAACGGGCTTAGACTTGGTCAGTCATCTCGCGACAACCTGCCGTAACATGAAGAAGCAGTTGTTCACCGTGGCCTACCCCCTCTCGGTGCCGGTCAACGCCCTAGACCACCGGGGCCACCGGATGGGTCCTCGGTCTGGAAACCGCCCGAGGGGGGGGAGGGTTACCACACCTGCATGCGCAAGGCCCCATGCGTAGAGCCCTGTACGAGCCCGCGCCGGCCCGTGTACTATTGTACGCCGGGCGTGTACGTGTATTATACGGTGGCGTTTGCATTCCCCGCGGTCGTGCACGTGCATGTGTGCGTGGATAACTTCAAAAAAGGCCGACAGTATAAGAGGAGGGGAACCGGCATGAGCCGCATCGCCCCACCGTTTCCCCCAAATCGCCTCCCTCTCCCTCCTCTCTCCTCTGCCGCATCGTCTCCCTCACCGGCCACCCCACCTGCTCGCTCACCCCCACCGCCTCCCTCTCTCCTCTTGCTTGCCTGTGGCTCCGATGGAGCAAGGCCGTGGCAAAGCCGCCGTCGCGGACGGAGATGTGAAGAAGACGGGTGCGGAGACCACGGCAGATGCCGTGCAGGCCTGTGTCGGCGGTGCGGGTGTGGGAGGTGCTGCATCCCCATGAGCTGGATCGGTCGTTGTGGCGGCGGAATTGGAGGAGAAGAAGGTGGCCGTGTCGGACTCCGCCGTGCCGGAGCTGGGCGTGACGGCGTCGAGCGGCGCGTCTCATGGATCTGCGGAGCCGGTGCCGAGCACGTGGACCTGCAGGTAATCCTTGCCAGTCCCCTCTGTTGCTAGTTACTCCTGTTAAGCAGTAGATGTACTGATGTAGGTGTTAGGGTTTTTTTATGTTGCTAGTTGCTGCATCCCCTTCTGATAATTGGGGTTTTTTGATATTGGATTGATTTATAGTCACTGATAAATTTGGTTAGATTTTGTGATTGAATGATCTAGTAGATGCAGGAGTTAGGGTTTTTTAATTAGATGTTTAGTTAGGTTTTTTGTATTGGATTCATTTATAGCCAACGATATATGTAATTAAATTTTGTGATTGAATGATCCAGTAGAAGTAGGAGTTAGGGTTTTTTAATTAGATGTATGAGTTAGGTTTTTTTTGTACTGGATTCATTTATAGACAATGATCCAATGATATACTATCTTTTTTCATTAAGTAGTGTGGGGGAAATTCCTGAAAAGAAAAGTGTTGGGTTAATCCAGGGAATGTCAAGAATCCAGCTTGGATTTTCATTAGCATTTTTTTGTTGATTGATTGCTTAGATTCTGTATTTATAAGGAAAGCATTTATTTGTATGTACATATCAATGAACTTGTATGTTGATAACCCTACTGTTTGATATCTAGATAGCTTAATATATAGTCTATCAATTAGTTGTTGAAATGTACATACCATGTCTAACCAGTGCACTTTTTCAATATAGTTTGGAGCTTTCCTTCATTATGCAAAAACAAATTGTTTAGGTAGCTTTATTTGTTTATCTGTAGGTTTCATATGATTATAAAGTTAACCATATGTATGTTTGCTAGACATGCAAATATGCCACATGAGCAACTCATGCATGGAAGTCATATTAAATTGTTTTTGCATTGGAAAATATATTGACGATATTGGTCACTTGCAACATACCTTTGTAGTTCACATTCACAATTTTGTTTGTAATGACATTCTTTGAACTGCAATTCAATTCCTTGTAATTGATGTGCTTACTTGACAATATAGCAGAAGGAGGATCTTGTGGGTAACAAGAGGAAGTTGGACATGACTGGGTTCGACCCATATGGTAGTGATGATGATACGTACGAGGTAAGGCCTACTTGAAATGTTATTTGTGCATTGAGTTAGTCTTACATGTTTATAGTATTTGAATGCATAATGTATTAATGTCATTCATTCATGTGTGCAGTATGATTCTGGAGATGATGTGGATGAGGGGAACGTCAAGTCCTTCGAAGAGAAGCTGGTGCAGAAGATCATGGCCCAGGGATCTGGTAGTTACCACAACCCGAAGACGGACAAGTACCGCTGCCCCTACTACAGCAAGCCCAAGCCCAAGGATGGGTTAATGGAGCACCTTATGGTTCATTGTCGGGCTACAGCGGTGAGCGGTGAGGACTACAAGGTCAGGGCGCAGCATGCTGCCCTCCTGAAGGTCCTGAGAACCCCTCACATGTAGTTGCCCTACATCTTGCTTGTCATCAGAAGGAGGAAGCCTTTGTGCTTTTGCTGAACTAAATGTGGCTGTCAGATGTTGCAAACTTTATGTGTTAATGCTAAACTTAATGTAAGTGTAGTAGTGTGATCTGAACTTGGTGGTGATCTGAACTTGGTGGTGATTGCATCAGCATGTGTGTTCTGTAGTTGATGCTATTTATGGTAGTAATCTATATTGCTATCTATATTTGTGTGCCTTAAATTTGCCATTATGGTTCCTGATGTTGTGCGGTATGATTTGTTTGAGTGTGCATTTTCTGAATCTACTTGCTGCAATGATCACACATGCTGCTTCAGTGTTGCTTCATCGGTATAAAGGTGCTTTGCCGAGAGCCACTCTCGGTAAAGGTGGGCATTGCCGAGAGCCGAGAATGGACCCTCGGTAACCACTGCTCTAATTCATTATTTTCCTTCTATTTGTGTTTTTGTTTGGCACTCTCTTTTTGTATCTGATATTTCAAATGTTTTTATGACTAAACTATGAAAATGCCATGACTTTTGAAGAACTTTTTCTATGAAAAGGACTTTTTGATGACTTATATATATGTTTTGGGCTAGATTTGTTCAAAACTCAACTTTAAAGACTGTAAAGTAAAAAACATGAGAACGGTGACCTGTCGTAACATGAAGAAGCAGGTATTCACCATGGGCTACCCTCTCTCGGTGCCGGTCAACGCCCTAGACCGCCGGGGCCACCGGATGGGTCCTTAATCTGGAAACCGCCCGAGGGGGGAGGGGGGACCACACCTGCATGCACAAGGCCCCATGCATATGCATGCAAATGGGTGGTGTGTTGTTGGAATAACCTACACACGTCCTTGACGTGACACATGCCTCACAAGCCACACAGACAGGCGGGAACGTCGAGGACCGGCTGCGTTCGTCCACGAGACCGAGTCTTCGGTGGGTGATCCTGTGACAGAACGGGCTTAGACTTGGTATGTCATCTCGCGACAACCTGCCGTAACACAAAGTAGTTGTTCACCGTGGCCTACCCCCTCTCGGTGCCGGTCAACGCCCTAGACCGCCGGGGCCACCGGATGGGTCCTCGATCTAGAAACCGCCCGAGGGGGGGATGGGGGACCACTCCTGCATGCGCAAGGCCCCATGCATATGCATGCAAATGGGTGGTGTGTTGTTGGAGTAACCTACGCACGTCCTTGACATGACACATGCCTCACGAACCACACAGACGGGAGGGAACGTCGAGGACCGGCTGCGTTCGTCCACGAGACCGAGTCTTCGGTGGGCTATCCTGTACAAAACGGGCTTAGACTTGGACTGTCATGTCGCGACAACCTGCCATAACACGAAGAAGCAGTTGTTCACAGTGGCCTACCCCCTCTCGGTGCCGCTCAACGCCCTAGACCGCCGGGGCTACCGGATGGGTCCTCGATCTGGAAACCGCCCAACAGGGGAGGGGGACCACACCTGCATGTGCAAGGCCAAATGCATATGCATGCAAATGGGTGGTATGTTGTTGGAATAACGTACGCACGTCCTTGACGTGACACATGCCTCACGAACCACACAGATGGGCGGGAACGTTGAGGACCGGCTGCGTTCGTCCGCGAGACCGAGTCTTCGGTGGGCGATCCAGTGACAGAACGGGCTTAGACTTGGTCTGTCATCTTGCGACGACCTGCCATAACATGAAGAAACAGTTGTTCACCGTGGCCTACCCCCTCTCGGTGCCGGTCAACGCCCTAGACCACCAGGGCCACCGGATGGGTGCTCGGTCTGTAGAACCGGGTGAGGGCCATCTGAAAAGCACAAAACAAGACGGTAATTATAATGTGGTAAGGTGGTTTGCCAAGCATGGAAGAAAACAACAAAAAAAGTATAAGACATATTATCGAGAATGCACACAAAGGGAGAAGAGAAACGTTCTAGGTTTAGGTGCTTTGCCGAGAGCCACTCTTGGTAAAGGTGGCATTGCCGAGAGCCGAGAATGGACCCTCGGTAACGACTGCTCTACTTCTTTATTTTCCTTCTATTTGTGTTTTTGTTTGGCTCTCTTTTTGTATCTGATATTTCAAATGTTTTTATGACTAGACTTTGAAAATGCCATGACTTTTGATGAACTTTTTCTATGAAAAGGACTTTTTGATGACTTATATATATGTTTTGGGCTAGATTTGTTCAAAACTCAACTTCAAAGGCTGTAAAGTAAAAAACATGAGAACGGTGACCTGCCGTAACACGAAGAAGCAGGTATTCACCATGGGCTACCCTCTCTCGGTGCCGGTCAACGCCCTAGACCGTCGGGGCCACCGGATGCGTCCTCGATCTGGAAACCGCCCGAGGGGGGAGGGGGGACCACACCTGCATGCGCAAGGCCCCATGCATATGCATGCAAATGGGTGGTGTATTGTTGGAATAACCTACGCACGTCCTTGACGTGACACATGCCTCACGAACCACACGGACGGGCGGGAACATCGAGGACCGGCTGTGTTCGTCCACGAGACCGAGTCTTCGGTGGGCGATCCTGTGACAGAACGGGCTTAGACTTGGTCTGTCATCTCGCGACGACCTGCCGTAACACGAAGAAGCAGTTGTTCACCGTGGCCTACCCCCTCTCAGTGCCGGTCAACGCCCTAGACCGCCGGGGCCACCGGATGGGTGCTCGGTCTGTAGAACCGGGCGAGGGCCATCTGAAAAGCAGAAAACAAGACGGTAACTATAATGTGGTAAGGTGGTTTGCCAAGCATGGAAAAAAACAACAAAAAAGTATAAGACATATTATTGAGAATGCACACAAAAGGAGAAGAGAAGCGTTCTAGGTTTAGGTGATTTGCTGAGAGCTACTCTCGGTAAAGGTGGGCAGTACCGTGAGCCGAGAATCAACCCTCGGTAACCAGTGCTCTGATTCTTTATTTTCCTTCTATTTGTGATTTTATTTGGCACTCTCTTTTTGTATCTGATATTTCAAATGTTTTTATGACTAAACTTTGAAAATGCCTTGACTTTAGATGAACTTTTTCTATGAAAAAGACTTTTTGATGACTTATATATATGTTTTGGGCTAGATTTGTTCAAAACTCAACTTTAAAGACTGTAAAGTAAAAAACATGAGAATGGTGGCCTGTCGTAACACGAAGAAGCAGGTATTCACCGTGGGCTACCCTCTCTCGGTGCCGTCAACGCCCTAGACCGCAGGGGCCACTGGATGGGTCCTCGATCTGGAAACCGCTTGAGGGGGGTAGGGGGACCACACCTGCATGCGCAAGGCCCCATGCATATGCATGCAAATGGGTGGTGTGTTGTTGGAATAACCTACACATGTCCTGGACGAGACACATGCCTCACGAACCACACAGACGGGCGGGAACATCGAGGGCCAGCTGTGTTCGTCGACAAGACCGAGTCTTCGGTGGGCGATCCTGTGACAGAACGGTCTTAGACTTGGTCTATCATCTCGCGACGACCTGCCGTAACACGAAGAAGTAGTTGTTCATCGTGGCCTACCCCCTCTCGGTGCCGGTCAACGCCCTAGACCACCGGGGCCACCGGATGGGTGCTCGGTTTGTAGAACCGGGCGAGGGCCATTTGAAAAGCAGAAAACAAGATGGTAACTATAATGTGGTAAGGTGGTTTTCCAAGCATCGAAGAAAACAACAAAAAAAGTATAAGACATATTATCGAGAATGCACACAAAGGGAGAAGAGAAACGTTCTAGGTTTAGGTGCTTTGCTGAGAGCCACTCTCGGTAAAGGTCGGCATTGCCGAGAGCCGAGAATCGACCCTCGGTAACCACTGCTCTAATTCTTTATTTTCCTTCTATTTGTGTTTTTGTTTGGCACTCTCTTTTTGTATCAGATATTTCAAATGTTTTTATGACTAGACTTTGAAAATGCCATGACTTTTGATGAACTTTTTCTATGAAAAGGACTTTTTGATGACTTATATATATGGTTTGGGCTAGATTTGTTCAAAACTCAACTTTAAAGACTGTAAAGTAAAAAACATGATAACGGTGACTTGCCGTAACACGAAGAAGCAGGTATTCACCGTGGGCTACCCTCTCTCAGTGCCGGTCAACGCCCTAGACCGCCGGGGCCACCGGATGCGTCCTTGATCTGGAAACCGCCCGAGGGGGGAGGGGGGACCACACCTGCATGCGCAAGGCCCCATGCATATGCATGCAAATGGGTGGTGTATTGTTGGAATAACCTACGCACGTCCTTGACGTGACATATGCCTCATGAACCACACAGACGGGAGGGAACGTCGAGGACCGGCTGTGTTCGTCCGCGAGACCGAGTCTTCGATGGGCGATCCTGTGACAGAACGGGCTTAGACTTGGTCTGTCATCTAGCGACGACCTGCCGTAACACGAAGAAGCAGTTGTTCACCGTGGCCTACCCCCTCTCGGTGCCGGTCAACGCCCTAGACCGCTGGGGCCACCGGATGGGTGCTTGGTGTGTAGAACCGGGCGAGGGCCATCTGAAAAGCAGAAAACAAGACGGTAACTATAATGTGGTAAGGTGGTTTGCCAAGCATGGAAGAAAACAACAAAAAAGTATGAGACATATTATCGAGAATGCACACAAAAGGAGAAGAGAAGCGTTCTAAGTTTAGGTGATTTGCCGAGAGCTACTCTCGGTAAAGGTGGGCAGTACCGAGAGCCGAGAATCGACCCTCGGTAACCACTACTCTAATTCTTTTGTTTCCTTCTATTTGTGATTTTGTTTGGCACTCTCTTTTTGTATCTGATATTTCAAATGTTTTTATGACTAAACTTTGAAAATGCCATGACTTTAGATGAACTTTTTCTATGAAAAAGACTTTTTGATGACTTATATATATATTTTGGGCTAGATTTGTTCAAAACTCAACTTTAAAGACTGTAAAGTAAAAAACATGAGAACGGTGACCTGTCGTAACACGAAGAAGCAGGTATTCACCGTGGGCTACCCTCTCTCGGTGCCGGTCAACGCCCTAGACCGCCGGGGCCACCGGATGGGTCCTCGATCTGGAAACCGCTCGAGGGGGGTAGGGGGACCACACCTGCATGCGCAAGGCCCCATGCATATGCATGCAAATGGGTGGTGTGTTGTTGGAATAACCTACGCACGTCCTTGACGAGACACATGCCTCTCGAACCATACAGACGGGCGGGAACGTCGAGGACCAGTTGTGTTCGTCGACGAGACCGAGTCTTCGGTGGGCGATCCTGTGACAGAACGGGCTTAGACTTGGTCTATCATCTCGCGACGACCTGCCGTAACACGAAGAAGTAGTTGTTCACCGTGGCCTACCCCCTCTCGGTGCCGGTCAACGCCCTAGACCGCCGGGGCCACCGGATGGGTGCTCGGTCTGTAGAACCGGGCGAGGGCCATTTGAAAAGCAGAAAACAAGATGGTAACTATAATGTGGTAAGGTGGTTTTCCAAGCATGGAAGAAAACAACAAAAAAAGTATAAGACATATTATCGAGAATGCACACAAAGGGAGAAGAGAAACGTTCTAGGTTTAGGTGCTTTGCCGAGAGCCACTCTCGGTAAAGGTGGGCATTGCCGAGAGCCGAGAATCGACCCTCGGTAACCACTGCTCTAATTCTTCATTTTCCTTCTATTTGTGTTTTTGTTTGGCACTCTCTTTTTCTATCTGATATTTCAAATGTTTTTATGACTAGACTTTGAAAATGCCATGACTTTTGATGAACTTTTTCTATGAAAAGGACTTTTTGATGACTTATATATATGTTTTGGGCTAGATTTGTTCAAAACTCAACTTTAAAACTGTAAAGTAAAAAAAACATGAGAACGGTGACCTGCCGTAACACCAAGAAGCAGTTATTCACTGTGGGCTACCCTCTCTCGGTGCTGGTTAACGCCCTAGACCGCCGGGGCCACCGGATGGGTCCTCAATCTGGAAACCGCCCGAGGGGGGAGGGGGCACCACACCCGCATGCGCAAGGCCCCATGCATATGCACGCAAATGAGCGGTGTGTTGTTGGAATAACCTACGCACGTCTTGACGTGACACATGCCTCACGAACCACACAGACGGGCGGGAACGTCGAGGACCGGCTGCGTTCGTCTGTGAGACCGAGTCTTTGGTGGGCGATCCTGTGACAGAACGGGCTTAGACTTGGTCAGTCATCTCGCGACGACCTGCCGTAACACGAAGAAGCAGTTGTTCAGCATGGCCTACCCCCTCTCTTTGTCGGTCAACGCCCTAGACCGTCGGGGCCACCGGATGGGTCCTCGATCTGGAAACCGCCCGAGGGGGGAGGGGGGACCACACCTACATGCGCAAGGTGTTGACACACAAACACGTCACGTGTACCCTCGATGCCGGGGGTGATGCACCGCAGCTCATGTCGAAGGAGACCCGACCGACAGCGCGATACGCAGGACAGTCGGCGAGCGCTTTTGGAGACCCGAAACCCCACACGCCCGGGAGGGACCCCGTCAGGGCGCGTGGCGGCAATGGGCTGCCCTAGGTCGATTTGCTCTCCCCTAGAGCCTCGGGATTCGCAGCTCTCAAACTCGAGGAACAGCGAAGAACGAGGAAGAAAAACGATGGAGAGATAAAACGTAGATAAAAAGTAGTCTATTGATTTGTTCGATTGTGTGTTGTTCAATCGATCGTCAACCCCAACATATGTAAGAGGTGGCTGGACTTCCCGTACAAGCAAAGGATTCAATCTAGGCTTTCCTTTCAATAAAATTACATCAATTCACGTCCTAGAGTCCTAGTTCTGGTCCCACTCGGATCCATCCCGAATCTGGTCCAATCTTCTGTCTTCCTTGCGTGGGCCGTGGAATCTGCATATGACTTCCGAAGGAGACGGTCCAAATATCAATTTTGTGCGTTTCGACAAGGCCGACAATCCGTATGTTGATCACTTTCCCAAATAAGGCCATCTTGAATACTCCATGGGGTCATCTTTAATTTTGGGTCGGACTCGTTCATGTAGCTGACTGGACCGCCTGACTCTTGTAGCGTCTCTGCAGGTCGTATACTATGTCGGATGATGATGACTCCAAAACCAAAGTTGACCGTTTCGATGTTACGAACAACTTTCATGTTGAACACTTTTTCATCCGGGGCCATCTAGATAAGTATTTAAGCCCATCTTCAGCATCTGGTCGGATTGGCCTTGACAGTTTCTACTGTTCCCGGCAAGATTTCTCCGGCAAGGTTTCCATCCTGGCAGTTTTCTCACCCTGACAAGGTTACTGTTACCGGCAAGATTTCCCCGGCAAGGTTTCCATCCCGTCAAGTTTTCTCACCCCGGCAAGGTTACTGTTCCCGGCAAGATTTCTCCGGCAAGGTTTCCATCCCGGCAAGTTTTTGGCTGCACCTTGCGGGTCTTTTTTGAGGCAGTAAACGACCTCGTATGAAAATGTGCCCAAAATCAAAGTTGACCGTTTCGACGAGGCGAACAACTTTTATGTTGAACGTTTTTCTATTAGAGGCCATCTTGAAGGGCTAATTACTCACGCATTGCATCAGACACCCATCAGACATGTGTCTGATAGGGCGCGCCATATTTTGCCTGTTGACAGGGCTGCATTCAGATAGCTCTAACTTTTACATACGAACTCGGTTTGAGACAATTTTTATATGAAAATCAACCGATTCGACGAGACGAAGACAACTCATGTAGAGCATTCCTTCATCCGAGATTGTCTTGGAGGCGTAATCGACCAAAAAGCACTCAGAACACCTAAACATGACAATCCGAGTGTAGTTTTGGTCTTTGATATGATGCCGAATGATTATGGTCCAAACATCAAAGTCGTTCCACTCAGCAATGTGAAGTTTCTTATCTAGAATATCTTGTCATTTGAGGCCATCTCTATTGCATTCTGCATTGTGCCAAAATCAGGTGTCAACACATGCCCCCTTGTTTTTCAGCAAAGCTTGCATGCCGAAAAATAATTTGCACCTTGCTTGTTCTAAGGACGATGTCAACACTCCATCGATTATCTATATTTCTCAGGGTGATAATTATGTATCGGCCGTGTTTATGCTAAGGGCGATAATCATGTATCGGCCATTGCCTAATCAGGCTTCTTGTCACACACTCGGGTGGTACTTCTTCAGATATCTGCCATTGAGAGCTCGAGGTAATAATACTCCTTGCATGGATTCCACCAAATATGAATTTCCAGGAACTATCCTTGCAATCCTAAAAGGACCTTCCCAGTTTAGAGACCACTTCCTGAATTTTCTATCTCTAGAACCAATTGGCAGAATCACTTTCCACACAAGATTGCCAACCTGAAAAATTCTTCAACTTGACCTTTTTATTGTAAGCTCTTGCTACCCTCAGCTTGTCCCTCTCTATGGCCTTCAAAGCAGCCAAACGTTTATTGGCAACTTCATCAATGTTATCCATCATCAAATTACAAAAGTCTACTGCCGATAAATCATTTTGTTTGGCTATTCTCAAAGCACTCAAATTCACTTCCACTGGTAAAACAGCCTCTTGACCGTATACTAGCTCATATGGAGTTACCTTGGTAGCGCCATGCCTTGAGATTCTATGTGCCCATAAAGCTTCAGACAATAACTCATGCCATTTTCTTGGATTATCCTTAATCTTCTTTTTGATGAGCTTGATCAATATCTTATTGCTAGACTCAGCTTGTCCATTAGCTTGGGCATAATACGGAGATGAATTGAGCAACTTTATGTTATATGATTCGGCAAATTCTCTAACTTGATGTGACATGAAAGACGAACCTTGATCTGTAGTCAATGTCTGAGGAACACCGAATCTATGAATAATGTGCTCTATCATGAATTGAATTACCTCCGTATGTGTCATGTTCTTGAGAGGTACTGCTTCAGACCACTTGGTGAAATAATCGGTTGCCACCAACACGAACCGATGCCCCTTCGAGGAAGATGGATGAATTTGCCCAATGAAATCTAAACCCCATCCTCTAAAAGGCCACAGCTTGATAATAGGATGTAACATAGCAGCAGGAGCCAATTGAATATCACCAAATTTTTGACAAGCTTCACACCCTTTATAGTACCTGAAGCAATCATTGATCATAGTCGGCCAATAAAATCCAGCACGTTGCAATAACCACTTCATCTTGGGAGCCGACTGATGAGTACCACAAATGCCTTCATGTACTTATCCCATAGCAACTCTTGCTTGGTCCTCGTCCAAGCACTTCAAAAGAACATCTTCAACCGTTCGGCGATAAAGACCACCATCTCTTATTGTATATTTGAAAGCCATACGCCGAATAGTCCTGTCCACCCTTTCACTCGGATCGCGCAAGTAATCCATAATGGGCTTCCTCCAATCATGATTTTCACCTGCACTAGATTTTTTGTTAGTGGCCGAATCAGTGGGCTCTGGTTCGGCCTCTCCCATATTTGGAAGACAAGACATCGGCTTCTGAGAAATACGAAACATGCCATGATCAACATGATAGCCGGATGCTTGTTGTGCCAACTCATTTGCTCTCCAATTGTCATGTCTAGATATATGAGCAATGCTAAAATAATCCAAAGTAGAAATTATATCTAGACATTTATCAAGATAAACATTAAATGATTCGTCAAAACATTGAAAGACTTTGGATATTTGTTGCACTACTAATAACGAATCACCAAAAGCCTCAATATGTGTAGCACCTATGGCAAGCAACATCTCCAGGCCGAATATGCGAATAACAATGCCTCATATTCGGCTTGATTGTTTGTGCAAAAATATTCTAAGCGGCATGAGGCTTCAAAAACAGCACCATGAGGAGATATATAAACAATACCAACACCTTGGCCACTGCTACAAACTGAACCATCAAAATATAATCTCCATGGTACTAATGAGACAAGGTTTATATCAACATCACGCTTGTCATTAATCCGATGCTCAACAATAAAATTAGCAATGATTTGGCCTTTCATGGATTTTAGAGATTCATAAGCCAAATCATATTCAATCAAAGCATAAGCCCACTTGCCAATTCTACCACTAAGAATTGGCCTATGCAACATGTATTTAATGACATCAGTTTGACAAGCTACTATGCATTCACTCGGCACCAAATAATGTCTCAATTTTGTGCAAGCATAATATAAGCATAGGCATAGTTTTTCAATAAATGTATACCTTGTCTCGGCGTCCAATAAACGCCTGCTCAAATATGTAATAGCATGCTCTTTTCCTTCGGTTTCTTGAGTCAAAACACCACCAATAACACCTTCTTCTGCTGCAATGTAAAGCTTAAAGGGTTCCCTATGCTTGGGCGCTTTCATCACTGGAGGCGTGCACAAATAGTTCTTGATCATATCAAATGCTTCTTGCTGTTTTGCCCCCCAAGTGAAATCAACATCATTCTTTAACCGAAGGATAGGAGTAAATGCATCAACTTTCCCTGACAGATTAGCTATGAACCTTCTCAAATAATTGACCTTGCCAAGGAACTTTTGCATATCTCTCTTGCATGTTGGAGCCTCCACTTTCTGTATAGCCTCTATCTTTTTGGGATCAATCTCTATGCCATCTTCATGAATAATGAAACCCAAAAACTTCCCAGCCGACACGCCAAATGCACACTTCAAAGGATTCATCTTCAGTCCATAGTTTTTCATTCTTTCAAAAGCTAAGCGCAAATCGTCTAGATGAGATTCGAAAGCATCCGATTTGACAACAATATCATCAATATAAACATCAAGTATAACACCAAGTAAATCATGAAAAATTAAATTCATAGCCCTTTGATACGTGGCACCGGCATTCTTTAATCCAAAGGTCATCACTGTCCACTCAAATAAACCAAGGAAACCAGGACACCGAAAAGCTGTTTTGGACATGTCCTCTTCGGCCATAAAAATCTGGTTATACCCCACATTACCATCAAGAAAGCTAATGACCTTATGTCCAGAAGCATCATTAATAAGCATATCAGCTATTGGCATGGGATACTCATCTTTAGGTGTAGCTCTATTCAAATCTCTGAAATCAATGCACACCCTCAACTTGCCGGAGCCTTTCTTCTCTACTGGTACAATGTTAGAAATCCACTCGGCATACCTGCAAGGTCTAATAAAATTAGCTTTAAGCAAACGATCGATATCTTCCTTGATCCGGTCATATATTTTTGGGTTAAACTTTCTGGCCGATTGTTTGTACGGTCTAAAACCAGCCTTTATAGGTAACCGATGCTCAACTAGCTCTCGGTTTAAACCTGGTATCTCATGATATTCCCATGCAAAGCAACAAACATATTCTTTCAATAGCTCGATCAACTTAGCTTTATGATCGACTCTTAAATTTTTGTTTACAAATGTCGGCCTAGGAATTGAACCATCTCCTATGTCTATCTCTTCTAATGGATCGGCCGACGTAAAACCTTGTCCTAATTTATCCATATCATCTAACTCCTCTATAGACTCATACATATCGTTCTCATTGGACCGATATTCAACAAGACGCTTTTGCAACCAATCTGAGTTAGAATCCATTTAAATACATCATACCTTGGAGCCAATTATCACCAACCGGCTTTAAAGAAATGGGCACGAAACCACTTTTTGTGGTGCTAAGAAAATCAAATTCTGATAAGTCGCGCCCCGTCAAGCAAATAGCATTGGGATGTTGCCAATCCACTGATGCATCGGCCAAAGCAACACAAGCCGAATTATCCGCATGAATGACTTCTACTTCATCATCAACCCATTGAATTAAAAACTGGTGCATAGTAGATGGCACGCATTGGTTTGCATGAACCCAATTGCGGCCTAATATCACATTGTAGTTACCTTGCACCTCGGCGACAAAGAATGCGGTAGCCAAAGTTTTGCTTCCCACCGTAAGCTCCACATACATTACACCTTTGGCTTCAGTTTTCTCTTTGCCTTCAAATCCATTAAGCACCATGTTGGTCTTTATTAACTCTTCATCACGCAGCCCCAATTTTTTGAAAACCGAATATGGCATAAGATTCACCAGAGCACCACCGTCGACAAGCATTCTAGCCACCGGCGATCCATTAATATGACCTTTAAGGAACAATGGCTTCAAGTGCATCACCGGTTCTTTTGGCTTTTCGAATATAGCATTTTTAGGACCAAAATCTAGCTGAGCCACTTCCCCTTCTTCATCTATAGCACGAAATTCAGCGGGTAAGTAATACACCATATTAATATCCATACCTTCATGAACCGGTGTAGACTCATAATCAAGCATTTCATCTCCTTCCGCAAGCATGTCCACTGACTCCGAAATATCTCCAAGGGAAGAGGAAGCAGCAGGCAAAGTGGACGATGTAATAGTAGCTGCATCGTCCTCCGTTGGTGGTGTAGGTGTTGCTATGATCAATGCAGAAACTGCTATGTTTTCCTTTTGCTTTGGCCTCCACACTTGTTTTGGGGGTACCATGGGCCGAATGTCTTTGAACAATTTATCTCTTTGCTTCTCAGCCTCCTGTTCTTCCATCTCTTGACTCCTCATGCGCTGCAGTCTCCTTTTTTGTGCCTTGGTCAGACCGGAAGGACACCACTTAGGCTGAGTATATCTTGGATCCCTCGACTTGGCCTTGCTTGTGCTGGCTTCATGATCATTAGCCATGGGACCCTGCTGGACAATAGCCACATCTTTACTGGAACCAGCCGGTTTTTCAACAATAATCGGCTCTTTGATTGTCAATTCTTTAGTGCCTATCATAATAGTTTCAGCACTAGTATTCTCCTCCTTTTGCTTGCTAGGCTCTAAAATTTCTGCACTTGGTGATTTAGCACGCCACACTTGCTTGCCAACCCTTTTTTGATTATCTTGCATTGGCCGATTGACACCATTGTTCAAATGGCCTCGTGTGGGATAAGAAAGTCTCTCATGAACGGGCCTCCTTGGTTCTGCCCAACCCGGATGAAAAGCATAAGGGGCCATTGGGGGCTGCCACCATCCTCCATTGAAGTCTCCCATGTAGTATGGCGCATAGGGGGGTGGCGGCATCCATGGTCCCGGTGCCCACGACCCATATGGCCTTGTATGATGCTGAAATTCTTCCCGAGGAGGTGACCTTGAGCGCTTCAAATTTGATGACCGGTTAGAGCTAGAACCGGCCGCTTGACTAGCATATTTGGACAACAACATATCAAAAGTTGGCTTGATCTTCTTGCGCTGCACTTTAGCTTCATTCGTCTTCCACTTGCCAACCTCTGGACTCTTGGGCTTAACAAATTTAACACGAGTATTTTCTTGCACTTGCGGTTGCCCCCCGAGTGCAGGATTCTTGATGGTGATCTTGATTATTTCCTTGCCACCGGGTTGCTTGTCAAGCATGACTTGTCTCCCCAAGACCTTGTCGCTCTCCTTATCTTTCCTGGGCTGACCAACAATGACATTAGCTTTATTAGCAGATTCAGCTACCTCCGGCCGAATGAGCAGCTTCTTCCCTTCCAAATCCATGGTATTCATTGGAAAGGGCAGTTTATCAACTTGCATCTCAGAAAAGTTCAATCGTCCATCATTAATGGCCGATTGTATCTGTCGTCGAAAAACATTGCAATCGTTAGTAGCATGAGAAAAAGAATTATGATACTTGCAATAAGCGCGCCGTTTCAGCTCTTCAAACGGCGGTAAAGTATGAGATATTCTAATAATTTTGGCTTGCAGCAAAGCATCAAATATTTTATCACACTTGGCAATGTTAAAAGTAAACTTCATCTCTTCATCACGATTCTTATGAATCGGTTTCAGATCATTGCAAGTGAAGGGTTTGGCCTTAGATGGCCAAACAAATTCAGTAGCATAAATATCACCCTCATCGTCCGAGTGATCACTATCATATTCAACCATGTTCATCTTAGGACGATCAGCTTTATATCCATGCACTTCTTTGAGCTCTTTGCTTCGGCTTTCTTGAGCCAAAGCCCTTTGTAAGACTTGGTTGACATTTAAAAACTCATATCCCTCTAGCTTTTCTCTAATGGGAATTTTCAAACCACTAAGCACAAGATCAGCCAAATCTCTCTCGGTTATCACCAAACTATAGCACCGGTTTTTTGTATCTCTAAATCTTTTGACGTAATCGGAGACCGATTCATCATGCTTTTGTCTAACTGATGTAAGATGTGATAACTTAAGCTCGTTATCGCCGCTATAAAAGTGATCATGAAACTTCTGCTCTAGTTGCGACCAAACTCGAATGGAACCATGTGGTAAAGAAGAAAACCATGAAAATGCGGTACTAGTTAATGATAAAGGAAATAAACGCACTTTCAATTCATTTAGTGAACCTGCTTCACCTAATTGTGCCAAGTATTGACTAACATGCTCCAATGTGGTTTTTGTACCCTCTCCATTAAACTTAACAAAATCTGGAATTTTATATCCCGGAGGGCATTGAATGGCATCAAAGTATTCTGGATATGGCTTTTGGTAAATACGGTTCCTTGGCAACTCAACTCCAAAATTCTCTCAGAGCATCTTAGCCATCTCCTCTCTAAGATTAGCTAGAGCATCGTCTGTAGTAGATGATGAAGCTTGTTGCAGTGGCATAGGAGCAGTATGACTACTACCTGTAGGTAGGAATTGTGGCATGTACGCCGAACCATAGTTCGGTAGTGGCTGAGTGGTTGTACCTGTAGGTAGGGTTTGGTTCGGCGTTGCCACCGAACCTGGCATGTTCATGATAGGATTAATGGGTGCAGCCACAATCTGATTGGTTTAGGTAGGATAATAAGTCATCGGCATGGGAGGCACCGATGAAATAGGTAAAGCCAGATTAGGGTTTTGCACATTAGCAGCTATACCACCATTACCACTAGATGATTGAGATATATTCTTCTGAGCATTAGTATTTTCTAGGAAAGTTTGATAAACTAGATTGTTACCATCAGCAATACGACTCTCAATCTCAGCCCACTGCTCAGGAGAAAAGGCAGTACTTACAGAGGATTTAACCTGCTCGGCTTGAAGAGGAGGGAACTTGATTTCTTCAATCAGAGTGATGTTGCCTTGGCGATCCTTCTTGAACTTTGCAAGGAATTCCTGCAAGTCCTTCTCCTCGTGTGCCTTCTTGTACTCCTCATAGACTTGGCGATGATCGGCTGATATCTCATCAAGACTGGGCTTAATGATGTTATCGGCGTCTACCTCAGATGGCTTGGGAAGATCGGACATGGTGGATGATGATGATTGATCTTTGTCCCCAGCGGAGTCGCCAAAAAGTGTGTTGACACACGAACACGTCACGTGTACCCTCGACGCCGGGGGTGATGCACCGCAGCTCACGTCGAAGGAGACCCGACCGACAGTGCGATACGCAGGACAGTCGGCGGGCGCTTTTGGAGACCCGAAACCCCACACGCCCGGGAGGGACCCCGTCAGGGCGCGCGGCGGCAATGGGCTGCCCTAGGTCGATTCGCTCGCCCCTAGAGCCTCGGGATTCGCAGCTCTCAAACTCGAGGAACAGCGAAGAACGAGGAAGAAAAACGATGGAGAGATAAAACGTAGATAAAAAGTAGTCTATTGATTTGTTCGATTGTGTGTTGTTCAATCGGCCGTCACCCCCAACATATATAAGAGGTGGCTGGACTTCCCGTACAAGCAAAGGATTCAATCTAGTCTTTCCTTTCAAGAAAATTACATCAATTCACGTCCTAGAGTCCTAGTTCTGGTCCCACTCGGATCCATCCCGAATCTGGTCCAATCTTCTGTCTTCCTTGCGTGGGCCGTGGAATCTGCATATGACTTCTGATGGAGACGGTCCAAATATCAATTTTGTGCATTTCGATGAGGCCGACAATCCGTATGTTGATCACTTTCCCAAATAAGGCCATCTTGAATACTCCACGGGGTCATCTTTAATTTTGGGTCGGACTCGTTCATGTAGCTGACTGGACTGCCTGACTCTTGTAGCGTCTCTGCAGGTCGTATACTATGTCGGATGATGATGACTCCAAAATAAAAGTTGACCGTTTCGACGTTACGAACAACTTTCATGTTGAACACTTTTTCATCCGAGGCCATCTAGATAAGTATTTAAGCCCATCTTCAGCATCTGGTCGGATTGCCCTTGACAGTTTCTACTGTTCCCGGCAAGATTTCTCTGGCAAGGTTTCCATCCTGGCAGTTTTCTCACCCCGACAAGGTTACTGTTCCCGGCAAGATTTCCCCGGCAAGGTTTCCATCCCGTCAAGTTTTCTCACCCCGGCAAGGTTACTGTTCCCGGCAAGATTTCTCCGGCAAGGTTTCCATCCCGGCAAGTTTTCTGTCTGCACCTTGCAGGTCTTTTTTGAGGCAGTAAATGACCTCGGATGAAAATATGCCCAAAAGAAAAGTTGACTGTTTCGACGAGACGAACAACTTTTATGTTGAACGTTTTTCAATTCGAGGCCATCTTGAAGGGCTGATTACACACGCATTGCATCAGACACCCATCAGACATGTGTCTGATGGGGCGCGCCATATTTTGCCTCTTGACAGGGCTGCATTCAGATAACTCTAACTTTTACATACGAACTCGGATTGAGATGATTTTTATATGAAAATCAACCGATTCGACAAGACAAAGACAACTCATATAGAGCATTTGTCCATCCGAGATTGTCTTGGAGGCGTAATCGACCAAAAAAGCACTCAGAACACCTAAACATGCCAATCCGAGTGTAGTTTTGGTCTTTGATATGATGCCGAATGATTATGGTCCAAACATCAAAGTCGTTCCACTCAGCAATGTGAAGTTTCTTATGTAGAATATCTTGTCATTTGAGGCCATCTCTATTGCATTCTGCATTGTGCCAAAATCAGGTGTCAACACAAGGCCCCATGCATATGCATGCAAACGTGTCATGCGATGGCCTCCTTTGAGAGCACAAGAAGTTTCGAGGCCACCGGAGCAACAGGCCCCGCACTTCTTGCACAAACCGGACACATTCCCTCTCGATACCCAGAGACTAGCTGGGTGATGGTGTGGTTTACAAGCGTTCTGAGGGGAGGCTTATTCGAAACACGCCAAATTTTTTACCACACCTTACATGGGCCATGTGATGACACCATGCTAGCTCTCGAGTAATTCCGGCATCGTATGATTTTCTGAGAATTTAAACAATTGCATCAGGCATGCCACTGAGGTACTTTCGCCTCCCCGGTGCCATTGCATGCCCCTCCCTCGTCTGCACAGGGCCTTGGCATGCCGCAATGACATCACACAGGATTTCCCATACCGCTTCCGGGCATGATTTCATGTGGTGCCTTGCAGATCTAGAATTTCCGGCGATGAAACCCTAGCAGAGCAATAAATATCTCGAATATTGCACACGTGCCTGGAAAATGTGGGGGGCGTAGCACGTGTCATGCGATGGCCTCCTTTGAGAGCACAAGAAGTTTCGAGACCACCGGAGCAACATGCCCCGCACTTCCTACACAAACTGAACACATTACCTCTCGATACCCAGAGACTAGCTGGGAGATGGTGCGGTTTACAAGCGGCATGAGGGGAGGCTTATTTGAAACGCGCCAAAATTTTTACCACACCCTACAGGGGCCATGTGATGACACCGTGCCAGCTCTCGAGTAATTCCGGCATCATACGATTTTCCGAGAATTTTCGACGACGAAACCCTAACAGAGCAATAAATTTCTTGATATAAATGCAGTGCAACATTTGTGATAATTATATTGCTTTTATATATGTTTTTATGCAGGGATATATGCATGAAAGCTGCAACAAATAATGTTGACTACACACTGTGCCGAGTGCTACCCTCGGTAATAGTAGGTTTACCGTGAGCCGCTCTCGATAAATGGTAAAACCTAGATCTACTTTACCGAGAGGCCTCTCGGAAAAGCGCCGGCGAGATCTAGGGTAAGACTTTTACTGAGTGCCTCTTTAAGTTGACTCTCGGGAATGGTTCCTGCGGGGACTTATCCAAAATTTTCAACTCTCGCGCCCTCACTCTCTCGTTCCCACACTCTGTTCCCCGCCCCCCCCTCTGCCACCGCCTCCTGCGTCGCCTCCCCGTCCGCCGAGCTCAGGCGCCGCCGCCCCGTGTTCGCCGTCTTCACCACCGCCCCGCCCCATCCGCCATCTCCACCAGCCGCTGCCCCTCACCGCCGCCGCCCCTCGCCGCCACCACCCCATCCGCCCTCTCCACCACCGGCCCGCCCCTCAGCGCCCCGCCCCGTCCGCCGTGGTCCACCATACCCGCCGCCCCTCACCGCCACCACCATGTCCGCCGAGCTCCACCGTTGCTGCTGCCGCCACCGGGAGTGCCTCCACCTCCTCCGCCGTCCCCCCTGCCCCGTTGGTGAGTCCCTCAAATATGTTTTTTTGTATTTAGGCGTGTATGTGCATATATAGTGAATGATGTATGTGAGTGTGTGTGTGTGTGGGAGAGGGGTGTTGTTGATGTGTGTGTGTGCATGTGTGAGTGAGTGTGTGATGTGTGTGTATGGATCGGTGAGTGTGTGTGTGTGGGGGGGTGATGTTGATGTGTGGGTGTGATGTGGTATGTGTGTATGAGTGAGTGTTGTTCATGCGTGTGTGTTAATGTGTTTTGTGTATGTGTGTGTGAGTGAGTGTTATTGATGTGTGTGTGTTTGACATATGATTGACACAACTTCATTCTTTCGTGCAGGACATGCATCTATTTTGACAATAGAGAGAGTGAATTCTGTTGCACGCTTCAAGGGTAATCTCTTCCCGTTCATGTGTAGCTTTCCATTATTTGTAGATCACCTAAAGAGTCGCGTAACCTAGGTGTCTCCCGTTCGAAAGGGTTGTATCTATAAATATGCAAGTCTTTGCATTTTTATAACCTCAACTCTTTTGAATTGTCCACGTTTTCCATGGACAGCCCGAGGATGTGTAGGCTGGTCATTTTCATGCTGTACTTCGATCCGAGACAGAATTTCGACGGTGTCTCCTTGTTGTTCTCTGGATGCACATCCTCTCGGCTTATTGCCGAGACATGTATTTGGAGAACAGCGGGGAGGTGCTGCCGAAATTTTGTCTCGGGTCGGAGTACGGCATGGAAGCGGACCCAGCCTCACATCCTCGGGTGGGATTAGGACCTATCTTTACCTATTAGATAGCTCAGTGCATGTCGTAAAACTTGATGGAACCACTTGTTACATAAAAACATTATGTGTGTGTTTCACTCTATATCAGAGGATGGAAGATCGTGAGTGGATGTACACCGGACAACCCAGCATGGAGGGTATGACCCCTGAGTGGAGGTCGAAGACCAATGATTTCCTGGAATTAGTATTTGCTGGAGAAACGCTAGTTCATGGAATTTGGTGCCCATGCACGGAGTGTGATAACCAGACTGAAAGAGATAAGATTACTATGAGTAAACACTTAGGCAAATATGGGTTTATGCCAGGCTATTACCGGTGGATCTTTCACGGTGAGACAGAACAGTCCAGGGCGGAGGTGATGCGACAGCGCATCGGCGAATATGATACTCGGATTGAAAACCTGTTAGATGACATCCGCCGTGCAGATCCGCGGGAGGACCCGCACTCTGAGGAGCCACCGGAAAGCCTAGAAGAGTATCATGCAACTTTGTTTGCGGCACAAAAACCCCTCCACGCCCATACAGAGGTTACTCAACTAGATGGCATTGCACGCCTAATGGCCCTGAAGGCAAGCCTGCTGCCTAAAGAAAACATATTGCCAAAGAACATGTACGAGTCGAACAAAATCCTCAGTTCACTTAAGATGCCGTATGAGCAAATACATGCTTGTACAAACGGATGCATGTTATTTAGAAATGAACATAAAGATACGAACTACTGTGTCAAGTGCAAATCCTCTAGGTATATTGAGGTAATTGATGATGATGGTAGCAAGAGGCAGCTCACAATTGCCGTCAATATCCTTCGATATCTTTCATTCACAGAAAGGATCCAGAGGCTTTATATGACCGAGGAAACTGCCCAATATATGAGATGGGCTGCCAAAGGGGAGATGTACAATACAAAAAAGATGCAACATCCATGGGATGGTGAAGCATGGAAGAAATTTGTTGAAATTCATAAGAAAACAGATGATTGGAAGAGTGTAGCGATTGGGATAATAACCGATGGGTTCAATCCATATGGTTTGATGGCTGCCATATACAGCTGTTGGCCAGTATATGTTATCCCCCTGAATCTGCCCCCTGGCGTTTGCATGCAACGACATCACATGTTCCTGACGCTGATAATTCCAGGGCCTAACTATCCGGGGAAGCATATGAGTGTGTACATGGAGCCATTGGTGGACGACTTACTCGTTGCTTGGAACAATGGTGTAAGGACATACGATGCTGTTTCAAAGAAGCACTTCAATATGCATATCTGATACCACACATCGCTACATGACCTACCAGCACGTGCGATATTTTGTGTTTGGTGTGTAAAGGGGAAGTGGCCTTGCCCAGTGTGCCGACAGCGTGTGACTTTCATTTGGCTGGCTAAGGGTCGCAAGTATGTATGCTTTGACCAACATCGGCAGTTCCTTCGTCTTGATCACCCATACAGACAAGACACTGTGAACTTCCGGGAAGGTGTTATTGTTGATGACCCACCACCACCTATTATGACCGGTGCCCAGCTTAAGGATGAGTTAGATGCTCTCGAGAAAAATCTCAATGGGCCAGGTTTTGTGGGATATGGAGAGACACACCAGTGGACTCACATTCCAAGCTTATGTAGGCTCCCTTACTTTAAAGATCTTCTCCTTCCACACAACATTGATGTAATGCACACTGAAAAGAATATTGCGGAGGCCTTACTCGGCACACTCCTCGACACCGAGAAGTCAAATGATAACATTAAGGCTAGGATCGATCAAGCCCGGCTATGCAACAGGCCAAAATTAAAATTGGTGCCTCGTACAAAAGGTAATTCTTGGAAGAAGCTACAAGCCCCTTTCACCCCTTCAATGCCCCAAAGGAAGGAAATTCTCCAATGGATTGTGAACAAGTTGTACTTCCCTGATGGATATGCGGCTAATATCATGAGGGGAGTGAATATGGCTACAAAGCGAATAGGAGGCCTCAAGAGTCATGACTACCATGTATGGCTTGAGCGGATAATGCGTGTGATGATTCGAGGGTATGTCAGAGAGGATATTTGGTGAGCACTGGCAGAGTTGAGCTACTTCTTCTGCCAGCTTTGTGCCAAAGAATTAGATTATGAAGTGGTTGAAAAGTTAGAGGAACAAGCACCTGAGTTTCTATGCAAGTTAGAGAAGATATTTCCGCCAGGTTTCTTTAATCCGATGCAACATATGATTTTACATCTCGCGTATGAGCCTAGAATGGGAGGACCTGTGCAGTTCCGATGGCAGTATGCACCTGAATGGGAGTTCAAGCATCTTCGTGGAAAATGTAAGAATAAAGCCCGCATCGAAGCCTCCATAGCCGAGGCATACCTGAACGAGGAGGTGGCAACGACCACGACAAAGTACTATCATGACAGTATTCAGACTAGGTTAAATCCAGCTCCTCGTTGTCGGTGTCAAAACCGGCGGATCTCGGGTAGGGGGTCCCGAACTGTGCGTCTAAGATCGATGGTAATAGGAGACAGGGGACACGATGTTTACCCAGGTTTGGGCCCTCTCTACGGAGGTAATACCCTACTTCCTGCTTGATTGATCTTGATGAATATGAGTATTACAAGAGTTAATCTACCACGAGATCGTAATGGCTAAAAACCCTAGAAGTCTAGCCTGTCTGATTATGATTGCCTCTACGGACTAAACCCTCCTGTTTATATAGACACCAGAGGGGACTAGGGTTGTACAAAGTCGGTTACAGAGAAAGGAATCTTCATACGCGAATGCCAAGCTTGTCGCCCACGCCAAGGAGAGTCCCATCCGGACACGGGAGAGAGTCTTTTGTCTTGTATCTTCATGGCCCATCAGTCCGACCCACCTTACGTAGCCTGGACGCCCGAGGACCCCTTAATCCAGGACTCCCTTAGTAGCCCCTGAACCAGGCTTCAATGACGATGTGTCCGGCGCGCAGATTGTCTTCGGCATTGCAAGGCAGGTTCCTCCTCCGAATACTCCAAAACAGACTTCGAGCACAGAAAGCGTGTCCGGCTCTGCAAAACAAGTACCACACACAACCGCAGAGAGTATAATATTTCACGAGTCCAATCCGCTGACAACTTTTTGTAACGCGACACCACGTTCCTGCACGGTCACTATTTCGAACCGTTCTTTAGCCTCCCGCTCCACGCTTTAAGATGCAGTTTCCAGTGGCACGTCTTGCCACAGCAAAGATCGTGTCCCTTTATTACGGGATTCTCATCAATACGGGCGTGGGTAATCCAACCGTGCAGTCTGCACGGCCCTTGGGAATAGGCGAGTTTTAAGGCGAGTGGGGAGGCGCTTGATATTCACTGCCTTTATAAGGAGATAAGGATTCACCCCTTTCACCCACGCCTTCTTTTTTCCTCATCCTTTCCAACCTCGAGTTCTAGCACCCAAGGTTCAATTTATTCATTCCGAGCCTCCTAGTCATGTGCTGACCCAACCCTCAAGGCCGGTGGGTGGCCTCCTCCATCACAGAGGAGGATATCACGAAGCTCCGGGCGGCAAAATACCTGACGACGGAAATCCCCCACAGGCTCCCTGCTCAAGGGCAGGTCATTCCTACTCCTAGATCTGGCGAGAGGGTCGTATTCATCTCTCACTTCCTCCGAGGGTTAGGGTTCGCTCTCCATCCCTTCGTCCGTGGACTCATGTTCTATTACGGGCTAGATTTTCATGATCTAGCTCTGGACTCCTTTCTTCACATCTCGGCGTTCATCGTCATGTGCGAGGACTTTCTCCGTATTCCCCCCACACTTCAGCTTATGGCTCAAGACCTTTAATATGAAGCCGAAGGTAGTCGATGGGAAGCAAGCAGAGTGCGGCGGTGCGATGGTGAGCAAACTCACCCACACACCATGGCCAAAAGGCTCTTTCACAGAAACCTCCAACCTATGGCAACGGGAGTGGTTTTACATCACTGAACCCCGTGGTACCAAGTGGGCAGCTACACCTGCGTTCCGGCCTGGCCCTCCATTACGGCTCGCATCATGGATTAATAAGGGGCTGGACTGGCGATCAATGGACGAGGTGCAGTAGCTACAAAGCCGCATCCGGAGCCTCCTCGAGAAGGACACCGGCCTCATCGACGTAATCCAGGTAATGCTAGTTCGCCGGGTCCTGCCGTGCCAGCGACGGCCCCTCCGCATGTGGGAGTTCAATCCGGAACGACCACGGACTCTTCAGCACTTCTTTGGCACGACGCACAAAGGAATGTGGAAGTTATTCTTCGGGACCCGAAAACAATGGCCGGATACTACCGAGGACATCGGCCTCGACTGCAACCATCTGGATACCTCGGTAGGCCCTCGACTCCTAAACACAACTTAGTTAAATATCTCGTAACAATATACCGAGAAAACCATCTTCGACCAGGGCTGGATCAAGAAGGCGGAAAGAATTAGGTGTTCGGCCCCTCTTCCCGAAGACTCAGCAGATCCTGTGTTAACAAGGATGCTGGCTCCAGCGCCGTACCAAGTGTCGGCGAAGGGGGACAAAGAGGAGAGCAAGAAGGCCAAAGGTGGCCTCTATTCTAAAGGTACACCAGAAAATATGTCCGGGGAGATTGGAACTCCCTCTTCCGAAGACAAAAGAGAAGGAGAAACTGACATCCCCTCTCCCGATGGGAAGAAGAGGGCCGCCTCCGAAGATTTGGAAGCGAAGGCTCCTAAGCGAGGGAAGATGTCCCTGTTAGGTGGCTCGGGTTCAGAAGACGATGTTGTCGCGCAGTTCCTCCGTAAGGACAAGCCTTTAGCCGAATCGTAAGTGAACAGGGGTGTCCGAAACATATCCCATTGCTTTCTGGTTACCAGGGTAACATTTAAAATATATGTTTGCCGTCCGGCACGCAGTCTTCCTCAACAGTCCTCCTCCTCGGGGGATCTTCTTCTAGAGATGATGGAAAGCGAGATGCCTCCACAGACCTTCTCGCCCGACAGGGCAGACGACTCCGAGGTGTCGTCCCAGAGGATCTCTCCCGACCAACAAGCGGTGCGAGGGATAATGAAAACTACGCTCGAAGGTGATACTTCGGCCGTCCAGAGTCCGAGGCATGCGGACCCTATGGGGACCAACAAAAAAGGGCCCGGACTATCCGGTTTACAGCCGGGGATGACTCTAGAGCCGGGTAAACATATTCTTTCGAAGGGAGTCCATACTCCTGCGGCCGCTCCCAGGGATCCGGGGGCGCCGGATACAATGACGGGCATGCTGCAACATGCATCGGTTTCAGAGGAACATCGTACCTTAATGGGTACGGTAGTTGAGAGGATTCTGTCCGCGAGAAGCGGATTGAATGAATCCTTCATGAGCCTGCTAAGAGGCTTCGAGGTATGCAATGTAATATCTTTAATTGCACTTCTACGTGCAAAATGCACCTGTGTATAGATAGTAGCCCCTGAGACTCTGGTTGGCGTCCGAAGGGAGGCGATCAGAGGATCAAAAAAGATATTCCCAGGAAATAATCTAATAGATTGGAACACAGGCTGTTTCATCCATGACGACTGCCCAAGCTACAGAGGTTGCAAGGCTGAAGCAGAAACTTGATGTGGCGGATGACGACCTCACACTTATTAACAGGCGGCTCGACGAGGCGCAAGGTATGTTTTTGGGGCAGTCAGTATATGTAAGTATGATAATATGAGCATGACGCTGAAAATTGTATACTGAGATATACATAACTGCAGATAATGCTGCCGCAGTTGAGGCCCTGCGGGCTGAGCTTGCCCGGGCCAAGGAGCAAGCCAGGATGAGTGAGGCAGCTGCCAAGAAGGCAGCTGCTGAGTTAAAGGCCGAACAGGCTGCTCGGCGCCAGTGCGAGGAGACAATATCTACCATGACGCGTGAGCTAAAGGATGCCAATGTTCGATGCGAATTCCTCGAGAAGGATAACAAAGCCAGAACGGTCAAACTCGGTAAGGCCTTACAAGAGGCGAGAGAAGCATGGTGCGAGTCTAGAGCGGCTCGGGAAGAGATCCGGCAAGCTGGGGAGATAGCGGCCGGTAAGCCTTTCTTATTATAGACTAAATTCGGCGATCCGAAGTATGCCCCCCTTAATCAAATGTGGAGTTCTCCAGACGCATTCTTGGACTTGCCGAAGAGTGTCTCCGATGCGGCGCAATTTTTCCAAGCGCAAGAAGGAAGTGCAACGGAGAAGCTTTTCTGGTCGCAATTCAGCATGCCGAAGCATCCGCTGTTGCTGAACGAACAGATGGCCCAGTGGGCCGAGCTCCACAAGATATCCGGATCTGCCATGAAGGACGTCGTGGTCCGGCTGTGGCCGACTAAGCCAATTCTGAATAGTTATTTCGGTTTGGTGCAGCGACTTGTTGATGTGGTGCCGCGTATCGACGCTGTTAAGCGGTCAACATGCATTGAGGGTGCACGGATGGCCTTTGCCCGCGTCAAGACGTACTGGGCGAAGATGAAGGCCACCGATATTGCAGCGAAGAGTCCACCCGAGGGCCAGGACCATCACACGCCAGAGCATTATTTTGAGGATGTCCTAGAGGGTGCCCGCTTGATAGAGGGTCAGTGCTCGAAAGATATAATATTCGAGTGAATATACCAAATTTGTAAAAACAATATTATGATATATTAAGGCCATATTTTTATACTTTTACTTGAAAGTTTTGGTTCCTCCTGTGTGGCTGTTCTTCGTATAATCTGAAAGTTTGCCAGTCGTCGGCTTCAGCCCCCTCGCATATAATACGGGGGTGTTCGGAAAAGCACTTGATCACTCTTGACCCAACGTATTGGTCCATGAAGGAGGTGTCAATGCGGCAAACTAGGCAATCGGACTATAGGGCTTTAACACTTTCACTTAGCCATAGGAGTTTGACGGCGGGTCTACGATATAGCCCCTGGTATGTACGCATTTACCCGAAGGTGCGTTACATAGGTGACCAGAAAAACGGTCCTTAGTGTAATACGGAAAGAATCGCGAAGGATTCTGATGAGTCATCGAGTGGTTGACCAGCTCTCGCCGCATTATGACAGTCAATTTTTGGCTTTCTCTACTGAGGTGCTCATCCGGATAAACCAGGACACAATCGCATTAGTTCTCCCTTTACTACCCTAGCCGATATAGTGGAACGTAAGGTAGTAAGCACAGGAGCCGGGCAACCCAACTATTGACCAAAGACATGATTCGGAGCTGATGCATATAAGGCCAAACTCATGACGCCGAAGTGTGCTGAAAAGCTGTTCGGACTTGTCGGCAACTCATGTGTTGCCGTATCGAGCCCCTGGCAATTTGTGCCGAGGTGCGTTCGTGAAACAATCGAAGAAGCAAAATTCAGTAAGTAGAAAAAGCGAATACTGAATACGGGTTATGTTCACTGGAATCTGATTGACATGTCAAACGCGATTCTACAGATTATAACGCCCCTACCCGGGCTATTTAACATGCCGGGGGCCGAGGGCTGAGGAAAAAGTCACTTTACAGGTTTAAAATAAAGAGTGTGGTCTTACAAAAATCATTAGGACCTCCTGTCGCACGTCTGCGCTGCCTTGCCTCGGTTAAAGGACTCCTTAGTAGGAATAGCCTTTGGTTATTTATACGAAGCCAAACTTTAGAAAGAGTCCGTAAGGTGACCAGGCTTGGAATCACCTGTCGTAAAGGATAAAAAATAGTTAGAAAAAGTAAAAAGACTATGAGGGTGCGGACCGCATTGTAGGCCTGTCCGTACTATGCCTCCGCCGATGACCATGGTATTTTAAGTGCATAATTATATATGCGCGGTATAAACTTTGCGGCTATATGGGGCGGATGACGGAGGCCAAACTGCTAATCCAGCTCTGAGATTGATTGGTCCTGTTTAGTAGAGACTGGCGGCTTGACGGCCGATGAGATACGCGGCTTGATAAGGCCGCTTTGTACTTCGGCTGCAGCAGCCATAGTACGCTCCTCTGTACGGAGGGAGCATTCCGTATTTCCGTTTATCATGATGACGCCGCGTGGACCGGGCATCTTCAGATTGAAATAGGCGTAATGTGGGACCGCATTAAAATGAGTAAAAGCGGTACGCCCGATTAGTGCGTGATAGCTGTTGCGGAACGGTACAATATCGAAGGTCAAGCCTTCGGTTCTAAAGTTGTTCGGCGAGCCGAAAACGACTTCCAATGTAATTGAGCCCGTGCAGCGAGCTTCTACGCTGGACACTACTCCCTTGAAGGTAGTTGTGGTGGGCTTGATTCGTGAAGGATCAATGCCCATTTTGCGGACAGTGTCTTGGTAGAGTAGATTAAGACTACTGCCGCTGTCCATAAGGCCTTTCGTTAGATGGAACCCATCAATAATTGGATCGAGGATCAGAGCTGCCGAACTTTCGTGACGGATACTGGCTGGGTGGTCCTTGCGATCAAAAGTGATTGGGCAGGCCGCCCATTGGCTTAATTTTGGGGTGCCTGGCTCTATGGCATTGGCGTCCTGTAGTGCGCGCTTGCGCTCCTCTGTAGGGATGTGTGTCACATATACCATGTTGACTGTTTTTACTTCGGGGGGAAATTGCTTCTGACCCCCGGTGTTCGGTTGGCGAGTCTCTTCGTCATCGCTATCACTGGGCGGCCCCTTCCCCTTGTGTTCGTCGTTAAGCTTGCCGGCTTGTTTGAAGACCCAACAGCTTCTGTTGGTGTGATTGGCTGGTTTATCGAGGGTGCCATGAATCTGGCAGGGCCGATCCAGTATCTTGTCTAAATTGGATGGTCCATCTCTGTTTGCCTTGAATGGCTTTTTCCGTTGACTGGTTTTGGACCCGCTGAATCCGGCGTTTACCGCCGTGTCTTGCGTTCCTTCATTATTATTTCGACGCTTGTGTTTATTGCGTCGTGGCTTGCCGTTGCCGTCTCGAACTTCGGAAGTGCCCGGATCACTGGTGTTGTTGCTTCTACGAGCGAGCCAGCTATCTTCTCCCGTGCAGAAGTGGGTCATCAGAGCGGTAAGGGCTTCCATGGATTTTGGTTTTTCTTGACCGACGTGGCGAGCAAGCCATTTGTCTCGGACGCTATGTTTAAAGGCCGCGAGGGCTTCGGCGTCCGGACAATTGACAATTTGGTTCTTTTTAATTAGGAACCTAGTCCAGAGCTTCCTGGCTGACTCCCCGGGCTGCTGGATGATGTGACTTAGGTCGTCGGCATCCGGAGGCCGGACATATGTACCTTGAAAGTTATCATGGAAGGCGTCTTCCAAGTCTTCCCAGCTGCCAATGGAGTTCTCTGGGAGGCTGTTCAGCCAGTGCCGCGCTGGTCCCTTTAATTTTAGTGGGAGGTATTTGATGGCGTGGAGGTCATCACCGTGGGCCATGTGGATATGGAGAAGGAAATCTTCAATCCATACTGCGGGATCTATTGTTCCATCGTATGATTCGATATTCATGGGTTTAAACCCTTCCGGGAATTCGTGTTCCATTACTTCATCAGTGAAGCAAAGGGGATGTGCGGCGCCTCTATATCGGGCCAAGTCGCGACGTAGTGCGGATGTAGTCCATCTGCGGTTTTTGGCCCAGACGTGGTTATGCTCGTTACGTCTGGCTTGATAGTCGTCGTCGCGCGCCAGGGCATGCCCCCGCGATCCGTAGATCGATCTGGACTGACCTGCTCTATTCTCCAGGTCTTGCCGCAGGTCATATGTGTATTCCTGAGCTGTAGTGTCTTTGCCTTTACGGCGAGGTAGTATGGGCAGGTGTTCGGCTTGGGTTGCCGCTTTGTCCTGGCCACGTGGTGGTCGGTCAGCCGCATTACATGTTGATGGCATGGGTTCAAGTGCCTCGTCGTCGAATTGGGGTAGCAGTTTACGCTTCGGGTAACTTTTAATGGGACGCTCGAGTCCGTATTCCTTGGCTGCCAGGACATCAGTCCATCTGTCGTTGAGTAGGTCTTCATCAGCTTGAAGCTGCTGCTGTTTCTTTTTCAGGCTCCTCACAGTGGCTATTAGCCGGCACTTAAAGCGCTCCTGCTCGACGGGTTCCTCAGGCACGATAAAGTCTTCGTTGTCGAGGCTCACCTCATCTTCGGAGAGTGGAAGATAGTTGCTGTCCTCCGAGTCTTCGTTTATGGCCTGTTCGTCAGGGCTGACTTGCCCATCTTCCCTATCGTCCTGTTCGGAAGTTGGCTCGACGGGATCTTCTTTGTCTTCGGCATCGTCTGGAGTATTGTTTTCTCTTGTGCCGGTATTGCTGTCTTTTCCACGGCGTGATTTAGAGCGGTGCCGCTGACGTCGGCGCTTTGGCTGTGTCTCAGGAGGTTTATCCTCGACTGGATCTTTCTCGTTATCGCCGTTATTCTCTTTGGGAGTATCCACCATGTACACGTCATACGAGGAGGTGGTTGTCCAGCGCCCAGTAAACGGCGGGTTTTGGGCCTGCTCCTCTCCGGCATCGTCGTCCATACCGTCGATGTCTTCGGAGTCGTAATCGAGCATGTCGGTTAAGTCTTCGACAGTGGCAATGAAGTGGGCGGTGGGTGGGAAGCGAAATTCTCCGTCATCAGCCTCCGGTTCAAACCGTATATAATTCGGATGTGAGTCCCCCGCTAAGGAGAGGGTTTTTAATGAGTTTAGCACATCACTCAAAGGTGAGTGCCGGAAGATGTCCGCGGAGCTGAACTCGACGATCGGCGCCCGATCGAGCTCGATGGGCGCGGACGCACGCGGTTCGGAACCTGTGGCCGGAGACGAATCCGAGGTTCCGTTGACATAGATCCCGTTCGAAGTTGGGTCTGTGTGCGGCTCCAACGCCGCTGAGTCTGCGGCTTCCGTGGCGGGGTTGAGCTTCCCGTCCTCGGATGGCGCAATCTGCTCTGGATCTAGGGCCAGAGCAATTACAGGCGCTATCTCCCGGGTATGATCTGATGACAGATTTAGGTCATGTTCATCGTGGTGGCAGGGAGCGGCTGCCATGGGCTCAAATCCGTCGAAGATCAAGTCTCCGCGGATATCAGCAACGTAGTTCAAGCTTCCGAACCTGACCTGATGGCCAGGGGCATAGCTGTCGATCTGCTCTAGATGGCCAAGCGAGTTGGCCCGCGGTATGAAGCCGCCGAATACGAAGATCTGGCCGGGGAGAAAGACCTCCCTCAAGGCAGCATCATTGTGGATGATTGATGGAGCCATCGAGTCTTCTAGCGACGACACAGCGGAACTCTCAATGAAAGCACCAATGTCGGTGTCAAAACGGCGGATCTCGGGTAGGGGGTCCCGAACTGTGCATCTAAGATCGATGGTAACAGGAGACGGGGGACATGATGCTTACCCAGGTTCGGGCCCTCTCTACGGAGGTAATACCCTACTTCCTGCTTGATTGATCTTGATGAATATGAGTATTACAAGAGTTGATCTACCACGAGATCGTAATGGCTAAAAACCCTAGAAGTTTAGCCTGTCTGATTATGATTGCCTCTACGGACTAAACCCTCCGGTTTATATAGACACCGGAGGGGACTAGGGTTGTACAAAGTCGGTTACAGAGAAAGGAATCTTCATACGCGAACGCCAAGCTTGCCGCCCACGCCAAGGAGAGTCCCATCCAGACACGGGAGAGAGTCTTCTGTCTTGTATCTTCATGGCCCATCAGTTCGGCCCACCTTACGTAGCCTGGACGCCCGAGGACCCCTTAATCCAGGACTCCCTCACTCGTTACAATGAAGAAACCACCAGTAATGTTTCCGACCTTAGCCTCTTCGAAGGCCAAGGTGGCAAAGCAAGTGGATCGAAGCGCAAGACCTTTTCACCTACCGAGTGGTCGACTCGTATGATCTATGTCTTGACCAACATGGAAGAAGTGCGGCCGTACATAAAGTAAGTGTAGAACACCTTCATTGACAACTACTCACTAGTCTTGAGTCCTAACTCGAATTCTTCTCATTGCTAGGGAATTCCAGAACGAATTCTGGAAGCTACCACGGCCCCCTAGCGACGAAGAATCAGCAAACCTTCTTCAAGATACCAATGCTGATGGCGGTTTCATTTCTTGGTTCTCAAGAAAAGTAACTTTCCTAACTTTATGTAAACTTCAAGTTGTTCTTACTTGCCGGTAATGCTTCCAGTAATGAACCTGACAATCTCCTATTAATCTTGTAGGCATATCAGGAGGTTGATATGGACGCGAAAGTGAGGGAAGTAGCCAAAGGTTTTGAATACGAGGCCAAGTCATTTAAGGCTTACGACATGAATGGGTATCGCTTCCACACTGATAAACACACACGTGAGAGGCCCAATCGAAGGTCAATCAATAGTGGGGTCTATTGTCTAGGGATAGATGGATGTCACTACTATGGAACCATGGAAGAAATTTATGAGCTGCAATACTGTGGTTTACAAGGTGTGAAGCCCATCTTATTCAGATGCAGTTGGCTCAATCCTGAGAAAGTCAGACGGACCCCTAGTATTGGTTGGGTCAAAGTTGAACGAGCATCAAAATATGCAGGAAATGATGTCTATATTATGGCTCAACAGGCTACACAAGTGTTTTATCTCCCGTACGCGTGCACATCTACGGAACATATCGATCTCTTGAAATGGGATGTCATGTACAAGGTACCCCCGTGTATCAAGGTACCTACCCCAAACAAGGACGATTACCACATAAACCCTAACACATACGAGGAAGAGTTCTATCAAGAAGCAGACAATCACTAAGACGAAGATGATGCAGAGGAAGATGATGCCGTGCATCACGAAGATGATGCTATGGAACATGAGGCCATGCATGACATGGAAGTAGATAATGCGGAGGACGAATATGAGGATGTTTCTGACCCTCGAGATTTGGCATTACTTATGTGATGGCACATGGGGCTAGATGATGACGAGGGCCCCCCTAAAGACTTCGAGGATGAATGTATGAACAGGCGTGATAGCGATGATGATAGCCCTGATCCAAATGTTACACCTAATATTGACCCTTATTTCTAACAACTCCATGTAATCGTGTGAGAACTCTATGTATGCGTATCACAACTCTATGTATTCGTGTGTGTAACAACTCTATGTATTCGTGTGTGCAACAACTCTATGTATTCGTGTGTGTAACAACTATATGTATTATTGTGACAACTCCATTTTTTCTTCATATGTGATATATTTATTGTATTTACATCAAGTTGTATCATCTGTACTAACTGGTTTGTTCTTCTTTGTATCAGGTGATTGAAACATGACAGGTGGCAACAAGAATCCAAAGGAAAGTTTGAAAGATGTGGCAGCTCTGTACAAGAATCCAAAGGAAAGTTTGAAAGATGTGGCAGCTCGACCGGTGAAAGCGGTGGCCGCTCCTGCGTTGGTTGCCACAGCCGCCAAGAAGGCCAAACGACCAGCGGGTCTAGACACCCGTCAGAAAAACCGGGCGAAATGAGCTCAGGTAGGACGCGGGGGAGGAGTAGGAGGCGGATGAGGAGGGGGAGTAGATGAGGCAGGAGGAGGAGGGGCGAGGAGGGGGGTGAGGAGGGGGAGTAGATGAGGCAGGAGGAGGAGGATGAGTAGGGGACGAGGGGAGTAATGAGGCGGAGGAGAGGACGAGTAGGGGGACGAGGAGGGCGAGTAGATGAGGCAGGAGGAGGAGGGGGACGAGGAGGACAAGTAGGGGGACGAGGAGGGGGAGTAGATGAGGCAGGACGAGGAGGTGGACGAGGAGGGGGAGTAGATGAGGTAGGAGGAGGAGGGACACGAGGAGGACGAGTAGGGGGACGAGGACGGGGAGTAGATGAGGTAGGAGGAGGAGGAGGAGGCGGACGAGGAGGGGGGCGAGGAGGACGAGTTGGGGAAGGAGGAGGACATAGAGCAGCCCCGAGTAGAGCACCTCTTTCTTCTCCTGGACCCTCTGATGCAGTGCTTCGCTGTGCTCAGGAGGAGGATGCTCGATGGCTGGAGGAGGAAACAGAGGATGAGGAGGATGCGAGTGAGGATGAGGAGGATGAGGAGGAGGTGGTGGTGGAGGACGAGGAGGAGGAGGAGGTGGTGGAGGCCGCCGCCGCCGAGAGGAGGCTGGTTGTTCGTCAGGTTTCTGAGGGTGGGGATGGACCCTCACGAGTGACGGAGCAGCACGAGGTGAGCGGCTCACAGCCGGGCAGTTCGACTATCAGCACTACTTCCACAGGGAAAGTGTGGATGTGTGGTCCTTCAAATCTTCCAAAACGTCCATATGTGCATAGAGACGTGTTGATTAAACCACTGGGAGAGAAGTAAGTGGTTATCTCGACTCATCCCATATAAATTGTACCTTTGTCATTTCATCACATATAATATGACTTCACTCTTCGTAATGCAGGAGCTTAGTAAAAGGTGGTGAGAGGCATCTGCCACGGTCGCCGAGTGGCATCATTGGGGGTCTTTGTAGGTTAAATTCTCCTGGACTGGTCACTTTGTCAAACGGTATCATTGAGCCAGCCTCATCATGGGATCACTACAAAGTCGCTCCGGATTTCCTGGATATGCGTTAGAGGGTTTATGATAACAGACCCTTGCGAGTGGTCAACGATTTCTGGGTAAGTCCTTTCAAACACCTGAATGTCAATACCAAAAAGGTTTAAATTTTCCATAGTCATGATTTTACCCTTCTCACATGTATGCATGTTTGTAGGATTTCTATACATGCGTAGAGGGTCAGAAGGATCGTGCAAATGTGGTGGTTGAGAATATTGCCAAGAAACTAGTCCATGACATGCACTATGAGGAGCGCGTCTGGTTAGTGGTCAAGTATCACGCGGACTATCTCAACCAGAAGATTTCCAAAAAGGAGGCTTGAGGGAAGCATCTTTCACGAGATAATTACTTCAAGGCAAGTGACGATGGATGCTTGCTATTACCTACATTGCCGCAAGTTAGATTCCTCACTAAGATATATTTTTTTACTTTACAGGTGATTCCTCGGTGGTGCGCCGACAAATGTCCGTGCTGGGAGAAGATCGTCGAACGGTGGACAGATCCAGGGTGGCAGGATGAACACAAGGCAATATCTGAACGGCAAAAGTTGATGGGTTGTCCAGGACAGCGTCAAGGCAACCTCACCATCCCAGGTGTCGTCTCCAAACATGTAGGCAACAACATCCTTTTCTTTTCATCATTTTCTCTTTCATTTGTGAGCATTCCCTTGATTGTTTGGATCATTTTCTTTTGTAGAAATAAGACACTGGCAAGGATATCTCTTACTTCGAGTCGTGGACCATCAAACGTACCAAAGACGACAAGGACAAAGACCCTCTCCACCCGGAGAGGGACTGGATCAGCTCTAAAGCCCGATCAGATGGGGAGAACTACACCAAAAAATTGAAGGAGACGTACGGGCAAGAGGCTGGTCCTCACGTGCTGCCGTTTGACCCTCTTGTGGCCATTGCCGCGGCAGGCGGTAGACCGAATGGCCGGATGGCACTTCACCTCGATTCTGTCATAACCTCCTCCCTTCCGAGAGTCAACACGCTCCGAGCTATGAGTACTGGCTCTACTCCTACCATAGAGCGTCACGTACCACATACCACGACCATTATTGAGGATATTCAGGTCAGCGCTTCTTCATTGATCCTTCATGGTCCTGCATGTTTGCATTTCAACGCGAATGACATTTGCATTGCCATATTGTAGACTCGACTGATTGACACCTAGAAAGAACAAGATGCAGACCGAGCTAAGCTGAAGGCACAAGATGATCTAGTGAAGTCTTTACAACATATGGTGGCCAGTCTTTATTCCATGCAAGGCAAACCAGTGCCAGAGATGCCACCGACACCAGAGTGGAACATTGTGAGTTTCGTTCAAACTATTTCTATCACCATTTTCGGCATTACCATATGCAGTCATCTCATTATTGGGTCAATTCATCACAGCTCAATCCATCACAAGGGTCGAACAATGTTCCGGTAGTTCCACCTCAAGTTGGTGGAGTTGGGGAAGCAAACGCCACACAAGATGTTGATGTTACCACTCCGATCTCCAAAACCACGTGAACTTCTTGTTATGTTGTGTTTGAAACTGTTCCTTGTATGTGCTTGAGAACTATTGCATCTTGTGTGATCTTGAGACTTGCAAACTTGTGGTAGTCGAGTGTGCTTGACAACTATTCCACCTTTTATGCACTATTGCTTTTATGTGGGATGTTCTTGAGAATCAATGCTTTCTTTGTTCAATGATGCCTATATGTGACATGTTCTATGTGTGATGAACTATATGCTGCTGCTGTATATGTTTTGCTGCAGGAAAGAAACAAAAACGCAAAAAAAGGCTGCTGGGCACAACAATACCGAGAGGGTCTCTCGGCAAAGACTGTGAAACTGGAACTTTTACCGAGAGGGCTCTCGGTAAAGGGTGTCAACCTGTAGCGCCCCTGACAACTTTACCGAGAGGCATCTCGGTAAAAGTACAAGGTTTACCGAGAGGTACTCTCGGCAAAGATGTCCCCTCGGCATCTTATTGTGGACCCACATGTCAGGAGCTGACACGTGGCGCACTCCTATTGGCTCTCTTTGCCGAGAGTGGCTCTCGGCAAAGATGGCCCTCGGCGTGTTAACGTGGACCCACATGTCAGGAGCTGACACGTGGTGCACTCCTATTGGCTCTCTTTGCCGAGAGTGGCTCTCGGCAAAGATGGCCCTCGGCGTGTTAACGTGGACCCACATGTCAGGAGCTGACATGTGGCGCACTCCTATTGGCTCTCTTTGCCGAGAGTGGCTCTTGGCAAAGATGGCCCTCGGCGTGTTAACATGGACCCACATGTCAGGAGCTGACACGTGGCGCACTCCTATTGGCTCTCTTTGCCGAGAGTGGATCTCGGCAAAGATGGCCCTCGGCGTGTTAACATGGACCCACATGTCAGGAGCTGACACGTGGTGCACTCCTATTGGCTCTCTTTGCCGAGAGTGGATCTCGGCAAAGATGGCCCTCGGCGTGTTAACGTGGACCGACATGTCAGGAGCTGACATGTGGCGCACTCCTATTGGCTCTCTTTGCCGAGAGTGGCTCTCGGCAAAGATGCGCCATGTGGCAACTGCCGTCACCGTCTGTTGTCCGTTAGCTACTTTATTTTGTCGAGTGTTACTGTTCGGCTCTCGGCAAACACTTTGCCGAGTGCCCGTGTCCTGGCTCCCGGCAAATTCCTGTTTGCCTAAGAGGTGTAAGCCGGGTGGCTTTTGCCGAGTGCGGCACTCGGCAAAGGCTTTGCCGGTGGGTTTTGGCCCTTTGTCGAGTGTCCATGGCACTCGGCGTATATGTCGATTCCAGTAGTGACATGTACAACAGTGGGATATGGATACAGATGCTCCATGATAAAAAATTGTTTGAAGCATCTATATTGATTTTTTCTCCTAATGCAAGCTATCACTAATGGGCCACATCAATGAATAGAAAATAAAGACTATCACTACACATGCTTCTCTACTCTACACTTCAACTTTTTTAGCTTTACGCACTGGACCACACTTTTTCCCTAAACACCCGCCTCTTGCAGAGGATCCCGCTGCTCCATCTGAATCTACTTTTTCTGACATTCGATTCTACATGGCATGCGGGGCATCACCCTGAGGCTATGCACTGTACATGCCCTTATGACTTCGGATGAACAACACGTGCATTTCAAAAGAACTAGATGAAACCTCGCATGTTGTTGCGGAAATATTTTGCAATATATTTCAATGTGATTCATTGTTTGAAACATGAATATTTCAAGTATAATAATATAAAAATCAAAAACTAATAATATATATAATTTATTATGTTTGATTATTCTAAAGTTGTAAAATGTTTATTACATCATAATAGAATGAAAATTCTCATATATGTTTGCATCTTGAGATGGGTCTTTTTTATGCATGTTTCATGATAAAGTGAAATGGTTGCATGTTGGGAGATATATGGTAGTGGGGTTGGGTCTTTTCTCATGCATGTTGTGCAGTGATGTGGCATACTTGCATGTTGAGAGAAATAGCTAGTGGGGCTAGCTATTTAGATATAGAAGATTAGGACCCAGTCAACACTTTGGTGAAAGAATTAGGACTACCCATACATTTTACTCTTTTTTGATATTCTATGGAATACCTTGGCGTCCCCACTGGGCAAAGTAGCTATGAGTCCCAGCTATTTGGGCCATCCAATGGCCTCCATCAACGGTTAATATTGATTCAAAATTTACACTACTAGTATATAGAGAATGCGTTTTTGCTCTCGACCTCCAAGGAGGCCAATTTTTTTAGAAATTCAAATTTTGAAAAATTTGATTTCAAAAACATCTGAATTTTTTTGTACAAGTAAACAATGATGTGAGGCATATGTATATAAAATTTCAGGATGAAATACGTTGAAATGCGACCTGTAAAAAAGACAAATTCATGATCTAAGAGGATGAATAGTATCATGTGTTAAAAAGCCTCATAGTTGTCTTTTTCGCACGGCCCTCATTTCAATATATTTCGTCCTGAAAATTTACACACTTGTACACTATGCCTTCATCTATATTTGTATTTTTTAGAATGTTTTGAAATGTAATAATATGATTTTTAAGAATTTTAAATTTTGCATTTTGAGGCCTTCATGGAGCTCGGCATCCAAAATCAATTTGCGCTAGTATATAAAGAGCCCTACAATTCCATGACTAGTAGAATGCCCGTGCGTTGCCACGGGCCTTTTAAATTTTTTTCAATTACACCTATGAATACAATGCATATCAATTTCATATGTATAGATATTTTCTGATTGCACCTATAAATATATGCATGTAACATCCCAAATTTTCAATTTGGAATGTTTTACAATATTAGCTAAGCATCTATGCATTTTGATTGAATTATGGTGAAATTTGCAAAGTTTCAGATGCATTTGGATTATTTTCAATTTGAATTTGAATTCAATCCAAATTGGCATTTCAAATTCATTTCAAAAATCCCTGACAAATACTTGTTCAAAAGTATGAGAGGAGCTAACATGACACTCCAAAAAATCAGAAGAAATTAATGCCAAAAGTTTTTTAGGCCAAATTTGGTTTCATTTGGAATTTTCAAAAAAATATTTTTTTATAAAGTTTGTTTTATGCCTGTGAAAAATAGTCCACTATTTAGGGTTTATTTTTCTGATAATTTTGATATATATATATATATGTCCTATATAAAACTACTTTTATTTCCTTGTTTTTATTTATTTTCTTTCTGTTAAAAAAAAGAAAACCGCAACCTGCCCCCGCACCCGATCTCTCTCTCCCTCGGTCGCCCGATCTCTCTCTTCTCTCTCCCTGATTGACTCGCGGGGCCCGCACCCGTCTCCCTCCTCCTTCAACCACCGCACCAGGATCTCGCCGCCTCGCTCACGGCCACGTCCGCTCCCCCCCTAAACCCTAGACCGACTCGCCCCCTCCCCAAGAAAACATGTCATATAAAACCCCTACGCTCGCCTCTCTCGAACCTCCCTAAAACCCTACCCTAACTCCACCCGTAGCTCACGCCCTCGCCGATCGGATCTCGCCACTGCCACTGCCGTTCACCGCCGCGCCCAACGTCGATGAGTATCTTCATCCCCCAACTCTCGGCCATCGGCCTAGCCAGACTCCACGGCCCGTTTTGACATGGTTTCGTCCGCCTTCGTCTGCCACAGGGAGTACCCCAAGCTTGCACGCACCTCGCCGGACCCGAAGAGCCCCCAGGCTCGGCCACCGTTGTCTCACCGCATCCGTCCTCCCCGACCATCACCGACACCCCCACAAGGACCCCCTCGTCGAGCCGCATTGCCTCGACGCAACCCCCGCCGCCGACGCCCACCGGAGCAGCACCGCCACCGCCGCCCGAGCCGCGCCACCGATGACGTCCACTGTAAGCCGCCGGTCCCCCCCCCACCGTTGGATCTCCCATCTACGCGCTAGATTAAATCCCGCGAATGCGTAGGTTTATTTTAATTAGATTGGTTTTTCTTCGGTTTAATTTAGGTTTAGTTCGAACCGGACAGATCGATTTCTTTTTGTTTATTCACGCACGTGGTTTAGTTAAATAACGGCCGAGTGCAATATAGCTACAGATCGCCCACCGCTTAGCCCAATAGAAGCCCGACACGTAGCTAGAGTCTGTTTTGTTTTGTTTTAGTATTTTCGCTTCTGTTTTAAAAACTTAAAAAGTTCAATCTTCTAAAATCAGTATCTACTAGGATATTGAATATTTTATTTTGATTCTTTTTGCTATAGATTGGAATTTTCTTAAAGTTTCTGTAGATATCAAATTTGCCCATGTTTGAAGTTTTGAAATTTGATGTACATGACTTTTGTTCAAATCACTAAATTTGCAATATCTTGAGCTAGGATTAATATTTTCTTAGTGTTTCTTTATGCTACTGGTTTCTTATGACTTTGTCTATTAGTACAATCAATTTGGTGAATTTTAGAATTAATTAAAATTAGATTATCATGAAAACGTACTATTTTTTATTATATATCTTTTGTGCTATTTCTTTTATTTTAATTGTTTTAAATTATTTTCTTTTTTTATTTTTGTTTTGTTCATATTAGTTTCTCTAGATTAACAGTAGCAATTTTATTTGAAATAAAAAATATTTTAGTAATTTATTTTCTTTTGTTTTGCTAAGAAACTTGTTTCGGTCATTATAGGAGTTTCATGAAATGTTTTAAAGTAATTCTTTTTGCATAAAATTTTCTTTATGTTTTTATTTCTGTTATTTTGCAAAAAACCTTATTTTTGTTCTGTTATAGAAACGCTTAGTAGTAGAAATCTATTTTATAGCTCATTTTACTTGTAGTAAAAACGTTGCATTAAGTTTACTGATTTTCTTTGTTTCGTTTTTTAGTTTCCTTTGTGTGTTTTGATGATTGTGTGATAAATTAGTTTTACTTGCTGTTATGTTATTATATTTGTATGATTGTATGCTTATTATGCTTTGTTTGTTTCGATAGAGTACCTAGAGTACGAGGCTTGTTACTACGAGTCATTAGCGTTCGAAGATCATCAGCAAGGCAAGTCTTTGATCATGAATTTTTACTACCTATGTTTTATTGCATTAGTTGATATCCTCCCCACCATGCATGCAAGTAGGAATTTAAGTTATGTTCTTGAGTAGTATCATGAGGTAGGATGAACCCAAAATCCCCATGTTACCAATGCCCGATACGTTGTAGTTAATTTTTGATATGCTTCATAGATGGGGTTGGTTAAGTGGTTCACATGGGAGATGTGAGAGTCAAGATGATGACAACCTCAAGATTTCAAGTTGCTCAAGACGGACTTCAAATTCACTACTGGGTGGAGGATGGATGGACGGGCACCCTGGAGCACCCAGTGGTTTACCCAGGGATGCATGGAGAAGCGCCATGACATCTTGCGGAAAGCTTCACCCAGCCATGAAGAGACGGATGGATATACCTTGACCGGAAGCTTACCTGTGTAGCCGCAAGCCATTATGGGCTCTGGCTTGGTCGACCCAAGGCGTGACTCTGGATGGACGGTGCCAGCAGATGTAGAAGAACGATAGGAAATGGATGGGCACCGGCAGTGGCCCAAAGGATCCCTATTGAAGACCCTATTTCGTTCGTCCCGTCTTCAAACACCATGCAGTGCGAAGACTTAAAGGAGGAATGATTCTTGCAGGTAAAGTGCACAAGACTCTGCAGAGTGGAAATCTAATAGATTAGTCGTGTTCCCGGTTACGGACAACTGAGCCTCTAGAATTGGACTTATTCAGAACTCTCAACACCAAACATAAATAAATTAATGGGTTATTAATTATTTCGGGTATGAGACACTGGTTGGCGGAACCATCTCAATAACAACCAACATTTACTAGTAATTGCAAGCAAGTCCTTTGTTGTAGGGAAAACTTTGCTTTTCGCTAAGAACTTAAAACTTAGAGCCCCACAGCCAAAATTGCATATAGTGATAGTATATTTATTATTGTTTTCTCTCTATGACTTGCCGGCATATTCAAAATGATGACCTACACAGCTGCAACGTCTCATATTGCAGAGGAGTTTTCTGACCAGGAGTGATGCTACGATCTAAGCTCGGTGATTGCCCTTTGGAGTCGGATGGACTCGCTTATCGTCTATGTTTCCGCATTAGTTTTCTCATGAGTTGGCCTTCGGCCGAATTTATTCTATTGTAATAAAGACTCGATATGAGATAGGATGTAATAAATCAGGTGTGATTGAACTTTGATATTTTCATCAATGTACTATGTGTGCCAGCATGATCTTGGGATGGTACAGTCGTACAGATGCACAGAGACTTGACCGATTTTGGGTCGGGTCGCTGCAGAGATGGTATCAGAGCACATGCTGACCGTAGTGCATAACCCCTAGGATCGAAAAGCCATAAGAAGAATTACTTCATGTTTTATTTTCTGTATATCTCCCTTGTTCATTTCTGACTTCTCTCCGATTTAAACATTTTAGATGGCCGCCGAGTTCACCCCAGTCCAGCTACCAGAGTTTTGCCAGCCGGATGAGATGATGCCTTTCGGCAAGCAGTTGGTCCAGACCATCAGGATGCTGAAGATTGCTCTGCCCTCCATCACCGGGACGCCTACCAATGCACTCCCAACAGACACTCGCTATAGGATTGTGGTGCACATTCCAGGGAGAACTTTTGGAAGCTTCTCAGAGCCCATTGACTTCGAGTTTACTGCTCCCACTTGGATCCTCGGGAGATACATGGCTATTCATCGTGCACTTGGACACCTCCGAGAAGAGTACAAGGCCGAGATTGACGCATCATACCTCTCCATGATTTCCTGCAGAACTGCAAATGGAGATATCGTGCGCACCGTGGATGATGACTCCATTCTCTCATATGTCCAAGACCTGGAGACGCACATCAGGACTGTGGAGGTTTAGATGCGCAGAAGCTCAAAGCTGTTCAGGAAGCTGATCTTCCGTGAACTAGAATTGGAGGATAAAGCACGCAAGGACTGTTGGAAATATGCCCTAGAGGCAATAATAAATTAGTTATTATCATATTTCCCTATTCATGATAATCGTTTATTATCCATGCTAGAATTGTATTGATCGGAAACTCAAATACATGTGTGGATACATAGACAACAACATGTCCCTAGTAAGCCTCTACCGGACTAGCTCGTTGATCAAAGATGGCTATGGTTTCCTAGCCATGGACATGAGTTGTCATTTGATAATGGGATCACATCATTAGGAGAATGATGTGATGGACAAGACCCAAACTATAAACGTAGCATGTGATCGTATCAAGTTTGTTGCTATCGTTTTCTGCATGTCAAGTATATGTTCCTATGACCATGAGATCATGCAACTCACTGACACCGAAGGAGTACCTTGTGTGTACCAAACATCACAACGTAACTGGGTGACTATGAAGGTGCTCTATAGGTATCTCCGAGGGTGTCTATTGAGTTGGCTTGGATCAAGACTGGGATTTGTCACTCCGTATGATGGAGAGGTATCTCAGGGCCCACTCGGTAATACAACATCACAAGAGGCTTGCAAGCAATGTGACTAATGAGTTAGCCCCGGGATCTTGTATTACGAAATGATTAAAGAGACTTTCCGGTAATGAGATTGAACTAGGTATGGAGATACCGACGATCGAATCTCGGGCAAGTAACATACCGATAGTCGACAAAGGGAAACGCATACGGGATTAGCTGAATCCTTGACATCGAGGTTCGACCGACAAGATCTTCGTAGAATATGTAGGAACCAATATGGGCATCCAGGTCGCGCTATTGGTTATTGACCGTAGAGGTGTCTCGGTCATGTCTGCATAGTTCTCGAACCCGCAGGGTCTACACACTTAACGTTTGGTGACGATAAAAGTATAGTTGAGTCATTATGGCAGTTACCCAAGGTTGTTCAAAGTCCCGGATGAGATCCCGGACATGATGAGGAACTCCTGAATGGTCCGGAGGTGAAGATTGATATATTGGATGAAGGGTATTGGAGTCCGGAATTGTTCCGGGGGTACCGGGTGATGACCAGCATCATCGAAAGGGGTTTCGAGGGGCCCCGGCAAGTGTTGGGGGGCCCCATGGGCCAAGGGGAGGGGGAAAACCAGCCCACTAAGGGGTTGTGCGCCCCCCTCACCCTTTCCCATGTAACCAGAAGGGGTGGGGGCGCTCCCCTAGGGCAGCCACCCCCTTTACCTTGGGGGCCAAGGCTCCCGGGGGGGAGGCACACCAAAACCCATCTAGGGTTTTCCCCTGGTGGCCGCCGGCCCCCCTAGGGAACCCTAGGGCGCCCTCCTCCTCCCTTCCCCCTATATATAGAGGGGTAGAGGGAGGGCAGCTGCACCCATCTATGCCACGGCGCTGCCCTCCCTCTCCCTCGTAGCCTTCTTCCTCTCCGTAGCGCTTAGCGAAGCTCTACTGAGATTCCGCCACCACCGCCGCCACCACACTATCGTGCTGCCAGAGGACTCGAGCTACTACTTCACCATCACATGCTGAATCGAGGAGGTGATGGCGTCATCAAGCCGTACGTGTGTTGAACGCGGAGATGCCGTCTGTTCGGCGCTAGATCGGAGTTCGCGGGACGGATCGTGATTGGATCGCGAAGACGTTCGACTACATCAACCGCGTTTCTTAACGCTTCCGCTTAGCGATCTACAAGGATATGTAGATGCAATCTCTCCTCTCGTAGATGGTCATCTCCTAGATTGATCTTGGCAAGCGTAGGAAATTTTTTGTTTCACATGCAACGTTCGCCAACAAGGACTTCACTGAACACGAAGAAGAAGTCAAGCATTTTGTGGAAAGAATCGAGAACCTGAAGACTTATGTTGCCATAATGGAGGAGAAGATGGACCTGGGAGAAGACCTCATTCTGAGTGGTGATGATGGACCCGTAGTGAGCAATGATAAGGACTACGAGGAGAGCTCCACTGAAGGACGCACCAAGAGGAGACGCACCACCGGAGGACGCCGCATAGGAAGACGCACTGCTGGAGGACGCAAGGACATCTAAGGAGAACACTTAGTCATGACCGCCATATTATTTTTATTTTCTCGTTGATCGATTAGGCCATTATTTTCGATTTGTCTTGAGATTTGTAGTCCGAGATTGAACTATGTTTGAGTTGAATGAATAAATGATTGGTGTGATAATGATTGTTGCATTCATATGGGTAGTGCTATTTTCTCTTTAGACCCTTGTTCTATTCTAATTTCTCATCCACTCCAAAACATCAGATGCCTCCGAGACGTGATCCCGGATTCACTTTCCCGCCGGAGCTCACCCAGCTGATCCAATAGCAAAATGCCTTGATGCAGATGCTCATCCAGGACCAAGGCAATAACAACAACAACAACAACAACAACAACAACAACAACAACAACAACAACAACAACAACAACAACAACAACAACAACAACAATCCACTGCCACTACCCCCTGTCGGCAACCTGACTCAGTTCTTAAGGTTGAATCCGCCAGTGCTCTCTAGCAGCACTGGGCCGATTGTTGCTGATGATTGGCTCCGCAAGATCGGAAGGGAGCTAGCAACTATTGGATGCACAGATGCTGAGAAGGTGCATTTTGCCGCACATCAGCTGGATGGACCCGCAGCATCGTGGTGGGAAAACTACACCGCCACCTACCCCATGGCCACAGTTAGATGGGATCAGTTTCAGTAGGCCTTCCGCACCGCTCATGTCTTAGCTGGAGCAATGAGTTTGAAGAAGCGTGAGTTCTGCAACTTACGCCAGGGGAATCGTATTGTGGGGCAGTACTTGGACGAGTTCAGCCAGTTAGCTGCCCCAGATGATGTGGCCACAGATGTCGCGAAGCAGGAGAAGTTTCTCGAAGGACTCAATGATGAGCTGGGAATGGAGCTGATGGTGGCTACCTTCAACAACTACCAGGAGACAAGGCCATCGTCCTTGAAGGCAAACAGCAGCAGATTGATAGCCGTAAGCGGAAGTATGGCTAGGGGAAGTACAACTCGCACTACAAAAAAAAAGACACATCCATGACATTTTGGCCCGAAGGAAAAAAAATTATGTCATGCTTATAACACTTCTGTGACGATAATTGTGACAAAACCACGTATCATCATAGATGTGGTGGGCTCCTACTTCTATGACAAAAAATCATGACAGAAAATGGGCTTTTCGTCCTGGGCGGGCCGGGGACGCACCTGCATGACATTCTTTGGGCCGTCCATGACGGAAAAATCGTGGTAGAAGCGAGGGCGAGTAAAATATCGGGGAGTTCCCAGTTACGGTGGGTGGTCGGGGCCGAGTGATGCACGAAGGTTTGCGCGTTTCTCTCGTACACATACGCGCTTGTGTGCGAGGAGTTGGGCTCTAACTGAACCCGAGCAAGGCGTTCGCTTACTGAACCCGAGCGATCGATCCCTTGGCTGTTAACTGAACCCGAGCGATTACTTCGCTACTACTGCTAACTGAAGCCGATCGAACTTGCTGCCTCTTGATGAACATTGACCGTTGTTGGGGCTTGGATGAACAGTTCTCGGTGGGGGTTGGATGAACCGGACCCCGTGGTAGTAGAGGCCGTTGCTGCCGGATGAACAAGACCCCGATCGAGAGGAGGCCGCCACACACCACCCGATCGAGCCGGTTGGGGATGGATGAACAGGACCCCGTGGAGGGCTGGTTGAATAGTAGCTGGTGGAGGCTGGATGAACAGGACCCCGTGGATGAACAATAGCTGGTGGAGGCAGGAGGAAATCGACGGTGGATGAACAGTAGCAGGTGGAGGCTGGAGTAAGTCGACGATGGATGAATAGTATCCCGTGGAGGCTGGAGCGAGGCAGTAGACGGTGGATGAACAGTAGCCCGTGGAGTCCCGTTTTGCGGTACGCCACACCCCTCCCGATGAATAGGACCCCGTTTCGACCGTAGGCGCTCCAACACAAGTCTGTTTCCTCCGTTTTGCGGTACGCCACACCCCTCCCAATCAACAGGACCCCGTTTCGACCATAGGTACTTGAACAGAAGGCCGTTTCCCTCGTTCTGCGGTACGCTAGACCCTTCGCGATGAACAGGACCCCGTTTTGACCGTACGCGGTCTAACAGAAGGCCGTTTTCCTCCGTTCTGCAGTACGCCAGACCCCGTTCCGGCTGTTCCGTCTAAGCCGGTTGGCTCCCGATGGACAGGACGCATTCCGACCCAGTGGCTTTGCTCTCGATGAACAGGACGCGTTCTGACCCAGTCACTTGGCTCCTGGTGAACACGACGTTGTTTCCTCCATTCCTACCCAGCCGGTTAGCTGCCGATGAACAGGACGACGTCGCTGCCGTCCGTTGCCTCTCCATGTACATGAGCCCTGGCCGTAAGTATGCGCGCATACACGTTCAAGACCCCGCCCGTATGTACGTATGTAGCCGGATTTACTTTCTTGCAGCGTGGCTATACATACGTGTACACAATATATATAGATGGGACTGAGTGACATGCTACGTTCGCACCTCTACTATGACACGTGCATCTCCTTACTCGGCCACGGTTCATCACTGCAGAGAGAGCGATTGACCAGTATGTACGTACACGTTCGCGACTAGACAGACAACCGTATGCACGGTTCGACCCGGTGGGTCCCAGCTGCCAGGGAGGATAAGGAGGCACTTCCTTGCGTGCGAAGATATAGCTGGTGGGTCCCAGCTGTCAGGGGGAAGAATCAGTTTTGCCTGTAATATGGACGCACTTCCTTGCATGCGAAGATGTAGCTGGTGGGTCCCAGCTGTCAGGGGGAAACATTTTTTCACAAAATACGGCGGCCCTTCCGGTGGGTCCCTGCTGTCAGGTGGAGGAATCATTATTTTGCGCGTAATAAGGAGGCAATTCCTTGCTGCGGCCGTGGACCCAGCTGTCAGCCTCTCCACATACAGTCCTCTTCCGATGGAAGTCGTTCCTTGACCACGTTGACCACGCCGCGTCGAGAGCACCAAGGCGGTGGACGACGGCGAGGCCTAGGAAGGGAATGACCCGGAGCCGGGGAAGACTCGGCAATTGTTTCCCACATAGACGGGAGTACGAGGGTTTACTGGTTCGGCTGCAGTGTGAGGCTGTTGTCGCCGGAGAATAAAAGGAGGTCTGTGTGAGTACAGGGATGGCCAGCCAAGCAATGGGAGTAGGGTGGGGCGGTGAGGCCTGCACGGCAGCACAGCCAGCCACGGGACGCAGGAGCAGGCGGCACGGCCAGCGATGGTTTGGGCGGCTGGAGCAAGAAGACCAGAGGTTGAAGAAACTCGACGGCTGTTGGATGGACATCGTACGGTCACTGCAGCTAGAATCGTTTATATTGACTAAGTTGAGAAATCCTGCGTCCGCTCCAACTTAGTAGGCCCACAAGTTAGCCGCCAAATATGGTGGGTCCCAGCTAGCAGGGGGGAGTATTCTTTTTTTTTGCGTAATAAGGAGGCACTTCCTTGCGTGCAAAGATATAGCTCATGGGTCCGAGCTGTCAGCGGGAGGAACTTTTTTTCGTGAAATACAGAGGCGCTTCCGGTGGGTCCCCGCTGTCAGGTGGAGGAATAATTATTTTGCGTGTAATAAGGAGGCACTTCCTTGCATGCGGCCGTGGACACAGCTATCATCCTCTCCACATACAGTCCTCTTCCGATGGATGTCGTTCATTGACCAGGTTGACCACGCCGCGCCGAGAGCACCAGGGCGGTGGACGACGGCGAGGCCTAGGAAGGGAACAACCCAGAGCCGAAGAAGAATCGGCAGTTGTTTCCCACACGGAGGGGAGTACGAGGGTTTACTGGTTCGTCTGCCATCGCCGGAGAATAACAGGAACTGTGGGTGCGTAGAGGGATGGCCAGGCCAGCGATGGGAGTAGTGTGGGGCGTTTAGGCCTGTGCGGCAGCACAGCCGGCCACGGGAGGCATGAGCAGGCAGTATGGCCAATGCTGGTTTGGGCGGCTGGAGCAAGAAGACCAGAGGTTGAAGAAGCAGCACGGCTGTTGGATTAACAATCCAACGGTCACTGCTGCTAGAATCGTTTGTGGACTAAGTTGACAAAGCCTTTCATACACATCAACCTTGTAGACCCACAAGTCGGCCTCCAAATCTGTCCCAAATAGCATACAGCCCGAAATTTCTAGCCAGATTCAAATTAATTTAAAAAATAAGGGATAATTGCATTTGAGCCCTTAGTTGTGTCCCACTCGACAGGATTGCCCCTAATTTTCAAAAGCCAGTGGTTCTGTCCAACCCACTTTGGTCGTCTTGTGCTTTTGCCCTTTGACCGTTTGACCGTCACTTTGAAAACTTCATAACTAATTCATACTAAATCAGAAAAACCCACTTTGGTATCTTATTTGCATTTTTCTGATTTAGTATGAATTAGTTATGAAGTTTTCAAAGTGACGGTCAAACGGTCAAAGGGCAAAAGCACAAGACGACCAAAGTGGGTTGGATAGAACCGCTGGCTTTTGAAAATTAGGGGCAATCCTGTTGAGTGGGACACAACTAGGGGCTCAAATGCAATTATACCAAAAAATAAACATACCTTAATGTAAAATCCAATGAAATTTTACCTGCACAAAAACAATGAAATTTAAAATATCAAAATCGGAAAGAAAAAAGTAATTTTGGAACTAATTGCCAGTTTGCCGTATTTTTCATTTTACAGCCCATTTCTTATTACTTATAGCCCATTTTCTGGGCAAGCCGAGTGCATCCCTCCTCGTCTTGAAAGATTTCAGGCCCAGCAGGGCGTAGAAAAGCAAGTAGGCCTCCGTTGGTTATTTTGCAAAAAACAAAATAGCTGGGCTAGCCATTTTCAGAAAGAAAAAACAAAACTGGGCTGGTCATGTGGTAAACATATGAAATAAAAGCCTGGGCTAGACAGGCCACAGCTCCCACACAACCCAGTTGATACCCTGCTCCATCCTGAAAACAAAAAAAATACTGCGCAAGCTGCTGGGTCCCGGGTGTCAGCCGCTCCTTGTGCAGTTAACTCGCTTATTGACTACGTTGACAGTGGCGTGCGACCCAGATGTCAGGAAACCATCAGGAGGAACCATTTTTTTCTTGTAATAAAGGAGGCACTTGCTTGCCTACTGCCATGATCCTGGTGGGTCCCTACTGTCATCCTCACCATGTACTATTATCTCCTTATTCCTCTCGGTTGTTGACCATGTTGACAACACCGGAGGGTGGTGCTGCAGTGAGCGAGCCAAGGCAGAGGACGATGGTGAGGCCTCAGACGGGAATGAATAGGAGCCAGGGAAGATGCACAGAGTTTTAGGGATGTGACGTGGCCGTGATGCGTGCGCGGCAGCACAGCCAGCCGTGGGAGGCGGGAGCAGGCGGTCCCGCCGGCGCTTGTTTTGCTTTGGCGGCTGGAGGAAGAAGAGACTGAAAAAACATGATAGACGTTGAATGTCAATCCAACGGTCAAGGTTGGCACAATCATTTGTTGACTAAGCCGACACCACGTAGCATACTTTTTTATAGGAAGAAAAGAAAAACTGGGCTCGTTCGCCAGATAACATTCCCGAAACTGCCACCGTTTGATCTTGCGTCGCAACTAAAACTGCCAGGAAAATGCGTTCATTTGCCGTCCTCCTCCCAGGGAACGTTCGCCACATAACATTCCTGAAAATCAAAGACTTGAGAAGGCATACAGAACAAGCTAGTGTACCAGTAAAGAGACGTTGCTGAGTTTTAGAAAAAAGAGAGACGTGCTCATGTAGCTGGTTCGAATCCAAACCTAGACTATGACAATATATAGTGCTATGCTACTCTGCAAGTAATGAAACTGACATATCCAATGTTCGCTTCTTCTCTTCTCTAGTTACTTTGCCTAGCATCAGAAGCTCCGGCCGCAGCAACCATGTTCGCTGGCGGCTCGTCCACCTGCTCTTCAGCAGACAACAACCAGATATGTGCCAAGTCACCACCCGTACCATCCCCTGTGGGTCTTATCACACCCCTGCTCGCACACTCACCGCAGCCGGTTGCTCATCGCAACCCGCTGCCATTGGTGTGGTGCCACTGCTGCAAATCACGCAGAGTCATCCGCCGCATCTCAACTACAATCCTCAACCCTGGCCGAGTCTTCTACAAATGCCCGAATCATGGGGTAATAATATGTTTAAGTGTTGTTCGCCTGCTTTCAGTTGCTGATTTTTTTAATAGTTTGGTTGATGATCTTCCAATTTGATTCATGCAGAAAAGGAAAGATTCATGTGATTTGTATTTCTGGGACGTTGCTGATGCGGGGGAATGGAACTGCGCTGATTATTTGGTTAGCCGAGGAATCCCAATACCAGCAGGTTGGGGTGTTGGACAAGTAACTGAAGGAACGACAGAAGAGGAAGATGCAGAGCAGAAGGTTAAAGATGTAGTTCATCTAATCATGGCCAAGCAACAGTTGCTGAACGGCCTTGACAGTAATGAGGAGGTGAAAGAGCTTGTGAGGATAATGGGCAAGATCATTGTGCTCTGTAGGATGATTGTCTCTTTATTTGCAGTGTATGTAGCACTCGTGATGTATTCAATGGCTATGACATGAGCACTTTGCTGAAACTAGTAATGAATGAAACCTGTTTAGAAGGTTGGGCGTAGTGTTGTGAACATCTAATGATTTCTATTAAAGGAAATCGGGGGTATCCCCTTTTGCTCATAAATAAATAAATAAATAGCAGAGGCCCTTTTGCTAATAAATAAATAAATTAGCAGAGGCCCTGTCGGCTCAGCTTTGTTCCCATTCGAAGACGTCGAGCAAATTGCAGTCCAACAACAAACTATGTCATCAAATACAATTTTCACAGCCAAATATGAGTACAACTAAACAACAATGTCATCATGTTTTAGTCGTCATACAATCACCAAACACAAATCAACCTACATAATAAGTGATGTTCTCACAGCAAATTACTAAACAACAATTTCATCAGGTTTCAGTTGTCATAGCAAACACAATTTCACATAGTAGATAAAAAGTCGTCTTCTCACAGGCAAATACGCCAAAAGCAATCTAATCATCATCCACAGCAGCAGCGTCAACATCTTCGCCATGTGTATCAGTCTGAACCGTAGTTCCCCCCAGTGTCATCTTCTTCTTCATCCTCAATGTCCTCGAACGTTGGCGTCTTATTGATCAACTCTCGTATGTCCACAGCCTGACAGGGAATCTTTTCGCCAGCGTTATTGACGTGATGGTTCTAAAAGATGTTAGGAACATCTATGGAATCTTCTACATCAGGAGCAGTGTAAGCATCATCTTGTTGTGCAACTTCATTAAATGAATTCCTCTGCTCAAACCTTTGCAATACTCTCTAGTCATCGCTACATGCATATGTGTCTTCCAAGAAAAATGTATGTGTTGCTTGATTTGCCAAAATAAAAGGCTCGTCGGTCTGGTACGCTGCCTTGACATTGATGGATTTGAAATAATCATCAGCTCTGGGTTTTGTGATCCTGGAAAATAGGTTATACCAACAACAGCACAATAGAACCACACACCGATGAACCTCAAAACTGGAGATATACTGCAACTGAACAATGTCTGTTATGTTAGCATACATTTCAGTTGTCTCTTTGCCATTGTATCCGTGCTCATGATGGCACTGTTTTGTGTCTTCCTGCCTTTGTCACGTGCAAGGGTGTTGTAGTGCACATCTTCAACAACGCAAGATTCATAATGTCTTACCCGAGTATCAGGACCCATTGCTAGTGCGTAAAGGGCATCATTAAATGCCTGCCCATCCTCCTGCATCTTCTTAACCTATGGTTAGAAAATAGACAAGCTAATCATCTTATGTACTCAATATATTAAAAAAACTGACAGTGCAATTCAAAAGCTTACACGGCTCTTGAACCATTTCGTAAATCCTGCCATAACCAGTTTGTTAATGTTTCTTGGATTTTGTGGCAGTAACTCCTTTTTGTAGATGCTGCACAACATAGTGATCATGCCAAACATCTAAATATATAAGAATGTGCTACAAGTTTAGTAGATTACGATGCATAAGCTGCAGTACTTAGCACTTACTCGATATAAGGTAGAATCTCAGGATAGTTAATCAACACATACCAAACCATTTTGTCAAAATATTTAGGTTTGTCATCTTGTCGACTCTTCCCTGTAACTCGAACAGAACAATCGAAAACATTGAGCTCGGGATTGTCTTCACCCACCTCTTTGCTAAGCTGATCAGTTGTTTCAATGTATTTTGAGCAGAATGTCAACACTTCTGTAGCAATGTAGGCCTCTGCAATGGAACCCTCAGGTTTAGCTCTGTTCCTAACATAGCCCTTGAAAGTGCCTAGCCGCCTTTCAATAGGGTACATCCAGCCATACTGTACTGGACCTCTAAGTAGTGCCTCATCAGGTAGATGAACAACCAAATGCACTATCACATTAAAGAAGGCTGGAGGATATATCTTCTCAAGGTCGCATAGGATAGTTGGTATCTTGTCTCTAAGATGCTCCAAAGCATCTATCCTAATATTTCTACTGCAGAGTTCCCTAAAGAATTGTCCCAACTTTGCAACTGCTCTGTATAAGTCAGGGCGGCCCAATCCTCTAAGGATAACTGGTAAAACCCTTTGAAGTAGGACATGGCAGTCATGAGGTTTCAACCCTTGTACCTTGTTTCCATCTGCACTGACTCTCCTTTCAGGGTTGGAAGCAAATCCATGTGGGAATCTCACACGTGACAGGACCTTGCAGAATTCTTTTCTTTTTACCTTGTCCAAGACGTACACAGCTGGTGCCATATCCCGTGATGCACCATCATCTTCCACCTACAAATCCTTTCTGATACCCACGTGTGTCAAATCAATCCTATATTTTAAGGTATCTTTCATCTTGCCTTCAATATTAAGAAGTGTGCCAATAATGTTGTCACATATATTTTTCTCGATGTGCATCACATCAAGATTATGCCGCAGATCCAAATCTTTCCAATACTACAAGTCCCACAAAGTGGACCTACGGGTAAACAATAATCTCTCTTCTGCTCTGCCATGCTTCCTTTTCCCGCTAGCATTATCAGGATGGTTCCCTGGTGTAATATGCCTGACCTTCTCTAATTCCACTTGCAACTCATCGCCGGTGAGCCTCTTTGGCGCATCACGGTTTTCATGCTTTGCATTGAACACATGTCTTTGGTATTTTGTAGGACACGGCTTGTCCTTGGCAAGGAAATGGCGGTGTCCAATGTAATAGGTCTTGTTAAGTATTGCGTATGACAGCGAATTCTTGTCACAGTGAACACATGCATTGTAACCATGTGTCATTCGCCCTGACATAGTGCCCAAAGCCGGATAATCATGGATGCACCAAATTATAATAGCACATAGAAAGAAATCAGCCGGTGGGCTGCTATATAGGTCTCGAGTGAGAACACCCCTCTATAGCTGTTGAAGTTCCTCCACAAGAGGCTCCATGAATAAATCAAAATCCTTTCCAGGACTTTTTGGACCTGGGATGAGCAAGGCCATCATGTACTTTGATTCTTTGGTGCAGATATTTGGTGGCATGTTGTAAGGGATAACAAGCACTGGCCACATGCTATATGTGGCGCTTTGGTGGCCAAATGGGTTGAATCCATCTATAGCTAAGCCAAGTCTAATGTTTCTCGGGTCAGCAGCAAACTTTTTGTGTTTCTGATTGAAGCTTTTCCAGTCACTACCACGAGATGGATGGATCATTACATTCTGATCTCTGTACTCATGGTTCCTAGAATGCCATAGTGCATCCTCTCTTGTTTCAGCATCATGAAACAACCTCTGCAATCTTGGTATAATTGGAAAATGTGTCAGAACATTATGAGGAATCCTCTTCACAGCATCGCCATCTTTCCATCTTGATGATTTGCATTTTGGGCATGCACTTAAGTTGGCATAATCCTTCCGGAACAAAACACAATTGTTCTTACAAACACGGATCATATCATATCCAATTCCAACTGCACGAAGGAAATCTTCATTTTACTGTAGGTGTGTGGCAGCTCAGACGCATCTGGGAAAGATTTGCGGAAAGCAGCCAACATTGCATCGAATGATTTGTTGGTCATCCACTCAGATGTCTTCACCTGAAGAAAGGTGACCATAGCTGAGAATACTGACATCTTATTTCCTGGGGTGACTGCCATGTTGCATCGTTCCAGCAGGCGGGCCCACCATTTTCCTTCTGCAGGTGAAAGTTCACGAAATGCACGAGCATTTCGTAGCATTATTTCAATGTTGGTCAAACTCACTGGCTCCGCCACCACCACCTCCTCCTCCTCTTCCACCTGAGCATCAGGCAGATCAAGATGGTGATCTGCTGCTTCCACATAGTCACTAACATTGACGTTCACAGCTTCACCATGATGAACCCACCTAGTATATGTGACCGACATCCCATACAAGTGTAGATGATTTTGCACAGTTGACTGGGGTCTTGTAACTAAATTCATACAACTGCTACACGGGCAGAGCACATCTGATTTTGGACCACCGTACTCAGCTCTGATAAAGTTCATGAAGTTTTCAACCCCCTCGACATATGCAGCGGAGAATCTTTCAGCAGAAGTTATCCAAGTCATGTCCATCTGTTAGACATACAAATTAGTTCTTCTACTAGATATTAGAGGAAAAACATATATGCTTTTTTATAAAGTCGAGAAAAAAATACCTAGGTCGATGTCTAAAGCTATGGCAAGATATTTGGACAAGCGGATCTAAGTAACGAAATATATGTAAAGCTAATTCAGCAAACAGATTTGAGTGCTAAATTATGGCAGGCTATTTCAGCAGTCAATGAGGCTGAGCACACAACCATCGAAGGCCATCTCAGCAACAAAGATCGAGTATAAAACGGTGTCGAGCTATTTCACCTAACAGATTGGCTACTAGACCATGGCAATCTACTTCACAATAAATATATGGCAGGATATTTTAGCAACTAATCGGGCATGGCATGCCATCTCAGCAAAGCAGATTGAGTGCAGAACAGGTCAAGGAAGCTTCTTAAGCAGAGCATATTGACTGTAAACTATTTTGGCAAACAGTGAGATTAACAGTGTCTATCAGCTAACATTCAGCGCTACTCCGACATGCACGGGGCCTTAGTCTAGAATGCGCGTACCATGGGAGAAGATGACCGCCGTGCATCTCCACAAGAACGTCACCAGCGGTGGCGGCGTGGCTGGAGGACGGCAGTCTATGAGAGCGTACTGTGGGAGCGAGAGGATCACCGTGCATCCCCTCGACGAACAGCGGCGCCGATGTATCGGCACGGCGGGGAGGGCAACTTTGGCGGAGCGAATGGAGTGGAGGGGGCTTGGGGGAGGGGGGTTTGGGGAATATTATTGGCTAGTTGGCCGAAGGGCAGTTGAATTTGGGATTTAGGGGGAATTTTCGCGCGATGGGCGGGGGAGTTTGGCGCATGGTCGGTTTTCTCCAAATGCGGTCCCACGTGTCAGTGAAGAGGCAAGCCAAAGCGCGTTTCATTTGCATGAGCCGTGTGCAGGACCAACCGTGTGAGGGGTGCAATGCGACCGTGACAGGCGTGCTGTGAGTGTACCGCCTTTTTCCTTTTAAACTTGGTGCTTCATGCGATCCATCGATACTACTACTAGTAATCCGGCAATCCCGACTAAAACGGCGCGGCCGGGTCTTTTTCCGCGCGATATGCTGGGAGGTTGGCTTAGTTTGTTTTTTAGGACTTTATTTTTTAGGACAAGGCCTAGTTGGTTTGACAGACAGAGCGAGAGAAATATGTGAGATGCGTGAATGTGTAGTGTACGTACTATTGGAGTGCCTAAGATAAATTGTGTATATATACCTATGTGTCTATTTACTTCGCATGTTAGCTTTGTCTCAGGTCAAACCTTCTAAACTTAGACCAAGTTTATAAACACAAAAACGAATCATCATTCAATATATTTTCACACAATATATCTTACTATTATTGTGAAAGTTCATATACACCGGACGAGATTCATGCAAACACGACAGATTTTCATTACATTTCGAACTTTTATAGGACAGAAAAATAAAAGAAACCCGACCCAAAACCTATTCTACGGCAGCGACCGACATCCACTTTCCTTTGTACTTCCGCATCGGTGACGACGTCCTCCATCTACCGTCTCCATGAACGGCGGCGGGGTTCAAGACCCGTGAAGTGAAGGTGCGGTCTCCGACGAGGAAGAGTAGAACACGGAAGACGGACCGGCCAGTTGGCACACCATGCCCTGCCGCCTCCCATGCCCTACTCATCCTCGGAGGAGTCCCCGACCTCGGCGGTGCCGGTGGACATGAGGTCGATGATGATGGATGTGGACGGTCTGCCGCTTCACTTGCCACATGCGCCACCGAACATTGGACGGCGGCAAGTAGGACGCGTGGCTGGCGGTGCTCCCGTCATCGGCCGCCAGCGTGGCCACCGCTTGTGCGGTCGCGCCCACATCCGGCTATGCCGGTATTGCATTGCGAGCGGCGATTTGAGCAAGGGCGGCGACCTCGAGCTTCATCCCCGAAGACAAGCTCTCCCACAGAGCGTTCCTGCTCACGGTCATGGTGGATGTGGTGCCAGGTAGGAGGATGTGCTATGGTGTGGAGTTGAGCTGGGCATTGCCGCTTTAAGTAGCACATTCTGGTGAGGCCAAGCGTCCGGGTGCATCAATAAGTGGCCGGAGTTGGTTCCTCGGGCAGCGAGCCTGCTTAATGATGGCATACGGACGGACGGCATGAATGCGGGCAGCTGGCGCCGGCTGGGAACGCACGCGCGCGACGGCGCGAGGGACGAGGGTTTTCTGTGTGCCAGGGTAGTCAGCTGCGGGCGTGGCAATGTTGGACATGCCCTTTGCTCACATGCGATCCCACATGTCATTGAAAGACGACCCGACATGGTCTCAGGTCCTGGGGATGCAGTTGGCCGCGCTAGAACACTCTGCGGACGTGTCGCGGCGCGTGTGCACTTCAGCGCCCCGTGCACCCTCCACGAGCCGGGTGTTGATCTGCTGGTCGTGCCACAGTGGTAGTGCCACCCTCGGTACCCTGAAGCCGAGCCTATCCATCGGCGATGAGCGTGTCGCTCACCGCGGTCGCCATGTCCAGAGGCGGTGCGCGAGCTGCGCCACATTGCTGGCCCCCATGACCCACATGAACGGTTGCCGGTGGTGAGGAGGTCGTGGGCCAGCTCCTCCATTGGACTCGTCTGCGCCACGTCATCCCGACAGGTGTGCCCCACATGTCGGTTCCCCTGTTTTCCCGGACAAATTCGAGTGTCAGTATGGCCTTATTAACACTCGGCCAACCTCTCTCTCTTCTAGTCTAGTAGTAAATGACGCGAGCGGGGGAGGGGGAGGGACGTCGGTTTGCTCTCAACTGTGGTCCCACAAGCGAGCGAAAACGCAAGACGAAGCGTGTTCCATTCGTTGAGCAACGTGCAGGGTCCACCGTGCTGGGGTGCAATGCGAACGCGACAAGAGTGATGTACACCGTCCGTTCCTTATGAACTTGCATACTTCGAGTACACCTTTTTTTGAACACAGTACAGACGCAAGCGCTCATACATGCGCACATACACTCACCCCTATGAATGCACACATGCACACCCTACCCCTATGAGCACCTTCAAGAGACTGAGCCATCATATCTACTAGCAAGATGCCCGTGCATTGCACGAAACATCAAGATGCATTTTTTTATAAAACAACTATTGTGATTGACCCATGCGGGAGTAATCCCATGTGTAAAAACTAATGATATCTCGAGAAACAGGAGAGATAAGCTGAGGAGGAGTGGGGCGGGGTGGTGATTGGTGGTCGGACTGAGCGGAGGCATGGGGATGGACGACACCGGCAACGGCCACCATGCCAGATTGTTCCAGAGGCTTCCTTTTTAATTGCTCAACAATGAGGTTGTGGGAGATAAGGATGAACGAGGGAAGGCCTTATCTGCAAATGTGGAGAGAGGTGCAGGTATCTTTTTGCAAAATTGCCATAGTTTGCTTTCTATCTGTCAAATATAGATCAGACGGTTTATAATGCAAGATGGCAAGCACACCATCATCACCAACTCGGTTTTTTCTAAGAGCAGAGATATGGTGTGAGTGCCATCTTGCAATATAGACCGTCCGATCTATATCTGACGGATAGAAAGCAAACTATGGCAATTTTGCAAAAGGATACCCTCACCTCTCTCGTTCATCCTTATCTCCCACAACTTCATTGTTGAGTAATTAAAAAAGGAAGCCTCTAGAACAATCTGGCATGGTGGCCGCTTCCGGCGCCGTCCATCCCCATGCCTCCGCTAAGTCTGATCACCAATCACCACCGCGCCCCACTCCTCCTCACCTTATCTCTCATCTTTCTCGAGATATCATTTTTTGATGAAATTCTCGAGATACCATTTTTTCGATGAAATTCTCGAGATATCATTAGTTTTTACACATGGAATTACTCCTGCATGGGTCATTCACAACAGGTGTTTTGTAAAGAAATGCATCCTGATGTTCCATGCAATGCACGGGCATCTTGCTAGTCATCTTGGGATTTACGAAGTCACAGCATCATCGTCGACAGGAATGGTGGGGAGGTCCGGATGTCTGCCACGTGAAACTCCAAAACTTTGGTCCCATCCCACCCCACAACTCTCCAGGCTCCAGCTGTCTGGCTTTGCAAACTCCGCACAGTCAAAACCGATTGACCTGTCATCACCGGAACCACTATTCACACCAGAACCTTCACTGCTCGGCCTACGCCAGCTACTTGTCGGCCGGTCAGCACTGCCCCAAAACCACACCTCCTCTCCAGCCCATTCCCCCACCTTTCGATCCCCTAGCCCGCATCAGCCATCCCCTAGTTCGCCGGAAAGCCATGGTGCGCCGCAAGATCAAGTACTACAAGATGCTGACGCCGGAGCGCCGCGCAGAAATCGCAGCGGCGGTCGGCGCCACAGACCTCTGTTCCCAAGCTCACTTTGCGGCGGGCCAATCCCCGAGTTCTCTGGAGCCAAGCTCCGAGGAGGAGGAAGCTGATCCAATGTTCATGGCGGAGGTCGCAGCACAGAAGGCCCCCAATGCATATGAGACGATGGACGTCGACTTCATGCCGGTGTCCAGGTCCCCCATGGTGCAGGTGGACCAGCGGTTCAACCTGGCGATCCTAAAGGAGGACCGGGAGGCGGAGGCTCAACTCGACACGAAGCGCGCGGATGCCGCTGCCATCGAGGCCCTCCTGCAGGCAGAACCGGATGTCGTGGACGTGAACCGGGCGGCGGAGGCTCAACTTGACGCGGAGTGCGCGGATGCCACTGCCATCGAGGCCCTCCTGCAGGTGGAACCGGACATCCTGGACTTGAATCGGGCAGCGGAGGCTCAACTCGACGTGGAGCGCGCGGATGCCGCTGCCATGAGGCCCTCCTGTTGGCAGAACCGAACATCGTAGATGTGTACCGGGCGGTGCTCGCGTCCATGCAGAGTGCCCGCACGCTCCACGTGAACGAGTAGCTGGAGGCCTAGGACAACCACGGTGTGGAGACACACGTCGGCAGCTACGGCTGGTTCGCGCCGGCAGCTAAAGACGACGAGTCCGTCTTGTCCCGCGAGCAGTGATAGTTTTTCTTTATGTTGTTGTTTTTAGTGATCTTTTGCTGTGTAAAAACATATATTTATGCAAGTCACCTGACTTTCATCATTTGGGTCAGTCGACCATTTCAGGCGGTTGGATGAATATCCTACGTCTCCTAACCCTTCTTCTTCCTCACCTCTTCTTCTTCCCCAACAGACCACCGCATGGGCTGCACAGATCTTCCCCAACATGCGGTTGGATAAACGTACTGTATGAACGAAAATTATGTGTCGGCGGTAGGATGGCTGAGTTTGGTTTGATCACATGCGGTAGCACGTGTCAGTGAGGGTGCATTCCCTTGGTGGGGTTTGCGGCGTGCAGGAGCGACTGTGTGAGGGTACGGTGCGACCGCGACAGCCGTGCGCAAGTGTACCTCCTTTTCATTTTGAAAAACTTTAGGCAAGCTTGGCAAAAATGTGTGGCAAAGTATGGCAATGCAAGGCCTAGACTCAAACAGGATACAAGTACGTACTACTTGTGTTAAAAAAGAAAGGCGGGGTTTTCCTTCACGGGATTGATCGATACAAATCCTCGTTTGACGTGTCAATTAATGCGTATTTTTTTCTCCAACACCCAAAGAGCTAACCATCTCACTCCTCATTGCTTGATTAATGCAGCGCCATGCAAACCAACCTTCTCACTTCCGCACGCATGCAAGGGTATGTTAATGTCCTTGGCTGCTAGTACGAGGCAAACCCCATCAATTTTGCCTTGATTAGTGTTAGTGGCCTTCTGCAAATTGTAATTTTGATACTGGCCTTGTATACAAAAAATGGAGGTAGTAACTATTTGACTTCCTTCCCCATTGCGGTGACGTCGACGATATCTCGAATGTTATGGCTTTGGCGAAATGCGTTCGACGGAGCACACCATTGAGGGAGACCACGGTAAGTCGCTCGCAAGCGCCGCCTGCAAGCCGAGACAACCACCTTCTTTGCATCTAGGAAGTCCGTTGAACCAAAGGAGGAGTAAGTGTACTACTACACAATAGCATCGTCTGTCTAGCTTAGTGTGGTAAGGTAGTTTCTCGAAGAAGACGATGGAGAAGTGGAGTCAGCAAAGAGTGAAATGATGGTTGCTTTGTCCGTGCTTTGTGATTTGTGATAGAAGGGACAGGGGACTAGACTCTATGCTCTATATTGTACATGCGTCCAAGCACGGGAGAAAGTGGAGAGAGGTTGCATTTTTCTATTCCTTAAATTAATCAATTAGGGAGCTTTGGTTCCTTCTTTTTGGCTTTGGCAGCACCCTCCACAATGGTTCCCATTGATGCCAAAAGCTATTTTCACATTTGGCTACACATTGTGGATGCCCTTAACCGTACCACTTGGTTTTGCTCCTGTGTGCTATCTATACAAATCTCGATTATATCGATCTAAAAAATTATATCAAGATTAGTAAAAAGGAGGTGATTTTGCCGCGCGGAAGGCGGAGGAGGTTTCTTATTTTTAGAGGACGTTGGCCTGACAGTTTGCTAACATGCGGTCCCATGTGTCAGTGATTTACCAAGCCGATCCGCGTCCCACATGAGGCAGAACAATGGCAGAAGCAACACGTGGTTAAGTTGAAGAAGATGAGGGAGAAGCAGATTCAGCAACGAGTGAAATGATGGTTGCTTCGTCCCTCCAACTTCTTTTTTTAGCATCACTTCGTCCCTCCAACTTAATTGCGGGAAAGGTGAAGCTTTGTGATTTGACGCCTCATTGCTCATTACTACACTGGCGCCATGACCGGGCTGCTTCACCCCTGCTGCTCTGCACTATTATTTCGGTATGGCACGTGGACCCGGTTGCTTAATGTCCCACATGTCGGTGAAAGGGACTAGAACATTTTTGAAAGCGAGCGCTCCACTCTTACGACGGAGGAGTACACGACACGGCGGCCCAGTGAACTGTTACTTGTACTGTAGTACTACTATAGTTTTGCTATTTCGCACGATCCATCGATACAAACCTGATTAAACAAGCAAGGGCGGGATTTTTCCCACGCGGTAGATGATACTAGCCATACATTTCAAAGGCAATTTTAATGTATGCAAACTGAATGATTAAGTAACAATATGAGATCTAGTAAAACTAAAAACACATATGATTTATTGTGTTAGAGTCTAGTAGTAGTGTTGTATTGCATAGTTGTTAGATATAACATGCGAGAATGTGTAGAGATGTACTTTTGGAGGGCCTACAGAGAGAAATTGTGCATAAAGTGGATTCAAATATTTGTATTCGTCTTCATAGCATTTGTAACTCATATCTACAGTTTGTACGGTAGACGTGAATGCTTGTTCGCTCTTACGAAACTAGTACAACAATAAGGGGTGGTGTGCGCCAATTTAGGCACTGGCACGCTGCCTACTCGGCTCCATAGAGAGAGCTAGAGAAGAGATAAATACACTGGCGGTCAGTGTATTTCAAGCGAAAAGCGTAATACGGTCACCGGACTTCAGAATACGCTCATTACGGTCACTATATACATTTTGCGATGATTATACGGTCACTTGCTCACCGTTTAGCATCGGATTGCACTCTGTTAACCGGCCAAATAGTCTGCGTGGTACTACATTGACTGGTTAAATTAACCACGTTCCTTGTGGGTCCCACCTGTCAGTTTGCATAGGAAAAAAGTAAGATAAACAAAAATTTATGCAGGCGCGACAAGACTCCAACCCGTGTGCAGGAACCACCTGGTTGTGTACGTGTCTGTCAGGGCCTGATGTGTGCGCATGCACGTGTAGGTTGAGCACTTGAGCGTGAGCATGTGTGTTGGTCGTGTGGTGTGTGCATGCATGCGTGTGTGCGTGTGAGTGTTGCGTGCGTGCGTGGCTGCGTGTGTACATGTGAGTGTTGCGTGCATGCAATTCGTGTGCATGCCTGCGTGTGTGTGTAATCACCACACCAGCTCTTGTGTGTTAAAACAGACGGCTCATCATACCAATACAAGGCCACCTTGTCCGCTGTGCCCGCGGTCATGACTTCGAACCACCGTCCAATATTTTTTTAACGTTTGTTTTCATTCTTATACATGCCGATAGGTGGGCCCAATGGTAGTGAGATAATGTGATGCAACACTATAGGTGCCACGTGGAGCGTTTAACTGGTCAACTAGTCGTGTCTTGAACAAATACAGAGCTGTACGGTGAGCCCGTGACTGTATAATAACCACAAAACGTAAATGGTGACCGTAATGAGTGGATTCTGAAGTCCAATGTATGTATCGTGCTTTCGCTTCAAATACAATGATCGTCATTGTATATATCACGAGAGAAAGATGAAACATGCGTGAATGTGCTGGGGATGTACTTTTAGAGGGCCTGGAGATAGTTTGTGTGCGTACGTGAAAGGGGCGTAGAGGGGGTCTGTGCGATGGAGAGAGATATGCTATTCGTTTCTCTTTATTATGACTAACTTTATATATAGTATAAAAATATAAAAATTCACAGTGCGGAATAAATATCATTGGGTGCACCATGCAATGCAAATTAACTATCATACTCCATATAACTTTGTAATGTTGTATATATGTAGAAATTCTAAAATAAATTTTTGGCCACACTTTGTGTGGTTTTATTCAAACGGAATGTTGTATGCAAAGTAAACATGAAGAGAGGGCTTTTTAGATCAATGGGGTATGTGATAAGATGTAACATGTGTGAATGTGTACTTGACGTATTTGGCAGGGCCTAGAGAGGGTATGTGTATGTCTTCGAGAGAGGCATGGATAGAGGGGCCGGCGGGGGGGGGGGCGTGGGAGAGATAGCACGAGAAATGAGAGAGGTCTAGCGAGAGAGAGACGAATAGGATGTCACGGCGAGAGATGCCCTTGAGTGTGTACATGCAAGGGGGGAGGGGATAGAGGCATGAGGAGAAAATATTTTGTGTGGTCTCTGTGTTGGTATGTGTGGGTGTGAGAAGATAACGAGACCTAGGGGCAGAGGGTGTGTCACCACGTGAGGTCCGGTGGGCCGAGGTGAGGCCCTTGGGTCAGTTCCGTCCTGTGCCACATTGGTCGACCCGTGACGCATTCAGGGAGACCCATGGAGGACTAGCCGTACAAGACAAAGATACCGGAGTCGTGAAGGACTCTGTGTCCATTGACAAAGCTGGTAGGATTTGTAACCCAGGTCCTCGCACTAAGGTAACCCCTTGTCTCTGATATTACCATTCATCCAACCTAACTTTAAGGGGCATCTTATAGAATGCTCTGCTCGAATCATATTCGTCAATTAGGAAGAGAGGAGGAGACAATGCGTGCGAGACAAGCCTAAAGATAATGTGCGTGCGGGAGACACGTAGGCAGGTCTATGTATAGAGAAAGGGTCGATGGGGATTGTGTGTGCGTATGCGTGTGAGAGGAAGAGTGCTTGTGATAAAGGTTAGTGAAAACAGTCGTAAATGGTTGCGAGAGGGAGGGAGGGTGATATCGAGAGCATGTGTGCGAGAAAGACACCTCGGGAGAGAGTGTGTGAGCATGTGTGAGAGACCACCGATGGATATACACCGTGTTTGCGTATGTGTGAGAGAGAAAGTTAGCGCGTGTGTGAGGAGGGGCCTATGGAGAGTGAAACTACACGTAAAAGACTGATGTACACATTGATTAAAAATATAAATTGTATCCAAATATTAGGATGGGATCATGATATTTGCAATTCGCATAAGGAACGGTCATTGATCCATCAGACATCTATATTCTATCGAATTCGAGCATGTCTATGTTATTATTCGACATAATTGATCCATAGAGTCAGTATTTTGAACTCCAGACAATGCATCGCTTTAGCAATTCGAATATAAACGTGAGTATAGTTCATGTTGTGTGTGTAAAGCACATTATACATACAAAAGTTACAAAATGAACATTATAAATAGCTAGCTAGGAACTAGCATACATTTGAATTCAACTTAAGGTGGTTTAAAAAATTCAAATTCAACATGAAGTCCATTCAATTATTTGAATTCGAGATCATGGCATTTGTAAATCATACCTAGATTATGGGGGCACCAGTCTTTGCTCTGCTTTTGTACATAATAGCATATATAGTCGTTTACAAAATAGATTCAAATTTACCTCCTCCATTCCAAAATAATCATAGTTATAGGATTTTCAAGTGTCAAAATTTCAAAAAGAAGCGCATAATTTAATGAGGTTTTCAAACATACATGGTCAAATTTAACGTTGTCTATTTAGGTCAATCCTCAAAGTTCAAGAGTACTCTAAACGTGAATGCTTCTATTTCAAAATTTCGAATGAAGCGCCAAAAGAGCCTCTACTCGCCGAAACCGCGTGAGACCAATGTTTGGTATAAGGGAATTAATTTTCTAACTCCAACCCGTGAAACCTACCGGCCCGATGTCGAAAGGTCTAAACTGGGGTAGGTTTGTAACTTGATCTAGACGCCACGCAACCGCCTCTGAAAAACATTCATACACCGTGCCCGCCTAAACACACATGCGCTCGGCCGAAATCGCTCCCGCCCACTATTTGGGACACCTGGGATTACCGTCCTACCCCCGACCCCAGTAGGTCCGAAATTTAAGAGGGGGGCAAAGTTTGTACTTCCCCCAAATTTCAAACAAGCGTGTCCCATCTGTAAAAAAACAAAAACAAGCGCGTCCCAGACCGAAACATGGTTCCCCCTTAGCTCCCCCCACCATCCCCGTTCGATTCCCCATTCGTACTCCGTGGGCACCAAAACTACCTCTCCACCAGTCGCGAAACCCTGGCGTCCTCCGTCCGCCACCCCATCCCACCCATCAACCGCCGCCCTCCTCCATCACGCCGGAGCCGATACCCCGACGTCGTCGTCCACCGCAATCACAAACGCAACGCCCTCCATGGATAGTAGTTGAAGCCGAGGCTGAGCTGCCTCCAGGACACCGACATGCATCTTACCCGAGCCAGTTCAACCATGCTGTCATGCGCCTCACCGCTGCAGCTCCAACGTCGCCACCGTCCACCGCACCGGAGCTGTTCCCGCTACGCCGTCCTTCGCCGCCTCAGATCTGCTTCCCCTCTGCCGACAGGCGGCCACCGCAACACAGTCAACAATTTGGCCATGGGTTCATCCAAGGCTCCACCCTCCTCCAAAACATTGGTTGCCCCAGTAAAAAGAAGAACATCGCCGCGAAATAAGGAGGACACAACACTGGCAACCGGAACTGGTACTCCTCTTCCCTTATTCGTGCAAATCTTACGTGTCTGCTTGCACGGTATTCACCCCACAGAAGACACTAGTTGACCGCTTCTTCCTACACTTTCTTCCTGATACTAGATGTTCCTAGTAACTCACGATGCACAAGGTTTCTCCTCATATACTATTTCACCTTACCTAGAGGTCCGTCACCCCCTGGATTTCAATTCCTGGTCAGTTGATTCCCAATTAAAGGAAGCATTCCCCGGCATAACAGGCGCTAGTCCGCCTATTACGCCAGGGAACAGCGCCTCGGTGTTTATCTTAGGGGTGTGTGGGGCCTAGGAGCTGCTGGCGCCCGATCTGGAGGTCGGCCGGGCTTAAAGGGATGGCCGGGGGGCGCTGCCAAGCACGGCGGTGGTGTGAGGTCGAGGGGAGGGCGGGGCGGCGGAGGCAGGGGTCTGGGCCGATGGTCGCTGGCGGTTCGAGAAAGATCGTCAACAGTGACTGGCGGGAGGTAGACGAAGGCCATCTGCCCGTTCCTTGTAGATCGGACGATTCATAAAAAATCGACTGACCTATTTATTTCCAGTCGATTGTTATTTTGATAGGACCACATGTGGTGGTGTGCTGGAGGAGTACCTGCATTTCCCAGCCATCCCTGTGCTCATATATTACAAAATCATACGGAGTAGAATCTAATTTTGTTTGCCATGCAATGTTGTAGAGCTATCATATGTCTCCTGTCATTTATTTTTCAGCCACCTGCTATCTGCTACTTTTACAGTGCACTAGTTCTGCACACACTTCACCCATACTCTCACTATTGTTTTTTTATGCATGGATATTTTAGCCTCTGCCGTTTACGATTGATAGAAGCACAAAATAAAAGAGAGAAGTCGCTCCAGCTTGCTTCATGCGTAGGTGTCATGGGAAACCATAGCCACCTATGGGGCCAAGGGCCCCTTTTGGTTCGGCAGGGGGACTGAGCGCATTGCACAAAGAGCGGAGGAGTGCAGCGTAGTGCAGCAGAGATCACACGGGCAGTTTTAACCAAGGTTCGGGCTGCCGCGAGGTGTAAAACCCTACTCTTGCTTTGGTGGATTGATGGTGGATGGTGGTGGAAACGCAGCGCTCTTGCCCGGCAGGGTTTCCTCGGGGCGAGAGCAGCTACGCGCGTATGGGTGTACAAGGGTCTGAATCCTTTCTATGGTTGCCATGGGCCTCCTTTTATATATTAAGGGGTCACCACAGTGGCAAATCACTCATTGTGTACTGATTAGATAGCGAACATTGCTATCATCTCTCCTCTACAGATAGAGCAGTATGCATTAAATGCGCCGCTCAGTGTCACATCATGGCCTGCCCGGCTCGCCTTGCCGGGCTGTTTGGCCACCTTCTCTCCTGTCTGCATGACACATCGCAGGGCGGGTGTCATCTAGAGGTGATTCCTATAGGAAATGGCTGCCATGTGGCAAAAGGCAGCCACTTAGCCATCTTGGGGCTTGACACCGCATCGATCGGTGACTTGCGTCGCTATGAGGTGGGGCGGTGAAGCCTTGGCGGGGTGTTTTTCCTTCGTATGCCCTGGCAGGCCTGCCGGGGCGGCCTCGAGGCTTGCTTCCGGGGCAACCTTGACCTCGCCAGGCTCTCCTGCCCGACAAAGGAGGTTTTCCCTTAGCGGTGTCTTGCATCTTGGCTTGACTTGGTCTTCTCAACTTGCTCTTTGATTCCTCAAAGAGCCTATCTCTTTACCTTGGCCTTGTCTTGGATGTTGCAATCTTGATCTTGGGCCTGTGTATGGTCTGGGCAACAGACCCAGGGTTTGTTGCACCGACAGGAGCCCCCGGGCCTGGCCCGAACAAGCTGTCGGCCATCGTCGGGGTAGGCCCTAACTTGTGCATAGGCGAGGGGGAAATAGCCGCTCGCCCTTTGAGATCTTCTTTGCTTCTTCATTAATCCGAGCTCGGATCAATTTCCGGTTCTTCCACCCGTCGCGTAACGCCAACTGCAATAATGGAGATAATGGGCCACGATGTGTGGAGTTACCCACGTCCCTTGTTCACGGGGTGGTAACTGCCACCCCACTATCCTCCCCCGCTCCAGGTGCTTCTGCCATGTGTATAGCATGCATTGCGTAGGGTTGGTGGCGGATGCGAAGGGTGCGGGAACGAGTGCCATGGCAGAAAGCTAGTGGTCGTGGATTGGCGCAGGGTGTCGGCCTTGATTCTTTGAGCCGTTGATGGCGAGGAGGAGCCGGACTGGTCGAGCGGGGCGGCCACCTCCACAAAGAAAATCCATCCTCCTGCCATGCCCGCCTATAAGAAGGGGGCATGGTATGAGAAGTTCCTCCACACCTCCTTCCTTCTTCATTTCTGCAGTTGCCCATGTCTGTCATGGTGAGAGGTCCGGGGTTTGGTCCTCCCCAAGTGGCGATGAGAACTTCTACTCGACAGCGTCTCCCTCCTCCCTCCGAAGACGCGGGGACGGAGCCCGCGACGAGGGGTGGTGGGAGAGGACGAGGTCGAGGCCGTCGTGGCGCACGGGGACGAGGGGGATGAGGTGGCGCTCTGATTGCGCCCCCACCGGCCGCCCCTCCCCCGATGGAAGGCCATGTTGGAGTCCAGCCTCTGGAGTTCGTCATCAGGCTGTATAAGCCCCCGCGCGGCTGCCTCCATCTCCCCACCCCATTCGCAAGGGCAATGGAGCTCGATCAGCCGCGTGCGTTGAGAATACACATGAGGGGCTGTGGGAATGGCAGCATACGGGTGGATGTGGATTTCCCCGCCCCTCATGTTATGTATCTTCGCCGTGGCTGGAAGACCTTTGCCCGCGCCCATAGCCTGTCGGAACGGCACATCCTCCAATTTAAGTTAATGGAGGCTGATTTCCTTTCCGTCAAGGTTTTTGGGAGCTCGGGTGCTCGTTTAGGGTGCTGCGCGGAGAGCTCGACTGACGATGAAAGTTCCTCCTTGAGTGATAACGACGAGGAGGACAGTGACGGCGATGACGACGGTGTCGGCCGGGAGGGCGACGACTCTGACTCCGGCTGAGCACCAGCTGCACCGTCACTGTCAGGCGGTGGCACCGTCATCTGCACCTGCATCTCCTCCCCGGCAAGGTGATTTGCCGGGGAGTTGGATGCAGGGGTGGGGGTGGCGCTCCTGGCTCCTCCAGCAGCCTTCCAGCTGGACCCCGGCAGGCTTCCTCGCGGGCTGCAGCTTCATTCGCCCTACCGCGTCTTGCTGGCCCTGGTGGTGGCGGTTGACGGGTCGTCTCCGCCAATCTCTTCACCATCGCCTTCGCCCGCGCCCTCCCGCTCTTGCCAGGCTCTTCGTCAGGAGACCCGACGAGGCCGGGCTGGGCTTCCGTCCAGGTGCTCCTTTTGCCCTCTTCTACTCCTGCCGTTGTGCCTAGAAGAAGAGGGGCAAGAAAGGGCAACACGGGGCACTTATCTTTTTCAATCTAAAATATGTAGGCACTTGCCAAACTTTAGTTCAAATTATGTAATCTCTTTTATCCATGTTTGTGTTCTGTAAGGTCTGTACTTGTTGATCAGCATATTAATGGAAAAGATAAACCTTGCCGGGTACTTGTGCATGGAACATGTCCAGGCAGAGGGAGAATGCCTCTTTACACTCAAGTAAACAAGTTTTTCCCCGGTAGGCTATCCTACCGGTACCCTCAAGTTGCTGCCGCGGGACTGGGCCTACCGGGCACAAATCGTGAAGAGGGACCAGCCCCCTGCCAAATTCCTCTCCAAAGGCCACTACAACCTCCCTGACCGAAGCAACATTTGAGTCAAGGGACGGGAGCACCTAAGTCTTGAAAGCGGCGAGGTTTTCCTATGCACAAGCTTTACTTACAGAACTCGTATGGATAAGAGAGAGAACTTATCTGTTTGGGCTTGCCGGGGATCGCGATGTAGGCTTGTCTTCTCTTCTCCTTTTTCGGGACCGAATCCACGGTAGGAGCCTGCAGTATGATGCAGATAAAAATGATGCCTCATGCGATCTTATCTACATGAACATGCAATCTATCGGGGCCCCCCAGCGCTTCATTTATTTCTCTGTTGCTCAGGGTCTGCACCTGGCTTTGTACAAGGGGTTACATGCAACAGAGGCAAGGCCTGTACAAAAGGGTGGCTGCCGGGCAGGGCCTGACAGCCATGCCTTACGGGTAGAACTTGCGGAGATGCTCAATGTTCCATGAGTTTTGCAACTAAATGCCATCTCCAGTCTCCAAACGGACGGCGCCAGGTCTGGTGACTCGTACTACCCGGTAAGGGCCTTCCCACTTCAGCGTTAACTTGTTTGCACCCTTGGCGGACTGAACGCACCTAAGGACAAGGTCGCCTTCCTCAAAACACCGGGCATGAACCCTGCGGATGTGATAGCGACGCAGGGCCTGCTGATAGCGTGCGGCACGCGTAGCAGCCCGGAGGCAGTTCTCCTCGAGTAGCACAGCGTCGTCACGCCGGTGCTGATCTTCCGCTACTTCATCGTAGGCAAGCACTCGAGGTGACCTGTAAATGAGTTCCGTGGGGATAACTGCTTCTGCCCCATAGACTAGGGAGAAGGGAGTCTGCCCGGTAGCTCGATTTGGTGTCGTTCTGAGGGACCAAAGAACCACCGGCAGCTCATCGATCCACCGCCTGCCGCACTTCTGCAGCCTATCGAAAGTTCTCGTCTTGAGTCCTCGCAACACTTCAGCGTTTGCCCTCTTAGCTTGCCCGTTGCTCCTTGGATGGGCCACAGAGGTGACCGAGATTTTGCTTCTGAGGGCATGAATGTATTGCATGAAGGCGTGACTCGTGAACTGGGTGTCGTTGTCAGTGATGATCCGGGCAGGAACTCCGAAGCGGCACACCAATCCTTTCAAGAACTTGATAGCTGACTGAGCAGTCACCTTTCTCACGGGCTCTACTTCCAGCCACTTTGTAAACTTGTCGATTGCAACGAACAAGAATTCAAAGCGCCCGGCAGCACGGGGGAAAGGGCCGAGGATATCGAGCCCCCAGACCAAAAACGGCCATGACAAAGGGATTGTCTGAAGAGCTTGGGCAGGCAGGTGGATGTTCTTGGAATGGAACTGGCAGGCTTCACACTTGGTGACAAGCTCGACCGCATCTTGGAGGGCTGTGGGCCAGTAGAATCTTTGCCGGAAAGCTTTCCCAACCAACGCCCCTGATCCAATGTGGGAGCCGCACATACCATTGTGTATCTCCGCCAGCAGTTCCTTTCCTCCTTCCCGGCAAATGCACTTCAATTTCACACCGTTGGGCCTCCTTCTGTACAGCGTGTCATCAACGAACTGATACATACTGGCCCTCCGGGCTACTCTTTCAGCTTCTTCTTGCTCTTTGGGAAGTTCTCCAGTTTGGAGGAAATGGACTATGTGCCGTGCCCAAGGCGGAGCCTGTGGCTCAGCAACGAGGACTAACGGCACCTCATTCGTGAGAGTGTAATCCTCGACCGCAGGGACCGGTGGCCTGGCGGGAGGATGCAGCTCAGCGACCGAATGGGAGTTGTGCCCGACAAGCTTTCTGCCGGGATCCTCGAGGGGTTCTACCGGGAGAGGCTTGCCGGAGTCCAGTTTCCTCCTCTTTCTGGCCTTTGTTGCCGGGGCTACGGAGTGCTGAGTCAGATGGAGAACAAAAGTTCCTGGTTCCACAGGGAGCTTCTGCGCAGCGCACTTTGACAGATGATCAGTGATGCTGTTTTCCTCACGGGGTACGTGCTCTGTTTGCAATCCGTCAAAGCGCTCCTCCAACTTTCTCACTTCCTCAACGTATACCTCCATCAATGGACTTTGGTAATCCTTGTTGACTTGTCTCACCACAAGTTGTGACTCTCCGCGGATGATCAGCTTCTTGATCCCCAGTTCTGTTGCAATCCTGAGCCAGGCAAGGAGCCCTTCATACTCTGCTGTATTGTTGGTAGCTTCCTCCCGGGGAAAATGCATCTGGATGACATACTTCAGGTGCTCTCCGGTGGGAGCAACGAGAAGCACGCCAGCCCCTGCACCTTGTAGGGAGAAGGCACCATCGAAATACATGATCCATTCTTGGGGTGCTTCCTTGCCGGGGATAACTGTCTCTAATACCTCTTCATCAGGAGTTGGCATCCATTCTGCAATAAACTCTGTCAATGCTCTGCTCTGAATGGTTGATGTGCTCTCAAACTTCAAACCAAAGCTGGATAACTCCAAAGCCCACTCCACTATCCTGCCGGTAGCCTCAGGGTTTCGGAGTATCTGTTGCAAAGGGAAACGGGTGACAACTGTGATCTCATGGGCTTGGAAGTAGTGGCACAGTTTCCTTGAGGCCATGACAAGGCCAAAGATCAATTTTTGCACGCCAGAGTACCTGGATCTAGCCCCCTCCAATAGGGAGCTGACGAAGTATACTGGGCGCTGCACCACTTTCTTCTTTGCCGTGACCAGAGAACTGCTTCCGTTGTTCTGCTCTTCTCTACCTTGATCTGCACCTGACCCTGCCGGGGTGTGTTCGCTTTCCTCCCCGGAAGGGACACCAGCTGTGTCTGCTGCTTCATCCACTTCCCTCTGCACCACCAGTGCTGCGCTAACCACCTGATTAGTTGCCGCCAAATATAGCAGCAATGGCTCTTGAGGTTTTGGAGCAACCAAAGTGGGCACAGAGGAAAGGTAGGCCTTCAAATCTTGTAGCGCGGCTTCTGCCTCGGGGGTCCACTCCATGGGCCCTGCCTTTTTCAAAACCTTGAAGAACGGCAAGGCATGCTCAGCAGACTTGGAAATAAACCTGCTGAGCGTGGCAACACATCCAGTCAAATGCCTCACATCCTTGACTGTCTTGGGTGCTTGAATCTGCTCGATAGCCTTGATCTTGTCGGGGTTGGCCTCTATCCCTCGGTGGGACACAAAGAAGCCAAGTAGCTTGCCGGAAGGAACGCCAAACACACACTTCTCCGGATTTAGCTTCAAGTTGATCTTGCGCAGATTAGCAAATGTCTCTTCCAAATCCTGGATGAGGGTTGATCTGTCCTTGGTCTTGACCACAATATCGTCCATGTAGGCCTCAATGTTCCTGTGCAACTGTGACTCAAAACCAATCTGGACTGCTCTTGCAAAAGTAGACCCGGCGCTCTTCAACCCAAAAGGCATCCGCACGAAGCAGTATGTGCCACATGGGGTTATGAACGCGGTCTTCTCTTCATCTTCCTTGGACATGAAGATCTGATGATATCCGGAGTACGCATCCAGGAAGGAAAGCAGGTCGTACCCGGAGGTGGAATCCACAATCTGGTCGATGCGTGGCAAGGGGAATGGGTCCTTTGGGCATGCCTTGTTCAGATCCGTAAATTCTATGCACAGCCTCCACTTCCCATTGGCCTTGCGTACCGCCACTGGATTTGCTAACCATGTTGGATGCAACACTCCTCTAACCAGACCAGCTACCTCAAGTTTCTTGATCTCCTCGGCAATAAACTGCTACCACTCCAAAGCTTACTTCCGGATCTTCTGCTTGATGGGTCGGGCATGTGGGCATACAGCAAGGTGGTGCTCGATTACCTTCCTGGGAACACCGGGGATGTCAGATGGTTGCCAGGCAAACACATCGACATTAGCCCACAGGAAGGCAATGAGTGCGCTTTCCTATTTGTCATCGAGGGTGGCGCTGATGATGAAAGTACCACCAGCGCCAGCCAGCCCTGCTAGGACCTGTTTCACAGCGGGTGTAGAGGCCTTGGATCTCTTGCTATTGGAACTCTCCGGCGAGTCATCAACAGGCGCAGCATACCCCGAAGAGGTACGCTTCCCGGATTCCTTGTCGGTGTTCCTGTTAGCCTCCTTCTTTCCATTACTTTCCTTGGCGGGGATTGCAGCTTTAGTGACCTCTGCCGCGACTGCATCCCGGTAAATCTTGTCCACACAAAATAATTGCGTCCTTCTCATCTGATGGAATGGAAATGACGCCCACCGGCCCTGGCATCTTCAAGGTGTTGTAGGCATAGTGGGATGCCGCCATGAACTTGGCCAAAGCTGGGCGACCAAGGATTCCATTGTATGGCAGGGGGAGGTCAACCACATCAAACATGATCTTCTCAGTCCGGTAGTTCAACTCTCCCCCAAATGTCACTGGTAACGTGATTTTCCCCTTAGGACGACTCCTGCCGGGGTTGATCCCTTGAAACGTACCAGTAACTTTGAGCTCTTCTTCTGCTATCTGGAGTTTGCTGATGACCTTTGAAGAAATCAGATTCAGCTCGGCCCCGCCGTCAACCAGCATCTTCGTGACTCTAAGGTTGCGGATTGTTGGTGATACCAACAACGGCAAGCACCCTACCGCGGTGGTGCGGTCAGGGTGGTCCTCTTCGTCGAAGATGATGGGTGTGCGGGACCACTTGAGCGGCCTTCGAGAGTCTGCCGCTGGCTCCACGACATTGACTTCACGCGCCCATCGTTTAAGTTGGCGATGAGAGGAGTGCAAAGATGCACCCCCGTCAATGCACAGGGCGTCAGTGGCTTTCTAGAATTCCTGCTCGCTGGTCTCCTCCTCATCTCCTCCATCACTCTCATCGTTGCAATCCCCCTTCTCACGGCCTCTAGCGGATTTCCCTTGATTCTGAGGAGCCTTGCCGGGGCAGCTTGCTCCACCACCCCGGCCCTTTCCGCCAGCGCCATTCTGACCTTTCTCTTTATCTCGCTTCTCTTATTCAGCCCTCTGCTTCTTGACAAGCTGCTCAACCTGATGACACTCCTGGAGATCGTGGCCCTTGGTCCGATGGATCTTGCAATACGACCCATCGCCTTTCCCAGCCTTCTCGGCAGCCGTGGCTTCCCGGCAGTCAGTGCACATGGCAACCTCCTTCCCGGGTATCTCAGCCTTGGCTTTCTTGCCGGTACTAGGCAGGCCCGATCCCTCAACAGTCATCACTGCCTTATCCTTGCGCCTTTTGTTGTGCTTCTTGTTCTTCTTCTTTTGATTGGTGGCCTCATCATCATCCTCTGAATCGATGTCAACGCCATCCTCCTCTCCGGGGAGCTTCCTCCCCTCCTCTATTTGAGCACACTTATCCACCAGAGTGTAAAGCTCCTTCACAGTCTTGGGCAATCGAATGTTCATCTTGGAACGTATCCGACGATTACGCACGTTGGACTGGAACGTAGCTATCATAGCTACCAGGTGGCTGTCCGGAATATTCCCGTGGACTCTGCTGAATCTCTGCATGTATTTCTGCAGGCTCTCACCTTCCTTCTGCGGGAGGAGTTGCAAGTCGCTGGGCCGCCCTGGTTCTTGATGGCCGCCCGTGAAGGCGCCAACGAAGTCATGGCATAGGTCAGCCCAGGTCAAAATGGAGTTCTCCGGTAGGTGCATCAGCCAAGCCCTCACATTTGGTTTGAGTGCCAAAGGGAAGTAGTTGGCGAATACCTTCTCATCTCTTCCCCCGGCAGCTTGAACAGCGATGGTGTAGATGCTCAAGGACTCTGCCGGGTTCAGTCTTCCATCATACTTCTCTAGTATCTCTGGCTTGAATGTGCGAGTGGATAGCCAATGGACTTGCCGTAGCTCGCGGGTGAAGGCAGGGCACCCAGCCTCAAAAGGCAAGGTACCCGCCGTCAGCGAGTGCGGGCTCGTCGATGTTGGGGCCATCGCGCCTGTCAGACTGGCGGTGGGCGTCGCGGTGTCGCTCGGTGTTGACACGCGCATCTTCCCTCCGCCTGTCCTCCAGGACTCGCCGTGGGCCTTGACGCGCTCAAGGGTCGGACGAAGCCATTGAGACGTTGTCAGGTTCTTGGTCACGCGGCTCCCGCGCTGGCTGCCGCGGAGGGGACTGCACTGTAGGAGTGGCCCCATCCGCACGGCCAGCAGCGTGGGCCGTTGCCGCTGCCTGGGGAGGCCGTGGCGGGCCAGCCCGCTGCGATCCTCCCACCTCGGCGAAGCCAATCAGATTCTGAATGGTGGCTCTCCACTCATCCATCTGATCCGCTACCGGCGGAAATTTCAACAGTAGCTGGGTTCGCACCATGGCCTCCGAAACGGTGCTCGGCATGGATGTCGATGAAGATCGTAACGTCGCCCGGCTCCTGATGGTATCGGTAGCGGTCGCGCCGTGCTCTCGTCGTCGTGAGCCAGCCGCCTGGATGGCGTGTGGATGAGGTGGAGGCGCTTGAGGGCCAGCGGCTCTGTTTGGCGTAGCGGCTAGGCCGGCTTGTTCCGAGGGTGGCGCATGTTCTACGGCCGCTCCCGTGGCGGGAGCGGTTGGGGAGTTACGATTGCCCCCAGAGCGAGTACCCCCACTGCGGCTGTGCCCTTCGGCCGGACGAGGAGGTGCAGATGGAATGATCTCTCCTCCCATACCTCGTGGGACGTGGCCGCTGGAATGTAGTTGGTGCTGTCCTTCTCGGGTGCCTCGTGCTCCTGCTTCGGCCGCAGGGGAGGTGGTAACGACGCCGCCCGCGCCGACCACGTCCTCTGCAGCGTCCGCACTTTCAAGCGTCCCCGTAACCCCCGCAGCATCGGTGGGCACGTGTGGCAGGGCCTTCGAGGTGAATGGATGAGCTGCGGCGTCGGGCTTCTTCTTGGGCGCCATGGACGATGGAGCCATTGACGAAGAAGATGGTGGTGAAGATGACGCGCTTCGCACACTTCTCGGGTTCGCGCAAGCGCAGCCCCCTACCTGGCGTGCCAAACATGTCGTGGGAAACCACGGCCACCTATGGGGCCAAGGGCCCCTTTTGGTTTGGCAGGGGGACTGAGCACATTGCACAAAGAGCGGAGGAGCGCAGCGTAGCGCGGCAGAGATCACACGGGCAGTTTTTACCCAGGTTCGGGCCGCCGCGAGGCGTAAAACCCTACTCCTGCTTTGGTGGATTGATGGTGGATGGTGGTGGAAATGTAGCGCTCTTGCCTGGCAGGGTTGCCTCGGGGCGAGAGCAGCTACGCGCGTATGGGTGTACAGGGGTCCGAATCCTTTCTATGGTTGCCATGGGCCTCCTTTTATAGATTAAGGGGTCACCACAGTGGCAAATCAGTCATTGTGTACTGATTATATAACGAATAGTGCTATCATCTCTCCTCTGCAGACAAAGTAGTACGCATTAAATGTGCCGCTAAGTGTCACATCATGGCCTGCCCGGCACACCTTGCCGGGCTGTTTGGCCACCTTCTCTCCTGTCTGGATGACACGTCGCAGGACGGGTGTCATCTGGAGGTGATTCTTGTAGGAAATGGCTTCCATGTGGCAAAAGCCAGCCACTTAGCCATCTTGGGGCTTGACACCGCATCGATCAATGACTTGCGTCGCTGTGAGGTGGGGCGGTGAAGCCTTGGCGGGGTGTTTTGCCTTCGTATGCCCCGGCAGGCCTGCCGGGGCGGCCTCGAGGCTTGCTTCCAGGGCAACCTTGACCTCGCCAGGCTCTCCTGCCAGGCAAGGGAGGTTTTCCCTTAGTGGTGTCTTGCTTCTTGGCTTGACTTGGTCTTCTCAACTTGCCCTTTGATTCCTCAAAGAGCCTATCTCTTTGCCTTGGCCTTGTCTTGGATGTTGCAATCTTGATCTTGGGCCTGTGCACGGTATGGGCAACAGGCCCAGGGTTTGTTGCACCAACAATAGGCAAGACACATTTCAGCACTTTAAAGGGTGCATTGTCAATAGATGGAGACGGTAAACATAGCTCTGGAGTTGATGATCTCGCTCGCCATGAATCACCATCCCAGGTGCTTGCTTTAACTTCGTGGTGTCATATGTGGTTGCATGTTGCATATGGTGTCTAGCTTGTATTCGAAAGGCCGAAGTCGGTCTTTATTAAGATAAGGAAAGATATTTTTTACATGAACCGCCATCCCAGGAGCACCAGAAGCCAAATAGCTAGTCAGGGCACTGGCCGAGCCAGTGACAAGCCCAGCACAGACAGGCATCACCTGCAAGCCAACTAAAAAGCCACAATGGTGGCGAAGCAGCCCGCCTCCCACCAGGCTCTCAGGTCCTCGATGATCATGGTCACCACTCCAGCCAGATGTCTAGCTTGTATTGCTTCCAATTTGGTTAAATTGCGTCTGCTTAGCTTACACATTATACCTTTGAATATGACATGCCTTCCTGTTTTTGGTACATACTACTACATCTGTCTATTAACCATGTTCTTACATCAAACTAATGTTCTTGTGTATCACTCATCAATCACTTATGATGAGACAGTCAGGCTCATGGACTGCTGTAAGAAAAGATCCTCTTTTAAAGAATGCAATGTCAGCCTCCCCACATGATTCTCAAGAAACAACAATGCTAGATGAAGATAGTCAACGTAGCTCTGTAGTTGATGACCGCATTTCCCCTACACCACCATCGCAGGTGCTTGCTCTAACTTGGCAGCGTGATATGTGGTTGCATGTTGGATATAGTGTCTAGATTGTAATTCTTCCAATCTGGTTAAATTGCATGTGCTATTCTACTTAGTTTATACATTATACCTGTTAATGTGACATGCCTTTCTGTTTTTGGTACATAGTACATCTGTCTATTAAGCATGTCCTTGCATAAAACTACTTTTTTTTGTATCCCGCATCAATCAGTTATGATGAGACACCTTTAGTATATGCAGAGTGATATTGGTTGCATCTTTCATATGATTTATAGCATGCACTGCTTCTAATTTGTTGAAATGCCATTTATGATGGGACGCTTTTAACTTGGCAGAGTCATATTGGTTACATCTTTCATGTGGTGTCTAGCTTGCATTGCTTCTAATTTGTTGAAATTGCTTCTGCTTAGTTTACACAAATAGTTGTGAATATGCCATGTCGTCCTATTTTTCGTACATATTCCATCCTCGTATCATGTGTTTGCCTTACATCAAGGCAGTGATTGTCAGTATCATGCATGAATGAGTTTTGAAGAGTGAATTTTATTGCTTTTTCTTGTCGGTTTTACTTGACAATGCAAAACCAATAAAGCAGAAGGAAATTAGAAAGGCAGTGGATAAAGGTGCTCCTTCCAAACAACTGAAACGGAGGGCCTCTACAGATTCTACTCCGCCATCCCCCCAAGAAGATTTGTGATACGTCCATTTTGCATCATGCTTTTATATTGATATTTATTGCATTATGGGCTGTTATTACACATTCTAGCACAATACTTATGCCTTTTCTCTCTTATTTTACAAGGTTTATATGAAGAGGGAGAATGCCGGCAGCTGGAATTCTGGGCTGGAAAAGGAGCAAATTTGAGAGACCTATTCTGCGCAACTCCAAAAGTCCTGAAACTTCACGAAGAATTATTTTAGAATATATCAAAAATATTGGGCAAAGAAAGCACCTAAGGGGACCCACCAGGCAGCCACAAGGGTGGGGGCGCGCCTCCCTACCTTGTGGGCCACCTGGCAGACCCCGATGCCCATCTTCTGCTATATGATGTGTTTTGACCTGGAAAAAATCATAAGGAAGCTTTCGGGACGAAGAGCCGCCGTCTCGAGGTGGAACCTGGGCAGAACCAATCTAGGGCTCCGGCGGAGCTGTTCTGCCGGAGAAACTTCCCTCCGGGAGGCGGAAATCGAAGCCATCGTCATCACCAACGATCCTCTCGTCGAGAGGGGGTCAATCTCCATCAACATCTTCACCAGCACCATCTCCTCTCAAACCCTAGTTCATCTCTTGTATCTGATCTTTGTCTCAAAACCTCAGATTGGTACATGTGGGTTACTAGTAGTGTTGATTACTCCTTGTAGTTGATGCTAGTTGGTTTATTCGGTGGAAGATCATATGTTCAGATCCTTAATGCTATTCAATACCCCTCTGATTATGAACATGAATATGCTTTGTGAGTAGTTACGTTTGTTCCTGAGGACATGGGAGAAGTCTTGTTATAAGTATTCATGTGAATTTGCTATTCGTTCAATATTTTGATGAGATGTATGTTGTCTTCCCTCTAGTGGTGTTATGTGAACATTGACTACATGACACTTCACCATGATTTGGGCCTAGGGGAAGGCATTGGGAAGTAATAAGTAGATGATGGGTTGCTAGAGTGACAAAAGCTTAAACCCTAGTTTATGGGTTGCTTCGTAAGGGGCTGATTTGGATCCATATGTTTCATGCTATGGTTAGATTTATCTTAATTCTTCTTTCGTAGTTGCGGATGCTTGCGAGAGGGGTTAATCATAAGTGGGAGGTTTGTCCAAGTAAGTACAGCACCCAAGCACCGGTCCACCCACATATCAAATTATCAAAGTAAGGAACGTGAATCATATGAGCATGATGAAAACTAGCTTGATAGTAATTCCCATGTGTTCTCGGGAGCATTTTGCTTTATATATGAGTTCGTCCAAGCTTGTCCTTTGCTACAAAAAGGATTGGGCCACCTTGCTGCACCTTTGTTACACTTGTTACTTGTTACGCGTTATGAATTATCTTATCACAAAACTATCTGTTACCGATAATTTCAGTGCTTGCAGAGAATACCTTGTTGAAAACCTCTTGTCATTTCCTTCTGCTCCTCATTGGGTTCGACACTCTTACTTATCGAAAGGACTACAATAGATCCCCTATACTTGTGGGTCATCAAGACTCTTTTCTGGCGCCGTTGCCAGGGAGTGAAGCGCCTTTGGTTAGTGGAATTTGGTAAGGAAACATTTATATTACGTGCTGAAATTTACTGTCACTTGTCACTATGGAAAACAATCCTTTGAGGGGCTTGTTCGCGGTATCTTCACCCCTACCGAAAGAGCAAAGAGTTGCCCCTCAACCTACTGAACCTACTGAAAATATTTATTATGAAATTCCTTCGGGTATGATAGAGAAACTGCTAGCTAATCCTTATGCAGGAGATGGAACATTACATCCTGATATGCATCTAATCTATGTGGATGAAGTTTGTGGATTATTTAAGCTTGCAGGTTTTCCCGAGGATGAGGTCAAGAAGAAGGTGTTCCCTTTAACTTTGAAGGAGAAGGCATTGACATGGTATAGGCTATGTGATGATATTGGATCATGGAACTACAACCGATTGAAATTGGAATTTCATCAGAAGTTTTATCCAATGCATCTGGTTCATCGTGATCGGAATTATATTTATAATTTTGGCCCCGTGAAGGAGAAAGTATCGCTCAAGCTTGGGGGAGGCTTAAGTTAATGTTATATTCATGCCCCAATCATGAGCTCTCAAGGGAAATTATTATTCAGAATTTTTATGCTCGGCTTTCTCGTAAGGATCAATCCATGCTCGATACTTCTTGCATTGGCTCTTTTATGAAGAAGACTATTAAATTCAAATGGGATTTATTGGAAAGAATTAAACGCAACTCTGATGATTGGGAACTCGAGGAAGGTAATGAGTCAGGTATAAACCTTAAGTTTGATTGTGTTAAATCTTTCATGGATACCGCTGCTTTTCCTGATTTTAGCACTAAACATGGACTTGACTCTAAGATAGTAGATTCCTTTTGTGAATCATTTGCTACTCATGTTGATCTCCCTAAGGATAAGTGGTTTAAATATCATCCTCCCATTGAAGTAAAAGTAGTAGAACCTATTAAAGTTGAAGAAGAAACAATTACTTATAATGTTGATCCTAATGTTCCTACTGCTTATATTGAGAAACCACCTTTTCCTGTTAGAATAAAGGATCATGCTAAAGCTTCAACTGTGGTTCATAAGAGTAATATTAGAACACCTACACCCCCTGAACAAATTAAAGTTGAACCTAGTATTGCTATGGTTAAAGATCTCTTGGTCGATAATATTGATGAGCATGTTATTTATTTCTGTGGTGAAGCTGCTAGAATTGTTAAACCTAATATTAAAGATAAACATAGACCCGTTGTTGGCATGCCTGTTGTTTCTGTTAAAATAGGAGATAATTGTTATCATGGTTTATGTGATGTGAGTGCTAGTGTGAGTGCAATTCCTTATACCTTATATCAAGAAATTATGAATGATATTGCACCTGCTGAGATAGAAGATATTGATGTTACTATTAAACTTGCCAATAGAGATACTATATCACCAATTGGGATTGTTAGAGATGTTGAAGTCTTATGTGGGAAAATAAAATACCCTACTAATTTTCTTGTTCTTGGTTCCCCACAAGATGATTTTTCTCCCATTATATTTGTAGACCTTTCTTGAATACTATTAATGCTAGGATAGACTGTGAGAAAGAAATTGTTACTGTAAGCTTTGGGGATGTGTCTCATGATTTTAATTTCTCTAAATTTTGTAGAAAACCCCATGATAAGGAATTGCCTAGTAAGGATGAAATCATTGGTCTTGCTTCTATTGCTGTGCCTCCTACTGATCCTTTAGAACAATATTTGCTAGATCATGAAAATGATATGTTTATGAATGAAAGAAAGGAGTTAGATGAAATATTCTTTAACCAAATGCCTATTTTGAAACACAATATGCCTGTTGAAATCCTTGGAGATCCTCCTCCACCCAATGGTGATACCGTGTTTGAGCTTAAACAATTACCTGATACTTTGAAATATGCTTATCTTCATGAAAAGAAGATATATCCTGTTATTATTAGTGCTAACCTTTTAGAGCAGGAAGAAAAGAAATTATTGAAAACTCTGAGGAAGCACCGTGCCGCTATTGGATATACTCTTGATGATCTTAAGGGCATTAGTCCCACTCTATGTCAGCACAAAATTAATATGGAACCTGATGCTAAACCAGTCGTTGATCATCAGCGACGGTTGAATCCTAAAATGAAAGAAGTGGTAAGAAATGAAATTTTAAAGCTTCTGGAAGCAGGTATAATTTATCATATTGCTGATAGTAGATGGGTAAGTCCTATTCACTATGTCCCTAAGAAGGGAGGTATTACTGTTGTTCCTAATGATAAAAATGAATTGATTCCACAAAGAATTGTTACAGGTTATAGAATGGTAATTGATTTTCGCAAATTAAACAAAGCTACTAGAAAAGATCATTACCCTCTACTTTTTATTGATCAAATGCTAGAAAGATTATCCAAACATACACATTTTTGCTTTCTAGATGGTTATTTTGGTTTTTCTCAAATACCTGTGTCAAAAGAGGACCAAAAAAAGACCACTTTTACTTGCCCTTTCGGTACCTTTGCTTATAGACGTATGCCTTTTGGTTTATGCAATGCACCTGCTACCTTTCAAAGATGTATGACTGCTATATTCTCTGACTTTTGTGAAAAGATTGTTGAGGTTTTCATGGATGATTTCTCCGTTTATGGAACTTCTTTTGATGATTGCTTAAGCAACCTTGATCGAGTTTTGCAGAGATGTGAAGAAACTAATCTTGTCTTGAATTGGGAGAAGTGCCACTTTATGGTTAATGAAGGTATTGTCTTGGGGCATAAAATTTCTGAAAGAGGTATTGAAGTTGATAAAGCTAAAGTAGATGCTATTGAAAAGATGTCGTGTCTTAAAGATATCAAAGGTATAAGAAGTTTGGTCATGCTGGTTTCTATAGGAGGTTTATTAAAGACTTCTCTAAAATTTCTAGGCCTCTCACTAATCTTTTGCAAAAAGATGTTCCCTTTGTTTTTTGATGATGATTGTGTAGAAGCATTTGAAATACTTAAGAAAGCCTTGATTACTGCACCTATTGTTCAACCACCAGATTGGAATCTACCCTTTGAAATTATGTGTGATGCTAGTGATTATGCTGTTGGTGCTGTTCTAGGACAAAGAGTTGATAAAAAATTGAATGTTATTCATTATGCTAGTAAAACTCTAGACAGTGCCCAGAGAAATTATGCTACTACTGAAAAGGAATTTTTAGCGGTTGTTTTTGCTTGTGATAAGTTCAGATCTTATATTGTTGATTCCAAAGTAACTGTTCACACTGATCATGCTGCTATTAAATACCTTATGAAAAAGCAATTGCGAGTGTTTAGCGACAAGCATGATGTAACTCGACAACAATTAAGCAGTGCAACAGATACTTAACAGTAGTCAATTAAGACATACAGATCCATACACAGAGTCGGGTACATGCGGACAGCATAATGGCGCAAATTTAAAAAGCTAGACATGCTAGGCGGTAAGGAAGTACACAACAAGACATAGCAAAGGCTACATCAACGTCAGGGAAAACCACTGAAACGGGGTAACTGCGAGTGCGGACGATGAATGTTCGTCACGGAAGGATCTTGCGCTCCATGTGCACTCTGATGCAGAACCCGGTCTCGAGCTGGAAGAAGAGGTCCACGTGGAGGTGCGTGACCTCCAACAGCAGGCCAATCAATACCAGCATACATCTGAGTCCTGCGTGGATAAAGGATGTACTCCGGATGTATCCCTGCATGAACAGCTGGTAGCAATGGTGTCATAGCATCGTAGAGACGTGTTCGAGTGGCAAACAACTCGACGGCAAGAGCCCGAACAATGCGATCCAGAGCCTGAGTGCACTGAACCAAAACGTGCGGGTCGTATCGACGACGCTCGTACAGGGCACAGATAGTTGTGTAGTATCCAGTAGCATCTCCAGCAAGGGCATACGGAATGTATCAGAACTTAGAGGCATCCAAGCTAACGCTGGACTCTCCTTGGAGATGTGCGACAGCAGAGTAGGCGGCATCATGGACTGCCATCTCAATCGTCACGCCGATACCAAGGTAGGTCACTTCAGATAACCAGAATTCACTCTTAGAGTACTTGGCGTAAAGCTGGTGTTCCCGAAGCTTCTCCAACACAAGCCGAAGATGTTCAGCGTGTTCCTCTTCATTCTTGGAATATATAAGGATATCATCCAAATAAACCACGACGATTTTGTCGAGGTAATCCATGAAGATATAGTTCATCAACCGGGAGAAGGTTGCTGGAGCATTGGTTAATTCGAAAGACATAACGGTGTACTCATAAGAGCCATATCCTGTAACAAAGGCAGTCTTCGGAATATCCTCTTCGCGAACACGGATCTGATGATAACCCAACCTCAGGTCGAGTTTTGAGAAGACAGAGGATCCAGCAAGCTAATCATAAAGATCATTGATCCGGGGCAGTGGGTATTTATTCTGGATTGTGGCTTGGTTAATGGGCCGGTAATCCTGAACCAATCGGTTAGTTCCATCCTTCTTCCTAACGAAGAGTGAAGGTGCTCCCCAAGCAGACGAACTGGGGCGGATGAAACCTTTCTTAAGTGACTTGTCGATTTCTTCCTTAAGCTCGAGAAGGTGGTGCGGAGGCATCTTATAAGGACGCTTCGCAATAGGGGTAGTGCCAGGCTTCAAGTCAATGACAAACTCAACAGCTCTAACCAGGGGTATTCCTGGAAGTTCTTCCGGGAAAACATCCGGAAAATCTCAAATGATAGGAACATTCTCGATTCCTTCCAGAGGTGAGGTGTTCAAAGCATTCAGAGCATATATCTGAGCTTCAGCATTCTGAGTAATTCGGGCGGTGTAGTTCACTATCTCATCGGAGGGGTGAAGAAGTTGGATGACTTTTGTGGCACAATTGATCGAAGCTATATGAGCTTTCAAACAATCCATCCCGAGGATGAGATCTATGGTGGAAGACTTCAGGATAATGGGCGAAACAAGGAATTCCAATCCTTTAATTTCAACGGGGACATTGTGTGCCATCATAGTGGTTTGACACTGGCCTCCAGGGGTGCGGATAACTACTGGCAGGTTCATCTTTCGAAATGCAATGTCATGCGATAATGCAAATTCTTCTGACATGAATGAATGCGATGCTCCTGAATCAAATAATACAGAAGCAGGTACTGAGTTAACGAGAAGGGTACCCATCACAGTAGCAGGTTGATCCTGGACTTCTTCAATATCAATGTTGTAAGCGTGTCCACGACCATGAGCAGCAGACCCAGTATTATAATTACAGGCCTGATTGTTTCCACGACCATTGCCACGGCTAGTACGAGGGAAAGCCAACTAATTCTGAGTCTGGCGGCAGTCTTTAGCAAGGTGACCTGGTTTGCGACACTTGAAGCACATACCATCTTCAGGACGAAGAGGAGCATTGCGTAGAGCAGCTTGAGCTCTTGGCTGCCTTGGTGGTGGAGGAGGCAGACGTGGTGCAGCATAGTTGTTCTTTGGCGCAGGGGCATTTGGACGGAACACGTTGTTGGGAATCCAGACTCGACGCTTCTGTGCTGAGCCCGAAGATGAGCCAGCATCACGATAGCGCTTCTGCGAGTCCTTATGCTTCATCTGAGCGGTCTCAACCAGAATAGCCTTGTTCACAAGAGTAGAAAAGTCGTTGAAGTCTTGAGCAGCAAGTGCAAGCTCGATGTCTGGGTGGAGTCCATTATGAAACTTCTCTTGTCTACTGGCATCCGTGGTGATGTCTTCTTCAGCATAGCGGGACAGGTCAAGGAATTCCCACTGATAGGCTTCGACAGTCTTGTTGCCCTGGGTGAGGTTGCAGAACTGGGTTTTCATCCGGTCCATGATTCCTTGAGGAATATAACAGGCACGAAAGGCAGCCTGGAACTCAGGCCAGGTAACGACTATTCCAGCAGGCAGTGTACGCTTGTGTGTGTCCCACCATTGAGCAGCGGGACCCTTTAGGAAAAAGGATGCGAAGGTGACAAAGTTGGCAGGGGAGACATTTGCAGACTCCATTTCATGAGTGATGTCATGAATCCATTCATCAGCATCCAGTGGCTTGTCAGAGTTGAGGAACTAAGTGGGGTTAAGACGCACAAATTCCAACAGAGTTATTGCAGTAGGGTTCTAGTTCTGGTTGTTCTGATGCGGGAACTGAGCCATGATCCCAGTCATGAACTGGCGGTTGAGCTCGAATTGTTGCATCATAGCTGCCATATAATCTGGCAGTGGTGGGTGTTCAGGGCCACGACCACCTGGCCTAACCATCCTGCTAAGTTTCAACAGGGGTAGTTTAGTAAAAGCAATTGCGAGTGTTTAGCGACAAGCATGATGTAACTCGACAACAATTAAGCAGTGCAACAGATACTTAACAATAGTCAATTAAGACATACAGATCCATACACAGAGTCGGGTACATGCGGACAGCATAACGGCGCAAATTTAAAAAGCTAGACATGCTAGGCGGCGCGCAGGCACGCGGTAAGGAAGTACACAACGAGACATAGCAAAGGCTACATCAACGTCGGGGGAAACCACTGAAACAGGGTAACTGCGAGTGCGGACGACGAATGTTCATCGCGGAAGGATCTTGCGCTCCATGTGCACTCTGATGCAGAACCCGGTCTCAAGCTGGAAGAAGAGGTCCACGTGGAGGTGCGTGACCTCCAACAGCAGGCCAATCAATACCAGCATACATCTGAGTCCTGCGCGGATAAAGGATGTACTCTGGATGTATCCCTGCATGAACAGCTGGTAGCAACTGTGTCATAGCATTATAGAGACGTGCTCGAGTGGCAAACAACTCGACGCAAGAGCCCGAACAGTGTGATCCAGAGCCTGAGTGCACTGAACCAGAATGTGCGTGTCGTATCGACGACGCTCGTACGGGGCACAGATAGCTGTGTAGTATCCAGTAGCATCTCCAGCGGGGGCATATGGAATGTATCAGAACTCAGAGGCATCCAAGCTAACACTGGACTCTCCTCGGAGATGTGCGACAGCAGAGAAGACGGCATCATGGACTGCCATCTCAATCATCACGCCGATACCATGAAAAAGGTGCAGCTCAGTGTCTGAGTCATCATGCTGATCATAGATATGAACATCAGCATGGTACTGCTCCTGGTTGAACTCGCGATAATCCTCGTAGACCATGTACTCGGGGTACCAGCGGTAGCCTAGTCTGGTCAGGAGGGCGATCAGGACAGCTGGAAAACCAGGGGCATCACGAGCCCAAGTGCGAAGCACAAGCTGCATCGTACGACGTGGTGGAAACAAACGATCCATATGAAACAGAGGAAATTCAGGAGTGTCAAATGATAATGAGATGTATAATACAACTCGGAGAGAAAGCTTAAACAAAACAATGGAAAGGAAAATGATTATCAGGCTAATCAGATCAATGGTAAGGAAGTAAGCACAGATATCCAGCTCTCCGGGTAGACGAGATTTACGAGATCCTAAGTGTCGGCGTTAGTAAAATTCATTTAACCCGAAAAGAAGAGAGATCAGAGTCCCAGAGTATAGAAGAGGAATAAAAGTTCCTAATACGACCCAGTTGGCGACGTGGGCCCGTAAGCCACACAGCCAAGTTAGTAAATTAGTTTTTCAATGTCTAGACTCAACTTCGGCCAAGGAATTGGAAGGGGGCTTCCTACAGGCAGTCGGCTCTGATACCAACTTGTGATGCCCCCGACTCAATCATGCACTAATCATACACGCAAACATGCACGATCAAGCACAGGGACACACAGGAAGATATCACAACACAACTCTAACACAAATAAACGGAGATCCACAATATTACAGACCAGGGATCACGAGGATCCGAATACATAAGTCAGTCATTCAAATAATATCTGGGTACAGACATAGTTAGACAAGTTTTGTCTTAAGAAGGCTAGCACAAACAATGACTCTAGATCGAAAGGCGTAGGCCTCCTGCCTGGGACCCTCCGATCCTACTCCTGGTCGGCTGGCTCGATCTAGTAGTACGTGCCGTCTGGACCCTCCTGGTAGTAAGCTCCTGCGGGGACATCTGGCTCCGGAGCTCCATCGTTTGATGTAACATCAAATGGGGTATAGGGAAAAAGAAGTAGCAAAGCAACCATGAGTACTCATCCAAAGTACTCAACAAGCAAGGATCTACACTACATATGCAACATTATCAAAGAAAGGCTGTATATGTGGACTGGGCTGCAGAAATGCCAGAATAGAGAGAAGACCTAGTCCTATCGAAGAATAGCATCTTCACGAAGCCACCATCTTGCAGCAATTAGAAGAGTATAGAAAAGCATTTTATTAAGCAAACATGTTGAGGCAAAGCCTAGAGATCCTTTCTCGACTCCGTGCAAGAAAGCGATCCCAGAGCTTCAATTAATTAAACAAGTATCCAGTTCAAGTAATAGATCGGGATACCAAACTGAGTGCCCTTTACCGTAGCACCGGCTATCGATAGATGTTATCTTCCCTGCAGGGGTGCACTACTGTTACCCAACACGCTCGATCACCTCTGGCCGGACACACTTGCTGGGTAATGCCCGGCCTCGGGAGATCAACACGAAGCAGCGCCCTACCTAGGCTTAGCAGAGAGGTCAGCACGCCAGACTAACCTATGCACCCAGAGGTCTTGGGCCATCGCCCTGGGCACCCTGCGTGTTGCGTGGCTGGCCGGGGTGCAGACGCGACACTGAACTCGCCAGTGAAGTATCCAGCCCATTCCCGGCGATCAGCCCGCACGGTGAACCGTGACGTTTGAAGAGCTTTCGGGAGAAACGTATGACGTAGAGGGCCCCATAAACCATTATCCCGTGTGGTGGTAGTGCGTATAGGGCACGTCAACCCACTTAGATCATATACCCAAATCGGATATGCTCATTTAATAACACGCGGAGACAATCAGAGTTTCTGAAGCTCCGCCTCAATATCACACTCGGGCGCCCTTCCTGGCAAGCCCGACATCATAGATCTCCCTGCGGGTACCCCTCAGGGTCGACCCGCCTGTGACAAAGGTTAAGGTATCCGTGTGGTCACAACATCAAGGTGAACGTAGGAGGCATCACCCTCGAGGTTCACACTTGAGGGGGTTACACGACAGAGTTGTATCGGAAGTGGTGAAGGAGGAATCACCCTCGATGACCATGATCGAACAGCTATACTGCAGAGTATTCATCAGGAGTGCGTTACGAGGTATCACCCTCGGCACTCGATAGTAACTATGCAGAGTCATACAACTAAGGGGGGGTGAGGTGATGTGTCGGTCTCTAGTCGTCGATCGTGTTGATCGAGTAGTCGATGATGAAGCAGAGGCAACAAGGGTAAGGTGTTGGGGGTCACTGATGGTTCATTACCAACCTATACTAAGCAGTTGAAAAGGCAGGTAAGGTAACAATAAGCAGGTTACAAAAGCAGGCTATGCATCAGAATAGGAGCAAACAGTAAGAGTAGCAAAATCTAATGCAAGCAGGAGAAAGTTGAATGGGCGATATCGGGATGCTCCAGGGGGGGGGGCTTGCCTGGTTGCTTTGGCAAGGAGGAGGGGTCGTCGGAAGGCTGCTCGTCCAGAGCGTAGTCGTACTCAGCTGCAACGGCGTCGGTCTCGACGTCTATCGAGAGAGAAGGAGGGGGAAAGAAACAATAAATTCATGGCAAAAATGCAAATAATATGCATGACATGTCTAAATGATATGCAGAGGTGTTCTAATGCCTAACTAAATGATTTAGTTAAATTAGGAATTTATTCAGATTTATTTTATTAAAGTTGAGCACTATTCATTTATCGAAATCGGTCTAAAAGCTCCATGTTCAGGTAGCTAGGGGCATCTGACGGATGAACGGACCGCGTATTCGGATTAATCTCGTTGTTCTGATCAACTTTCATGTATAAAGTTTTTCGATCTGAGCTACGGATTATTTTATATGATTTTCTAAGGTTTTAATCATTTTCTAGAATTAATTATTTATTTAAATTAGGATTATCCGAAACAGTGAATGGTGATGTCAGCATGACGTAGAGGTGACATCAGCAGGTCAACAGGGGCTGACCGGAGTCAAACCTGACAGGTGGGTCCAGTGGGACCCACATGTCATTGACTGAGCTAACTAAACAGAGTTAATTTAACCTAACTAACCTAATTAGCGAGTGGGGCCCAGCAGTCAGTGGGTGATTAGTGTTTAAACTAATTAATTAACTAATTAACGGATTATTCATTTATTTTAATTCGTTTAACTGGGCGGAACCCACATGTCAGTGACACGGGGCCAGCCCAGTCAGCGGTTGACCCAAGTCAATAGGTCAAAGGGGGCCTGCGGGGCCCGCAGTCAGTGACTCAGGGGCGGGGCCCATCGGCGCCAGGTCAGCGTAGCGGCCGGAGCGACGCCGGCGACAAAATACACGGTGGCGCGGCTCGGGAGGTGGTCGGGATTCGTCCACCGGCCACCATTTCGCGCGTGGTTAGGTGCGTTGGAACGGCCGCAGCGCGGCGCGTCCATCGGTGGTGGTAGCGCGGCCGGGGACGGTGTGTAGCGACGGCGGCGAGCAGTGAGGCGGGCGCCGGAGTTCGGCCATCATCGGGATCGGAGCTACGGCGTGCAAAATGAGCAGCGCGTGGTGGCTACGGTGTCTACACGTTGCTGGGAGTGCAACGGTGGCACGCACGGGACCATATGGTCACTGTGGCCACGCCGGCCAGGATGCGGGCGGCGGAGCGGTTCGGGCGATGGCGAAGCGTGCGCCAGAGCTCGAAATCGAGCGCGTGGAATGAGGGGAAAGAGGGAGGGGCTCACTGCCGTTGCTGGGAAGGCCCGATGAAGCCGGCGGTGGTCGGAGGGCGGCGGAATCCAGCGATGAAGACGACGGAGCCGGGGAGGAAGATGAGGTCGCCACGGTCGCCGCAGGGGCTCCGAGCTCCAGCCCGAGGTAGCAGGCGGTGTAGGGGATGACGGCGAAGCTGGTGAGCGCGTCGGCAAGGCGAGTGAGGGCTGGTGGCCGCGTGCTTCACGGGACCACGGCCATGGCAGCGCTCGGGCAAGGTGGGGAACGAGGGAGAGGGGCGAACGGGGCGGCTAGGGTTCGCCAGAGGGGTGCGGGGGGTTGCTCTTATACCCTACGCGTGCGGCGACGCGCTGTCGAGCGGCGAGCAAGGCGGGCCGGGTGCGTGCGCACGTGTGCATGCGGTGTGCTCGACAGCGAGCAGCATGAGCAGTGCGGGAGGAGGGAGGAGGTGCGGGGTGGGCTGGGCCTCGCTGTAGCCACTTAGGCCCAGTTGCTGCGGCCTTTTTCCTTTTCTTTCTTTTCTTTCTGTTTTCTGTTGCATTTCCTATTTTCCTTTTTCTGTTTTGCAAGTAGTTCGGCCACCATTACACTTTTGTAAAATGTGAGGCTTAGCTCATAAACTGCAGTGAATTATCTAGCACTGTTATAAAAAGGTTTTGAGTTCATATCATTTCATTTTGATTTTATTTAATTATAAATGGTTTAAATACTTCTGTCTTATTGCTGTTAGAGTCACTTAATTAATTTAGAAAATGTTCATTACAATTTTAGAATTGTCTCTGCATTATTTGATATTTAATGAACATTTTAGTTTTCAATTGGAACAACTTTTATTTTCCACTTTAAATTAACTTGAAGTTTGATTTAGGAGTTGAAATGCAATATGATGCAAATGATGATTAGACACTGTTAAACTTGCTGACATGGCATTAACCAAGGGTGATCACTGTGGCTAATTACCTGGGGTGTTACAGTTAATTACGTTACTAAGTGGGTAGAAGCTATTCCAACTAGTAGTGCTGACCATAACACTTCTATTAAGATGCTTAAAGAAGTTATTTTTCCGAGGTTTGGAGTCCCTAGATATTTAATGACTGATGGTGGTTCACATTTTATTCATGGTGCTTTCCGTAAAATGCTTGCTAAATATGATGTCAACCATAGAATTGCATCTCCATATCACCCTCAGTCTAGTGGTCAAGTAGAATTGAGCAATAGAGATATTAAATTAATTTTGCAAAAGACTGTTAATAGATCTAGAAAGAATTGGTCTAAGAAACTTGATGATGCATTATGGGCTTATAGAACTGCTTATAAAAACCCTATGGGTATGTCTCCGTATAAAATGGTTTATGGAAAAGCATGTCACTTACCTCTTGAACTAGAAAGAGCTCAACTATGATTTCAAACTTGCCGGTGAGAAGAGGTTATTTGACATTAGCTCACTTGATGAATGGAGAACCCAAGCTTATGAGAATGCCAAGTTGTTTAAAGAAAAAGTTAAAAGATGGCATGACAAAAGGATACAAAAGTGTGAGTTTAATGTAGGTGATCATGTTTTGCTATACAACTCTCGTTTAAGATTTTTTGCAGGAAAGCTTCTCTCTAAATGGGAAGGTCCTTACATTATTGAAGAGGTCTATCGTTCCGGTGCCATTAAGATCAACAATGCCGAAGGCACCAACCTGAAGGTGGTAAACGGTCAAAGAATCAAACATTATATTTCAGGTACTCCCATAAATGTTGAGACGAATATTATCAATACCGTAACACCGGAGGAGTACATAAGGGACACTTTCCAGAACGTTTCAGACTCCGGAAAGGAATAGGTATGTGGTACGGTAAGTAAACCGACTCCAAAACTGTTCTACTGGCAATTTTTCTCCGTTTTGGAATATTTAAAAAATTAGGAAAATTAAAAGTAGTCTGAAAAGTGAACGAGGAAGCGACAAGGTAGGGAGGCGCGCCCTACCCCCCTGGGCGCGCCCCCCACCCTTGCCGCCACCTCGTGTGCCCTTCGAACTCTGTTTTCTTGCACAATACTTCTTTTAGTCGGTAAAAATTCATTATATAATCTCCCGAAGGTTTTGACCACCGTACCATGGCAAAATCCCCTGTTTTCGTTTTGAGTTGTTTCTGCAGCAGAATTAGAGCAAGATGTCTTCACAAGAGTCGGTCGAGGAGAGTCGTGTCTCTCACCCGACAACGGGCCCAAGAGCAAGCAGTGAAGCTGATCATTTTGGGCAATCAATGGAGGAAGAGATGGAGGCCGACCTAAAAAGAGTGGATGCCATGGAGGAGGACCAAGAAGCTACCTCTCGGCTTCAACCTGGAGCCATGCTGGAGGAACTTCAGAGCTTAGCAATACCTAATTCCGTCATCCCTCCCAATGCTAGATTTCACTCTTATGAAAATAGGAAAAAGAGTGTTGCTTTTTCCCCCGCAGCTATGAAACATCCATGGGTGATTGGAGCTCTAGTCATCACGGGCAAACTTTGCAAGGAAATAATGGATCTTAAGCATCAAAATAATAAGCTCGAGGAGGAGAATCACACCTTAAGGGGCATCATCGCCAAGAATATCACCTCACCACCTCTGAAGAAAGAGATCTAAATACATGGATATGGGCACTCCCTTGGCAACTGCCAAGCTTGGGGGAGGTGCCCCGGTATCGTATCACCATCACACCTTTACTTTTACCGTTTTTCTTAGTTCGATCCTTTTGGTTATATCCTTATCTAGTAGAATAAAAGTTTTTAATATGATCTAGCTTTGAGTTTTGCTTCGAGATCTATCTATGTAATCGAGTCCGTGAGTTATATATAATAAAGAGTAGTTTTGAGTTGAGGGCTTTGCTTTCTTGCTATGATCTTGAGGGAATTTAATAAAAGAAAGAATAAAAAGAAATAAAAGATCATATAATGATCTTATGGAGAGTAATGACTTCACATATAAAGAGTATGACGAATAGAAGTTGTTGAGAGTTGACAAACATAGTTTTGGTCATTGTTGCAATTAATAGGAAGTAATAAAGAAAGAGAGGTTTCACATATAAATATACTATCTTGGACATCTTTTGTAATTGTGAGCACTCATTAAAATATGACATGCTAAAAAGTTGATGTTGGACAAGGAAGACAACATAATGGGTTATGTTTTCTTATATCCGGATAGAAGTTATAGTGTCTTGGATTCTCCAACATGTTGAGCTTGCTTTTCCCTCTTATGCTAGCCAAATCCTTTGCACCAAGTAGATATACTACTTGTGCATCCAAATATCCCTTAAACCAGTTTTGCCATGAGAGTCCACCATACCTACCTATGGATTGAGTAAGATCCTTCAAGTAAGTTTTCATCGGTGCAAGCAATAAAAATTGCTCTCTAAATATGTATGATCTATTAGTGTGAAGAAAATAAGCTTTATACGAACTTGTGATATGGAAGAAATAAAAGCGACAGACTGCATAATAAAGTTCTTTATCACAAGCGGCAATATAAAGTGACGTTCTTTTGCATTATGATTTTGTGCATCCAACCATAAAAGTGCATGACAACCTCTGCTTCCCTCTACGAAGGGCCTATCTTTTACTTTTATCTTCTACCCTTATACAAGAGTCATGGTGATCTTCACCTTTCCTTTTTACACTTTTTCTTTTGGCAAGCACTATGTGTTGGGGAAGGATCCATATATATATATATATCCACTCAGATGTAGGTTATCATAAAATATTATTGTTGACATTACCCTTGAGGTAAAAGGTTGGGAGGCGAAACTATAAGCCCCTATCTTTCTCTGTGTCCGACTGAGGCTTCGAACCCATAAGTATCGCGTGAGTGTTAGCAATTGTCAAAGATTAAATGATAGTTGAGTATGTGGATTTCCTGAAAAGCTCTTGAATTGACTCTTTTCGATGTTATGATAAATTACAATTGCTTCAATGACTGAGATCATAGTTTGTTAGTTTACAATGAAATTTCCGATTCATACTTTACCTTGTGAATGAATTGTTACTTTAGCATAAGAAATTATATGACAATATTTGTTGCTGTTCTAAAGATGATCATGATTCCCTCATGTCCGTATTTTATTTTATCGACACCTCTATCTCTAAACATGTGGACATTTTTTTTGATTTCGGCTTTCACTTGAAGACAAGCGAGGTCTAAGCTTGGGGGAGTTGATATGTCCATTTTGCATCATGCCTTTATATTGATATTTATTGCATTATGGGCTGTTATTACACATTCTAGCAAAATACTTATGCATTTTCTCTTTTATTTTACAAGGTTTATATGAAGAGGGAGAATGCCGGCAGCTGGAATTCTGGGCTGGAAAAGGAGCAAATCTGAGAGACCTATTCTGCACAACTCCAAATGTCCTGAAACTTCACGGAGAATTATTTTGGAATATATAAAAAATATTGGGCAAAGAAAACACCTAAGGGGACCCACCAAGCAGTCACAAGGGTGGGGGGCGCGCCTCCCTGCCTTGTGGGCCACCTGGCAGGCCCCCAATGCCCATCTTCTGCTATATGATGTGTTTTGACCTGGAAAAAATCATAAGGAAGCTTTCAGGATGAAGCGCCGCCGTCTTGAGCCAGAACCTGGGCAGAACCAATCTAGGGCTCTGGCGGAGCTGTTCTGCCGGAGAAACTTCCCTCCGGGAGGGGGAAATCAAAGCCATCATCATCACCAACAATCCTCTCGTCGAGAGGGGGTCAATCTCCATCAACATCTTCACCAGCACCATCTCCTCTCAAACCCTAGTTCATCTCTTGTATTCAATCTTTGTCTCAAAACCTCAGATTGGTACCTGTGGGTTGCTAGTAGTGTTGATTACTCCTTGTAGTTGATGCTAGTTGGTTTATTCGGTGGAAGATCATATGTTCAGATCCTTAATGCTATTCAATTCCCCTCTGATTATGAACATGAATATGCTTTGTGAGTAGTTACGTTTGTTCCAGAGGACATGGGAGAAGTCTTGTTATAAGTAATCATGTGAATTTGCTATTCGTTCAATATTTTGATGAGATGTATGTTGTCTTCCCTCTAGTGGTGTTATGTGAACGTCGACTACATGACACTTCACCATGATTTGGGCCTAGGGGAAGGCATTGGGAAGTAATAAGTAGATGATGGGTTGCTAGAGTGATAGAAGCTTAAACCCTAGTTTATGGGTTGCTTCGTAAGGGGCTGATTTGGATCCATATGTTTCATGCTATGGTTAGATTTATCTTAATTCTTCTTTCATAGGTGCGGATGCTTGCGAGAGGGTTAATCATAAGTGGGAGGTTTGTCCAAGTAAGGACAGCACCCAAGCATCAGTCCACCCACATATCAAATTATCAAAGTAACAAACGCGAATCATATGAGCATGATGAAAACTAGCTTGACAATAATTCCCATGTGTCCTTGGGAGCGTTTTGCTTTATATAAGAGTTCGTCCAGGCTTGTCCTTTGCTACAAAAAGGATTGGGCCACCTTGCTGCACCTTTGTTACACTTGTTACTTGTTACTCGTTATGAATTATCTTATCACAAAACTATCTGTTACCAATAATTTTAGTGCTTGCAGAGAATACCTTGTTGAAAACCGCTTGTCATTTCCTTCTGCTCCTCGTTGGGTTCGACACTCTTACTTATCGAAAGGACTATGATAGATCCCCTATACTTGTGGGTCATCAATTTGCAACACAACACATGCATAGACACTCAATGTAGCTGTGTTGATGATGAGCACGTCTCCCCTAGTCCACCATCACAGCTGCTCCCTCTAACTTGGCACTGTTATATATGGTTGCATGTTATGTATGATGTTTAGCTTGTATTTCTTATAATTTTGGTGAATTCCATCTGTTTTCTTTACACATTATACTTATGAATAAGACACGTGTTCCTATTTCTAGAACATACAATATCTGTCTATCACACCATGTTCTTACATCAAAGTACTACTGTTGTGTAACCTGCAACAATCACTTATCATAAGACATGTTTAACTTGGGAGTGTGATATAGGTTACATCTCGCATTCTTTTCTAGCTTGTACTACTTCTAATTTGTTGAAATGGCACTTATGACGAGATAGTTTTAACTTGGTAGAGTGATATTCGTTGCATCTTTCATATGGTGTCTAGCTTTCATTGCTTCTAATTTGTTGAAATGCCTTCTGCTTAGTTTACACATCATAGCTGTGAATATGCAATGCTGTCCTTTTGTCTTACACATTCAATCGTCCTATCATGCGGTCGCCTTACATTAAAGTAGTGCTCGTCAGCATCCTGCATCAATGAGTTCTGAAAAGCGAATTTTTATTCATTTTTCTTGTGGGTTTGAATTGACAAGGCAATAAAATTAAGTAAGAGGAAGGAAAAAATTAAGGTAGGTACTGATGGCGGTCTTCCGGCGAAACCGGCATCCCAGGTGCTTTCTCTAGCTTGGCAGTGTGATATTGTCTTGCATGTTGCATACGGTGTCCAGCTTGTATTGCTTGTAATTTGATTAAACTAGATGATGCCCCGAGCGTTGTTGTGGGATATTTTTCAGAATTTTGTGAGAAAGGTCAGGATCCAATCTGAAGTGCGATAAACTACTGACTTGCACATTCTCCATCATAGTGGAGGTTTGCAGAAAATGTCCGGATAATATCAACAGAGTTGATGCAGATAAATGTAGTCTCACATGATGATATATGCAGATAAATGTAGTCTCACATGATGATATATTTGTACATTTTGCATCCCTCAAAACACCTAGAAGATGAGAATGTTTCTGAGTTACAATAGGAGACGATTGTTCCGGGGTTGTGGAAATGGTCCGAACATGAATTATATGTTGCAAATTAGAATACTATCAATTCAAAATGTACATTATGATTTATCATATACATTTGCATTAATCGTAGGTGTTTCTTTTTTCAAAAAGGGGTAACCCAGATCTCTGCATCATTGTGATACATCAATCTTAGGTGTGCACCCATGCATCATTAAAATAAAGTGTGCAGATATTACCCAATTGTATCATTGCACATGAACTGCTATTCTTTAGCATTGGTAGAAGAATATCTCTCTTCGGAGCATTGCATAACCTGTCTAAAAAATAAACATAATCTGTAAGATGTTAAACGTAGGTAGCAAAAAAAATGTATAGTTTCGTATCATATACTACTGACTCTAAGATCTTTTTTTGAACTGCTGATTATAAGATCTAAAAGTACCAAAGTTGTTACTTGCACGGTCAATATAGAAGAGTACCTCTCACAACATGGGCAGCCCCCTCGGTCAGGCCGTGGGCGACGTCTTCCATCGCGTGTATTTTGACCAGGAGCTTGACATCACGTACACGCGGCTGCTGACGATGTGCGGAGCAAGAAGCAAGAGATCATCGGCTCCTGTGGAGATGATCGGCGGTGGCGGAGAGATAGCCAACGACGACGCATGGAGCAAGCCGTAATGGTTCAACGTCTCTCACGGTGATGATTCGCAGCGGCCCCACCATGATGAGATGGCTGATGATGACTCGTGGAACAAGCGGCAAGGTGTCACTGGTTCCCGTCACGATGACCGGGGTGAGATGGCCGACGACGACACACAAAGCAAGCAGCAAGGGATCACCGTCTCTCACGGCGATGATCTACAAGGGTGGTGAGAAGGCTGATGACCACACGCGTAGCAAGAAGCATGAGATCGTCATCTCCCATGGCGATTATCTCGTCGTGGCGCGCGGTTAGCAGTCATAGCGTATCATGGTTCTGTGGGCAACGCTTCGACAGCATTAGGAACGTGGAGAGCTCGGCGGCGCCGTGGGCGATGGACGTGGGATGTCGCAGTTCGTGGTGTAGCTCGGCCCTGTGCTCTTCCTGTGTGTCTGTCACTTGAGGGTTGCATACAAAAGCAAGCTCCAATTTAAGATCAAATGGTAGAAGGGGAAAAGACAACAGTAGCGGAGATCAAACGCTTGTACTTCAGAGCTACTTAAGCTCCAATTTAATCTAGGATGGCTATCATAAGGGCAAGAGCGTTTTCTCATGCGGACCTACCTTTTCATCCACCGCATCCTCTTTAAAACGCCCTAGTTGTTTAACTTTCCTAATTAATTGCAACGGTTAGTGTGTTATTTGCTTTGGACGTGCATGCATTGTGGTTGCATGCACCTGATTTGAACTGCTCCTTATTAATGCAGATTTCTTTGCTCAAGGGGCACACGTACAGGAGGGAGACGATAAAAACTGATGTTCAGCCTATAAAGATGGACGACACTTCGTGACCCATTGACCTAATTAGCTCGGACAAATGGAGTACTATTTACTTGTGAAAATAATTCCACAAAATAAATGATGACAAGGCTGCTGAGGTGGATAGCTTGCATGTCAAGAGAAATAAGATAGTGGGGATGAACTATTTAGGTATTATAGATTGGAGAAGGTGAAGAGAGAGAATTCCAGTAGAAGACGGGAGGAAATGACAGCTAGCCTGCCATGGGGAATCCTTCGGCGGGGGAAGAAGGCCGTCGGAATTGTTTGGAGAAAAAACACTCACGTGGAGAAGGAATCAAGCAGCTAGCGGGGCTTCTGGTGGGAAAAGGGGCACATCGATGGGCCTTTTAGGAAACGGCATGAGCGTGGAGAATAAATTTACGGCAGCGGTGCAATAGGAAAAAAGTATTTCGGTGGTGCATGGTTGTGAGGGAGAAAGACGTGCGTAGTCAGGCTGTTGTGGGTACTCCTTCTGGTAACTGAATGCTAATGTGGCACTTTTGTACTATGGTAGGTCCCACTTGTAAGCCAGTAAAAAATGATGATGTGGCTTGGCTAGTGATGTGGATAGCTTGCATGTCAAGAGAAATAATATAGTGGGGATGAACTATTTAGGTATTATAGATTACTTCTGCTTAGTTTACACAAATAGTTGTGAATATGTCATGCCGTCCTGTTTTTCGTACATATTCCATCCTCGTATCATGTGTTTGCCTTACATCAAGGTAGTGATTGTCAGTATCATGCATGAATTAGTGTAACATGCAACAATCACTTTTCACAAGACATGTTTAACTTGGGAGTCTGATATAGTTTACATCTCACATTATTTTCTAGCTTGTACTACTAATTTGTTGAAATGGCACTAATGACGAGACAGTTTTAACTTCGTAGAGTGATATTCGTTGCGTCTTACATATGGTGTCTGCAATGCCTTCTGCTTAGTTTACACATCATAGATGTGAATATGCAATGCTGTGAATATGCAATGGCACTAATGATGAGAGACCTTTAACTTGGTAGTGTGATGTTGTTTGCATCTTGCATATGATTTATTTCTTGTACTGCTTCACATTTGTTTAAATGCCAGTTATGACGAGACACTATTAACTTGGCAGAGCGATATTTGTAGCATCTTTCATATGGTGTCTACCTTCCATTGCATTGCTTCTAATTTATTGAAATGCCTTCTACTTAGTTTACACATCATAGTTCTGATTATCTCATGTCGTCCTGTTTTTCGTACATATTACATCCTCCTATCATGCGGTTGTCTAACATCAAAGTTCAGTTCATCTGTATCACGCATCAATTTGTTCTGAAGAACTAAATTTTTATTCCTTTTTCTTGTCGCTTGACTTGACATGGCACAGAGAAAGAGGAAGGAACACGGAATGGAAGGGGATGGTGTTAGTACTCAGGACACACGGAAACGGAAGCGGAAGAATTATGCAGATTCTGTTGGTACTGATGGTGCAATAGAAGGTCAAAGTCCACGAGAAAATTGTGCAAACACGGTATCCCCTGCTACACCAGCTGCAAAACAATCCAAACAGAAACTAATAGCTGCCACCAAACAAGCAATGACAGCCCTAGTTGTTGCAACACCTTCCACAGTACCAACAGCGGCACGAGTTACTCGTTTGTCAACTCAGCTAGCGGCAAGTTCCCAAGCTCACTTGCCACCTGACACTACTTCCGAAGCACTCTTGGCACAAGACGAGTTAGCAAGATCAGACGAACCTTGTGAGCTTCAACAGCAAGAAGGTAGTTGCTGGAGTCAAGTTATAGTTGCATGCTTCTTTATATCACAGTTTGATGTACACTAACACTTCCTATGTTCGTTGTTGGACTAGCACCTAGGCGCAAGAGGAAACAGACATCAGGGATAATGCTCGATAGGTTAACTAAATCTAAAAGAGGAAGAATGGAGATCCGTTTTGGGACAGGTTTAAAAGGGCCACATGATGCTACAGAGTCAGCCAAGTTAGTACCAGAGGCAGCGGTTGCCGTTAGGTGTCATGCACGTATCCTCCCAACATGGATTCAGTACAGGAATGACAAAGACGAAACCCAGTTCAACACCTTCCTCGACCATTTATCTGTAAGTATGGTTATGTATGGAAATTAGTAATATCGTCTTGCTCTGTCCCATACTTTCTAGGTTGCTCGTAATGAGACTCCCATAATTTTCAACAGATGAGGTTCGAGTTGGATAGCCAAGATGAGGCAACCAGACAAGCATGCACCCATGTTTTCAAGTCTGCTCTGCGATAGTATCAGTATAACTTGAGGAAAAGTCACTTTGAAGGCAAGGCTAACAGTGAACTTGCCCAAACATCTCCAGTGGAAAATATATCGGATGAAGACTGGAGAGGCCTCGTTAAACACTGGTCTGATCCAAAGAATCAAGTACGTTATATATATGTGATCAGATCACATGTTGAACTCCTATTTACACATGTTCCTCACAAATCTATCTTCTTGTAGGTGAACTGTTCAAAGTACAAGGCCAACCGTACGAAAGTGAAATTCCAACAGATGACAGGATCTCGTAGCTATATTGCACACTGTGAGGCTCTTGTAATTAGTTGCTGTTTCACTCTTTTCGCTGTGCCATATTATCAGATCTATATTGACTTATTCCAAATGTAGAGGAAAGCCCGCAAGGACCAAAAAGTACCTGAACCAAATGATGTGGAAATCTTCACGGTCTGTCACACCAGCAAGACGAAGGGCATGACTACACCAGTCAAAGCCGCTGGTGTAAGTCCTTAATCCTCATGCCTTTTAATTACTACTTACTCTGACTTGTGCATTGAACTGCACGGTTTGCAGCCAATGTCTATTACTCTTTTCAATTTTATACACAATTGTCTTAGCGTATCATTGCACCTTACAAGGTTTAAAAGAGAGGAGTGATGTTCCTTTGATCTTGATCTGTAATCTAGTTCCGTGCTGGACTTGTCTACACAATGTTACAATTGCCTGTTTGTCTGTTCTCAGTTGTTTTGTGATATGAATGATGTCATACTATGCTTACCGTATTATACACTTTGTCTCTTTATCCTTAGATGTCAATACAATGTGAAGAAATAGACAATACATTAGCCATGGTACATGGTCATATGTTTGGAACCTGGTTTTATTATGTACTTTGCAGTAAAATACAACTAATAGTTTACACGGGTTCACCAGAATAAGTTCTGTATATAGACCAATGCTATTTTGTTTGGTTTTGCTGGCTCCTTAATATCTTCTGTTCTCGTACTACTAATGCAAAAACTCAACTTTTCAGCAAGCTACGGAACAAATGGTGGAACCGCCACCTTCTAAAGGTGATGAGGCAACTATAACCGCAATGTCACCTCTTGCTGCAGTGGGTCAGTACCTGTCCACTAACAGTGCCAAAAGCACGTTCCTGCGTAATACTGGGTTGGTTGTTAAGGTAATCTCGTCCAAACTGTCTCATGGTCAAGATATGCAAGCTCAAAACAATGTTATATCTGTGCTCCAGACACAAGTCCATTCCCTAACAGAGACCCTTTGTGAAACAAGGACAGCCATTGTCCAATGTCGTCAAGATATGCATGGTTTTAAAACCAGACTATCAGACATTTGCTATGTTGTTCAGGAGCCTAAGAGAAATGAAGGCGAAGGTTATGGTGCTCCATCGGACAGTACAGCATGAAAATGTAACAGTCAGGTCAAATGAACTGAGCTTCTGAACTTCTGGTGGTTCATTTATCTGTCAGACTGTTAACTTTTATGCCAACCTTCCTTTTGTTTTATGGTTGTAATTTGTTTTGTTGCGATACAGAATTTGTTCTTAACGTGCAGCGACCGGCTGAAGAAAACAGCAAGCCATTTTTGTATAGTGTAGGGTGTTCCCTATATTTGCACTGGTGGCGAACTTTGATGCCCAGTGGATGTAATCTGTGCAATCGCCTTAATAGCCTAGCGTTAGTTTCTGGCTTATTTATTTCCCTAGTCTTCTTTTTCCTTGGTTTGCTAGTGGTTGCAACAACCATGGGCCATATACAGACCGTGGTAACCTTGAGCCTGCAATGGGCCGTAGGATCCATGGGCCTCCTACGAGCCGTAGGATCCATGGGCCTCCTACGGGCCGTCGGATAAATGGGCCTCCAACGGGCTGTAGAATCAATGGGCCTCGGGCCGCGGATAAATGGGCTGACATGGGCCATAAACGGGCATAATTGGTATCGCGCCAGCACGGTAACGGGCCGTTAACGGGCCGGAAGACAGCAAAGGCTTAATTCTGTCACAGGCATAACGGGTTGTTAATGGGCCAAAATACAGGACGGGCTGGAAACGGCGCAACGGGTTAACAGTCCACAAACGGGCCGATTCTAACCACGGGCCGAATTTGGCCCATTAGGGGAACATGCCAGTAATGGGCCAGAAGTAATCGAGGGCCGGAAAGGAGCCCAAGAATGTATGGACCATCAGTAGGCCGAAAGCTAACACGGGCTGGAAACGGCCCATGTGAATCATGGGCCATTACTGGGTATAAAGAAATTTACTGTTTATTATGGGCCAAAGTCACCGCGGCCCACTAAAGGGCCCAAAGATACGAAAGGCCTCGTATGGGCCGAAAGACGTCGTGGGCCATACATGGGCCGAAAATGAAACGGGCTGGTATTATACTGGACGGCCCACATGACGCTGTTGGGCCGATTTCGGGAACGCCATAACGGGTCGTGAGTTACCGGGCCGTAAAATGGGCTATATGCGAACAGACCGTTATCATGGGCCGGCCCGCTAGCTTTTGACCAAGTCAAACGGGCCGGCCTTTGTAAGCCAAATGGGCCAGTGTTGGGCCGTCGCACCTGTCGACATATCATAGGCGCCTATCTGACCCAATGATGAGTTGACACGTGTTTCCTCCGGCTAATGAGAATTTTACACGTGGAAAATCGCCATTGGTCGTTGCTGTTAACGGGTTATCAGATCCAAAACTGGACCTGATAGCTTAACGGCGACCCGTTACGGTGGTTGCCACGTGTCGGTTACCCTTGACGAAAGCATTTCCATGACACGTCATTTATCGTCATGGAAGTGAACACTTCCGTGATGATAATTTTGGTATTGTCATGGAACACTTCTACGATAGCACAGGTATGACTATCCTGATTCTGTCATAAAATCGTCATGGATGTACATGCATGACAGAAAACATGACCTACTGTGACAAACACGTATCATCACGGAAGTGTATTTTTTTTTGTAGAGTCGGGAGCTCAATAGAAGCCCCGCTACACCCCATACTCGGGAGGACACGCTCATCACACCCATGGAGGACATAATCATGGAGGACATAACCATGGGGGAATGGGAATAATCACCAGAACAACAGCAATTTCAAGTTTGGCAATGGAGGCAATGGCAACCAGCACCGTTCCGCTCTGACTCAGAAGGATCTAAGTCATATCACCTATTTCAAGTGCAAGAAGATGGGGCACTATGCCACCGATTGTCTGGAGGCAAAGCAGGGAAATGGAAACGGCAACAAAAATTCAGCAACCAAGAAGCCCAATCCTTTTCCCCGTGCCCAAGTGAACCACATCGACATAGAGGACGTCTATGATCAGCCAGAGACTGTGGTTGGTAAGTTTTTTATTAAATTCACGTCCAGTATTGGTACTCTTTGATTCTGGTGCAACGCATTCATTTATATCAAGGGTAGTTGTGGAACAGTATGGGTTGCCCATTACAACCCTTAGAAGCCCTCTTCAGGTCAGTTCCCCGGGAGGAGAGATGACGACAGGCTTAGGTTGTCACTCGACCCTCAACATTGGAAATCATGAGTTTCCCGTAGACCTCATAGTATTGGAACCCCAGGGATTGGACGTGATCCTAGGCATGGACTGGATGACGAAGTTTGAAGGAAACATCGACTGTGCCCGAAGACGTTTTGCTCACCACCCCGGAGCAGAAGCGAATCAAGTATGTATCCAGACGCACACCGATGAAGACTCAGGTGAATTCCCTTATGGGAGTCATTCAGGAGGAAGTGCCAGTAGTGCAAGATTTTCCCGAGGTATTCTCAGAGGAGTTACCAGGAATGCCACCAGACAGAGATATTGAATTTTTGATTGAGTTATTGCCCGGCACAGCCCCAATATCCAAGAGACCTTATCGGATGCCTCCTAATGATTTGGAAGAAATCAAGAAGCAGATTAATGAGCTACTGGAGAAGGGATATATTCATCCAAGCTCGTCACCTTGGGGAGCCCCAGTTCTTTTGGTCGAGAAGAAGGATGGAACCCTAAGAATGGTTGTGGATTATTGTTCGTTGAACGAAGTGACCATCAAGAATAAGTACCCTCTTCCGATGATTAATGATTTGTTTGATCAGCTGGTTGGAGCCAAAGTATTCTCCAAGATCGATCTTCGATCAGGGTATCATCAGTTGAAGATTTGTGAACAAGATATACCCAAAACGGCTTTCTCCACAAGGTATGGTTTATATGAGTATACCGTCATGTCATTTGGACTGACTAATGCCCCTGTGTATTTTATGAGCATGATGAACAAGGTATTTATGGAATATCTGGACAAGTTTGTCATGGTGTTCATCGATGACATATTGGTTTTCTCCAAGAGCGAGGAAGAACACAGGGAGCACCTGCGTTTAGTTCTAGAGAAACTCCAAGAACATCAGCTATATGCCAAGTTCAGCAAATGTGAATTTTGGTTGAAGGAAGTTGGATTCCTCGGACATGTTATTTCAGGTGAAGGAATCACAGACGACCCCACAAAGGTTGAGTCAGTCACCAAATGGAAGTCACCCACCTCGGTCAAGGAGATCCACAGTTTTCTCGGACTTGCAGGATATTATCGCTGATTTATTGAGAATTTCTTCAAGATTGCTAAACCCATGACTGAGCTGTTGAAGAAGGAAACTACGTACATTTGGATCGAGGATTGTGAATCCAGTTTTCAGGAGCTGAAGAAACACTTGGTTACGACCCCAGTGCTAATTTTGCCGAACATACACAAGGATTACCAGGTGTATTGTGACGCTTCTCAACAAGGACTCGGAGGAGTGATCATGCAGGAAGGAAAGGTTGTAGCTTATACCTCCAGACTGTTGGGAAACATTGCATGGAAAACAAAAAAAATCTATGCACAAACAAGATCTATCAAGGAGATGCATAGCAACGAGAGGGGAGAGTGTGTCTACGTACCCTCGTAGACCGTAAGCGGAAGTGTTTGGTAACGCGGTTGATGTAGTCGAACTTCTTCGCGATCCAACCAATCAAGTACCGAACGTACGGCACCTCCGCGTTCAGCACACATTCAGCTCGGTGACGTCCTCGCCTTCTTGATCCAGCAAGACGGCAAAGTAGAGGATGAGTTCTGGCAGCACGACGGCGTGGTGACGGTGGTGGTGATGCTATCTCCATAGGGCTTCGCCTAAGCACTACGAAAATATGACCGAGGGACAAAACTGTGGAGGGGGGCGCCGCACATGGCTAAGAGATTGTCGTGGTTTTATGTGTGGCGCCCCCTCCCACATATATATAGGTGGCGGAGAGGGGAGGCTGCCAGGAGGTGCCCCAAATAGGCCGAATCCTACTTGGAGTCCTCCCCAAGCCGCGCCCCCCTCCTTATTAGGTGAGCGGGGAAAGGCAGGGGAGGGTGGCGCCCCCCCCCCCCCCCCATTCCTTTCTCCCATGAGAAGGGGGGGTGGGAGGGGCTAGCCCTCCCCCTTTTCCTTCCCTAGGGCCGGCGACCAGGGAGAGGGGCGCGCCAGCCCCCTTGTGGGCTAGTCTATGCCCCCCCTTGGCCCATTAGGCCCATACACCTACCGGGGGTGTCTGGAACCCCTTCTGACGACCCGATGAATACCCGGTTCACTCCGAAACCTTTCCAGTGTCCGAATAACATCGTCCTATATATCGATCTTTACCTCCGGACCATTTCAGAGCTCCTCATCATGTCCGTGACCTCATCCGGGACTCCGAACAACATTCGGTCACCAAATCACATAACTCATATAACACTATATCGTTAACGAACGTTAAGCATGCAGACCCTACGGGTTCGAGAACTATGTAAACATGACCGAGACACCTCTCTGGTCAATAACCAATAGCAGAACCTAGATGCCCATATTGGTTCCTACATATTCTATGAAGATCTTTATCGGTCGAATCTTATGACAACACACGTAATTCCCTTTGTCTGTCGGTATGTTACTTGCCCGAGATCCGATCATCGATATCTTCATACCTAGTTCAATCTCATTACCGGCAAGTCTCTTTACTCGTTCTATAATACATCAACTTGTAACTAACTCCTTAGTCACTTTGCTTGCAAGGCTTCTTATGATGTGTATTACCGAGAGGGCCCAGAGATACCTCTCCGATACACGGAGTGACAAATCCTAATCTCGATCCGTGCCAACTCAACAGACACCTTCGGAGATACCTGTAGAGATTCTTTATGATCACCCAGTTATGTTGTGACATTTGATAGCACACAAGGCATTCCTTCGGTATCCGGGAGTTGCATGATCTCATAGTCGAAGGAATAGGTATTTGACATTAAGAAAGCAATAGCAATAAACTGAACGATGATGTGCTAAGCTAATGGATGGGTCTTGTCCATCACATCATTCTCCTAATGATGTGATCCCATTATCAAATGACAACTCATGTCTATGGTTAGGAAACCTTAACCATCTTTTGATCAACGAGCTAGTCTAGTAGAGGCTCACTAAGGACACGGTATTTGTTTATGTATCCACACATGTATTTAAGTTTCCGGTTAATACAGTTCTAGCATGAATAATAAACCTTCATCATGATTAAGGAAATATAATAATAACCATTTTATTATTGCCTCTAGGGCATATTTCCATCAGTCTCCCACTTGCACTAGAGTAAATAATCTAGTTCACATCGCCATGTGATTAACACCGATAGTTTACATCGCCATGTGACCAACAGCCAAAGAGTTTACTAGAGTCAATAATCTAGTTCACATCGCAATGTGATTAACACCCAAAGAGTACTAAGGTGTGATCATGTTTTGCTTGTGAGAGAAGTTTAGTCAACGGGTCTGTCACATTCAGATCCGTATGTATTTTGCAAATTTCTATGTCTACAATGCTTTGCATGGAGCTACTCTAGCTACTTGCTCTCACTTTCAATATGTATCCAGATTGAGACTCAGAGTCACCTGAATCGGTGTCAAAGCTCGCATCGACGTAACTTTTTATGGTGATCTCTTTATCACCTCCATAACCGAGAAATATTTCCTTAGTCCTCTTAGGTAACTAAGGATAATTTTGACCACTGTCCAGTGATCTACTGCTGGATCACTATTGTACTCCCTTGCCAAACTCATGGCAAGGTACACAATAGGTCTGGTACACAGCATGGCATACTTTATAGAACCTATGGCCGAGGCATAGGGAATGACTTTCATTCTCTCTCTATCTTCTGCCGTGGTCGTACTTTGAGTCTTACTCAACTTCACACCTTGCAACACAGGCAAGAACCCTTTTTTGACTGATCTATTTTTGAACTTCTTCAAAACTTTGTCAAGGTATGTGCTTTGTGAAAGTCCTATTAAGTGTTTCGATCTATTCCTATAGATCTTGATGCTCAATACATAAGTAGCTTCACCGAGGTCTTTTATTGAAAACTTCTTATTCAAGTATCCTTTTATGCTATCCAGAAATTCTATATCATTTCCAATCAACAATATGTCATCGACATATACTATCATAAATGCTACAGAGCTCCCACTCACTTTCTTGTAAATATAGGCTTCACCGTAAGTCTGTATAAAACCATATGCTTTGATCACCTCATCAAAGCGTATATTCCAACTCTGAGATGCTTGCACTAGTCCATAGATGGATCGCTGGAGCTTGCACACTTTGTTAGCACCTTTAGGATCTACAAAACCTTCTGGTTGTATCATATACAACTCTTCTTTGAGAAATCCATTAAGGAATGCAGTTTTGACGTCCATTTGCCAGATTTCATAATTATTAAATGCGGTAATTGCTAACATGATTCGGACAAACTTAAGCATCACTACGGGTGAGAAAGTCTCATCGTAGTCAACTCCTTGAACTTGTCAAAAACCTTTTGCGACAAGTCGAGCTTTGTAGACAGTAACATTACCATCAGCGTCGGTCTTCTTGTTAAAGATCCATTTATTTTCAATGGCCTGCCGATCATCTGGCAAATCCACCAAAGTCCACACTTTGTTCTCATACATGGATCCCATCTCAGATTTCATGGCCTCAAGCCATTTGTCGGAATCTGGGCTCATCATAGCTTCTTCATAGTTCGTAGGTTCGCCGTTGTCTAACAACATGACTTCCAGGATAGGATTACCACTCTGGTGTGGAACGTGTTCTGGTTGATCGACGAAGTTCAGTAGTAACTTGATCTGAAGTTTCATGATCATCATCGTTAGCTTCCTCTCTAGTTGGTGTAGGCATCACGGTAACATTTTTCCCTGGTGAGCTACTTTCCAATATGAGAGAAGGTTCAACTACCTCATCAAGTTCTACTTTCATCCCACTCACTTCTTTCGAGAGAAACTCCTTCTTTAGAAAGGACCCATTCTCGGCAACAAAGATCTTGCCTTTGGATATGTGGTAGAAGTCAAGATGGCGACGGGCCCCCGAAACCCGCATCCCCGTGGGTTTTTACCCTATTAGGGGACGGGGATGGGCATCTTTCCATCCCCGCGGGGCTGTTGTTGGGCACATTATACAACCCGACACGTTTCGTGGGTTTACACCCGTTTCGATAGTCCCCGAACCCGAAACCCGGCAATACCCGCGAAATTACATTTTTTTTACCAAGCACTCACCCGGCCCAACCCAATGCGACCAAGCCTGAGCGTGATTTGTGAACCAAGAATTCTATTTTAGAACTTGTGTAATTGCACATCTTGTTGAACCACGTATGGCTGAAATCTAATCATCTTTGTTGCTGAAATCTGGTAATCTTTGTTGCTGAAATGTGGTATCATGCTGCTGAAATACACTCTATATAGCTGTTGAACCACCTACTATTGTTTTATGTTGAAATTTGCTGAAGTTATGCTGCTGAAATGTGCTTGTTTTGCTGCTGAAATGTGCTTGTTTTGCTGCTGAAATGTTATTCTTTGTCACCACTATGTTTGTTTAAATATTTTGATTTTCTCATGGGTTCCCCGTGGGTTCCCCGAAACCCGATGGGTTTAGGGGACGGGCGAAAAACTAGCCCCACGCACGGTGATGGGGACGGGGACAGCTTTACGATTTTCTCGTGGGGATGGGTTTGGGAAGGCAAAACCCGATGGGTTTCATCCCCGTTGCCATCCGGAGGTAGAAGGTGTACCCAATAGTTTCCTTAGGGTATCCTATGAAGACGCACGTCTCCGATTTAGGTTCGAGCTTATCAGGCTGAAGCCTTTTGACATAAGTGTCGCATCCCCAAACTTTAAGAAACGACAGCTTAGGTTTCTTGCCAAACCACAGTTCATACGGTGCCGTCTCAATGGATTTAGACAGTGCCCTATTTAACATGAATGCGGCTGTCTCTAATCCATAACCCCAAAACAATAGTGGTAAATCGGTAAGAGACATCATAGATCGCACCATATCTAATAAAGTACAGTTACGATGTTCGGACATACCATTACGCTGTGCTGTTCTAGGTGGTGTCAGTTGTGAAACAATTCCGCATTGTTTTAAATGAAGGCCAAACTCGTAACTCAAATATTCGCCTCCACGATCAGATCATAGAAACTTTATTTTCTTGTTACGATGATTTTCCACTTCACTCTGAAATTCCTTGAACTTTTCAAATGTTTCAGACTTGTGTTTCATCAAGTAGATATACCCATACCTACTCAAATCATCTGTGAAGGTCAGAAAATAACGATACCCGTCGCGTGCTTCCACACTCATCGGACCACATACATCGGTATGTATTATTTCCAATAAGTCATTAGCTCGCTCCATTGTTCCGGAGAACGGAGTTTTAGTCATCTTGCCCATGAGGCATGGTTCGCAAGTATCAAATGATTCATAATCAAGTGATTCCAAAATTCCATCCACATGGAGTTTCTTCATGCGCTTTACACCAATATGACCTAAACGGCAGTGCCACAAGTATGTTGCACTATCATTATCAACTTTGCATCTTTTGGCATCAATATTATGAATATGTGTATCACGATGATCGAGATTCAATAAACCATTCACATTGGGTGTATGACCATAGAAGGTTTTATTCATGTAAACAGAACAACAATTATTCTCTGAATTAAATGAATAATTGTATTGCAATAAACATGATCTAATCATATTCATAATCAACGCAAACACCAAATAACATATATTTAGGTTCAACACTAATCCCGAAGGTAGAGGGAGTGTGCGATGGTGATCATATCAACCTTGGAATCACTTCCAACACACATCGTCACCTCGCCCTTAACTAGTCTCTGTTTATTCTGCAACTCCTGTTTTGAGTTACTAATCTTAGCAACTGAACCGGTATCAAATACCCAGGGGCTACTACGAACACTAGTAAGGTACACATTAATAACATGTATATCAAATATACCTTTGTTCACTTTGCCATCCTTCTTATCCGCCAAGTATTTGTGGCAGTTCCACCTCTAGTGACCATTCCCTTTGCAGTAGAAGCACTCAGTTTCAGGCTTAGGTCTAGCTTTGGGCTTCTTCATGGGAGTGGCAACTTGCTTGCCATTCTTCTTGAAGTTCCCTTTCTTTCCCTTTCCCTTTTTCTTGAAACTCGTGGTCTTGTTAACCATCAACACTTGATGCTCTTTCTTTATTTCTACCTTCGCCGATTTCAGTATCGCGAAGAGCTCGGGAATCATTTTCGGCATTCCTTGCATATTATAGTTTATCACGAAGTTCTAGTAGCTTGGTGATAGTGACTAGAGAACTCTATCAATCACTATCTTATCTGGAAGATTAAATCCCACTTGATTCAAGCGATTGTAGTACCCAGACATTCTGAGCACATGCTCACTGGCTGAGCTATTCTCCTCCATCTTGTAGGCAAAGTACTTGTCAGAGGTCTCATACCTCTCGACACGGGCATGAGTCTGAAATACCAATTTCAGCTCTTGGAACATCTCATATGCTCCATGGTGTTCATAACGTTTTGAAGTCCCGGTTCTAAGCCGTAAAGCATGGCGCACTAAACTATTAAGTAGTCATCATATCAAGCTTGCCAAACGTTCATAACGTCTGCATCTGCTCCTGCAATAGGTCTGTCACCTAGCGGTGCATTAAGGACATAATTCTTCTGTGCAGCAATGAGGATAATCCTCAGATCACGGACCCAGTCCGCATCATTGCTACTATCATCTTTCTACTTAGTTTTCTCTAGGAACATATCAAAATTAGGGGAGCTACATCGCGAGCTATTGATCTACGACATAATTATGCAAAAACTACTAAGACTAAGTTCATGATAAATTTAAGTTCAATTTAATCAAATTACTAATGAACTCCCACTTAAATTAACATCCCTCAAGTTATCTAAGTGATACATGATCCAAATCAACTAACCCATGTCCGATCATCACGTGAGATGGGGTAGTCATCAATGGTGAACATCTCTATGTTGATCATATCTATTATATGACTCACGTTCGACCTTTTGGTCTCTAGTGTTCCGAGACCATGTCTGTACATGCTAGGCTCGTCAAGTTTAACCCAAGTATTCTTCATGTGCAAAACTGTCTTACACTCGTTGTATGTGAACGTAGAGTCTATCACACCCGATCATCACGAGGTGCTTCGAAATGATGAACTTTGTCAACAGTGCATACTCGGGGAGAACACTTTTATCTTGAAATTTAGTGAAGGGATCATCTTATAATGCTATTGCCGTTCTAAGCAAAATAAGATGCATAAAGGATAAACATCACATGCAATCAAAATATGTGACATGATATGGCCATCATCATCTTGTGCTTTTGATCTCCATCTCCAAAGCATCGTCATGATCTCCATCGTCACCGGCTCAACACCTTGATCTCCATCGTTGCGTCGGGGTCGTCTCGCCAACTATTGCTTCTACAACTATTACTAACACATAGCGATAAAGTAAAGCAATTACATGGCGCATGCATTTCATACAATAAAGAGACAACCCTAAAGCTCCTGCCGGTTGTCGATATTACAAAACATGATCATCTCATACATCAACATATATCACATCACGTCTTGACCATATCACATCACAACATGCCCTGCAAAAACAAGTTAGACGTCCTCTACTTTGTTGTTGCAAGTTTTACGTGGCTGCTACGGGCTTCTAGCAAGAACCGTTCTTAAACACAAAAACCACAACGGTAATTAATCAAGTTTGCTGTTTTAACCTTCTTCGAGGACCGGCCGTAGTCAAATTCGATTCAACTAAAGTAGGAGAAACAGACACCCGCCAGCCACCTTTATGCAAAACTAGTTGCATGTCAGTCGGTGGAACCGGTCTCATGTGCGTGGACATGTAAGGTTGGTCCAGGCCACTTCATCCCACAATACCGCCAAATCAAAATAAGACATTGGTGGTAAGCAGTATGACTATCACCGCCCACAACTCTTTGTGTTCTACTCGTGCATATCATCTACGCATAGACCTGGCTCGGATGCCACTGTTGGGAAATGTTGCATGGAAAACAAAAAAAATTCTACGCACACGCAAGATCTATCAAGGAGATGCATAGCAACGAGAGGGGAGATTGTGTCTACATACCCTCGTAGACCGTAAGTGGAAGTGTTTGGTAACGCGGTTGATGTAGTCGAACTTCTTCGTGATCCAACCGATCGAGGACCGAACGTACGGCACCTCTGCGTTCAGCACACGTTCAGCTCGGTGACGTCCTCGCCTTCTTGATCCAGCAAGGCGGCGAAGTAGTGGATGAGTTCCGGTAGCACGACGGTGTGGTGACGGTGGTGGTGATGCTATCTCTGCATGGCTTCACCTAAGCACTACGAAAATATGACCGAGGGACAAAACTGTGTAGGGGGGTGCCGCACACGGCTAAGAGATTGTCGTGGTTTTATGTGTGGCGCCCCCTCCCACATATATATAGGTGGGGGAGAGGGGAGGCTGCATGGAGGTGCCCCAAGTAGGCCAATCCTACTTGGTGTCCTTCCCAAGCCGCCCCCCCCCTTTCCTTATTAGGTGAGCGGGGAAAGGCATGGGAGGGTGGCGCCCCCCCCCCCCCTTCCTTTCTCCCATGAGAAGGGGAAGGCAGGAGGGGCTAGCCCTCCCCCTTTTCCTTCCCTAGGGACGGAGGCCAGGGAGAGGGGCGCGCCAGCCCCCTTGTGGGCTGGTCTGTCCCCCCTTGGCCCATTAGGCCCATACACCTACCGGGGGTGTGCGGAACCCCTTCCGATGACCCGATGAATACCCGGTTCACTCCGAAACCTTTTCGGTGTTCGAATAACATCGTCCTATATATCGATCTTTACCTCCGGACCATTCCGGAGCTCCTCGTCATGTTCGTGATCTCATCCGGAACTCCGAACAACATTCAGTCACCAAATCACATAACTCATATAACACTATATCGTCAACGAACGTTAAGTGTGCGGACCCTATGGGTTCGAGAACTATGTAGACATGACCGAGACACCTCTCTGGTCAATAACCAATAGTGGAACCTGGATGCCCATATTGGTTCCTACATATTCTACGAAGATCTTTATCGGTCAAACCTTATGACAACATACGTAATTCCCTTTGTCTGTCGGTTTGTTACTTGCCCGAGATTCGATCATCGGTATCTTCATACCTAGTTCAATCTTGTTACCAGCAAGTCTCTTTACTCATTGCGTAATACATCATCTTGTAACTAACTCTTTAGTCACTTTGCTTGCAAGGCTTCTTATGATGTGTATTACCAAGAGGGCCCAGAGATACCTCTCCGATACACGGAGTGACAAATCCTAATATTGATCCATGCCAACTCAACAGACACCTTTGGAGATACCTATAGAGATTCTTTATGATCACCCAGTTACGTTGTGACGTTTGATAGCACACAAGGCATTCCTCCGGTATCCGGGAGTTGCATGATCTCATAGTCGAAGGAATATGTATTTGACATTAAGAAAGCAATAGCAATGCACTGAACGATCATATGCTAAGCTAACGGATGGGTCTTGTCCATCTCATCATTCTCCTAATGATGTGATCCCATTATCAAATGACATGTCTATGGTTAGGAAACCTTAACCATCTTTTGATCAATGAGCTAGTCCAGTAGAGGCTGACTAGGGACACGGTATTTGTTTATGTATCCACACATGTATTTAAGTTTCCAGTCAATACAATTCAAGCATGAATAATAAACCTTTATCATGATTAAGGAAATATAATAATAACCATCTTATTATTGCATCTAGGGCATATTTCCATCACAGACAGCTACGACCTCACGAGATGGACTATGCTACACATGATTTGGAGTTAGCAGCCGTAGTGCACGCACTCATGACCTGGAGACATTTCCTTGTCGGAAACAGTTGGGATGTTTACACGGATCATAAGAGCTTAAAATACATTTTCACACAGAAGGAATTGAACCTCAGGCACAGGAGATGGCTAGAGTTGATCAAGGACTATTGATACGTCTCCAATGTATCTATAATTTTTTATCGTTCCATGCTATTATATTATCATTCTTCGATGTTTTACAATCATTTTATAGCAACTTTATATCATATTTTGGGACTAACCTATTGACATAGTGCCCAGTGCCAGTTGTTGTTTTCGCTTGTTTTTTACTTCACATAATATCCCTATCAAACGGAGTCCAAACGCAGCAAAACTTTTCGGAGATTTTTTTGGACCAAAAGACAACTTGGGAGCCAAGGAAGCACCTAGGGGGAGGCCCGTGGGGCCCACAAGACACCAGGGCGTGCTAGAGGCCCCTCGCACGCCCTGATGGGTTCTGGGGCCCACGGGGGTCTTCTCCACTGCCTCTCAGCTCTATAAATACCCAAATATTCCACAAACCCTAGGGGAGTCGACAAAACACAATTCCAGCCGCCGCAAGTTCCAGAACCACGAGATCGAATCTAGAGCCCTATTTCGGCACTCTGCCGGAGGGGAACATGATCGCGGAGGGGTTCATCATCCTCATTGGTGCTCCTCCGATGATGCGTGAGTTGTTCACCATAGACCTATGGGTCCGTAGGCAGTAGCTATATGGCTTCTTCTCTCTTTTTGATTCTCAATACAATGGTCTCTTAGAGATCTATTTGATGTAACGCCTTTTTGCGGTGTGTTTGTTGGGATCTGATGAAGTCTAAGCTTATGATCAGATCTATATCCATGAATAGTATTTGAGTTCTCTTTGATCTTTTATATGCATGATTATTTATAGCCTCGTATTTCTTCTTCGAATCTTTTGTTTAGTTAGGCCAACTAGATTGATTTTTCTTGCAATGGGAAAAGGTGCTTTGTGATCGGTTTGATCTTATGGTGTCCTCACCCAGTGGCAGAAGGGGTAGCGAGGCACGTATGTATCATTGCTATTAAGGATAACAAGATGGGGTCTATTCCTACATGAATAGATCTTGTCTACATCATGCCATTGTTCTTATTGCATTACTTCATTTCTCCATGAACTTAATACACTAGATGCATGCTGGATAGCGGTCGATGTGTGGAGTAATAGTATTAGATGCAGAATCGTTTCGGTCTACTAATCTTGGACGTGATGCCTATATTCATGATCATTGCCTGGATATCGTCATAATTATTTGATCTTCTATCAATTGCCCAACAGTAATTTGTTTACCCACCATATGATATTTTCTCGAGAGAAGCCACTAGTGAAATCTACGGCCCTCAGGTCTATCTTTCATCATATTGCTTTCAAATCTATCTTTTATCATATTTGTTTTCAGATCTATTATTCCAAAAACCCAAAAATACCTTGCTGCACTTTTTCTTTACTTATTTTACTTCGAGTTTTTGCAAGATCTATCTTTTTACCGTGAAGGAATTGACAACCCCTCTTACGCATCGGGTTGCAAGTATTTGTTCCTTGTGTGCAGGTACCATTTATATAGTGTTGCTTGGTTCTCCTACTGGTTCGATAACCTTGGTTTCACAACTGAGGGAAATACTTACTGTGCTGTGCTGCATCATCCCTTTCTCTTTGGGGAAATACCGACGCAGTTTCAAGCCGCATCAAAAGGAATTTCCGGCGCCGTTGTCGGGGAGACATCATCAACATCTATTAGGTTCCTAATCACAAATCTCATCTCCTTGCAATTTACACTTTTTGCCATTTTCCACTCATTTTCATCTCCCCGACTTCACAAAAAATTTCCTTTTATTTTCTTCCTTTTTCGTTTGCCTTTTTCTCGTCAGATCTCTTTTTGCTTGCAATCTTGTTTGCATAGTTGCGATGTCTCAAAGAAAGTATTATGATGTTCCTTAACCCAATATTTTGCTTGACATTGAGAGAAGTACCAAGGAACATATGACTACACAATTTGAGCATAATAAGTATTTTACCGAGGAGCTTAAAGAACACTCTACTATGCTAGATGCTATAACAAAACAACTTAATGATGTTAGTAGAGAAGTTTCTAATCTCCAATCCAAGTATTCTCATGCTGAAAATTTGTTAGGAAAAATATCCGATGCACACGCTACACTAGTAAATCAAATGGCCGCTAAGCCAATTTCTCTAGAGGATAAAAATGATGAAGATCTTAAAATGATTGGTGTTTCTTCTATTGATTCCTTGTTTAGTAAGATTGAAATTGATGATAAAGGGACTAAAGAAGAGTCAACTTTAGCTAGAAGGTGTCCCAATGATTCGGAGGGTGAAAATCTTGATGAAAAATTTGATAAAAGTGGGTTTGGAGAGGTCAAAACTTTAACTAGTGATGTGCCCACTCTTTTGGATTACAAAGACTTTAATTATGATAGTTGCTCTTTGATTGAATGTATTTCTTAGTTGCAATCCATGATAAATTCACCCCATGCCTATGAACAAAATAAAGCTTTTACTAAACATATTGTGGATGCCATGATGAAAGCTTTAGAAGAAAAGTTGGAATTAGAGATTTCAATTCCTAGAAAATTACATAATGAATGGGAACCTACCATTAAAGTCAAGATTAAAAATTATGAGTGTTTTGCTTTATGTGATTTGGGTTCTAGTGTTTCCAAAATTCCTAAATCTCTATGTGATGTGCCTGGTCTTACCAATATTGAAGAGTGTTCTTTAAATTTGCACTTGGCGGATTCCACTATTAAAAATCCTTTGGGAAGAATTAATGATGTTCTTATTCTTGCAAATAGGAACTATGTGCCCATAAATTTTATTGTTCTTGATATTGATTGCAATCTGTCTTGTCCCATAATACTTGGTAGACCGTTTTTACGAACTATAGGTGCCGTGATTGATATGAAAGAAGGCAATATTAAATTTCAATTTCCACTAAGAAAGGGTATGGAACACTTCCCTAGAACAAGAATTAATCCACCATATGAATCAATCATGAGGGCAACCTATGGATCAAAAACCAAAGATGACAATACTTGAATCTATGCATTATGCCTAGTTAGGGGCATAAAATGATAGCGCTTGTTGGGAGGCAACCCAATGAATAAAATTTATTTTTGCCTTTTATTTATGTTCTTGAGTGTTTGCACAATTATGCTACTGTTATGATTGTGTTTTTTTATGTTTTAATTAGTGTTTGTGCCAAGTAAAGCCTTTGGGATCATGTTTGGGATAGTTGATTTGATCATATTAGAAAACAGAAACTTTTGCGTCTAGTAGCAGAATTGTTAAAATTTACAGAAGCAACGAAAACTTCTGATTTTTGTTCACAAGATTGATATACAAATTGCTTACTGTGGCCCCATGTTCCTCTGTTGCGCCCTCCACGTGTCCTCCATGGCGCAATATTTGCGTACCATGTCTGATAGTTCGGTGAAGTTTTGAATTCGGCGACGCGCGAGGGCGTTTAAGAGGCCCTCGTCCCTGTAGTTAAACTAGAAGGCTTTAATTATTTCTTTGTCACAGCAAGGTGCCATCCAGTTCTTTACCAGGAGAAATCTAGCCCAATAATGGTGGAGTGTCTCGTTTGGCAGCTGTTTGACATACATGAGGTCCCATATGTCTGGGTTTCCCGAATCCGGAGAGTATTCCATGTGGTGGGTGGGTGGGAAAATTTCGAGAATTCCCGCCTGACGCGGACCCGGACTATCCTTGATGGGTTGTTGAGTCATGTCTAGTTCTAGTCGTGCAGGGCTCGGATCCGGACTAGTGTGTGGCCGGATCGGCTCGAGGCCGGATCTAGCATTGGGGCTCGAGTTCGAACGTACATCTGAGATGGTGTCTGACTCCGAGCTGGAGATTCGAGTGTACACGTTCTTAGCTTGTAGGGCTGTGGCCCCTCCTGGGCCTCTTCGACCGTGGCGACGAGGTGCATGACTGGAGGGGTGTTGATTTCTCGGTCATCGGGTTTAAGCCCGATCCGATCGTAGGCTGTAGGCCTGATAATAGAGATTCCCATTGCACGGAAAAGACTCGCCAAGTGGTCTGCCGGCTCGCCACATGGGGGTGCCGGACACTCCGGCGATTCGGCGGGAGATCTTTTGGGCGGTCTGTCGGGGTCGGCCTTCAGGGCCGGACTCTGAGAGACACCAGATTTTTGTGAGTCTGCCGGTCCTGGGGTCGATGCCCCTGAACCAATGAACCCTTCACCGGGGGTGAAGCCTTCTATCTGGTCGAGGTGACTAGTGGGATCAGTGCGCACTAATATGCCGCCAAAGACGAAGAGATGACCAGGGGCGGGGAAGCCCTTGGCGCGGGTGTGGTCTCCAACGACCGGTTGAGCCATCGATTCCTATGGCGATCCCACAGCGGAACTCTCAATGAAAGCACCAATGTCGGTGTCAAAACCGGCAGACCTCGGGGTAGGGGGTCCTGAGCTGTGGATCTAGGATCGATGGGGAACAAGGGATGATGAACACAGTGTTTACCCAGGTTCAGGCCCTCTCGAAGAGGTAATACCCTACGTCCTGCTTGATTGTATTGGATGTATAATGTGGTTTACAGATTAGATCTACCTCGAGATCATCATGAGCTAAACCCTAAGGAGATGAGGTGATGAATGTAGCTCTAGCCCTAAAGACTAAAAACCCTCGGTTTATATAGACACCGGTAGGGTTAGGGTTACCGAAGATAGATTACAACAAGGAATTTAAAGAGATCTTGCGCCTTCTTGACTTGGAGGGTACACCACGGCTTCATAGATCTCCTATCATTATACGGCTCCACCAGTCCGGCCCATGTACAATGGGCCCTTGCCCCGAGGACCCCTTAGTCCATGACTCCCTCAGTAGCCCCCGAACTTGCCTCCAACGCCGGGGATTATCCTCTGGAATCTTCAGATCGTCGGCTTGCGAGACGAGTTCTTCCATTCCCCTATTCGGTTGGGAGCTAAATTACTTTCATCGAATCCTATCCGGAACCCAGACTAATGTGCTTCAGGGCCGGACAGTTTTAAGACTCCGGGCTCCGAAGACATCTCGAGGCCAAGGTGGGTCCATCAGAGTTTAATCCTGTTCCTCGGGGCAAGGACTTCGCACACTTTTTCAGAGGGCGTGCGGCCCAACGCCGTCTTTCCATGAACCCGTCCTTCCGGCTTCACGCTGGGACGCTTATTTATAGATCCAAAAGTGCTGGGAATAATTATCTCCCCCCTTCGCAAAAACAACAACGAAAAAATTCTCCTACGCCATGGCTGACCTTCCAGGTTCATCCTCGCGCCCCCACGGCCCACTCCCAGGCGATTGGTCGAGCTGCTCAGTTTCACACCTCCATCTGAGGCGCTTGCAGACGCAGTGCTTCCTCCCTCCGGCTGATTTGGTCTCCGTCCGCGCCGGATTCATCTCCGTCGACGGCTGCGCCCTTGCTGAGAACTCTCCCGCCCCAAGTAAGGAGGAGAGGGTATGTCTCGTGCCCTTCCTTCTAAGAGGCTTGGGCTTCCCTATTCATCCCTTTCTGCGGGGTCTGTTGGAGTTCTACGGGATTCAGCTTCACAACCTCACCCCAGGGTCCATCTTGCACATCTCCGGCTTTGTAGCCTTGTGCGAGATATTTTTGAGTTGCGAGGCCCACTTTGACTTTTGGAGGAAGTATTTCTGCCTTGTCCCATGCCTCCAGGAGGGATCTATATTCGAGGTGGGCGGCGTCGAGGTATGGCGGATAGCTGGGACAGGGTACCCAATTGGGAGCCCTCAGAAGGATCCCGAAGGATGGACTTTGGAGTGGTTCTATATCGACGATGTTCCCCTTACCGATCCAATTCGGCAAGGGTTGCCCGAATACTCAAACGACACGCCTATAAAGCGGTTCAACTGGCGGCCCAGAGGCCCTTCCCAACAGGACAGTGAGGAGGTGCGTGCGCTGGCGGCAAAGATCAGGCTGTTAACCAGCAGCAAACTGACCATGGTTGAAGTAATGGCCATTGCTATTACCCGATGCGTGCAACCCCTCCAGCAGCGGGGTCATCCTTTATGGTGCTACAACGGGACCAACGACATAACCCATTACCAACGACAAGGGCCAGACAACAAAGTGGCTCTGGCCAAAATATTGGCCGATCTCTTCAAGGGAGAGGAAGCGGAGTTCGCTCGTATGAGTATTCGGGAAGGCTGCTCCGGATACAATCCGGTGGACTGGGTAAGCCGCAGTCCATTATTGTGAACTCACAGATTACGCTCAAATTCTAATTGATCGTAACTAAACAGGGATGGAGGCGTCAGGTTGCGTCCATTAATTGCCCTCCTCCTCAACCAAAGGACCATTCCCGAGATGACGATCCAGGGTATCATGACGACCCAGAGACATCGATTGAGTTTGAAGATGGGGTGTTCTACCAGGAGAGCCTTGATGGTTTCAAGGTTGCTGTAACAGCCGATCACCCCGGGGCTCTTCCCTACTCCACAGTAAGTGAAAAGAAGACCTTCACCTGAACAGGGCGCTCATCTCGCGCTATTCCCCATGTGCTGACTTCTGCTCCCAAGGGTCGCCGCACTACGAGTAGGACCATTTTGGGAGGAGTGCGGACCGCGCCAACTTCGGCCCCTAATGGGAGATCAAAGCGGAAAGCCTCCGCCGAAGCAGAAGCACCTGCCCCCTTGGCCCAGCGGTAACGTATTTCGGAATTGCAGCAAGGGTTGATTTTAGCACTCTTTTACTAAAACTTGCTCAACTTTTTGTAGAAGGCGTATGCCTCTGCACCAATCCGAAGATTCCCCTGGTGCGCCAAATTGCAACTCCGGTCCCAAGTCTTCGGCACAAGCCAGAGCCTCCCCCGAACACACGGCGGCCGGCGCGCCTCCGACAGACTCCGACGATGTTTCAGTCACCAACTCCGAAGTTGAGAGCGTAATGAATCATCGCCGCCGGAGGGATACATTACGTCATACTACCTTTGCTGAACAGAAATTTAGTGCTTTTAATTTGGTGGATGCGTACCTTGGAGCGGCCCGGACAGGTCTTGAAGGGATCGCCGGCCTTTTTGCCGCCAAGGTGCAGGTATATAGCTTGAAAGCAGATCATGTTCCCTAACCACCTAGCCCCCAAGCCTTAATTTGGGCGGGACGGCCAAGTTAAGGGTGTCTAATGATATTATTTTTGTAGGCCACAAGAGAGCAGAACGAAAAGTTATCCGAGGACCTTAAAGTGAGTCGGACACAGTTGGTCGAAACCAAGGCCGAACTAGATGCGGCTCGAAAAGCTAGCAGCGAGTTGTTCGGTAAGTAGAAAAGACTTGTTGCGCGGGTATATGTTGTATTATATGCATCAACACCGTATTCTCCGTATAGTCGCGGGAGCTGCAAGCAAGCTGCGGAGGGAGCTAGAGGCTGGCAAACGGGTGCTGACGCGAAGTTAGGAGGAGAAAAATGAGCTCAAGGAAGAGAACCAGCGAAAAACCAAGGAAATTGAAAGCTTAAGAACCCAGCTGGTGAAAGCCTTGGAGGAGAACCAGAAGCTAAAAGGTGGCACATTTGGCAAGTACTGCTCTGACCAGTATGGTGGTCTAGTGTCATTGGCGTTGTAATGATGATATGCAACACCTGCTTGATAGGTCTCCTGACTGGGCGGCCCGAGGAAGAAGTCAGCGCCTATGACGGGAATCTTGTAAAGGAGTTGTCGAAGACCTATGAAAGGGCCCGGAAAGCCATGAAGAATGTGGCGAAGGCATTATGGCCATCAGATGTGCCGCCAGAGAGTATGGCTGAACTAGCCAGTTGCTTTAAAGGGGCTCGGCGAAGGTTCGAATTATGGAAGATCTCGGCCTGTCGAGAAGGAGCACGCGAGGCGTGGGCTATGGTAAAGACCCGTTTCACCAAGCTAGACCCGATGCATATGGCCTGGGTTGGTCCCGTGGGTCCTGATGGCCGAGAGATACCACTGAGCTTGGTGTACGATGAGGTGATGCCAGCCGCTCGCTATTCTCAAAAGGATTGTGCTTTAGAACAATTGATAGACAATGTCGAGAATGAGTAATCTTGTCAATTCTATGTATCTATGTACTTTACGTTGACCATGCTCAATCGGCGTTCTTATTGTTATTTTTTGAAAGAATGTTGGCTTAACCGGCCATCGGCTTCTGCCTCCCCGATCAGAGGTCGGGGAGTGTTTCGTACTGTGTACCATGTTAAACAAGGCAATAATTCGGGAACCAGACAATCCGGCCCTCTTGTTTGAATAGACGAAACATACGCGAAGAGCTATGTTATATTACTGTTTAACGTAAGAAACATCTTTCGATGAAAATAGTTCCTCCAAGTTTATTCTTCTGTTTCTCGGGGAGTCGGAGGACGAGGTCTCCCACGTTATATGTCTTCGCCCGGACTTCACGGTTGTGGTAACGTCGCGCTTGCTGCTGATAGAACGCGGACCGAGCTCGAGCTATGTCCTGTTCTACTTCCAGAGCATCCAGATCATCCTGCCGATCGAGCTCGGCTTCCTTTTCTTCGTACATGCGCACTCTAGGCACGTCATGGATAAGGTCGCATGGGAGAACTGCTTCCGCACCGTATACCATAAAAAATGGTGTGTACCCGGTTGACTGATTAGGAGTAGTGCGCAGCCCCCATAGTACAGAATCGAGTTCCTCGACCCAATGGCAGTCTGATTGTTCAAGGGACCGAACTAGGCGAGGCTTAATGCCACTCATAATGAGTCTGTTGGCTCATTCGACTTACCCGTTGGTCTGTGGGTGGTACACTGAGGCGTAATCGAGCTTAATGCCCATTTTACCGCACCAGTCTTTAACTTCCTGGGCGGTGTAGTTGGTAACATTATCGGTAATTATGCTATGGGGGACACCATAACGGTGTATGACATCGGATAAGAAGTCGACGGCTGGTCCGAATTCTGCCGAAGTGACGGGTCTTGCTTCGATCCACTTGGTGAACTTGTCGACCATGACCAATAGGTACTTCTTTTTGTTTGTCCCCCTTTAAGTGGCCCAACCATGTCGAGACCCCAGACCACAAAAGGCCATGTGATCGGTATCGTCCAAAGAGCTGTGGGGGGCATGTGGCTTTGATTTGCGAACAGCTGGCATCCGACGCAATGTTGGACTAATGTCCAGGCATCTTCATGGCGGTAGGCCAGAAAAAACCTGCTCGGAAAGCCTTGCTGACCAAAGCCCGAGCTGCCGCGTGGTGTCCGCCCATGCCCGTGTGTATCTCTGCCAAGAGTTGATGCCCCTCTTCTTCAGAGATGCACCTTTGTAAAATTCCTGTGGTACTCTTCTTATAGAGTTCACCCTCATGGACCTTGTATGCTTTAGAGCGCCGAACTATGCGTCGAGCTTCGGTTTGATCCTCCGGAAGCTGATGTTGTGTGAGGTAGGCTAGCAGGGGCTCTGTCCAGGGTGGGATTGCTGCCATTACTTCATGTGCGGAAGGTGTTTCCTCGAGTGCGGGGCCGCCGATGATGTGATCGTCTTGTTCATTTTCGGGCGAGGCATTGTGGGCGGGCTTGTTGGATAGTGCACCGGTGACATCGTCCTGCCACACCACGGAGGGCTTAAAGAGCCGCTTGAGGAAGGTGTTTTTTGGGAACCGGATTGCGCTTGGCGCCCATGCGGGCGAGGATGTCGGCTGCTTGACTGTTGTCTCTAGCGACATGGCGAAATTCTAGGCCCTCAAATCGGGCTGATATCCGGAGGACCGCGTTTCTATACGCCGCCATCTTGGGGTCTTTGGCGTCGAATTCGCGGTTAACTTGAGAGATCGCCAAGTTTGAATCTCCTCTTACCTCGAGGCGCCGCACGCCCATTGATGTGGCCATACGAAGACCATGTAGTAGTGCTTCGTACTCGGCTACGTTGTTGGAGTCCGTGTACATTATTTGGAGGGCATACCGAATAGTGTCACCGGTGGGGGAGATTAGGATGACCCCAGCCCTCAGACCGGCTAACATCTTTGAGCCATCGAAGTACATTGTCCAGTGCGAGTATGTAGAATACTCCCGGGGTAGTTCGGCCTCGGTCCATTCGGCTATGAAATCTGCCAGCACCTGAGATTTAATGGCTCGGCGTGGCTTGTATGTCATCTCGAAGGGGAGAAGCTCGATGGCCCATTTGGCGACGCGGCCTGTGGCGCCCCTGTTATTGATTATGTCATTCAAGGGGACCTCTGATGCCACTGTGACCAAACATTCTTGAAAGTAGTGACGTAGCTTTCGAGATGCCATGAAAACCGTGTAGGCTATCTTTTGATAGTGCGGGTATCGTGATTTGCATGGCGTAAGCACCTCGGACACGTAGCAGACTGGTTTCTGGACTTGGAACTTGTGGCCCTTGGATTCCCGCTCCACGATGAGCACTGCGCTGACCACCTGATTGGTGGCTGAAATGTATAGTAGCATGGGTTCGCCGACGCCGGGTGCGGCCAGGATAAGGTTGCCGGCGAGGAGTGTTTTAATCTCCTGGAGTGCCATGGTTGCTTCATCTGTCCACTAGAAGTTCTTGGTCTTTTTGAGCAGTTTGTAGAGTGGCAATGCCTTTTCTTTGAGGCGAGATATCCAGTGGCTCAAGGCGGCCACGCATCCCGCTAGCTTCTGGACATGCTTAAGCTCTGTTGGTATTGCGAGCTGAGACAGCGCTCTAATTTTGGCCGGATTGGCTTCGATTCCTCTATGGGAAACTATGAATCTGAGTAGCTTTTCGGCAAGGACCCCGAAGACGCATTTCTCCGGGTTGAGCCATATGTCGTAGGCCCGCAGGTTGTCGAATGTTTGGCGTAGGTCGTCTATAAGTTGGTCGATGTGTTTGGTTTTGACAACCACGTCGTCCACGTATGCCTCGACTATTCTGCCAATTTGGTTTTTGAGGCATGTTTGAATCATGCGCTGGTATGTGGCTCCCGTGTTTTTTAGTCCGAACGGCATGGTGTTGAAGCAGAAAGGCCCGTAAGGGGTGATAAATGCGGTTGCTACCTGATCGGATTCCTTCATCTTAATTTGATGGTATCCGAAGTATGCGTCGAGGAAGCATAACGAGTCATGTCCGGCGGTGGCATTGATGATCTGGTCTATCCTTGGCAGGGGGAATGGATCCTTAGGGCAGGCCTTGTTGAGGTCTTTAAAGTTGACACAGAGCCGCCATGACTTATCCTTCTTGGGTTCCATAACCAGATTTGCTAACCACTCGGGGTGCTTGATCTCGCGGATGAACCCGGCCTCTAACAGTTTTACAAGTTCTTCGCCCATGGCCTGCCATTTGGGTTCAGAAAATCGGCGCAGGGTTTGTTTCACTAGCTTGAAGCCTTTTAAAATGTTGAGGTTGTGCTCTGCTAGCCTGCGTGGGATTCCTGGCATATCTTATGGGTGCCAAGCGAATATTTCCCAGTTTTCACACAGGAATGTCCTTAGCACCTCGTCGACTACGGGGTCCAGCTGTGCTCCTATGGATGCCATTTTGCTGGGATCTGTTGGGTGCACTTGAAATTTTACTATTTCATCTGCTAGCTTGAATGATGTTGGTTTTTGTCTTTTACTGAGAACCACATCATCCCTGTCGACTGTAGTGCGTAGCGTTGTCAACTCTTCGGCCACGAGGGCTTCGGATAGTGCCTCTAGGGCAAGGGATGCCGTCTTGTTTTTGGCTCGCAAGGCTTTGCTCAGGTCGCTTTTAAGAGAGATCACCCCGTTGGGCCCTGGCATCTTGAGTTTCATATAACCGTAATGTGGTATGGCCTGAAATCTTCAGAATGCCTCACGTCCTAGAAGGGCGTGGTATCTGCTATGGAAGGGCACAATGTGAAATAGTAAGGGTTCGGATCTGTAGTTATCGAGTGTGCCGAACACAACATCCAAGGTTACGCGTCCCGAGCAGTGTACCTCCCTACCAGGTATTATACCTCGGAATGTGGTATGACTGCATTCGATGCGAGACCTATTGAACTGCATCTTGTCTAGAGTATCCTCATAAATGAGGTTGAGGCCGCTGCCTCCGTCCATCAGCACTTTAGTCAGCCGAAAACCATCGACGATGGGGTCGAGGACCAGTGCGGCCGGTGCGTGATTGTTATGGGGACTTGGCTCGTCCTTCTCGTTGAAGGTGATAGGCATGGCTGCCCATGGCTGTGCGGCCGTCACTTGATATATTTGATTGAGCTCTCGAAGAGCCTTTTTTCTTTTATTGTTTGAGGCGAATGTCTCGTATACCGTAAGGACATTATGGTCCTGTGGTGAAGCCGAGGACCATTTATCTGGGGGTGTAAGGCCCAAGATTGGCTCGCCATATTTGGCCACTTGTCTTACCACCCAACAGGCCCGAAGCCTATGGGTTGGGCTTGCTTCTAGGAAGACCGAGTGTATTGGGTAGGGTTTATCCAGCAACTCATCTAACACCGATTTGGGCCCAGTTTTCTTTTCATTAGGCTCACACTCCGGCGACCGATTTGTGTAAGCTCGTTTAAAGCGAGGCTTTCCGTGATGCGCGGCGGGCTGTGGCCCCATGTTCATCTGTTGCGCCCTCCATGTGTCCTCCATGGCGCAATATTTGCGTACCATGTCTGATAGTTCGGTGAAGTTTTGAATTCGGCGACGCGCGAGGGCGTTTAAGAGGCCCTCGTCCCTGCAGTTAAACTGGAAGGCTTTAATTATTTCTTTGTCACAGCAAGGTGCCATCCTGTTCTTTACCAGGAGAAATCTAGCCCAATAATGGTGGACTGTCTCGTTTGGCAGCTCTTTGACATACATGAGGTCCCATATGTCTGGGTTTCCCGAATCCGGAGAGTATTCCGTGTGGTGGGTGGGTGGGAAAATTTCACGAGTTCCCTCCTGCCGCGGACCCAGACTATCCTTGATGGGTTGTTGAGTCATGTCTGGTTCTGGTCGTGCAGGGCTCGGATCCGGACTAGTGTGCGGCTGGATCAGCTCGAGGCCGGATCTAGCATTGGGGCTCGAGTCCGGACGTACATCTGAGCTGGTGTCTGACTCTGAGCTGGAGATTCAAGTGTACACTATTCTTAGCTTGCAGGGCTGTGGCCCCTCCTGGGCCTCTTCGACCATGGCGACGAGGTGCGTGACCGGAGGGGTGTTGATTTCTGGATCGTCGGGTTTAAGCCCGATCCGATCGTAGGCCGCAGGCCTGATAACAGAGATTCCCATTGCACGGAAAAGACTCGCCAAGTGGTCTGCCGGCTGGCCACATGGGGGTGCCGGACACTCCGGCAATTCAGCGGGAGATCTTGTGGGCGGTCTGTCGGGGTCGGGCTTCAGGGCCGGACTCTGAGAGACACCAGATTTTTGTGAGTCTGCCAGTCCTGGGGTCGATGCCCCTGAACCAATGAACCCTTCACCGGGGGTGAAGCCTTCTATCTGGTCGAGGCGACTAGTGGGATCGATGCGCACTAATATGCCACCGAAGATGAAGAGATGACCAGGGTGGGGAAGCCCTCGGCGCGGGTGTGGTCTCCAACGACCGGTTGAGCCATCGATTCCTATGGCGATCCCACAGCGGAACTCTCAATGAAAGCACCAATGTCGGTGTCAAAACCGGCAGACCTCGGGGTAGGGGGTCCCGAGCTGTGGATCAAGGATCGATGGGGAACAAGGAACGACGAACACAGTGTTTACCCAGGTTCAGGCCCTCTCGAAGAGGTAATACCCTATGTCCTGCTTGATTGTATTGGATGTATAATGTGGTTTACAGAGTAGATCTACCTCGAGATCAGCATCAGCTAAACCCTAAGGAGATGAGGTGATGAATGTAGCTCCACCCCTAAAGACTAAAAACCCTTGGTTTATATAGACACTGGTAGGGTTAGGGTTACCGAAGATAGATTACAATAAGGAATTTAAAGAGATCCTGCGCCTTCTTGACTTGGAGGGTACACCACGGCTTCGTAGATCTCCTATCATTATATGGATCCACCAGTCCAGCCCATGTACAATGGGCTGTCGCCCCGAGGACCCCTAAGTCCATGACTCCCTCACCTACATTGTCCTATTTTTCAGAATTTTTGGAGTTACTGAAGTATGAGAACAATTCGCGTCTTTACAGACTGTTCTATTTTTGACAGATTCTATTTTTGTTGCATTGTGTGTTTATTTTGATGAATCTATGGATTGTATCGGGGGGTATAAGCCATGGTAAAGTTAGAATACAGTAGGTATAATGCAATAACAAAATTTGAATGGGTTTGGAACAGTACTTAAAGTGAATATTGGTTTTCTTATACTAACGGATCTCATGAAGGTTTTGTTAAGTTTTGTGTGATTGAAGTTTTCAAGTTTTGGGTGAGATCATGATGGATGAAGGAATAAGGAGTGAAAAGAGCCTAAGCTTGGGGGCCCCATGGCACCCCAAGTTAATATTCAAGGAGAACCAAACAACTAAGCTTGGGGATGCCCCGGAAGGCATCCCCTCTTTCTTCTAACGACCATCGGTATTTTACTTGGAGTTATATTTTTATTCGTCACATATCATGAGTTTTGCTTGGAGCGTCTTGTATTATATGAGTCTTTGCTTGTTTTGCTTTTTAGTTTGTCACAAGTATCCTTGCTGGACACACCTATTTGAGAGAGCCAAAATTATGCTATGATTTGCTAGAATTGCTCTATATGCTTCACTTAAAAAAAATTAAGCTATGGAATTGCTCTAGTACTTCACTTATATCTTTTTGACCATGGTATGCTTTAACATTTTTGAAGAAATATTCTCATGCTTCACTTAGATTTATTTGAGAGTTAGTAATTTTGAAGAAATTCTCTCATGCTTCACTTATATTATTTTTAAGAGATGAAAATCTTTATGCTCATGTTCTTCACTTAAATTTGTTGAGCTTGTTAAAAGCAATGGCAATATATGAAACTAGTCCCAAAGTGATAGATATTCAAGACAGATATAATAAAAACTTTCATGAAGATCATTGGACAAAATAAACTTGATTCTTGGTAATAGTTTTGAGATATGATGATAGTAATATGTGAGTCATGTTGGTGAATAATTATGCTTTAGTAAGAATATTGGTGTTAAGCTTTGTGATTCCCTATGCAAGCACGAAAGTCAATAGTTATGCAATGAAATTATATCCTAATTGTGGTGCATTATTCGGTGTTAGTTATGCTTAATGCTCGTTTATGAGAATTTTCGTTTCTTGGTTGGTTGCTTCTTAATCTTTTTGCTAGCCTCCACTTGTACTAAGTAGAAATACTACTTGTGCATCCAAAATCCTTAAACCCAGTTTTGCCATATGAGTCCCCCATACCTACCTATATGCGGTATTCCCGTGTCGTTCTAAGTAAATTTGTATGTGCCAACTCTAATTTTCAAAATGAATTTCCTTTTTGTATGTCCGTACCGCTCATGAAGCAGCAGGGGGTGGCCAATATTTTTCCATGCAAGATGTGTTATTCTCAAGATGAGTGTTTATTCACTTATTGCACGAGAGTGTGGTGGTAATAGGGATGCCCAGTCCTGAATGAAAAATGAATTTACTTTATGTTGTCAAATAATAAATTCCTTGGAAAGTGTTGGTATGGAAGGCACCCGTGGATATGGCTAGCCATGGATTGTGAAAGAATGGTGGAAAAAGGAATAAACTTTATTTTATGTTTGGGAACTGCCTATGATGTATCTAGCATGGAAAGTATTGGGAACTACTCGGTCGTTTTCGTTGACGGGAAAAGCATGCCTCTCAAAATGTTTTTATCTCTAAATTTTTGCTTTGAGCTTTGGCACCTCTACAAATCTCTGCTTCCCTCTGCGAAGGGCCTATCTATTTACTTTATGCAATTTTAATTTTTATTTGAGTCTCCATCTTCTCTTATAAAGCACCAACTAAGGGGAACTATGATCGTACTTGAGTATTGGATGTAACTAATATTTGAGTGAGTTTCATGAATGGATCAATGATTGAGCATGATGGGCTAGGGATAACTTTCTTTAGCGTTGATATTTTGAAAGACATGGTTGCTTATTGATATGCTTGAGTATTGAAGTCTTCATGTCAAAAATAGACTATTGCTTTGAACCTTCTAAAAGTCCAAATGTCCATGCTACAAAAGAAAAGAATATGTGATGAACATGTTAGGCAGCATTCCACATCAAAAATTCTGTTTTTATCATTTACCTACTCGAGGACGAGCAGGAATTAAGCTTGGGGATGCTGATACGTCTCCAACATATCTATAATTTTTTATTGTTCCATGCTGTTATATTATCATTCTTGGATGTTTTACAATCATTTTATAGCAACTTTATATCATTTTTTGGGAATAACCTATTGACATAGTGCCCAGTGTCAGTTGCTGTTTTTTGCTTGTTTTTTACTTCACAGAATATCCCTATCAAACGGAGTCCAAATGCAGCAAAACTTTTTGGAGAGTTTTTTTGGACCAGAAGACAACTTGGGAGCCAAGGAAGCACCTGGGGGAAGGCCCATGGGGCCCACAAGACACCAGGGCACGCCAGAGGCCCCTGGCGTGCCCTGATGGGTTATGGGGCCCACAACGGTCTCCTCCAATGCCTCTCAGCTCTACAAATACCCAAATATTCCAAAAACCCTAGGGGAGTCGATGAAACACAATTCCAGCCGCCGCAAGTTCCAGAACCACGAGATCCAATCTAGAGCCCTGTTCCGGCACTCTGCTGGAGGGGAACACGATCACGGAGGGGTTCATCATCCTCATTGGTGCTCCTTCGATGATGCGTGAGTAGTTCACCATAGACCTACGGGCCCGTAGGCAGTAGCTAGATGGCTTCTTCTCTCTTTTTGATTCTCAATACAATGGTCTCTTGGAGATCTATTTGATGTAACGCCTTTTTGCGGTGTGTTTGTTGGGATCCGATGAAGTCCGAGTTTATGATCAGATCTATATCCATGAATAGTATTTGAGTTCTGTTTGATCTCTTATATGCATGATTATTTATAGCCTCATATTTCTTCTCCGAATCTTTGGTTTAGTTAGGCCAACTAGATTGATTTTTCTTGCAATGGGAAGAGGTCCTTTGTGATGGGTTCGATCTTACGGAGTCCTCACCCAGTGATAGAAGGGGTAGTGAGGCACGTATGTATCATTGCTATTAAGGATAACAAGATGGGGTCTATTCCTACATGAATAGATCTTGTCTACATCATGGCATTGTTCTTATTGCATTACTCTGTTTCTCCATGAACTTAATACACTAGATGCATGTTGGATAGCGGTCGATGTGTGGAGTAATAGTAGTAGATGCAGAATCGTTTTGGTCTACTAATCTTGGACGTGATGCCTATATTCATGATCATTGCCTGGATATCGTCATAATTATTTGATCTTCTATCAATTGCCCAACAATAATTTGTTTACCCACCGTATGCTATTTTCTCGAGAGAAGCCACTAGTGAAATCAACGGCCCCTAGGTCTATCTTTCATCATATTGCTTTCAGATCTATCTTTTATCATATTTGCTTTCAGATCTATTATTCCAAAAACCCAAAAATACCTTGCTGCACTTTTTCTTTACTTATTTTATTTCATGTTTTTGCAAGATCTATTTATCCAATCGCATACAAACCAATCTATCTTTTTACCGTGGAGGGATTGACAACCCCTCTTATGCGTCGGGTTGCAAGTATTTGTTCTTTTTGTGCATGTACTATTTACATAGTGTTGCTTGGTTATCCTACTGGTTCGATAACCTTGGTTTCACAACTGAGGGAAATACTTACTGTAGCTGTGCTGCATCATCCCTTCCTCTTTGGGGATATACCGACGCGGTTTCAAGCCTCATCAACTATGACATGAGATTGCATTATCACCCAGGGAAGGCAAATGTTGTAGCAGATGCCTTTAGCCGTAATAGCTATGTGAACACCCTCATAGCTGGAGGATTACCTCAGGAGTTAGCCGACGATCTCAAAGATCTCCGACTGGAGATAGTACCGGGAGGATTTGTCGCCACCCTGGATATTCATTCTACTTTGACCGAAAGAATCCGCAAAGGCCAGAAGACGGACAGGGAAATTGCAGAGATAAAAGAAGGAATGAGTAACGGAAAGGCTAAATGTTTTCGTGAGGATGAATGCGGAACTTTATGGTTTGAGGATCGCATCTATGTGCTCAATGATCCCTAGCTCAGGAAGTTGATAGTTCAGGAGGCCCACGATTCACCGTACTCGATACACCCAGGCAACACCAAGATGTATCTTGACTTGAAGGAAAGTTTCTGGTGGACAAGTATGAAGAAGGATATTGCCGAGTACGTAGCAGTATGTGATGTTTGTCAGCGAGTAAAGGCAGAACGTCAGAAGCCGGCAGGGTTACTTCAACCTTTGTCGATACCCGAGTGGAAGTGGGAAAAACTTGGAATGGATTTTATCACGGGATTACCCAGGACTCGTTCAGGTTATGATTCCATCTGGGTAGTGGTTGATCATTTGACCAAGGTAGCACATTTCATTCCCGTGAAGACCACATATACCAGTGCTAAGTTAACCAAGATATACATGACCAGGATCGTATGTATGCATGGAGTTCCGAGGAGTATCGTGTCAGATAGAGGAACACAATTTACCTCAAAGTTTTGGAATCAGTTGCATGAAACTTTGGGTACGAGGCTGGAGTTTGGTACAACTTTTCATCCGCAGACAGATGGACAGACCGAGAGAGTCAACCAGATTCTGGAGGACATGTTGAGAGCCTGTGAGCTAGACTATGGAGCTAGCTGGGATGATAATTTACCCTACGCAGAGTTCTCGTACAATAATAGCTATTAGACCAGTTTGAAGATGGCCCCTTTCGAAGCTCTATACGGAAGGAGGTGCAGAACACCATTGTTGTGGGATGGTGTTGGAGACCGAAAACTTTTTGATGCAAGGAGATAACGTACGAAGTGGGAGACCGAGCATATCTCCAGGTGTCTCCACTTCGAGGAATCAAGAGGTTCGGTGTTAAAGGAAAGTTAGCACGCAGGTTCATAGGCCCATACAAAATTCTTGAACGTAGAGGAGAAGTTGCATAGAAGCTGGAACTGCCGAAAGGATTGTCAGGAGTTCACGATGTCTTTCACGTTTCCCAGCTAAAGAAATGCCATGCTGAGATGGCCGATATTCCTTTGAGAGACATAGTTCCCCTAGAGGCCATACAGCTTGACAGTGATCTGACTTATGAGGAGAAGCCCGTCAGGATTCTCGAGACTGCGAACAGAGTTACCCACAGCAAGATCATCAAGTTTTGCAATGTACTGTGGAGTGACCACTCCGAGGAGGAAGCCACCTGGGAACGAGAAGAAGATCTCCGTCGAGACCACCCACACCTATTTGCTAGCCAACCCAAATCTCGAGGGCGAGTTTCATCTTAAGGTGGCTAGGTTTCTAACATCCCAAATTTTCAATTCAGAATGTTTTACAATATTAGCTAAGCATTTATGCATTTTGATTGAATTGTGGTGAAATTTGCAAAGTTTCAGAGGCATTTGGATTATTTTCAGTTTGAATTTGAATTCAATCCAAATTGGCATTTGAAATTCATTTCAAAACTCCTTGACAAATACTTGTTCAAAAGTATGAGAGGAGCTAACATGACACTCCAAAAAGTCAGAGGAAATTAATGCCAAAAGTTTTTGAGTTCAAATTTGGTTTCATTTGTACTTTTCAAAAAAATGTTTTTTATAAAGTTTGTTTTATGCCTCTGAAAATAGTCCACTATTTAGGGTTTATTTTATCATAATTTTGATATATATATATATATATATATGTCCTATATAAAACTATTTTATTTCCTTGTTTTTATTTATTTTCTTTCTGTTAAAAAAAAGAAAACCACAGCGCGCCCGCCAGGCCAGCCGGCCCAGCAGCCAGCCGCAGCCCATCACCCCACCGCAGCCCGCCCCCGGACCCAATCTCTCTCTCCCTCGGTGGCCTGATCTCTCTCTTCTCTCTCTCTCTCTCACTGACCCATGGGGCCTGCACCCGTCTCCCTCCTCCCGCAACCACCGTGCCAGGATCTCGCCGCCTCGCTCACGACCGCGTCCGTGCCACCCCTAAACCCTAGCCCGACTCGCCCCCTCCCCAAGAAAACATGTCATATAAAACCCCTACGCTCGCCTCTCTCGAACCCCCCTAAAATCCCACTAATGCAGGATGCTGCTAACGCAACACTACAATCAGAGACCCTTCGACGAAACTGTGTGCGATGCATTAATCGCAAACAGTGATGTAAAAAACCCGTCAAAAAAGATGTAAAACGTTTGCGATGGCGGATACATCAAACACGGTTCAGATTTTAGTTGCGTGTGCGATGTGGGGCATACAGTTCACTCGAATGAACTATTTGCGATGAGCTTAACAACAGAAACGGGCAACCAGATGACGGTGTGTGCGATATACGGCATACAGTTCACCCCGATGAACTATTTGTGATGAGCAAAGACAACTGAAACAGTCAGCCAGATCAAGGTGTGTGTGATATACGGCATACAGTTCACTCGGATGAACTGTTTGCGGTTAGGCAACATAACAGAAACGGTTCAACTTGCAAGATGTGTGTGATACTCGGCAAACAGGTCAGTAATCAGAAATGTGTGGGAAGACCGATAACAACACGGACGATTCCTGTTAACAGGCTGTGTGTGTTGTGAGCAAACGATTGCTGGTATACAATTGTGAGTGATTGATGAAATCATCACCGACGGGTTCCATTGTTTAGTCCGCGTGCGATGTGACTTGCTCTGTCTACAAACCATCAACATATATACTTATAAGAATAGCATTGCATAACCAAATTAAGCATACAGTTACATAAGTGACTACACACATAACATTTGCACACACCAAAGTAAGCAATGACATGCATACTAAACTAGGAGAAACGAGCATCTAATCATCTACATCTTGTTGTGATGACGCTTACCATTGCTCTGCTTCTGGCTAGAGCCCTGACCGTTTTGGGGAAGGAGGCACTTCCTCATGCCAACGATCCGCCTATACATCTCGTAGCTTGTGTACGCCTCCTTAGCCACGTACACGACATGAGCTTTGTCGAGTTTCTCCATCTAGGCTGAGTGCCAGGCACACTTGTCCTTGTTGCAGGAATCCTTCATGTCTCTGTAGTAGGGGTCGATGATGGCCTCGGCGAGGTGAACCAGTGAGTCCTTCTCATGCTTCTTGCTGCCCCAGATCTTGTATTGACCCTGGATGTCGACAAGATTCTGGCAGGCGATGCCCGAATTCTTGAGCACCTTTACATAGTTGGTGATGTCCATCGTAGTGAACATGTAGTGGGGGCTATTGACAAACCTGGCGAAACGCTCGCAATGCCTTGTGGCCAGGCAGTAGTGGTAGACGAGGACGTGATTGTGCACGCACATCTGGGCGACAGCGACCTTGGGACGAGACCTGGCACGAGCGCGGGTGTACTCGAGGTCGAACCCGACCACCTTGTACTTCTCCTCAGCAAGCAATAGCTCCATGATGTGGATGGAGTGCTCCACCTAGACCGGGTTGTTGGTGTACACCACCGAGAGCTCCGTGAACCTTCTGTGGGTGTCCACCATGGCATGCCTGGTGAACTGTTGCTCGTCGTCGGCAGCCGCTCAGAGCGCCATTGGAGCCGCGCAGGATATCCTCTAATTATTTGTCATGGTGGGTGTGCTTCTTGCAATACTGGGGCGCGATCAAAAGGTTGAAGAGACACAAGGGTTAAATGGCTGCTGTAATAAATGGAGGCCGGCCGGCCTGTAATCGTCATGTCTTGTCACCGCGTTCATTGTGGAGGATTCCAGTGCACGCTTGAGCACCCCACACGTGTTTCATTTGACCACGCGTGGGCTCGAAGAGGCACCAAATGTGTCATTGGTGAGCCTGTTCCTGCGCAACCGCGTAGTTTACCGCGCGCAACCGCGCAGCCACGCGTCGGCTAGAAGAGGGGCAAATCGTGGGCGTTTATTGGCAAAAAGCTTTGCAAAAATGAAGTGCGTGGAATGACTTCGATCATAAGTTTACCCGTGGGTGATGAGGTCAAAGTTACACAGAAGGGTGATGATGGACACTCGAGTGCGATAATTAATTCTGCACTCTACAGGGCACACGGTTGAAGAAACCAACTATGTGCAATAATGTCGAAGATCGCAGTTGAGTTAGCTATACAGACCGTGTGCTATGAGATCGACAAGGGAAACACATTCGAGAATGGTTAATAAAATCTAAGTCCATTGCATATTAAGGTCAAAATAGTACTACCAATATACGAGTCTCATACGATGCCATTTCAATGATTGTATGACAAAAGCCCGAAATGTTACAAGGTTCAAATTCCAGAGTTATATGGCTCAAATTCAAAGATTACAAGGTTCAAACTGATATTAGAAATGAAATTCAGCTCATTCAGCTGCAAACAACCGCGCTGATCAGTTGAACATGGATATAAGAGAGGTTCAAACTAATATTACCACTAGTAAGGCTGGTTTCAAAACCTCATCATTTCTGCAAGTGGATCAGCCACTGCCAAGTCATGTATGGGGTTGACACGATGACTTTCGATTACTCTGTCATCTGAAGTTCCAAAATGAAATTCAGCTTTTTCGGAGCCTTTTCCATTTTGCCGCAGCCGCCGGCACTGATCAACAAACCATTCATTTTTGCGAAATAAATCTAGGGCAAACCTCATTACCTTCAGCACCCTTGCTCTGACAACAAAGAACCTGGCGAATATAATCTCTGGTAAGGTCCCTCGGTAGGAGTTCAAAGTAATTTATGAGAGATACAGATCTAGGCATTTGATGTGATTGTTATATTGTATCACATTATCCATCATCAGGCCTAATCTTATCTGCAAAAGAAGAAAGCGTGTTAGTGCCTACATGCAATTTTGAACACTACTACAGGCCTATTTGGTTTGTAGGATTTGTAAAATGCACTAACGTGCCATCTTCGATCCGACATGATTAACATGGGCATTTGATTATAATCTAGAAAAATGTAGCCTTCTTCACAAGAGGTTGGAGTGGATGAAAATTCCCTAAGAAAACTAGTACAGATAAATCCAAAGAAGAAATGCTTATGGATTGTAACCATATGAATCAAGCAACCAATATGGGGGGGGAAACATGTATGTACTGAAATCGTCCAAAATTCCTTCAGAAATCATAGTACATTGTCATTGTAAACTTGGGAAAAGGTGCCAAAAATTGAACTCCCTTATGGTTAACATTTAACAGGAAAGGAACATCACCTCGATATATAGCTTCTCCAGGCACGGAAAGCATCTCAGGAAACTGACAACTTGGTCCAGGTTGGGGCCGATAGATTCTAGTGCCAAGACCTTCACTATGCGCAGATTCGGGGTCAAGATTGTCGGAATCATTTTCTGGATGACAGATGAACATACATCTTCAAAATTAGAAATAATGTTATTTTCAAGAAGAAGAGGTATAAGGCAACTGTTGTACCTGAACGGGTGTGGATCCAATAACAAGTTCAGAGTATTTGACAGACGAGTAGCCCACCACTGTCAATTTTGACGCAGAAATGACATTGATTCTTGTTGGACCTTCTTGATCAACTACAAGTAATCTCTCAAGTGAAGGTATGTCCTCAATGACCATATTGTGGTACACCTTTTGTGATCTCTTGTTGCAGCACCAGCAACACACATAAATAGTCCGGAGAGTCATGGAGGTGATGTGGAAGCTACTGAACCCATTGATCGCCTGAAGACGAAGGTACTCAAGTGCAGTACAGCCACAGAGCAGGCGCTCCATGTCATCCTTTGGGCTGCAGACGGCGACGAGCTCGACGTGCTTCAGTCGTGGTAGAAAAAGAGCGGGCGCGTCATTAAGGGGGGGTGGCAGTTCATGAACTTGGCGAGGCGCGGCATGGGCGCGAAGTGGAGCGCGGACGTTGGCAGCGAGCGCATATGCCCATCATTAAAACTGAGCTCCTCCAGCTGATCTAGGGCGGGGATCGGAACCACTCGTTAAGCTTGGCTTGGTCCTTGCCGTTGGAACAGAACTTGCCCATGCTAAGGCCTCTGATTGGGCCATCATGACTGCCGAGGATCTGGGACAACGCATCCAAGCTTTTGCGATAGCCATGGCAGAGCTCATGGGCGTCGATGAGGTCGAGAGGGGTGGAGTGCCATAGGAGGCACCAACGCCGGGAAAGGACGATTGTCCGCGCCCCATATTTGATTGGGAGGAGGGAGATGATGACTATCAACATATCATCAGGAGGCTGCTGATGAAGTCTAGGCCTACTAGAGTCGCTTGAGGTTCTTCCTCGACCTACCTCCGCTTGTTGGCAGCCTCGTTCTCCACCTCTGGAGTCTCCTCGTTAGCAGCGCTTTCTGATAGAAGTGTGAGTACAAGGAATATTTAGTTAAAACAGGTCAAAAGAAAAGTGTATTGGTAACTAGAAGTTAGTAGGTAGGAATAGAGTAAGAAAATAGAATAACAATTGGTTGCTTAAATACTACACAATTCCTTTGAAATTGCTGGGTAAGTCAACATGCAGATAATCGAAAAGAACACTTACTTCAAACAAAGTCTGGACGGATGATATCATCAGGGAAGTTAGCATATATCTCATGACCAGGCTCTTTTATGTGCAGTGCAATTTTAGTGCCAGCTTTCAGTACATAAAACTTAGAAATTTCTGGCCAAAGGCCCATGCCAAAATAGGAGTGACCACGTTCATCAAGTCTTACAGAAGCAACGATTGTAAATCCATGGTTTGTGTTCAGTATGACATCCCTACAGTCTTGATTTATGTAAAGGGCAAGATTGTGTACTATAGATGTTGTTGCATAGCAAGGGATGTGCTGCAGAAAATGGTAGGATTGTTAAAGAAAATATGGTAACAAGCAAATATGGGCGAAAGGGAAAGAATAGTAGTACATTAGTTGAAACCAAAGGATAAAAATATATAATAAAATAGAAAGTGTAACCATGATGTCATGGAAATATGAGAGTAATCGAAAGAACAATACATCATTAATTTGCCTAATATAGAAAGAAGAGGAAAAAAAATCCCCTTTGACATATATGCTGCATGTGGCACCTTTTATCCAAATGTAGCAATATATAGTATATGTTCATGAAAGTAGGCCATGCCAACCGATGTAGGGTGAGATTGAACATACCGTGCGCATCCCGAAGTCAACTGGTACGGTGAGATGGAACTCCATGGATGTCTGGCCGAGGCCTCAAAGTCCTAATGTGTCCGCGCACTGTACACTCTATGAATGAAAGAAAACCCTCAAATCAGCTCGAATAAAAATGAATTCACGGCGATTTCTACCGGGTGATTAAAGGACGCAGATGAACCGGGATAAGAAATGAGAGAATATCTCAGTAAATTGGTTACCTTGTTGTCCATGAGAAAAAACCCTCAATACCGCGGATTCCCCAATCGGGTGGAGCCGGGTCAGCCGCGAGCAGCGTCGAGAAAGTCGATGGTGATAGGCGGCGGCAAGCAGAAGTGGCGAAATGCGGTGGAGTTTGCCGGCAGCCTGGCGGTGGTGACATGCGTCGAGCTAAGTGGTTGCCGCGACGATAGGCGGTGCCATGCAGAGTTTAAAATCAATATCTCCTAGGATATTTAATATTTTATTTTGATTCTTTTTGCTCTAGATTGGAATTTTCTTAAAGTTTCTATAGATATCAAATTTGACCATGTTTGAAGTTTTGAAATTTGATTTACATGACTTTTGGTCAAATCACTAAATTTGCAATATCTTGTGCTAGGATTAATATTTTTTTAGTGTTTATTTATGCAATAGGTTTCTTATGACTTTGTCTATTAGTAGAATCAATTTGGTGAATTTTAGAATTAATTAAAATTAGATTATCACAAAAATAGTACTATTTTTTTTATTATATATCTTTTGTGCTATTTCTTTTATTTTAAATTATTTCTTTTGTTATTTTTGTTTTGTTCATATTAGTTTCTATAGATTAACAGTAGCAATTTTATTTGAAATAAAAAAATATTTTAGTAGTTTATTTTCTTTTGTTTTGCTAAGAAACTTGTTTCGGTCATTATAGGAGTTTCATAAAAGGTTTTAAAGTAATTCTTTTTGCATAAAATTTTCTTTATGTTTTTCTTTCTGTTATTTAGCAAAAACCTTATTTTTGTTCTGTTAAAGAAACTCTTAGTAGTAGAAAACTATTTTATAGCTCATTTTACTTGTAGTAAAAATGTTGCTTTAAGTTTATTGTTTTCCTTGGTTTCATTTTTTATTTTCCTTTGTGTGTTTTGATGATTGTGTGATAATTAGTTTTACTTTTTGTTATGTTATTATATTTGTATGATGGTATGCTTATTATGCTTTGTTTGTTTTGATAGAGTACCCGGAGTGCGAGGCTTGTTACTACGAGTCATTAGCGCTCGAAGATCGTCAGCAAGGCAAGTCTTTAATCATGAATTTTTACTACCTATGTTTTATTGCATTAGTTCATATCCTCCCCACCATGCATGCAAGTAAGAATTTAAGTTATGTTCTTGAGTAGTATCATGAGGTAGGATGAACCCAAAATCCCCATGTTACCCATGCCCGGGACGTTGTAGTTAATTTTTGCTATGTTTCGTAGACGGGGTTGGTTGAGTGGTTCACATGGGAGATGTGAGAGTCAAGATGATGACAACCTCAAGATTTCATGATGCTCAAGATCAACTTCAAATTCACTACTGGGTGGAGGACGGATGGACGGGCACCCTGGAGCACCCAGTGGTTGACCCAGGGATGCATGGAGAAGCGCCATGACATCTTGCGGAAAGCTTCACCCAGCCATGAAGAGATGGATGGATATACCTTGACCGGAAGCTTACCTGTGCAGCCGCAAGCCATTATGGGCTCTGGCTTGGTCGACCCTAGGCGTGACTCTGGACGGACGGTGTCAGCAGATGTAGAAGAACGGTAGGAAATGGATGGGCACCGGCAGTGGCCCAGAGGATCCCTACGGAAGACCCTGTTTCGTTCATCCCGTCTTCAAACACCGTGCAGTGCGAAGACTTAAAGGAGGGAATGATTCTTGTGGGTAAAGTGCACAAGACTCCGCAGAGTGGAAATCTAATCAATTAGCCGTGTCCCCGGTTACAAACAACTGAGCCTCTGGAATTGGACTTATTCGGAACTCTCAACACCAAACATAAATAAATTGATGGGTTATTAATTATTTCGGGTATGAGACACTGGTTGGCGGAACCATCTCAATAACAACCAACATTTAGTAGTAATTGCAAGCAAGTCCTTTATTGTAGGGACAATTTTGCTTTTCGCTAAAAACTTAAACTTAGAGCCCCACAGCCAAAATTGCATATAGTGATAGTATATTTATTATTGTTTTCTCTCTATGACTTGCCGGCATATTCAAAATGCTGACCTACACGGCTGCAATGTCTCATGTTGTAGAGGAGTTTTCTGACCAGGAGTGAGGCTACGATCTACGCTCGGTGATTGCCCTTTGTAGTCGGATGGACTCGCTTATCATCTATGTTTCCGCATTAGTTTTCTCATGAGTTGCTTTCGGCCAAATTTATTCTATTGTAATAAAGACTCGATATGAGATACGATGAAATAAATCAGGTGTGATTAAACTTTGATATTTTCATCAATGTACTGTGTGTGCCAGCATGATCTTGGGATGGTACAAATGCATAGAGACTTGACCGATTTCGGATCGGGTCGTTGCAATGCATATCAAATTTCAAATGTATAAAAAAGATAGCCTGCAACAATCAAAAAATAATTGAAATTCATTTCACTTGCAATATAACTCAAAGATGCATACATAGAGAGCCATGATCCAAATAATTATATCTTTACAAGTTAAGATCTACTTGATACGCTTAAGAAATTCCTATACAATATCTGGAATAGTGATTTTAGCTTCATTTGCATGGTACTTCAGCAAGTACTAAAGAAATACTCAACTCATAACCATCCTCCACAAGCAATATATATATATATAATTGCGGACCAACATGTGGTTAGATGATTAGGAGGACAATGGTATCCCCTGCCCATCAGATTTCAAGTCCTAGACTTGACATTGCTTGTATTTTCCTTGACTATTCTAAGCATTCCGGCGATGTGCGTTCAATGGGAGGAGACATTCTCGTTGACTACGAAGCCGTCAGTGGCGACTTCATCAATATCAAGATGATGTGACAGCTCAGTTTTTCGGAGGTGCTCATAGGAGTAGGGTGTGCGTGAGTCCATTTATAGGGATGAGTGTGTGTGCGTGTGTATGAACATACGCATCTGTACCGTGTTAGAAAAAGCAATATATATAATTGGCATGAAGATTTCACAAGGAAGATGTAAGAATGTGCAACATAAAATACTCACCATCCAAACTGGATGGACGATCTATCAATAAATCATTCGGCATCTTCTCCATGAACTATCTCCGCATACCTAGTCCATGTTCGACACCTCAGTTAATGATAGATCACTGAGATCGGGCTCGCAAATTCCTACATCAATACACACTTTGAATTTCAAACACGTAACAATGCACTTCTGCTACATTTAACACTAAATCTATAGTTATGCAATGAAGTTACATCCTACTTGTGGTGCATTATTCGGTATTAGTTATGTTTAATGCTTGTTTATGATCATTTTTGTTTCTTGGTTGGTCACTTCTCAATCTATTTGCTAGCCTCCATTTGTACTAAGCGGGAATACTGCTTGTGCATCCAACTCCTTAAACCCAAAGTTGTGCCAAATGAGTCCACCATACCTACCTATATGCGGTATTTCCATGCCGTTCCAAGTAAATTTGCATGTGCCAACTCTAATTTTCAAAATGAATTTCCTTTTTGTGTGCACGTACCGCTCATGAAGCGGCAGGGGGTGGCCAATATTTTCCATGCTAGATATGTTATTCTCAAGATGAGTGTTTATTCACTTGTCATTGCACGAGAGTGTGGCAGGTAATAGGGATGCCCAGTCCCGAATTGAAAAGAATTTTAATATGTTGTTCAAATAATAAATTCCTTAGAAAGTGTTGGTATGGAAGGCACCCGTGGATAGGGCTAGCCATGGATTGTGAAAGAATGGTGGAAAAAGGAATAAACCTTATTTTATGTTTGGGAACCGCCTATGGTTTATCTAGCATGGAAAATATTGAGAATTCTTGGTCGTTTTCATTGACGGGAAAAGCATGCCTCTCAAAATGTTTTATCTCTCAATTTAAGCTTTGAGCTCTCACACCTCTACAAATCTCTGCTTCCCTCTGCGAAGGGCCTATCTATTTACTTTTACGCAATTTTTATTTTTATTGAGTCTCCATCTTCTATGATAAAGCACCAACTAGGGAACACTATTATCATACTTGTGCATTGGGCATAGCTAATATTTGAGTGTGTTTCATGAATGGATTAATGATTGAGCATGATGGGCTAGGGATAGCTTTCTTTAGTGTTGATATTTTGAAAGACATGGTTGCTTGTTGATATGCTTGAGTATTGATATCCTCATGTCAATTATGGACTATTGCTTTGAATCATCTAAAAGTCCAAATGTCCATGCTACAAAATAAAAGAATATGTTATGAACATGCTAGGCAGCATTCCACATCAAAATTCTATTTATCATTTACCTACTCGAGGACGAGCCGGAATTAAGCTTCGGGATGCTGATACGTCTCCAACGTATCTATAATTTTTGAATGTTCCATGTTGTTATATTATCAATCTTGGATGTTTTATATTCATTTACTAGCAACTTTATATCATTTTTTGCGACTAACCTATTGACATAGTGCCCAGTGCCAGTTGTTGTTTTTTGCTTGTTTTTTACTTCACAGAAAATCAATATCAAACGAAGTCCAAATGCCACAAAACTTTTTGGAGATTTTTTTCTGCCCAGAAGACACCCAGGGAGCCAAAGGAGCACACGTGAGGAGGCCCACGGGGCCCACTAGGCACCAGGGCGTGCCAGAGTCCCCCGACACGCCCTGGTGGGTAGTGGAGCCCACGGGAAGCTTCTCCACCGGCTATTGCCTCTATAAATACTCTAAAATCCCAAAAACCCTAGGGGAGTTGATAGAAAATTGTTTCAGCCACCGCAAGTTCCAGAACCACGAGATCCAATCTAGAGGCCTTTTCTGGCACTCTGCCGGAGGGGTCAACGATCACAGAGGGGTTCTTCATCATCATCCTTGCCCCTCCAATGATGCATGAGTAGTTTACTACCGACCTATAGGTCCGTAGCTAGTAGCTAGATGGCTTCTTCTCTCTTTTTGATCTTCAATACAATGTTATCTTCGATGTTCTTGGAGATATATTTGATGTAATGACTTTTTGCGGTGTGTTTGTTGGGATCCGATGAATTGTGACTTTATGATCAGTTCTATACATGAATATTATTTGAGTCTTTGTTGAACTCTTTTATGCATGATTTGTATAGCCTCGTATTTCTTCTCCGAAATTTTGGTTTGGTTTGGCCAACTAGATTGATTTTTCTTGCCATGGGAAGAGGTGCTTTGTGATGGGTTCGATCTTGTGGTGCTCAATCTGAGTGACAGAAAGAGACATGACACGCATGTATCATTGCTATTAAGGATAAAAAGGTGGGGTCTATTCCTACATGAATAGATCTTGTCTACATCATGTCATCGTTCATATTGCATTACTCCGTTATTCCATGAACTTAATACACTAGATGCATGCTGGATAGCGGTCGATGTGTGGAGTAATAGTAGTAGATGCAGAATCGTTTTGGTCTACTAATCTTGGACGTGATGCCTATATACATGATCTGTGACGCCCCCGATTCAATCGTACACTAATCATGCACGCAAACGTGTACGATCAAGATCAGGGACTCACGGGAAGATATCACAACACAACTCTAAAACATAAATAAGTCATACAAGCATCATAATACAAGCCAGGGGCCTCGAGGGCTCGAATACAAATGCTCGATCACAGACGAGTCAGCGGAAGCAACAATATCTGAGTACAGACATAGGTTAAACAAGGTGCCATAAGATGGCTAGCACAAACAGGGATACAACAGATCGAACAGGCGCAGGGCCTCCTGCCTGGGATCCTCCTAACTACTCCTGGTCGTCGGCGTCCTGGACGTAGTAGTAGGCTCCGCCCTGGTGGTAGTAGTCGTCGAAGGTGGCGTCTGGCTCCTGGGCTCCAGCATCTGGTTGCGACAACCAGCAAGAAGGGAAAGGGGGAAAGGAGGGGGAAAGCAACCGTGAGTACTCATCCAAAGTACTCGCAAGCAAGGATCTATACTACATATGCATGGTATATGTGTAAAGAGGCAATATCGGTGGACTGAACTGCAGAATGCCAGAATAAGAGGGGGATAGCTAGTCCTGTCGAAGACTACGCTTCTGGCAGCCTCCATCTTGAAGCAATAGAAGAGATTAGTTGGAAGTTAACCAAGCAACAACGTATAGCATAATCCTACCCGTCGATCCTCTCGTCGCCACCATGTGAGAGAGCGACCACCGGGTTATAACTGTCACTTGTAAGGGTGTGTTTTATTAAGTATCCATTTCTAGTTGTCATGAGGTCGGAATACAACTCCGGGTCGTCCTTTTACCGAGGGACACGGCTATTCGAATAGATAAACTTCCCTGCAGGGGTGCACCACATATTCCCCAACACGCTCGATCCCCTTTGGCCGGACACACTTTCCTGGGTCATGCCCGGCCTCGGAAGATCCACACGTCGCAGCCCCACCTAGGCTCAACAGAGAGGTCAGCACGCCGGACTAATCCTAGGCACTCTGGGGTCTGGGCCCATCGCCCAGTGCGCTCCTGCACGTTGCGTACGCGGCCGCGAGCAGACCTAGCAACCCACACGATCACGGCGGTTACGTTATCGCGGTCCAACACGGCGCGCGCCGCTCAGTCGCTGACGTCAAGAAGGCTTCAGCTGATACCACGACGCCGGGATACCCATAACTACTCCCGCGTAGTTGGTTAGTGCGTATAGGCCAGTGGCTAGACTCAGATCAAATATCCAATCTCGTTAAACGTGTTATTATGAGATCACCGCGGACGACGACCAGGGCCAGGCCCACCTCTCTCCTAGGTGGTCACAACCTGCCCTGCCGCTCCACAACAAAGAGTCACTTAGGGGGCCGTCGAGGAGGCCAATCCTTTCAGCCCCCATTCGTGAATCACCTGCGGGTGCTCCACGAGCCGACCCGACTTTAGTATCCATCTGATGTCACATGTAATAAGTAGTATACATATCCGCAATCGCCACCCGTGGCGAGCACGGCCCAATAATGTAGCATAGCAGACAGACGAGAATGTAGGGCCACTGATGACAAACTAGCATCCTACACTAGGCATTTAGGATTGCAGGTAAGGTATCAACAACAGTAGCAACAATGACAGGCTATGCAGCAGAATAGGATTAACCGAAAGCAGTAACAGGCTACACTACTCTAATGCAAGCAGTATAAAGAAGAATAGGCGATATCTGGTGATCAAGGGGGGGGCTTGCCTGGTTGCTCTGGCAAGTAGGGGTCGTCAACAACGTAGTCGGTCGGGGCACCAGCAGCTGCGTCGGTCTCGTAGTCTACCGAAGAGAAGAGGGGGAAGAAACAGTAAACACACGGCAATGATGCAACAGGGATGCATGACATGTCTAAACGCAGGGCCAGGGTGATATACAGCCTAACTAAGTGCATTAGACATTTTTAGGAATCTAATTGGATTTATTTTATTAAAGTCATGCACTATTCACCTGCCAGAAACAGGCAAAAAGTTGCAAGTTCAGACGGCTAGGGGCATCCTACAGGTATGTGGGTAGCGTATTTGGATTCGTCACATTTTTCTGATCATTTTTCATATGTAAATTATTCTCATCGGAGTTACGGTTTAAAAGATATGATTTTTCAAAGTTTAAATCAATTTCTGGAATTATTTAATTAATTAAATTCGAATTATCCAAAACTGTGCGAGGATGACGTCATCGTGACGTGCTGCTGACGTCAGCAGTCAACAGCGGCTGACCGAAGTCAAATCTGACAGGTGGGACCCACCTGTCAGCCTCACAGTAGGTTAATTAGGCTTAAATTAAACTAATTCGGATTAGTCAGGGGGGTGGGCCCCATTAGTCAGAGGCTAATTAGTCAGCTAATTAACTAATTATTTTAATTAACAGTTTTAATTAGTATTCTTATTTATCTTAAAACGTTTAATGGGCGGGGCCCACACGTCAGCGACCCGGGCGGGCCACGTTGGCATGGACTGGTCAACGGGACCCAGTGGGGCCCAGGGTCAGTGGCACGGGCGGTGGGGCCCGCGGGCCACGTCGGCGCTGAGTCAGCGCGGCCACCGGAGTGCGCCGGCGAGCTCAGGCGCGGCCGAGAGCTCCGGTGAGCGCGGGTTTCGCCCACAGGGCACCCCAGGGGCTGGGGCCGGGCGCGTTGGAACGTGCGGAGCACGCCGCACGCGATGGTGGCGGTGGTTGGCTCGGGGGTGGCCGGAGAGAGGCCGGCGTCGACCCGAGGCGGAGCACGGCTCCGGTGAGCGGTCGGGGACGGGGCTAGGAGGGTTCGGCGCGGGGGTTTTTGGCGCCGTTCGAAAGAGCCGGATGCCCCGCGTCGAGCAGTGGCACAGGTGTCGCCAGGGATGACCGAAAACGACGGCGGCGCCCAACTACGCGGCAACCGGAGCACGGCAGCTACGGTGGCTAGCTGCAGTGCGCGAGGGGACGAACGGGGAGGAGCAGGAGGTAGGGAAGGAGCTCACGGTGATGGTCGCCGTTCAAATGTGCTCGACGGGGAGGCGGAGCAGACGGGGCGATGGAGATCGCCGGCGGTGATCCGAGAAGGGGGACGACCCAGGGAAGCAGCTGGGGGGGGCCCCCGGCGTCGGTTCCTCGGCGTAGTCGAAGCAGCGGCCGCCGGCGAAGCTTGGGGACACGTCGTGGAGACGAGAGGTGGGCGGTGGCCGCGAGGTTCAACCGAGGCCGTCCATGGCTGCGCTCGGAAGCGATGGCCGAGGGGGAGAGAGGGGGAGAGTGGGCGAGGGGGAGCCAGGGGGGTCCGGGGCGCTGCCCTTGTACGCGGCAGTCGCGGCGACGCGCTGTCGTGCGGAGAGAGGGGGGGCCAGGGCGTGCGCGCGCGTGTGCGTCTCTACCTGGATAGCTTGTTCACCAAGATGGAGAAATTATCAAATTCAGCACAAGGAGCGCTAGCTTGATGTCAGCTTGAAGTCCTTCGTGAAACTTTTCCTGACGGCGAGCATCAGTGGGAATGTCTTCTTCAGCATAGCGGGATAATTCCAGAAACTCCCGCTGATAAGCTTCCACTGTCTTATTGCCCTGGGTGAGGTTGCGGAACTCTTGCTTCTTCCGGTCCATGATTCCCTGAGGAATGAAACGGGCACGGAAGGCAGTTGAATCCCCAAGTGATGATGTGCCAGCTGGTTGAGTGCGCCTGTGGCTGTCCCACCATTGAGCAGCGGGGCCCTTGAGAAAGAAGGAGGCGAAGGTGACATAGTTTGCAGGGCAACGCCACCAGATCCAACTCATAGGTGATGTCGCGAAGCCAGTCATCCGCATCCAGGGGCTGAGTTGAGCCGCGGTAACGGTTGGGTTGAGGCGCATAAAGTCCTGCAGAGTCCCTGGCCTGGATACTGGTTCATATTGGGACGAGGAAACTGATCCATGATCCCTTGCATGAACTGACTTTGCTTTCAATTGCTGCATCATTCAGCCTATTGTTCGGCGGGGTGGTGGATCGTTGGCACCACGCCACGACCCACGACCAGCGGGTCTAACCATCCTGCTAATTACAACAGGGGGTAGTTTAGTAAAAGCAAGCGCGAGTGTTTAGTGACAAGCATGATGTACTCGACAATAGTTTAAGCAGTGCATCAGATACATAAAAGTAGTCAATTAAGACATACATATCCTTACACCAAGTCAGGTACATGCGGACAGCATAACGGCGCAATTTCATAAACTGGACATGCTAGGGCGCCGCAGGCACGCGGTAAGGAAGTACCCAACGAGACATAAGACAGGCTACACAACATCGGGGAAAACTGGTGGGCGAGGAATCTGCAAGTGACAACACAGGGTGCCCTCGATAAAAGGATCCTGTAAGCAGAACCTGGCCCACAATCTCGAAGCAAGGGGGGAAATTTTCAGAACTCCGGTGGATGTGATCACGACCCTAAGTGTCGGCGTTAGTAAAATTCATTTAACCCGAGTAGAAGAGAGATAAGAGTCCCAGAGTATAGACGAGGAATAAAAGATCCTAATACCACCCACGTTGGCGACGTGGGCCCGTAAGCCACACAGCCAAGTTAGTAAAACGGTTTTCTTTGTTTAGACTCAACTTCGGCCAAGGAATTGGAAAGGGAGGATTCCTACAGGCGGCGTCTCTATACCAACTTGTGACGCCCCCGATTCAATCGTACACTAATCATGCACGCAAACGTGTACGATCAAGATCAGGGACTCACGGGAAGATATCAACAAACACAACTCTAAAACATAAATAAGTCATACAAGCATCATAATACAAGCCAGGGGCCTCGAGGGCTCGAATACAATGCTCGTCACACAGACGAGTCAGCGGAAGCAACAATATCTAGTACAGACATAGGTTAAACAAGTGCCATAAGATGGCTAGCACAAACAGGGATACAAACAGATCGAACAGGCGCAGGGCCTCCTGCCTGGGATCCTCCTAACTACTCCTGGTCGTCGGCGTCCTGGACGTAGTAGTAGGCTCCGCCCTGGTGGTAGTAGTCGTCGAAGGTGGCGTCTGGCTCCTGGGCTCCAGCATCTGTTGCGACAACCACAAGAAGGGAAAGGGGGAAAGGAGGGGGAAAGCAACCGTGAGTACTCATCCAAGTACTCGCAAGCAGATCTATACTACATATGCATGGTATGTGTAAGAGGCAATATCGGTGGACTGAACTGCAGAATGCCAGAATAAGAGGGGGATAGCTAGTCTTGTCGAAGACTACGCTTCTGGCAGCCTCCATCTTGAAGCAATAGAAAAGTATTTGGAAGTTAACCAAGCAACAACGATAGCATAATCCTACCCGTCGATCCTCTCGTCGCCACCATGCGAGAGAGCGACCACCACGGGTTATATCTGTCACTTGTAAGGTGTGTTTTATTAAGTATCCATTTCTAGTTGTCATGAGGTCGGAATACAACTCCGGGTCGTCCTTTTACCGAGGGACACGGCTATTCGAATAGATAACTTCCCTGCAGGGGTGCACCACATATTCCCCAACACGCTCATCCCCTTTGGGCCGGACACACTTTCCTGGGTCATGCCCGCCTCGGAAGATCCACCCGTCTCGAACGAAGGCCTTCCTTCAGCGAGATAGCGCTTAATCTTGTGGGCTTGAGAGTCATAACCCTGCAGCGTCTTGATGCTGTCCACGAGATCTGGTTTAGCAACCAGGGTATTAAGAGAACCCTGGGAAACAATGTGGAGGTTCATTTTGTAGGAACCTTCAGGAGGGGGAGCGAGTGCTCCAGGAGGAACAATGTGGAGATTCAGTTTTCTGAATTCTTCAATAAGCGAAGGTTGAACTTCGTGAAACTGGAGGTGACTGCAATAAGACTTGCGGCTCAAGGCATCGGCCATTACATTAGCCTTGCCAGGGGTATAAGAAATACCCAAGTTAAAATCCGCTACGGTCTCCATCCATCTCTGTTGACGGAGGTTCAGGTCTGGCTGAGTGAACAGATACTTCAGACTTTGATGATCGGTGAAGATCTCGCAACGATTACCGAGAAGGTAATGTCGCCAGTGTTTTAGTGCATGGATGACGGCAGCAAGCGCGAGGTCATGTACTGGGTAATTCTCTTCGTGCGGACGCAATTGACGCGAAGCATAAGCAATTACTCTGCGGTCTTGCATTAGGACACCGCCTAATCCTTGACGGGATGCATCACAATAGATGACAAAATCCTTCTGGGAATCAGGAGGGGCAGGCACTGGGGCAGAAGTCAGCTTGTCTTTGAGCGTCTGGAAACTTTCCTGACACTTTTCCGTCCAATCGAACTTGACGCCTTTATGAAGCAGGTTAGTCAGGGGCTTGGCGATCTTGGAGAAGTTCTCGACAAATCGACGGCAATAGCTGGCGAGTCCGAGAAAACTTCGAACTTGCTTGATGTTCTTTGGAGGAGCCCAATCAAGAATAGCCTGAACTCGCTCGGGGTTGACGGCAATACCATCCTTGGAGATGACATGCCCAAGGTATGTTACTTCGGGAAGCCAGAATTCACACTTGGAAAACTTAGCATATAGTTGATGCTCTCGAAGTTTTTCCAGAACAAGTCGAAGATGTTCAGCATGTTCCTCTTTGTTCTTGGAGTATACTAGGATATCATCCAGGCAAACCACGACGAACTTGTCAAGGTATTCCATGAATATATAATTCATCAGGCGGGAGAATGTGGCGGGATCATTGGTTAAGCCGAATGACATGACAGTGTACTCGTATGAGCCATATCGAGTAACGAAGGCGGTCTTTGGGATATCCTCTTCACGAACACGGATCTGGTGGTAACCCAACCTTAAGTCGAGTTTAGAGAACACTGATGAACCAGCCAGTTGATCATACAGATCGTTTATCCGAGGAAGGGGATATTTGTTCTGGATCGTTGCTTGGTTGATAGGACGGTAATCTTGGACCAATCGGTTTGATCCACCTTCTTCCTGACAAAGAGAGAAGGTGCTCCCCAAGCAGAGGAACTTGGGCGAATGAAACCCTTACGAAGTGAAGCGTCGATTTCCACCTTAAGTTCAAGGAGTTCATGCGGCGGCATCTTGTAGGGTCGCTTGGCGATAGGAGTGGTGCCTGGTTTCAAGTCGATGACAAATTCGACAGCTCGAGCAGGGGGTATCCCTGGGAGTTCTTCTGGGAAAACATCTTGGAATTCGCGAACAACTGGAATGTTCTCGATGCCTTCAAGTGGTGATGCGTTTAACGCATTCAAGGCATAAAGCCTCGCCTCGGCATTTTGGATGATTTGAGCCTGGTAGCTTATTATTTCATCAGAAGGGTGTAGAAGATGGACGATCTTCGTGGCGGAAACTATAGAAGCAGTATGCGCTTTCAACCAATCCATTCCGAGAATGAGGTCGATACTACAAGACTTTAGTATGAAAGGGGAGGCGTGAAACTCCAGCCCTTCAATTTCAACGGTGACGTCGTTGCTACCCATGGAGGTTTGACATTGACCCGCGGGGGTGTGTATTACTATTGCAGTGTTCATGACCTCACATTTAATGTCGTGTTTGTATGCAAATTCTTCGGACATGAATGAATGCGATGCTCCTGAATCAAATAAAACAGAAGCTGGTACTGAATTAACAAGGAGAGTACCCATCACGGTGGCAGGCTGGTCCTGAGCTTCATTGAAATCGGTGTGGTTGGCCTGAATACGCCCATAAGACTTGGCATTGTTGTTGCGAGGCTGATTGTTCCCACGGCCAGTTGCAGGAAGTGCCAGTTGGTTCTGGTTCTGAATGCAGTTCCTGGAAAAATGACCTGGCTGCCCACACTTGTAGCACAGACTATCATTGGGATTGGGAGCAGGAGCTCGGGGTGGTGGAGCTGGAAGTCCTGGCTGCCTAGGTGGTGGAGGCAGACGCGGTGCAGTATAGGACTGTCTTGGAGCAGGTGCAGCTGGACGGTACACGCTGTTTGGAATCCAGATCCGACGCTTCTGTGCAGGCTGGCTCGAAGATGAACCGGTGTCACGGTTGCGCCTAAGAGATCCCTGGTGTGCTTGCAGACCAGTCTCGACCTGGATAGCCTTGTTCACCAAGATGGAGAAATTATCAAATTCATGCACAAGGAGCGCTAGCTTGATGTCAGCTTGAAGTCCTTCGTGAAACTTTTCCTGACGGCGAGCATCAGTGGGAATGTCTTCTTCAGCATAGCGGGATAATTCCAGAAACTCCCGCTGATAAGCTTCCACTGTCTTATTGCCCTGGGTGAGGTTGCGGAACTCTTGCTTCTTCCGGTCCATGATTCCCTGAGGAATGAAACGGGCACGGAAGGCAGCTTGGAAATCCGGCCAAGTGATGACTGTGCCAGCTGGTTGAGTGCGCCTGTGGCTGTCCCACCATTGAGCAGCGGGGCCCTTGAGAAAGAAGGAGGCGAAGGTGACATAGTTTGCAGGGGCAACGCCACCAGATTCCAACTCATAGGTGATGTCGCGAAGCCAGTCATCCGCATCCAGGGGCTGAGTTGAGCCGCGGTAGACGGTTGGGTTGAGGCGCATAAAGTCCTGCAGAGTCCCTGGGCCTGGATACTGGTTCATATTGGGACGAGGAAACTGATCCATGATCCCTTGCATGAACTGACGTTGCAGTTCAAATTGCTGCATCATTCCAGCCATATAGTTCGGCGGTGGTGGATCGTTGGCACCACGGCCACGACCACGACCAGCGGGTCTAACCATCCTGCTAAATTACAACAGGGGGTAGTTTAGTAAAAGCAAGCGCGAGTGTTTAGTGACAAGCATGATGTAACTCGACAATAGTTTAAGCAGTGCATCAGATACATAAAAGTAGTCAATTAAGACATACATATCCTTACACCAAGTCAGGTACATGCGGACAGCATAACGGCGCAATTTCATAAACTGGACATGCTAGGCGGCGCGCAGGCACGCGGTAAGGAAGTACACAACGAGACATAGCAAAGGCTACATCAACGTCGGGGAAAACTGGTGGGGCGAGGAATCTGCAAGTGACAACACAGGGTGCCCTCGATAAAAGGATCCTGTAAGCAGAACCTGGCCCACAATCTCGAAGCAAGGGGGGGAAATTTTCAGAACTCCGGTGGATGTGATCACGAGACCCTAAGTGTCGGCGTTAGTAAAATTCATTTAACCCGAGTAGAAGAGAGATCAGAGTCCCAGAGTATAGACGAGGAATAAAAGATCCTAATACCACCCAGTTGGCGACGTGGGCCCGTAAGCCACACAGCCAAGTTAGTAAAACGGTTTTCTTTGTTTAGACTCAACTTCGGCCAAGGAATTGGAAAGGGGGATTCCTACAGGCAGTCGGCTCTGATACCAACTTGTGACGCCCCCGATTCAATCGTACACTAATCATGCACGCAAACGTGTACGATCAAGATCAGGGACTCACGGGAAGATATCACAACACAACTCTAAAACATAAATAAGTCATACAAGCATCATAATACAAGCCAGGGGCCTCGAGGGCTCGAATACAAATGCTCGATCACAGACGAGTCAGCGGAAGCAACAATATCTGAGTACAGACATAGGTTAAACAAGGTGCCATAAGATGGCTAGCACAAACAGGGATACAACAGATCGAACAGGCGCAGGGCCTCCTGCCTGGGATCCTCCTAACTACTCCTGGTCGTCGGCGTCCTGGACGTAGTAGTAGGCTCCGCCCTGGTGGTAGTAGTCGTCGAAGGTGGCGTCTGGCTCCTGGGCTCCAGCATCTGGTTGCGACAACCAGCAAGAAGGGAAAGGGGGAAAGGAGGGGGAAAGCAACCGTGAGTACTCATCCAAAGTACTCGCAAGCAAGGATCTATACTACATATGCATGGTATATGTGTAAAGAGGCAATATCGATGGACTGAACTGCAGAATGCCAGAATAAGAGGGGGATAGCTAGTCCTGTCGAAGACTACGCTTCTGGCAGCCTCCATCTTGAAGCAATAGAAGAGATTAGTTGGAAGTTAACCAAGCAACAACGTATAGCATAATCCTACCCGTCGATCCTCTCGTCGCCACCATGCGAGAGAGCGACCACCGGGTTATATCTGTCACTTGTAAGGGTGTGTTTTATTAAGTATCCATTTCTAGTTGTCATGAGGTCGGAATACAACTCCGGGTCGTCCTTTTACCGAGGGACACGGCTATTCGAATAGATAAACTTCCCTGCAGGGGTGCACCACATATTCCCCAACACGCTCGATCCCCTTTGGCCGGACACACTTTCCTGGGTCATGCCCGGCCTCGGAAGATCCACACGTCGCAGCCCCACCTAGGCTCAACAGAGAGGTCAGCACGCCGGACTAATCCTATGCACTCTGGGGTCTGGGCCCATCGCCCAGTGCGCTCCTGCATGTTGCGTACGCGGCCGCGAGCAGACCTAGCAACCCACACGATCACGGCGGTTACGTTATCGCGGTCCAACACGGCGCGCGCCGCTCAGTCGCTGACGTCAAAAAGGCTTCAGCTGATACCACGACGCCGGGATACCCATAACTACTCCCGCGTAGTTGGTTAGTGCGTATAGGCTAGTGGCCAGACTCAGATCAAATATCCAATCTCGTTAAACGTGTTATTATGAGATTACCGCGGACGACGACCAGGGCCAGGCCCACCTCTCTCCTAGGTGGTCACAACCTGCCCTGCCGCTCCACAACAAAGAGTCACTTAGAGGGCCGTCGAGGAGGCCAATCCTTTCAGCCCCCATTCGTGAATCACCTGCGGGTGCTCCTCGAGCCGACCCGACTTTAGTATCCATCTGATGTCACATGTAATAAGTAGTATACATATCCGCAATCGCCACCCGTGGCGAGCACGGCCCAATAATGTAGCATAGCAGACAGACGAGAATGTAGGGCCACTGATGACAAACTAGCATCCTACACTAGGCATTTAGGATTGCAGGTAAGGTATCAACAACAGTAGCAACAATGACAGGCTATGCAGCAGAATAGGATTAACCGAAAGCAGTAACAGGCTACACTACTCTAATGCAAGCAGTATAAAGAAGAATAGGCGATATCTGGTGATCAAGGGGGGGGCTTGCCTGGTTGCTCTGGCAAGTAGGGGTCGTCAACAACGTAGTCGGTCGGGGCACCAGCAGCTGCGTCGGTCTCGTAGTCTACCGAAGAGAAGAGGGGGAAGAAACAGTAAACACACGGCAATGATGCAACAGGGATGCATGACATGTCTAAACGCAGGGCCAGGGTGATATACAGCCTAACTAAGTGCATTAGACATTTTTAGGAATCTAATTGGATTTATTTTATTAAAGTCATGCACTATTCACCTGCCAGAAACAGGCAAAAAGTTGCAAGTTCAGACGGCTAGGGGCATCCTACAGGTATGTGGGTAGCGTATTTGGATTCGTCACATTTTTCTGATCATTTTTCATATGTAAATTATTCTCATCGGAGTTACGGTTTAAAAGATATGATTTTTCAAAGTTTAAATCAATTTCTGGAATTATTTAATTAATTAAATTCGAATTATCCAAAACAGTGCGAGGATGACGTCATCGTGACGTGCTGCTGACGTCAGCAGTCAACAGCGGCTGACCGAAGTCAAATCTGACAGGTGGGACCCACCTGTCAGCCTCACAGTAGGTTAATTAGGCTTAAATTAAACTAATTAGGATTAGTCAGGGGGGTGGGCCCCATTAGTCAGAGGCTAATTAGTCAGCTAATTAACTAATTATTTTAATTAACAGTTTTAATTAGTATTCTTATTTATCTTAAAACGTTTAATGGGCGGGGCCCACACGTCAGCGACCCGGGCGGGCCACGTCGGCGTGGACTGGGTCAACGGGACCCAGTGGGGCCCAGGGTCAGTGGCATGGGCGGTGGGGCCCGCGGGCCACGTCGGCGCTGAGTCAGCGCGGCCACCGGAGTGCGCCGGCGAGCTCAGGCGCGGCCGAGAGCTCCGGTGAGCGCGGGTTTCGCCCACAGGGCACCCCCGGGGCTGGGGCCGGGCGCGTTGGAACGTGCGGAGCACGCCGCACGCGATGGTGGCGGTGGTTGGCTCAGGGGTGGCCGGAGAGAGGCCGGCGTCGACCCGAGGCGGAGCACGGCTCCGGTGAGCGGTCGGGGACGGGGCTAGGAGGGTTCGGCGCGGGGGTTTTTGGCGCCGTTCGAAAGAGCCGGATGCCCCGCGTCGAGCAGTGGCACAGGTGTTGCCAGGGATGACCGAAAACGACGGCGGCGCCCAACTACGCGGCAACCGGAGCACGGCAGCTACGGTGGCTAGCTGCAGTGCGCGAGGGGACGAACGGGGAGGAGTAGGAGGTAGGGAAGGAGCTCACGGTTATGGTCGCCGTTCAAATGTGCTCGACGGGGAGGCGGAGCAGACGGGGCGATGGAGATCGCCGGCGGTGATCCGAGAAGGGGGACGACCCAGGGAAGCAGCTGGGGGGGCCCCCGGCGTCGGTTCCTCGGCGTAGTCGAAGCAGCGGCCGCCGGCGAAGCTTGGGGACACGTCGTGGAGACGAGAGGTGGGCGGTGGCCGCGAGGTTCAACCGAGGCCGTCCATGGCTGCGCTCGGAAGCGATGGCCGAGGGGGAGAGAGGGGGAGAGTGGGCGAGGGGGAGCCAGGGGGGTCCGGGGCGCTGCCCTTGTACGCGGCAGTCGCGGCGACGCGCTGTCGTGCGGAGAGAGGGGGGGAGGAAAGGGAGGTGAGCGCGACGTGTGAGCACAGGCGCGATGACAGCGGCACGGGGGGGGGGGGGGGGGTGGGGGGGGTGAGCAGGCGGGGGGGGGTAGGGGATGGGGCTGTTGGGCCGGGCACTGTGGCCACTCAGGCCCAGTGGCCGTGGGCCTTTTTCCCCTTTTCTTTTTCTTTCTGTTTCTCTTTTCTTTTTTTTTTATATTTTCTCTTTCTTTTCACTCCAAATGAGTTTTGCAAAATATGAAAACTAGTCCAATAATTACAGTGCATTATTAGCCACTGATATAAATTGGTTTTGAGTCCAAACACTTTCATATGGATTTGATTCAATTAAAAGGGCATTAAATAGGGCTGTCTTGCTGCTGTTTCTATTTGTTCAAGCCATCTAACTATCTTAGTTAGCATTGCTGTCAATTTTATACTTGCCTCTAGATTATTTGCAACATGATGAGCATTTTGTTTCTGGATTTGAACAACTCTTATTTTCACTTTTAGTTTTAATTTAAATTTGAATTGGGATTTGAACAGGGATATGTTGCTAATGATGATTAAGCACTGTTAATCATGATGACATGGCCTCATCAAAAGGGTGATCACTGTAGCTTAATACAGGGGGTGTTACATGATCATTGCCTTGGATATCGTCACGATTATTCACTTTTCTATCAATTGCCCAACAGTAATTTGTTTACCCACCATATGCTATTTTCTTGAGAGAAGCCTCTAGTGAAAACTACGGCCCCCGGGTCTATTTCCTATCATATTAAACCCAAAAATACCTTGCTGCACTTTTTCTTTATTTATTTTATTTTGTGTTTTAGTTAGATCTATTTATCAATTCTCATACAATTTAATCTATCTCAATACCGTGGAGGGATTGACAACCCCTCTTACGCGTTGGGTTGCAAGTTTTTATTATTTGTGTGCAGGTGCTATTTACATAGTGTTGCTTGGTTCTCCTACTGGATTGATACCTTGGTTTCATAACTAAGGGAAATACTTACCGTTGCTTTGCTGCATCATCCCTTCCTCTTCGGGGAAATACCAACACAGATACAAGCAATCAGGGGTCTTGGATAACACCCCCAATCAGCTAGCACTTTTCTATGCTACCACATACATAGCTTTCAGAAGTAAAGATGCCTTCATAAGAAATTTAGCAAAGCTTGCTCTGTTTCTACGGACATACACAACATGTAACTGATATAATTATCTAGCACAAGGACATGATCCAAGCACAAAGAAGCACAATGCTCCACTAAGTTATGAAAACATATACAACCATAACCAAGAACATCTCCTATAACCATATGTAATAAAGTAAAGAGTTAAATACATTGGAGGTCCTAAAAGTTTCAGCGCGGTGTCACTTTAGTCATATATCTTTCAAAATGTACCTTTAGGTCCTAATTCTAAAGTAAGTGGTTCACCCGAGGTCCTTTTTCCACAAGCACTCGCTGACCTGCTTGCGTGGTGCGCTGACCCATGCAAGTCAACTCAGGGTCGTAGAGGCTACTTTATTTTATAGAGAACCCCTTATAAAACATTATTCTTCACAATCCCTACTCTCTGGCTCTCATTCTTCCCCAAACCCTCCTCTCTCTCTCTCTCTCTCTCTCTCTCTCATGCCCTAACCCTAGCCATGGCCAGGACTTCAAGCTCCTCGGCGGGGAAGCAGCTGAAGAAGAGGAGCATGGTAGCATCGTCGTCAGCGCAGCTGGTAGTGCAAGCTCCAACTTCGTCAGGTGTGTCCATGCCACTGGTGGTGTGTCCTTGCTGTTGTGTGCGTAGCACTATTAAGCTTCAGTCGAAATCTACTGCCAACCTGGACGGGTGTTCTATAAGTGCCCCAACCATCGTGTAAGAACCAAGAGTTTGATATTTTGAAGCATTTTTCTTTGATTCTATCCCATTTCTCTTTTTCTGAATTGTTTAATTTCGTCCAGGTTGGACCGAATCCATGCCAGCACTACTTTTGGGAAGATAGCTAGATAACTATGTTGATTTTCTGGTTAGGAATGGCCACTTATCTATTGTAAGAATAGGAGGATCTGGAGGTAGCTCTGTTCATTCGTTTGGGCGACATAGAAAGTGAAGCGGCAGAGGAGGAGGAAGACAGTGATGTTGAAGTCAAGAAGCTTTGCAATGGCATGATGATAGATGTTGTGAAGAAGATGGATGAGCTGAACTGCTTAGTTAGGATGTTGGTGTTTTGTATTGTAAGTTTGATGGTTATGATGGTTTACGTAGTGGCTCTGAAATTAGTGAACTACATGTTTAGGATGAACTATTTGAATGCAATGTTTGATCTGAATTGAAAATCGAGATTGAGATTTTGGAAGCATTTTTATCTGAATGAAATGTTTGATTTGAATGATGGTTAGCTTCATAAATTCGTCGCCGCCGCCAATCGCCTACCATGCCGCCAAATTAGGGTGAAAGAGGATACGAACCGCGAATGTGAGGGCATAGATCGAGAGTTTTTTTTTTGTAATTTACCTCGTCTGCTGGTGGCCCCTGAGTCGACGTGGCATGGGTCAACGCGCCATGTGAGCAGGTCGGTGAGCGCTGGTGGAAAAAAGACCTCGGGTGAACTACTTACTATAGAATTAGGACCTAAAGGTGCATTTTGAAAGATATAGGACTGAGGTGACACTACGCCAAATTTTAGGACCTCCAGTGTATTTAACTTTAAAGTAAATCTTGCCCGATAGCCAAACCACAATGACCGAAAGAATAACTCTCAAACTCCCAAATCAAACCGTGACACATAGAAGGTATAAGATATACTAAGTTCTCAAAACATGGTGCTAATAAGATAATATGTATGAGATTTGTGTAGTGAAGAAAGTTATGGTGCTACTCCCAAAATTCCCATGCATGTCGTCCTCAGGGTTTACCTAAAAACATTAAAGCAACAAGGGTGAGTATAAAGACTCAGCAAGCACATAAAGGAATAATAAACAATGCGCAAGTCAAAACAAGAGGGGTGGAGCATTTTCCCTCCACATCTTTCAGTTTCTCTGTATCATTACTATTTTTACAAGCTCTGCTAATTTTATTTAACAGAAAAACTATTACATCAAGCATAAAACGATAGTAGTGCCATGAATAAGCCTTAGAATGAACCATGGTATATATGTGTCACAGCCCTAGCATTAGCCTTGCTTGTCATTGCATTTCATCATGTCATCGTCATTTTAAATTATGAATGTTGAATTGAGGTTAGTTGAAACCCTCATAAATCATTCTCTGAAATGATCAAGTTAAAAATTTCTTCAAATATGTCCAAGAAAATGTTCATGTTAATCCCTGAAAATATTGGCAAGAGGTAAAATTCAAACCAATACTTTTAGAGCATTAAAAGTAATTATTTTGGGTATTTGAAATTAAATCATAATGTATTTGAATTGGATTTATTTCTGTTATAAAAGAAATACATGTCCAATTATTCTGAAACTTTTTGTGGGGCTCTGGAAAAATCCATTTAGTCCCCATATTAAATTTCAGGATTTATAAAAATGACTGGGTCTATGAACTAAATCAAAATAGAATAGCAAAAATAGAAACTAAAATAGAGATAAAAGGAAAAAAAAGGAAACTAACCTGTGACCTTCCTAGCCGGCTTGGCACTGTAGCAGCCCACCAGGCCCATCTGCCAGTCGTCTCCCACCTCCTGCCAGTGGGCACAAGGGCGCGTGCTCGCCGCGCGCGCACACACACACGCCACGTCCTACTTGCCGCCCCTCCCCGACGCGCCTAGATGGCACCACGCACCTCCATGCCTCTCTTCCCTCGAGCTCCTGCTCTCCTGTGCCCCCCTCTCTCTCACGCCACCGTGCACACCGAGAGCACCGACGAGAACCACCGTGCCCACCGCCGTCCCCCTGCCTCGTGGGCATGCCCCAGAGCTCCGATGTACTGATCTTCCTCTCCTCGTCGACGCACGCAATGCTAGGAGCAGTGGGACATCGCCCCTGTCGTATTCATCGTCGCTTCTGTCGGCGATCCCCGTCGCTCGATTCGTTGTGTCCAGAGCATCCCCGGCCCACCGTCTGCACTGATCGACTCACCATGAGCCACTGACCCTCTCCCCTCCGTCTTTTCCCTCACGCACGTCCCATAGCCGCCATTCCGCAAGCTCCCGTGCTCACCGCCGGCGTCCTCAAAGTCGTCGTCGTTTTAGCGTGCCCTGGTCACGCCCGAGTACGTCATTGTGCTCCCGGCCTCACCAGGAGTCCGTTAAGCCCCTCGGAGAGCTCCCATGTGCCCTGTATCCCTGCGCCTGCTCGAGCCCGTACTCCTGCAGCCGCTCCGAGCTCGTCTCCGGCGAGTATAGCGCACCCCAGCCGTTGTTGCCTGCTCCGTTGGATGCGGACGGGCATAGGCTACCTCTTGGTGGTCTCAGCGTGTCTAACCATAGCCCCTAGTGTCGCCCAGTTGCGCCTCCGCCGTGCGGAATGGTCGCCGCCGGCCAAATTCCGGTGAAGCCGACGCGGCAACATCATTAGTCACTAATGATGCCACTAATTAACCCCCTAGCCATTGACACGGGGCCCCATCTGCTAACTAACCTGTGGCTAATTTTAGTTCAAGTTTAATTAACTTTGTTTAGTCACTGTGTTAATGACACATAGGTCCCATAGGTCAGTTTGACCGGTTTGACCTGCTGACTCTATGCTAACGCAACGCTGATGTCATAACTACTTTTTTGGTATTTAATAAATCAGAAATTATTTATTAATTGCAGAAAATACTTAAAACTTTGAAAATTCATAGAAAATCAACCGTAGCTCAGATTGAAATAATTTATATATGAAAAATTATCATAAAAATATGAAGAATCTGTTTATGGCATTTCCATGCATGTTTGAACAACTTATAGCTACTGTATATGACAATTTGAATAAATGACATTTGAAATGTCTTATATGGGGTTTGAATTTGAACCTTGGGTTCAAACCAACTTCATTTAAATCGTTACTAGTTGGATTAGCCCAAATCACAGCATGTCGCCATGTCACGATCATGCATCATATTGTTGCATTGCATTGATTGTGTTCATTCTTTGTTTGCCGGTGTTTGTTCCTTCTCGGTTGAAGATGATTCCGGCGTTGTGATCGTTGACACAGATGAAGAACTACTTGATCACTCTGATACAATCCCACTCTTTCGCTCTTGCTCTCTTTTACTACAATAGGACAATGATTCAACTGTTACATGTTGCGGTAGTTGAACCCATTCCTCTGCATGACGTGTCTTTGCCACAGGAATTAGTAAAACCCACTAGCATGAGTAGGAGTTGTTTGAGCCATGATGTGCCTACTCATTCATGCTTGCTTGTTATGTCTGCTATGCTTAGAGTTGTGTCAGGTCTGATTCATCTGGGATGGATTGGAATGGTGGTGAACATGTCCTACTATTGAGAGCTAAGTGTGTGAACACGATTTGGTAAAGGTAGCGATGAGAGGCCATGTAGGAGTACATGGTGGGTTGTCTCATTGAGACCGTCCTCAGGAACTGAGTTCTTTGTATGTTATCCAAGACTAGCTACTACTACGCATTGAGCCCGAAACCAACGGACTCTCTCAACTTATCAATCGCCTTGATCTCTGTCCAGGAGTTGCAACTAGTTTTTGGTGTTTGTAGGATATGTGTTGGAGGTCGTGCGTAGCACTGACCTTAGGGGTGGGCTATGATGCGGTATAGGCACTGTGGCACGGTGTACCGAGGCACCCATTTGGTGGGCTTGGGAACCCTGCACACATCGTTTGGGGCCATAGTGGAAACCTCGGCCGGACTTCCTTGCGGATGGAACTCAAATAGGCGATAGACTTGGACTAGAGACTTGTGTGGTCAGTCAGGTCGTGGCCGACACCCTCGCTGTGCTTCCACTTGAAGGTTGCCAAGTACATGTCGTGTAAATGACGATAAGTGGTGAGAGCGTGTGTGAAGAAGTACACCCCTGCAGGGTTATCAAACTATTCGAATAGCCGCGTCCACGGATATGGACTACTTGAAAAGCTTATATGGTTCATAGTTAACTTGAAGTGGATACTCTAAAATGCGCAAGATAAGTGTGAGTGCTATGGATGGCCTTCCCGTAGGGAGACGGGAGCGAATCCATAGTGGTGTATTGATATGGTGAATATGTGGACTCGTGTGCGCTTTCTCACCTCAAAGAAAATACTGGTAGTCGTAGTACATGATAGCCACTAAGTCAAAACTGGCTTGCTGCAGTTAAACTCCACCACCCCTTGTTGATACTGATGCATATGTAGTTAGTTCTGATGTAAGTCTTGTTGAGTTCCTTTGTACTCACCATTGCTTAATTTTTGTTTTTGTAGAGGGGACTTCAGTCTCACTAGTGGTTTCTACGATGAGTTCGACGTTGGCCGATTAGCTTGGGAATCTCAGACAGAGGTCTGGTTCCTTTGGAGGGTCTTGTAGATAGACAGGCTTTCTAGCCTTCTTTCTTTTCAGATGTCTGTACTCAGACATGTTTATGCTTCCGCTTGTTGCGTGCATGACTTGTATGTTGGGTCATGAGACCCATGTTTGTAATATCATGCTATGTATGGCTCGTCGGAGCTTCTTAAAGAAATACTTTGAGTCGTAGAGTTATGTTGTGATGCCATGTTGTATCTACACATATCGAGCATATTGTGTGTATGTTATTGAAATGTTTTGATATGTGTGGGATTCGACACCTAGTTGTTTATTCTTGATAGCCTTCCTTATGGGGAAATGCCTCCTAGTGCTTCCATCCAGAACACATGGATTGATCGCTATGTGTCCTTCTTTGCTCATGTGTCTATCCCTACGGGGAAATGTCATGCGGTGTTTACCAGAGTCCTGATAGCTTGCTACAGCCCGGTTACACTCGCTGCTGGCCGACACGTGCATTGTTGGGTCACGTATGCCCGTCCCTGTAAGTTTGTGCCACCTTGGTTTACGACTAGTTATGTCAACCCAGATTCTCTGTCATATGGATGCTAGCATCACAATTATATACGTGAGCCAAAAGACGCAAACGGTCGTGGCCAAGGTAAAGGTGGTAGCTGTGGATTACCGTGCGTGAGGCCGCAAAATGATATGATGTGTTTTATGATAGATCGGTGTGACTTAGGATCGGGGTCCCGACAATATGGGAAAAATTATGAGTTTAGATCATGCACACTGACTAAAGTATAAGAAAACTTGAAATTAATCACAAGAATGCATGAAGTACCCGGTTAGTAAACAAATCTGACATCAGAAAAATATACGCTCTATCTAAAACATTAAAGAAAGAAAAGGGTACCTAAGAAGCAAACTGAAAATGGAGGCAAACCAAACATATTTATGGTAAAATATTAACAAATCGAGGATACCTCAAAAACCTGTATATTACAGTTCTCTTTTTCTTCTTCTCCTTACTGCATCTTGTTACTGCGCAACATAGATATCTCTCTCATAGAATCATCCAATTGCCTCTGGAGAATCAGAGAACCTTTATATTATTGGAATTTAGTCTTATTTTGCTCCGAGAACTTTGTTTTGTCTATTATTCTGTACATAAATAAGGTTTACACCAAGTTGCATGTTTGTTACTTTAAAACAGAAATAATCTATGTTTACTAACATCTTTTGATGTACTTGAAAATCAAGGATATCCCTATAGGTGGAACAATGATTGAGAGGTCTCTTACCAATGATGTCTCTCTAATTCAGGGATGAGAAACTCAAAAACAACAAGATAGATAAAATTCAGATCGGTGACCAAAGTATCTTGAATTCCAGGCAGTAGGACTTTAATCACCACATGTTTTGTGAGCTCGTCAACCTGGCCCCAAGATCCTGAATGATAATAAAATTACCTGAATACTTTGGTGCTAGATTGAAGAAAGATATGTAGATGCTCTCAACAGAAACCTCATAGTGCAAAATAAATCACCAAAAATTACTATGCATAGCTATTCACATATAGAACCAAGATCCAATCTAATGGTAGCTAACAACCAGCAGAAGATGAGGGGAATAAGGGAGATCAAGCACAGGTTTACCTTGGGTGATGAAGGATCCTAGGCATTCCACCGACACCGCGCTATGTAGGGGTAACCACGAAATCTCCTGGCCTGTCGCCTTCGACCCGCAAGTAAGCTCGACGTAATTAACATCGGTACTATCGAGCTCAGTTAGCATAGAAATATATGTATACATATTTCAAATGAAAAGAATATTTCATAGTGTTTTTAATCAACTTTCAGAGTGCTTTTCCTGAAGGCATAAGTGGACGCTTTGGACAGTATAATAGAACAATTAAGTAATAACAATCTGATGGTCAAAGAAATATATAACAGCCAACCATCCATTTGGAAAAGACCAAAGCAGCCCACCCTAGATCAAATTCGTACAGTACAGTAGTACAAAATAAGGTTTCTTGCGGGTAAACTAACATGCACACGATCGAGAAGGTGAACGAAGGGAATAATAAGTTAACATACCTCCCAAAATTACTGTGTAAGGTCACAACTTTAATATTTACCTAGTGCATGGAGGCCCTCTACTATCATCAGAACAGTTAATACTTGGAAGGATTGCTGTATACTATCCTACAGAATAATTAAACATTATATAGGCTGCACAGAAGAATTCATTGGGAAAATAATTCTTAGTCTGTGGTACGAGTTTTAGAAATACACCATAGATTAGCGTCCAAGGCAAGTTGTGTGATTTCTTAACCTTCAGAGACCATTATACAAAGATACCTAGGATTACAGTGATTTCTCAAACAAAGAAAAGGAAATTAATCCTGACAAAGCGCAAATGCAACACAGCCTTTGGCGCAGCAAGCACTCAGCCCACCACTGCGCCGCATTCTCGGCCAACCGACGGCCATGAAGGTGGGATCCATCTTATTGGCGCTGCTCCAATGACCACCGGCGACGGGAGCAGGGGGTGCGGCGGAGGAAGCGCCTTATCGGGTAAACCACGAAATCGCTGACAACTAAAAAATGACGACGTTAAGGAGGACGCGGACCTCAGTGGGACTGAGGAAGGGCTCACCGTAGGTGCAGATGTAGGGCGTGGCAGCGGGGCGGTCCAATTCGGCCGAGGTTGTAGCTGGCGGGGTGACCGATGACCATGCATCCGTGCGCAGACTCTGGTGGCGAGGATTGGTGCAGGGTTGCGTTGTTTCGGAGGTTGTCGATGCAGCGGCGCGGCAAGTGAGAAGGTGGATGGCATGGCGATTGGATCGGGAGGAGGAGGAGGAGGGGTGGGGGAGTGCGTTTCTATAGCTTTTGTTAGTTGTTTCCTTTTAGCGGCGATGGTCTTTGTTTTTTTTCTCGTTTATGTTTCCGTGCGTGCGAACGAACCGCGAAGAGGCGCAGGCGAAGAAGCGAACGAAACGAGGTACACCACCGACCATCACGACCGCAGACTCCCGTTTTAGAAGTAGAAAAGAAGATTACTCAATTGGATTTTTTTTCTTAAAGTCCGTTATTTGTTTCCTTAAAATTCATTATTTATTTTCTAAAGCAAATTGCATTGATGAGATGAACTGGTTGATTTGGTTAAGTTAGGAATTTTAGATCTGTGACTTTTGTACGGTAGGAAAGTGTTTGTTTACAAAAAAAATAGTGGAAAGAAAATAAACTGGTGGGGTGGTGGAAGAGGAGACGAAAAAACCAAACGAAAGTCGGAGACGAAAAAAAACCATGAATGTTATCCTCACACTAAAAACGTATCGCGGGAAATTCTGAAATAAATTCAGCATAAATACGAGCATCAGAAATTTAACCCTGATGACAGAATACCACTTTCCATTTGATCATACAAAACACCCGTTGGGTCGCAACTTCAGGATTTTGGTTTCTAAATACTACTCCCATCCGCGGATCCGCTCGTTCGAAACACTCCCAGAACTAGTACACCTAAACCACGTCACAGACGCGTGGGACCCGTGTATTTGGTAGCCCACCTGTCATCGAATGGTCAGTATATTGAGTAAAAGAACCCTCAAAGTGGTACCGACTACCCATGTCCCTTCATTTTCGGCGGCCCCCACGCGTCCCGCGACCCACGAACCGACAATGTGGACCCACACAAATCATGAGACCCACAGGGCAGCGATACCGCCCACGACTTATCCGAAGAAATCTCGCGTCCTCGACTGAACCAGAAGCCTACTGCCGCGGCGCTTCCCCGGCTGCCCAGCTCCGGGCCATCTCCCAGACTCCCCATCATCTCCCCCAAATCCCCACGCCGATCGATCTCCAAGATTTGCCCTGGCACCGAGCGATTCCATCTTCCCAATCGGAATTCCATTCGCCTGAATCGGAGCGAGCCTGCTCCTAGTTCCGCCGTCATGGGCGGCTGGAACCGCATCTCCAGTGCCGGTGGTCTACTGAAGCCGCTCGCCGGCGTACCTTTCGCCGCCATGCCCGGCGCCGGCGCCGCCTACTTCCTCGTCGGCTCCGCGCTCGGGGTCTTCGCGATGCTGCACGCCACCGAGTCCGAGGTCGGCCGCGAGTGGGCCTCCGCCGCGCACTGGGCCGCCCTGTCCCGCTCCGGGGGCGCGCACCACGTGCTCGTCGTAATGTCCCTGCTCTTCCTGGCCGCCAAAGTCAGGCGCCTTGGCAAGCGCTGCGACGCCGTGGAGGGGCTCATGGGGAGCCCGGGCGCCACGGTGCAAGCGGTGCGCGTCAGAGGCGTCGTCTGCACCGTGTGTGGGAGTGGGACCATGGCGCGGGCTCTCAAGAAAGGCAGCTCGGCCCACACCGTGGAGCGCGCCCGCTCTGGCAGCTGCTCCGACAAGCCTGTTTCGCGGTCGCTGGCTTCTGAGCTGGAGCAGGAGGCCGACACGGAGGACGAAGACATAGGGAGCGAGGTGAACGGCGCGGAAGAGGGCAACGTGGAGCGGCTCAGGCGGCGGCTCGTGCGGGAGAGGAGGCTGAAGGAGGCCGCGCTAGAGGAGCTGGAGAAGGAGAGGCGCGCAGCGGCCTCCGCGGCTGACGAGGCCATGGCCAAGATCGCGTGCCTGCGGAACGAGAAGGCGCTGGTGGAGCGCGAGGCCAAGCAGTTCCGAGACATCGTCCAGCAGAAGCAGATGTACGACCGGCAGGTGATTGAGTCTCTTCAGTGGATGATCAATAAGTTTGGCATGCAATCCGGGGAGCCAGAGTTTTCATCAGAGCGAGCTGTGTCAGAGACAAGCGAGGACGATCGAGACAAGCGGTTGTAGATCCTGCTTCCTGGTAGCTCAATGGAGCAGAAACGTTGGCCTGAAGCTGGGGAAGTTCTTGACAGTTCAGGCTCTTCATTTTGTATGGCATTCAGCAGCCATATAGGGCCTCCCAATGCCCAAATTTTGATAGCTGGTGCTGCTGTGAGATTACTCAAGCAGACAAAACTCTGCAGAGATATATGTAATATCCACCTGTAAATATACCATCCTTTGCAAGCTCCTAAGTTGTGATTAATAATCGTACTAGATGCTTCAACTGCACAAATGCTCAATTCTATCTGTGGGACCCTTTAAGTCTTATTATTGTGAACTCAATAGATGTGTGTACTAGTCTTTTGGTACATGATACTGGATTTCTAAATGCAAAAATCTTCCAGTTTCGAGTAAGTCCCAGCTTTGGAATACCTCAAAAGGCATTTACGAGTTTTGACTGTGTTGATTTACAAGCCACATTTGCTTTCTCGCTTCATTTCTTCATGATCAGGCTGAACTTGAAAACAGGGAGGGTTCAGCTATTTCCATTTTTTATTGTGCTGGCCAGCACTGATGTTTAATTGTTCTTGGACGGTGAGATCTTGGTTTGCTAGTTTTTCTGTGTCTGATTCGTGCTTCTATTGGCAGTCTTGCATACTAGGGCACTGTATTACTTCACTGGTTGATATGCTATTCACTAAAAGTAATAATTAAGACGCTATAAAGTCAGCTGTCAATTGTAAGTTAGATAATTCACATTGGCAATTATTTTTCACCATATGAAGATATTTACGTCGAAAGATATTTTTGCAGTGGTATTTCTTCTAAAGAAGCATTATAGTGGCATATGCTAATTTGAAGCCAATTTACAGGTTCTCAAATTAAGCAAATCTCATAGATAGCACATATTTACTGTGCGGGTGACGTGTTTTGCACTGTAGTATGATATAGATTCATTAGGCAAACTTGCATCCGGTGGTAGACAACGGTAAATAGGACCGGTGAGTTTTGATCCAAGAATTTCCTTCCCGTTTGGATAGCTCTCCGTCCAAAAGCCCCCGAGCCGACTATCTCCTGGCAGCTAATCAGTAAACGACTTCTCCGTAACAGTTTGAAGATTGGAGGTGCCCTCTGGCTGGACTGCCCAGTTTTCTTAATCAGTTCCAGATGTGTGTATAGCGCTGAAGCCACTGTTGCCGGCACAAATACACTTTGTTCATCAAGCAGTCTGTCATTCATTGGCAAAGTCAGCATTCATTGTAATTTTTTATCTTCCCTCACTGAAGTTTTGCCAAAATCAATCGTTGCTTTCTAATTCTAGTTTTTAACTAAGGGGATGCGGATACATACTTCTTTTTTAGAATTTGATGTAGATACTAAGAAATATGATGAGTACCTGCTAATATACTTTCCTCTCGTAGGCTTTGTTGTGCCCTAATCGCAGTTGTTTGCATATAGAAACAATCTTTGCTGAACTAAGAAATCTAAGATTTATCAATTCGCAGGAGACAATTGGTGGAATGGTCTTCCTTTCTCAGGCAATCCTGCAAAAAAGAAAAAGTAACACCTCGTTTGGTTCCTAAGAATTGAATTTGATCCATCCAATTGAACTTTAAATCTAATTCTGATAGAATTTCATTTTGATTCTAAAAGATTCCAATTCCAATATTTATGTTTCGATGTCATATGGAAATTTAACTCCTTAGAATTTGAACCTTGTGTTGACGGATAAAAATTTACTTGGAATAAACTGAAATTTGACCAACATTGTCAACGTACAGACTAGTTACTTAGTTGTCATCGACAAACTGAATTATACAAGTATATCCAATGTAGGCTTCTTAGAACATCGATATTTAAATATTCAACCTTGTGTTCACACTATAAATTTTCACAAAATTGTTCAAAATTTATGGGCATTGTCCACGTGCTGAGGAGCAACTATGATCTTATCGGCGGATCAATTCATGCAAGTGGGTCCCACGGTTGCCCTTTTGTAAAACTTTGATATTTAAAATTTCATTCTCGCGTTCACACCATAATTTTTTTACGAAATTCTCCGAAACTTCCAGGGGCATTTGTACGTGTAGGTCTCAAGAATTCCATTTGATTCTTTGTTGATAATAAAGAATTGGTTTGGTCATATTCCATGTCACCGGAATCGGATTTGGAATTGATTATTCAAATTCTTGTGGTAGCCAAACACTTCTATTTCTAGAATCTAATTTCAATACCCTTCTACACATAGTGCAATTCTTGTGGTAGCCAAACACTCCCTTTGTTTCATAATGCAGTAAATATAGATTTTTTGAAAAGTCAAACCTCACAAACTTTGATCAAGTTTGTGGAGAAAAATATTTACATCTAGAATGCCAAATATATATCATTAGACTCATCATAAGACGTACTGTAGTTTCCTATTTTATATATTTGGTATTATAGATATAAATAATTCTCTCTATAAACTTGATCAAACTTGAGAGGGAGTATGATTTTGACCATCTGTATGTCATTCACAAAGTCTATACGCACTACATTGGAACGGAGGGAGTATGATTTTGACCATCTGTATGACTATTCACAAAGTCTATATGCACTACACTGGAACGGAGGGAGTATGATTTTGACCATCTGTATGTCATTCACCTGATGACACTTAGTTATATGATGAATAATTACTTTATAGTCTAATGATTGACCAATTCACATGAAAGAACAATAGAGGAACTGGTTTGCATTACATGGAGTAAACCCCCTATTTGTGAAGTACTTTCACTAATGCTGAGAGGAAAATCTTAAATGGATTTGCCTCACTAAGAACAAAAGATTGCATAACTCTGAAAGTCGTCTTGGCTTCAATTGTAAGTCATGATGCTCTACGCAATGCTCTTTTTTTTATAGTATTGCTTAATACTCGAGGGTATACGAGGATTTTGGTCACCTAGAGTGGATTATTAGTCAATTGATGCAATAGTAGTTGGTCTTTTGGATTTATGGATGCATTGCCTATATAAAATGATCTCAACCTATGACATATTATGCCATGAATGTCTGGTTGATCACTAGACATGCATATGCTTACATTTATGTAGCATCTCTGTCGTTAAACATGCTACCACTGAACCTATGAACCTCGGTCCAATTTTCTCAATACGAAAACCTCCAAAATCTCAATTACATGTACTTTTTAGCATATTCTGAAAATGCAAAACACTTCCAACCACATTATCTTCTAATCATTTGTTACAACTAGCAAAGCAAGTGAGATTGACAATTTCTCCAGAATTGTTGGTGACATGGCTAGACTTTTAATTGTAGTGAAGTGTCGCCTGCAGAAGGCTTGTGTGTCAAATCTGTAGCCTAATACAATTGTTTCTCAACTAAGGGGCAAGTTACCACTTACTATACTTTTTTGGACTTGAAGGCCTAGCAACTACTGTCTAGCAATAGTTAGGCCTCCTTTGGTTCAAAGGAATATTGTAGGAATCGTAAAGGATAGGAACTTCGTAGGAAAAATTCCTTTGAAGCCCTTTGATTTGTAGGAATGGATTCCTATTCCTATATAGGATAGGAATCAATTCTTCACATTTCAAAGGAAAAAAATTAGCCTAAACTCAATGGAAACATTCCTATCCTATGCATCAAATGGCATCTCTTTCTTTATAGGAATTGAGATGCATGTCATCTCACTTCCTATGATTTTCCTATTCCTATACTATTCCTATCCTATGAACCAAAGGAGACCTTAATGGGAAACGTTTCCACCCGGCGCACCGGCCGAACTGCTGCGCCAGACGCGCGCAGGCCACACGATCCAACTGGATCGTAAGACCAGGGAGATAGCGCACTCATACGTTTTTCTGGCCCACGCACTGTACGACGCATTTTTCTCTTATCTTTTCTCTGTAGCTCTCTCCTTCACTCGTCCCTCCCCCTTTTCTTCCCCAGCTAGAGCACAGCTCCATGGCTACCCCAGGCGCTGCTACGAGGGGCGTTCTCCAGCTTGGCCGTCCCTCTCCTGATCTCCTCTCTCTCTACCTCTGAAACTGCTACAACCATCGTCGCGATTTGCTACAATCCCCCACAGATGCTGCTACACCCTCCCCCTAGGTGCTGCCATGAGGGGCGTTCTCCAGCTTGACCCTCCCTCTCCTCTCCCTCTATCTGTGAAAGTGCTACAACCATCGTTGCAATTTGCTACAACCTGTAGCGCGCGAGCTGCATTGGTTCTATGGCGAGACGTGTTTTTGCTGCATCTGTCATAAATTTTTGCTACAACCATCATGGAGATTTGCTACATCATTAATGGTGATGCTAAACATGCGACGGCGGTGGCCAGATTTTTTGCTGCAACCGTGGTCATTTTTTGCTATGACCGGCATCATAATTTGTTACCACCATTTCTTTTTGGCGGTGACCGGCGGCGGAAATCAAAGAAAAGCTACAACCGACTATGAGAAAGCTTCAACCCGTTTATGAAAAAGCTTCAACAAGAGAACGGTGAGCTTGTGCGATAGGCGGAAACGTCTTACCTCGTATGATGGGATGTGCTACGTGTTATATAGTAGGGGCGCAATAACCCTGATAGCGCATACTATCAGTTGGAGAGGATCGGAGGTACATCTTGGGGAGAAAGATGAGGAGGAGATAGACCTAGCTAGTTACAACAGATAATAAGATGATACGCCTAAACTACCTCCTGAACTAACTACCAACGAAGATCTCTCCTGTCACGTTACATATATGCGCATGTGTGTTTGACATCCTCCCTTAATCACAATTTGGTCAAGTTGAGATTATGTTTAAAGTCTTCAAAACTTCGTACAGGCAAAGCCTTTGTGAATCCATCTGCAACTTGATCTCTGGAGTGCACAAAACGAATGTCAAGTTGCTTCTGAGCAACCCTTTCTCTGACAAAATGAAAATCAATTTCTATATGCTTTGTCCTGGCATGAAACACTGGATTGGCAGAAAGATAGGTGGCACCAAGATTGTCACACCATAGACATGGGGCTTGTGTATTTTTCACACCAAGCTCCTTCAATATGGACTGAACCCATATTATCTCTGCTGTAGCATTTGCTAATGCTTTATACTCAGCTTCTGTGCTTGATCTGGAGATAGTAGCCTGTTTTCGTGCACACCATGATATTAGGTTAGGTCTAAAAAATATTGCAAACCCACCAGTTGATCGCCTGTCATCCAGGCATCCTGCCCAATCAGAGTCAGAGAAGGCACTGACAAGAGTAGAGGGAGATTTTCTGAAATTTAAACCAATGCTCAGAGTGTTTTTGACGTATCTGACTATACGTTTTGCAGCTGTCAAGTGAACAGTAGTGGGTGCATGAAGGAACTGACATACTTTGTTAACAGCGAAGGAAATGTCAGGTCTAGTAAGGGTGAGATATTGTAATGCCCCTACTAAACTTCTGTATTTTGTGCTATCCTCTTGATTCAAGAGTGTCCCTTCTGTAAGAGATAATTTTTCTGAGCTGGATAAAGAAGTGGGTGAGGGTTTACAACCTTGCAAGCCAGCCTTTTTTACCAGATCAGTTGCATACTTTTCCTGAGAGAGATGAAGTCCTTCCTTGTGTCTCTTCACCTCAATTCCAAGAAAAAAGTGCAAGTCTCCAAGATCCTTCAAGGCAAAATCTGCACCCAAATCTTTTAACAGTCCTGTGATTGCTTCATTAGATGAGCTTGTCACAATAATGTCATCAACATAGATGAGAACAAATATGCATGTGTTGGACTTGTTGTAAATAAACAATGAGGTGTCAGATTTTGCTGGAACAAACCCAAGTGCCTGCATTTTATGACAGAGGCGAGAATACCATGCCCTTGGAGCTTGCTTCAATCCATATAGTGCTTTGTCAAGTTTGCACACATGAGAGGGAGCACTTTTACTTTCAAACCCAGGAGGTTGTTTCATGTACACTTCCTCTTCCAGAACACCATGAAGAAACGCGTTCTGCACATCTAACTGCCTGAGACTCCAGCCTCTGGAAACAGCAATAGACAAAACAAGACGGATGGTGGCAGCTTTTACAACTGGACTAAAGGTGTCCTCATAATCTATACCATACCATTGTTTGAAGTCCTTTGCAACAAGCCTAGCCTTATAACGGTCAATGGTTCCATCAGTTTTTTTTATCCTGAATACCCACTTGCAATCAATCAAATTTTTACCTTGCTGTGGGGGAACCAAATGCCATGTTTTATTCTTCTTTAGGGCCATGTACTCTTCATTCATAGCTTTCCTCCACTTTGCATCACCAAGTGCTTCTTCAACTGTATTTGGTTCACCTGGTTCTCCTGTAGAACAAACCATACCATATTTAACTATATGTTTGTAATTAACAGGTTGTGTTACACCTTTTTGTAGCCATGTGCTCCGTGGAGATGGTGTAGCCGAATCTGCGGCCACAGAGGATCCAGCGGGCTGCATAGAAGTTTCGGCAGCAGCAGATCCCGAGGGCAAATCTGCAGCTGCAACAGCATGCGTTGAACCGGTCGGGTCTTCTGTGGCCAGCGACTGCGCCTTAGCCCTTGTGAGAGCCGCAAAGGATCCCAGCTTGCGAACCAGCCCATCATGCTACAATGATTGCATGTCAGGATGGGCGTCCGCGCCGGTCGGCTGGGTGGTGGGCCCGGAGGAATCTGCACCGGATCCCAAGCCCGCGCTGGGCCCCACATCGGTGAAGCACGTCGGAGCCCGCCTCTTGTAGCACACGGGCTGGCCGCGAAAACACGCGTCGCCCGGACCAGCTGCTGGACACCAAGTGGCAGATAGCGATTGGCGCGGGGCTGGCGATGGGACACAGCCAGCAGGAGGAGGCCGCGCGGCGGAGTCGGAAGCACGTGTGTGCCCGTGCCTGTGCATGCTTCGCCGGATCCCGAGGGGGATCTGATTCCCGTGCCTGCGCCTGCAGCCGCCGATCCCGAGGAGGATCGGATTTCCTGACGCGGAACAGATCCCGAGGAGAATCTGTCTCCTGGTTCTGAACACATGAAATAAGGCCCGATTTTTCCACCGTTGAGGCCGTTTTCAACTGCATTTTCTTTGCTGTTTGCTCCTGTTTCATCAGCACAAGTCTCATGTACACTATTAGTGAGATTAGTCAACAATTGATCATCAATATTTTTTTCCCTTGATCAATACCGGTAAGATGAGGTGGCAAAAGAAGGATTTCTTTGCGAAGAAGGGCACCGGCATTAGGATGAAGATCAGCAAAGGGAAATTTAGTCTCATAAAAAATGACATCTCTAGAGATGTAGACACGTCCTGTTGAGACATCTAGGCATTTTACACCTTTGTGTTGTGCACTATAGCCAAGGAACACGCACTGTGTGGAGTGAAACATGAGTTTGCGATTATTGTATGGACGGAGATTGGGCCAGCATGTGCATCCAAAAACACGAAGAGACTTATAGTCTGGTTTGGTGTGGAGAAGCCTTTCGACTGGAGTTTCATTATTGATAACACGACTAGGAAGCATATTGATAATATGAACGGCAGTGAGAAAGGCTTCGTCCCAAAATTTGAGAGGCATAGAAGCTCCTGCTAGAAGAGCAAGCCCAACCTCAACGATATGACGTTGCTTACGTTCGGCGGAGCTATTTTGTTGGTGAGCATGAGGGCACGACACATGGTGTGAAATGCCAAGAGTTTGGAAGAAGGAGTTTAGTTTCTCGTATTCCCCTCCCCAATCAGATTGGACAGCAATGATTTTGCTGTCAAACTTGCGTTCAACGAGAGCTTGAAAGTTTGGAAAAACTTGAAAGACATTGGATCGTTTCTTAAGAAGATAGATCCAAGAGAATTTACTGTAGTCATCAATAAAGCTAACATAGTAGGTGTGTCTACCAACAGAACTAGGGGCAGGACCCCAAACATCAGAAAAAAGTAATTGCAATGGTTTTGTGGAGACACTAGTAGATATTGGATAAGGTAACTGATGACTCTTAGCTCATTGGCATGAATCACAAATTGTTTCAATATGACGCTCACCAACAAACGGGAGCTTATTTTTCCTAAGCAATCTCTCAACTAAAGAAAAAGAAGCATGTTCTAATCAATCGTGCCACCGTGTTGACAAAAGTTTGACAACACCATAGACTTGTTTATTGAATCTTCTACGTTCCGGAATCAACGGGTAAAGCCCTCGAACACATCTACCTCGATAGAGGATTTTCTTTGTTGCCTGATCCTTGATCAAAAAGAAGTAAGGATGAAATTTGAGAAAGACATGATTATCAATGGCAATTCTATGAACGGAAAGAAGATTTTTATTGGCACTAGGAACATGCAAAATTTTCTTAAGATGAATTCTACGTCGAGGGGTACTAAAAATTGAATGACCAATGTGACGTATCTTCATACCTTCTCCACTGGCGGTGTGGATCTGATCTTTTCCACAGTATTTTTCTTTCATTGTGACTTTCTCAAGTTCACTGGTGATATGGTTTGTGGCGCCGCTGTCGACATACCAATTGGTGTCAACCCCATAGGAGCCATCTGCAGCCGTGGCGATCTTGTCCTCATCTTGGGAGTCATCCTCATCTTCTTCATAGCGGTACCAGCAGTCCTTGGCCATGTGGCCGGGCTTGCCACAGATCTGACAGCGGGGAGTGTCCGGGCGAGACCTGCCAGAACCACCACCGCGATGCCCCCTGTTGCCAGATCGCCCGCCGCCGCCACTGTGTCCGCCGCCACCTGACCTCCCCTTGCCACGGGAAGGGCCACGCGAGCGAGAGCCGCCACCACGGCCGTGAGTTGTGGCGTTGGCTGAGGACTTGAAGCCGCCGCTGCCGGAGCCATGAAATTGCGCCATGCATTGGTCGAAGTTGCTGAGCATGGAGAAGAGCTCGTCGAGGGAGGCGTGGGTGATGCGGGCATCGAGGGCCAAGACCAGGGGCTGATAGTCCTGATCCAGCCCATGGAGGATGTAGGAGATGAGTTCATCATCTTGGATCGGCTTGCCGGCCGCCGCCAGTTCATCAGCAAGGCTGCGCATGGAGGCGAAGTAGGAAGCGACGGATTGGTTGCCCTTCTGCGTGTTGATGAGAGAGGTGCGGATGTTGTTGACGCGGCTGAGCGACTGGGACGAGTACATGCTCGCTAGCGTCGTCCAGAGCGCCTGCGCCATGGTGACCGTGGTCACCGTGATGAGCACCTCTTTGGAGAGGTTGGCCAGCAGGTAGCCAAGCACCTGCTGATCCTCCCGAACCCAGATAGGGTGGAGAGGGTTGGGCTCAAAGGTCTCCTTGCCGTCCTTGTCCTTGGCGGAGAGGAGCTTGGCCGGTTCCGGCGAGGTGGCGTCGACGTAGCCGAAGACACCGGCGCCACGCAGTTGCGGCGTGATCTGCGTGCGCCACATCACATAGTTCATGCGGGAAAGATTATCGGTGACCTTGCCATTGAGGCTAGGTTGGAAGCCGTCGGAGGAGGAAGACATGGCTAGGCACAGTTGGAATCGTGGAGAGTTTAGATGGGAAGTAGGAAGGCTTTGATTACCATGTGCGATAAGCGGAAACGTCTTACCTCGTATGAGGGGACGTGCTGCGTGTTATATAGCAGGGGCGCAATAACCCTGATAGCGCATACAATCAGTTGGAGAGGATCGGAGGTACATCTTGGGGAGAAAGATGAGGAGATAGACCTAGCTAGTTACAACAGATAATAAGATGATACGCCTAAACTACCTCCTGAACTAACTACCAACGAAGATCTCTCCTGTCACGTTACATATATGCGCATGTGTGTTTGACAGAGCTGGCAATGGCGAGCGGCAATGATAGGAGCTGCTTTTTTGCTACAACCGATGTTCGCGTTTGCTACGACTGGCAGGCGGTTTTGCTGCGACCAGAAACGAAGGGAGGTACACTGCAGGCTCGTCCATGGAGCGCTGCGGCCGGCGCCTGCCACCACCGGAGCTGCGCCCCGCGTTAACCGGAGCTGCGACCCATGGCATTTTTTGATTGCAACCTGCAAGCGCTCGGTGTTGCATGCGTGAAGCGGGCGAGAAACGCTTGGGAGGCACCGACCACCGGCGAGGGCGGCAACCGGCGGCGAAGTGGCGGTGCTTCGAGGTTGGTCGTTTGCTCATTCATGGAGAGTGCCAGCGGCGCCGCTGCTCCTGTTCTTCACACGCGTCGTCAGATTTGTTTTTGGGAGAGAAGACGACAGGAGGAGCCCAGATCTAACGGCAGTGCGTGGACACATCCAACGCCTGGGCTGCGACCGGCCCAAATTTGGGCCGGCGCGCCGGCGCTTATCGCTCCCCATAGTTAATTGGAGTAGCACATATTGAGGGTTTTGATCACTTCAGAAAACATGTGTCATCATTGCTTCAAAGTGAACACCTTCAAGAAAGGATGATACATGCGCCGCCATATTAGATCCACCAATCTAAACTCACATAGTGGAACACTGAGGCTTTATAATGAAAAAAATCCACTTTGTGACTTTTTTTTTAAAACTCACATAGTGGATTTTTTCATTATAAAGCCTCAGTGTTCAACACAACTGTTGCAGCCAATTGCACTTTTTACAATATTGTGTTTATTAATAGAATTATAATATAAAAATTCAAAATATGTTCGCCTTCAAATGTAAATGGTCATGTATATCAAACAAACTATCCATGCATGTCAAATAAAAGTTGATGGAATTACCAAATATTGTTCTCACAATAAATGTTCATGCATGTAAAAAAAGTTGACATAACTTTCAAACATTGTTCTGACCCGACCCTTTTAAATATATTCTGTTGTATATGTACTTCAAGAAAAAAAGTTCAAGTAAGTGTTTGAATTTTTTAAAATATTCTTTGCCCAAACAAGATTTATTACTATGTGAATGATTTAAATTGCTTGATCAACATAAATATGTAGTAACAGTTGTAATATTGACTCAGACGGGAACAATCACCTCCTTTGCCTGCCACGTCGGCGACGCGAGGGGGTGTTGAGGAACGTTGCAAGGGAAACAAAAAATTTCCTACGCTCACCAAGATCAATCTAGGAGATGACCATCCACGAGAGGAGAGATTGGATCTACATACCCTTGTAGATCGCTAAGCGGAAGTGTTAAGAAACGCGGTTGATGTAGTCGAACGTCTTCGCGATCCAATCACGATCCGTCCCGCGAACTCCCGATCCAAGTGCCGAACGGACGGCACCTCCGCGTTCAACACACGTACGGATTGATGACGCCTTCACCTCCTCGATCCAGCGAGCGATGGTGAGGTAGTAGCTCGAGTCCTCCGGCAGCACGACGGTGTGGTGGCGGTGGTGGTGGTGGAATCTCAGCAGAGCTTCGCTAAGCACTACAGAGAGGAAGAGGGATGCGAGGGATAGGAGATGCAGCGCCGTGGCATAGAGATGTGCTCTAGGGTTACGGCTGCCCTCTCTTTACCTCTCTATATATAGGGGAAGGGAGGAAGGGGTGGCGCCCCTAGGGTTTCCCCTAGGGGGGGCGATGGCCAGGGCAGATGGGATCTCCCCTAGGGTGACTTGCCCCCCAAGCCGGGTGGAGGGAAACCCTAGAGGGGGCGCCCCCACCTCTCCTAGTCACGTGGGAAAGGGTGAGGGGGGCGCACAGCCCCTTAGTGGGCTGGTTTGCCCCCTCCCCTTGGCCCATGAGGCCCCCCAACACCTGTCGGGGCCCCCCGAAACCCCTTTCGGTCATGCTGGCCATCACCCGGTACCCCCGAAACAATTCCGGACTCCAATACCCTTCGTCCAATATATCAATCTTCACCTCCAGACCATTCCGCAATTCCTCGTCATGCCCGGGATCTCATCCGGAACTCCGAACAACCTTCGGTAACCACCATAATGACTCAACTATACTTATATTGTCACCAAACGTTAAGTGTGTAGACCCTGCGGGTTCGAGAACTATGTAGACATGACCGAGACACCTCTACGGTCAATAACCAATAGCGGGACCTGGATGCCCATATTGGTTCCTACATATTCTACGAAGATCTTATCGGTCGAACCTCGATGTCAAGGATTCAGCTAATCCCGTATGCAGTTCGCTTTGTCTATCGGTATGTTACTTGCCCAAGATTCGATCGTCGGTATCTCCATACCTAGTTCAATCTCGTTACCGGAAAGTCTCTTTACTCGTTCTGTAATACAAGATCCCGTGGCTAACTCATTAGTCACATTGCTTGCAAGCTTCTTGTGATGTTGTATTACCGAGTGGGACCTGAGATACCTCTCCGTCATACGAAGTGACAAATCCCAGTCTTGATCCATGCCAACTCAACAGACACCCTCGGAGATGCCTGTAGAGCACCTTTATAGTCACCCAGTTACGTTGCGACGTTTGGTACACACAAGGTATTCCTCCGGTGTCAGTGAGTTGCATGATCTCATGGTCATAGGAACATATACTTGACATGCAGAAAACGATAGCAACAAACTTGATACGATCACATGCTATGTTTATAGTTTGGGTCTTGTCCATCACATCATTCTCCCAATGATGTGATCCCGTTATCAAATGACAACTCATGTCCATGGCTAGGAAACCATAGCCATCTTTGATCAACGAGCTAGTCCGGTAGAGGCTCACTAGGGACATGTTGTTGTCTATGTATCCACACATGTATTTGAGTTTCCGATCAATACAATTCTAGCATGGATAATAAACGATTATCATGAACAGGGAAATATGATAATAACTAATTTATTATTGCCTCTAGGGCATATTTCCAACAGTCTCCCACTTGCACTAGAGTCAATAATCTAGTTCACATCACCATGTGATTAACACCCAATTAGTTCTGGGGTTTGATCATGTTTTGCTTGTGAGAGAGGTTTTAGTCAACGGGTCTGCAACATTCAGATCCACGTGTACTTCACAAATTTTTATGTCATACTGTAGAAACTGCTACCATGCTCCACTTGGAGCTATTCCAAACGGTTGCTCCACTATAAGTATCCGGTTTGCTACTCAGAGTCATCTGGATTGGTGTTAAAGCTTGCATCGACGTAACCCTTTACAGCAAACTCTTTATCACCTCCATAACTGAGAAACTCTACTCAGAGTCATCCAGATTAGTGTTAAAGCTTGCATCGACGTAACCCTTTACGTCGAACTCTTTATCACCTCCATAACCGAGAAACTTTTCCTTATTTTTCTAAGGATAATTTTGACCGATGTCCAGTGATCCACTCCTGGATCACTCTTGTACCCCCTTACCAGACATGTGGCAAGGCACACATCAGGTGCGGTACACAGCATGGCATATCGTATAGAGTCTATGGCTAAGGCATAGGGGACGACCTTCGTCCTTTCTCTTTCTTCTGCCATGGTTGAGCTTTGAGTCTTACTCAACTTCACACCTTACACCTCAGGCAAGAACCCCTTCTTGGACTGATCCATTTTGAACTTCTTCAAAATCATGTCAAGGTATGTGCTCTGTGAAAGTCTTATCAGGGTCTTGATCTATCTCTATAGATCTTGAGGCCCAACATGTAAGCAGCTTTACCCAGGTCTTCCTTTGAAAAACTCCTTTCAAACAACCCTTTATGCTTTCTAGAATTTCTACATCATTCCCGATCAACAATATGTCATCCACATATACTTATCAGAAATGTTGTAGTGCTCCCACTCACTTTCTTGCAAATACAAGTTTCTTGCAAACTTTGTATAAACCCAAAAGCTTTGATCACCTCATCAAAGCGTATATTCCAACTCTGAGATGCCTGCTCCAGTCCATAGAAGGATCGCTGGAGCTTGCATACCTTTTAGCATCCTTAGGATCGACAAAACCTTCTAGTTGTATCACATACAACCTTACCTCACAGAAACCATCAAGGAAACTTTGTTTGGACATCCATATGCCAGATTTCGTAATCTGAAAATGTAGCAACTGCTAACATAATCCCAACAGACTTTAGCGTCGCTACGAGTGAGAAAGTCTCATCATAGTCAACTCCTTGAACTTGTCGGAAACCCTTTGCGACAAGTCGAGCTCTATAAATGGTGACATTACCATCAGCGTCTGTCTTCTTCTTAAAGATCCATTTATTCTCAATGGCTTGCCGATCATCGGGCAAGTCCACCAAAGTCCATACTTTGTTCTCATACATGGATCCTATCTCGGATTTCATGGCTCCTAGCCATTTGTTGGAATCCGGGCCCACCATCACTTCTCCATAGCTCGTAGGTTCACCGTTGTCCAACAACGTGACCTTTAAGACAGGGTTACCTTACCACTCAGAAGTTGTACGCACCCTTGTCGACCTACGAGGTTCGACAGTAACTTGATCTGAAGCTTCATGATCATCATCATTAGCTTCCTCTTCAACTGACGTAGGTGCCATAGAAACATCTTTCTGTGCTGCGCTACTCTCTGGTTGAAGTAAAGGTTCAACAATCTTATCAAGTTCTATCTTCCTCCCACTCAATTCTTTCGAGAGAAACTCTTTCTCGAGAAAGGACCCGTTCTTAGCGACAAACACTTTGCCCTCGAATCTGAGATAGAAGGTATGCCCAATCGTCTCCTTTGGGTATCCTATGAAGATCCATTTGTCCACTTTGGGTTCGAGCTTATCAGGCTGAAGCCTTTTCACATAAGCGTCGCAGCCCCAAACCTTAAGAAACGACAACTTAGGTTTCTTGCCAAACCATAATTCATACAGTGTCATCTCAACGGATTTAGATGGTGCCCTATTTAAAGTGAATGTAGTTGTCTCTAATGCATAACCCCAAAACGATAGTGATATATCGGCAAGAGACATCATAGAACGCACCATATCCAATAAGGTATAATTACGACGTTCGGACACACCATTACGCTGTGGTGTTCCAGGCGGCGTCAGTTGTGAAACAATTCCACATTGTCTTAAGTGATTACCAAACTCATAACTCAGATACTCTCCCCTTCGATCATATCGTAGGAATTTGATCTTCTTGTTACGATGATTCTCAACTTCACTCTGAAATTGCTTGAACTTTTCAGACGTTTCAGACTTATGCTTCATCAAGTAAATATACCCATATCTACTCAAATCATCGGTGAAAGTGAGAAAGTAACGATATCCACCGTGCGCGTCAACACTCATCGGGCCGCACACATCAGTATGTATGATTTCCAACAAGTCAATTGCCCGTTCCATTGTTCCAGAAAACGGGGTTTTAGTCATCTTGCCCATGAGGCATGGTTCGCATGTGTCAAGTGATTCAAAATCAAGTGACTCCAAAAGTCCATCAGCATGGAGTTTCTTCATGCGCTTTACACCAACATGACCTAAGCGGCAGCGCCACAAGAAAGTGGTATTATCATTATCAACTCTACATCTTCTGGCCTCAATGTTATGAACATGTGTATCACTACGATCGAGATTCAATAAACCATTCACCTTGGGTGCATGACCATAGAAGGTATTATTCATGTAAACAGAATAACCATTATTCTTTGACTTAAATGAATAACCGTATTGCAATAAACACGATCTAATCATGTTCATGCTCAACACAGACACCAAATAACATTTATCTAGGTTCAACACTAATCTCGAAGGTAGAGGGAGCGTGCGATGGTGATCACATCAACCTAGGAAACACTTCCAACACACATCATCACCTCGCCCTTATCTAGTCTCTGTTTATTCCGTAGCTTTTGTTTCGAGTTACCAATATTAGCAACTAAACCGGTATCTAATACCCAGGTGCTACTAGGAGTACTAGTAAGGTACACATCAATAACACGTATATCAAATATACTATTGTTGAAGTTGCCAGCCTTCTTATCTATTAGGGTAGTTCCGCTACCAGTGACCGTTCCCCTTACAATAGAAGCACTTAGTCTCGGGTTTAGGTTCAACCTTGGGTTTCTTCACTGGAGCAGCAACTGGCTTGCCATTCATGAAGTTTCCTTTCTTGCCTTTGCCCTTCTTGAAACCAGTGGTCTTGTTAACCATCAACACTTGATGCTCCTTCTTGATTTCTACCTTCGCGGCCTTAAGCACCGCGAACATCTCCGAGATCATCTCCATCCCTTGCATGTTATAGTTCATCACGAGGCTCTAGCAGCTTGGTGATAGTGACTAGAGAACCCTGTCAATCACTATCTTATCTGGAAGATTAACTCCCACTTGATTCAAGAGATTGTAGCACCCAGACATTCTGAGCACATGCTCACTAGCTAAGCTATTCTCCTCCATCTTATAGGCAAAGAACTTGTCAGAGGTCTCATACCTCTCAACACGGGCATGAGCCTGAAATACCAATTTCAGCTCTTAGAACATCTCATATGTTCCATGGTGTTCAAAACACCTTAGGAGCCCCGATTCTAAGCCGTAAAGCATGGCGCACTAAACTATCAAGTAGTAATCAGAACGTGTCTGCCAGATGTTCACAACATCCACAGACGACGCTAAAGGGATTGGCACACCGAGCGGTGCATCAAGGACATAAGCCTTCTGTGCAGCAGTGAGGACAATCCTCAGACTACGGACCTAGTCTGCATAATTGCTTACAATATCTTTCAACTTAGTCTTTCTCTAGGAACGTATTAAAACTGGGAGCTATAGCGCGAGCTATTGATCTACAACATAAATTTGCAAAGGTAACTTAGACTATTGTTCATGATAAATGAGTTCAATTAATCATATTACCTAAGAACTCCCACTCAAATCAACATCCCTCCGGTTGTCCGAGTGTAACACGATCCAAATTCACCAACCCAAGTCCGATCATCACGTGAGATGAGGTGGTTTCAATGGTGAACATCTCCATGTTGATCATATCTACTATATGACTCGTGTTCGACCTTTTGGTCTCTTGTGTTCCGAGGCCATGTCTGTACATGCTAGGCTCGTCAAGTTTAACCCAAGTGTTCTGCATGTGCAACACTGGCTTGCACCCGTTGTATGTGAACGTAGAGTCTATCACACCCGATCATCACGTGGTGCTTCGAAACGATGAACTTTCGCGACGGTGCACACTTGGGGAGAACACAATTTTATTTTGAAATTTTATTGAGGGATCACCTTATAATGCTACCGTCGTCCTAAGCAAAATAAGATGCATAAAAGGATTAACATCACATGCAAATCATAAGTGACATGATATGGCCATCAACTTGTGCTTTTGATCTCCATCTCCAAAGCACCGGCATGATCTCCATCGTCACCGGCATGACACAATGATCTCCATCATCATGACCTCCATCATCGTGTCGCCATCGGGGTTGTCACGCCAACCATGCTTCTACTACTATTGCTACCGCTTAGCGATAAAGTAAAGCATTACAAAGCGCTTAATGATTGACACGCAGGTGATGTTGGCTTGAACTACGTCGGTATTTCCCCAAAGAGGAAGGGATGATGCAGCACAGCAACGGTAGGTATTTCCCTCAGTGATGAGACCAAGGTTATCGAACCAGTAGGAGAACCAAGCAACACTACGTAAACAGCACCTGCACACAAAGAACAAATACTTGCAACCTGACGTGTTAAAGGGGTTGTCAATCCCTTTCGGGTAACGGTGCCAGAAATTGGCAAACGGAAGTGAGATAAATTGTAGTAGATTGGATAAATAGATCGCGAATAAAATAAAGTGAAGCAAAATATTTTTGGGTTTTTAGAAATATAGATCTGAAAATAAAATTAGCAAATAAATAAAAAGGCAAATAGCAATATAGATCTGAAAATATATGATGAGAAAATAGACCCGGGGGCCGTAGATTTCACTAGTGGCTTCTCTCGAGAAAAATAGCATACGGTGGGTAAACAAATTACTGTTGGGCAATTGATAGAACTTCAAATAATTATGACGATATCCAGGCAATGATCATTATATAGGCATCACGTCCAAGATTAGTAGACCAACTCCTGTCTGCATCTACTACTATTACTCCACACATCGACCGCTACCCAGCATGCATCTAGTGTATTAAGTTCATGAAGAAACGGAGTAATTCAATAAGAATGATGACATGATGTAGACAAGATCTATTTATGTAGAAATAGACCCCATCTTGTTATTCTTAATAGCAACGATACATACGTGTCGGTTCCCCTTCTGTCACTGGGATCAAGCACCATAAGATCGAACCCATCACAAAGCACCTCTTCCCATGGCAAGAAAAATCGATCTAGTTGGCCTAACTAAACCAAAGATTTGAAGAAGAAATACGAGACTATAAGTAATCATGCATATAAGAGATCAAAAGACTCAAATAACTTTCATGGATAAAAACATAGATCTGATCATAAACTCAAAGCTCATCGGATCCCAACAAACACACCGCAAAAAGAGTTACGTCAAATAGGTCTCCAAGAGACCATTGTATTGAGAATCAAAAAAGAGAGAGAAAGCCATCTAGCTACTGCCTACGGACCCGTAGGTCTACAATGAACTACTCACGCATCATCGGAGAGGCGCCAATGAGGATGATGAACCCCTCTGTGATGGTGTCTAGATTGGATCTGTGGTTTCTGGAACTTGCGGCGGCTGGAATTGATTTTCGTCGACTCCCCTAGGGTTTCTAGAATATTGGGGTATTTATAGAGTAAAGAGGCAGTGCGGGAGGTGGCCGAGGTGAGCACAACCCACCTGGGCGCGCCTGGGCCCCCAGGCGCGCCCTAGTGGGTTGTGCTCCCCTCGGAGCCCCCCTCAGGTACTTTCTTGGCCCATCGTGTGTCTTCTACTCCAGAAAAAATCACCAAAAAGTTTCGCTACGTTTAGACTCCGTTTGGTATTGATTTTCTGCGAAGTAAAAAACAAGCAAAAAACAGCAACTGGCACTGGGCACTATGTCAATAGGTTAGTCGCAAAAAATGATATAAAGTTGCTATAAAATGATTGTAAAACATCCAAGAATGATAATATAACAGCATGGAACAATCAAAAATTATAGATACGTTGGAGACGTATCAGCATCCCCAAGCTTAATTCCTGCTCGTCCTCGAGTAGGTAAATGATAAAAACAGAATTTTTGATGTGGAATGCTGCCTAACATGTTCATCACATATTCTTTTCTTTGTAGCATGGACATTTGGACTTTTATATGATTCAAAGCAATAGTCTAGTTTTGACATGAAGATTTCAATACTCAAGCATATCAACAAGCAACCATGTCTTTCAAAATATCAACACTAAAGCAAGTTATCCCTAGCCCATTATGCTCAATCATTGATCCATTCATGAAACACACTCGCATATTAGCTACACCCAATGCTCAAGTACGATCATAGTGCCCCTTAGTTGGTGCTTTATAAGAGAAGATAGAGACTCAAAATAAAAATTGCATAAAGTAAAAGAAAGGCCCTTCGCAGAGGGAAGTATGGATTTGTAGAGGTGCCAGAGCTCAAAGCGAAAAAAGTAGAGATAAAACATTTTGGGTGGAATGCTTTTCCTGTCAACGAAAACGATCGAGTAGTTCCCAATACTTTCCATGCTAGATATATCATAGGCGGTTCCCTAACAGAAAATAAAGTTTATTCCTTTTTCCACCATTCTTTCACATTCCACGGCTAGCCGAATCCACAGGTGCCGTCCATACCAACACTTTCCAAGAAATTTATTATTTGACAACATAAAGTAAATTTATTTTTCATTTCGGGACTGGGCATCCCTAATACCTTTGCCGTACTCTCGTGCAATGACAAGTGAATAAACACTCATCTTGAGAATAACACATCTAGCATGGAAATATATCAGCCACCCCCTACCGTTTCATGAGCGGTACGAGCACACAAAAAAGAAATTTATTTTGAAATTAGAGATGGCACATACAAATTTGCTTAGAACGACACGGAAATACCGCATATAGGTAGGTATAGTGGACTCATATTGCAAAACTGGTTTAAGGATTTTGGATGCACAAGTAGTGATCATACTTAGTGCAAATGAAGGCTAGCAAAAGATTGAGAAGCATCCAACCAAGAAACAAAAAATCTCATAAGCGAGCATTAAGCATAACTAACACCGAATAATGCACTACAAGTAGGATGTAATTTCATTGCATAACTATTGACTTTCGTGCTTGCATACGGAATCACAAACCTTAACACCAATGTTCTTACTAAGCCATAATTACTCATTAATATGACTCACATATTGTATCATCATATCGCAAAACTATTACAAGGAATCAAGTTTATTTTGTCCAATGATCTTCATGAAAGTTTTTATTATATCCCTCTTGAATATCTATCACTTTGGGACTAATTTCATATGTTGCTTTTGATAGCTCAAACAAATCTAAGTGAAGAACATGAGCATAAATTTTTTTCTCTCAAAATAATTTAAGTGAAGCATGAGAGAGTTTCTAAAAAAATTACTAACTCTCAAATAAATCTAAGTGAAGCATGAGAGCATTTCTTCAAAAATACTAAAGCACATCGTGCTCAAAAAGATATAAGTGAAGCACTAGAGAAATTCCATATCTCATAAAGATTTAAGTGAAGCATAGAGAGCAATTCTAACAAGTCATAGCATAATTTTGGCTGTCTCAAATAGGTGTGTCCAGCAAGGATTTATGACTTAAAATAAAAAGCAAAACAAGCAAAGACTCATTCATACAAGACGCTCCAAGTAAAACTCTTGATATGTGACGAATAAAAATATAGCTTTAAGTAAAATACCGATGGTCGTTAGAAGAAAGAGGGGATGCCACTCGGGCATCCCCAAGCTTAGTTGCTTGCTTCTCTTTGAATAATGGCTTGGGGTTCCATGGGGCATACCCAAGCTTAGGCTCTTCTTACTCCCTATTCCTTCATCCATCGTAATCTCACCCAAAACTTGAAAACTTCAATCACATAAAACTCAGCAAAACCTTCGTGAGATCCATTAGTATAAGAAAACCAAACTTTACTTTAAGTATTGTAGAAAACCCATTCAAATTTTGTTCTTGCATTGTATCTACTATATTCTAACTTTACCATGGCTTATAACCTCCAATAAAAACCATAGATTCATCCAAATAAGCACACAATGCAAAGAAAACATAATCTGTCAAAAACAGAACAGTCTGCAAAGATACGAATTATTCTCATAATTATGTAACGCCAAAAATTCTGAAAAATTAGGAAAACAGAGGAAATTTGTATATAAATCTTGTGTAAAAACTGCAGAATTTTTCGTCGCTTCTGTGAATTTTCAAAAAAACAATACTGGACGCAAAAGTTTCTGTTTTCCAACAAGATCAAATCAACTATCACCAAAGCTATCCTAAAGGCTTTACTTGGCACAAACACTAATTAAAACACAAAAAACACAATCATAATAGTAGCATAATTGTGCAAACACTCAAGAACAGAAAGAAAAAGATGAAAATAAATTTTATTCATTGGGTTGCCTCCCAACAAGCGCTATCGTTTTACGCCCAAAGCTAGGCATTGATAATTTTAATGATGCTCACATTAAAAGACAAGAATTGAAGCACAAAGAGAGCATCAAAAAACATGTGACAAACATATTTAAGTCTAACATACTTCCTATGCATATGCATTTTATAAGAAAACAAATTATCAAGGCAAGCAAAAACTAGCATATGCAAGGAAGAAGAAAGAAACAATAGCAATCTCAACATAACGAGAGGTAATTTAGTAACATGAAAATTTCTACCACAATATTTCCCTCTCTCATAATAATTACATGTGGGATCATATTCAAATTTAATAATATAACTATCACATAAAATATTCTCTTCACGGTCCACATGCATGCAAAGTTGACACTCTTCCAAAATAGTGGGATTATCATCAAATAAAGTCATGACCTCTCCAAGCCCATTTTTATCAAAAATTGCATAAGATTGATCATTCTCCAAAGTAGTGGGATCATTATTGCCTAGAGTTGACACTCTTCCAAACCCACTTTCAATATTATTGCAAACACTATTATCAATATCATATTCATCACGAGGCTTAAATAAATTTTCAAGATCATAAGAAACATTATCACCCCAATCATGATCATTGCAATAAGTAATAGACATAGCGAAATTAGCATCCCCAAGCTTGGGATTTTGCATATTATTAGCACAATTGACATTAATAGAATTTATAATAACATCATTGCAATCATGCTTTTTATTCAAGTAGCTATCATGAATCACTTTATAAATTTCTTCTTCTAACACTTCATGACAATTTTCAGATTCACGAATTTCAAGCAAAACTTCATAGAGATAATCAAGTGCACTCAAATCACTAGCAACTGGTTCAACATAATTAGATCTCTTAAAAAGATTAGCTAGTGGATGAGGATCCATATCAATAGATTTTTAGCAAGCGAAGATGCAAGCAAATAGAAGACACATGGTCACACAAGCAAACAAGAGATCTGGCAAGAAAAAGACGAGCGAAAAAGAGGGCGAATAAAATGGCAAATTTTGTGAAGTGGGGGAGATGAAAACGAGAGGCAAATGGCAAATAATGTAAATTGCAAGGAGATGAGATTTGTGATTAGGAACCTGATAGATGTTGATGATGTCTCCCCGGCAACGGCGCCAGAAATTCCTTTTGATGTTGGCTTGAACTACGTCGGTATTTCACCAAAGAGGAAGGGATGATGCAGCACAGCAACGGTAGGTATTTCCCTCAGTGATGAGACCAAGGTTATCGAACCAGTAGGAGAACCAAGCAACACTACGTAAACAACACCTGCACACAAAGAACAAATACTTGCAACCCGACGTGTTAAAGGGGTTGTCAATCCCTTTCGGGTAACGGTGCCAGAAATTGGCAAACGGACATGAGATAAATTGTAGTAGATTGGATAAATAGATCGCGAATAAAATAAAGTGAAACAAAATGTTTTTGGGTTTTTAGAAATATAGATCTGAAAATAAAAGTAGCAAATAAATAAAAAGGCAAATAGCAATATAGATCTGAAAATATATGATGAGAAAATAGACCCGAGGGCCGTAGATTTCACTAGTGGCTTCTCTCGAGAAAAATAGCATACGGTGGGTAAACAAATTACTGTTGGGCAATTGATAGAACTTCAAATAATTATGACGATATCCAGGCAATGATCATTATATAGGCATCACGTCCAAGATTAGTAGACCGGCTCCTGCCTGCATCTACTACTATTACTCCACACATCGACCGCTATCCAGCATGCATCTAGTGTATTAAGTTCATGGAGAAACGGAGTAATGCAATAAGAACGATGACATGATGTAGACAAGATCTATTTATGTAGAAATAGACCCCATCTTGTTATCCTTAATAGCAATGATACATACGTGTCGGTTCCCCTTCTGTCACTGGGATCAAGCACCGTAAGATCGAACCCATCACAAAGCACCTCTTCCCATGGCAAGAAAAATCGATCTAGTTGGCCTAACTAAACCAAAGATTCGAAGAAGAAATACGAGGCTATAAGTAATCATGCATATAAGAGATCAAAAGACTCAAATAACTTTCATGGATAAAAACATAGATCTAATCATAAACTCAAAGTTCATCGGATCCCAACAAACACACCGCAAAAAGAGTTACATCAAATAGATCTTCAAGAGACCATTGTATTGAGAATCAAAAAAGAGAGAGAAAGCCATCTAGCTACTGCCTACGGACCCGTAGGTCTACAATGAACTACTCACGCATCATCGGAGAGGCACCAATGAGGATGATGAACCCCTCCGTGATGGTGTCTAGATTGGATCTGTGGTTTCTGGAACTTGCGGCGGCTGGAATTGATTTTCGTCGACTCCCCTAGGATTTCTGGAATATTGGGGTATTTATAAAGCAAAGAGACGGTGCGGGAGGTGGCCGAGGTGGGCACAACCCACCTGGGCGTGCCTGGGACCCCAGGCGCGCCCTGGTGGGTTATGCTCCCCTCGAAGCCCCCCTCAGGTACTTTCTTGGCCCATCATGTGTCTTCTGGTCCAGAAAAAATCACCAAAAAGTTTCGTTGCGTTTGGACTCCGTTTGGTATTGATTTTCTGCGAAGTAAAAAACAAGCAAAAAACAGCAACTGGCACTGGGCACTATGTCAATAGGTTAGTCCCAAAAAATGATATAAAGTTGCTATAAAATAATTGTAAAACATCCAAGAATGATAATATAACAGCATGGAACAATCAAAAATTATAGATACGTTGGAGACGTATCAGTAGGTCATACAATAATTAAAGACAACCCTATGGCTCCTGCCGGTTGCCGTATGCATCGACTTGCAAGTCGATATAAACTATTGCAAACATGATCATCTCATACATCAAATATATTTCATCATGTCTTTGGCCATATCATATCACAACATACCCTGCAAAAACAAGTTAGACGTCCGCTAATTGTTGTTGCATGTTTTACGTGGTTGCTATGGGTATCTAGCAAGAACGATTCTTACCTATGCAAAGCCACAACGGTGATATGCAAGTTGCTATTTAACCTTCTACAAGGACCGCCTTTGTCGAATCCGATTCAACTAAGGTGGGAGAGATAGACACCCGCCAGCCATCTTTATGCAACAAAGTCACATGTCTGTCGATGGAAGCGGTCTCATGTACGTGGACATGTAAAGTTGGTCCGGGCCGCTTCATCCCACAATACCGCCGAATCAAGAAAAGACCAAGGAAGGAAGCAATCTGAATATCAACGCCCACAAACTCCTTTGTGTTCTACTCGTGATGTCATCTACGCATGGACCTAGCTCATGATGCCACTGTTGAGGAACGTTGCAAGGGAAACAAAAAATTTCCTACGCTCACCAAGATCAATCTAGGAAATGACCATCTACGAGAGGAGAGATTGGATCTACATACCCTTGTAGATCGCTAAGCGGAAGCGTTAAGAAATGCGGTTGATGTAGTCGAACGTCTTCGCGATCCAATCACGATCCGTCCCGTGAACTCCCGATCCAAGTGCCGAACGGACGGCACCTCCGCGTTCAACACACGTACGGCTTGATGACGCCTTCACCTCCTCGATCCAGCGAGCGATGGTGAAGTAGTAGCTCGAGTCCTCCGGCAGCACGACGGCGTGGTGGTGGTGGTGGTGGTGGCGAAATCTCAGCAGAGCTTCGCTAAGCACTACAGAGAGGAAGAGGGATGCAAGGGAGAGGAGAGGCGGCGCCATGGCGTAGAGATGTGCTCTAGGGTTATGGCTGCCCTCTCTCTACCTCTCTATATATAGGGGAAGGGAGGAGGGGGTGGCGCCCCTAGGGTTTCCCCTAGGGGGGCGGCGGCCAGGGCAGATGGGATCTCCCCTAGGGTGACTTGCCCCCCAAAGCCGGGTGGAGGGAAACCCTAGAAGGGGGCGCCCCACCTCTCCTGGTCACGTGGGAAAGGGTGAGGGGGGCGCGCAGCCCCTTAGTGGGCTGGTTTGCCCCCTCCCCTTGGCCCATGAGGCCCCCCAACACTTGTCGGGGCCCCCTCGAAACCCCTTTCGGTCATGCTGGTCATCACCCGGTACCCCCGAAACAATTCCGGACTCCAATACCCTTCGTCCAATATATCAATCTTCACCTCCAGACCATTCCGGAGTTCCTCGTCACGCCCGAGATCTCATCCGGGACTCCGAACAACCTTCGGTAACCACCATAATGACTCAACTATACTTATATCGTCACCAAACGTTAAGTGTGTAGACCCTGCGGGTTCGAGAACTATGTAGACATGACCAAGACACCTCTACGGTCAATAACCAATAGCGGGACCTGGATGCCCATATTGGTTCCTGCATATTCTACGAAGATCTTATCGGTCGAACCTCGATGTCAAGGATTCAGCTAATCCCGTATGCAGTTCCCTTTGTCTATCGGTATATTACTTGCCCGAGATTCGATCGTCGGTATCTCCATACCTAGTTCAATCTCGTTACCGGCAAGTCTCTTTACTCGTTCCGTAATACAAGATCCCGTGGCTAACTCATTAGTCACATTGCTTGCAAGCTTCTTGTGATGTTGTATTACCGAGTGGGCCCTGAGATACCTCTCCGTCATACGGAGTGACAAATCAACTCAACAGACACCCTCGGAGATACCTGTAGAGCACCTTTATAGTCACCCAGTTACATTGCGACGTTTGGTACACACAAGGTATTCCTCCGGTGTCAGTGAGTTGCATGATCTCATGGTCATAGGAACATATACTTGACATGCAGAAAACGATAGCAACAAACTTGATACCATCACATGCTATGTTTATAGTTTGGGTCTTGTCCATCACATCATTCTCCCAATGATGTGATCCCGTTATCAAATGACAACTCATGTCCATGGCTAGAAAACCATAGCCATCTTTGATCAACGAGCTAGTCCGGTAGAGGCTCACTAGGGACATGTTGTTGTCTATGTATCCACACATGTATTTGAGTTTCCGATCAATACAATTCTAGCATGGATAATAAACGTTATCATGAACAGCGAAATATGATAATAACTAATTTATTATTGCCTCTAGGGCATATTTCCAACAGGGGGTGGGTACCCCAAGTCTGTGTTGCAGTAGTATAGTTAGGTCTCCTAGTTAATAGAGTTTCTTTCCCTTGTGGCTACGCTATGGTGTCGAAGACGGCATCACGTGGATCAAAAGTAATGTTTCCCTACTCGTGGTCCACCTCGTCGGCGGCGTAGAGGAGGGGAGGGGATCGTATCTTCTAAAGTGGTAGATCTAATTGTGTCTTCGTGTTATGCAGGTGTTAGAATTAATGGGCCTGGCCCATTTACAAAATCTGAAATCTCAAATGAGCCCATGTGTAAAATGGCAAGTGGTGGTGCTAAAGTTTAGTCCCACCCCGAAAGTTGAAGAAGAGTTGGACATTTTTATATAGTGGGTTCTCTCCATCACTCTAAGCGGTGTGTTGAGAAGAGAAAGGAAAGACCACACGCGCGCGCTCGCTCGCCTAGGCTCGCCTGGCCGGGGCGTGGCAAGGCGAGGCGGCGCGTACGTGCGACATGCGTGTGAATGGTCCACCGAAATCCGGTCCGTTGCCTTGCAAGGGCGCAGCTTCCTTTTGCAATTTTATTTTTTATGTCTTGGCAGACAAGTTAATGATTTCTTGTCTGGTAAGTATATGACTTAGAAACCAAGTTGGTTTGGGATCGTGATCGCGACACAATACCGCCTCGGGTCCTATTATATATACTGCTACCGCCGGGGCCATAGACACACCGAAAGAATCTAGGGTTTTGCCTGGTCTCACAACTTGTGCCGTCACCGTAGTCTACTCTATTCCGAACGCTGATGTGCATCGGCGTACAGGTGAGCAGGTCTCCGAAACCGTTCGTCTTTGCGATCCTGCACCAGGAGAGGACGAATTAGGTTTTTGGGAAGCGCTCTGCGTGACTGCTCAAGTTCGTCATCACGGGTCGTCTTCCGTCCAAGTCGGGCGGTGCTACTCATCGTCGTCAACAACAGATCGTCGCCAACATCATCATCAACACCGTCGCTCCTGCTGCAACTACCGAACAGTACGTCAATCGTGATATGTTCATGTCTCTCTCTAAAGTTGCTATTTTCTGGGCGATGTTGTTGTACATGATTTGCTGCTCTTCTAGTTTGCTAATTTGTTACATGCTAGTTTCTATCTTAGTCATGAATTATTTACTGGAATTGATCATGAACTTGCCTAATATTCCAACAGCAGGTAATGTTTTTAAGGCATCTTCCAACATACTAGACGGTGGCATTTTGTATCTTCGTCCAGTTTCATCGTCATCGGGGAGCTTGTGATGTTAGGTCTCGCCGGATCTGGCTGGCTGAATCTAAGGTGGCAATCCAGTCCTCTTCACCACGGCCTTCCTTAGGACAGTGATATGCTTCTCGGATCGTTATCAGGAGGAGGTCTTCTATCCAACCGGCGATTTCTGAGCCGCTGCATTGCAACAACGTTTTCCTGGTTTCGATGGCGTTCGAGAAGTCAAAAGGCGGGATCAAGCTTCATTTATAGTGCCCGTGGGAGGAAGACGGTGTCCATTTCCCAAAAAAGATGTGTATAATTTTTTATTTATGTACAGTAAAAGCGGCGTCCAGAGGCTAGACAGGTGATGATGGTAGAGGCGTCTAGATCGAGTCTACACACTTTGATGAAAATATTTATGGCAATGTCGACGCGCGCTTGCGTCATGTTCTTGTTGAAAGTGGTGGCTCAAAGTTCGTTTTTGGGAATGAGAATCTCGAGCTCGACATCCGGTCGGACTCGTCATCATCGACACACGTTCGATGATTTCTTCTTGAAAGCTTTGCTCAGAAGCTATGTATTTTCTCTTTGTTTTTGTCTTCTGCCACTGGGTTAACATTAGTCTCGGGAGGTGTTGACGCGAGGTATTCGGTTTCAGGTGTGTTTGCTTTGTACCTTTGAACCTTTTTTTTTTTTGCGGGTGAAACGAGTATATATTAATCAAAGGGTTTGGCTACACTCGTTTTCACATAACTTACATAATTCATCAGGGCCGGCTCCAAACCAAATAGCAGTGCGTTGGGAACAACGTCCCATGCGCGCCATGAAGTGTGCAGCAGTGTTGCATGATCTCCCAGCATGCAAGAATCTATGACCACGGAAACCATGCAAGAGGCCTTTCGTCTCCTCGACCAAGCCAGCTACAGGTGACCTGTTCTTAGCAGCACCGGTCAGGTGCTCCACCGCCTCCTTACAATCCATCTCTATGATCAAATTCTTGTCCGTGTGAGCGAGCGCCAGTGTTGTTCCTTCGAGGCAAGCAGCCAACTCAGCCTCCAGCGGAGAGTAGCAGGATCATAGGTAGCGGCATGACGAATATATAATCGCACCAGTATCATCTCGAAGCACCATTCCAGCTCCCCCTGTGGTCTCTCCATGAATGTAGGAGCCATCAATATTTAATTTTGCCCATCCAGCTGGTGGCTTCGTCCATCGCAACTCCCGCGCATCACCCTGTGCTGCACCTGTATACACCTTGTGTGTTTGGTCCGCATACTGAACCACCATCTTGCCCTTCGTGATTTCTCCTTTGGGGTATTGCTTGATACACAGCAGGGACTCAATGTAGCTGTTGAGGAAGCGTCCCGATGCCTCGACAGAGGGCGCCGGTTTGTGGTGTGTAACCTCGTTCCGGCAGTGCCAAGCGCGCCAGAAAAGCACTTTCGATTAGAATGACCATCCGCTGGGTATCGTCGCAGCCGGCGAGAAGCTGCAGGAGCCATTCCGTTCCAGTATTCTGGATCTCCGTACGAGCAGGGATCGGCCATGACTCCCTCATGGCGTCCCAGAGTGCACCCGCCCTCGGACAGCTGCAAACGGCGTGGAAAGAATCCTCACGCTCAATGCCACAAATAGAACAGATGTCAGTTATTTCGATGGTCCTTTTCTTTTTATTTTTCATTGTCGCAAGAGTGTTCGTAGCCAAACGTCAATCAAAAATGCATACCTTCGAAGGAGCAGGGCACCCCACAATGCCTTCCAGACGGCACGGTTGCCGTCCGGTGCCCTGCTCGTGGCGCTCGTAGACGTGCGTCCAGGCCTAGTTTGTAGGCTGACTTGACGGAGAACACGCCTCGCTTGTCTGGACCCCAAGCCAGTACGTCCTGCATGCGTGGAGCTGGCCGAAGCTTCAGGATCTCTTCTATGTCTGGCGTTACAAAGTGTTGCTGGAGAAGCTGTATGTCCCACGCGCCTTGAGCATTCAGGAGCTCGGCGACACGTCTCAGCCTGCATGTTCCCGGCAGGGAAACAGGCCTATACGACATCTGTCTTGGAAGCCAAGGGTCTCGCGAAAATATGTTTTAGAGCATCTGCACCCAGGCCTGTTTATCCTAGCCATCCATTTTTCGCATCGCGATTCGTGCAAGTATATTTCTCTTTTTTGTTTCTTTCACATAGAACATATTTTGAATTTCAAACTTCCGCAACACAGCAAAGCTTTCTATCTAGAATCTGGGATAAAACTTTCAGATTTTTTCGTCCAACATAAATATACGAATTAAGATTTTTTTGGTTAAAAAATCTTATTTTTAGTATTTACATCGGACCAAAAAATATGAAAGTTTTATCTCACGTTCTAGTTAGGAAGCTTTATTGTGCTGCAAAGTTTGAGATTCAAGACATATTCTATATGAGAGAAACAAAAAAGAGAAATTTACATGTAAAATGTTAGTTGTGTTGCACAGATCTCAAAGCAATATTGAAGAGCTAAGATAGATGGGCCTGGGTGCAGGTGCTCAAAAAATCTGCGTCCGAGGGTCTCGCCATATGCGCACGCTTTGGCCGTTGCCGATCCGCCAAACGAGACCCTTCTTGAGGAGCTCAAGGCCATACGTGATGGCCTGCCATGTTGAGGAAGCATTGCCTGTAAATACAGTGTCCTCGACCATTAGGGTAATATTTCGCCTTTAGAACCTGCGCACAAAGACTCTCAGAATTAGTCAACAACCTCCATGCTTGTCGCGCTAACAAAGTCTGGTTGAAGAGCCTGTAGTCTCGGAATCCCAGCCCTCCCATAGCTTTCGGCTTAATAATATGATCCCAAGCCATCCAATGGGTTTTTCTTTTCCCTTTTTCAGAGCCCCACCAATAGTTTCTAACCATACGAGTTAGATCATCGCAAACCGAGAAAGGAAGCTTGAACACCCCCATAATGTACGTGGGAATGGATAGAGCCACCGCTTTTATCATAATTTCCTTCCCTCCTGACGCCAAGTTCCCATCACCCCATATACATATCCTCTTCAGAAGCTTCACTTGCAGGTTTTGGAAACGTCCTCTGTGCATCCTCCCAGGAGTCGGCAACCCCAAATACTTCTCCTCGAAGTTTCCTTGCTCAATTTCTAGTTCTGTCCTAACATTTTCTTGCTCAATACCTAAACAGGATTGACCAAATAAAATGGAACACTTTGCCGGATTTATTAACTGTCCAGTCGAGCGTTCATATGCGTGAATAATATCCTTGACCACTGAAGCTTGCTGTTGGGTGGCCTTGAAAAACAGTAAAGTATCATCCGCAAAGAGGAGGTGCGAATCGCCCGGCGCCCCACGACAAATCTTCAAAGGCTCAATAGCATTTGTTCTCACACCCTGTTTGAGTAACTCAGAAAGACCATCAGCCATGAAAAGAAACAAAAATGGCGAGAGGGGGTCACCTTGCCGGAGGCCACGCTCTGGTGCAAAAGATTCTAAGAGGGTTCCATTGAATTTCACATTATATCTCACCGTGGTGACGCATGTCATGATCCATTGCACCCACTGATGAGCAAAACCCAGCTTAATCATCGCTCGCTCCAAGAATCCCCAATCAACCCGGTCGTACGCTTTGGAGAGGTCCAGCTTGTATGCACAAAAGCTATTCTCCAATTTCTTTTCCTGATGTATGGCATAAATACATTCAAAGGCCAAAAGAGCGTTATCCGTGATGAGCCTCCTGTGACGCCCCCGGCCCGATCGTGCACTAATCATACACGCAAATGCACACGATCAAGCCTAAGGACTCAAGGGAAGATATCACAACACAACTCTAAAACATAAATAAAGTCATACAAGCTTTATATTACAAGCCAAGGGCCTCGAGGGCTCGAATACATAAGCTTGCGTACAAGCGTCAGCGGAAGCATCAGATATCTGAGTACAGATATGAAACAGAAACAGAAAGGCCTTTAGAAAGGTGGGGCAAAATAAAACACTACGATCGAAAGGCGAAGGCCTCCTGCCTGGGACCCTCCGAACCTACTCCTGGTCGTCGGCCAACTCGTAGTAGTAACCACCCTCGGGGTGGTAGTAGTAGTCAGTCGTCGGCGGGGGTAGCTGTCTCAGTGGCTCCGTCATCTGGTCACGACAATCTGATATGGGGGGAAAGGAAAACAAAGCAACCGTGAGTACTCTGAAGTACTCAGCAAGCAAGGATCTACACTACATATGCAACAATATCAAAGGAAGGCTGTATATGTGGACTGGGCTACAGAAATGCCAGAATAGAGAGAAGGCCTAGTCCTATCGAAGACTAGCATCTTCATCGGTCTTGCAGCATTAGAAGAGAGTAGAACAATACGATATAATGTAGCAGTAATGATATCAACCTCACCCAGAGATCCTTTCTCGACTCCCTGCGAGAAAGCAATCCCAGAGCCATATAGTCATCAACCTCGTCCTGAGATCCCTTCTCGACTCCCTGCGAGAAGTAATCCCAGAGCCACATATCCAGGAATCATCACAGGTATCCAGTTCTAGTTGTATCGATCGGGATACAACTCCGAGTGTCCTTTACCGTAGGACCGGCTATCGATAGAAGTGTTCTTCCCTGCAGGGGTGCACCAACTTACCCAACACGCTCGATTAACTCCGGCCGGACACACTTTCCTGGGTCATGCCCGGCCTCGGCCAAACGACACACCGCAGCCCTACCTACAGCTCAGCAGAGAGGTCCCCGCCGGTCTACATCCTAAGCGCTCAGGGGTCTTGGGACATCGCCTTGTGCACTCCGGGTCGTTGCGAGCAGGGTGAAGCCAGGCACCCGGAGGGCGCCGGTCCGTCCCGGCCGCAAGGCTGAACTAGACGTCTGACAGAGCTTGCGGCTGATGCTACGATGCAGAACGCCCATACTATGCCCACGTGACGGTTAGTGCTATCAGGCCAGAGACCTGCTCGGATCAAATATCCAAATCGTTAATGGACTAGGGCTTGCGGTAACGAGCAGAGACTCACGAAAGATGTGACCCCATCGCCCCGTCTCGAGGACTTGCTGCAAGGGTTAAGAATGCCCGGCAGCGCCTCGTATTCAGCACTCGGGCACCATACAGGCACCCGTCTTCACAACACTCGCCTCTCAGGCACACGCGGGTACCCCTCAGGGTCGACCCGCCTATCCAAGTAACAGTGTAAAGTCTAAGTATCCGTGTGTCCATAACATCAGGGGAATCCGAGGTATCACCCTCGTTGGATTCCTACTTGATGTATCCGTCAAGGTGAACTCGGAGGAATCACCCTCGCTGGGTTCACACTTGAGGTGTTGTACGACGGCGACGTTATCGGAAGCGGTGAAGAAGGAATCACCCTCGATGACCACGACCGAATAGCTACTCTACAGAGTTAACATCAGAAGTGCTACACGAGGTATCACCCTCGGCACTCGGTGGTAACGCTGCAGTGTCGTTACAACTAAGGGGGGATGATGTGCGGTGCCGGGGCCTGGTCTTCAATCCCGTTGATCGGGTCTTCAGATAATCCAGCGGGGCAGTCGGGATAAGTGGGGTCACTGATAGGTCTCTACCCAGCCTAAACTAAGCAGTTTAGGATATGCAGGTAATTATCAACAGCAGGATACAATAAATAGGCTATGCATCAGAATAGGTAAAGCGGTAGCAGCAGCAATTCTAATGCAAGCATGAGAAAATAGAATGGGCGATATTGGGATGATCAAAAGGGGGGGGGGCTTGCCTGGTTGCTCAGACAAGAAGAAGGGGTCGTCGTCGACGTAGTCGATCACAGTGGCATCAGTGGCAGTCTCGGGGTCTATCGGAGAGAAGAGGGGGAAGAAACAGTAAATACAAGCATACAGTTGCAGCACTAAGCATGACATGACGATACGCGGTGTTAGGCGTGTTCTAACGCGGCATTACACGATACCGTGGAAGGGGGAAAACATCCGGGAAAGTTTTCCCAAAGTTTGTATTTTTCGGACAGATGAAACGGAGGGGGAAAGTTGCATGTTCGCTATGCTAGGAGTGTGTGGCGGACAAACGGAGGGCGTATTCGGATTCGTCTCGTCGTTCTGAGCAACTTTGATGTATAAAACTTTTTCATCCGAGTTACGAATTATTTTATATGATTTATTAAAATTTTAGCAATATTCTGAAATTATTAATTTAATTCGAATTAAATAGCTAAAATGCTATGTGCACCCAGATCTGTGTACACAGAGGTGTACCAGAGGGTGACATGCGGGTCCAGGGGGTCCCAGTTGACCAGTCAACATTGACTGGTCAACAGGGGGGTGGGGCCCCCTGTCATTGACAGCAGCTAAACTAACAGGATTAGTTAGTCTAATTAGTGAGTTAACTGGTTAATTAAGCAATATTAATTAAGTTAATTAACCATTAAATTAACTAATTAATTTAATTATTTATATATATATTTTTTATCGTTTTTAGGGCGTGGGGCCCGTTCGTCAGTGGCACTAGGCCAACTCAGCGGGGCGGGTTAACGGGCGGAACCCCGGGGTCGGGCGCAGGCCTCCGGGCGGAGAAGCGGGGCGGGCGCCCGTGGAGGCCGCAGCCTGCCCGGGGCGGGGCGAGGCCGGCGGGGCGCCGGCAGCTGCCAGCAGCGGCGAGGGACGGCAGGCGGGGCAATGGCGGATGAGCAAAGGCACGAGCGGCAGGCGGGGCAATGGCGGACGGCGCGGGCATCGGGCGCGAGCGCCCATCGAGGGCGAGGCTGTGGCCTCGGTTGGGCTTGGGCGGGAGCGGACAGAGGCGCGGGCGGCGCCGGGCGCGCGCCTGGGCGCGTCCAGGGAGCGGCGCGCGCGGCCGGGGTGCAGGCGCGTGCGCCAGCGCAGTGGCGCCCGGGACGACGGAGAGAGAGGGAGGAATGGAGGGGGCGAAGCGGGACGCGGCCGGCAGAGGCAGCGTCTGCGGGGGCGCGCGAGGGCGGCGGTCGGCAGCGGCGCGATCCCGAGCAGTAGCAGGGGACGGGGACGGCGGGCGAGGCGCGAGGCGGGGACGGGGCCCTACGACGGAACAGAGCGGAGAGGAGGGAAGGCGCTCACGAGGGGAACGTAGGGCACAGGGCAGCGGGCTCGGGGAAGGTTGGGGTGGTCCGACGACGGCGGGGACGAGGCAGTCCGGCGACGGCGCGGTCGCGGACGAGGCGGCGGGGGACGGCGATGAGGTTCGGCGTCGATCCGCTTGATGCGCCGACTCCGAGCTCTATCCGGGGCTTGTAGCCGACGTGGAGGAGGCCGGTGGAGCCGTTGGACGCGTCGGCGTGGTGAGGGAGGGGGTCGAGGCCGCGGCAACGGCGCCGACGGCGCTCCGGCAGAGAGAACCGAGAGGGAGAGAGCCAAGCGAGGGGGGAAGTGGGGATTGGGCTAGGGTTTTCCCCTGGGTGGGGATATGGAGGAGGGGAAGGGGGCGCCGGCTGGGCCGGCCTGGCTAGCCCAGTGGCCAGCTGGGCCGAGGCCCAGCGAGGGGGGGTTTGCTTTTATTTCTATTTTTGTTTTGTTTTGTTTTTTTATTTATTTCACTGCTTTGTTAATTATTTGAGCACTTAATGGATTTTGTAATATAGGAGACCTAGCCCATAATTATCAGTGCATTAAACCCTAACACCAAAAACTAGTTTGGGCAAAACATAATTTCATATTTAATTTAGATTAATTAAAATGTTAATAAATATTGTCTTTAGTCACTGTTTGAGGATGTTTGAGTCACTTACCCAATTCCAATAATGTTGGTTTCAATTTTAAAATTGTTACTGATTTACTTGCTATATTACGAACAATTTAGTTTTCAAATTTGAACAACTTTTATTTTCCACTTTCATTTAAATTTGGATTTTGACTTAGGAGTTGAAATGCAATATAATGCTATTGATTATTAGGCACTGTTAATCATACTGACTTGGCATTAACTAAGGTGATCACTGTTGCTAAGCACAGGGGGTGTTACAATTCTCCTCCACTAATAAGAATTCTCGTCCCGAGAATTAAGAGGTAGAAGGAAAAAGTTCGGGGTATTCCGCACGAAGATTATCCTCGCGTTCCCAAGTGGCTTCATCTTCAGTATGATTTGACCACTGCACTTTGAGGAACTTGGTAACCTTTTGACGGGTCCGACGTTCAGCTTCATCGAGAATGCGGATCGGATGCTCCTTATAAGAAAGATCATCATGCAATTCGATCATCTCGTGATCCACTGCTCGGTGCGGAGATTCCTTGAAGCATTTACGAAGTTGCGACACATGGAAGACGTCGTGGTTATGAGAGAACTGCGGCGGCAACTCCAATTTATATGGGATCGAAGGCATAAGAGTATCTCTCGAGTTGAACAAATGAAAAACATCGAGAGCAAAGTAGGAAGGGACAATAAAAAGTTTCAAACAGATAGATAATCGTTCGATGTCTGAACAAGGTGTGAAAGGGGTCCAGAGCAACGAGAATAAGTATTGTGTCTGGTACCAGAATAGATCACTAGGATGGTGGCCCGTGAATTACATACGAGGCCACGCGCGAGGAATAACTTTGGGAACAGGGGGTGTACAGGAGAGTCAGGTTTCGATCCTGTGGAACTGTGGGTTATGGCCCACCATGTGGGTTGAAAGTAGGAAGGGCGGTGACGTCTCGCACGATCACGTAAGCAAGGCATGTTAGAGGATAGTCTGTCGGTTATGTCGGCAACAACATCGGTACCAAGGGCGAGGGACGAAGAGAACCATTTTCCTGCTCGTTGAACGAGGCGGACCAATAGGCAAAGTTCTCGTCCATCGGTGATTTCCGGAATGTCATCAACATTAGTAACAGAGTCTCACTGAGAAGGGTGTACATCGGGGTGTTATGTAAGCAGGGAATTATTTCTGCTTAGATCATATAAATCACGATAAGGTTAAACAAACCAATGGAAAGGAAAATGTGTTTACACACAAGAATTGGGAGTACATCATGCTCAAGGAAAAGTGGAGCAGGATATACATGATAGGACAACAAGTTCAAAGTATGTAGAAAAAGGGGCGAGGAAAGTTTCATGATATTACCCATACAACGGTGTTTGGACAATTGATCATGAAGCATTTAGCATTGCGCTTTCAATGTTCTCGATGATATTCGGAATACCATAGTCATGCTTCGAGGTAGCAGTAACATGGTGTTTCAAGCAAAGATTGCATTTGAAGATCACAAGAAATATTCAAGAAACAGTTCCAGGGATAACAAGGAACTCAAGGTATGACCAACACATGATCAAGTCTGTGTTGAGAGGAAGTCAAGGATGTTGTAGATGGTATCACAATTCAACGAGGGCAAGGATGGTATTTTTAGCCATGAGTTTAATTGACATCTCTGAAGAAGCCAAAGTGTTGACGGTAATCACGACAAATTTTGTTGAGAGACTCTATGAAGATGCCATCGAGCAGCGACGACATCAAGTAAAAGGAAGGATGAAGTGAAAGGCTATGAGAACCGCGGATTCGTCACAAGCTCGAAGTCAAGCTTGTTCGAGGTGAAACGATAAGATGAGAAGAACGACATAAGCTTCGCTCATCGTCGAGAAGTTGCTCCGGGCACAAGGACCAGGTAGCATAATTAAAAATCGACACGATAATGATATAGCCGATCGGGCTAGTAATGATGTGATGGAGTATCATTCCAATAAGAATTCACGAGAGGTAGTGCAATGACACGATAATCATGAGATAACATGGGGCAATACTTGAAGGTAGATAAGAGTTAGAGGTTGGACAGGTGAAATGATCTACAAAAGACAAGTAGTTTTAACTTGTACGAGAAATGGGATCAAAGAAGAACAATCATGGTTGGAACCACGATTGCAAGGGGTCAATTCACAGATACAAGATGAATTTATAACAAGGGAATAATTATTATTACAAGAAGCTTCCACGATAGGATCTACATCATTTCCATGGGCATGAACACAAAGGTTCAAGGTCGACTCCCAGTTCTTCAATGCATAACCTTCCATTCACTCCTCGCTTTCGAAGAAATTGTAGGGTTAAAAATTTATCTGACGAAACACCAGTAGAGTATAACCCGCATAACTTTTGGGTTCACATGTTCTGGGGGAAAAGCATAGGTTCAACCCATTGGGGCATCTTAGGAACGTATACCACGAACGTCAGGAGTAAATAACTCAAGCTCGAGAGCGGAGCAAGGTTGGCAAAGCAGAGAATACAATTTACCAAAGGCAATATGTATCAGGGGAAAACTCACAAGACTTTGGATGCTAAGGACACTATCGGATGATAACTCATCAAAGGATCTGACGGTCCATAACGGAGCTGACGTGAGCATAGGCACACAACCAGAAGAAGAATCAATGCAAAGGCATTAATTCAAAGCTCAAATGCAAAGGAGTTATGATTTCCAAAGCAAGGGATCAGAAGCAATCGCTCTGATTAAGGATGGTTAATTGAATAGACTTAGGGGTACAAGCGACGGCAAATAGATTGGTCGAGAATCCAGCTCATGTTCGGGACGATGTTTGAGCCGGAAAGAAAATTTCTAAGGATTAAGTGATGATTGCGATTATTCGCACACACATTGAATCCATAGGAACAGAATGGCAGTCACAAAGGAGTTTAGTAAATATTGCTAGACATGTGGAATTAACCATAGTGCAAGCAGGCAAGGAAAATCAAGAGCAATGGGCTGCACAGGATTTTCGGGAGATCAGATAGCAATTCAATGTGTTCTGGAAAGCACTTGAATAACTGGGGATGAACGGATCCCCGGTAATGTGAGGAATTATTCGTAAGTGTATTCAGGCGGAAAGGAACCGCAAGGCAGTAGGTTCAGAGAATTCTCGAAATGTCGAATAGTATTTCGATATGTCGGATAGAACCCGAGAGTAATTTGAACGATTATATGAACGACAGGGGGAAGTAGTTTTCCATTGGAGTTTATCGGTGGTCAGGAACTGCAAAGCAGTAAACTCAAAGGATTATCGGGGCAACAGAGAATATTTCGAGGCATCTTGTAACAACAAGAGCGACGAGGAATGATCGTGTGAATGACAAGTGTAAGTAGTCATCTACAGGGATACATCGGTGGTAGGTATTACAAAGGCGATGAGCACAAAGGGCTCGGGATAACATCGATGGGAATCGTCAGAATCTTTCGTTGAAGCAGGTGATCTTCTGGTATGAGGCCTCTCCGGGAGAAGTAGTTACGAGAACCTAGAGTCAGAGTTAGTAAAATCTTTTAACCCGAATAGAAGAGAGATCAGAGTCCCAGAGTAAAGGTCGAGAAGTAAATGATACTAATACCACCCATTTGGCGATGTGGGCCCGTAAGCCACACAGCCAAGTTAGTAAAACAGTTTTTAGACCACTAGACTCAACTTCGGCCAAGGAGTTAGGAAGGGGGATTCCTACAGTCAGTCGGCTCTGATACCAACTTGTGATGCCCCCGGCCCGATCGTGCACTAATCATACACGCAAATGCACACGATCAAGCCTAATGACTCACGGGAAGATATCACAACACAACTCTAAAACATAAATAAAGTCATACAAGCTTTATATTACAAGCCAAGGGCCTCGAGGGCTCGAATACATAAGCTTGCGTACAAGCGTCAGCGGAAGCATCAGATATCTGAGTACAGATATGAAACAGAAACAGAAAGGCCTTTAGAAAGGCGGGGCAAAATAAAACACTACGATCGAAAGGCGAAGGCCTCCTGCCTGGGACCCTCCGAACCTACTCCTGGTCGTCGACCAACTCGTAGTAGTAACCACCCTCGGGGTGGTAGTAGTAGTCAGTCGTCGGCAGGGGTAGCTGTCTCAGTGGCTCCGTCATCTAGTCACGACAATCTGATATGGGGGAAAAAGGAAAACAAAGCAACCGTGAGTACTCTGAAGTACTCAGCAAGCAAGGATCTACACTACATATGCAACAATATCAAAGGGAGGCTGTATATGTGGACTGGGCTGCAGAAATGCCAAAATAGAGAGAAGGCCTAGTCCTATCGAAGACTAGCATCTTCATCGGTCTTGCGGCATTAGAAGAGAGTAGAACAATACGATATAATGTAGCAGTAATGATATCAACCTCACCCAGAGATCCTTTCTCGACTCCCTGCGAGAAAGCAATCCCAGAGCCATATAGTCATCAACCTCGTCCTGAGATCCCTTCTCGACTCCCTGCGAGAAGCAATCCCAGAGCCACATATCCAGGAATCATCACAGGTATCCAGTTCTAGTTGTATCGATCGGGATACAACTCCGAGTGTCCTTTACCGTATGACCGGCTATCGATAGAAGTGTTCTTCCCTGCAGGGGTGCACCAACTTACCCAACACGCTCGATTAACTCCGACCGGACACACTTTCCTGGGTCATGCCCGGCCTCGGCCAAACGACACACCGCAGCCCTACCTACAGCTCAGCAGAGAGGTCCCCGCCGGTCTACATCCTAAGCGATCAGGGGTCTTGGGCCATCGCCCTGTGCACTCCGGGTCGTTGCGAGCAGGGTGAAGCCAGGCATCCGGAGGGCGCCGGTCCGTCCCGGCCGCAAGGCTGAACTAGACGTCTGACAGAGCTTTCGGCCGATGCTACGATGCAGAACGCCCATACTATGCCCACGTGATGGTTAGTGCTATCAGGCCAGAGACCTGCTCGGATCAAATATCCAAATCGTTAATGGACTAGGGCTTGCGGTAACGAGCAGAGACTCACGAAAGATGTGACCCCGTCGCCCCGTCTCGAGGACTTGCTGCAAGGGTTAAGAATGCCCGGCCGCGCCTCGTATTCAGCACTCGGGCACCATACAGGCACCCGTCTTCACAACACTCGCCTCTCAGGCACACGCGGGTACCCCTCAGGGTCGACCCGCCTATCCAAGTAACAGTGTAAAGTCCAAGTATCCGTGTGTCCATAACATCAGGGGAATCCGAGGTATCACCCTCGTTGGATTCCTACTTGATGTATCCGTCAAGGTGAACTCAGAGGAATCACCATCGCTGGGTTCACACTTGAGGTGTTGTACGACGGCGTCGTTATCGGAAGCGGTGAAGGAGGAATCACCCTCGATGACCACGACCGAATAGCTACTCTACAGAGTTAACATCAGAAGTGCTACACGAGGTATCACCCTCGGCACTCGGTGGTAACGCTGCAGTGTCGTTACAACTAAGGGGGGGTGATGTGCGGTGCCGGGGCCTGGTCTTCAATCCCGTTGATCGGGTCTTCAGATAATCCAGCGGGGCAGTCGGGATAAGTGGGGTCACTGATAGGTCTCTACCCAGCCTAAACTAAGCAGTTTAGGATATGCAGGTAATTATCAACAGCAGGATACAATAAACAGGTTATGCATCAGAATAGGTAAAGCGGTAGCAGCAGCAATTCTAATGCAAGCATGAGAAAATAGAATGGGCGATATCGGGATGATCAAAAGGGGGGGGGCTTGCCTGGTTGCTCAGACAAGAAGAAGGGGTCGTTGTCGACGTAGTCGATCACAGCGGCATCAGTGGCAGTCTCGGGGTCTATCGGAGAGAAGAGGGGGAAGAAACAGTAAATACAAGCATACAGTTGCAGCACTAAGCATGACATGACGATACGCGGTGTTAGGCGTGTTCTAACGCGGCGTTACACGATACCGTGGAAGGGGGAAAACATCCGGGAAAGTTTTCCCGAAGTTTGTATTTTTCGGACAGATGAAACGGAGGGGGAAAGTTGCATGTTTGCTATGCTAGGAGTGTGTGGCGGACAAACGGAGGGCGTATTCGGATTCGTCTTGTCGTTCTGAGCAACTTTGATGTATAAAACTTTTTCATCCGAGTTACGGATTATTTTATATGATTTATTAAAATTTTAGCAATATTCTGAAATTATTAATTTAATTCGAATTAAATAGCTAAAATGCTATGTGCACCCAGATCTGTGTACACAGAGGTGTACCAGAGGGTGACATGCGGGTCCAGGGGGTCCCAGTTGACCAGTCAACGTTGACTGGTCAACAGGGGGGTGGGGCCCCCTGTCATTGACAGCAGCTAAACTAACAGGATTAGTTAGTCTAATTAGTGAGTTAACTGGTTAATTAAGCAATATTAATTAAGTTAATTAACCATTAAATTAACTAATTAATTTAATTATTTATATATATATATATTTTATCGTTTTCAGGGCGTGGGGCCGTTCGTCAGTGGCACTAGGCCAACTCAGCGGGGCGGGTTAACGGGCGGAACCCCGGGGTCGGGCGCAGGCCTCCGGGCGGAGAAGCGGGGCGGGCGCCCGTGGAGGCCGCAGCCTGCCCGGGGCGGGGCGAGGCCGGCGGGGCGCCGGCAGCTGCCAGCAGCGGCGAGGGACGGCAGTGCAGGGCGGCGACGAGCAAAGGCACGAGCGGCAGGCGGGGCAATGGCGGACGGCGCGGGCATCAAGCGCGAGCGCCCATCGAGGGCGAGGCCGTGGCCTCGGCTGGGCTTGGGCGGGAGCGGACAGAGGCGCGGGCGCGCGCCTGGGCGCGTCCAGGGAGCAGCGCGCGTGGCCGGGGTGCAGGCGCGTGCGCCAGCGCGGTGGCGCCCGGGACGACGGAGAGAGAGAGGGGGAATGGAGGGGGCGAAGCGGGACGCGGCCGGCAGAGGCAGCGTCTGCGGGGGCGCGCGAGGGCGGCAGTCGGCAGCGGCGCGGTCCCGAGCAGTAGCAGGGGACGGGGACGGCGGGCGAGGCGCGAGGCGGGGACGGGGCCCTACGACGAAACAAAGCGGAGAGGAGGGAAGGCGCTCACGAGGGGAACGTAGGGCACAGGGCAGCGGGCTCGGGGAAGGTTGGGGTGGTCCGACGACGGCGGGGACGAGGCAGTCCGGCGACGGCACGGTCGCGGACGAGGCGGCGGGGGACGGCGATGAGGTTCGGCGTCGATCCGCTTGATGCGCCGACTCCGAGCTCCATCCGGGGCTTGTAGCCGACGTGGAGGAGGCTGGTGGAGCCGTTGGACGCGTCGGCGTGGTGAGGGAGGGGGTCGAGGCCGCGGCAATGGCGCCGACGGCGCTCCGGCAGAGAGAACCGAGAGGGAGAGAGCCGAGCGAGGGGGGAAGTGGGGATTGGGCTAGGGTTTTCCCCTGGGTGGGGATATGGAGGAGGGGAAGGGGGCGCCGGCTGGGCCGGCCTGGCTAGCCCAGTGGCCAGCTGGGCCGAGGCCCAGCGAGGGGGGGGGGGTTTGCTTTTATTTCTATTTTTGTTTTGTTTTGTTTTTTTATTTATTTATTTATTTCACTGCTTTGTTAATTATTTGAGCACTTAATGGATTTTGTAATATAGGAGACCTAGCCCATAATTATCAGTGCATTAAACCCTAACACCAAAAACTAGTTTGGGCAAAACATAATTTCATATTTAATTTAGATTAATTAAAAGGTTAATAAATATTGTCTTTAGTCACTGTTTGAGGATGTTTGAGTCACTTACCCAATTCCAATAATGTTGGTTTCAATTTTAAAATTGTTACTGATTTACTTGCTATATTACGAACAATTTAGTTTTCAAATTTGAACAACTTTTATTTTCCACTTTCATTTAAATTTGGATTTTGACTTAGGAGTTGAAATGCAATATAATGCTATTGATGATTAGGCACTGTTAATCATGCTGACTTGGCATTAACTAAGGTGATCACTGTTGCTAAGCACAGGGGGTGTTACACCTCCCAGGGACGAAGGCACTCTGGAACGGGGATATGATCTCATCTAAAATTGGCCGCAGATGATTGACAAGACACTTTGCCACTATCTTGTAAATAACGTTGCACAGACTGATGGGCCGGAAATCTGTAACTCTTTTTGGTTCATCCGTTTACGGAATCAGTACGATGATTTCTTCATTCACACCATTTGGCATTACTCCAGTCCGAAAAAATTCCCTTACCGCCCTGACAACCTCCTCTTTAAATATGCCCCAATTCCTATGGAAAAAACGTGTCGGTAAACCATCTCTGCCAGGAGCTTTTAGCGGCCCAATTTGGAAGAGCCCATCAGCTATGTCCTTCTCCGAAAAATCTGCACACAACTTGTCATTCATAGCATCAGTAACAACAGGATCAAAAAGATCAATAACCGGTGTCGGGTCCAAGTTTATATCACAAGTAAAAATATTCTTGAAGTACTCCTGGAACATGGCACGCATCACCTTGTGATCATTCTGTACCACCCCATTTTCATGAACTAGGCTTTTTACCTTATTTTTTCGAGCGCGCCAGACAGCTTTCCGATGAAAGAAATTAGGATTACAATCCCCTTCTTTGAGCCAATCAATGCGAGAGCATTGCATCCATAGCATCTCTTCCTGGTAGAGTAGTTCGTTCATATGATCAGTTACCTTCTTTATCTCATCTCGATCTGCATTCATGTTCAGGAGCTACTCCAGCCTAGTTCTTGATTTTTCCAACTCCCTAGTTACATTCCCAAACCTCTTCTTGCCCCAATCATGCAGTTTGAGCAGCAAACTTTTCAACCCAGAACTCACATCACCAAGGTTAAACTTTGCCCAGGCCTCCTCCCAAGCCTGCGCCACACGTTCTGGTAAACTTCCATCACGTTCCCATAATATCTCATACGTCCTGTAGCAAGGTTTATAATTTTTCTCTTCATCCCTTTCACATTTTAAAAGAATTGGCAAGTGATCCGAACAAGGGGAGACGTGGTGCACAACCTTAGCAGCTGAAAACAAGTTTCTCCAGTTGTTATCCACCACTGCGCGGTCTAATCTGACCTTCACATTCCTATTTCTTCGCTGCTTGTTGTCATAAGTAAATGGCAGGCCCTGGAATCCCAAGTCCACTAAATTGCAGCACTCAAGGGCATCCCTAAAGGCTATCATTTGATTCTCATTACGCTGTGTAGCTGATAGATGCTCAAACGACCACATGGCTTCGTTGAAATCCCCAATTACACACCAAGGGAGATCTGAAAGTGCTCTCAGATTTTGTAAGCTTGTCCACATACGATGCCTATTCTCCACCCTCGGTTCCCCATACACACATGTCAGACGCCAGAGAGGTGCAGAAGGAGACACACGGACATACGCATCAATATATCTTTCATTCATATCCTTGACATCGACGTACAATTGATCACACCAAAATAGAGCAAGACCCCCACTAAGACCATTACTGTCAACACCAGCAAAACCTTTGAGACCTAACCTATTACGCAAACAACGAACTTTTTCCGAACTTTGCCTAGTTTTGCATAAAAACACAATCTTTGACTCGGTAGCCCTAACCAAAGCTACTAGATCCCGAACTGTCGGTTTGTTACCAACACCCCGACAGTTCCAACTAAGGCAATTCATGGCCCCTGACGGGGCGCCACACTTGGCCCCGTCAGTTGACCAGCGGCCCCATGGCTGGTTGCCTCCTTTTCCACCTTCCCCCCCATCTCCATGTCCTCATGGCCATCATCATGATCATCTTGGTTGCCCTTCATCTTGCCTTTTTTGCCTTGACACCATCTGTAGCACTATGTTTGTTCTGTATGTTGTTCTGACCTTCCTCTGCTGCTACTTGTTCACTGTCCTTTTGCTCGGCTGCGCGCTTCCCAAGCACGGAATCAACATCAGACATAGCAACGTCTGAAGATCCAAAAGTAACAACCAAGGAATCAAGACCCCTCAAAGCTGGGATCATATTGGACATGTGCATGGAATCCGGAGGTCCCAAAGCTCGAAGTGGAGACCTACAAGCGAGCGGGATAGGCATAGGTATCCTCCCGCGTCCGCGACCTGCTGTCTTAGCTTGTCGGTGTCCTCCTTTCCCACGACCCATACTAGGCTCAGGTATTTCCATGCTTAGTGCATCTGCATGGCGTGTACCCTACTGGCAAGGTCATCATCAGTTTCAGGCGTACCCCTGCTTTCCTGCTCTTCAAAACCATCTCTTGCGTCCACCCTTTCAGGCGCAGATTGATCCGTTTGGAACTGACGCCGGCTGCTCCTTCCTGGTGGTGCAGTCCCAAGGTTTGAGGACCCCTTGCTTCTAGTAGAGAAGTCTAACCCCCTTGCCGCCGCAGGTTTTGCCCCAGAGGGGATGTTGACTTGACGTTGTTCAAACTTCCGCAACGGAGAGCACCTCAGCCTATCATCATACTCTTTCTTTGGCACACCTAACCTCTGTTTTTTACATTCAGAATCATCATGTCCGATGAAACCGCACCAAAAACAGTAGTGCGGCACCCGTTCATATCTCAGTTCACACCTTTCCGGCTCTTCATCACTTCCCTTAATACCAATGGCTACCTTCATCTGCAACCTGCGGTTCAATGGCAGCTCAATCCTGGCCCGCAAGAACTCTCTGACACTCGATCCTGAATCATCTGCATCCACAGCTAGCACCTTCCCTAATAGCTTCCCAATCCTCCAACCATATGCTGAATTTTGTTTGTCCCATGGCACGTCATAGAATCTCACCCAGATTGGTACAGCATCAAGGGCAGACTCGGATGGTCTAGCGTTTCCAATGAACGGCGCAACCAGCAAAACATTACCACGGTGAATCCAAGGGCCACCTCTTGCAACAAAATCAAAGTCACCTTGGGATTGCAGTGTCACCACATACCAATTCTTTCTGATGGGGGCAAAACTCACCCCAGCACAGATCTTCCAGACAGCATGGAAGTGTTCCGTCAGATCATCCGTGTTTGGCCTTCTCTGGTTCACATAGCGAGCAAGTAGTCGCCAAGGCGATGGCGGTGTCGGTGGTGGTGCCAGCACCTCATCCTCCAGGTCCAGTTCAAGAAAAGCTTCATCATCCATGTCCACCTCTCCCTCCAGATCCACAGCTGGCCCTGACAGTCCCTCCTGAGCCGCCCCATGCCAATTGCTTGACGTATGACTCCTTGCCCCATCTGACCTTCCGATCGCCCTCTGCTTCGCTATCACCAGCGTGCCGCCGCCAGGCAACTTCGGGTGGGTAGGAGCCTCACCGGCTCCCCCTTGATCACCCCCATCGCCGGTGGACGCCATCGCACGGTGTTGCCGAAAAGTTTGATCTATGCCTGGGTCAAGATCAAAGAGTGGGTTCACGTAAACCTTACGAGATCGCTTTTCTTCTGGCGGCGGACCTCTCCTTATATCGGCGTTCCTGGGATGGAAATCCTTCCAACCACGGTTTCCTTGATTGGTACGTATGCTCCTAGACGAGATCATGTCCAAACCCGTTTCCAAATCCTCAGATTCACCAAGACTCATCGCGCTCCCGTGCAAGATGCGGTCGCCCACACGTCGCCAAAACCCTAACCCTAGCAGCGTAGCCAGACAGGATAAACTTGTATCTTTGAACTTTGCACTAATAATATGGTTGTGTGCATCACTCGATGCAGAGGCCGGGGCTTGCTCCACTTTCTGAAAAAGAAAAAAAGAAAAAAAACAGTAAAGATGACCTTGTAAAGATTGATCGACCGTTCCTAAAAAAAGATTGATCGACCGAGCCGTCCCATCTTTCAACTTGGCGGGCCCGAAGCTCACTAGCCACGGAGGCTCATTCTCTCCGACCCCACCCCACCGCTCGCAAACATGCGGAGAGCCCTCCGCCACCGCCCGCGCCTCCAGCCGCCCACTGAAACACCGCCGGCGCCGTCCTCCCCTCTCCCATGGTACGCCGCACCGCGGGCGCCGCCGTCGCATTCGCCGTCCACGACGGAGGCCGACCCCCTGATCGTTGCCGCCTCCGAAGTCGCGCTCACTCTGCCAGTCCACCCCGCCCCGCTCCCGGCCACGGCGCCGGCGCCGCTCCTGCGCCTCCTCCCCGCATTCACCTCCGTCCACTTCCTCTCCCTCCTCCGCTCCAACCCCCTCTCCCTCTCGCCGCTCCCGCTCCTCTCCCTGTTCCGCCTACTCCTTCTCGCTTCCCCTCCCGGCCTCTTCCGCCACACGCCCTCCTCCTTCCTCTCCATGTCCCACCTCCTCCTCCTCCACCGCCTCCCGGACCTCGCTCGCCCGCTCCTCCGCCTCCTAGTCTCCCGACTCGGCCGCTCCTCCCCACCGCGCCTCCTCCCACACCTCCTCCCCGCCGCCTCCCCCGGAGACCCCGCCCCTCTCGTCTCCGAACTCGCTGCGGCCTACGCCGACGAAGGCCTCCTCGCCGACGCCTGCTCCCTCGTCCTCCTCGCCCTCCGCGGCGGCACAAGCCTACCGGCGCCCGTGTGTTTCGGCCTCATGAGCCGGCTCCCCACTACTCCCGAAGCATACGATTTCTACCTGCAGCTGCTTGACGCCGGCATGCCCCCGGAGGTCAGGCAGTTCAACGTGCTGATGCGAGATTTTGTAAGACTTGGAGACCTTGCAGGTGCACGTAAAGTGTTCGACGAAATGCGAACCAGGAGCGTGCAGCCGACTGTGGTCAGCTTCAACACCTTGATTTCAGGCATGTGTAGAGCGCGCGATCTGGACGGTGCAGACGGGCTGTACAAGGGAATGACGCAGATGGGCATCACACCTGATGTCTACACTTACAGTGCTCTGATAAAGGGTTTGTCCAGTTCAGGGAGGATGGAGGATGCAACAATGGTGTTTGGTGAAATGCGCGAGAGAGGCGTGAAACCCAATGCCATCGTGTTCACAACATTGATCGATGCACATTGCAAGGATGGGGATTTGAAGGCTGGAATGGACTTGTACCAGGATATGAGGGCAAGGGGTGTGATGCCAGATTTGGTGGCATACAATGCACTGGTGAATGGGCTTTGTCGGGCGAGAAATTTTAAGGCTGCCGAATGCATTGTGGAAGAGATGAGGGGCACAGGTCTAAAGCCAGATAAGGTGACTTACACCACACTCATTGATGGTTGCTGCAAGGACGGCAAGCTAGACACGGCGATGGATATTAAGCAGAAAATGGTGGACGAAGAGGTTGCGTTGGACGAGGTAACATACACAGCACTCATCTCCGGGTTGAGCAAGGCAGGGCGGCCAGTCGATGCGGAGAGGGTCCTTGTTGAGATGATGGAAGCGGGTTTGGAGCCTGACAACACGACCTACACGATGGTGATTGACGCCTTCTGTAGGAAAGGCGACGTGAAGACGGGCTTTAAACTACTGAAGGAGATGCAGAACAAGGGTCGGAAACCAGGAGTTGTGACATACAACGTGATTATGAGTGGCCTCTGCAAGCTGGGGCAGCTGAAGAACGCCGACATGCTTCTGAATGCAATGCTCAATATAGGGGTGTCCCCAGATGATATCACATACAACATTCTCTTGGATGGGCAGTGCAAGCATGGAAAAGTTACTGATTCTGAAGAGCTGAAAAGTGCAAAAGGAATGGTGCCAGATTTTGGCGTTTATACTTCACTGATCAACGAACTTGTTAAGAAGAAACCAGTCAAGAGCTACCACGATAGATAAGGTTTCTGGGTAAAGACATCTTTTGATTACTTCCTCACCAGTAGAGAACCATTGGTCTCCGATATAGAAAAATGCAATATGATTAGGCTCTGCAAGTTTAGGCAGACGAATATTGCAACTCCACTCCTCGATGGGGGATACATACTTCGCAGCGTAGCATGGGGAAGGCCTACATGGTACATGGTCTTTTGGTTCTGTAATTTTACTTCTCTGATTAGTAGATAAATAAGGTGGTGACAGATGTTTACTTGAAAATTGAAATCTGAGACGCTTTGAGCAGTTGGTCTACCTGTACCATGATGTATTGATTGGTTATAGGTTTCAGATGATTCTCCTTGCTCAGGCAAGTCTGCTCTCTCAGGTTGGCCTGATAGTTGAAACAATCGTAATGCATATTCTATGATTCTGTTCTAGCTCATGGCTTCTGCTATTTAAACCTATAATAATAGTTGTGGTAGAATAGTAACTTTCATAAATTTACCCATAAGAGTCCCAGTCTGCAGCAAAACGTGTGCTTGATATGATTAGTTATAGACTCGTGCGCTAATTTCACTTTACTTGACATCTCAGTTCAGTTTACATAGAGCTAGTATGCAAGTATTTTATCCTTCCAACAACTATGCATGACTACATTACATGTAAGGTAACAGTTATTTTTTTAGATAAAGGAGGAGCAGACTAACTTCATCTGCAACTGATTCTAATGCATTGTTCAAAAGAAGCAAAATCACATATGTTCTGAATTCATTGCAGGCTAGTGAAAAGGTTGGGTACGAGTGCGCCCCATAGAACTATCTATCTAGCTTGCACAGCCTTCGCCATCCCATATGCTGCAGCAGAAGCAACAGCGCCAATAATGGTCGTCTGGACAGCGCTGAGGAACGGACGGTTCCCAGTAAATCGACCCTTGATGTAGCCAAAGAAAAGGAGCGCGAGCAGCGTGACTCCAACTGATGTGAGCATGGCGTCCTGGACTGTGGAGATGAACATGTAGGGCAGGAGAGGGACCAATCCACCAATGATATAAGATAGCGCTATTGTTAAAGCACTCTGCAAGGCTCTTCGAGGGTCCGGTTTCTCCAATCCGAGCTCAAACCTGAATGCATTGCTCTGGTTAGTAAAGCAATCATGCCTATCATGTATGTTTCTTTTAATTGTTATACAGTTGCTTTGTTTTCTTGACAGCTCTGTGACACTATCTACATTTTCATTCCAGTACAACCAGAAACTGGAGCAATACATCCCGGTACACTATCTTTCTATCTACATTTTCATTGTCAGTGTCATACCTCATCATGAACTCGAGCCAAGCCTGCGGATTCCTCCGGAGGCCCTCCACAACGGGGCCATACTCATGCGGTTCGAGCCCGTACTCTGCCATGATATCCCCAATCTCAGCAGCCTCTGAATGATCATTAAACAAGTCAAAATACCAACGGTGGTTAGGCTGCAAGTTACATACACACTGGGGGGAATCTGGGAACTTGTTGTCCAGTTATGTCCATGTACCGGTGTCTGGGACGGTAATGATCTCCTCATGCTCCCTCTTCATCTCCCGCTTGTAGTGATCTGCCTCGCTCTGGGCAGCCAGGTACCTACCCACATGGCACAGTGGCGGATCAGAAAAATTCACAATCATGCATTCGTGTGCACTTTCTGAATTGTAAACAATGTGATCTTGTCTTTCTCCACAGTTTAAAGGGACAAGCATTATTCTCCACTGCCATTTTGTGGGCACTTTTTGAATTGAAAAGTCGTGATGTTAACATAAAGTGTGCTGAAATAGCACGTCCAAGAGGGCCACATGTCCGCGCACTTGTCTATCTCATGGGCTAACTTTTCCCCAATAAGTTTTGTGGTCCACATGAGGGTAATTTGCAAGTTGCAGTTGAGGCTAAAGTAAAGAACAGACGGTTAGACTGCGACGCGTATGTGCAATGCCAATCTGCAGAACAATGAGCAGGCGTTGAGGAGAAAACAACGCAAGATTCCGCACGTACACATGTGCCGTGGTGAATATATGTAGTCATGACTAACTTGATCTAGCTTGATAAAATACAAATACTAGCTAGGATATGCAGAATTACAACTGTAGATTCACTATAAGCAGTATATGCATTCTAATATAGTCGGACAAAATCCTAACAACGGGAGCAGGATCGTTGCAAACAGGCAAGAACCATTGTCGCTATATCAATGGCTATACCCATACATATATAGAGGGTCTGACGCGTATCTGTAATAGTTACCCGTGAAGTCAGACACGCGTGTTGACAAAACAATCCGTATTGTAACCTCGGTTACTTCGCTAGATGAGCGGCGCGTGATTGAGAAGCAAAGCAGAGGACTGGAGGGATCGGAAGTTACCCTCCGAGGCCCATGGAGATCGCCCCGGCGGCGACCTCGGCGAGGCCGGCGGTGAGGACGAGCGACGACGGCGCGCTGGCGCCGGAGAGGCCCGCGGCGAGGGCGAAGGGCACGGTGAGGCCGTCGGACACGCCCATGATGACGTCGCGCACCACCTCCCCGGCCGTGAAGTGCCGCTCCCGGTGGCTCGGCGGACCCTTCTCCAGCATGGGCTGCCGGCCGTCGCCGTGACCGTCCATCGCCGCCGCCCCCCGCTCGCGAGGGCAACAGACAGAATGGAGCCGACAAGCGAGAGAGGCAGACAGGTGGAAGGGAACGGGGGCTGGGCCGCTGGAGGTATGGTGCGTTGGACTCCCCGTCTCGTCCTATCTGAATCGCTATTTATAAAGGCGGTGGTTTTACTCTTCTTTTCCTGGGGAAAAAAGGGAGGTGGTTTTAGTCGGCATAGCTGCGAAGGCCCAGTACCTTTGGTGTGGGCTGTTGTCTCTACATGGTACTGGGCCTTCTCTCTCATAGGCTCAGTAATGGGCTGAGCTGTCAGAAGGCCTGGAGAAAGTTAGGAGTTGGGAAAGTCTTTTCTCAACAACAAAAAAAGACATGCAGAATTAAAACCTACTGTCCGATCTTCCTGGGAGCTGAACGGCCCGAGTCTGAAGACCAGTGGGGTCCTCGCGAAGCTTGTAGATCTAGCAAATAATTTAGGGGATTGGTCGAAGGCAACGTTTGGCAGTGTTCGTGGTGAAATCAGGAGCTTAAAGAAGGAACTGGAGAGGCTGCGTAGTGACGTCCAGCGAACAGGCCCATCTAGTGCAGAATTAAAAATCAATGATCGTCTGATTGAGTTATACATGCGCGAGGAGATAATGTGGCGCCAACGTTCTCGAGTCCAATGGTTATCAGAGGGTGACCGGAACACACATTTTTTCCACCTTCGTGCATCCATGAGAAGGAGGAAAAATCTAATCAAAGCTTTACAGCAGGCAGATGGACAACTCACGGACGATCTAACAGAGATGCAACAACTAGCTTTACAATTCTACAAAAACTTGTACACTTCTGAGGAAGTGCAGGGTTTACAGGAAGTGCTCCAACATGTACCGACCAAGGTCACTCCAGAGATGAATGATGTTTTGATGGCTCCCTATGATGAGAAGGAGGTGAAAAAGGCACTCTTTCAGATGTTTCCCACTAAGGCACCAGGCCCCGATGGTTTTCCCGCACACTTTTTTCAGAGGCACTGGGATATATGTGGAGAGGCGGTGACTAGGGCGGTGTTGAGCATTGTTCGTGGCGAGGAGAGCCCGGAATGTTTGAATGACACAATGTTGGTTTTAATCCCTAAGGTATCAAACCCTACACTTTTGACACAGTTTAGACCTATTAGTCTATATAATGTCTTTTACAAGATTGCCTCGAAGGTGCTAGCTAATCGTCTCAAAGTGATTCTTCCTGACATTATATCAGAAGAACAGTCAGCCTTTGTCCCAGGCAGGCTTAGCACGGATAACATAATATCTGCATATGAGTGTCTTCATTTTATGAAACGAAACAGATCGAAGAATAATAGCTATTGTGCACTGAAATTGAACATGATGAAGGCATATGACAGAGTTGAATGGGGTTATCTTAGGGCAATCATGGAGAAGCTGGGCTTTGCTGCACCATGGGTTAATGTTATTATGAATATGGTGAGCTCAGTTTCGTTCTCGGTTTTATTCAATGGTGTAAAATCAGAGAAGTTCAGACCCACACGAGGTATTCGACAGGGAGATCCTATCTCTCCATATCTCTTCTTGTTGACAGCGGAGGGCCTTTCGTGCCTGTTAAAATCTCAAAACCAGTCATCCCAGCTCGGCGGCATCAAGGTGGCCCCATCGGCTCCGTCGGTGAACCACCTTTTATTCGCGGATGATAGCCTGCTGTTTTTCAGGGCGACTATAAATGGAGCGGAAGATGTATCAAACCTATTGGATACATATTGCTTGGCGTCGGGCCAAAGAGTTAACAGAGAGAAGTCATCTATCTTTTTCAGCAAGGGGACACCGGAGATAGTACGTAATGCTGTCAAGGGTTTCTTGCATGTTCCTAATGAGTCTCTAAGTGACAGGTACTTGGGGCTGCCGACGGATGTGGGGCACTCAAAGAAGGGTACTTTTAAATATTTGAGTGACCGTGTGTGGGACAAAGTCAAAGGCTGGATGAGTAAATGTTTATCATCAGGAGGTAAAGAGGTGCTTATTAAATCCGTTGCCCAAGTGATCCCGGTTTTTTCGATGTCTTGTTTCAAACTGCCGAGAGGTTTGTGTGATCATATCAAGTCTATCATTCGCAAATTTTGGTGGGGATGCAAGCAAGGAGAGCGAAAACCAGCTTGGGTCTCATGGGATATTATGACTAGGCCGAAACACTTGGGCGGGCTTGGATTTAGAGATCTTGAACTGTTCAATTCGGCACTGCTGGCGAGGCAAGCATGGCGAATTCTGCACGAACCAACTACGTTGAGTGCTCGAATTCTTAAAGCTTCATATTTTCCGAACAATTCAATTCTGGAGGCGGAGTTGGGATCTCGGCCCTCTCAAATCTGGCGTGCAATCATTGAGGGTCGGGATGTGCTAAAACAAGGGCTGATCCGGCGAATTGGTAATGGCCAGACTACAGATATTTGGCATGATAATTGGATACCGAAGGAAACCACCCCGAGGCCGATAACTTCACTGGTTCCGGCTCCTCCTAGGATGGTCTCAGAGCTATTACAACCAGCGGTTGCAGCATGGAATGTGGGGCTCGTACGCTCAGTGTTTCTTCCCTTCGACGCTGATGCAATTCTTAAGATACTAGTGTGCACAAGAAACTTGGACGATTTTTGGGCTTCGTACCCGGACAGCAAGGGAAGATTTTCTGTTAGTTCTGCGTACAAGTTTTTGGTCAAAACAAAACTACAAAGAGAAGAGTGGCTTCAGGGCAGAAGTGGATCGTCTAGCAATGACAGGGAAGGAAAATCTTGGACCCAACTCTGGAAACTATCTATTCCATCCAAAGTGAGGGTTTTCATATGGAGATTGGCTCGTCATTCTCTGCCAACTATTGACGTGCTGCAGAAGCGAAATATGGCATCTCAGAATACTTGTCCTCTCTGCGGAGGAGGAGATTCGTGGCGACACGCCCTTCTATCTTGCACAATGTCTAGATGCATCCTGGGCTCTCTCAGATGAGACGCTAGTGGCAAAGATGACAGCAAATGAGGAACCAAGTGCAAAAAACTGGATTTTTGACCTGTATGATACCCTCGATCATGCTAGCTTCACAAGGATGGTGGTCACTTTATGGTCAGTCTGGTGCGCACGGCGTAAAGCTATATATGAGTCGATCTTCCAAAGTCCACATCAGACCAACTCTTTCGTGAATAATTATATTGGTGAACTAGATCAGCTAGCCAGTTTGGCAGTCCGGCCGGCCGCGCCCTTAGCAGCACCGGCGGAAGCCCGGCGGTGGCTACCCCTGGCAGCTGATCATATAAAGGTGAATGTGGATGGAGCAGTGGCAAGAAACAGATGTTGTGGGGCTGCTGCGGCAGTTTGCCGAGATGCAGATGGTCTATACTTGGGATCATCGGCAGTAGTCTACCAGGGGATAAATGACCCATTGATTCTGGAGACATATGCTTGCAGAGAAGCTCTATCTCTTGCAGATGATCTTGCGGTTCAGAAGATTGTTGTGGCCTCGGACTGTCTGGGTGTAGTGAAAGACATCTTCAGTGGGACAGGAGGCCCTCATGGAGCTATTGTACATGAAATCATGCTGCGTAGTACTAGTTTTACCTCTTGTACTTTCATTCACAAGCGTAGGAATTTTAACTTCGAGGCTTATAATCTCGCTAAATTTGCTTGTAATTTAGCCGTAGGTAGGTATGTTTGGTTGGGCAACCCCCATGACCCAAACCGTGTACCTATGAACATTTTGTTGAATCAATAAAGTGGCGAGATTTCTTAAAAAAAAAAGACAAAAAAAAGAGTATTCTAAAAAAAGAGTTGGGAAAGACAGGGAACACTATGAACTCTGAAGCACTGTGCCAGAAGGTCTGGAAGGCTGGAACCAGTAAAAATTGCTAATAGCTTCAGCTTCCACCGATTTATTATTTGAGAAAGAGCATCACGACGAACATAATTGACCGAATGAAGTTCATACGGGATCTCGATCCACAATGATATATTACAATGAACCAAACGAATGGCAACGGAAAGCTCTGTTCCCTTATTCCTCTCCTCTGAATCTGCTTGGCTTTTAGGCCCCTTCCTGCCTGCCTGATCTCTCAACAATAGTCTCTACTTCCTCTAACTGCTCTGCTTCCTGAATCATCTACTTCCCCTCGGAGGTCTGCTTCTCGAACTCCTCGACATATCTCGCAAAGTTGAGGATGATTCTCTTGCCTTCAGGGGTGATGATGCTCTCTGGGTGGAACTGGACCCCCTGGAAGAGTTACACCATACCGGTTAGCACTCGCGAGAGCGATAGGAGAATTGTGCCTAAGCGACACATAATGTGTGGGGTTGAGAAATACCTGGATATGCGTGTACTTCTTGTGGCGAGCAGCCATGACAAGTCCATCTTCAGTCCATGCCGTGACTTCCAGTTCATCGTGTGGGAAGCTTTCCTCCTCAATGACCAAGCTATGATATCTTGCGGCGGTAAAAGGGCTGTTCATCCAAGTGAGGATCATGTCAAATCAGAAGCTCAATTTGTACAAGTGCCAGACTGAACAAGGAAACAAACAGAAACATTTTCCGTGGTTGAAAAAAAAAGATACCTCCATTCTAGCATACTATCATCAATACTAACTGAATATGTTGAAAATCAGACTCGCGGTTGCATGGAACATGTTACAAAATTTCTCAAGACAAACCTAAGTGCGTGCTCTAAACAGGTAAAGTAGAGCTCAAAAGCATTCCTGGTTATCATAAAAACAGAAGCAAAGACAATATGTGTGCAGTTCAATATTTACAATAGCAGTGTCAGTCGACTGTTATATAATGTAAGCTAGAACCGAACAATCCATGGTTTACTTAATTGTTGAGAAATCATACTTTGACAAACCCTCGAATATGGACTTTCCTAGAACTTCGTCATAGTAAACTGGAGAGCTTTTTCCATGCATCACACCAGAAGGAACGCGGATAATCTTCCCTGTATATTCATATAGAAGAAAAAACATCAGCAAGACTGAATAACAGATCATGGAAAACCATGTGTCCATAGAGATAAATCTAACCTCCAAATGCCTCTCCAATGCATTGCAGACCCATGCAAACTCCGAATATTGGGATGGTTGGCCCAAGTTCCAGAACAGTCTGCAATGATATACCTGAATCTTGCGGTTCACCTAAAGAAGAAATATGAATGTTATTCGTAAGGTCAGAAACTTTAAACTGTTATGAGAATCGGTAAGAGAAACCAACCAGGCCCTGGAGAAATAAGGATTCCTCGTGGTTTCATCCTACATAAGATTAAGTAAAGGAACATCATCAACAAAGTTGTAATACGGTATAACCCCTTTAGTTGGGCCAGAATGAAACTAAATTACAATTGAAGAGGTGCTCAGAGAACTATACCTCTTTACCTCCTCTATGGTAAGTTCATCATTACGGTACACCTCAAAATTTAATCCAAGCTCCCCCATATACTGCATCAAACACTCAATTTCAGCAAGACGTGTTTTCTCATAGCATGTGTTCATGTCATATTAAAAAAGGTGCGAAAAATAGATTTAACCATCTCATAAGTACGTGCATCTGAAACAGACACCAAACCTAACCAAATAATGCATTCTTGATTCTAATTTGGATCTTTCAGACGAGGAATGCTTCTTAGGTCATACTTTAAATGGAAAATCTTTGAGAATAGATTTCAGAGGATCCAACTTTGTACTTCTAATTAAAAAACATTCTTGCGACTTTGGTTGCCAAATGTTACCCTCTGTTGTTAGGATTTATTAGAACTGGGCATTAACAGCATGTTTAGCAGATTCGTGCTAATTCTCAAATGTAGAAATATGCTTAGCAGATTCATGCTACTTCTCAAATGTAGAAATACATTTGTGTAAGACTTCTAAAAGAACATTGTGATAAAACATAATATAAGGTTAAAATAGCAAGATAAATTCTTGTACCAGACCATATATAGTTCTGAATCCCTAAAACAACATTCCATGCTACGAATAGTATACTTGAGGGCGGTGGAATCTTTTTCTCCTTTTTTAAATGGAAAAACAACTTTTGACTGGAAAATATGGCCTGACTCAACCGATAATGCGACTTCCGCTCGAACCAGTTCGCACGGCAAAAAAGAAAATCGTGGGAAGAAAAACTCTATGAACATTGAAACGTTCGGATCAACCCACGAAGTGACTCCTCTACGCCGGCAAAGATATGGCATACACAGACAGACACACCAGAAGCAGCCGTAATGCGAATAGGCCAGGAGCATGTGAAACCATGTATACCTGGCACAGGTTGTAGGTAAAGCTATCATAGTTGTCGATGACGATGATGGGCTGCTTCACCGCGGCCGGGGTTCCGTCACGGTAGGCCACCGGCGCCGCCGCGGCCGGCCCGGCGGCGAGGACCACCGGCGTCACCGCCCTCCTGCCCCTGAGGGCCAACCCGCCGCTCTCAGGATCTGCGAGGGGAAAGGCCAATCGATCTGAGATTCGGCAGATCCGCCAGAAAACAACAGAGGCATGTATAGAACCAGGGACATGAGCGGTTCGTACGGAGAGTGGCCGGAAGGCGCGCGAAGCCGGCAGCGGGGGATGTCGCCCGAGCACGCAACGTAGTGGCGGCGGCCGCCGGTGAAGAGGCGGCGGCGAGGTGGGAGAAGGCCATGCCGGCGAGGAGGGTTCCGAGGCGCGCGGCTTGCTGGGTTTTTGTCCGTGGCGGGGAAGGGGTCAGGAACGGAACGGGAGAAAGCGAGCTGCGTGCTTGCAGTTATATATAGAAATACAAGGGAGGGATTTCGGATTGGATTTGGACGGCATCCATTTTCTTCAGCGCGCGCAGTAAGAAATGGAAAGAAATTCAGCAGTGCCCATAAAACTGCTCGGGGCCTACTAACGCCGGTCGGCGGCGCTATCTGCCGACGACCGGAGACGTGGTCAGAAGCTCACTCGTGCCCGGCGCCTGCCACGGCACGAGGAAGGCGTTGCTTCTGTCGTTTTTTTTTTCTTCCGTGTAAAACACTGAACGCATGCACGCACATGGTCTCGCGCTAGGAAACGTCGCTACCGATCACCGGTGTCTCAATCGGGGTGGAGGACGCCGGTCCTGCTCCGCCGCGGGGGCGAAGGGGGCGGGTAGGTGGGGAGGCGGCTGGCGATGTGGTCCAATGTTGGAATTCAGAATTTTCAGAACGGATCGGTCAGATCTTGGCTTCAGTCGTTCCTTTCATTTCATCCATCTCTAGCGGCGGTCACATGTACTGTATACAGGAACCACAACGAACATCAGATGCTAGGCGAAAGCACGACCGGAAGGCATTGATACTCGTGTGGCAAATTTTAGCCTAGGAGAAAACTACACGTGATCCAAATGCAGCTCTGTACGAGTCGACCTACCTGTGTCTATAATCGCCGGAGCTACGACTGGTGAGGCATCTCTCCCTCCTCTACTGATTGTCTCGAAATAAACAGTAAATCGCCGATCTACATGTGGGGATTCTCTCCGCCTCCCGCTCAACGATTTCTTAAATAAAATACTCCTACTCACTAGCGGGGAATCTCTCGAACTCGTGACAAATTATTATTTGTCACGAACGTCTACGTCGCATCAGTATGGTTACTGTTATTATTTTTTAAACATAGACAAAGGGCATTTTATATCTAATGTTTATCAAGAAAATCAGTGAGCAACACAAATGGAGGACAACGACAGAAAAACAACGTGTAAAATGTACAATTACATCAAAAACCACATTGGCGATTTTTCCTGCGATTGTTCGCTGTTCGTTGAAGCTTGAATATACACTGAGCGCCATGCAAGTCATTGAAGACCACAATGACCACTCGCTAACAACGATGCCTACTAGCCACTAAAGGAACATCAACTAAGTCAACACCCCACACGCGATTACCCCTTTGCCTCTCCTCCAAACAAACATGCGGCTAGGGTTTCTGCCTCCCGCCGGCGACGCCGCCAATCTGCCTCGTCTTCTTTGGCTTTAAGGCCATGGGGCGCGGTGGATTCCGACCCTTGCCGGCGGAAGGGCTCCGTTTTTATATGTTTCTTTAAGTTTTGTTAGGTTTGTGTCCTGCTCATGAAGACGAGACGGCGGCAACTCCCTGAAGATCGAATAAGGTTCTCCCTGCCTAAACTCCGTCCCGGCAGTGTGTCTAGTGTCGTCGGAGGGCGTGTGGAGGTGCGTCGCTGGCGGGTCTCGCGGGATTCGTTCCGTGGTTGTCTTTGGTAGATCCGCTCGGTTTCAGTCTTTGTTAGTGTGTCTTCGGGTTGGATCCTTTTGATCTATACTTCTCTTCATGGACGAGGTTGTTGTTTTGGTGCGATATGGCCTTAGCACGAAGACTTCGTGGCTGTTTATTCCAACAAGTTTTGCCCAGTTTCGGCGTGGCAGGGGTGATGACGGCGATGCGTCTTCAGCTCAGTTTAGTGCTTGTAGTCGTCTCTAGATGATCTACGGATCTGGATGTAATTTTTATTATTTCTAGTATTCGTTGTACTGTCATGATTGATGATGAATAAGAATTAAGTTTTCCCACAAAAGAAAAGACAACACCCCCCACGCAACGTAGGTTAGCAATCCTTCACCATCAATCCAAAGGGTTGTACAAATCGGATCTTATTGCAGAACAAAAAAAATGAAGAGGCCAAAGACGTCGGGTCAATAACCAGCCAGTTGATTCTCTTGATAGACACATCAACTGTCAAAATTCAAAGAGAACTAACATATTTACCAACACCTATTTTGAATCAGGCTTTCGCTCCGCTTTATATTAATAAAGTCGCGCATCCAAAGGATACAAGATATATTGAGAAAATCCAAAAGCTAGTCAAAAGAAAACACAACAAAACTAGCAGACAACGCTGGAACACACTAGGGTGCACTACTAAACATCTCCAACAAGACACCGAGAGAAGCACACGAGACCCGTCGACGCATCCGAGTAACACCCCCACTCATCGGCAACGCCTCCAAGAGGGTCACGACGTCAAAACTGCCACCGTCATCGTGTCAACCGAGGCAAACACCGGCTTTCACCATGAGTGTCAGTAGGTAAGGTAGGGACCAAGACGGCCCCCAAGAAGATCACAACACCCACATGCATTTGTCACCGGCTGCACTGAGGCGCAAAGCTTTCACTCGGCCCCACCCCCACCGCGTCGTGCAAGCAGACCACTAGCCCCTCCACGAGAAGGACCCCGCCACGACGGAATAGGGGGGCACCATATCCATATCATGGCTTGGCCGCCACCGGCAGCGACAACTTTGTCAAGATAACACACCACAAACACACGTGGCCACCCACATGACCGAAACACACCACCAACAGCAGGCGCCACGCTACTCGCCGAAGGGACAATCCGTGTAGCCCACCATCCGGAACCACCGTCCCGGCATTCTTGGCCCCGAGTCCGTCCTCGTTCCACGCCTACAACCACCGACCATCACAGGAGAGGACGAAAAGGCCACTCCTTCCCATCTCTAGACAACTCCTTGCCTTATGCCCCTCGACAACGACGACTATCAAGATCCAGATCGGTCCCCACCCAATGGAGGCCCAAACTGGACGGGAACTGCCCGCCCCACCGCCCCACCTTGCTCGCATGGACAAAGGGTGTGCCCCCGACGGTATAGGCCATCACACGGAGAAAGGGGAGGGACCATGGCCCATCTGGCAGCGGATCCGCGCCCGAGGCAGCAACCAGATCCAGAGAAAACGTTGGTAGGGTTTTATAAGTTCCCAAAAATGATTTTGAAACATCAAATATTTAAATGAGTCATATAAATATTTTTCCAATAATATTATGGTGAAGTCATATTATCTCCTCTCATTTTTATTATAAGAAAACCATTGGAAATATTTCAAATGGTCTCCATCGTTCACAGGAGATCATCTACCCTATCTGTCTCCCAAATCCCAGTCCCCCTGGTTTAGGGCAGGACGTGCAGCGCTGTTTATCTCAACCCGACCCAGCCCAACCCACTACCCTCTCGGTGTCTCCCAATCCACCACCATCCAAACAATGATAATCCAACCAAACATTTTCCATTCCCACCCCCGCAAAAACCCAAACTCAGCGAGCCTACCCGGAAAGAGGAAAATATTCCTCTCCCCTTAGCTCCGACGCCGCCGGCTTCCTCCGGTCGCGCCGCCGGTCAAACCCGCCATAGATCTCGACGGAAGCACGCTTACCAGGCGAGCAGGCGTCCTCTTCCCTCCGACTGGGTCGGTGTGGAGAGGAAGGCCCACTCGACGCGGCTCCTTTGGTTGGTTGGTAAGGAAACCCTAGCTTGCTCGGATCGCTGTTCGTTTTGCTCCGGTAATTTGTTCCCTGTGAACAACCGAATCCAGCCATATGTTTCTTGCTCAAGATCGATCTTAGTGAACTCCATCCCATTGATAGGATTGTCCATCTGCATCTATTCTGGTGTTGTTACCCTCAAGCGAACTATCTGATGGCAATTTATTTACTTCAGAAAAAAAAATGTAGGGGGTTCAGTATTCCACCCCTGTTTTGGTTGCTCGCAGTCAATTTATCACATGCATTGTTGCCGATGCTAGTCCGCTCCACTTGTTGCTGAAATCCCATATCCCTGCCCCAGAGGCAAGAAGAGTGATGCTCTTGTTTGTTTTGACATTTTGAACCGTGCTTTAGGATAATGTTTTGCTTTGAGACCTCATGTTTCTTTGAATGGTTGGGTGGCATCATTTGTAGGAAGGGCCTTTCTCGTATCAAGTGGTCGTCAAATCATCTTCTAACGAGCTAAAATTGCTGGATCGAAATATCAATGCTACTAATGCCGTGTGTATTTTTTTTCCTTTCATCATTGCGGGATATTGTTGGATTACAATGTCAATGTTACCTGTCCTTGTAGCCAATGCATTATCTGTAGTCCTCACTACAAAAATAGGAGTGCCCATTGACCCAAATATCCAATGTGTAGTCCACAGATTAGGTAATGCCGACTCAATTTTTTGTTGTTGAACTGCACTAGTGGCTACTTGATATTTATTTTTTTGTCTTTGGCTGCCATTATCTGAGCAATACAATTGATGTTTTGTAGCTTGTTCCAAGGTTAAATGGCGAACAGAGCAAGGTGGGTGATGAAGTTTGAAAAGGGGCTTATTGATATACTACATGAGAACAATAATTCACACTATAGGACTCCAAACGGTTGGAGAAGTGAGGGATGGAAGAAAATTGTTAAGGACTTTAATGATAGGCACCCAGATGCAGGGTTTACTAAAGTTCAAATTCAGGAACATGAGACTCAGCTGAAGAAAGACTATAAATTGATAAAATCCATCCTTCAGCGTGATGGTGTTTCATGGGACCAGAATGCTTCTATGATTAGAACAACAGATGAAATCTGGGATGAGATAATCGACGTGAGATTCTAACTCCTACTCTAGTGAATATTTATATGGCCAAGTAATATTTAATTGTTCATTTTAATTTACTAGGAGTCACCAAAAGCGCGGAAGTACCAAAGTAAGAGTTTTCCATTGCTTCAATCGCTGGAGATGTTACTTGAAAGTATTTTTCTTCCCTTTCTAATTGGTTCAGAAGCATTGTTGAAAGGGCGACACCGCTTAACCAATCTGCTACTATGATAGGGGATATTCCTGAAGGAGTTGGGAATATTGATGAGGAGGACAACAACACCAGCACACTGCGAAGCATGTCTAGAAGACTTTCTGCACTGGTTCCTGGAAGCATGGACGAGGGTGAGAACAATATCAGCGCACTGCAAAGAACTCTGGAGCTAGGATCACAAGGTCTGGAAGATGTCGATCTTCTGCAAAATCACGATGAAGAGGCATTGGAAAGACCACAGCCTGGGGCAGACCCAAAGCCACAACAAAGAGCCGATGAACCCGCGCAGTCAAGCTCCTGCATAGAACCACAAAAGGACAAGCGCAAGAAGCGCAAGGCGTCTGACATCCAACAGACCATGGAGGCTTATCTAGACTTCAGAATGAAACAGGCTCGCACGAAAGAACAAACCAAAAAGGACGGCAAGCAGTTCTCGATTTCAAGGTGTATCAAGGCTCTGCATTCTATGACCGATGTGTCTGATCAGGTCAGGGTTCTAGCTGCTGATGTCTTCAAGGATGCGGTGAACCGGGAGATCTTTCTCTCGTATGAGCCGAGGCTTCGCGCTCTGTGGCTGAAGAGGGAAGTCAACAGGTTACTCTGTTAATCAGCTGTTGTAGTGCAGCGCGGTGTCTCGCCATGTGTACTCATGCAATCCACACCCTGGAGTCCTTGGTACGGAGTAGGTTGTAGCGTACTTTCGGGTCATAGAAGTATTTCGTGACTCGCCATGTGTACTCATGCAATCCATGCTTCATGCCAATTATTTGGTTCCGTGATTAGTAGCGGTATGTAGTGTATCACTTTTGTTGTTTGATCTGTTTTTGCTTCGCTATTAGCTAATTTACACAAGTGTTTTTTCGGAGTTGCGTTCTACCAAAATGCCCAAAACGCCATGGATTTTCTTTTTTATTTCTCAAATGATGCTTCCATTAGCCTTGGCTTGTGGCATGATTTGAATATTGACATCATGAAATTGACGCCTCACCTTCCACGCCTCAGTGTCAGATTTTTGGTGCAGAGATAAAATCACATTAGAACTTTTGTTTGCCTCTTTTTTTCTTTTTGCTTTTGAGATATTTTTTGAATCCAGGGATGTTTGGAATGGGTGTAAAATTTGCGTGGCCATCGGTATTTAACTCAAACTTGAACTGAATACGGGTGGACACACAAAATTTACACCCGTTCCAAATGGGGCCTTAGTACAACCATTTCGTTAAACTTCAAACAGTTGTTTTAAAAGTACAACCGGAGGCCAGCCATTTGGTTCTTCAGGAACTAGTGATGCAAGCTCACACGGGGAGGAAGTCCTTCAAAACTGGATTTGTTATTGTAAGGGGATTTTGAAGTATTTATATTAAGTTAGGAACAAAGCGAGGATAAGAGAAAATTTCTTTCAATATTTTTTTGTCCAAGTGAGACATATCACATACTATTCTTCCATTTTCTTCCGAAAGGGCATTTTTTATTCTATTTCACTATTTCATTCCATCTAGATCTAAGAAAGAACCCAATGTGCAGTCCTAACATTCATCTACCTTGGTTGTGATGATAATAAGTAACAATGCGCAAAATATAATTCAGGTCGCTGCATCAATAGAAAGAGGGCGGCGTTACCCTGGCAACTGGCATCTAATAGCCACTGCTGTAGGACAACAAATGGATGATTCGGAGGGCGCAATGCACCCGGCTTCAAAATGCCCATACAACAGCGCAACCGTGTAAATATCAACCCCTGAACGCAATAGTATTCAGTGCAATGGCAGAGAGTTCAGCAGTGCACATACAAACGTAATAAAAAAAAATGTTGCAAGCAGCATTCCATATTTTCATGTGCCATTCAGCTCTCTCGTTAACCAGGCAAGAAAACCCACATTCTTTTCACAGCCCAAGACACCATATGAGGTTGTCACAATGTCACCTTGAAAAGTGCCACATGGACACCTGCTAGCTGCTATTGGCACACACATTGCATGAACATCCAATACAATCTACCAAACATTTGCATAAAGGGGGGCTACAAGTATAAAGTAACTGGATCATGCCAGGACCCACAATCATTATAGCATTCTAACAAACAAAAGTCTGTTCATTTCTCTAACCAGGAATGCAGATTGGTGGACCAAGAAGTGGGTTTAACTTCAACCAGTCCATGGCGCTCAAGCCATTACAAGATGAAAAACAGTTCAACTATTTAACAGGTCAATGGTTATTGCATATATCCTGACAGTTCCAATACTGATATTCATAGCTCAGGCTGCATGTAATTTCACCTGTGATGGACAACCCAGGGTTAGTACTACCCATGTACTCTCTCCGTTTCTAAATATAAGTCCCTTCAGAGATTTCAATACGACTATATACGGATGTATATATACATATTTTACAGTGTAGATTTATTCATTTTGCTTTGTATGTAGTCCATATCGAAATCTTAAAAAGGTTTTATATTTAGGAACAGAGGGAGTACTATATATTTTAAATGCCAATAATAAAGCACAAGACAAGCTTTTCTGGGGCATTTTTTTTCCTGATAATGAAGTTGTTTTAGGTCTCAGGGGTAAATGGAGCTTAGCAATAGCTTAAGGTCTAATATTTTAGCCCAACAATATTAGGTTCTAAACAAAATGCTTAGAAGTTAAAGCACTCACATTATATGCCTGATGGGAATAAGTAGCAATATCGACATCCAAGGATTTCGAGACTGTCAAATGTTACGGCTATCAGTTATCAATGTCAAAAGGTCAGTCATCATTTCTATTTGTGAGGCCATTCTGATTAACATGTGGAAAAACATTGATAACCGCATCATCAATAAAATTTAAGATCCCCGCAAAAAAAACAATAAAATTTAAGATAGGTCAAAACATGAGTAATAGCACAACGTGTTGTACTCCCTATGTTTCTTTTTACTTCACATATTCGATTTTTGTCTTCAGTCAAACTTCATAAAGTTTGACAAAATTTACACTAAAAAATATCAACATCCACAATACCAAATAAGTACAATATGAAAATATATTCCATGATGGATCTAATGATATTTATATTGAATATATTTTTTTTTCTATAGACTTGATCAAACTTCAGAAAGTTTGGACTTAAGACAAAACTAATATGCAAAGTAAGAAGAAATGGAGGGAGTATAATAAGATCAAACGCAAGAAACTAACATATATATAGATGTGAAACAGGTATCATACCAGGAAACGCTAGCTTGTATAAAGTTAAAACAAGTACATTGTATAGATAGTCCAAGGAGTTTCTTTACTAAATCACAGTTCACATTTGCATCTTAAAGTTGCCAGGCTGAGTCAAAACACATTATGAAGTTTAAACCAAAATAAAGAAATTAGAGAGAAAGACAACACACCACACACAGTTGTACTACAATAGCGAAATATTTTCCTTGCCAAGATCAGAATCATAGGAAAGCCCACCCACAGAGACTATTTGATGACCAGAGCCTGAAATGATAATATGGTAAAGATACATAAAACAAATATTGATAATGATAAAAGGTAGGAAGTTTACTTGAGTTGAGTAACATTGCATTTTGTCAGTGAAGACCAAACATCAGCATTTATGTAAAGTAGACTATATAGATTAGACAAGCGTTATAATACAGGAGAATGTCCACTTGCCTTAGTAGGAGAAAGTCCCAAGACCATCACATAAGTGAGAAGAGCGAGAACTAGACTTAGGTGAAAATGACTCAACTGATAACAGTGTACTAGTGGCAAGGAAATAACAGTCACCATAGCTATTATATATGATCTCACGAACTGTAACAACAAAAGGTCATCTCCAATCTTCAGCAACATATGCATCACACCCAATGCATCAGTACAAAAAGGATACCAAGGTCCTGGAGACTCTATATGGGCACAGCATCTATTCAAATATTCACATTTCTTTATACCAAAAGCAGACAATACGCAACAAAACCAGCATATCCGACAGTAACATGCAAAGCAGAGCTACGGCATAGAGCTATCATAGCCTTCACACAGCCTAGTGTCTTGGACCCATGCTACAAGAACGGGATAGACGCACTGGTGCTGGCGCTCCTCCTCCTGCAGACCCTGCAGTGTATAGCTTCCTGCACCCTGGGCAACGCGCATCCGCCTCGAGGATCCTCTTGTGGCAGAAGAGACACAGATGGAACCCGCAAGGGCAGGGAAGGAAGCTCGAGTCTGTTGGGTCAAGATCCTCGTAGCATATCGGGCAAGATAATGGCATAGAGAGGATACTCTGATGTGCTGCACTCATACCCATCCCCCAGCAGTTGCCGATCCTCGCTGGGAAGCTCGCCTGCTTGGAGATACTGGGCAAGCTCTGTGGACGGAACGTATCATCTGGTGTCCAAGCTCTTGCATTGCTACGAATTGGCTCTGTTCTTTTTGATGTATTTGCCAGAGGTGCCGACTCACTTGTAGCTGCTGGGGGCATCGTGGTACCTAAACTCTGGTGGCAATGACTGTTATCATCGACTGAAAGTGCATCAGCAACAGCTTCCCAATCATCCAGCACCCCGTTTTCCTCCTCAGGGCCACTGCCCGTGTCATCATCCTCAGCATCACTCACACTCCTGGAACTGGACCATAGACTGCTCACACTGCTAAGGCTGGGGCCACCACCATTGCTGGAGCAGCGCTTACTCTGAGCACAGCCGCCACCTCGAGAGTTGTCTGAACAAGGGCTGTGCATAGGGGAGTCAAGGTCGCTGCCGCCTACTTCTTGCCCAGTAGCGCCAGCATCCTCCTTGTCATCCTCCAGAGCCCCACCCCTTGACCTTGCATCGGCGCGCCGCCGGGGGAGTGGAGGGTGTGGGGAAGCAAGGATTGGCGACCCAGCATTCGACCCTGCGCCTGATCCTGCGCCTGCTGGCAGAGGCTTGGCCGTTGCCTCCTTCCCATCCTTGACTAACCAATCCAAAACGCAAAAAGATCAGAATTTGAACCCAAAATATCATCTTGAATAAAAGTTATCAATTTGTAGCACCTAGATCACCCATGTGCCGAAATAATCAGATTCCCCTAAGTATCCCAACTCCCCCACAGGCACCCAAAGACGAGAGACGCAACTAGGATACACAGTGCAGAGATCCCAACTTCCGGGATTGGAAGGAAAAAAGACCAAGAACACATAAAGAACACATGAGCAGGCACGAGATCAGACCTTGCGACAGCCACTGCTCGCGGCGCGCGTCGAGCTTGCACTGCTTCAGCTTGGCCGACGAGCGGTTACCCTGCGGGACACGAAAAATCGGCAGATCGGATCAGAACGCCGCGCAATCCGCAACCGAACCCGGGGACGCCCCGGCCCCCAAATCGAATCGCAGATCACACCACACACACCGGCCCCTTACTTACCCTCTTCTTCTTGGCGTCGCGCGCCGCGGCCGATGCGGGCGAGGGGGCGCCGTCGTATCCCATCCTCCTCTGGGCGGAGACCCTGCGGCGGCCTGGCTCCTCTGCGGGTGCGTGCGTGTGCGGGACGGGCGAGGGAAAAAACCCTAGAAAGCGGCGCGGAGAAGAGAGAGAGAGAGAGAGAGACGCGGTGGGGGGTGGGGGAGACGAGGGAGCGCAGGGCGGCGGGATGGGTGGATGTGCAGGACGGGGATAGATAACACACGGGGCGGGGCGAGGCGAGGGAGGGCGGAGGTTATTGGGAAGAAAGAAAGCAAAGGCAAAATCTTTCCGGGGCTTTTGGCGTTTGCGTTTCTTCCCCCTTCGCTTTAATTAATCCTGGCCGGACGGGCCACAGGTGGCGGGGGAGGGAGGGAAACGGGGGGCAGGGCGTCCCCGCGAAATGACGAGACTGCCCTCGGGACGGGATGAGAAGACGGTTTGGGGGCTGGGGTCGGCGCACGAGCAGGTTGATTCCGTTGAGTGCAACGGGCCTCTTGTAAACGGGACTGTTTTTGTCTTTTTTATTAGTTGATTATTAATTTTTGTCTTTTTTTTTCATGACTACGCAAAGCTTGCGGATTACTGTATTTCATTGGTAGAAAAGTGTTGATAGTGAATACAAGAGGTGGTAAACGACACACCTAAACTCGTCGTCCTGGGAAGCAGCCCAAACCAAACCAACATCTCCAAATCCAGTGTCGGGGACGCCACAAGTAAAAAAGACAACGCCTTCACGAAGGAGAGCGATGCCGAGACGTTGTCGTTGTCCGATCCGAATAACTGGACCTAGGGTTTCCCCGATGCTTGAAAAGGGGGACAGATAATGGCCATGGCAGCGCCTCCAAGAAGAGGACGACACCCGTGGGTGTCGCCGCTGCCAGCATCGAAAGGTCTAGCACGGATTTCGCCCTGGCCGAGTCCAAGCAATCCGAAGCCGTCGGAGCAAGATTCAAAGAAGAGGAAGTTGGGTCGTAGGTCGGAACCGTCACCACGGGAAGGGGAGCTACGCCCACCGCCGAAGGAGGCACCGGACGCCACCAGACGTGCGAGCTACGGATCAGTCGGACGGGGCACGGGGGTGGGCGGTGATGGTGTCCCATATTAGGGGTCACTCACAACATTGTCTCCCGTCCAGGTGGGCCGGTGACGGGGCCAAGACCCCGAGGTGGCTAACTGAGCCCGAGGGGATGGGCCGGAGCCCGATGGGGCCAAACAAGGGCGGAACCGACCTTGCGAAGACTTACTTCTCAAGACAAGGAGGGTGGCGGCCTAGATCGCATCTCCCCATGTAAAACCCTAATCTCCTCGGTCTATATAAGGGGAGGAAGGGGAACTTCTAGAAACAACTCCTTATTTAACGTTATCTTAAATTTCGTTTCCTTATTTGACACTGAAAAACTTTTTCTTCCCTATATAACAACGAGTCTAAATTTTATGCCTTTTTATGACACTTTCATCCATTTTGAGCCTAAATAACATCGGAAAAGACTATTTTACCCTTCATGTGGTATGTGTGTGCGGGACAGTAGCACACACGCAACATCAGTGCGAGGACAGTAGCACACACGTAGCAACACATACACACGCAGCAATACACACGTACGCGCACACACACGCAGCACACTCATAGGCAGCAGCACACACGCACCCAACAGCAGCATACACAGCAACACACATGCACACAACAGCGCGCGCACACACATGCACGTACACACCCAATAGCAAGCACACACGTACACACGCAGCAGCACACACACACACATACACTCAACAGTAGCACACACGTACGCGCGCGCACACAGCAGCACACTCGCAGGCAGCAGCACACGCACGCAGCAGCAGCACACCACACACATGCACACAACACAGCGCGCACGCACACACACATGCACGTACACACCCAATAGCAAACACACACGTACACACGCAGCAGCACACACGCACACACAAACACTCAGTAGTAGCGCACACGTACGCGCACACACACGCGCACACAAACATACCACTTGAGGGCAAAAGGGTCTCTTCGGGTGTCATTTAGGTTTAAAATGGACAGAAGTGTTATAAAAGGCATAAAATTTAGACTTGTTGTTAGATAGGGAAGAATTTATTTGTCGATCAAATAGGGCATAAAATTTAGGCACGGTGTTAAATAAGGAATTCTCTCGAACTTCTAAGGTATCTCATCTAGAGAAGAATAACTCTCGGTGGCAATCTTCATCTCCATTGTAATCCCTCGCACAAGGAACCCCATCATCATGAGCAATAAGAGAAAGCGGGATCTAGGGTGTTACTCTCTGGAGGCCCGAACCTGGGTAAATTGTGCGTGCGGGCTTCGTGTCGGTTCTTCCGACCTTGCTAGGAGCCCTACCGAGGGATCCGGCGGTATTTTGCACCGTCAGTTGGCGCGCCAGACATGGGCGGGGATGGTCGGAGACCTAACCCCGAGCGCAGATTCAGAGGAGGCCGACAAATTCACACCGAGTCGGACCTTCATGTTTGGCTCTTTCGAGCTGGCAGTCTACAGTTCAGGGCGACTTTTCGACGTTTCTCCCCCGCCCTATGTTGACTACATGCGCTTCGAAACAATCGAGTTCGTTTTTAACAAGCGGGTAGAGGCAGAAGCAATCTTCCTCGGCTCGTTTCGCATCACAAGAAGATACGCACGGATTATCGCAGAGGGAGAGAGCTGGGACTTCCTCGACCCACCAACCCTCCCATGAGACCTCGATGAACATGATTTTCCCAACGGGTGCAACACACCGAAATCAGAAGCTCGCACGACGTGCGATCTACGCGACAGAGGAAGCGACCAGCAAGCACCCGCCTGGTCTGAGGAAACGGTGACGTTCAGCACGAACGACCACACCGAAAACATTGCCCACCCAGGCAAACACGCCTTGGTGCTCGATCCAATCTTCGGGGGTTGCCGCCTCCCACATGTCCTGATGGACGGGGGCAGTGGCCTTAATATCATCTTCCCCGACACTTTGAGCAAGATGGGAGTTCCCCTTTTCGGTTTGCAAAGGTCGGATGTGGGCTTTCACGGCTTCGTGCCAGGTCGCCTAGTACTCCCTTTGGGAAGGATCGAACTCGAGGTCATCTTCGGCGACGAGGATAACTTTCGAATAGAAACACTGCAATTTGAGGTCGCCCCTTTCCACATCGGATACAACATGATCTTCGAAAGGTCGACGTACATAAAACTCATGGCGTTGCCATCATACGTGCACTTACAACTGAAGATGCCATGCCCAAATGGCACGGTCACTGCCCGCGGGAGCTCGGAAAGAGCGTTCGAGGTAGAGGTCGCCAACGTGGAGCTCGTAGAGGCCACTCCAGCCTCCACGGAGCTTGAAAGAATCAAACAACGCGTAGACCCATCAGAAATAGAGCTCCTAGGACCCGTGTTCCAACTAGCTCGAGACACGAAAAAGTTTCAAGTCCACCAGGAGGACGCAAGCAAAAAAGTAAACGATCAGAGGAGACCTCTCAGAGGACCAAGAAGCAGAGCTCTTGGCCTTCCACCGAGAAAACTGGGCATATTTGTCTGGAAGCCCGCCGACATGCCAGGAGCACCTGCCGAAAAAGTTGAACACTGCCTAAACATCCGCAAGGATGCACGGGCGGTAAAGCAAGCCCTGCACCATTTTACTACAGAGAAACTGATGGCCATAGGGGAGGAAATAGCCCGACTCTTAGCAGCCGGATTCATCAGAGAGATCGCACATCCAGAATGGCTGGCCAACCCAGTGATGGTACACAAAAAGAACGTGCCATGGCGCATGTGAGTAGACTACACCGACCTTAACAAAACCTGCCCCAAGGACCTGTTCCCACTTCCAAGAACATACCAGATCATCGACTCCTCGGTAGGCTGCGAATGTCTATGCTTCCTTGACGCATATTTAGGATACCATCAGATACGAATGAAAGAATCCGATCAAGAGGCAACCTCCTTCATCACACCTTACGTGTCATTCTGCTACATTACAATGCCCTTTGGGCTCAAGAATGCCGGAGCAACATACCAGCAAACAATGCAAAAGTGATTTAACAAGCAGATCTGTCGTGGAATAGTCACGGCAGATGTCCTAGTGTGAGGACTTAGTCGTGGAGCCATCGCAATGAGGTTAGTTTAAAGGGGTTAATCAGGACAAAGGACACGGGGAGTTTATACTGGTTCGGCCCCTTGCGGTGAAGGTGAAGGCCTAATCCAGTTTGAGGTGGTATTGCTAGGGTTTCGATCACCAGGGAGCGAATATGCTTAACCTAGCTCTCGATATGTTGTCTCTTCCCCTAAACCGCCGTCGGGTCGTCCCTTTATATACACGGGTTGACGCCCAGCGGTTCACAGAATCCCGGCCGGCTCATAAACGTGTCCGGCTCGGTATCCACTCTTTCCTATCTTACAATACAAGTCATATACTTATGGCAGTTTACATCTATGGGCCCTAACTCGCCTTTGGGCTTTGGGCCTTCTTATTAAGTCTCCTTCGTAAGTCGCCATCTTCTATGTCTTCATGGGCTTCAATACAGGTAAATCACTATGAGCATAACCCGGCCCCTCCTGGGCGGTTTATACTCAATAGTTATATCCCCAACATTAGGCCCCAGGTTGATTTGAACTTGTTCATGTCAATCTTCAACACTTAGGAAAATTCCCTCTTCATTACCTTCGCAAAAATTTGTAACTCACCGTGACGTCATCTTCCGAGATCATGATAACCCGCCATGACGTCACCTGTCATTAATTTTATAAACATCCAGAAATCATATATGCATCTCCTTTTTAATGAACCTCCGAAAATCGAGGCGTCAGCCCTGTCACATATCCAATTTGGAGCTCCTCGATTCCCGTGCATGCCACTTATCCATTCACCTTATAAATAGGGCCAGGGGTCCTTTTCACTTTCCCCCCTCGGCCTCTTTGTCTTCCTCGTCTTCCTCGCGACGCACTGCTCTCGAGTCCAGCCGCCGCCATCGACCCTCTCCTCTGCATCACCCTTGGCCGCTGCATCAACCTGACTTGGTCCAGAGTTTGCTCACGCGCCTCCGCCGTTCAACAGCCTTGGTAAGTTCTTCCTCCTTCCCCCTCCGTAGATCTCATTAGCGTTCGAACGAATTCATGGAGGTTCGGCACTGTTCTTCACCTGTTCTTCGTTGTAGCATGAGGTTTGATTCAAGCTTGATATTTATCCTGTGCGGCGATAATCCTAGTCCCTTTTTCCTCATTAGAGCATCTCTTTTAGGTAGAAAAATCCGATCTGGACCTTCATAAACTTCTCAAGTACCAGTATTTTAGGTCTGAATATATTTTCATTTTCTGACACGCGATAGATCCAAAATTGCAATACCAATCTGTGAAACCTATTTTTCATTACTTAGCCATTTTCCAACTTCAGATCCATACTTTCAATATCTGTATAGGCGGTTTAACTTCAGAAAATAATAACCTGCCAGGTACCATTAGTCCCCTCTTAAACCGCCAAGTGCCCGTCTTTGTAATTTGATAACGTCACTGTCTGGTTTAACAATTATGCATGCTTCAACACTTTCTGCCTGTTAACCATGAACCTTAAACCGGCACAAATCTTTTCCAGGTTATCGTATAAATGGCCAAATCCTTTTATTCCTGTAACTGGGTTCAATCCCGGGTTACAGAAGAAGAATTGAACGGGTGTGTTGCAACCGGCGCTTTAGCGAAAAAGGAAGACATCCACTGGAGAGCCCCCGGTCCAGAAAATCTTCCTGAGCCCAAGGATGGGGAAGTGATCGTTTTTGTTGATCATCTGAGTCGAGGGTTCAGCCCTCCCGGATCAAAAAAATTCCGTGACGTGCTTCACTTCTTCCAACTTCACCCTCAAGATATTGGGCCTAACTCCGTGTCCAATATTTGCAATTTTCAAGTGTTTTGTGAAGCCTACCTGCAAGAAGAGCCCACAGTCGACCTGTTCAGAGATTTCTTCTATTTAAACCGCCGTACTGAATTTACGGATGGGCCCAATACTGAACTTGGCGGGGTTTCAATTCAGAAGAGAAAAGACGTCAGCTTCCCTCACGCTAAGCATCATAGCCATCCCAAAGATTGGAATCAAACTTGGTTCTATTGCCAAGATACATCTCCAGCTGACGAGAATCCTCTGCCGGGTTACCGTGCTCACCGGCTTACCGATGCACATCCATTCCCCCAAAGACTCAATGCAAAGGAACGGTCCAAATATGCACCATAGCTTTCAAAGCTCAGAGCCTTTGTGGCAAACGGTTTGACATGCATTGATTTTGTCCATTGCTGGGTATCCTGGAGCATTTTGCCTTTAAGCCATCGCTCCAGTTTAATGTGTGAGTACACAGGGGATGTGAAAGACCCTCAATGCCACACTGATATTCAGCTGACTGATGCTGAAATTACTGAATCTGTCAAGAAGATGTTGGATGAACCGGTGACCGACTGTAGCAAAACAGGACTTAGTCCTTTTTGCGCTTCAAATAAACCGCCAGCTGTAAGAATTGCCCCACTCCTGCTTTAATCCATATTCTTAATACTCCCTTATGATCTTTTCAATCTTTAAACAGGGTGATGATCCGTTCTGGAAGAAGAAACCGCAGGATAAACCGGCCAAAATACCTCTTGTCAAGACCAAGGTCAACAAGAAGCCCTCTAAGAAGAAAAACACCGAGCCTACCGAGTTAAACATTGACGATGATAATCCGGAGTCAGAGGTAGAACTTGATTCACTTGGCTCTTTTTTCATACATCTCATTGACAATGATTTTTATCAGGATGACGCAGAAGCTAGCCGCGCAAATGACGTAGAGGTAACTATTCTCTCATTCGGTTCAGAACCTCTGCCCACACAGAAAACCCGACAAGCAAACCGGAAAGTAAGATTTTCTCACCCCCTAGCTTACTTGGATCCAAACTTTCTTTTGAAGAAGCAGCAACACGAAGCTCGCCGCACAACCCGGCATAGCGGCCATGGGGTCACTTCTTCCGGTTTACCGAACTCGCCAGTTCGTAAACGCCGCCCAGAGGTCTCTTCTATTTCTGACACATCTTATCCCAAGGCGGGTTATTTCCGACAACCTCTTAATCCGTCTGATTCAAACTATCAGGGAACTTCCCATTCATCCTCTGGCGAGTCCACAGGGACACAAATTCCAACCCTCAAAACTGTTCCTGGGTGAGCATTTTTAACTAACCCCTTATACCTTATGCTTGATCATTATACTAACCTGTTATTTGCGTCTCTGTCAGAGCCAAGGCCAGACCCAGTAAAAAGGCCAAATTGAACAAACCGGCTGATGACAGCGCGCCAACTGATCCGGAAAAGAACCTGGAACAGTTTGAACCAAATACTGAAGCTATTCTTGATGATCTGCCACCGCAAGATCATGAAACCTTTGTTGAACAGATGGAAATTGATCCGATGGGTCATGCTGATAAACCGCCAAGCCCAACTAAGGCTACTGATGATAAAGCCGACGATGTTGTAGTTACCGGTGTCGGGTGTACAGCCCCAGGCAACCCCACTGCTCTGTCAAAACATAGTGCCAAAGAAGAATTTTCTGCTGTTGACAAGGGCAAGTGGAAGGTGGACTTGGAAAGCTATGCCCACCTCAGCGCCCAAGATATTCATTCTGGGTTTTTAAACCATTTGCACACAAGCCGTGATTATGAAGCCGGTTTACTGAACATGATGAAGGAGCGATATGAGGTAAATGCTGTTAACTCTGCGTAAATATTCTTCCCTTAGCCGCCAAGTTTACTGGACATAAAAGAATAGAATGTTCTGCAAACTTTCAAGAACCATATAGATCAACTCCACTAGCCCGCAAGGGCCGGTTTATAATGTCAATATGAACCGGGACTTTAGAATAATAACTCTTCAATTTCGCCTGTGTAGCCCCCAAGGGTCGACTTAACAAATATGTTAAGTTGAGACTAATTATGCTGTAAGGCTCAAAATTCTTACTTAGGACCTTTATAATCCGGTTGACCATCAAGCTGATAGTTGTTATGTGCTTGGGACTTGTAATTTTTTTTTGATAAGAAGCAATAGACATTAGCCCCCAAGTGCCAAGTATATTACTTGTTATGTGCTTGGGACTTTGAATATGCACTGCTAACTAATTAATTACATGTCTCTTGCAGGCTGATCTTAACAAGAAGGAATCTCAAATCGTCGACTTTCAAGAAAATATCAAGTCGCAACAAGCCGAGACCTCCAAAGCCAAGGAAGAACTGACCAGTGCCTTAACAGCAATGGAAAAACTGAAGGAGAGCTTTAAGAACGAGTGGGCAGGTTGGGATACAGAAAAGTCAACTCTGCTGAAGAGGGCTGAGGATGCTGAGGCTGCCCTTAATCCGGTAGCTGAGGAGCTGACTGGCTTGAAACAACAAATAAATGCCATGACTGCTGCCGTATTTGGTAAATAACTTCTTCATAAGCTTTGAACATGTATTATGTAAGAGACTGCCGGTTTACCGATGTTTTTGATGATGCAGGAACTCGCATTGCTCATCTTGGCTCAGATATGCGGCAAAAACTGAAAGCCGCCTATACACTTATAGAGCAATTATATACCGGCGTACAACGGGTTATCTGCACAGCTTCCCATAATAAACCGCCCCCAACCTTGATCAAGGAGACGTTGGAAAGGCTGGCGATGATGCCTGCATGGTTTGAAGAGCTAAAGAAGTCAGCTGCCCGGGCGGGTGCTCTTACTGCACTAACTCGGGCCAAAGCTTGGATATCTGATCTTGATCCGGCCGATGTGGGAAACGGCTACCCGAGCATAAAGGAGGACGGGTCAGAGTTTAATAACGATGACCTCAGAGCCTTGACGAGGGAAATGCGCCCATTGGCTAGAAAATTGGCTGAAGAAACCGATCTTTCACATTATCAGTCGATTTATGATGCCAACAACAAGAGAGTTAACGCGCCAACTTATGATGCTCCAAATCTTATTCCTCCAATCCGTAAGCATACCTATGCCCCTGATGTTGACCCCTCCATACTTATAAGTGATGAAGCTGTATTCAAGGCCTTAACTGGGATCGATTGGACCACCATTGACTTCCAGCCACTGGGTAGAGAGGAGGAAGATGAACCGGCGCTGGATGATCCGCAACCTTCAAGTCAGCCAGGCCAGGACTCGTAAACCGGGGGCCGGTTTAGCAGCTGCTTTCTTTAAGACTTGTTAAAACAATTATTCTTTTGGGCACCAAACGCCTTGTAATAGGCTAGCTTAAACTCTTGTTCTGCTATGCCATCATGCATATTTACTTTGCATGACACTGCTAATCCACCATGTTAAGATATGCCACTTATGCTTATAATATTAACAATGTGGAATCTACTCCTGCATGCAATGGATTAAAAGTGTCCTGGCGGTTTACCGCTGGACGGGTCATAACGCCCAATATAAAACCATGGAAACTAACATAGCTTATACCCAAGGCTGGACTTTCAGAATAACCAAATTTGAAATATATCATACCTGTGATATTTGATCACACTGTTGGTTTACCAAACCGGTGTAGTAAGGGGGAGAACCCAAACTTTGAGCACTGGTAATTATCATAGATTGCTTGGCTTATGAACAAAACCAGGCCGGGTTAATAAACACCGGATATTATCTTATCTCATACTGGCGACTTATAGTCAAAAGCCAGGCCGGGTTAATGAACACCAGATGAATTATGATCATAAAGCATTATAAGCCTCATCAAATAAACCTCAAAAACTATGGAATAAAACAAACGAAAAAACGAGGCTTTTCATGGGCTGCCAGGCCGAAAATCGAGTGCTTTCACGGGCCGCACAGCCACTGAGTTAAACCTATATACAAACCTTATAAGATGGACCTCACATAACCAATCGTCGTTTTAACTTTGACAAGTTCAGGGTCTGTATAAGATTGACTTGTCAAACGTTCGGCGGGTCATTCCAGGAATACCTGGGCGGAGTGGCTTACTTAAAAAGGCAGAATAACCCAGGGTTTTAGGTGAATACACCTGGCTTCCAAGCCTGGCTTTTAAGCCTATTACAAGGGTTATACAAACTCTTTGTTCTTTAGAATCAAGGAGCCCCCAAGTAATATTTTTGAGCTGTGCTCAAGGGGCACCTATGTTTGAGCTGTGATTTTGCAACAGACTCTCTTTGGTACCTTTAACCTGGGTAGCAAGCCCCCAAGTTTTTTTTTCAGTTGGCTTATAAGCCGGTTCAAAGGGTAATCATAACTTCGCTCATAAGCCGGAAGCCCCCAAGTAACCAAAGACTCATTAAGAAAAAACGACAGAGGCCCTGCTTTAGCAGGGGTGCCGATTTAATATATACATTGTCAAAAATATGTACATCAGAAGAGCCAATGGCTCAGGTGTAGTAAGGCCGAAGATGAGCAATATTCCACGGCCGGCGAGTCTCTTCCTCCGACGTGTGTGAGTCCTTGTGGTCTCGAACATCAATAAGGTAGTATGACCCGTTGTTCAGATTCTTGCTGACCACAAAGGGTCCTTCCTAAGGTGGGGATAACTTGTGCATATCAGTCTGATCCTGGATAAGCCGGAGCACTAAGTCGCCTTCTTGAAAGGTTCTGGTCTTGACCCGGCGGCTGTGATAACGACATAGATCTTGCTGGTAAATCGCCGAACGAGCCGCTGTGAGATCACGCGCCTCGTCTAACAGGTCAAGTGCATCCTGACGTGCCTTTTTAGAAGGTTTCCATGCAAAGATGTCCCGGTTCTCACGGATGAACTCGATGAGCGCGCTGTCCTATTTCGGATCCATATTAGCACTGATGCTGAACTGCTTGGATGAATCGCCAGGAACAAAATCAACCATCTTAGTGTCATCTGCCGATTTAAACTTCAAAACCGGATCATGCTCTGTAGTTGGCTTTTTCGAAGACGTCATATCCGCCGGATCAACATTGTCCTTGTAAAATTTTAACTCCTCCATTGCACAAACCGACTCAGCATAAGCTGCATCACCCTCTTCACATTCCAAGGCTATCTTTCGGCTCCCATGTACTGTGATGGTCCCCTTGTAACCCGACATCTTGAGCTGCAGATAAACATAACAAGGCCGTGCCATGAACTTGGCATAAGCCGGCCGTCCAAACAGAGCGTGATACGGGCTGTGAATTTTGACTACTTCAAAGGTCAATGTCTCTGACCTAGAGTCATGATCATCTCCAAAGGCAACTTCCAGAGCTATCTTACCAACAGGGTACGCCGACTTACCAGGCACCACACCATGGAAAACTGTATTCGACGGTTTAAGATTTTTATCTGTCAACCCCATGCGACGGAAAGTTTCGTAATAAAGGATATTGATGCTGCTCCCTCCGTCCATGAGTACCTTGGTAAACTTATACCCTCCAACCTGGGGTGCAACCACCAATGCTAGGTGACCCGGATTATCAACCCGGGGCGGGTGATCTTCCTGACTCCACACGATGGGCTGCTCAGACCAGCGCAAGTAACGGGGAACCGCCGGTTCAATGGCGTTCACTGCCCTTTTATGAAGCTTCTGATCCTGTTTGCATAAATTTGTGGTGAAGACGTGGTACTACCCACTATTCAACTGCTTTGGGTTACTCTGATACCCAGATTGCTGCTGCTGATTCCCCTGACCTGACTGTTGATGGTAGCCACCCTGATTGCCTTGATTGCCCTGATTACCTTGGAATCCAGAACTAGAACCGCCACCGCCGTAACCCGGCCCATGAGAACCGGACCCTGAACCACCACCCGGTCCATGATTGTCTTGAAAAAGATTGAAATTTTTATACTCCTTCATGATGTAGCAATCCTTCCAGAGGTGGCCAGACGGTCTTTCTCGCGTTCCATGCCTTGGGCAGGGCTGATTTAGCATCTGCTCAAGATTAAAGCCTGACCCTCCGGCCCGTGGGGGCGGTTTACCTTTACGATGCTGGCCATTATTCTGTGCGTTGGTGTTAGCCACAAAGTCCAAACTATTATCAGCTTTGCGCTTACCATTGCCTCCCTGATTCACCGGATTATGCTGCTGCCCTCTGGTGCTGCTGCTCTTCTTTCCCTTTCCCGGCTTGTCATCATCAGACTCGGGGTCCTTGGTACCATCAGAGTCAGCGTACTTAACCAGAGCCGTCATCAGCTCTCCCATGTCATTGCAGTGGCGCTTGAGCTGACCCAACTTCTGCTTAAGAGGCGTATACCGGCAATTCTTCTCCAACATTATGACCGCTGAACCGGCATTGATGCGATCCGATGAATGTAAGATGGTCGAAACCCGGCGCACCCAATGGGTTGTGGACTCACCCTCTTCTTGGACACAGGCATCCAGATCCACAATTGACATAGGCTGCTTGCACGTATCTTTGAAATTCTGGATAAACCGGGCCTTTAACTCGGCCCATGACCCAATGGAGTTGGCAAGGAGCCCCTTCAACCAAGTGCGAGCCGTTCCATCCAACATCAGGGGGAAATATTTAGCACATGCCGCATCGCTAACATCTAGCAATTCCATGGCCATCTCATAACTCTCGATCCATGCTTCAGGAGGTAAATCGGCTGTATAGTTAGGCACCTTGCGAGGGCCCTTAAAATCCTTGGGCAGACGCTCATTACGTATGGCCGGCACTAAACATGGCACGCCCAAATTCCTAAAGGTTACACCTGGCTCCACCGAAGTTGTCAGACGAACCGGAGAAGGTTGATGGGCCGCATATCGTGTCGCCAGCTCGGCCTCTCGACGTGCTCTACCTTGATCCACCACGTTCTGAGCATCAGCACCACCGCCCGCCGGGTTATGTCCACGAGGCTGGTTATGGTTCCGCCCACTGCTTGACACAGCTGGTTCATCAATATGCCTACTGTAACTCCGGCTTGGGCGAGGGGTGGAATGAATCCGGCTTCGACTGTAAGAATAAGCCTGCTGCTGAACCAATGCTGTCTGAAGGAGCTCTCTAGCCCTCCGCATCTCAACCGCCGTTGGAGACTCGCCTTCAACCGGGATAGCCGCCAATCATGACGCCGCAGCGATCATGTTATCCAAAGGGTTAGAGTAATGACCCGGTGGTGTTGGCATGTGTTGCGGCAGGATATTGTTCTGACGAGGCGGATCCGTGGTGCACGGCTGAACCGGCGCTCCCGTCCCAGGCGCTTCAACCCGGTCCGCCACTGGCGGGTTACTGGTTCCTGCTCCTGGCGTGTTAAAGAGGTTCCTCGCCTCGTAAACCGGTGGCAGGTGAGACAGATGCCTCCTCCTCATGACTTCGTTTGAAGCGTTCTGATCTAGCATGAGCCGGTAAGACTCCGACTGAATCCGCTGCGCCTGAGCATCCAACGTAATCCGCTCCGTAGCCATCCTGGCATCTTCAGCTGCCAGGTCTTCCTTAGCTTGAGCTATCTGATCTCGCAATTTCACGACTTCCGCGTTATGCTGATCTTGATTATCCGGGCTAACCTCCGTCATCAGCAGTGTTGCCAAGGCGTCTAGTAAACCGGACAAGACTTGAGCCAGCGGGCGCGCAGGGCCTCCTGCCCCGGCTGCCATCGCCGCTGCTGACCCGGAAATCAATGCCGCTGCAGTTGAAGAGTGCTGCACTGGCTGCGTACCGGCCATGAAGATTGCAACCCGGTTCGGCGGCTCGTAGGGGTCCGGAATACTATCACCATCGGAATAGCCCCCAAGCCGACCGTCTTGCAGTCGGTACAATGACTCGGTTTCACCGGTGGATGACTCGCCATCAGAATAGACAACTGTCTCACCGTCAGATACTGATTTATCCTCAGATTCCGCACCATTAATGAATCCCACGAAGGTACAACTCATGGCGGGCTGAACTCGGGCGGGTTTTGCATGCTGAGCCGTCTCGATGATATCGGTGCAGGTGTCCGGCTCAGGGCCCGGTTCGCCGATCTTGCCAATGAAGACGTGAATTCCATCGAAGGGGACCCGGTACCCGTACTCAATTAAGCCGGCCTCGGGGCCCCAGCCTTCATCGTCGATGTAGAGCTTGCCGCGACGACTCTTGGTCATCCGACCCATAGCGTATCCCTTGATCCCTTCGAAGTTGCCCTTCAAGAACTCGAAACCACCATGCGCTGGACCCACGGTGGGCGCCAACTGTCGTGGAATAGTCACGGCAGATGTCCTAGTGTGAGGACTTAGTCGTGGAGCCATCGCAATGAGGTTAGTTTAAAGGGGTTAATCAGGACAAAGGACACGGGGAGTTTATACTGGTTCAGCCCCTTGCGGTGAAGGTGAAGGCCTAATCCAGTTTGAGGTGGTATTGCTAGGGTTTCGATGACCAGGGAGCGAATACGCTTAACCTGGCTCTCGATCTGTTGTCTCTTCCCCTAAACCGTCGTCGGGTCGTCCCTTTATATACACAGGTTGACGCCCGGCGGTTCATAGAATCCGGGCCGGCTCATAAACATGTCCGGCTCGGTATCCACTCTTTCCTATCTTACAATACAAGTCATATACTTATGGCGGTTTACATCTATGGGCCCTAACTCGCCTTTGGGCTTTGGGCCTTCTTATTAAGTCTCCTTCGTAAGTCGGCATCTTCTATGTCTTCATGGGCTTCAATACAGGTAAATCACTATGAGCATAACCCGGCCCCTCCTGGGCGGTTTATACTCAATAGTTATATCCCCAACAAGATCGGCGCCAATGCGTAGGTCTACATCGATGACATTGTGGTTAAGTCACGACAGGGCTCTAGCCTCCTTGGAGACCTCCAACAGACCTTCAACAACCTCCACAACTTCTCCATGAAGCTGAACCCCGAAAAACGTGTGTTCAAGGTCCCCGCAGAACAGCTCCTGGGCTTCATAATATCTCAACGAGGAATCGAAGCAAACCCAGAAAAGATCCAAGCAATACTGAACCTAAAACCTCCAGAGACAATGCGAGAGGTGCAGAACCTCGCAGGATGTGCGGCAACTCTAAACAGATTTATCTCCCGGCTGGGAGAGAAAGCACTCCCACTGTATCGCCTCCTAAAGAAAGGAGACAAGTTGTACTGGAGCGACGAGGCCAATGCAACTTTTGAAGACCTCAAGAGGCTATTGCAGTCCTATCCACTCCTTGCTTCCCCAACTTAATCAAAACCAATGTTATTGTACATATCAGCAACCACCCAAGTGGTCAGCGTGGTCATCACGATCGGAAGGGAGGAGGCCAGAAAGACACGGCGAGGTGCAACACCTAGTGTACTACGTCAGTGAGCTACTAACACCATGCAAGACAAGGTACCCGCACTACCAAAATATAACCTATGGAGTATCCATGGCCGCATTACTTACAAGCAAACTCAATCACAATGGTCAGCCATGCCCCACTCTCTGATATCATCAATAACAAGGATGCAACTGGACGAGTGGCTAAGTGGGCGATTGAACTCCTACCATTCGAGACCCCCTAAAAACATGTACAACAGTGATATCCCAAGCAACTTCTAACTTTCTGGTTGAATGGACAAAGGCCTAACAGGTCCCGCGAGCTCCCTCCTAGGAGCGATACAATGAGTGGTGCCCCTTCTTTGTCGGCCTCGCTGTCCGGAAATAGTCCGGATGATTCTCCAGTGTTGCGCCGCTTAAAGGCTACCATCTACCAGGGCAGAGGGTCAAACCGGACTCTGCAGGTTGTACTAAAGGATCTTGATCAAGTGATGGAGGCTGAGACTAAGGTAAATGGACCCAGTCCTTTCCCCTAGTAGCCCTCGGGCCTGAATTAGATTACAACATAATGTGCTTGAGGCTTTGTGTATTCCCTCGCAGGCCCTTGTTGCTCGCAGAGCGAAGCTCGCTGCCCGAGCCCACGAGCTGAGGCAACAGGTGGTGTGATACATATCCAATGTATCTATAATTTTTTATTGTTCCATGCTATTATATTATCAATCTTGGATGTTTTATATGCATTATTATGCTATTTTATATCATTTTTTGGGACTAACTTATTAACCCAGTGCCAAGTGCCAGTTGCTGTTTTTGCCTTTGCAGAAAATCAATACCAAACGGAGTCCAAATGGAATGAAACTTTTTGATGATTTTTCTTGGACCACAAGACACCCAGGAAGGTTCGGGAGGAGGCCATAAGAGCCACGAGATGGCCACAAGCTCGGAGGGCGCGCCCTAGGGGGGTGCCCCCCAAGCTTGTGGGCCCCCCGTGGCACTTCCAACCCTAATTTTTCTTCTATAAATACCCAAATATTCCTCGTAGACCAGAGGGCACACCAAAAATACTTTTCCGTCGCCGCAAGTTCCAGAACCATGAGATCCCATCTAGAGGCCTTTTTCGGTACTCTGCCGGAGGGGGATTCGATCACGGAGGGCTTCTACATCAACCTTGCCGCCCTTCCGATGATGTGTGAGTAGTTTACCACACACCTACGGGTCCATAGCTAGTAGCTAGATGGCTTCTTCTCTCTCTGTGATCTTCAATACAATGTTCTCCTCGATTTTCTTGGAGATCTATTCGATGTAATCTTCTTTTGCGGTGCGTTTGTTGAGATCCGATGAATTGTGGGTTTATGATCAGATTATCTATGAATATTATTTGAGTCTTCTCTGAACTCTTTTATTTATCATTAAGATAGCTTTGTATTTCTCTCCGATCTATTGATTTGGTTTGGCCAACTAGATTGATTTTTCTTGCAATGGGAGAGGTGCTTTGTAATGGGTTCAATCTTGCGGTGCTCAATCCTAGTGACAGAAAGGGACATGACACGTATTTGTATTGTTTCCATTAAGGATAAAAAGATGGGGTTTATTCATATTGATTGGATCTATCCCTCTACATCATATCATCTTGCTTAAGGCGTTACTTTGTTTTTATTAACTTAATACACTAGGTGCATGCTGGATAGCGGTCGATGTGTGGAGTAATAGTAGTAGACGCAGACAGGAGTCGGTCTACTTGTCTCGGACGTGATGCCTATATACATGATCATTGCCTTGGATATCTTCATAACTATGCGCTTTTCTATCAATTGCTCAATAGTAATTTGTTTACCCGCCGTATGCTTTCTTTCAAGAGAGAAGCCTCTAGTGAAAACTATGGCCCCGGGGTCTACTTTTATTATATTATTTTCAGATCTACGAAATCAAAAACACAAAAATACCTTGCTGCAATTTATTTACTTTTATCTTATTTAGCACTTTTACTTATCTTTTATATCCATCACTATCAGATCTCATCCTTGGAAGTAACTGTGAAGGGATTGACAACCCCTTTATCGCGTTGGGTGCAAGTATTTGTTTGTTTGTGTAGGTGCAATTATTGGAGACTTGTGTGTTCCTCCTACTGGATTGATACCTTGGTTCTCAACTGAGGGAAATACTTATCTCTACTTTGCTGCATCACCCTTTCCTCTTCAAGGGAAAAACCAACGCAATCTCAATAAGTAGCAGTAAGAATTCCTGGCGCCGTTGCCAGGGAGGATCTACATCAAGCCTACCAAGTACCCATCATAAACTCTCATCTCTTGCATTTACATTATTTGCCATTTGCCTCTCGTTTTCCTCTCCCCCACTTCTAAAATGTTTTCAGAAAAATACATAAATATTTGCCTTTTTATCTGCCTTCTTTCCGTTTGCCTTTATGTCTTACTTGCTTTGTTTGCTTGTTCGCTTGGCATAATTGTATGTTTATTCAAAATCAGGAGTAAAAAGTTTATGGATCCTCATCCACTTGCTAATCTTTTTAGAAGATCCAACTATGATGAACCAATTGATAGTGAGTTGAGTGCACTAGATTATCTTTATAAAGTTTTGCTTGAAATTCATGAATCTGAAAATTGTGATGAAGTGTTAAAAGAAGAAATTTATAAAGTGATTCATGATAGCTCCTTGAATGAAAAGCATGATTGTAATGATGTTATTATAAATTATATCAATGTCAATTGTGCTAATAATATGCAAAACCCCAAGCTTGGGGATGCTAATTTTGATATGTCCACTACTTATTGCAATGATCATGATTAGGGTGATTCTTCTTATGATCTTGAAAATTTATTTAAGCCTCATGATGAATATGTTTGCTATAATATTGAAAGTGGGTTTGTAAGAGTTCCAACTTTAGGTAATAATGATCCCACTATTTTGGAGATTGATCAATCTTATGATTTTTTTTAATAAAAGTAGGCTTGGAGAAGTCATGACTTTCTTTTATGATAATCCCACTATTTTGGAAGAGTGTCAACTTTGCACGCATGTGGAACAATTAGAAAATATGTTATGTGATAGCTATATTGTTGAATTTGAATATGATCCCACATGCAATTATTATGAGAGAGGAAAATATCACTGGTACAACGAGGTGCTATACAAACGGTTTTTAACCTCTTTCCGCGACGGCATTTTGAACCGTCGCCAAGTGAGTTTGGGCGATAGGGGGTCCTTCCCACACGACCCAGAAACCGTCGGGGATAGGCCCTCCGGTCACACACGCTGGGCAAAATGAGCTCGTGTGCGACGGGTGAGCGATCAAATACGATTATACGTTGTTGTGTTAAAAAATATATAATTATACAATCCCAATCGTTTCCGGTCGTGAGTACATCCCACACAGTCAGTCCCAAAAAAACATTCATGTTCGTATGTACATTCCACACAGTCAATCCAAGGAATACGTTTGCGTTCGTATGTACATCCCACACAGTCAATCCAAGAAGTATGTTTCTGTTCGTATGTACATCCTGAAGAAAATATGCCCTAGAGGCAATAATAAAGTTGTTATTTTATATTTCCTTATTCATGATAAAGGTTTATTATTCATGAGAATTGTATTGATCAGAAACTTAAATACATGTGTGAATACATAAACAAATACCATGTCCCTAGTAAGCCTCTACTAGACTAGCTCGTTAATCAAAAATGGTTATGGTTTCCTAACCATAGACATGTGTTGTCATTTGATAACGGGATCACATCATTAGGAGAATGATGTGATGGACAAGACCCATCCGTTAGCTTAGCATAATGATCGTTAAGTTTTATTGCTATTGCTTTCTACATGTCAAATACATATTCCTTCGACTATGAGATTATGCAACTCCCGGATACCGGAAGAATGCCTTGTGTGCTATCAAATGTCACAACGTAACTGGGTGATTATAAAGATGCTCTACAGGTATCTCCAAAGGTGTTTGTTGAGTTGGCATAGATCGAGATTAGGATTTGTCACTCCGAGTATCGGAGAGGTATCTCTGGGCCCTCTCGGTAATACACATCATAAGCTTGCAAGCAAACGACTAAGGAGTTAGTCACGAGGTGATGTACTATGGAACGAGTAAAGAGACTTGCCGGTAACGAGATTGAACTAGGTATGAAGATACCGACGATCGAATCTCGGGCAAGTAACATACCGATGGACAAAGGGAATTACGTATGTTGTCATTACGGTTCGACCGATAAAGATCTTCGTAGAATATGTAGGAGCCAATATGGGCATCCAGGTTCCGCTATTGGTTATTGACCAGAGAGGTGTCTCGGTGATGTCTACATAGTTCTCGAACCCGTAGGGTCCGCACGCTTAACGTTCGATGACGATATAGTATTATATGAGTTATGTGTTTTGGTGACCGAATGTTGTTCGGAGTCCCGGATGAGATCACAAACATGACGAGGAGTCTTGAAATGGTCTAGAGGTAAAGATTCATATATAGGACGATAGTATTCGAACACCGGAAGTGTTTCAGGGGGTACCGGGTACTTATCGGGTCACCGGAAGGGGTTCCGGGCACCCCCGACAAAAGATATGGGCCTTATGGGCCAAGAGGGGAAACGCACTAGCCACAAGGGGCTGGTGCGCCCCCCCATATGGGCCGAACCAGGAGGAGAAGGAAAGAGGGGAAGGGAAAGGAAAGGGGGGGGGGGGGGATTCGGCCTCCCCCTTCTTTCTCTCCCCCCTCCTCTTTCCTTCCCCCTCCGGCATATATGGCAGGGGGCGCGCGCGCTTGGGAGGAGCCCAAGTAGGATTCGGTCCTACTTGGGGCGCCTCCTGGCCTCTCCCCTCCCCCTCCCACCTATATATATATGTGGGAGGGGGGCACCTAGCACACACCAGATCAATTGTTAGCCGTGTGCGGCGCCCCCCCTCCACAGTTTGCACCCCCGGTCATATTTTCGTAGTGCTTAGGCGAAGCCTTGCGGAGATCACTTCACCATCACCATCACCACGCCATCGTGCTGACAGAACTCATCTACTACCTCGACGTCTTGCTGGATCAAGAAGGCGAGGGACGTCACCAAGCTGAACGTGTGCTGAACGCGGAGGTGCCGTACGTTCGGTACTAGATTGGTTGGATCGCGAAGAAAGTTCGACTACATCAACCGCGTTGTGAAACGCTTCCGCTTATGGTCTACGAGGGTACGTAGACACACTCTCCCCTCTCGTTGCTATGCATCTCCTTGATAGATCTTGCGTGTGCGTAGAATTTTTTTTGTTTTCCATGCAACGTTTCCCAACAATGGTATCAGAGCCAGGTCTATGCGTAGATGATATGCACGAGTAGAACACAAAGAGTTGTGGGCGGTCATAGTCATACTGCTTACCACCAACGTTTTATTTTGATTCGGCGGTATTGTAAGATGAAGCGGCCCGGACCAACCTTAATGTCCACGTACATGAGACCGGTTCCACCGACAGACATGCAACTAGTTTTGCATAAAGGTGGCTGACAGGTGTCTGTTTCTCCTACTTTAGTTGAATCGAATTTGACTACGGCCAGTCCTTGAAGAAGGTTAAAACAGCAAACTTGATGAATCACCGTTGTGGTTTTTGCCGTAGGTAAGAACGGTTCTTGCTAGAAGCCCGTAGCAGCCACGTAAAACTTGCAACAACAAAGTAGAGGATGTCTAACTTGTTTTTGCAGGGCATGTTGTGATGTGATATGGTCAAGACATGATGTGATATACGTTATTGTATGAGATGATCATGTTTTGTAAAAGTTATCGGCAACCGACAGGAGCCTTATGGTTGTCTCTTTATTGTATGAAATGTAAACGCCATGTAATTGCTTTACTTTATCACTATGCGTTAGCGATAGTTGTAGAAGCAATAGTTGGTGAGACGACCACGACGCAACGATGGAGATCAAGGTGTCGAGCCGGTGACTATGGAGATCATGACGATGCTTTGGCGATGGAGATCAAAAGCACAAGATGATTATGGCCATATCATGTCACATATTTTGATTGCATGTGATGTTTATCCTTTATGCATCTTATTTTCCTTAGATCGGTGGTAGCATTATAAGATGATCCCTTCACTAAATTTCAAGATAAAAGTGTTCTCCCCGAGTATGCACCATTGCCAAAGTTCGTCGTTTCGAAGCACCACGTGATGATCGGGTATGATAGACTCTACGTTCACATACAACGGGTGTAAGACAGTTTTGCACATGCAGAATACTTTGTTTAAACTTGACGAGCCTAGCATGTACAGACATGGTCTCGGAACACTGGAGACTGAAAGGTCGAACGTGAATCATATAGTAGATATGATCAACATAGAGATGTTCACCATTGATGACTACCCCATCTCACGTGATGATCGGACATGGGTTAGTTGATTTGGATCACGTATCACTTAGATGACTTGAGGGATGTCTATTTAAGTGGGAGTTCTTAAGTAATTTGATTAATTGAACTTAATTTATCATGAACTTAGTCCTGATAGTATTTGCATATCTATGTTGTAGATCAATGGCCCGTGCTACCGTTCCCCTGAATTTTAATGCGTTCATAGAGAAAGCTAAGTTGAAAGATGATGGTAGCAAATACACGGACTGGGTCCGTAACTTGAGGATTATCCTCATTGTTGCACAGAAGAATTATGTCCTTGATGCACCGCTAGGTGACAAGCCCCCTCCCGCTAATATAGACGCTTTGAACGTCTGGCAGACGCGGTCTGATGACTACTCTATAGTTCAGTGTGCCATGCTTTATGGCTTAGAACCGGGACTTCAAAGACGTTTTGAACGTCATGGAGCATATGAGATGTTCCAAGAGTTGAAGTTAATATTTCAAGCAAATGCCCAGGTTGAGAGATATGAAGTCTCCAACAAGTTCTATAGCTGCAAGATGGAGGAGAACAGTTCTGTCAGTGAACACATACTCAAAATGTTTAGGTATCATAACCACTTGACTCAGCTGGGAGTTGAACTTTCGGTTGATAGTGTTATTGACGGAGTTCTTCAATCACTGCCACCAAGCTACAAAGGCTTCGTGATGAACTATAATATGCATGGGATGAACAAAACAATTCCCGAACTCTTCGCAATGCTTAAAGCTGCGGAGGTAGAACTCAAGAAGGAGCATCAAGTGTTGATGGTTAACAAGACCACTAGTTTCAAGAAAAAGGGCAAGGGAAAGAAAGGGAACTTCAAGAAGAATGGCAAGCAAGTTGCCACTCCCGGGAAGAAGCCCAAAGCTGGACCCAAGCCTGAGACTGAGTGCTTCTACTGCAAAGGGACGGGTCACTGGAAGCGGAACTGCCCCAAATACTTGGCGGATAAGAAGGATGGCAAAGTGAACAAAGGTATATTTGATATACATGTTATTGATGTGTACCTTACTAATGCTCGTAGAAGCGCCTGGGTATTTGATACTGGTTCGGTTGCTCATATTTGTAACTCGAAACAGGAGCTACAGAATAAACGAAGATTGGCTAAGGACGAGGTGACGATGCGCGTCGGAAATGGTTCCAAGGTCGATGTGATCGCCGTCGGCACGCTACCTCTACATCTACCTTCGGGATTAGTTTTAGACCTCAATAATTGTTATTTGGTGCCCGCGTTGAGCATGAACATTATACCTGGATCTTGTTTATTGCGACACAGTTATTCATTTAAGTCAGAGAATAATGGTTGTTCTATTTATATGAATAATATCTTTTATGGTCATGCACCCTTGAGGAGTGGTCTATTCTTGTTGAATCTCAATTGTAGTGATACACATATTCATAATATTGATGCCAAAAGATGCAAAGTTGATAATGATAGTGCAACATATTTGTGGCACTGCTGTTTAGGTCATATTGGTGTAAAGCACATGAAGAAACTCCATGCAGATGGGCTTTTGGAATCACTTGATTATGAATCATTTGATACTTGCGAACCATGCCTCATGGGCAAGATGACTAAAACTCCATTCTCCAGAACAATGGAGCGAGCCAATGACTTATTGGAAATAATACATACCGATGTATGCGGTCCGATGAGTGTTGAGGCACGTGGCGGGTATCATTATTTTCTGACCTTCACAGATGATTTGAGTAGATATGGGTATATCTACTTAATGAAACACAAGTCTGAAACATTTGAAAAGTTCAAAGAATTTCAGAGTGAAGTGGAGAATCATCGTAACAAGAAAATAAAGTTTCTACGATCTGATAGCGGAGGCGAATATTTGAGTTACGAGTTTGGACTTCATTTAAAACAATGTGGAATAGTTTCACAACTCACGCCACCTAGAACACCACAGCGTAATGGTGTGTCCGAACGTTGTAACCGTACTTTATTAGATATGGTGCGATCTATGATGTCTCTTACCGATTTACCACTATCGTTTTGGGGTTATGCATTAGAGACAACCGCATTCACGTTAAATAGGGCACCATCTAAATTTGTTGAGACAACACCGTATGAACTGTGTTTTGGCAAGAAACCTAAGCTGTCGTTTCTTAAAGTTTGGGGTTGCGACACTTATGTCAAAAGGCTTAAGCTTGATAAGCTCGAACCCAAATCAGAGAAGTGCATCTTCATAGGATACCCTAAGGAAACAATTGGGTACACCTTCTACCACAGATCCGAAGGCAAGATCTTTGTTGCCAAGAATGGAACCTTTCTAGAGAAGGAGTTTCTCTTGAAAAAAGTGAGTGGGAGGAAAGTAGAACTTGCTGAGGTAATTGTACCTTCTCTTAAATTGGAAAATAGCTCATCACAGAAAACTGTTCCAGTGATGCCTACACCAACTAGAGAGGAAGCTAATGATGATGATCATGAAACTTCAGATCAAGTTACTACTGAACCTCGTAGGTCAACCAGAGCACGATCCGCACCAGAGTGGTATGGTAATCCTATTCTGGAAGCCATGTTACTAGACCAAGGCGAACCTACGAACTATGAAGAAGCTATGATGAGCCTAGATTCCGATAAATGGCTTGAGGCCATGAAATCTGAGATAGGATCCATGTATGAGAACAAAGTATGGACTTTGGTGGACTTGCCAGATGATCGGCAAGCAATTGAGAATAAATGGATCTTTAAGAGGAAGACGGACGCTGACGATAATATCACTGTCTTCAAAGCTCGACTTGTTGCGAAAGGTTTTCGACAAGTTCAAGGAGTTGACTACGATGAGACTTTCTCACCCGTAGTGATGCTTAAGTCTGTCCGAATCATGTTAGCAATTGCCGCATTTTATGATTATGAAATCTGGCAAATGGACGTCAAAACTACATTCCTTAATGGATTTCTTAAAGAAGAGTTGTATATGATGCAACCAGAAGGTTTTGTCGATCCTAAAGGTGCTAACAAAGTGTGCAAGCTCCAGCGATCCATCCATGGACTGGTGCAAGCATCTCGGAGTTGGAATATACACTTTGATGAGGTGATCGAAGCATATGGTTTTATACAGACTTACGGTGAAGCCTGTATTTACAAGAAAGTGAGTGGGAGCTCTATAGCATTTCTGATATTATATGTAGATGACATATTGTTGATAGGAAATGATACAGAATTTCTGGATAGCATAAAAGGATACTTGAATAAGAATTTTTCAATGAAAGACCTCGGTGAAGCTGCTTATATATTAGGCATCAAGATCTATAGGGATAGATCGAAACGCTTAATAGGACTTTCACAAAGCACATACCTTGATAAAGTTTTGAAGAAGTTCAAAATGGATCAGTCAAAGAAAGGGTTCTTGCCTGTGTTACAAGGTGTGAAGTTGAGTCAGACTCAAAGCCCGACCACTATAGAAGATAGAGAGAAAATGAAAGTCATTCCCTATGCCTCAGCACATGAAGGAGTCTGGATGAAGGAGTTCATATCCGATCTAGGTGTAATACCTAGTGCATCGGGTCCAATGAAAATCTTTTGTGACAACACTGGAGCAATTGCCTTGGCGAAGGAATCCAGGTTTCACAAGAGAACCAAACACATCAAGAGACGCTTCAACTCCATCCGTGAAAAGGTCAAGGATGGAGACATAGAAATTTGCAAAGTGCATACGGATCTGAATGTTGCAGACCCGTTGACTAAGCCTCTTCCGCGAGCAAAACATGATAAGTACCAAGACTCCATGGGTGTTAGATTCATTACAATGTAATCTAGATTATTGACTCTAGTGCAAGTGGGAGACTGAAGGAAATATGCCCTAGAGGCAATAATAAAGTTGTTATTTTATATTTCCTTATTCATGATAAAGGTTTATTATTCATGCTAGAATTGTATTGATCGGAAACTTAAATACATGTGTGAATACATAAACAAATACCATGTCCCTAGTAAGCCTCTACTAGACTAGCTCGTTAATCAAAGATGGTTATGGTTTCCTAACCATAGACATGTGTTGTCATTTGATAATGGGATGACATCATTAGGAGAATGATGTGATGGAAAAGACCCATCCGTTAGCTTATCATAATGATCGTTAAGTTTTATTGCTATTGCTATCTACATGTCAAATACATATTCCTTCGACTATGAGATTATGCAACTCGCGGATACCGGAAGAATGCCTTGTGTGCTATCAAACATCACAACGTAACTGGGTGATTATAAAGATGCTCCACAGGTATCCGAAGGTGTTTGTTGAGTTGGCATAGATCGAGATTAGGATTTGTCACTCCGAGTATCGGAGAGTATCTCTGGGCCCTCTCGGTAATACACATCATAAGCTTGCAAGCAAACAACTAAGGAGTTAGTCACGAGGTGATGTATTACGGAACGAGTAAAGAGACTTGCCGGTAATGAGATTGAACTAGGTATGAAGATACCGACGATCGAATCTCAGGCAAGTAACATACCGATGGATAAAGGGAATTACGTATGTTGTCATTACGGTTTGACCGATAAAGATCTTCGTAGAATATGTAGGAGCCAATATGGGCATCTAGGTTCCACTATTGGTTATTGACTAGAGAGGTGTCTCGGTGATGTCTACATAGTTCTCGAACCCGTAGGGTCCGCACGCTTAACGTTCGATGACGATATGGTATTATATGAGTTATGTGTTTTGGTGACCGAATATTGTTCGGTGTCCCGGATGAGATCACGGACATGACGAGGAGTCTCGAAATGTTTGAGAGGTAAAGATTCATATATAGGACGATAGTATTCGGACACCAGAAGTGTTTCGGGGGGTACCGGGTACTTATCGGGTCACCGGAAGGGGTTCCGGGCACCCCCGGCAAAAGATATGGGCCTTATGGGCCAAGAGGCGAAACGCACCAGCCACAAGGGCTGGTGCGCCCCTCATATGGGCCGAACTAGGAGGAGAAGGAAAGAGGGGAAGGGAAAGGAAGGGGGGGGGATTCGTCCTCCCCCTTCCTTCTCTCCCCCTCCTCTTTCCTTCCCCCTCCAGCATATATGGCAGGGGGGCGCGGCTTGGGAGGAGCCCAAGTAGGATTCGGTCCTACTTGGGGCGCCTCCTGGCCTCTCCCCTCCCCCTCCCACCTATATATATGTGGGGGGGGGCGCCTAGCACACACCAGATCAATTGTTAGCCATGTGCGGCGCCCCCCTCCACAGTTTACACCCTCAGTCATATTCTCGTAGTGCTTAGGCGAAGCCCTGCGGAGATCACTTCACCATCACCGTCACCACACCGTCGTGCTGACGGAACTCATCTACTACCTCGATGTCTTGCTGGATCAAGAAGGTGAGGGACGTCATCGAGCTGAACATGTGCTGAACGCGGAGGTGACGTATGTTCGGTACTAGATCGGTTGGATCGCGAAGAAATTCGACTACATCAACCGCGTTGTGAAACGCTTCCGCTTACGGTCTATGAGGGTACGTAGACACACTCTCCCCTCTCGTTGCTATGCATCTCCTTGATAGATCTTGCGTGTGCGTAGAATTTTTTTTTGTTTTCCATGCAACATTTCCCAACACATCCCTCACAGTCAATCCAGGGAAAACGTTTCCGTTCATGCGTACATCACACACAATTTTCCCCATTAAATCGTTTGTGATAGCGTTGCCATTGTAGACGATATTAACAATTTTACCATTTGCGTTATTGAATGCATCACACATGGTGCGTAGAAGAAACTGTGTGGCATAGGTTGTCCATCACACACACTTTTTATGTGGTAAACATTTGCGCATGGTGGATGTTGGTGTCAAAACCGGCAGACCTCGGGGTAGGGGGTCCCGAGCTGTGGATCTAGGGTCGATGGGTAACAAGGGACGACGGACAAAGTGTTTACCCAGGTTCGGGCCCTCTCGAAGAGGTAATACCCTACGTCCTGCTTGATTATATTGGATGTATGATGTGGTTTACAGAGTAGATCTACCTCGAGATCAGCATGAGCTAACCCTAAGGCTATGAGGTAATGAATGTAGCTCTAACCCTAATGACTACCACCCTCGGTTTATATAGACACCGATAGGGTTAGGGTTACCGAAGATAGATTACAACAAGGGTTTAAAGAGATATTGCGTCTTCTTGACTTGGAGGGCACACCACGGCTTCATAGATCTCCTGTCAATATACGGCTTCACCAGTCCGGCCCACGTACAATGGGCCGTCGCCCCGAGGACCCCTTAGTCCATGACTCCCTCAGTAGCCCCCGAACTTGCCTCCAACGCCAAGACTTGTATCCAGCATCCACTCTTCCGACCTATATTCGGCCTGCGAGGCGAGTTCTTCCATGTTCGGAATCAGGTGGTGTCCGGAATCTGAAATGGTAGTTTTACTTAACACCGAAGGCAATAAAAACATCGCTTGAGCGCAAATAGTGCCTTTATCTGACAACTTTTTCCCTCTCAATGAAGAGTCGCTTCCGGCCATAACACCAAGCAATTACTATTTCTCGAAGCGCGGCTCGAGGTGACGCCACGTTTGACACGTCCCCTCAAGGTGAAGATCGTGTCCCGTTTTTCGGGGGATATGGTTAATGATTTCGATTCCCCTCCCCGCTCATAACATTGCGGAGATATCGGGAAGTGGAGGAGCCAACGGCATGGAAAAAGGAATCCCTGGCCTGCCCACAGCCTATAAAGGGGGGCTGCTACAGTCTGCATCCCACGCCCTCTTCCACCTTCTGCTCTCGCAGACCTTCAGAGCTCCAGCGCCCTTTCTCCCTGCTTCCACAGCGAATCCCACTTCACCTCCTTCGACCATGGCCAGATCTGGCGCCAATGGGAAGTGGGAGGCCTCCTCTGTCATCGACGGGGACATTCTGAAGCTGAAGGAGGCCAGCTACTTGCCGGCCAATGTTGCCCATCGGGGCCCTGAAGAGGGCCAGATCATCCCTACGCCCGGGCCGGGCGAAAGGGTAGTTTTTCTTCCCCATTTCCTTAGGGGGCTCAGATTTCCCCTGCATCCCTTTGTGCGGGGGCTGATGTTCTTCTATGCGATGGATTTTCATGATCTAGCCCCCAACTCCCTCCTCCACATCTCGACCTTCATCATCGTCTGTGAAGCACTCCTTCGGGTCCGGCCGCACTTCGGTTTATGGCTGAAGGTGTTCAATGTCAAGCCCAAGGTGGTCGGCGGCGAGCATGCGGACTGCGGAGGGGCCATGATTAGTAAGCTGACACGGGTCTAGTGGCCGGACGGCCACTTCGTCGACACCGTCCGGATGTGGCAGAAGGAGTGGTTTTTTATCACCAAGCCGAGGGAGGCCGCATGGGGAGCGGCCCCCGCATTCAGGTCTGGACCCCCTACCCGATTGGCCTCCTGGACCACCAAGAGCCCGGACTGGGGGTGTGTCGCTGACACGAAAACACTGCAGAAGCATGTTGACAGCATAATAAAGACCGGCGCGAAGCTGGTCGATGTGGTCCAGATCATGCTCCACCGCCGGCTCCTCCCCTGCCAGGAGAGGGCCAAGCCTATGTAGGAGCATGAGCCCGAGGATCCGGCCATCGTGCGACACCTCTACGGTACGACTCCTGACAAGATATGGGGCCAATTATTCCAGCCCCAGAAGGAGTGGCCGGTCGGGGGAAGGACATCGGCCTTGACGCCATGAACCCCCCAAGGAAGGTGAGCGGCATTCTTTTTCGAGAAGTGTTCGAATATTCACACCATGTTTGATTCGGTCTAACCCTGGTATGTGGATTTTGTAGGGTTGGCTCGCCAAGGCCAAGAAGATCTGCGGCCCGGCGCCTTTGCCGGAAGGGCCCCGATCAGAGCAGCTGGAAAAGCTGCTGGTCGTGGTGCCTTATAAGGCGCCCGCCAAGAAGGGTAAGAAGAAAGAAGGGTCGGAGGCCAAGGAGGGCCTCCACCGTAGGGTTCGTCCGGGCAATCGGTCCGGAGACGCTGCGGCCTCATCCGTGCAGGATGGGGGCGAGGATGAGGACAAGGAGGAGAGTGCCTCCTCGCACTCCAAGAAGAGGGCGGCGTCTGAGGACGTCAAGGAGGTCCAACCTTCCCCAGCCCCGAAGAGACGATGCCGGCCCAAGCTGGTTCTGGCCGACAGTTCGGACTCCGACAAGGAGTCTGAAGTGTCCGAGAAGGTTCCGGAGAAGGAACTCAGGGTCAAGCCCCCGGCCAGCAGGTTGGCATTTTTAGCAATCTTGTTTTCAGTAATTTGCTTTAGTTGAAGGTTAACCCCTCCAAGTTGCAGTCCCCCATGTGAATGCCCCACCGAGCAGACTTCGGAGGGGACGTCTCTGCCCGCCGAACTGGCGGACAGTGGGTCTATGTTGCACTCCACTCCTTCTCTGATCCCCGGAGAGGTTGAGGAGGTGCGGTCCCAAAGGACTCCTCCTCCCCCGAACACATAGGAGGAGGCGGACGCCATAATGGCCGAGGTTAACACCTTGGTCACCGAAGACCAGGAGGGAGTGTCCCTCCTGGCTGACAAAGGAAAGGAGTCCGGACCATCCGGTCCCCATCCGTCGACCGCTCCCGAGCCCCCGAGGCCTTCGACGACACAGGCTCCTCCCAGCAGGGAAGGGGCCGGGGAGCCAACGCTAGCGGCGAACACCTCTACACGGGCGGCGGCTGGCTGGCTGGACGTGCTGGAGGAGCTGGTGGACAACTCCGCCATCATTGACGGGCACCGCTCTCTTATGAGTGCGGTGATGCAGGGTGTTCGATCCGTCCAATCCGGACTAAACGACGCTGTCCAAGGCCTTCTAACAGGCTTTGAGGTAAGTCAAGTAATACTCTTTCCTCATAATGCGGTTGTAATTGATAGTTCAGGTAGGCCGTGTACGTACCAGCCCTCGAGACTCTGCAAGGACTTCGAAGAAAACTGCAGAGGATCGAATTTGGTAGGCCGACTAATGATGTCGATATTTCTGTGGCTAATGCAGGCATCTTCCGTGGCCGCGGCTGCTAATGCCGCGGCACTAGCGGAGATGGATCGGAAGCTCAAGCTTTCTGACAAAGAGCTTGACCTTGTCAACAAACGGCTTGACGAGGCGCAAGGTAAGCCCTGTGAGAAGATGTGTAATTTGCTTGACGCTGGATATTGACGATCCAGACTATGTGCTAATCCTTTATCTTGATGATCCTGCAGCTGCTGCCGCCGAGGTCGAGGGCTGGAAGGAGGCCCTGAGGAAAGCCGAGGCTGAGGCGGCCACGAAGAAGACGATCGCTGAGAAGGCGGTGGCCGAGCTTGAGAAGGCCAAGCTTGCTGCTGATCAGCACGAGGCTCGGGTGACCGAAGTCCAAGTGGAGCTCCAGGATGCCACCAAGAAGCTGGAGGCCCTTGAGAAGGGGCAGGAGGAGCAATCCTCCCGGCTATCCAAGGCGGATAAGGAGCTTCAGGAAGCCGCGCAAATTGCGAATGGTAAGAAATACTTACTGCAGAGTGTGTTCGGAGGCAACAGGTTCGCCCTGCTGACGCGGGTCTGGCGCTCCATAGGCGTCTTCGCCGAACTTCCGAAGAATGCGGCGGCCGCGGCGAGGCACTATGCCACCCTCGAGGAGGACTCCACACAATGGCTCTTCTGGTCACAGTTTCCGGACTCTGAGCGCCCCCCTTCTAAGCGATCAAATGAAGCAGGTGATGGAGATGCATCGGATATCGGAGCTGGCTGTGAAGGACCTCTGTGTCAGCCTGTGGCCGGCCGAGCCCATTCCGGACACCTACTTCGGCCTTGTGCAGAAGTTGCGGGAGGCGCCGCTCCGGATTGATGCCGTAAAGCGGTCAGTGTGCCTTGAGGGGGAGATGCTCGCGTTTGCGAAGACCATGGTGCATTGGCCGAGAATGGAGATGGCCACTAGTCCTCCACCCAAGGGGAAGGAGCATCGCCGCCCCGAGCAGTGCTTCGCGCAGGTGATAACCGAGCGCGGGCGATAGAAGGCCAGTGTTCGAAAGACGTAATTTTTGAGTGATTGTGTTTAAGTTTGTACCAAGTGGACCTTATGCTTTATTATGCATCTGCCTGACTTGTTTTATATTGTCATGATTTAATTTTGACTCCTGCGTGGCCGTATGTTTATTCTAAAAGCTACCAGTTGTCGGCTTCAGCCCCCAAGTGAATATCACAAGGGGTGTTTCGTCTCCGCACTGTTACCCTTAGCCAACGTCTTGGTGCCCGGAGGCGGTAGTGCGGGAGCGAAACCAGGCAATCGGGCTTTTCGGTTTTATTGCTTTCACTTAGCCGTAGGAGCTTGACGGTGGGGACTAGGGACTAGCCCCTGGTGTATTGTGATGTACTTGGGGATCGAAACCTGCCCTTTCCGATCACATGGTTTGTGTTAAGACGAACCCTTCATGTGACACGGCGAAATTGCCAATGTTTTTAGAGTCAAACCTCGTCATCGGATTGCAGACCAGTTCGCGCTTACTATGACATTCAGTTTTCGACTTTTTCCTCCTGAGGTACTTGACCGGGCAAACCAGAAGTACAATCGCAGGGGTTCTCCCTTTGCCCTCTTAGCCAAATGTGCGGAACATAAGAGGCAAACACAGTGTAACACCCCCAGTGGTTAGCCACAGTAATCCCATTTTCAATAATGCCAAGTCAGCATGTTTAACAGTGCATGATCATCATTTGCATCATAATGCATTTCAACTCCTAACTCAAAATTCAAATTTAGATGAAAGTGAAATATAAAAGTTGTGCAAGATAAAAAATAAATTCTTCATTAAATAGCAAATAAATCAGAGACAATTCTAAAATTGAAACCAACATTATTGAAAATGGGTAGGTGGCTTGAACATCCTCAAACAGTGGCTGAAAAATAATATTAATTAACCTTTTATTTAATCTCGTGGGTCCGGATATTATTCAACACGCCGAAGAACAAGTCCGTATCGTCCGTGAAAATCTCAAGGCGGCTCAGGACCGCCAGAAGAGCAACTATGATCGCAAACGATGGGGTTTGACTTATCAACCTGGTGATCAGGCTTATCTTCGTGTCACTCCTATGAAGGGCACTCATTGTTTTGGAATCAAGGGCAAGCTAGCTCCACGCTATATTGGTCCTTTCCGCATTGTTGCAAGGCGTGGACAGGTGGCATATAAATTGGAATTGCCGCCGCAATTCTCTCATATCCACGACGTCTTCCATGTGTTGCAACTTCGTCAATGCTTCAAGGAATCTCCGCACCGAGCTGTGGATCACGAGGTGCTCGAATTGCAAGATGACCTATCTTATAAGGAGCATCCGATCCGCATTCTCGATGAAGCTGAACGTCGGACCCGTCAGAAGGTTACCAAGTTCCTCAAAGTGCAGTGGTCAAATCATACTGAAGATGAAGCCACTTGGGAACGCGAGGATAATCTTCGTGCGGAACACCCCGAACTTTTTCCTTCTACCTCTTAATTCTCGGGACGAGAATTCTTATTAGTAGAGGAGATTTGTAACACCCCCAGTGGTTAGCCACAGTAATCCCATTTTCAATAATGCCAAGTCAGCATGTTTAACAGTGCATGATCATCATTTGCATCATAATGCATTTCAACTCCTAACTCAAAATTCAAATTTAGATGAAAGTGAAATATAAAAGTTGTGCAACATAAAAACTAAATTGTTCATTAAATAGCAAATAAATCAGAGACAATTCTAAAATTGAAACCAACATTATTGAAAATGGGTAGGTGGCTTGAACATCCTCAAACAGTGGCTGAAAAATAATATTAATTAACCTTTTATTTAATCTAAAATAGATATGAAAAGATATTTACCCCAAACTAGTTTTTGGTGGTAGGATATATGGTGCTGTGATTTGTGGGCCATCTCTCATATTTTACAAAACTCTAATGGGGGCCACACATTTTGCAAAACAGTAAAGAAAAAGAAAAGGCAAAAGAAAAACAAAATAGAAAAAAAAAGGAAAAGCCCCCCCCCCCCGCTGGGCCTCAGCCCAGCCGGTCGCTCACCAGGCCAGCCCACCCCGCGCCGTCTCGCTCCTCCCGCACTGCTCACGCGTGCCCGCTGTCGAACACACAGCACGCACGCACGCCCGCACCCCGGCCCCCCCTCTCTCCCGCTCGACAGCGCGCGCTCTCGCTCGCCGTGGATAAAGGGCAGCGCCCAGCGCTTCCCCGGCCCCCCTGGCCACTCCCCACCTCTTTCCCTCTCTGCTTTCCCCTCACCCGAGCGCCCCCATCGCCGTCGATCGCCGTAGCCGTGGCCACCGTCTTCCGTTCGTCGCCCCGGCAAGTCCAACAGCTCCGCCGTGGTCCTCTGCTTCCCCTACACTGCTGGATCGAGCCCCGGAGCCCCTCGCATCGCCGCATTCTTCTTCTTCTCCGGCTCGGCCACCGCATCATCCTCGCCGTTGATCTACGACGCCGGTCCTCCCCGAGCCCTCTGCCCAGACCCCACGCCCCCCCGGTGAGCCTCTGCGCCGGATGCGCCCTCCCCTGCCTCCTCTGATCGCCTGTAGCGCCCGTTCCACGCTCACCCGAACGCGCCGCCGCCTGGCCTCGTCGCCGGCATGGCCACGGCGACCCTTGGGTCCCGTACGAGCCACTATCGCGCTCACCGTGCCCCGTAGACCCCGCCTAGCCCCTCGCTTCGCTCGCTGTCATGCTGCAACGCCGTTTGCCACCGCACCCGAACGCCGTCGTCCGCCTCCGTTGTTGCTGGCGCCGTTTCCGGCGACCCTCGACTCAGCCACCGCCACCATCGCACGCGGCGTGGTCCGGCCGTTCGAACAGGCCAAGCCACGGCCCCGGAGACGCCCTGAGGGCGAAACCCGAGCTCGCCGGAGCTCGCCACCGCGTCTGGGCACTCCGGCGCGACTCCGGCGGCCGGTCCGACATGGTGCCGCGGGCCCCACGGCCCAGCCACTGACTCTGGGCCCCACTGGGTCCCGTTGACCTAGTCCACGCTGACTGGGCAGGCCCAGTCTATGACATGTGGGTCCCGTCCCATTAAACGTTTTTTAAAAAAAATACTAATTAAAATGCTAATTAAGTTAATTAGTTAATTAATTAAGTTAACAGTCGCGGACAGTAGGCCCCACTCACTAATTAACCCTGTTTAACTTAAATTAACTCTGTTTAAATTAATCAGAGACTGACGTGTGGGTCCCACTGGACCCACAGGTCAGGTTTGACCCTGGTCAGCCGGGTTTGACCTGCTGATGTCATGGTGACGTCATGCTGACATCATCATGCACTATTCTGGATAATGTTGCTTTAATTAAATTCAGAAATTCCAGAAAATCTTTTAAACTTTAGAAAATCATATCTTTTAATCCGTAACTCGGATTAAAATAATTTATATATGAAAGTTGATCAGAAAAATCCCACGAATCCGAATACGCTACCCACATACGTGTTAGGTGCCTCTAACTATCTGAACATGGAACTTTTTACCCGTATCTGATAAATAAATAGTGCTTGACTTTAATATAATAATTCCAAATAAATTCCTAAAATAACTAAATCATTTAGTTAGGCCGTAGAACACCTCTGCTTGTCATTTAAGCATGTCATGCTGTTTGTTTGTACCCTTGCTGTATATTTATTTATTTCCCCTCCCCTTCTTCTCTCTCGATAGACCTCGGTACCGACGCAGCTCAGGAGCCCGACGCCACCGTTGACGACCTTGCCCTTGCCGCCGAGCAACCAGGCAGGCCCCCCCCTTTGATCATCCCGATATCGCCCATTCTATTTCTCATGCTTGCATTAGAATTGCTGCTGCTACTGCTTTACCTATTCTGATGCATAGCCTGTTTATTGTAACCTGCTATTGATAATTACGTGCATAGCCTAAACTGCTTAGTATAGGCTGGGTAGAGACCTATCAGTGACCCCACTTATCCCGACTGCCGCGCTGGATCGTCAGAAGACCCGATCAACGGGAATTGAAGACCAGGCCCTGACACCGCACATCACCCCCCCCCCTTAGTTGTAACGACACTGCAGCGTTACTATCGAGTGCCGAGGGTGAAACCTCTTGTAGCACTTCTGATGTTAACTCTGTAGAGTAGCTATTCAATCGTGGTCATCGAGGGTGATTCCTCCTTCACCACTTTCGATAACGACGCCGTCGTACAACACCTCAAGTGTGAACCCAGTGAGGGTGATTCCTCCGAGTTCACCTTGACGGATACATCGAGTAGGAATCCAACGAGGGTGATACCTCGGATTCCCCTGATGATATGGACACACAGATAATTGGACTTTACATTGTTACTTGGATAGGCGGGTCGATCCTGAGGGGTACCCGCGTGCGCCTGAGAGGCGAGTGTTGTGAAGACGGGTGCCAGTGTGGTGCCCGAGTGGTGAATATGAGGCGCGCCCGGGCATTCTTAACCCTTGCAGCAAGTCCTCGAGACGGGGCGACGGGGTCACATCTTTCGTGAGTCTCTGCTCGTTACCGCAAGCCCCTAGTCCTAACGATTTGGATATTTGATCCGAGCAGGCCTCTGTTCTGATAGCACTAACCATCACATGGGCATAGTATGGGCGTTCTACATCGTAGCATCAGCCGACAGTTCTGTCAGACGTCCAGTTCAGCATTGTGGCACGGTCGGATCGTACCGACCCTCCGAGGCGGTGCTGGTATCCACCCTGCACTCAATGACCCGGAGTGCACAAGGCGATGGCCCAAGACCCCTGAGTGCTTAGGATGTAGACCGGCGGGGACCTCTCTGCTGAGCTTTAGGTAGGGCTGCGGTGTGTCGTTTGATCGAGGCCGGGCATGACCCAGGAAAGTGTGTCCGGCCGGAGTTAATCGAGCGTGTTGGGTAAGTTGGTGCACCCCTGCAGGGAAGAATACTTCTATCGATAGCCTGTCCTACGGTAACGGACACTCGGAGTTGTATCCTGATTGATACAATTTAGAACTGGATACTTGGATACTATGGCTCTGGGATTGCTTCTTGCAGGGAGTCGAGAAGGGATCTCCGGACGAGGTTGATGACTGTATGGCTCTGGGATTGCTTTCTCGCAGGGAGTCGAGAAAGGATCTCTGGGTGAGGTTGAGACTTAATGATACTACTACATTATATTGTACTATTCTACTCTCTTCTACTGCTGCAAGACCTCTGAAGATGCTAGTCTGCGATAGGACTAGGCCTTCTCTCTATTCTTGCATTTCTGCAGCCCAGTCCACATATACAGCCTCCCCTTGAAAATGTTGCATATGTAGTGTAGATCCTTGCTTGCTGAGTACTTCTGAGTACTCACGATTGCTTTGTTTTCCTTTTCTCCCCATATCAGTTTGTCGTGACCAAGATGACGGAGCCCCTGAGACAGCTGCCCTGCCGACGATTGCTACTACTACTACCCAGAGGATGGATTCTGCTATGAGTTGACTGACGACCAGGAGTAGGATCGGAGGGTCCCAGGCAGGAGGCCTACGCCTTTCGATCGTAGTGTTTTATTTTGCCCCGCCTTTCTAAAGGCCTTTCTGTTTCTGTTTCATATCTGTAAACAGATATCTGATGCTTCCGCTGACGCTTGTTCGCAAGCTTATGTATTCGAGCCCTCGATGCCCCTGGCTTGTAATATAAAGCTTGTATGACTTTATTTATGTTTTAGAGTTGTGTTGTGATAACTTCCCGTGAGTCCTTAGGCTTGATCGTGTGCATTTGCGTGTATGATTAGTGCACGATTGGGCCGGGGGCGTCACAAGTTGGTATCAGAGCCGACTGACTGTAGGAACCCCCTTTCCAACTCCTTGGCCGAAGTTGAGTCTAGTGGTCCAAAACTATTTTACTAACTTGGCTGTGTGGCTTACGGGCCCACGTCGCCAATTGGGTGGTATTAGGATCTTTTACTCCTCGACCTTTACTCTGGGCCTCTGATCTCTCTTCTACTCGGGTTAAAATTTTACTAACTCCAATATTAGGCTCTCGTGCTCACGTCCACCCGGAGTTCTGAAAATATCCCCCCTTGCTTCAAGATTTTGGGCCAGGTTCTGCTTACAGGATCCTTTTATCGAGGGCACCCTGTGTTGTCACTTGCAGATTCCTCGCTCCGTCAGTTTTCTCCGACGTTGATGTAGCCTTTGCTATGTCTCGTTGTGTACTCCCCTACCGCGTGCCTGTGCGCCGCCTAGCATGTCTAGCTTCTAAATTTGCGCCGTTGTGCTGTCCGCATGTACCTGACTCTGTGAATGGATTGGTATGTCTTTCAACGACTACTATTTTACATCTAATGCCCTTCCTGTTCATCTCTCGTGTTACATCCTGAATAACTCATTACACATGCAGTCTTTCTTGCTAAACTGCCCCTGTTGATTTGGCAGGATGGCTGACGATCCACCACCTCCACCCTATATTGCCGCAATGATGCAGCAGTTTGAACTCAACCGTCAGCAGTTTGAGCTTAACCGTCAGTTTATGACCGGAGTATTGGCTCAATTCCCAACTCAGAATGCTCAGCAACAGAATGCTCCAATAACTCTGCCAGAATTTGTGCGCCTCAATCCATCCGTTTTCCGCAACTCCACCAATCCCATGGATGCTGATGATTGGCTTCGTGACATCCTGTTTGAGATGGAGTCAGCTAATGTTGCCCCTGATAGTTACGTCACCTTTGCGACATTCCACCTGAAGGGCCCAGCTGCTCAATGGTGGGAAAGCCACAAGGCTATGTTGCCTGCAGACACTGTAACCACTTGGCAGGAATTTCAGTCAGCTTTTCATGCATGTTACATTCCTCAAGGTCTGATGGACCAGAAGAAGCAGGAGTTCCGTAAACTCTCACAGGGCACAATGACGGTGGATGAATATCAGAGGAAATTCCTTGAATTATCCCGCTATGCTGCGGATGACATCGACACTGACACTCGCAAGCAGGAGAAATTCCGTGAAGGACTGCGTACGGATATAAAACTTGCACTTGTTGTCCATGATTGCTCAGAGTTCGCAACGCTTGTCAGCAAATCTTTCCAAATTGAAACAGCTCTGACTGAGTACCAGGAGTCGCTCAAGCGCACTCATGGAGCTGGCTCATCCTCGGGTCAGCCTGTTCAGAAACGTCGAGTCTAGATCCCACACAATGTTCATCACCGACCTGCTCCAACACCAAGACCGTCTTATGTTGCACCTCGTCTGCCTTCACCGCCGAGACAACTTACGGTTCATGATGGACCGCCTAATGTTATGGATTCTCATCAAGTTGCGCCACGTCCTCCTAATGGTCGTAAGAAGGGTTGTCAAAACCGCCGATTCAGAAACCGTAATACCATACCGTCTGCTGTTGTACTTGGCTATGCCAATCACGTTAATGCTGAAAAGGCTCAGAAGGAACCGACTATCATGCTGGGAACACTCCCTGTGAATTCAGTACCAGCCTCTGTTCTCTTCGATTCAGGAGCATCGCATGCTTTTGTGTCCCAACAATTTGCTCAGTCACATGAGTTATACTTGGAAGAATTACCCACGCCTCTAATGGTTCAGTCCCCGAGATCCAAGTGGCAAACCACAATGCTAAGCCCTCACAACCACATCGAGATTGGAGGTCTACTTTTTCCGGTTTCTCTCATTGTACTTGGACCTTCCGACATAGACATTATTCTCGGTATGGACTGGTTGACAGCCCATAATGCTTTGATTGACTGTGCTACTAAGACAGTCCAGCTCACACACCCTTCTGGCCAGATAGTCAAATACTCAGCCCGAATAGCTCAAGATGCTGAGAGCCAGATATATGTTCTGAATGCATTGAACGCTTCACCTCTTGAAGGCATCAACAACGTTCCAGTTGTTCATGAATTTCAAGATGTCTTTCCATAAGAACTTCCAGGAATACCCCCTGCTAGAGCTGTTGAGTTCGTCATCGACTTGAAACCTGGCACTACCCCTATTGCGAAGCGTCCTTACAAGATGCCTCCGCACCACCTTCTTGAACTTAAGGAAGAAATCGACACGTCACTTAAGAAAGGTTTCATCCGCCCCAGTTCCTCTGCTTGGGGAGCACCTTCACTCTTCGTTAAGAAGAAGGATGGAACTAACCGATTGGTTCAGGATTATCGGCCCATTAACCAAGCCACAATTCAGAACAAGTATCCGCTTCCCAGAATCAATGATTTGTATGATCAACTTGCCGGTTCCTCAGTATTCTCTAAGCTTGATTTGAGATTGGGATATCATCAGATCCGTGTTCGTGAAGAGGATATTCCGAAGACTGCATTTGTTACTCGCTATGGTTCTTATGAGTACACTGTCATGTCATTTGGCTTAACAAATGCTCCAGCCACATTCTCCCGTCTGATGAATTACATCTTCATGGATTACCTCGACAAATTTGTCGTGGTTTATCTAGATGATATTCTGGTCTATTCAAAGAATAAGGAAGAACATACCGAACACCTCCGTCTTGTACTGGAAAGGCTCCGAGAACACCAGTTGTATGCCAAATACTCCAAATGTGAATTCTGGCTTTCTGAAGTAACCTACCTTGGTCATGTGATTTCCAAATATGGCATTGCCGTTAACCCAGAACGAGTTCAGGCTATTCTGGACTGGACTCCTCCAAAGAACGTCAAGCAAGTGAGAAGTTTTCTTGGCCTTGCAAGCTATTGCCGTCGATTTGTCGAGAACTTTTCTAAGATTGCTAAGCCTTTAACTGATCTGCTTCACAAGGGCGTTAAGATTGAATGGACAGACAAATGTCAGGAAAGTTTCCAGACACTCAAAGACAAGTTGACATCTGCCCCAGTACTGTCTCCTCCAGATACCCGCAAAGACTTCGTGATTTATTGTGATGCATCCCGTGAAGGATTAGGTTGTGTCCTAATGCAAGAGCGTAAGGTGATTGCCTATGGCTCTCGTCAGTTGCGCCCACATGAAGAGAATTATCCGGTACATGATCTAGAACTAGCTGCTGTGATCTATGCATTGCAGTTGTGGCGACATTACCTTCTCGGTAATCGTTGCGAGATATACACGGATCATAAAAGTCTGAAGTACTTGTTTACTCAACCATCCCTGAACCTCCGTCAGCAAAGATGGATGGAGGCCATTGCGGACTATGATTTGGGTATTTCTTATACCCCTGGCAAGGCTAACGTGATGGCTGATGCCTTAAGCCGCAAGTCCTATTGCGACAACCTCGTGGTTAGGCGAGCTCAACCTCGTCTTTTTGAAGAATTGTGCAAGCTGAATCTGTGTATTGTTCCACAGGGTTCTCTTAATAACCTTGTGATACAACCAGATCTTGAGAAAGCCGTTAAGGATGCGCAAGCTAAAGATGCTGAAATTGATCTGATGAAGAAAGACCTTCACCTTGTAAAGTACAGGGATTTCTCGCTGTCTGAAGATGGAACCTTGTATTTCAGAAATCGCATTGTCGTACCTCGTTTCGAACTCATGACTGACAAAGTCATGAAGGAGGCACATGACACACCGTTGTCTATTCATCCGGGTAGCACCAAGATGTATGGTGATCTCCGTCAAAGGTACTGGTGGTCTAGAATGAAGCAGGACATTGCTCGATATGTTGCTGAATGTGATGTGTGTCGACGCGTTAAAGCAGAACATCAGAAGCCAGCTGGAATTCTGCAACCACTTCCTATTCCTCTATGGAAATGGGATAAGGTTCAGATGGATTTCGTTACAGGACTTCCCAGGTCACAGAAGGGTCACGATGCTATTCTTGTCGTCGTCGACCAGCTCTCTAAAGTTGCACACTTTCTGCCTGTCAAAGAGACTATCACTGCTAGTCAGTTAGCAGAGTTGTATATCTCCAGAATTGTTTCACTCCACGGTATTCCGAAGGAGATCAGTTCGGACCGTGGCGGTCTTTTCACTTCCAAATTCTGGGAAAGTTTCCAAACAGCTATGGGAACTCATATTACCTGGAGTTCAGCTTACCACCCCCAATCCCAAGGCCAAGTCGAACGAGTCAATCAAGTGCTTGAAGACATGCTTCGGGCTTGTGTTATTTCTTTCGGCAAGAAGTGGGAAGAATCTCTTCCGTATGCTGAGTTCTCTTATAACAACAGCTATCAAGCTAGCTTGAAAATGGCCCCCTTCGAAGTACTATATGGACGTAAGTGTCGAACCCCTCTGAATTGGTCAGAAACTAGGGAACGACCGCTCGTGGGTCCGGATATTATTCAACACGCCGAAGAACAACTCCGTATCGTCCGTGAAAATCTCAAGGCGGCTCAGGACCGCCAGAAGAGCAACTATGATCGCAAATGATGGGGTTTGACTTATCAACCTGGTGATCAGGCTTATCTTCGTCTCACTCCTATGAAGGGCACTCACCGTTTTGGAATCAAGGGCAAGCTAGCTCCATGCTATATTGGTCCTTTCCGCATTGTTGCAAGGCGTGGACAGGTGGCATATAAATTGGAATTGCCGCCGCAATTCTCTCATATCCACGACGTCTTCCATGTGTCGCAACTTCGTCAATGCTTCAAGGAATCTCCGCACCGAGCTGTGGATCACGAGGTGCTTGAATTGCAAGATGACCTATCTTATAAGGAGCATCTGATCCGCATTCTCGATGAAGCTGAACGTCGGACCCGTCAGAAGGTTACCAAGTTCCTCAAAGTGCAGTGGTCAAATCATACTAAAGATGAAGCCACTTGGGAACGCGAGGATAATCTTCGTGCGGAACACCCCGAACTTTTTCCTTCTACCTCTTAATTCTCGGGACGAGAATTCTTATTAGTAGAGGAGATTTGTAACACCCCCAGTGGTTAGCCACAGTAATCCCATTTTCAATAATGCCAAGTCAGCATGTTTAACAGTGCATGATCATCATTTGCATCGTAATGCATTTCAACTCCTAACTCAAAATTCAAATTTAGATGAAAGTGAAATATAAAAGTTGTGCAACATAAAAACTAAATTGTTCATTAAATAGCAAATAAATCAGAGACAATTCTAAAATTGAAACCAACATTATTGAAAATGGGTAGGTGGCTTGAACATCCTCAAACAGTGGCTGAAAAATAATATTAATTAACCTTTTATTTAATCTAAAATAGATATGAAAAGATATTCACCCCAAACTAGTTTTTGGTGGTAGCATATATGGTGCTGTGATTTGTGGGCCAGCTCTCATATTTTACAAAACTCTAATGGGGGCCACACATTTTGCAAAACAGTAAAGAAAAAGAAAAGGCAAAAGAAAAACAAAATAGAAAAAAAAGGAAAAGCCCCCCCTCCCCGCTGGGCCTCAGCCCAGCCGGTCGCTCACCAGGCCAGCCCACCCCGCGCTGTCTCCCTCCTCCCGCACTGCTCACGCGTGCCCGCTGTCGAACACACAGCACGCACGCACGCCCGCACCCCGGCCCCCCCTCTCTCCCGCTCGACAGCGCGCGCTCTCGCTCGCCGTGGATAAAGGGCAGCGCCCAGCGCTTCCCCGGCCCCCCTGGCCACTCCCCACCTCTTTCCCTCTCTGCTTCCCCCTCACCCGAGCGCCCCCGTCGCCGTCGATCGCCGTAGCCGTGGCCACCGTCTTCCGTTCGTCGCCCCGGCAAGTCCAACAGCTCCGCCGTGGTCCTCTGCTTCCCCTACACCGCTGGATCGAGCCCCGGAGCCCCTCGCATCGCCGCATTCTTCTTCTTCTCCGGCTCGGCCACCGCATCGTCCTCGCCGTTGATCTACGACACCGGTCCTCCCCGAGCCCTCTGTCCAGACCCCACGCCCCCCGGTGAGCCTCTGCGCCGGATGCGCCCTCCCCTGCCTCCTCTGATCGCCTGTAGCGCCCGTTCCACGCTCACCCGAACGCGCCGCCGCCTGGCCTCGTCGCCGGCGTGGCCACGGCAACCCTTGGGTCCCGTACGAGCCACTATCGCGCTCACCGCGCCCCGTAGACCCCGCCTAGCCCCTCGCTTCGCTCGCTGTCATGCTGCAACGCCGTTTGCCACCGCACCCGAACGCCGCCGTCCGCCTCCGTTGTTGCCGGCGCCGTTTCCGGCGACCCTCGACTCAGCCACCGCCACCATCGCACACGGCGTGGTCCGGCCGTTCGAACAGGCCAAGCCACGGCCCCGGAGACGCCCTGAGGGCGAAACCCGAGCTCGCCGGAGCTCGCCACCGCGTCTGGGCACTCCGGCGCGACTCCGGCGGCCGGTCCGATGTGGCACCGCGGGCCCCACGGCCCAGCCACTGACTCTGGGCCCCACTGGGTCCCGTTGACCTAGTCCACGCTGACTGGGCAGGCCCAGCCTATGACATGTGGGTCCTGCCCCATTAAACGTTTTTTTTAAATAAAATAAAATAAAAATACTAATTAAAATGCTAATTAAGTTAATTAATTAAGTTAACAGTCGCTGACAGTAGGCCCCACCCACTACTTAACCCTGTTTAACTTAAATTAACTCTGTTTAAATTAATCACAGACTGACATGTGCGTCCCACTGGACCCACAGGTCAGGTTTGACCCTGGTCAACTGGGTTTGACCTGCTGACGTCATGGTGACGTCATGTTGACGTCATCATGCACTATTCTGGATAATGTTGCTTTAATTAAATTCAGAAATTCCAGAAAATCTTTTAAACTTTAGAAAATCATATCTTTTAATCCGTAACTCGGATTAAAATAATTTATATATGAAAGTTGATCAGAAAAATCCCACGAATCCGAATACGCTACCCACATACCTATTAGGTGCCTCTAACTATCTGAACATGGAACTTTTTACCCGTATCTGATAAATAAATAGTGCTTGACTGTAATATAATAATTCCAAATAAATTCCTAAAATAACTAAATCATTTAGTTAGGCCGTAGAACACCTCTGCTTGTCATTTAAGCATGTCATGCTGTTTGTTTGCACCCTTGCTGTATATTTATTTGTTTCCCCTCCCCTTCTTCTCTCTCGATAGACCTCGGTACCGAGCAGCTCAGGAGCCCGACGCCACCGTTGACGACCTTGCCCTTGCCGCCGAGCAACCAGGCAAGCCCCCCCCTTTGATCATCCCGATATCGCCCATTCTATTTCTCATGCTTGCATTAGAATTGCTGCTGCTACTGCTTTACCTATTCTGATGCATAGCCTGTTTATTGTAACCTGCTATTGATAATTACGTGCATATCCTAAACTGCTTAGTATAGGCTGGGTAGAGACCTATCAGTGACCCCACTTATCCCGACTGCCGCGCTGGATCGTCAGAAGACCCGATCAACGGGAATTGAAGACCAGGCCCCGACACCGCACATCACCCCCCCTTAGTTGTAACGACACTGCAGTGTTACTATCGAGTGCCGAGGGTGAAACCTCTTGTAGCACTTCTGATGTTAACTCTGTAGAGTAGCTATTCGATCGTGGTCATCGAGGGTGATTCCTCCTTCACCGCTTTCGATAACGACGCCGTCGTACAACACCTCAAGTGTGAACCCAGTGAGGGTGATTCCTCCGAGTTCACCTTGACGGATACATCGAGTAGGAATCCAACAAGGGTGATACCTCGGATTCCCCTGATGATATGGACACACGGATAATTGGACTTTACATTGTTACTTGGATAGGCGGGTCGACCCTGAGGGGTACCCGCGTGCGCCTGAGAGGCGAGTGTTGTGAAGACGGGTGCCAGTGTGGTGCCCGAGTGGTGAATACGAGGCGCGGCCGGGCATTCTTAACCCTTGTAGCAAGTCCTCGAGACGGGGCGATGGGGTCACATCTTTCGTGAGTCTCTGCTCGTTACCGCAAGCCCCTAGTCCTAACGATTTGGATATTTGATCCGAGCAGGCCTCTGGTCTGATAGCACTAACCATCACGTGGGCATAGTATGGGCGTTCTGCATCGTAGCATCAGCCGACAGTTCTGTCAGATGTCCAGTTCAGCATTGTGGCACGGTCGGATCGTACCGACCCTCCGAGGCGGTGCTGGTATCCACCCTGCACACAACGACCCGGAGTGCACAGGGCGATGGCCCAAGACCCCTGAGTGCTTAGGATGTAGACCGGCGGGGACCTCTCTGCTGAGCTTTAGGTAGGGCTGCGGTGTGTCGTTTGACCGAGGCCGGGCATGACCCAGGAAAGTGTGTCCGGCCGGAGTTAATCGAGCGTGTTGGGTAAGTTGGTGCACCCCTGCAGGGAAGAATACTTCTATCGATAGCCTGTCCTACGGTAACGGACACTCGGAGTTGTATCCTGATTGATACAATTTAGAACTGGATACTTGGATACTATGGCTCTGGGATTGCTTCTCGCAGGGAGTCGAGAAGGGATCTCCGGACGAGGTTGATGACTGTATGGCTCTGGGATTGCTTTCTCGCAGGGAGTCGAGAAAGGATCTCTGGATGAGGTTGAGACTTAATGATACTACTACATTATATTGTACTGTTCTACTCTCTTCTACTGCTGCAAGACCTCTGAAGATGCTAGTCTTCGATAGGACTAGGCCTTCTCTCTATTCTTGCATTTGTGCAGCCCAGTCCACATATACAACCTCCCCTTGAAAATGTTGCATATGTAGTGTAGATCCTTGCTTGCTGAGTACTTCTGAGTACTCACGGTTGCTTTGTTTTCCTTTTCTCCCCATATCAGTTTGTCGTGACCAAGATGACGGAGCCCCTGAGACAGCTGCCCTGCCGACGATCGCTGCTGCTACTACCCAGAGGATGGATTCTGCTATGAGTTGACTGACGACCAGGAGTAGGATCGGAGGGTCCTAGGCAGGAGGCCTACGCCTTTCGATCGTAGTGTTTTATTTTGCCCCGCCTTTCTAAAGGCCTTTCTGTTTCTGTTTCATATCTGTACACAGATATCAGATGCTTCCGCTGATGCTTGTTCGCAAGCTTATGTATTCGAGCCCTCGAGGCCCCTGGCTTGTAATATAAAGCTTGTATGACTTTATTTATGTTTTAGAGTTGTGTTGTGATAACTTCCCGTGAGTCCTTAGGCTTGATCGTGTGCATTTGCGTGTATGATTAGTGCACGATTGGGCCGGGGGCGTCACACACAGGAGCCGGGCAACCCAACTATTGACCCAAGACATAGTTCGGAACAGATGCATATAGTGCAATATCCGAGACGCCGAACACCTAGCAGAAAGCGGTGCCGGACTTAAAGATATTGAGCTGATATATAAATCTAACTCTTGACTAGTTAATATATTTTCATGCCGGGCTGTTCGAAGAGCGAGGGGAGAATCGGAAAGGGAATAGACAAATCACAGGATGTGGATATCCGAACACCATAAAGGGTATTTTTATTATTTCTCGTAAGCTCGGGACGTCTATCCGTACAATTCAAACTGCGAAGGCAATACTTGTAAAAGAAAAAGAAAGTTTTACAGAGTAAAGGTTGACGCAGGGCCTTGATGCGTGAGTTGAAGCCTTCACAGTGCCCTGCTGCACGTCTACGCCTTTGCTTCTGATAGGTGGGGGTTGGGACCTTCGATGAGACCTTGATGGGCAAGGACCCTGCCGATGAAGCTTTATGCTTGGGGGTATCCGGATTTGGTCCCCGGGTCGTCCGAAGACAAAGTAATTCGGAAGTTCGGTGTAACCGAACATGCACTTCGGATTTATTGATATATGCCTCACGGCTGCCCATGGTATTTTGAGTGCGAAGTTGTGCTGACGAGGCACATAGAGCATGAAGAATGTGGGCGTGCCGTGGGGCGCGTATCCCTATTTGCGGCAAACGCATGCGGATTCCCATGACGGGGAACGGGTTCGAACCCGTTTGCTATTGTCGCCGGCCTTTACGGCGGGTTGGCATCCGGGCCTATATGGGCCGGTGTGGTCTTCAGCCGCTAGGGCCGCAGTGTGCTCTTCGGTTCGAAGTGAGCATTCCGTGTTGCCGTTGATAGTTATGACGCCTGAGGGGCCATGCATCTTCAACTTGAGGTAGGCGTAATGCGGAACGACAGTGAATTTGGCGAACGCTGTTCGGCCGAGGAGGGCGTGATAGCCACTGCGAAAAAAGGTGCAATATCAAAGATCAAGTCCTCGCTTCGGAAGTTATCCGGAGATCCGAACACTACTTCAAGTGTCACGGTGCCCGTGCAGCAGGCCTCCACTCCCGGAATGACCCCCTTAAAGGTGGTGTTACTGGGTTTAATCCTTGATGGATCGGTCCCCATTTTCCTCACTGTATCTTCGTATATCAGATTGAGGCTGCTTCCTCCGTCCATTAGGACTCTAGTGAGGTGGAATCCATCGATGATGTGGTCTAGCACTAGGGCTGCGGACCCTCCATGGCGTATGCTGGTGGGATGATCCCTGCCATCGAATGTGATCGGGCAAGCTGACCATGGATTGAACTTCGGCGCTACTGGCTCGACTGAGTATACGTCCCGTAGCGATCGCTTCCTCTCCTTCATCGGTATGTGGGTTGCGTAGATCATGTTTACCATCTTGACCTCGGAAGGGAAGGGTTTCTGGCCTCCACTATTCGACCTGCGGGGCTCATTGATACGTCTCCAATGTATCTATAATTTTTTATTGTTCCATGCTATTATATTATCTGTTTTGGATGTTTTATATGCATTAATATACTATTTTATATTATTTTTGGGACTAACCTATTAACCTAGAGCCCAGTGCCAGTTTCTGTTTTTTCCTTGTTTTTGAGTTCCACAGAAAAGGAATACCAAACGGAGTCCAAACGGAATAAAACTTTGGCGATGATTTTTCTTGGACCAGAAGGAAACCAGGAGACTTAGATGAAGTCGGAGGAGCCACGAGGCGGCCACAAGGACGGAGGGCGTGCCCAAGGGGGTAGGGCACGCCCCCCACCCTTGTGGGCCCCTCGTGCACCGCCTGACCTAATTCTTTCGCCTATATATTCCCAAATATCCCCAAACCAACAGAGGCATCCACGAAAACACTTTTCCACCGCCGCAACCTTCTGTACCCGTGAGATCCCATCTAGGGGCCTTTTCTGGCACCCTGCCGGAGGGGGATTCGATCACGGAGGGCTTCTACATCAACACCATTGCCCTTCCGATGAAGCGTGAGTAGTTTACCACAGACCTACGGGTCCATAGCTAGTAGCTAGATGGCTTCTTCTCTCTCTTTGATTCTCAATACCATGTTCTCCTCGATGTTCTTGGAGATCTATTCGATGTAATACTTTTTTGCGGTGTGTTTGCCGAGATCCGATGAATTGTGGATTTATGATCAGCTTATCTATGAATATTATTTGAATCTTCTCTGAATTCTTTTATGCATGATTTGATATCTTTGTAATTCTCTTCGAACTATCGGTTTGGTTTGGCCAACTAGATTGGTTTTTCTTGCAATGGGAGAAGTGCTTAGCTTTGGGTTCAATCTTGCGGTGTCCTTTCCCAGTGACAGTAGGGGCAGCAAGGCACGTATTGTATTGTTGCCATTGAGGATAAAAAGATGGGGGTTTCATCATATTGCTTGAGTTAATTCCTCTACATCATGTCATCTTACTTAATGCATTACTCCATTCTTTATGAACTTAATACTCTAGATGCATGCTGGATAGCGGTCGATGTGTGGAGTAATAGTAGTAGATGCAGAATCGTTTCGGTCTACTTGACACGGACGTGATGCCTATATTCATGATCATTGCCTTAGATATCGTCATAACTTTGCGCTTTTCTATCAATTGCTCGGCAGTAATTTGTTCACCCACCGTATTATTTTCTATCTTGAGAGAAGCCTCTAGTGAAACCTATGGCCCCCGGGTCTATTTTCCATCATATAAGTTTCCGATCTTCTATTTTCCATCATATAAGTTTCTGATCTTCTATTTTCCATCATATAAGTTTCCGATCTTTTATTTTCCATCATATTAGTTTCCGATCTACTATTTTGCAATGTTTTACTTTCCGATCTATAAAACAAAAATACCAAAAATATTTACTTTATCGTTTATCTATCTCTATCAGATCTCACTTTTGCAAATAACCGTGAAGGGATTGACAACCCCTTTATCGCGTTGGGTGCAAGTTGTTTGATTGTTTGTGCAGGTATTCGGTGTTTTGTGCGTCGTCTCCTACTGGATTGATACCTTGGTTCTCAAACTGAGGGAAATACTTATCTCTACTTTGTTGCATCACCCTTTCCTCTTCAAGGGAAAAACCAACGCAAGCTCAAGAAGTAGCAGGAAGAATTTCTGGCGCCGTTGCCGAGGAGATATATGCCAAGTCAAGACATACCAAGTACCCATCATAAACTCTCATCTCTTGCATTACATTATTCGCCATTTGCCTCTCATTTTCCTCTCCCCCAGTTCTAAAATGATTTTTGAAAAATTTGCCTTTTGTTTGCCTTCTTTCCGTTCGATCTTTTGTTTGCTTGTGTTACCATGTGCCTTCTTTTTGCTTGCTAAAAGTTTATGGATCCTCATCCACTTGCTAATCTTTTTAAGAGATCCAATTATGATGAACCAATTGCTAGTGAGTTTTGTGCACTAGATTATCTTTATGAAGTTTTGCTTGAAATTCATGAATCTAAAAATTGTGATGAAGTGTTAAAAGAAGAAATCTATAAAGTGATTCACGATAGCTCCTTGGATGAAAAGTATGATTGCAATTGTTCTACTATAAATTCTATTAATGTCAGTTGTGCTAATGTTATGCAAAACCCTAAGCTTGGGGATGCTAGTTTTGCTAGGTCCACTACTTGTTGTAATGATCATGATTGGGGTGATTTTTCTTATGATCTTGAAAATTTATTTAAGCCTCAAGATGAATGTGTTTGCATTAATATTGAAAGTGGGTTTGGAACAGTGTCAACTTTAGGAAATAATAATCCCACTACCTTGGAGTTTGATCAATCTTACGAAATTTTTGATAAAAGTGGGCTTGGAGAGGTCATGACTTTATTTAATGATAATCCCACTATTTTGGAAGAGTGTCAACTTTGCATGCATAGGGATCATGAAGAGAATATTTTATGTGATAGTTATATTGTTGAATTTGATTATGATCCTACATGTAATTATTATGAGAGAGGAAAATATGGATGTAGAAATTTTCATGTCACTAAATTGCCTCTCGTTATGTTGAGATTGCTATTGTTTCTTTCTTCTTCCTTGCATATGCTAGGATTTGCTTGTCTTGATAATTTGTTTGCTTATAAAATGCCTATGCATAGGAAGTATGTTACACTTAGGTGTGTTTGTCATGTGTTTTATGATGCTCTCTTTGTGCTTCAATTCTTGTCTTTCGTGTGAGCATCATTGAAATCTCAATGCCTAGCTAAGAGCGTTAAACAATAGCACTTGTTGGGAGGCAACCCAATTTTATTTTTGTTTTTGCTTTTTGTTCCTGTTTTGCTTTGAATAATTCATCTAGCCTCTGGTTAGCCTTTGGGATGGCTTACGGTGATAGTTGATTTGATCTTGCTGAAAAACAGAAACTTTTGCATCCAGTCTAAGAATTTTAATAATTCACTTGAGCGTTGAAAAAGTCTGAATTTTTTATATGAGATTTATATACAAATTTCCTATGTTTTCCTAATTCTTCAGAATTTTTGGAGTTACAGAAGTATTAGAATTATTCGGATATTCGCAGACTATTCTGTTTTTAACAGATTCTGTTTTCTTTGTGTTGTTTGCTTATTTTGATGAATTTATGGGTAGTATCGGGGGGTATGAACCATGGAAAAGTTGGAATACAGTATATATTACACCAACATAAATAAATAATGAGTTCACAACAGTACCAAATTGGTGATGTATTTTCTTATACTAACGGAGCTTATGAGATTTTCTGTTGAGTTTTGTGTTGTGAAGTTTTCAAGTTTTTGGGTAAGGATTTGATAGAATATGGAATAAGGAGTGGCAAGAGCCTAAGCTTGGGGATGCCTGAGGCACCCCAAGGTAATATTCAAGGACAACCAAGAGCCTAAGCTTGGGGATGCCCCGGAAGGCATCCCCTCTTTCGTCTTCGTCTATCGGTAACTTTACTTGAGGCTATATTTTTATTCACCACATGATATGTGTTTTGTTGGAGCGTCTTTTATAATTTGAGTCTTTGATTTTTAGTTTGCCACAATCATCCTTGCTGTACACACCTTTTGAGAGGGACACGCATGAATCGTGATTTATTAGAATACTCTATGTGCTTCACTTATATCTTTTGAGAGCACGGCGGTGCCTTTATTTTGTAGAAATTATTGAACTCTCATGCTTCACTTATATTATTTTGAGAGTCTTTAAATAGCATGGTAATTTACTTTGGTTATAAATTTAGTCCTAATATGATAGGCATCCAAGAGGGATATAATAAAAACTTTCATATAAAGTGCATTGAATACTATGAGAAGTTTGATTCCTTATGATTGTTTTGAGATGTAAAGATGGTGATATTAGAGTCATGCTAGTGAGTAATTGTGAATTTGAGAAATACTTGTGTTAAGGTTTGTGAGTCCCGTAGCATGCACGTATGGTGAACCGTTATGTAACGAAGTTGGAGCATGAGATATTTTTTGATTGTCTTCCTTATGAGTGGCGGTCGGGGACGAGCGATGGTCTTTTCCTACCAATCTATCCCCCTAGGAGCATGCGCGTAGTACTTTGTTTCGATGACTAATAGATTTTTGCAATAAGTATGTGAGTTCTTTACGACTAATGTTGAGTCCATGGATTATACGCACTCTCACCCTTCCACCATTGCTAGCCTCTCTAGTACCGCGCAACTTTCACCGGTACCATACACCCACCATATACCTTCCTCAAAACAGCCACCATACCTACCTATTATGGCATTTCCATAGCCATTCCGAGAAATATTGCCATGCAACTTTCCACCATTCCATTTACTATGACATGCATCATCATTGTCATATTGCTTTGCATGATCATGTAGTTGACATCGTATTTGTGGCAAAGCCACCGTTCATAATTTTTTCATACATGTCACTCTTGATTCATTGCACATCCCAGTACACCGCCGGAGGCATTCATATAGAGTCATATTTTGTTCTAGTATCGAGTTGTAATTTTTTGAGTTGTAAGTAAATAGAAGTATGATGATCTTCATTATTAGAGCATTATCCCATGTGAGGAAAGAAATAAAAAAAAGAAAGAGGCCAAAGAAGCCAAAGAAAAAAAAGAAAAAAAAGGAAAAAAAGAGAAAAAATAAAAATGAGAGAAGCGGCAATGTTACTATCCTTTTTCCATACTTGTGCTTCAAAGTAGCACCATGATCTTCATGATAGAGAGTCTCCTATGTTGTCACTTTCATATACTAGTGGGAATTTTTCATTATAGAACTTGGCTTGTATATTCCAACGATGGGCTTCCTCAAATTGCCGTAGGTCTTCATGAGCAAGCAAGTTGGATGCACACCCACTTAGTTTTCTTTTTGAGCTTTCATACACTTATAGCTCTAGTGCATCCGTTGCATGGCAATCCCTACTCACTCACATTGATATCTATTGATGGGCATCTCCATAGCCCGTCGATACGCCTAGTTGATGTGAGACTATCTCCCTCTTTTTTGTCTTCTCCACAACCACCATATTCTATTCCACCTATAGTGCTATGTCCATGGCTCACGCTCATGTATTGCGTGAAAGTTGAAAAGGTTTGAGAACGTCAAAAGTATGAAATAATTGCTTGGCTTGTCATCGGGGTTGTGCATGATTTGAGTATTTTATGTGATGAAGATGGAGCATAGCCAGACTATATGATTTTGTAGGGATAAGCTTTCTTTGGCCATGTTATTTTGAGAAGACATAATTGCCTTGTTAGTATGCTTGAAGTATTATTGTTTTTATGTCAATATTAAACTTTTGTTTTGAATCTTATGGATCTGAACATTCATGCCACAATAAAGAAAATTACATGGATAAATATGTTAGGTAGCATTCCACATCAAAAATTCTATTTTTATCATTTACCTACTCGAGGACGAGCAGGAATTAAGCTTGGGGATGCTTGATACGTCTCCAACGTATCTATAATTTTTGATTGTTCCATGCTATTATATTATCTGTTTTGGATGTTTTATATGCATTAATATGCTATTTTATATTATTTTTGGGACTAACCTATTAACCTAGAGCCTAGTGCCAGTTTCTGTTTTTTTCCTTGCTTTTGAGTTTCGCAGAAAAGGAATACCAAACAGAGTCCAAACGGAATAAAACTTCGGCGGTGATTTTTCTTGGACCAGAAGGAAACCAGGAGACTTGGAGATGAAGTCGGAGGAGCCACGAGGCGGCCACAAGGACGGAGGGCGTGCCCAGGGGGGTAGGGCGCGCCCCCCACCCTTGTGGGCCCCTTGTGCACCTCCTGACCTAATTCTTTCGCCTATATAGTCCCAAATATCCCCAAACCAACAGAGGCATCCACGAAAACACTTTTCCACCGCCGCAACCTTCTGTACCCGTGAGATCCCATCTAGGGACCTTTTCCGGCACCGTGCCGGAGGAGGATTCAATCACGGAGGGCTTCTACATCAACACCATTGCCCTTCCGATGAAGCGTGAGTAGTTTACCACAGACCTACGGGTCCATAGCTAATAGCTAGATGGCTTCTTCTCTCTCTTTGATTCTCAATACCATGTTCTACTCGTTGTTCTTGGAGATCTATTCGATGTAATACTTTTTTGCGGTGTGTTTTCCGAGATCCGATGAATTGTGGATTTATGATCAGCTTATCTATGATTATTATTTGAATCTTCTCTGAATTCTTTTATGCATGATTTGATATCTTTGTAATTCTCTTCGAACTATCGGTTTGGTTTGGCCAACTAGATTGGTTTTTCTTGCAATGGGAGAAGTGCTTAGCTTTGGGTTCAATCTTTCGGTGTCCTTTCCCAGTGACAGTAGGGGCAGCAAGGCACGTATTGTATTGTATTGTTGCCATCGAGGATAAAAAGATAGGGTTTTCATCATATTGCTTGAGTTAATTCCTCTACATCATGTCATCTTACTTAATGCATTACTCTGTTCTTTATGAACTTAATACTCTAGATGCATGCTGGATAGCGGTCGATGTGTGGAGTATTAGTAGTAGATGCAGAATCGTTTCGGTCTACTTGACACGGACGTGATGCCTATATTCTTGATCATTGCCTTAGATATCGTCATAACTTTGCGCTTTTCTATCAATTGCTCGGCAGTAATTTGTTCACCCACCGTATTATTTTCTATCTTGAGAGAAGCCTCTAGTGAAACCTATGGCCCCCGGGTCTATTTTCCATCATATAAGTTTCCGATCTTCTATTTTCCATCATATAAGTTTCCGATCTTCTATTTTCCATCATATAAGTTTCCTATCTTCTATTTTCCATCATATTAGTTTCTGATCTACTATTTTGCAATCTTTTACGTTCTGATCTATAAAACAAAAATACCAAAAATATTTACTTTATCGTTTATCTATCTCTATCAGATCTCACTTTTGTAAATAACCGTGAAGGGATTGACAACCCCTTTATCGCGTTGGGTGCAAGTTGTTTGATTGTTTGTGCAGGTATTCGGTGATTTGTGTGCTGTCTCCTACTGGATTGATACCTTGGTTCTCAAACTGAGGGAAATACTTATCTCTACTTTGCTGCATCACCCTTTCCTCTTCAAGGGAAAAACCAACGCAAGCTCAAGAAGTAGCACTCATCATCGTCCTCGCTTCGTGGGCTTTTGCCCGAGTCTTCATGTGTGAGTTTGCCGGCCTGTTTGATCACCCAACAATTTCTGTTGGAGTGGTTGGCGAGCTTCTCTGATGTGCCGTGAATCTGACAAGGCCTGTCCAAAATTGTGTCTAGTCTGGATGGGCCGTCATTGTTGCCTTTAGGGGCTTGCTTTCGGGGTCCGGACTTCTGATTTCGGAATCCTGCATTTACTGCCGTATCCTCACCCTCGCTGTCATTATGGCAATGTTTATTCTTGCTGCGTCGGGCTTTCCATTTCCGTCCCGAACCTCGGAGGTACCGGGTGTGTCTGGGTTGGTGTTCTTGTGAGCAAGCCAACTGTCTTCGCCCGCACAAAAGCGGGTCATGAGGGAAGTAAGGGCTGTCATAGTTCTTGGTTTGTCCTGGCCGAGCTGCCGTACGAGCCATTCGTCTTGGACACTATGCTTGAAGGCAACCAAGGCTTCGGCATCCGGGCAGCCGATGATCTGGTTTTTCTTGGTCAGGAATCGGTTCCAAAATTGTCGGGCAGGTTCTCCGGGTTGTTGTGTGATGCGATTTAGGTCGTCAGCATCCGGAGGCCGGACATAGGTGCCCTGAAAGTTTGCTCGAAAAGCGTCCTCAAGCTCTTCTCAACAGCCTATAGAGTCTTCGGGAAGGCTGTTCAACCAGTGTCGAGCTGGACCATTAAGCTTCAACGACAGATATTTAATGGCGTGGAGGTCTTCTCCTCGCGTCATGTAGATGTGGAGGAGGAAATCCTCTATCCATATGGCTGGATTTGTGGTTCCGTCATATGATTCGATGTTCACGGGCTTGAAGCCTTCCAGGAATTGGTGTTGCATCACCCTCTGTGTAAAACACATGGGGTGTGTGGCGCCCCGAATTCGGGCTACATCGCGTCTGAGGTCCTCGGCCCTCCGGCCCTGCTGTTGCTCTCGGATTCTATTGTTTTTGTTTAGCCGATCGTAGTATCCATCCCGATAAGCGGGCGGGTCCACTATGGGTCCGTAGATGGACCTGGTACGGCCTTCACGAGCGTCTAGGTCATGGCGGAGGTTGTACTCGTAAGTAGGCCGCACTTGATCCTTGCCGTGACGGCGAGGTGGGGCGGCTGGGTGTTCGGCCTTGTCATCTTCCCTGTCCCGCCCTCTAGGGGGGCGGTCTGGCTGTTCGGCATTTGTGTACGTCGGGCGTGTTGGCTCTATGGCCTCGTCGTCGAACTGGGGCAATAGCCTTCGCTTGGGGTAACTCCTGGTTGGCAGTTCGCGGCCATACCCTTCTTCGGCAGCTAGGACTTTGGTCCATCGGTCATTGAGGGTGTCTTGTTCGGCTTTGATTTTGTGTTTTTGTTTCTTTAGGCTGCGAGCAGTGGCTAGAAGCCTCCGCTTGAACCGTTCCTGCTCCTGAGGGTCTTCGGGGATGATGAAATCGTCCTCCCCTAGACTGGCCTCCTCTTCAGAGAGTGGGAGGTAGTTGCTATCCTCGGAGTCGTCGGGGTTTTCTGAATTGAGCGGGTCCTCCTGCCCCGCGGGGTCATCCTGATGATGTTCGAAGGCTGTGTCTCCGGTGAGGTCATCAGTATTATTTACGGTGCCGTTCTCCGCTAGTCCACGTTGCTCGCATGGCTTCGACGTGGCTTTGATCGATGGCGCTGTTTTCGGCATTTGGGTAGCTCATCTCTGGGCTTGCCTCTGTCCTGATTGGGAGTGTCGTCGCCGTCTTTGGGGGTGTCCACCATCTAAATGTCGTAGGTGGAAGTGGCCGACCAACGGCCGGTGACGGGGGGGGGGGGGCAACATAGGCATTAGCCGTGGCTCCGTCCCCCTCGTCCATGTATTCGGTATTCTCCGAATTATAGTCTAGCATATTGGTTAAATCATCGATAGTGGCTACCATGTGGGTGATGGGTGGGACGCAAAATTCCGTATAGTACGCCTCGACGGGTTGACGATCATGAGTGGGGGAGAGGTCCTCTTGGATAGTCATTTTCTGAATTTGGTCCAACGCCTCATTTATCATAGCGAGGGTCGCCGAACTCGAGGGCTCTGAGCCAGATCCCGTTGTAATGGGGGCAGTCAATGCCCTAGCCAGTCCTTTTTTCTACAGGCCGAGCTAAGCTCGGGGTGCAGAACCGGATCCTCGATTGGGTCCGGACAGTCGTCGGAAGTCAAGGACGGATTTTGATCCCTGCGTGTGGGTTCCACGCCGGGGTTTGAGATTGAGTTGCTTCGGGCCGGGGGTAATTCCTGGCCATTGGCCGCCACTTCGTCGTGGGAGCTCATGGCTGGGTGGGCGTTGTGGAGGAATGATTCGGCCAAGATTGACTCTTGGCTTCTGCCTCCAGATCCTACCTCGAAGGTCGGGGATAAGTCCTCCGCCAACATGACGGGTTCGAGTGAAGGTGGAGTCTGGCCGCCGCTCGAGGCGGAGCTTTCCTGGCTCGAAGCTGCTGGAGCCGATCCGTAGATCAGATCGGAGGGAGACTCCGGGGCGGGCACAACGAGGCCTGCGTGAGTGCGGGAAGGGGCAGTGAGTCCGGTGAAGACCAGATCGCCCTGTGAGTCCGCCACATATTCCAGGTTGCCGAATCGAATTCGGTGTTCGGGGGCGAAGTTGTCGATCTGATCCAAACGACAAGTCGGGTCGGCATGCAATACGATGATGCCGAACACAAATAGTTGACCGGGTACGAAGAAGTCCCTGGATCCGATGCCTTCTCCTATGATCAGGCGAGCCATCGATCCTTTGGGCGACCCTACAGTGGAACTCTCAATGAAAGCACCAATGTCGTTGTCAAAACTGGCAGACCTCGGGGTATGGGGTCCCGAGCTATGGATCTAGGGTCGATGGGTAACAAGGGACGACGAACACAGTGTTTACCCAGGTTCGGGCCCTCTCGAAGAGGTAATACCCTACGTCCTGCTTGATTATATTGGATGTATGATGTGGTTTACATAGTAGATCTACCTCGAGATCAGCATGAGCTAACCCTAAGGCTATGAGGTAATGAATGTAGCTCTAACCCAAATGACTACCACCCTCGGTTTATATAGACACCGATAGGGTTAGGGTTACCGAAGATAGATTACAACAAGGGTTTAAAGAGATACTGCGTCTTCTTGACTTGGAGGGCACACCACGGCTTCATAGATCTCCTGTCAATATACGACGTCACCAGTCCGGCCCACGTACAATGGGCCGTCGCCCCGAGGACCCCTTAGTCCATGACTCCCTCAGTGGCATAACGCAAACAGTTTTCAAGAGGAAGTCATGTGCGATCGTTCATTGATCCAACACGTTTTATTCCTAGAAACTGTGTGCATTATCCGAGGTCATCGCCAACGGTGTTTTCTCAATAACCGTTTGCAAGAGAAAAACCTAATTAGCAGGCTAATTGGCCTATTATTAATAATCCATTTATTAATCTAATTGACATTTCATATTAAGCACACAATATATTTCATTTTCGTATTAAGCAGGATTTCATAATTGAAATACATCAGAGTACAACATCATATAGCTTCAGCACTCAGCTACCCCATTACACAACTGCACCAGCACCAAGTTTCACATGCAACATCTATAACCTATTGAAATTAGCATCATAGACGGTACATAGACAGATGAATCTCATCTGGAAAATTGCTGAAGCGGAAGGCAAATATTGAGCCTTCATTGATGTTGAAGGTCTTTGCAACTTTAGGCCAGTGCCTGTGGATGATTGACCGTCCATCCTTCGTCCTCTTCAGGAAGACTTCAATATTGAACCGTGGGTGTTGTATGAATACCTTCCTCGCCTCCTGACCATACAGGTGGTTTGAGAGGTAATCATCAGTGAACTGCTTTGGAAAGGCCTGAAAACAAGGATATGCATAAATACCTTCTCTAGATTTGAAATGGCGCAAAGGAATAAAAAAGACAAGGTATAACAGTTAGTACCATCCTGTAGTGAATTGATGTCTTCTTCATTGTGCAGACAAAGATCTTGTTGTTTTTTGTCGCTAATTTCTTTGTCCTAACAATCTTTCTGAGTTTCTTGACTTGACTGATATTCATGGACAACTCATTTCCCCATATGCAAAAAGGGTCGAACAGTGGGTCAAAACCTCTGACAGCAGGACCTACATGTGCAAGACCAAATAGTTAAAAACCTAAATATTAGAATGGTTCCCACAATTGCACAATAATGTGCTATTAGACAAAGGACCATGCATGTGCAAACCTCAATTGTAAACCTCAGTGCTTCCCATTGTTTCCCTGCAACACATATAAGGTAGTTAGTGATCAGGTTAAGTGAGGGTTGGCATGCTATCAGTAAAATATGTTGATGAAAAATAAACACATTGCAGATTCATCAGATTAATTTGACCCACATGGAAAACCCATTTATCCAAACCAAGCATGATTAAGAACTAGGAAATATAGCAATTGTATATGTGTCTCATGTATTAAGTGTAGCCAAATTCGAATTATTCCTCACATGCATAACAATACAATATTCTACCCACAACAATTGGACATCGCATTGCAGAACTGAACCAAGTAGTTAACTAAACACCACAACAAATGAACCAAACATTAACTGAGCACCACATTGCACAGTATAACATACTCCTAATAGAAGATTAGACAGTTAACCAAACCAAGCATGCTTAACAACTAGGAAATGCTGCAATTGTATATGTTTCTCAAGCATTAGTACAACCAAATTCGATTTATTCCTCACATGCATAACAATACAAAATTGTACCCACAACAATTGAACATCGCATTGCAGACTTGAACCAAACAGTTAACTAAACACCACAACAAATGAACCAAACATTAACAGAGCACCACATTGCACAATATATAACATACTAGAAGATCAGACAGTTAAGCAAACCAAGCATGCTTGACAACTTGGAAATATAGCAATTGTATTTGTTTCTCATGTATTTTGTACAGATAAATTTGATTTATTTATCACAAGGAAGACAATACAAAATTGCACCCCGAAGAATTGAACATCAGATTGCAGAATTGAACCAAACAGTTAACGGAACACGACAACTAATTAACCAAACAGTTTTTGGGTAAGAATTTAATGGACTATGGAATAAGGAGTGGCAAGAGCCTAAGCTTGGGGATGCCCAAGGCACCCCAAGGTAATATTCAAGGACAACCAAGAGCCTAAGCTTGGGGATGCCCCGGAAGGCATCCCCTCTTTCGTCTTCGTCTATCGGTAACTTTACTTGAGGCTATAATTTTATTCACCACATGATATGTGTTTTGCTTGGAGCGTCTTTTATAATTTGAGTCTTTGCTTTGTAGTTTGCCACAATCATCCTTGTTGTACACACCTTTTGGGAGGGACACGCATGAATCGTGATTTATTAGAATACTCTATGTGCTTCACTTATATCTTTTGAGCTAGGCAATTTTGCTCTAGTGCTTCACTTATATCTTTTTAGAGCACGACGGTGCCTTTATTTTGTAGAAATTATTGAACTCTCATGCTTCACTTATATTATTTTGAGAGTCTTTAAACAACATGGTAATTTGCTTTGGTTATAAATTTAGTCCTAATATGATAGGCATCCAAGGGGGATATAATAAAAACTTTCATATAAAGTGCATTGAATACTATGAGAAGTTTGATTCCTTATGATTGTTTTGAGATGTAAAGATGGTGATATTAGAGTCATGCTAGTGAGTAATTGTGAATTTGAGAAATACTTGTGTTAAGGTTTGTGAGTCCCGTAGCATGCACGTATGGTGAACCGTTATGTAACGAAGTTGGAGCATGAGATATTTTTTGATTGTCTTCCTTATGAGTGGCGGTCGGGGACGAGCGATGGTATTTTCCTACCAATCTATCCCCCCTAGGAGCATGCGCGTAGTACTTTGTTTCAATGACTAATAGATTTTTGCAATAAGTATGTGAGTTCTTTATGACTAATGTTGAGTCCATGGATTATACGCACTCTCACCCTTCCACCATTGCTTGCCTCTCTAGTACCGCGCAACTTTCACCGGTACCATACACCCACCATATACCTTCCTCAAAACAGCCACCATACCTACCTATTATGGCATTTCCATAGCCATTCCGAGATATATTGCCATGCAACTTTCCACCGTTCCGTTTACTATGACACGCATCATCATTGTCATATTGCTTTGCATGATCATGTAGTTGACATCATATTTGTGGCAAAGCCACCGTTCATAATTTTTTCATACATGTCACTCTTGATTCATTGCACATCCCGGTACACCGCCGGAGGCATTCATATAGAGTCATATTTTGTTCTAGTATCGAGTTGTAATTTTTTGAGTTGTAAGTAAATAGAAGTATGATGATCTTCATTATTAGAGTATTGTCCCATGTGAGGAAAGAAATAAAAAAAAGAAAGAGGCCAAAGAAGCCAAAGAAAAAAAAGAAAGAAAGAAAAAAAAGGAAAAAAAGGAAAAAAAAGAGAAAAAATAAAAATGAGAGAAAAAGAGAGAAGGGGCAATGTTACTATCCTTTTTCCATACTTGTGCTTCAAAGTAGCACCATGATCTTCATGATAGAGAGTCTCCTATGTTGTCACTTTCATATACTAGTGGGAATTTTTCATTATAGAACTTGGCTTGTATATTCCAACGATGGGCTTCCGCAAATTGCCGTAGGTCTTCATGAGCAAGCAAGTTGGATGCACACCCACTTAGTTTTCTTTTTGAGCTTTCATACACTTATAGCTCTAGTGCATCCGTTGCATGGCAATCCCTACTCACTCACATTGATATCTATTGATGGGCATCTCCATAGCTCGTCGATACGCCTAGTTGATGTGAGACTATCTCCCTCTTTTCTGTCTTCTCCACAACCACCATATTCTATTCCACATATAGTGCTATGTCCATGGCTCACGCTCATGTATTGCGTGAAAGTTAAAAAGTTTTGAGAACGTCAAAAGTATGAAACAATTGCTTTGCTTGTCATCGGGGTTGTGCATGATTTGAGTATTTTGTGTGATGAAGATGGAGCATAGCCAGACTATATGATTTTGTAGGGATAAGCTTTCTTTGGCCATGTTATTTTGAGAAGACATAATTGCCTTGTTAGTATGCTTGAAGTATTATTGTTTTTATGTCAATATTAAACTTTTGTTTTGAATCTTATGGATCTGAACATTCATGCCACAATAAAGAAAATTACATGGATAAATATGTTAGGTAGCATTCCACATCAAAAATTATGTTTTTATCATTTACCTACTCGAGGACGAGCAGGAATTAAGCTTGGGGATGCTTGATACGTCTCCAATGTATCTATAATTTTTGATTGTTCCATGCTTTTGTATTATCTATTTTGGATGTTTTTTATGCATTAATATGCTATTTTATATTATTTTTGGGACTAACCTATTAACCTAGAGCCCAGTGCCAGTTTCTATTTTTTTTCCTTGTTTTTGAGTTTCGCAGAAAAGGAATACCAAACGGAGTCCAAACGGAATAAAACTTTGGCGATGATATTTCTTGGACCAGAAGGAAACCAGGAGACTTGGAGTTGAAGTCGGAGGAGCCACGAGGCGGCCAGAAGGATGGAGGGCATGCCCAGGGGGGTAGGACGCGCCCCCCACCCTTATGGGCCCCTCGTGCACCTCCTGACCTAATTCTTTCGCCTATATATTCCCAATATCCCCAAACCAACAGAGGCATCCACGAAAACACTTTTCCACCGCCTCAATATAGACTGGTCCAGGTATACCGGTCAGTCTTGAGCCACCAGGATAGCCTTCCACATATCTTGTTCCTCCCTTGAGTGGTAACTCTTTTCTAACCTTAGAATCCTGAACCAATTTGCTCCAAAGACTCTGTCATTGAAAGGAGTCCATAGGTTGATAAAATAGGTTTTCATGAAAACCACACGCACCACGAACGGCAGTACCCAAACTATAGGTTATCTTGTGTCTGGGCAAGCAAGGTCAAGTAATGGCATCCTATTACCCTAAATGGAAAGCAAAGTAGGTTATTCAGCCATCCCTCGCGAATAATCAGAAGTCCCAGTTTCCTTAACTAATCTCGCCAATTTATCACTTGACCGACCCTCAGTAACGGAGTGACTAGCTACCCTGACTTTTTATTCCAGTTCCATTCTTACCTTCTTCAACCCCAGGATGTGATGAGTCGACATCGAGGTGCCAAACGACTCCGTCGATAAGAGCTCTTGGGAGTCATCAGCCTGTTATCCCCGGCGTACCTTTGATACATTGAGCGAGAGCCCTTCCACACGGGACTCCCGGATCACTATGGCCGACTTTCGTCTCTGTTCGACCAGTCGGTCTCACAGTCAGTAACAACTCAGCGCTATCAAAAGGTTCAGTGATCATAATAGGACTTTTCCTGTTTCACAACAACATGGGATAAAGTGACATTGGCCTGTTTCCAACTTCTGAAAGACAGAAACAAAGGAGGGAAAGAAGGTAGTATAGGGAACTTGCTTGCAACCTTCTATACCCATGAGATCACATCTAGGGACCTTTTCCGGCACCCTGCCAGAGGGGGATTCGATCATGGAGGGCTTCTACATCAACACCACTGCCCTTCCGATGAAGCGTGAGTAGTTTACCACAGACCTTCGGGTCCATAGCTAGTAGCTAGATGGCTTCTTCTCTCTCTTTGATTCTCAATACCATGTTCTCCTCGATGTTCTTGGAGATCTATTCGATGTAATACTTTTTTGCGGTGTGTTTGCCGAGATTCGATGAATTGTGGATTTATGATCAGCTTATCTATGAATATTATTTGAATCTTCTCTGAATTCTTTTATGCATGATTTGATATCTTTGTAATTCTCTTCGAACTATCGATTTGGTTTGGCCAACTAGATTGGTTTTTCTTGCAATGGGAGAAGTGCTTAGCTTTGGGTTCAATCTTGCGGTGTCCTTTCCCAGTGACAGTAGGGGCAGCAAGGCACGTATTGTATTGTTTCCATCGAGGATAAAAAGATGGGGTTTTCATCATATTGCTTGAGTTAATTCCTCTACATCATGTCATCTTACTTAATGCATTACTCCGTTCTTTATGAACTTAATACTCTAGATGCATGCTGGATAGCAGTCGATGTGTGGAGTAATAGTAGTAGATGCAGAATCGTTTCGGTCTACTTGACACGGACGTGATGCCTATATTCATGATCATTGCCTTAGATATTGTCATAACTTTGCGCTTTTCTATCAATTGCTCGGCAGTAATTTGTTCACCCACCGTATTATTTTCTATCTTGAGAGAAGCCTCTAGTGAAACCTATGGCCCCCGGGTCTATTTTCCATCATATAAGTTTCCGATCTTCTATTTTCCATCATATTAGTTTCTGATCTACTATTTTGTAATCTTTTACTTTCCGATCTATAAAACAAAAATACCAAAAATATTTACTTTATCATTTATCTATCTCTATCAGATCTCACTTTTGCAAATAACCGTGAAGGGATTGACAACCCCTTTATCGCGTTGGGTGCAAGTTGTTTGATATTTTGTGCAGGTATTCGGTGATTTGTGCATTGTCTCCTACTGGATTGATACCTTGGTTCTCAAACTGAGGGAAATACTTATCTCTACTTTGCTGCATCACCCTTTCCTCTTCAAGGGAAAAACCAATGCAAGCTCAAGAAGTAGCAGCGACCCACTCCGGCAAGAGCGCGGCCGCAGCCGCCATGTGCGTGGTAACAAGCTACGTCAGCGCGACCGCATTCTGCGACCGGGCGGCCAAGGCAGCCCAAACGGCTGTTGTTGCTGCTCAGGTGGCGGAAGCAACATCTGCGTCGGGGATAGCAACTAGCGAGAGCGGCACAACAGTGGTCTGTTCCGCAGCGGCGGCCTTAGCCCTGATGGAGGCCGCCCACGACCATGTCGAGGCCGCCCACGCCCAGCTCATGGCGGTCACCACACAAATCGAACTAAACTTCTCCGACAACAGTCGGCAACCCACGGCCGAATATTTGGCAATCGCCGAGAGCGTTCGAGTTGTCGTCCGTTCCTTCGCAGCATACCTTGCCACGACGGAGCCTGTCCAAGCCCAGATCGCGGCCGCCCACGCCCAGCTCATGGCGGCCTTTTCCAAAGAGATGGCGGACGCGGATGGCGAGATGCTTGCCGAGTATGGTGCGAATGATGCCATGGATCCCCTTCCCCGGGAGATTGTCGGGCGCGAGCTGGACATGGAGGAGGCGGCGGAGATCGACGAGCGCCAGCCGGAGTAGTACTCTTTGTTTAATTTAGAGCGCCGGTCTTTAATTTGTTAGGGTAATGTTTAGGTCAGCTAGCTCTGTTTAATTGTTGAACTTGCTCGATTAAGAAGTGCGGGTGTGCTATAGGCTCCTTTGTGTACCCAAATTATGCAATGACGTGGATGACCACTGTAACCAGGGATATTCGGACCAAATTTTGCATGTTCAAACTCATCACACACGGGGTAAGCTATATGAATCATTTGTGATGTTCACATATCGTACACGGTGCTGAATAAGGGACCGTGCCTGATGACACTTTGCGCGCCAGTTTTTTCGCTGCACCGATCCAAAATTTTCGACTTCCGCGGAAATATCTACCTCCCCGCCCCCTCCCCCTTACCAAAAGTCACATTTCCCCTGTTTTCGCCTTCCTTTCCAAGTTCTAACCTTCACTCCTTGCTTGCAGTGCCGCCTCCTCGCCTGCGACCCTCCTTCATGCTGCTCGGCCTCGTCGATCCAGGCAGGTAATCCACACCCGACCCCCATCCTCCTCCTCCTTCCACATCCCGCATGCCCCGACCACTGGCGCGACACCTTCCACCCAAAGCATTGACCCCTCCCCAAACAAGCGCCACCCTAAGCCATGGTGCAAGCAGTATAGCCAGGAGCTCAAGGAGCATTTGGCAGCAGAGAAGCAAATCGCGGCCGCACGCGTAGATGAGGTTGCGATGGCTGCCATTCGTGCCGACCCCCAGATCTTGGAGGAGCACCTTGCTGTTGAGGCCACCGTCGACGCTGCACGCGCCGATGCCGCGATACAGTTGGCTGCTTTAAACGACAGTTCATGGCGTTTTCTCGAGGCCATCGTCGGTGCCTTCGACGAAGACTACGAGGTGTTTTCTCTGCGTGCCCGTGCTTACCTCAACTCGAGAACCAGCAGGTTGGTGCCCGGAGCGGCTCAGGCAACTCACCACTATGAGGAGGGCACCCACGATGTGGAGGCCTCGCCCTCTTCCATGTCCAAGGAGCCAATCATCATCGATATCTCCGACGATGAGTAGTAGCTTGTCTTATTAGCTCACTATAAGGACCTATGTTCAGTTAGCTAGCTACGTCGGTTAAGCATGCCCGGTTTACCCGTTGAATGTGCTACTCCTGCCTTTCCTTAACAAATTCTAGTGAATTGTCCTATCTAATTTTACCATGCAATCTGTTGCTCTAGTGTATATGTTCTATATGTCGTGCAATGTGATGCTCACTTATTAACTGTTTGGTTAATTAGTTGTCGTGTTCAGTTAACTGTTTGGTTCAATTCTGCAATCTGATGTTCAATTCTTCGGGGTGCAATTTTATATTGTCTTCCATGTGAGAAATAAATCAAATTTATCTGTACAAAATACATGAGAAACAAATACAATTGCTATATTTCCAAATTGTCAAGCATGCTTGGTTTGCTTAACTGTCTGATCTTCTAGTATGTTATATATTGTGCAATGTGGTGCTCAGTTAATGTTTGGTTCATTTGTTGTGGTGTTTAGGTAACTATTTGGTTCAAGTCTGCAATGCGATGTTCAATTGTTGTGGGTACAATTTTGTATTGTTATGCATGTGAGGAATAAATCGAATTTGGTTGTACTAATGCATGAGAAACATATACAATTGCAGCATTTCCTAGTTGTTAAGCATGCTTGGTTTGGTTAACTGTCTAATCTTCTATTAGGAGTATGTTATACTGTGCATTGTGGTGCTCAGTTAATGTTTGGTTCATTTGTTGTGGTGTTTAGTTAACTACTTGGTTCAGTTCTGCAATGCGATGTCCAATTGTTGTGGGTAGAATATTGTATTGTTATGCATGTGAGGAATAATTCGAATTTGGCTGCACTTAATACATGAGACTATACAATTGCTATATTTCCTAGTTCTTAATCATGCTTGGTTTGGATAAATGGGTTTTCCATGTGGGTCAAATTAATCTGATGAATTTGCAATGTGTTTAATTTTCATCAACATATTTTACTGATAGCATGCCAACCCTCACTTAACCTGATCACTAACTACCTTATATGTGTTGCAGGGAAACAATGGGAAGCACTGAGGTTTACAATTGAGCTTTGCACATGCATGGTCCTTTGTGTAATAGCACATTATTGTGCAATTGCAGGAACCATTCTAATATTTAGGTTTTTAACTATTTGATCTTGCACATGTAGGTCCTGCTGTCAGAGGTTTTGACCCACTGTTCGACCCTTTTTGCATATGGGGAAATGAGTTGTCCATGAATATCAGTCAAGTCAAGAAATTCAAAAAGATTGTTAGGATAAAGAAATTAGCGACAAAAAACAACAAGATCTTTGTCTGCACAATGAAGAAGACATCAATTCACTACAGGATGGTACTAACTGTTATACCTTGTCTTTTTTATTCCTTTGCGCCATTTCAAATCTAGAGAAGATATTTATGCATATCCTTGTTTTCAGGCCTTTCCAAAGCAGTTCACTGATGATTACCTCTCAAACCACCTGTATGGTCAGGAGGCGAGGAAGGTATTCATACAACACCCACGGTTCAATGTTGAAGTCTTCCTGAAGAGGACTAAGGATGGATGGTCAATCATCCACAGGCACTGGCCTAAAGTTGCAAAGACCTTCAACATCAATGAAGGCTCAATATTTGCCTTCCGCTTCAGTAGTTTTCCAGATGAGATTCATCTGTCTATGTACCGTCTATGATGCTAATTTCGATAGGTTATAGATGTTGCATGTGAAACTTGGTGCTGGTGTAGTTGTGTAATGGGGTAGCTGAGTGCTGAACCTATATGATGTTGTACTCTGATGTATTTCAATTATGAAATCCTGCTTCCTTAATACGAAAATGAAATATATTGTGTGCTTAATATGAAATGTCAATTAGATTAATAAATGGATTATTAATAATAGGCCAATTAGCCTGCTAATTGGGTTTTTCTCTTGCAAACAGTTATTGAGAAAACACCGTTGGCGATGACCTCGGACAATGCACACAGTTTCTAGGAATAAAACGTGTTGGATCAATGAACGATCGCACACGACTTCCTCTTGAAAACTGTTTGCGTTATGCCACTGAGGGAGTCATGGACTAAGGGGTCCTCAGGGCGACGGCCCATTATACGTGGGCCGGACTGGTGACGTCGTATATTGACAGGAGATCTATGAAGCCGTGGTGTTCCCACCAAGTCAAGAAGATGCAGTATCTCTTTAAACCCTTGTTGTAATCTATCTTCGGTAACCCTAACCCTATCGGTGTCTATATAAACTGAGGGTGGTAGTCATTAGGGTTAGAGCTACATTCGTTACCTCATAGCCTTAGGGTTAGCTCATGCTGATCTCGAGGTAGATCTACTCTGTAAACCACATCATACATCCAATATAACCAAGCAGGACGTAGGGTATTACCTCTTCGAGAGGGACCGAACCTGGGTAAACACTGTGTTCGTCGTCCCTTGTTACCCATCGACCCTAGATCCATAGCTCGGGACCCCCTACCCCGAGGTCTGCCAGTTTTGACACCGACATTGGTGCTTTCATTGAGAGTTCCGCTGTAGGGTCGCCCAAAGGATCGATGGCTCGCCTGATCATAGGAGAAGGCATCGGATCCGGGGACTTCTTCGTCCCCGGTTAACTCTTTGCGTTCGGCATCATCGTACTGCACGCCGACCCGACTTGTCGTTTGGATCAGATCGACAACTTCGCCCCCGAACACCGAATTCGATTCGGCAACCTGGAATATGTGGCAGACTCACAGGGCGATCTGGTCTTCACCGGACTCACTGCCCCTTCCCGCACTCACGCAGGCCTCGTTGTGCCCGCCCCGGAGTCTCCCTCCGATCCGATCTACTGATCGGCTCTAGCAGCTTTGAGCCAGGAAAGCTCTGCCTCGAGCGGCGGCCAGACTCCACCTTCACTCGAACCCGTCATGTTGGCGGAGGACTTATCCCTGACCTTCGAGGCAGGATCTGGAGGCAGAAGCCAAGAGTCAATCTCGGCCGAATCATTCCTCCACAATGCCCACCCAGCCGTGAGCTCCCACGACGAAGTGGCGGCCAATGGCCAGGAATTACCCCTGGCCCGAAGCAACTCAATCTCAAACCCCGGAGTGGAACCCACACGCAGGGATCAAAATCCGTCCTTGACTTCCGATGACTGTCCAGACCCAATCGAGGATCTGGTTCTGCACCCCGAGCTTAGCTCGGCCTGTAGAAAAAAAGGACTGGCTAGGGCATTGACTGTCCCCGTTACAACGGGATCTGGCTCAGAGCCCTCGAGTTCGGCGACCCTCGCTATGATAAACGAGGCGTTGGACCAAATTCAGAAAATGACTATCCAGGAGGACCTCTCCCCCACTCACGATCGTCAACCCGTCGAGGCGTACTATAGGGAATTTTGCGTCCCACCCATCACCCACATGGTAGCCACTATCGATGATTTAACCAATATGCTAGACTATAATTCGGAGAATACCGAATACATGGACGAGGGGGACGGAGCCACAGCTAAAGCCTATGTTGCCCCCGTTGCCCCGCCGTTGCCCTTGCCGTTGCCCCCCCCCCCCCCCCGTCACCGGCTGTTGGTTGACCACTTCCACCTACGACATTTAGATGGTGGACACCCCCAAAGACGGCGACGACACTCCCAATCAGGACAGAGGCAAGCCCAGAGATGAGCTGCCCAAATGCCGAAAACAGCGCCATCGATCAAAGCCACGTCAAAGCCATGCGAGCAACGTGGACTAGCGGAGAACGGCACCGTAAATAATACGGATGACCTCGCTGGAGACACAGCCTTCGAAAATCATCAGGATGACCCCACGGGGCAGGAGGACCCGCTCAATTCAGAAAACCCCGATGACTCCGAGGATAGCAACTACCTCCCACTCTCTGAAGAGGAGGCCAGTCTAGGGGAGGATGATTTCATCGTCCCCGAAGACCCTTAGGAGCAGGAACGGTTCAAGCGGAGGCTTCTAGCCACTGCCCGCAGCCTAAAGAAACAAAAACACAAAATCAAAGCCGAACAGGACACCCTCAATGACCGATGGACCAAAGTCCTAGCTGCCGAAGAAGGGTATGGCCGCGAACTCCCAACCAGGAGTTACCCCAAGCGAAGGCTATTGCCCCAGTTCGACGACGAGGCCATAGAGCCAACACGCCCGACGTACACAAACACCAAACAGCCAGACCGCCCCCTAGAGGGCAGGACAGGGAAGCTGATGAGGCCGAACACCCAGCCGCCCCACCTCGCCGTCACGACAAGGATCAAGTGCGGCCTACTTACGAGTACAACATCCGCCATGACCTAGACGCTCGTGAAGGCCGTACCAGGTCCATCTACGGACCCAGAGAGGACCCGCCCGTTTATCGGGATGGATACTACGATCGGCTAAACCGAAACACTAGAATCCGAGAGCAACTGCAGGGCCGGAGGGCCGAGGACCTCAGACGTGATGTAGCCCGAATTCGGGGCGCCGCACACCCCCTGTGTTTTACACAGAGGGTGATGCAACACCAATTCCTGGAAGGCTTCAAGCCCGTGAACATCGAATCATATGACGGAACCACAGATCCAGCCGTATGGATAGAGGATTTCCTCCTCCACATCTACATAACGCGAGGAGAAGACCTCCACGCCATTAAATATCTGCCGTTGAAGCTTAAAGGTCCAGCTCGACACTGGTTGAACAGCCTTTCCGAAGACTCTATAGGCTGCTGGGAAGAGCTTGATGACGCTTTTCGAGCAAACTTTCAGGGCACCTCTGTCCGGCCTCCAGATGCTGACGACCTAAATCGCATCACACAACAACCCGGAGAACCGGCCCGACAATTTTGGAACCGATTCCTGACCAAGAAAAACCAGATCATCGACTACCCGGATGCCGAAGCATTGGTTGCCTTCAAGCATAGTGTCAAAGACGAATGGCTCGTACGGCAGCTCGGCTAGGACAAACCAAGAACTATGACAGCCCTTACTTCCCTCATGACCCGCTTTTGTGCGGGCGAAGACAGTTGGCTTGCTCACAAGAACACCAACCCAGACACACCCGGTACCTCCGAGGTTCGGGACGGAAATGGAAAGCCCGACGCAGCAAGAATAAACGTCACCATAATGACGGCGAGGGCGAGGATATGGCAGTAAATGCAGGATTCCGAAATCAGAAGTCCGGACCCCGAAAGCAAGCCCCTAACGGCAACGATGACGACCTGTAGCGACCCGACCCGAATGGATCGAATCTCTGTGTTCTAGTGTCATCCCTGGATCGGTAATGCTGACACACATAGTACTTGAGGGATTTATAACAGAGTAGCAATCACACACTTATTACATCGAATGTCTCAAAAGAGAACTGATTACAATAAATATGGCTTAAGGCCATCTAAATAAGATAACAGCGGAAGGCTTGGAAGATAAAGTGAGTCCATCAACACCAACGGCATAGCTGAGTGCACGACAACGACCTAGCGCACCTTACTCTTCGTCTGAAAAGTCTGCAACATGATACGTTGCAGCCCGAAACGGGTCAGCACATGGAATATGCTGGCAATATAACACAGTAGAGTAATGAACAGCATAATTGCTAATACTACATGCATATTTGGCTGGTGGAAAAGCTCTAGGGTTATACTGTTTTGCGAAAAGCCAATTTTTCCCTACAACAAAGGAATATATTTTATTTAACTATCATGGTGGTTGTTGAACATTGAGAAGGTAAAGCCCCCTCTCAATCCCAATTAAAAAGTAATCATTAATCCCAACAAATTTATTTAGAGTGATGGGATTCAATATGATGATCCAAGAACCAGATACTCAAGATGTCCATAACCGGGGACATGGCTAATCATGATTAGTTTGTACACTCTGCAGAGGTTTGTGCACTTTTCCCCACAAGACTCGATCTCCTCCGTTGGATTTCTCGCACTACATGGTGTTTGAGAAACGGATGACCGAGACACAGTCTTTCAGAAACATTTACTCTTTACTCTGGGTAGACAGTTACACCTACTTTCCCCTACATCTGCTAGCCTACCACTGAAAGAGGTCATGTAACATACTCAACTATGCTAGAGCCCATAATAGCTTGTGGCTGCACACGGAAGTTTCTAGCATGAATAATCTTATGATCCCTTTGAGCCTGGGTGGCGGACCGTAGGAGGATCACACGGTATATCCCCGGGATCTCCTAGGACAACACTGGTATATCCCCAGGTGCCCAAACAAGCAATCCACCCAGATGTGTATTAAAGTTGCCACCTTAAGTTGAACCATTAATTAAAAATCTCACATCTGTCATGGATACACTCAAAACCCAATCCACGTCTACGAGCATAGCATGGCAACATAAGCATAGCGTAGAAGTAACTCCCAAGGGTTTGTTATTAAAAAGGGCAATAGGTTCTACCTCATCATCTACTTCCCAGTACCCACACGTTAATCACATCCTAATCATGCAATATTTGAGGGTCGAAACTAATGCATAAAAACTGGGTAATGAAGAAGTATGATCAATGTGTTACTTGCCTTGCTGACGATCCGCAAAACCTAGAGACTCGTAGTAGCACGCTTCGCACTCCGGAAACTCTATCGCAAACAAACAATAGCATACATAAGCAATCAAGCAAGGATGCACGGGTAAAACTCAAACGAGATGATTTAACCAGAAAGTTCAACCTAAGAACTCCGGTTTGCAAAAAGAATCAAATCAAACGGAGCAACGAAACTCAAACTGCGAAAGAAACAAGCTTCGATTACTAATCTGGACTAAAGTCAAATTTTACAGTAGCAAAAATTTGTTTAAGTTGGTTAAACAGAAAGAGGGCTTCGAGACGAAGATCTAGGCGCTTGAATCGCCTGATTCCGACAAACGAGCGAAAAGTTATACTAAAACGAAAATCGGATCAGAAATCGCGATCGAAAATAATCGCGGAAAATCCGAGAAAACGAAAAACTAACGAACAGGCTAACGAACGAACGTTCGCTGTCTGCGGTTAAACGGTGAAAACCGTTCGTTAAAACGAACGTACGGACGAACGTCCGCTAAATAACTAAACCGACGGAAAACCGATCTAAAAAGAATAAACCGGAATTAAAAAAAAAACGAATCTAGATCTAGGGTTTCGAAAAAAATCCGAAAGGTTTTCTCGCGAAAACCGAGGCGGCTACCTCGGGTCCGGCGGGTCGGCGGGTCGGCGGCAGCGTGGCTCCGGCGGGCGGCGGCGGCTCCGGCGAGGGGCGGCGCGGGGCGGCGCGGGCGGCGGGGCGGCGGTGCGGCGGTGGCGAGGCGGCGCGGCGGTGGCGAGGCGGCGGCGGTGGCGGCGGCGGCGGCGGCGGCGGTTTAGGGTTTGGGTTTCGGGTGGTGGCGGCGGTAATGGTCCTCGTGGCGGCGGCTTATAAAGGCCTGGCCCAGAAGTCCTGGCCGAGTACGGCCCCTAGTCGGTCGCGTTTTTTTTTTAAATTCGACGTGGCAAGAAAAAGTAAAAAGAAATACTAAACGGACTCCAAAAATCCCGAAATAAATTTTCCCCTGTCCTCAAAAATCTCCCGACAAGGTAACATTTATTTGGGACTCTATATGCAATTTTGAAAATGCATATTTTCTAATTCAAATAAAATTGCAATAAAAATCCAAATAAAATATTTATTTGATTTTAATATTTTTCCTCCAATATTCATTTATTTTGGAGAAGTCTATTAATCTCCTCTCATATTTTTATATGAAATATTTTCGGAAGAGAAAATAAATTAAACCAATTGATCCTTGTTTCAATATTTGAGAAAATTCAAATATGAAAACGGTGAAATCCCCACTCTCTCCGTGGTCCTTGAGTTTGCTCAGGATTTCGAGGATCGCAAATGAAAATGCATAAAATATGATATGCATGATGACCATGCAAACATTCCAAATTAAAAATTTGGGATGTTACAACCTACCCCCCTTAATATGAATCTCGCCCTCGAATTCGGGTTGGCTAGAAAACAGGTGTGGGTGGTCCTTCCGGAGGTCTTCCTCTCGTTCCCAGGTGCTTCATCTTCGGTATGGTGGCTCCACTGAACTTTGCAAAACTTGATGACCTTACTGGCGAGTAACGCGGCTGGCAAACTCAGAATCTTGACGGGTTTCTCCTCGTAGGTTAGGTCACTTTCCAACTGAATTGCTTCTAGGGGCACTGTATCTCCAGAAGAATATCGGCCATCTCTGCATGGCACTTCTTCAACTGGGAAACGTGGAACACATCATGAACTCCTGACAGTCCTTCGGGCAATTCCAACTTGTAGGCAACTTCACCATACGTTCCGATACTCGTTATGGTCCTACAAACCTCGGGGCTAACTTTCCTTTAACTCCAAACGTTTCACTCCTCGTAAGGTTGATACTCGTAATATCTCTGTCTCCGACTTCATAGGTTACCTCCTTGCGTTTTGGATTGGCATAACTCTCTGTCTGGACTGGGCTACTTTCAGTCTATCTCGAATCAGCTTAACCTTCCTTCGAGTCCTTAACAATCCGGTCCAAACAATGACGGTCTCCAACTTCATCCCACATCAACGGTGTTCTGCACCTCCTTCCATACAAAGCCTCGAAGGTGCCATCTTCAAACTGGCTTGGTAGCTGTTGTTGTATGAGAACTCCCGTAGGGCAATTGTCATCCCAACTAGATCCATATCTAGCGCACAAGCTCTTAACATGTCCTCCCAGAATCTGATTGACTCCTCGGTCTGTCCCTGTCTGCGAATGAAAACTGTACTAAACTCTAGCCTGGTTCCCAATGTCTGGTGTAGTTGGCGCCAAAACTTTGAAGTAAACTGGGTTCCTCATCTGATCCGATGGTCCTCGGAACTCCGTGCAGACATACGATCCTGGTCATATATATCTTGGCCAACTTCGCACGTATATGGGGTTTTCACTGGAATAAAGTGAGCTACTTTGGTCAACGATCACTACTACCCAGATAGAATATATCCTGATCGGGTCCTGGGTAATCCGGTGATGAAATCCATGCCAAGTTTATCCCACTTCCATTCGGGTATTGGCATAGGCTGTTAGCATCCTGCGGGCTTCTGATGCTCTGTCCTTCACTCTCTGACACAATCACATACGGCTACATACTAGCAATATCCCTCTTCATAACCCGTCCACCAGAAACGCTCTTTTAAATCCAAATACATCTTGGTGTTTCGGGTTGTATCGAGTATGGCAGTCATGAGCCTCCTGTAGTACAACTTCCTGATCTCGGCATTATTGGGTACATCAACACGGTCCTCAACCATAGGTGTCGTGCTCATCTCACGAAAACCTTTGGTTTTCCTTGCGCATTCTATCCTTTATCTCGCAATTTCTTTGTCCTCTTTCTGAGCTTCTCGAATCCTTCCCAATAATGTTGACTGAACTTCCATAACTGCGACAAAACCTCTAGGACTATCCCCAAACGAAACTCCCTGAGATCTTCGGATAACCCCTTTGGTAAACCTCCGCTTTTGAGGGTATTGACATAACTCTTCCGGCTCAAAGCGCTGCTACGACATGGCCTTCTGGATGATAATGCACACTTCATATCATAATCCTTTATAGTTCCACCACCTCCTCTGCCTGAGGTTCAGCTCCTTCTGAGTGAAAATATACTTCAAGCTCTGGTGATCCGTGTACACATCACAACGGTTCCAATAAGAAAATGTCTCCAAGTCTTAAGTGCATGAACTACAGCTGCTAACTCCAAGTCATGCGTGGCAAAATTCAACTCATGCGGCCGAAGCTGACGTGAGGCATATGAAACAACTCTTCCTTCCTGCATAAGTACTCCTCCCAGTCCTAAGCGAGAACGTCGCAATACACTTGAAATCCTTGCGTTATCTGGCAGAATCAGAACTGGGGCTGTAACCAAACATTTCTTCAGTTCCTGAAAACTTGCCTCACATTCCATCTTCCATTTGAACTTAGTGTCCTTCTTCAGTAACTCCGTCATAGGCTTCGCAATCTTAGAAAAATTCTTGATAATCTCCGATAATATCCTGCAAGTCCAGAAAAACTGCGGATCTCCCCCACTGAGGTGGGTGCCAACCACTCAGTGACAGACTGAACCTTAGTGGGGTCTACTCTACTGCTATACCTTCGCCCGATATAACATGTCCAAGAAATCCAACTTCCTTCAACCAAAACTCACATTTGCTGAACTTGGCATACAACTGATGTTCCCTGAGCTTCTCGAGAACTAAACGCAGATGCTCCTTGTGCTCCTCTTCATTCTTTGAGTATACCAAGATATCATCAATGAACACCACGACAAACTTATCCAAGAACTCCATGAACACCTTGTTCATCATACTCATGAAATAGGCAGGGGCATTAGTCAATCCAAATGACATAACTGTGTACTCATATAGCCCATACCGGGTGGTGAAGGCTGTCTTAGGTATATCCTGTTCTCGGATCTTCAGCTGGTGATACCCTGATCTCAGATCGATCTTGGAGAACACTTTAGCTCCTTGCAACTGATCAAACAAATCATTAATCATTGGCAATGGGTACTTGTTCTTAATCGTCACTTCATTCAATGCGCGATAATCAACAACCGTTCTTAATCGTCACTTCATTCATTGGCAATTAGGTCAGGAGGTGCACGAGGGGCCCACAAGGGTGGGGGGCGCACCCTACCCCCCTGGGCACGCCCTCCGTCCTTGTGGCCGCCTTGTGGCTCCTCCGACTTCATATCCAAGTCTCCTGGTTTCCTTCTGGTCCAAGAAAAATCATCGCGAAAGTTTTATTCCGTTTGGACTCCGTTTGGTATTGCTTTTCTGCGAAACTCAAAAACAAGGAAAAAAACAGAAACTGGCACTGGGCTCTAGGTTAATAGGTTAGTCCCAAAAATAATATAAAATAGCATATTAATGCATATAAAACATCCAAAATAGATAATATAATAGCATGGAACAATCAAAAATTATAGATACGTTGGAGACATATCAAGCATCCCCAAGCTTAATTCCTGCTCGTCCTCGAGTAGGTAAATGATAAAAACAGAATTTTTGATGTGGAATGCTACCTAACATATTTATCCATGTAATTTTCTTTATTGTGGCATGAATGTTCAGATCCATAAGATTCAAAACAAAAGTTTAATATTGACATAAAAACAATAATACTTCAAGCATACTAACAAGGCAATTATGTCTTCTCAAAATAACATGGCCAAAGAAAGCTTATCCCTACAAAATCATATAGTCTGGCTATGCTCCATCTTCATCACACAAAATACTCAAATCATGCACAACCCCGATGACAAGCCAAGCAATTGTTTCATACTTTTGACGTTCTCAAACCTTTTCAACTTTCATGCAATACATGAGCGTGAGCCATGGACATAGCACTATAGGTGGAATAGAATATGGTGGTTGTGGAGAAGACAAAAAAGAGGGAGATAGTCTCACATCAACTAGGTGTATCGACGGGCTATGGAGATGCCCATCAATAGATATCAATGTGATTGAGTAGGGATTGCCATGCAACGGATGCACTAGAGCTATAAGTGTATGAAAGCTCAAAAAGAAAACTAAGTGGGTGTGCATCCAACTTGCTTGCTCATGAAGACCTAGGGCAATTTGAGGAAGCCCATCGTTGGAATATACAAGCCAAGTTCTATAATGAAAAATTCCCACTAGTATATGAAAGTGACAACATAGGAGACTCTCTATCATGAAGATCATGGTGCTACTTTGAAGCACAAGTATGGAAAAAGGATAGTAACATTGCCCCTTCTCTCTTCTTCTCTCATTTTTATTTTTTCTCTTTTTTTTCCTTTTTTTTCCTTTTTTTTCTTCTTTTTTTTCCTTTGGCTTCTTTGGCCTTTTTTTTCTTTCCTCACATGGGACAATGCTCTAATAATGAAGATCATCATACTTCTATTTACTTACAACTCAAAAAATTACAACTCGATACTAGAACAATATATGACTCTATATGAATGCCTCCGGCGGTGTACCGGGATGCGCAATGAATCAAGAGTGACATGTATGAAAAAATTATGAACGGTGGCTTTGCCACAAATACGATGTCAACTACATGATCATGCAAAGCAATATGACAATGATGATGCGTGTCATAGTAAACGGAACGGTGGAAAGTTGCATGGCAATATATCTCGGAATGGCTATGGAAATGCCATAATAGGTAGGTATGGTGGCTGTTTTGAGGAAGGTATATGGTACCGGCGAAAGTTGCGCGGTACTAGAGAGGCTAGCAATGGTGGAAGGGTGAGAGTGCGTATAATCCATGGACTCAACATTAGTCATAAAGAACTCACATACGTATTGCAAAAATCTATTAGTCATCGAAACAAAGTACTATGCGCTTGCTCCTAGGGGGATAGATTGGTAGGAAAATACCATCGCTCGTCCCCGACCGCCACTCATAAGGAAGACAATCAAAAAATATCTCATGCTCCAACTTTGTTACATAACGGTTCACCATACGTGCATGCTACGGGACTCACAAACCTTAACACAAGTATTTCTCAAATTCACAATTACTCACTAGCATGACTCTAACATCACCATCTTTACATCTCAAAACAATCATAAGGAATCAAACTTCTCATAGTATTCAATGCACTTTATATGAAAGTCTTTATTATATCCCTCTTGGATGCCTATCATATTAGGACTAAATTTATAACCAAAGCAAATTACCATGCTGTTTAAAGACCCTCAAAATAATATAAGTGAAGCATGAGAGTTCAATAATTTCTACAAAATAAAGGCACCGCCGTGCTCTAAAAAGATATAAGTGAAGCACTAGAGCAAAATAGCCTAGCTCAAAAGATATAAGTGAAGCACATAGAGTATTCTAATAAATCACGATTCATGCGTGTCCCTCTCAAAAGGTGTGTACAGCAAGGATGATTGTGGCAAACTAAAAAGCAAAGACTCAAATTATAAAAGACGCTCCAAGCAAAACACATATCATGTGGTGAATAAAAATATAGCCTCAAGTAAAGTTACCGATAGACGAAGACGAAAGAGGGGATGCCTTCCGGGGCATCCCCAAGCTTAGGCTCTTGGTTGTCCTTGAATATTACCTTGGGGTGCCTTGGGCATCCCCAAGCTTAGGCTCTTGCCACTCCTTATTCCATAGTCCATCAAATCCTTACCCAAAAACTTGAAAACTTCACAACACAAAACTCAACAGAAAATCTCATAAGCTCCGTTATTATAAGAAAATAAATCACCACTTTGGTACTGTTGTGAACTCATTCTTTATTTATATTGGTGTAATATCTACTGTATTCCAACTTTTCCATGGTTCATACCCCCCGATACTACCCATAGATTCATCAAATAAGCAAACAACACAAAGAAACAGAATCTATCAAAAATAGAATAGTCTGCGATGATCCGAGTTGTTCTAATACTTATGTAACTCCAAAAATTCTGAAAATATGTAAAATAGTGACAATTTGTATATCAATCTTGTATAAAAAAATTCAGGGTTTTTCAATGCTCCAGTGAATTATTAAAATTCTGAGGCTGGACACAAAAGTATCTGTTTTTCAGCAAGATCAAATCAACTATCACCGTAAGCCATCCCAAAGGTCTTACTTGGCACAAACACTAATTAAAACACAAAACCACATCTAACCAGAGGCTAGATGAATTATTTATTGCAAAATATAACAAAAAAAAACAAAAACAAAAATAAAATTGGTTGCCTCCCAACAAGCGCTATTGTTTAACGCCCTTAGCTAGGCATAAAAACACGAATAGATCTAGGTATTGTCGTAATAATGATAGGGTAAATCTCGAAAACTCATCTCATACTCCCTTTGTTCAGCAGCAAGTTTCCTTTGTGGTAAGCAAAAGTAATCAAAAGGGCTAAATTTAATGGGATAAGAATCCCCAAGATCAATCTCGGGAGGAATTGGTTCCTTCTTCGGCCCCTCATATTGTATAACCAACTCATCATTATAAGCATTCTTTTGGCAAAAACTCATGAGATTGTGTCCAAGAGAAAAACCCAATCCATTGTTTTGTATAGAAAAATTGTCATTAAGCTCGAAAATCTTATCAACTAAAACATCGGTGCGGACCCTCTTTCTTAAATTTTCATTATAAGCCATATGATCCAAAGATCGTAAACGCAATATGTCTTCTTGGTTAAAGAGAATTCCCTCTATGGGCGGACGACCACCATCTACTTTATAATGCGCAAAAATTTCACTAGCTTCTTTCATAATAAATCTAAATCCATGAGCTAGAAATATAGTGGTAGCGCGCTTAACGGAAGAATGCTCAATATTAGAAAACTCCAGAAAAATCCTTTGTATGGATGTATGCATATGAACAAATTGTCTTTCAAGTTCAACCACAAGAAAATATATAGCATCTGCAAGACTACTAGTTTTATGGAGAATAGATCCACCTAAAGTGGGTAGTGCACCGGCACAAGTAAAGAAATCTTGAATAACCCCTTTTCCAATAATATTGCCGCTACCTATGCTAAGTTTTTTAGTGTGCAAGATAGTAGATTCTTCATGAGGATTAGTATTAGTAAAAGCATCAAAGTTTCCCCCATCGTCACTACTATCCTTTAAAATGATAACCTCCCCAATTTCAGACATGGTGGCAACAAACCAATCTAGCAAACGAGCAAACCGAAAACGAACAAAGAAGACGAACGGAAGAGGGGCGAAGAAAAAGGCAAAGAGAGGGGCAAAGAAAAAGGCAAATCTTTTTGAAAATCATTTTAGAAGTGGGGGAGAGGAAAACGAGAGGCAAATGGCGAATAATGTAATGCAAGAGATGAGAGTTTATGATGGGTACTTGGTATGTCTTGACTTGGCGTAGATCTCCCCGGCAACGGCGCCAGAAATTCTTCCTGCTACTTCTTGAGCTTGCGTTGGTTTTTCCCTTGAAGAGGAAAGGGTGATGCAGCAAAGTAGAGATAAGTATTTCCCTCAGTTTGAGAACCAAGGTATCAATCCAGTAGGAGACAACGCACAAATCACCGAATACCTGCACAAACAATCAAACAACTTGCACCCAACGTGATAAAGGGGTTGTCAATCCCTTCATGGTTATTTGCAAAAGTGAGATCTGATAGAGATAGATAAACGATAAAGTAAATATTTTTGGTATTTCTGTTTTATAGATCCAAAAGTAAAAGATTGCAAAATAGTAGATCAGAAACTAATATGATGGAAAATAGAAGATCGGAAACTTATATGATGGAAAATAGACCCGGGGGCCATAGGTTTCACTATAGGCTTCTCTCAAGATAGAAAATAATACGGTGGGTGAACAAATTACTGCCGAGCAATTGATAGAAAAGCGCAAAGTTATGACGATATCTAAGGCAATGATCATGAATATAGGCATCACGTCCGTGTCAAGTAGACCGAAACAATTCTGCATCTACTACTATTACTCCACACATCAACCGCTATCCATCATGCATCTAGAGTATTAAGTTTATAAAGAATGGAGTAATGCATTAAGTAAGATGACATGATGTAGAGGAATTAACTCAAGCAATATGATGAAAACCCCATCTTTTTATCCTCGATGGCAACAATACAATACGTGCCTTGCTGCCCCTACTGTCACTAGGAAAGGACACCGCAAGATTGAACCCAAAGCTAAGCACTTCTCCCATTGCAAGAAAAAACAATCTAGTTGGCCAAACCAAACCGATAGTTCGAAGAGAATTACAAAGATATCAAATCATGCATAAAAGAATTCAGAGAAGATTCAAATAATATTCATAGATAAGCTGATCATAAATCCACAATTCATCGAATCTCAGCGAACACACCGCAAAAAAGTATTACATCGAATAGATCTCCAAGAACATCGAGGAGAACATGGTATTGAGAATCAAAGAGAGAGAAGAAGCCATCTAGCTACTAGCTATGGACCCGAAGGTCTATGGTAAACTACTCACGCTTCATCGGAAGGGCAATGGTGTTGATGTAGAAGCCCTCCGTGATCGAATCCCCCTCCGGCAGGGTGCCGGAAAAGGTCCCTAGATGGGATCTCACGGGTACAGAAGGTTGCGGCGGTGGAAAAGTGTTTTCATGGATGCCTTTGTTGGTTTGGGGATATTTGGGAATATATAGGCGAAAGAATTAGGTCAGGAGGTGCACGAGGGGCCCACAAGGGTGGGGGGCATGCCCTACCCCCTGGGCACGCCCTCCATCCTTGTGGCCGCCTCGTGGCTCCTCCGACTTCATCTCCAAGTCTCCTGGTTTCCTTCTGGTCCAAGAAAAATCATCGCGAAAGTTTTATTCTGTTTGGACTCCGTTTGGTACTCCTTTTCTGCGAAACTCAAAAACAAGAAAAAAAAACAGAAATTGGCACTGGGCTCTAGGTTAATAGGTTAGTCCCAAAAATAATATAAAATAGCATATTAATTCATATAAAACATCCAAAACAGATAATATAAAAGCATGGAACAATAAAAAATTATAGATACGTTGGAGACGTATCAGTCGCCAAAGTGGCCCTCACGACGCGGGTCCACGTCCCCATCTTTCACCGGCGACGATTGAACAATGAAGTGATATTTGGGGAGCAAGCTAGTGTCCTTGACGCGCCGGCTATGGACTGTAGTAGATGCACCTTCTCGCGTAAGCCATATATGTACAGCTCCGACGGTGCTCCAAGATATTTTGTACTGCATCTCACACGGTTGGTGATAATGAACTGTGTGCGGTCTACTTGATTTTTTTGTCTTGATTTGAAATACATAATTGGGTCACAGCGGCAAAGGAGGGTGTTTGAATTGCTAGAACTTTTATCTGCAGTGAACATGCAACTATAGGTGTGTCGTCAAAAAAATTGGAATTATTTAGGGTTTGTTTTGGACATTTTTATACATTAACTTGGTTTTCTAGGCATTTCATGTGCACAATTCAAAATTAAACTACATGCACATGCTCCGGTGCACCAAAATGGGTTGTAAAATCATATATGTGTCCATGGGTTGATGCTTATGTCCCATGCAAGAAATGGTGATGAATTTCAAACACCTCGGCACTGTGGCTCTTTCCGACAAACGTTGAGATACTTGGTTTTGAAATTCTAGTAAATCTAAAACTCGTCTGAAATTCATGAACCTTGGCATGCTATCATTGAATGGCATCAGCATGCCGTGGTAAAAAATTGTCCCATTTGGGGTAGGTTTTGGTATAAGCTTCACACAAACCAGAGCTTCTCACAAGAAGCCTCATGGTTCTGGTAGGGAACGTGTCACCTTTGTGGACGAAATGATATTCATTGCCTCTTCTTGATTTCAAATTTTTTTCTGGTGTCAACATAGAACATCAGGAGTGTCATGTTAAATTTTGAAATTATTCAGGGTTCGTTTGGACATTCTTATACATTAACTGAGTTTTCTAGGCATTTATATGCACAATTCGATTTTGAACTACGGGCACATGCTCCAGTGCATAAAATGGGTTGAAACAACAAATGTGTGTCCTTGGTTGCATGCTTAGGTCCCATGCAAAAAATGGGAATGAATGTCAAACACCTCGGCACCATCGCTTGGCCGCAAACATTGAGATACATGGTTTAAAAATTCTAGTAAATCCAAAACTCGTCTAAAATTCATGAAACTTGGCATGCTATCATGGAATGGCATCAACATGTTGTGGTAAAAAAATTTGTCCCATTTGGGGTAGGTTTTGGTATAAGCTTCTCACAAATCAGAGCTTCTCACAACAAGCCTCATGGTTCTGGTAGGGAACGTGTCACCTTTGTGGACGAAACGATGTTCGTTGCCTCTTCTTGCTTTCAATTTTTTCTGGTGTCAACATAGAACAACAGGAGAGTCGTGCTAAATTTTGGAATTTTTCGGGGTTCGTTTGGACATTTTTATACATTAACTGAGTTTTCTATGCATTTATGTGCATAATTCAAATTTGAACTACATGCACATGCTCCAGTGCATAAAAATGGGTTGAAAAATCAAATGTGTGTCCTTGGTTGCATGCTTAGGTTCCATGCAAGAAATGGGAATGAATGTCAAACACCTCGGCACCGTCGCTTGGCCGCAAACATTGAGATACATGGTCTAAAAATTCTAGTAAATCCAAAACTCGTCTGAAATTCATAAAATTTGGCATGCTATCATGGAATGGCATCAACATGCTGTGGTAAAAAAATTGTCCCATTTGGGGCAGGTTTTGGTATAAGCTTCTCACAAACCAGAGCTTCTCACAATAAGCATCATGGTTCCGGTAGGGAACGTGTCACCTTTGTGGACGAAACGATGTTCGTTGCCTCTTCTTGCTTTCAAATTTTTTCTGGTGTCAACATAGAACAACAGGAGAGTCAGGTTAAAATTTGGAATTTTTCGGGGTTCATTTGGACGTTTTTATACTTAACTGAGTTTTCTATGCATTTATGTGCATAATTCAAATTTGAACTACATGCACATGCTCCAGTGCATAAAAATGGGTTGAAAAATCAAATGTGTGTCCTTGGTTGCATGCTTAGGTCCCATGCAAGAAATGAGAAGGAATGTCAAACAGCTCGGCACCGTCGCTTGGTCGCAAACATTGAGATACATGGTTCAAAAAATCTAGTAAATCCAAATCTCATCTGAAATTCATGAAACTTGGCATGCTATCATGGAACGACACCAACATGTTGTGGTGAAAAAATTGTCCCATTTGGGACAGGTTTGGGTATAAGCTTCTCACAAACGAGAGCTTCTCACAACAAGCCTCATGGTTCCGGTAGGGAACATGTCACCTTTGTGGACGAAACGATATTCGTTGCCTCTTCTTGCTTTCAAATTTTTTCTAGTGTCAACATAGAACAACAGGAGTGTTGTGTTAAAATTTGGTATTTTTCGAGGTTCGTTATACATTAACTGAGTTTTCTAGGCATTTAATGTGCATAATTCAAATTTGAACTACAGACACATGCTCCAGTGCATATAAATGGGTTAAAAAAATCAAATGTGTGTCCTTGGCTAGATGCTTAGGTCCCATGCAAGAAATGGGAATGAATTTCAAACACCAGGGCACCGTCGCTTGGCTGCAAACATTGAGATACATGGTTTTAAAATTCTGGTAAATCCAAAACTTGTCTGAAATTCATGAAACTTGCCATGCTATCATGGAACGACATCAACATGCTGTGGTAAAAACATTGTCCCATTTGGGGCAGGTTTGGGTATAAGCTTCTCATAAACAAGAGCTTCTCACAACAAGCCTCATGGTTCCGGTAGGGAATGTACCTCCTTCGTGGATGAAATGATATTCGTTGCCTCCTATTGCTTTCAAATTTTGTCCTAGTGGCAACATAGAGCAACAGAAGTGTCGTGCTAAAATTTGGATTTTTTGCGGGGTTCGTTTGGACATTTTTATACATTAACTGTGCTTTGTAGGCATTTTATGTGCATAATTCAAATTTGAACTACATGCACATGCTCCAGTGTACAAAAATTAGTTGAAACATCAAATGTTTGTCCTTAGGTGCATGCTTAGGTCCCATGCAATAAATGGGAATGAATTTCAAACACCAGGGCACCGTTGCTTGCCGGCAAAACATTGAGATACTTTGTTTTTAAATTCTAGTAAATCCAAAACTCGTCTGAATTTCATGAAACTTGGCATGCTATCATGGAATGGCACCTGACATGCTGTGGTATTTTTCGTGTCCAATTTGAGAGAAGGTGCACTCGAATCAACAGCCAACAACACATTTTGAAACAAATAACTGGCACCTTATCATCTCAAACGTTTGTCTAATTTAAATCATGGGTGTTTTGTTAACCATTCACATGACGCCACGCGTCACACTTTTAATGGCTAGGAGGTGCCGTACGGACATCTGCTTGAGTAGACGGGAGGTGTGCGAGCGCAGTCTGACTGGGAGGCGTGCAAGCTGCCCTCCAATGGACAGGCGCACCGAGAAGCATGCGAGCTGTACGCTGCGCAGGCTCAGTGGGAAGCGAGCCCTTTGACTTCCATGGCCGCCCGTCTTGCTCGCATCCTCTCCATTAATGGCGCTCGAGCCACTGTTTAATACGGCCGGCCTTACTGTTTGCCTCCCACTCCCCTCCCGTGGACCTCCACCAATGCCATGGCACAGAAGGATCATCTGCCACTAGTCTTCCAGTTTGGTGAAGTGGACTCCGAGCCGGATGAGATAGAGAATAAAGAGGAATGGGACCTCATGGACATGGCCCTGAACCAGCTGGCCACGGTGGTTGCTGTCCCCGCGCCCGTCCCAGATCCCATCCCCGCGCCCGCGCCAGCGACCATCCCCGTAGCATTGACGGGCTGGTCGCCAAGCACTATCGCAGAGCTGGAAGCCGCGGGCGTCAGCGAGGTCGCCGCGGACCCGTGTGAGCTCATGTACATGCCAGCGCCAGTGCCCGTGCCCGTGCCTGTGCACGCCCCTGCAACCATCGCGGCACCGGTCCCCGTGCGTTTGCCTGCACCCGCCACGCCCGTGCCCGTGGGCGCGCCCCCCTCAGCGTCATGGGACGCTGCCGTTGACTGCTATCTCGCAGCACCGCAAGTTGCCATCCTCCCGCACCCCGCCCGTCGATCGCGCGACGACAGGATGTTTGATTTCCAAGTGAAGAACATTCTATGCTGCCTTGAATACTTCAACAACGGCGTCTCGGAGGACGACAACGCTGGCGCGGCACGCCGCCTCCGCCGCCGCCGGAATTAGGTTTTTTGGCTTTAATACTGTATCTGGTCATATGAATATAAAGTCGCAGTGTGACTGAATGAAACATATGGTTTGAGCAAACTTGCGTTCTTCTCTCTGAATGTACAGACTTATCAAATGATTTAAAAAAACGTCAATGGGTTTTAAATTTAAAACACTCATCGCAAACGTTTAAGATAGAACACCCGTATGCAAACCGACAGCTTCCCCAGTAAGCCAAGGGAAAATGTGCTGAGTAGGATTTGTGGAGCTCTTCATCACAAACATTATAGATAGAACAACGATATGCAAAGCGAGAGCTACGGTCTTCCCCAGTAAGCCAAGGGAAAAACCACGCAGGATTTGCGCATCCCTTCATCGCAAACAGTTCAGATTGTATACGATATGCAAAGTGAGAGCTATGGTTCCTTCTCCCCTAAGCCAAGAGAAAATCTGGCATGCAGGATTTGTACATCCCTTCAACGCAAACGGTTTTTTCGGATGACCCGTGTGCAACCACGTACAGACAATTTGGTAAGTTTTGCATCTGTCATATTGGGTATATTGCCATTTGTCAAACTGGAAAGATTGACATTTGTTGATCTAATAACATTGCCCTTTGTCAACCTTGTAACACTGCCATTTGTCAAAATTTGCAGCTAAAAATCACTAGCACTATCTAATTTTTGCAACTAAAATTCAGTAATTAAGCATAGATTTCATTCATAGATTAAGCAGTCGTTCTTTATACAAACAGTTCAACTCGACAGCTGAACTGACCGAACTTTTCCCCAATTTTTGCCAACCACATGCTGAAATAGCTAGTTCAACTATATATACTAGCTAATTTTAAGTATGTTGTACAGTTCACCCACATCTATAGTCAGATGAACTGAACAAAGTAGCCCCTAAATACTAGTACTACTACGAAGGGGCTTTGTACTACTTCCAGTAGCCTCTCCTCTACCGAGCGCACTCAGTAAGAGGCAGAGGAGGAGGAGCCTACCGACGAGCTGGACAACTGCAACACGGTGCCTGCCGTTTCTGCACCTTCAGCAACGCTCACCTCGAATGCCCTTTGCCGCTCCAGATGGCCCCTCTCGAAGCGGCGGGACTCCTCGTAGATCTCCTCATTACTCGCCTTAGCGGCGGCGTGTGCTGCGGCCATGGCAGCGGTAAGGCTCTTTGCATGCTTGACGAGGCGCTCCTCCTCCTCCCGCAGGAACTCGATGTTGCGCGCAAGGTCACTGACGCATGTGCGGGCCTCCACCTCCGCCTCCCGCCTTCGGGTGATTGTGGCGGAGTGGGTGATGACCCCGGCGGTCGACGGTGGGCTGGCGGCCACGGCGGCCGATGATGGGGTGGCGGCCATGACCACCACCTCCCGCCTTCGGGCCGCGGTGGCGGAGCGGGTGATGGCCACGGTGGCCGACAGTGGGGTGGCGGCCACGATGACCACCTTCGGCCTTCGGGCCACGGCGGCGGAGTGGGCGATGGCCCTGGCTTTCGACGGTGGTGTGGCAGCCATGGCGGCAGACGGTGGGGTGGCGGCAACGGCGGCCGGCAACAGCTGTCGATGGGTAGCGGTGGCGGAGCGTGTGGTGGGTGTTCCGCGCACACCCAACAGGGATGCCACGCGCACTACACTATGCCTGGGACTGCGCCGCCACCACGGTGTAGCCTCCCAGCTGGAGATGTCCTCTGATGAAGGCGGAGTGGCTGAGCGACAACGACGGACCGGTGCCATTGGTGATTGTGGAAGAAGCAGACGAGACAAGCTACAGGGAGGGAGGGGAAAATGCGACGCAGGACTCGCTGGTCGTGAGGGTTTATATAGCAGGCCAGTAAGCATTGGGATTTTGGGGGATTTCACCAAGTCGGGCGGGAAGCTTGCGCGGGAACCTGTGCGGTTGCGCGGGAACGGGCTCACCTGCGATTCATTGGCGCCACTTCGAGCCACCGTTTGACCAAAAGAACGCCCCCGTGTGCTGCTCAAGCTTGCACTCGAAGCTGTCTGCGGCAGCGGGGTGACAAGACGTTCGAGAGGAGGACGAAAGGACACGTACACATACGGTTAATAAAAAAACGTTTGCGTTTTAATTACCTACTACCACCGTCCTGGTTTATAAGTCGTCTTTGTATTTTTGTGCCAAATTTTGACTAGAGATTTAACTAATAAAATACGAATGCATGTCGCCAAAGATTATATCGTTGGATTCGTATTTGAACATAGTTTCCAATTATATAATTTTTATAACATGCATTAACATTTTGTTAGTTAAATTTAAGGTCAAAATATGGCACAGAATATAAAGGGGACTAATAGACCAAGACGGAGGTAGTAGCACACGGCCGCTCTCTACGCAGCGTTGCAACCACCGGCCGGCTTGTAGACGACCATTCCCTGCGTGTTCAACTGCTCTATGCGTGTGGTTGCTCGCGGTTGAGGCGGCCGTGGCACGCTCTACTCGCGTCCTGCCGCGTGCGCTCTACTCTCGCGTCCCTCCGGGCGCTCTGCCCTCGTCCCTCCATGCGCGCTGCCAGTGTTTGGGGCCGGCGCATGATCACGTATGTTCGTGCTGCCATTATGCATGCGGTTGCGCCGGGCGCGGCGCCACGATGCAGTTACCCACTGCAAAAACTGCCATGGGGACGCGCCAAGAATCCAGGCTGCCCAGCTCCCATTTACTCTTGTGGCCATTTATCTTCATCTCTAGCGCCACACGGCACAATAAGCACACCCACGACGACACATACAGAGAGGACATCCAGCGGTTCCAATGGCACGCCCGGTGGCTCCAATGGCGCTCCCAGCGGCCGCCGACGACAACCGGGGGCAGTTCACCACGCATCACGTAGTGGAAACCCACGTGAGGGGTAAGGACCTCTCGGCGGTGTACACGAATGAGCCGGTCTCAGTGGAGAGCTCCATCCAAACTATGGATTAGTTGCTTGCTGAGGACAAGTACCAAGTGGTCGGCTTCGACCTCGAGTTCACCAGCGGTCGTGCCGGGCAAGATCGGAAGGTTGCCGTCGCCCAGTTGTGCATGCGACATGACGTCCTCGTCTACCACTACCACCTGGCCACAAGGCCTTGTGAGCGTTTCTCTAGGTTTATCAACAGCTCCGACTATAGTTTCGCTACGATGTCACCACAAACAATCTAAAAGCGCTCAAGGTTTCGGGCTTGACCTGCCATAGTCTTGTCAACATCCGTGACCACTACAAGGTCTGGGGCAGTGACAACAACAAACAGAACTCCCTAGTTGACCTCGCCTTGGCCATCATCGACCCCTACTACATGAAGATGAAGGATGAGAGCAAGAAGGACAAGAACGTCTGGCACAGTGCATGGCATCAGAGACTGGATGAAGAACACGTCAAGTACGTGGCCAAGGACGCGTACACAAGCTACAAGATGTACAGGTGGATCGTTGACATGAGGAAGTGTCTTCGTCCTGCCCCAGACGAGGGATCGAGCCATAGAGTAGTGGCGGGAGCGTCACAAGAAGTAGATGACTAGACGATCATTTCTCCTAGTTTAGAATGCATGCAATTGTTCATTGAGGTGTGTGCGAATGATCTGTATAGTCACTTATGTAATTGGATGTTTATTTCAGTTATATATATATATATATATATATATATATATATGTTATTCTTCTGTAGACAGAGCAAATCACACGGCTTATTAGCAGCAATCGTCTGTGTTATTATTGGTCTTCGCACACATTTCTGATTAAGGACCTGTTTGCCACGTATCACACACATCTTGTTTAGTTGAATTGTTTCTGTTGTCTTGGCTCATCGCAAACAGTTCATCCGAGTGAACTGTATGCCCTCCACCGCACACACCTTGATCTGGTTGACCGTTTCTATTGTGTTGCCTAATCACACACACTTCATCCTAGTGAACTGTTTGCTGTATATCGCACACACCCTCATCTGGCTGCCTATTTCTGTTGTTCTGCCTCATCGCAAACAGTTCTGCTGGATTAACTGTATGCCACGCATCACACAAGAAACTCTAATCTGAATCGTGTTTGATGTCTCCGCCATCGCAAACGTTTTGTATCTTTTTTGATGGTTTCATTACATCACCGTTTGTGATTAATGCATCGCACACAGTTTCGTCGAAGGGTCTCTGATTGGACTGTCGCGTTTGGACCAGCCTGCAGTAGTGTATGGTTGTAGAAATCTTCATGTTACTAAATTACCTCTCTTTATGTTGAGATTGCTATTATTTCTTTCTTTCTTCTTCCTTGCATATGCTAGTTTTTGCTTGTCTTAATAAATCTTTTCCCTATAAAATGCCTATGCATAGGAAGGACGTTAGACTTAAATTTGTTTGTCACATGTTTTATGATGCTCTCTTTGTGTTTCAATTATTATCTTTGATGTGAGCATCATCGAAATCTCAAGGCCTAGCTTAATGGCTATAAAGAAAAGCGCTTATTGGGAGACAACCCAATATTTTGCTTTTCTTTTTTTTTCAATAAATATACCATTATGATTTTGTTATGATGGAGTTTTAGTTTTTTAATTTGTGTTTGTGCCAAGTAAGACCTTTGGGATGATTTGGAAGATTGTTGATTTGATGCTGTGAAAAAACAGAAACTTTTGCGCCCAGTAGCAGAATTAATGTGCTCTGCTGGAACGTGATAAATTCTAAAAAAATTACAATTTATTGATATAAAAATTGCCCACATTGCCCTAATTTTTCAAAAAAATTGGAGTCACAGAAGTCTGGCTAATGTCCCGATTACCACAAACTGTTCCGTTTTTTATGGATTCTATTTTCATTGTGTTGTTCGCTTGTTTTGATGAATCTACGGGTTGTTTAGGGGGGTATGAACCATGGTGAAGTTAGAATACAGTAGATATAATGCAAATATAAAATTGGAATGAGTTTACAACAGTACCTAAAAGTGGTGATTTGCTTTATTTCACTAATGGATCTCACGAGTTTTCTGTTGAGTTTTGTGTTGTGAAGTTTTCAAGTTTTGGGTGAAGTTTCGATGGGCTACGAAATAAGGAGTGGCAAGAGCCTAAGCTTGGGGATGCCCATGGCACCCCAAGGTAATATTAAAGGACAACCAAGCATCTAAGCTTGGGGACGCCCCAAAAGGCATCCCCACTTTTGTCTACAATCCATCGGTAAATTACTTGGAGCTATATTTTTATTCACTACATGATATGTGTTTTGCTTGGAGCGTCGTGTATTATATGAGTCTTTGCTTTATTTTCTTTTTAGTTTGCCACAATCATCCTTGCTGGACACACCTTTTTGAGTGGGACACACATTAATCGTGAGTTTATTAGAATACTCTTTGAGCTTCACTTATATCTTTTGAGCTAGGTAGTTGCTCTAGTGCTTCACTTATATCTTTTAGAGCACGGTGGTGGTTATATTTTGAAGAAATTGATGAACTCTCATGCTTCACTTATATTATTTTGAGAGTCTTATAAATAGTATGGCAATTTGCTTAGGTCATGAATTTAGTCCTAATATGATGGGTATTCAAGAGGGATATAATAAAAACTTTCATGAAGATCATTGAATATGTGAGAAGTTCGATTCCTTGCATTTTTTTTGAGACTTAGATGGTGATATTAGAGTCATGCTAGTGAGTAATTGTTGTTTAGTAAGAATACTTGTGTTAAGGTTTGTGATTCCTAAAGCATGTATGTATGGTCTCTCATTATGCTATGAAATTGGAGCATGATTTATTATTGATTGTCTTCCTTATGAGTGGCGGTTGGGGATGAGCGATGGTCTTTTCCTACCAATCTATCCCCCTAGGAGCATGCGTAGTAGTACTTTGCTTCGAGGGCTAATAAATTCTTGCAATAAGTATGTGAGTTCTTTATGACTAATGTGAGTCCATGGATTATACACACTCTTACCTTTCCGCATAACCACAATGAAGCATTAAACCATATGAGCATGGCATACCGACGAGCATAAGCATAACATTACACATGATCATAGCATGACTACTAGCATCGGGAATAAATACCATGCAAGAACATAACGATAATACTACCAAGTAAGCATGTAACCAACTCGATGCAAATGGAACATGCATCGCAACGGTACTTGATAACAGACGATAAACATGCATCAGACTGAACATCACTGCTACCAGCATGTACTACTACTACCAAGCATAACCTAAGAAAATAATACTAGCAAGTAGCACAAGATAACAAGATGCATCAGAACATAGCATAAAGGTGAACATGAAACCACGAGCAAAACCGAAACAACGACAGTAGTAGCAAACAAGCAGACAGATAACGGGCAAACTTTTATTAAATATTCAAGTAGAAACCATGGCTACTGCATGGCTATCATGCAAGTGGCTATTGTGGCTTGCCTGGGGGTGACAGAGACTCCGGGAAGAAGTGCGGTGAAGCCGCGGAAGGGAACGCCGGAAACACTTCTCTCTCGGAGGGGGCTGATTAGAAGCAAGGGCATAATGGTCATTTTTACTGTGGGACCACCTAGTGAAAATGATACCAAAAGATAGATCTCGACGATACGAAGAAGTAGGCTTTCGATTCACCTCGATCAGATTTACGGTCGCGAAGATACGAGGGGTGGAAGTTCACGGACTAATCTGTCCGGAACGCCCCGTATTCCAGCCCAGCGATCGAGGTGAAGTTTTCTGGAATACGACACTGCTTAGCATAGAACAAACCAGCTCTCTATTACAACACGAATACAAATACAAGGTCTCCGATATTACAATGAATAACACCGACACGGCGATGCTACGCGAACCACAGTTGCTCTATGCATGCGGCATAACAACTCGAGGCAGCGGAACCTCTACTGGCAGCGGAACAACGAATGATGATGATGGACTCCAATCCGTAGGGACTCTGGCTGGAACGTTTATCCTAGCTCTCGAACACAGGAACCACACCAAACAAGCAAGCAATCCAGGCACGACCTGCAAACTGGCATGACACGCCAGGTCAGTACATTGAATGTACTTGCAAGCTCACAATAACCAAAAGCAGTCAAGACAAACAACAGCATGGCATTAGCAGGTTAAAGCAATCATGAACATGATACATGGCATACACAAACTAAATATGATACATCTAAAACGACATTAGCATGGCATGAGCATATGAACATGATGATACTACATGCAACAGGTAAACTATATCATGCACCAACTTACTCTTACTTGGCGGTTAACTCGTAACCATCTCATGCATCATCTTACCAACATCGGTATCCACGATACCGTCGTGATCCTCTCACGATCACATAAAAATCAACCAACTTCGGTATCCATGATACCTCCGTGATCCTCTCTCGATCACAACCAATCTCTTCTCATCATCGAACCGGGGTTATTATTAGTCAAGTTATTATTATAGTTGGCTCATAGCGCGACCGACTACGAACTGGGCCCATATCCGCGGGCGCGGCTATCGATAGATTTAAACACACACTCTGCAGAGGTTAGTACACTGTACCCACACCACGGAATCCATGGCCTCGCACTCCCATTCGGGTGGACCAACGGCATTCCGAAAAAACCGATCTATTACCATCACACTCTCCCAGCCTCTCCGACAAACTCCCCTTTGGGCTAAGTCCTGGGTGGCCCCAATGTCAACCAATGACATCCAATGGCCACCGTCGTGGCAAAACATAAACGGTCCCAAACGGGGACAAGGTACCATAACAACAACAACGGGCACACAAGGTTTATGTCCGCCTACCTGATCAGGGTAGCGCACGCCCATAACCTTCCCTCTTTGGAGGCACCGGCGAGAGGCATGACAATAGACCGCATTAGGGCCTTCCCATAAAAGGCAAATGTGGTTGCACTGGTCAGCTCGATTTGGTGGCACCATGACTCAGCCAACGGTTGTTCAAGTTCATTATTATCCGGTTAAACTTGAATGAAATGAGCTGAGCCATATTGAAATACATGAAGCAACTACAATGCATGAGCATGATATCAACATAAGCATGGAGGTGCAACATAATCATCGAGCATAACCACAATGAAGCATTAAACCATATGAGCATGGCATACCGACGAGCATAAGCATAACATTACACATGAGCATAGCATGACTACTAGCATCGGGAACAAATACCATGCAAGAACATAGCGATAATACTACCAAGTAAGCATGTAACCAACTCGATGCAAATGGAACATGCATCGCAATGGTACTTGATAACAGACGATAAACATGCATCTGACTGAACATCAGTGCTACCAGCATGTACTACTACTACCAAGCATAACCTAAGAAAATAATACTAGCAAGTAGCACAAGATAACAAGATGCATCGGAACATAGCATAAAGGTGAACATGAAACCATGAGCAAAACCGAAACAACGACAGTAGTAGCAAACAAGCAGACAGATAATAGGCAAACTTTTATTAAATATTCAAGTAGAAACCATGGCTACTACATGGCTATCATGCAAGTGGCTGTTGTGGCTTGCCTGGGGGTGACAGAGACTCCGGGAAGAAGTGCGGTGAAGCCGCGGAAGGGAACGCCGGAAACACTTCTCTCTCGGAGGGCGCTGATTAGAAGCAAGGGCATAATGGTCATTTTCACTGTGGGACCACCTAGTGAAAATGATACCAAAAGATAGATCTCGACGATACGAAGAAGTAGGCTTTTGATTCACCTCGATCGGAGTTACGGTCGCGAAGATACGAGGGGTGGAAGTTCAGGGACTAATCTGTCCGGAACACCCAGTATTCCACCCCAGAGATCGAGGTGAAGTCTTCTGGAATACGGCACTGCTTAGCATAGAACAAACTAGCTCTCTATTACAACACGAATACGAATACAAGGTCTCTGATATTACAATGAATAACACCGGCACGGCGACGCTACGCCAACCACAGTTGCTCTATGCAAGCAGCATAACAACTCGAGGCAGCGGAACCTCTACTGGCAGCGGAACAACGAACGATGATGATGGACTCCAATCCGTAGGGACTCTGGCTGGAACGTTTATCCTAGCTCGCGAACACAGGAACCACACCAAACAAGCAAGCAATCCAGGCACGACCTGCAAACTGGCATGACACGCCAGGTCAGTACATTGAATGTACTTGCAAGCTCACAATAACCAAAAGCAGTCAAGACAAATAACAACATGGCATTAGCAGGTTAAAGCAATCATGAACATGATACATGGCATACACAAACTAAACATGATACGTCTAAAACGACATTAGCATGGCATGAGCATATGAACATGATGATACTACATGCAACAGGTAAACCATATCATGCACCAACTTACTCTTACTCGGCGGTTAACTCGTAACCATCTCATGCATCATCTTACCAACATCGGTATCCACGATACCGTCATGATCCTCTCACGATCACATAAATATCAACCAACTTCGGTATCCATGATACCTCCATGATCCTCTCTCGATCACAACCAATCTCTTCTCATCATCGAACCGGGGTTATTATTAGTCAAGTTATTATTATAGTTGGCTCATAGTGTGACCGACTACGAACTGGGCCCATATCCGCGGGCACGGCTATCAATAGATTTAAACACACACTCTGCAGAGGTTAGTACACTGTACCCACACCACGGAATCCATGGCCTCGCACTCCCATTCGGGTGGACCAACGGCATTCCGAAAAAACTGATCTATTGCCATCACACTCGCAGCCACTCCGACAAACTCCCCTTTGGGCTAAGTCCTGGGTGGCCCCGATGTCAACCAATGTGTCGGGGACGAATCCGCGATCACCTATGGGACCCAGGGAAGGACCCCTTTACGTTCGGCAGGGAGAGACGGTCGCACGAAGAGCAAATCTAGCGAAGAACACGACAGCACACGAGAGATATTTTACCCAGGTTCGGGCCGCACGGATGCGTAAAACCCTACTCCTGCTTTTTGGTGTATTATCTGGATGATTGTTCTAGCTCCAGGAGCGCTACAGTACAAAGTAGCTGCGTACAATACTGGAGTTCTCCATCTCCCAGTTCCTAACCCCCCTCCACGTTGCCTATGGGCCTCCTTTTATACGCACAAAGGGGTCACCAACAGGTGGCAAACAGTAAAGGTAGAGGTGGAAAGTTGCTACAGTAAGGCCATTATTACTAGGATGACATGTCCTACCTACCACTGACGGCAGGGGACAAGGGCATTAAATGCCCATGCCTTAGCTGTCCAGATACATGTACCCGGACGTCTTGGACGTGGGAAAAGCCAATCCCACCTGCTCCTGCACCGCTAGCTACAGAGTACCGCCGTCTACACAGTGCCCTGCCATACACGCTTGGAAGGACCCAGAGCGCCACGCTGGCAGAGGCACCGGAGCAGCACAGTGGTACAGTAACGCTTGCCGCGGCAAGACCTTGTCGCACTTGACAGCTTGCCGCAACCAATAACTTGCCGCGCAAGGTAACTTGCCGGGGCAAGTACCTTGCCGCAGCTGCTATCTTGCCGCAGCCAATACCTCGCCGCAGCCAATGACTTGCCGGGGCAAGTACTCTGCTACAGCAAACCTCAGGCTGGGCCTCAACTGTCCCTCCCGGCAAGCTCCTCTTGCCGGGGCCTTGACTCTTGCTTTGTATACTTTGTTCTTGAATGGCTTAATAACCTTGAGCTTCTCTCTGGCTGTCCTCCCGTAAGCCTAGCCGCGGGATGCTGCTACTGCCCGTGCACAAGTACGGGGTACTAGGGTACCCCTATTCTAGTACACCGACAGGAGCCCCCGGGCCTGGGCCACACACGGTGCCGGGCGTTGTTGGGCCAGGCCCAAACAGTGCACGGGCACGCGTGGCGGGGATAAGCCGAAACGTCTCTACGCTGTTTAATTGCACGCTCTCCCACGCGTCGCGCATTGAATGCGGAGCGTGGGAAGCGTGCGCAGTTATCTCGAATGACGAAGGGGCGGATGGTTCCGCATATTTCCCCATAAAAGGAGGGACCTGCAGAAGCACTCACACACCCCTATTCTCCATTCTCGATCTCCAAATCTCCGCCTTCTTCTTCCTCCGCTCCAAAACAAAGCGGTTTCCCAATCCTCCGCCACCGCGTGCGTCCGCATCTCCCTCGGACCTCAGCTCCGCCTTCGCCATGCCTCCCAAAGGAGAAAAGGGGAAGACGGGGAAGTCCTCAAGGACGGAGACCCAGGCGCAGTTGAAGAGGCAGAAGTACGCGCTCTTCGCTCCGACGCTCACGGGGGCGGATCTGAAGGCCAAGTTCCAAGGCATGTGGGCCGTGAGGACCAAGGCGCATCCGGCCACCCGCGTTCGCCCAGCCACCGACGAGAGCGAAGTGAGCAAGTACCCCTTCTTTACTTGCTACTTTTGGTGCGGGCTCTGCCCACCGTACTCGGATTTCTTCAGCGACGTCATGTACACCTTCAATCTCCGTCTGCTAGATCTCACACCGAATGCCGTATCCACCATGGCAATATTCGCGCATCTGAGCGAGAACTTCGTCGGCGTCGTACCCAACACCGCGCTGTTCAGGCATTACTTCACTCACCGTGCTGAAAAGGGGGAGCCTCTCACTGTTGGCGTCTCGTTCGTTTCAAGATTGGGCGCCAAGGAGCATTATCTGAAGGGGGATCTCCGCCCAAGATGGGGAGAAATCCGATCTGAATGGTGTTGGATCATTGACGACGAGCCGCCACCATACTGTGAGCTTCGCAAGACCCCAGCAGCGCGTGGCACGGACTGGAGCGATCTGGATCCCCAGGACAAGAAGCTGGAGATTGCCGCTACCAGGATCATACGGCTCAGGGAGGCCGGGCTCACCATAGGGATGGTTGGCACAGACTTCCTCCGCCGCCGCATTGCTCCTCTGCAGCAGAGAGGAAGGCCGGCCTCTGATTGGAAGAACCCAGCCGATATCATGCGGCTGCGCCCTGGACTGATCAACAACTTCACAGTTCTGCAGCACGACTTCTTCATGCGAGAACTGTTCAAGCAAGAGACAGATCCAGAGAAGCGCGACAAGGCGTTCACGCTGCCGAAGCACATCGTGCCCCTTTGCAACAACTCCGCATTGAGTGCAATCATCGCTATGATGCCGCTCTGCAATGCGCATAGCGTTGAAGCAACTTGGGACGTGCCGCTCGAAGAAGACGTGCGGCGATTCTTTGACTCCACGGTCGAAAAGCAGGTCCGGGTGGAGGAGTGGCTCGTCCGCAACACCACTGAGCAAGAAATAGAATTCATTGCTCGAAGAGTGGAGGAGGACAGGCTCGCCAGGGAAGCTGGCGATTTTGGTTATACTTTGGCGGAGCTCGATGAGGCACAAAAGGAGAGCCTTGCCGAGCAGGGGATGCTTGCCGGGAAGGGCGAGCTCGCCGCACCCGGCAAGGATGTCGGGCCAAGCCAGCCTGCCGACGAGTCAGGCAGCTCGGAGGATGAGGGCTCCTCTTCCGAGGAGGGCATCGAAAGCCCACCGCAGTCAGAGTCCCCAGCCCCTCTGAGGAGGAAACGCCTTCGCAGGCTTGGCAAAGTGGCTGAGCGGCAAGAAGTTCAACAACCGCCGGAGCGCCGTTCGACGCGCTCGACCGCGGCAAGGGCTGGTGCTGCGGGAGCGTCTCACGCGGCCCCGGCAACTGGAGCAGGGTCAGCAAAGACCGCTGCTACTACCCTCGCCAAGTGGCCAAGGAGCCCAGCTCCCCCTCCTCCCCCTCCTCACACGGAGGCGGACTTTGATTTTTCCGCTCTCAGCGAAGAGGACGACGAGGAAGAGTAAGTTCCCTTGCCACGACCCTCAATCTTTGTAAGATTTTGTTTCTGTCCTCACTTGTCGCGCTCCGGCCTTGCTTCCGCAGGGAGGAAACCTTGGCGGAGAGGATAAGGAAGAGAGCTAAGGTCTCGACGAGCAAGACCGTGGTGGTCGTCGAAGATGAGCCCACGACAACCACCGGGGGAGCGTCTGAGACCATCCCAACCAGCTCGGAGCCCAGCCCTCGTCGCAGCCCCCAGCGCAGCCCCCAGCGTAAGTATTTCAACTACCTTTCGCTGGCGGTCGCTGAGGAACAAGCATTTGTCACTGACATCTTTGGGCGTGTAGGAGAGGAGCAGCAAGTGGAGCCATCTGAAGGTGCTCCAGAAGTACCACCCCCCTCGACCACACCGCCAAGGAGAAGATCTCCGGTAAGGGCTCCCACTAGCGAGCCGAGCCACAAAGAGGAGCCGGCAAGCGCCGAAGCGCCAAGCACCAGCGCTGGCGACCCCACCCCAATGACAAACGTTGACGGGGGAGGGGAGCCCACCGCTCCTGAGCTCAACACGGGTAAACCCACTTGCCGCAAAACTCTTTCTGCTTTCTTTCTTTTGTCTTCTTGAATTTCTTCCTGAAGCTCTTTTTGCTTTACTTCTCGGGTTGGCAGAGCCCTCCTCGGTGGAGCAAATGAACATTGACTCTTCTGCCGAGGAGAACACCGCAGGGGCCGTCGACGACGAGGCCGCCAAGGCCGCCGCTGCCAAGGCCGACAAGCTGGCAGCCGACAAGCTTGCCGACGAAGAAGCTGCCAGGGCTGCCAAAGAGGCCGGCAAGGCCGCCGAGGATAATACCGCCAAGGCGCCCACCGATGAAGCCGCCAAGGCTGCTGAAGCTGAGGCCGCCCAGAAGGCTGCTGAGGAGGCCGGCGAGGGAGCCGGTGGTCGTACTGACGGCCCTGAGGCCACAGGAGCGCCAGACGCTACTCCGACCACGGGTCCCTCAACCACTGAAGAGGCGGCAGCGCCCAACTCGCCTCCGCCAAGCAAATACATCCGGGTCGGCGAGAACGTCTACGTCAGCCTCCCCTGGACGGTGGGCTCCAGAGCGCCAACCGAGGAGGATGTTGTGGACGAGGAGATCCTTGCCGCTGCCGGGCTCCAGCTTGTGGATGCGCCAGGCGCCAGCAGCAGCACATCTGAAGAGGAGCAACTGCTCCAAAAGCTGCTGAATCTTCATCGCGCCTGACGGGAGAAGCTAGCTTCCAGGGAGGCGCTCATCGAGAAGGCCGAAGCTGACATGTTGAGGCGCGCGGAGATCTTGGCGGACGTCCGCGCGCGATCTCTTAATGCATTAGAGGTCAAGCGGGCACAGCTGGCTGAAGAACGACAGGCCCTCCTCCTGATGAAGCAAGACATTGAACAAAAACAGGAGGAGACCGCCAAGGAGTTGTCTTCTCAGGCCGGTGATCTGAACCAACGGAAAGTGGACCTTGATGCCCACGAAGAGGAACTTGCTGAGCGCAAGAAGAAACTTGCCGAAACCCTCCAGCAGAAAGACGAGGAGGTGGCAAGACTTGTCGCAGAGCGGACCCAGGGGCAGGCACAAAAACACCAGAAGGAAATTGAAGCCTTGGCCCAAGAGTACGCCAGCAAGTTGGTGGAGGCCACCAACGCTGTCGCTGCTGCAGAAGTAAATAGGAAGGAAACGGAGGGGAAAGTGGCAAGACTAGAGGCCGCCCTCAAGGCAAACGGTGACAAGCTCTCAACGCTTGAAAGTGAGAGGGCAAAGGTGACCCACACCTTGGCGGAGATGCAAGTTACCATAGCCAAGAAGAACAATCTGCTTGCCGCCGCCAACGACTCCAGAGCAGACCTGAAGCTGAAGCTGACCACGCTGAAGGAGACGCTCGACACCACCAGAAAGCGCGAAGGGCTTCTAATGACAGAGCTCCAGAAGGAAAAGGGTCTGCTTCAAGACGCTATTGCGACCCACAAGAAGTTCAGGGATAACGTGGGGATCTTCACAGACAGGCTTGCCAGCGCCGCCGAGGACATCGACAAGGAGCTGACTGCCCTGAAGGTGCCGGACTTCGGGTACTCCACCGACAAGAACACGCAAACTAGCGTCAAGCTAGCCGAGTTCTTCGACGGAGTAGTAGAAGCACTCCAACAGCTCCAAGTCAATCCAAGGCTCAACTGGCCGACGATCACGCAGGCTTTGCCGGGGAGTTCTCCGGAGGTTGTTGGTGAAGATAGCATACAAAACCCGGGCGTCGACTTCAGCAACATCTTCAAAAGCTTGCCGAAGGGATACGACCCGCCCACTAGAGGCCCTTGTCGCGCCCATCGTGGAGAGGGTGGACCATATCCAGAGAGTCGAAGGCGAGCACCGCAATTAGAGAGCCCATTCTTCTCCCTCCTTGCCGCCGCTAGACATGTTAAAGAACAATCTGTTTAAGCCGCGGCAACTTATCTTGTAATATAACTTGCAATATTTTGGAGTTAATGCATGTCATCTCCCTTGAGCAATTTCTTTCTTTGTGTGTACTTGCCCTACGCTTATAGGGAACTTGCCGGTGCGCGCACCATTGCCGCGAGCGCTGGGTGCGGGACTTCAGCAGCCTGCTGGCGGTGCCGCTGCCGGCAAGCAACCTTGTCGCGCTCAGTGCAGCCACTTAGGTTGTTGAGCGGACTCGAAACAAGGTAAGGGCGCGACCGATTACGCTTAGGTTCCGTCGCGCACAGGTTTTCCATACAAAGAGTAGTATCGTTCAAGGAAAATATCCTTGAAAATAAAAAAGAATTTGATTGTTCAAACTTTGGCACTTAGCTTTGTCGCTGATCTCTCCGCGGCAAGGTCTTCTTCCCGGCAAGGCAAAGTTTCTTTGAACGACGCCTGGTCCATATCATTATCCCATCCCCCCCGGCAAACTTGTGCGCGAGGGAAGCTTCTGTCTCTTTGAGAAAAAGAAAGAAGAGAAAATAAAGATATAGGAGCTTGGCGGCTCGTTAATGCTTACCGGGGAGGCTGTACTGCACAGTATGTGAGATAATCATGCAAAATAAAAGTAAACATGAAATCGTCAAAAACTGCAAAATACAAAAGCTTTATTTATGCACAGGGTCTGCGCCTGGCTTTGTACAAAGGATTACATGCAACAGCAGCAAGACTTGTACAAAAGGTGGTTGCCGGGGAAGGGCCCGGCAACCGCGCCTTATGGAAAAAACTTACGAAGATGCTCAATGTTCCAGGAATTGATCACTGGAATGCCATCCTCGGTCTCCAGGCGGACAGCGCCGGGCCTGGTGACTCGTTTCACCCGATAAGGGCCTTCCCACTTCGGCGTCAACTTGTTTGAATTCTTGGCCGACTGAACGCGCCGAAGAACAAGGTCGCCTTCCTCGGGACTTCTGGCATTAACTTTGCGGCTATGGTAGCGACGCAAAGCTTGCTGGTAGCGAGCAGCTCTCACAGCAGCCTGAAGACGATCCTCCTCGAGGAGCACAGCATCATCTTGCCGCAGTTGCTCTTGCTCAAGCTCATCGTAAGCGAGCACTCGAGGTGACCCGTATACGAGTTCCGTGGGGAGAACTGCCTCTGCTCCATAAACTAGAGCAAAAGGCGTCTGGCCAGTAGCTCAATTTGGCGTCGTCCTGATCGACCAAAGAACCACTGGCAGCTCCTCGATCCAGTTCTTGCCGCACTTGCGCAGCCTGTCGAAAGTTCTCGTCTTGAGCCCACGCAGCACTTCAGCATTTGCCCTTTCAGCTTGACCGTTGCTTCGCGGGTGAGCAACAGAAGCGAAACAGACCTTGGCGCCAAGGTCTTCGACATACTGCATGAAGGCGTGGCTCGTGAACTGGGTACCGTTGTCGGTGATGATCCTGTTAGGAACAACAAAGCGACAAACAATTCCCTTGAAGAACTTGATGGCTGATTGTGCTGTCACCTTCCTCACTGCTTCCACTTCCGGCCACTTCGTAAACTTGTTGATGGCCACATACAAGTACTCGAAGCCCCCGGTGGCATGGGGAAAGGGGCCGAGGATGTCGAGCCCCCAGACCAAAAATGGCCAGGAGAGAGGGATTGTCTGGAGAGCTTGAGCTGGCTGATGAATCTGCTTGGAATGAAACTGGCACGCTTCACACTTGGTTACTAGTGCAGTTGCATCCTGGAGGGCGGTGGGCCAAAAGAAACCTTGCCGGAAAGCCTTTCCAGCAAGGGCTCTTGACCCTATGTGGTGACCACATATGCCTCCATGAATCTCCGCCAACAGCTCCTGTCCTTCTTCCCGGGGAATACACTTCAATTTCACACCGTTTGGTCTTTTTCTGCACAGCATGTCATCGACAAATTGATACATATTGGACCGTCGGGCTACTTTCTCCACTTCTTCCTGCTCTTCGGGAAGTTCTCCTGTCTGAAGGAGACGGACGATCTGCTGCGCCCACGCTGGAGCCTGTGGCTCGACAACGAGGACTAAAGGCATTTCTTCTGCCACGGGAACATTATGCCCTACGGCAAGAGCTTGTCGCTCTACCAGAGCCGGCCGTTCCCCGACGAGCTTGGCGGGAACAGCCGCTTCAACGACGAGAGCCTGGGGCCCTGCTGGAGCGTGCTGTCCTTCAACAAGCTCGTCGGGAGCAGTTGCTTCAACGACGGAAGCCCAAGGCCTCGTCAGAGCATCTTTCTCCTCAGCGCTTCGATCAGGAGCGCCTGCTTCAACGACAAGGACCCGAAGTCTTGTCGGAGCAAGTTGCCCCTTTGCCTCTTGCCTAGGAGCACCCGCTTCAACGACAAGAGCGTGAGGCCTTGTCGGAGCAAGTTGCCCCTCTGCATCTTTGGCGCTGGCTTTGGCAGCCTTCTTGCCGGCGGCTTCGGGGAGCTCTACCGGGAAGTAGTCGCCAGAAGCCAACTTCCTCTTCCTGCCTTGCCCTACTGATGGCGTCACGGATGGCTGAGTTAGTTGGAGCACAAAAGTGCCTGGTTCCATAGGCAATTTGAGTGCGGCGCGCTTTGACAAACCATCGGCAATGTCATTCTCAGTACGTGGGACGTGCTCCATTTGTAGGCCATCAAAGCGTTCCTCCACCTTCCTCACCTCATCTACATAAGCTTCCATCAATGGGCATTGGTAGTTCTTGTTCACTTGCCTAACGACAAGCTGCGAATCTCCCCTGACAATAAGCTTCTTGATCCCAAGGTCTGCCGCGATCCTGAGACCGGCAAGCAACCCCTCATATTCTGCAGTATTGTTCGTCGCCTGTTCCTTGGGAAAGTGCATTTGGACCACGTACTTGAGGTGCTCTCCGGTGGGTGCGACAAGCAGTACGCCAGCACTGGCGCCTTGCAGCGAAAAGGCACCATCAAAGTACATAAGCCACTCTTTGCTTGTCTCCTTGCCGGGGAGAGTCGTCTCTGGGATTTCTTCGTCTGGCGTTGGTGTCCATTCTGCGACAAACTCTGCCAAAACTCGGCTTTGTATGGTTGATGTACTCTCAAACTTGAGACCAAAGCTCGACAACTCCAACGCCCACTCGACAATCCTGCCTGTCGCTTCTGGATTTTGCAAAATCCTTTTCAGCGGGAAGCGAGTGACGACGGTAACTTCATGTGCTTGAAAGTAATGGCACAGCTTTCTCGAGGCCATGAGAAGGCCGAAAAGCAGCTTCTGCACACTAGAATACCTTGACCTAGCTCCCTGCAGAAGAGAGCTCACAAAGTAGACCGGGCGCTGCACCATTTTCTTCTTTTGTATCACTTCGCCTGACTGCGCAGACGAATCCTTGTCGACAGCAAAACTTGTCGGGGGAGCCCCCAGCTTGTCGCTGGACGTGCTTGCCGCAGTTACCGCCTCCTCATCCACCTCTCTCTCCGCTACTAGCGCAGCACTAACCACTTGATTGGTTGCCGCTAGATACAGCAACAACTTCTGTTGTGGTTTAGGTGCGACAAGTATTGGAGGAGAGGAGAGGTATCTCTTCAAGTCTTGCAGCGCTGCCTCCGCCTCCGGAGTCCATTTCAATGGACCTGCCTTTTTTAAGATTTTGAAAAATGGCAGGGCGCGCTCAGCTGACTTGGAGATAAACCTACTGAGAGCAGCAACACAGCCGGCAAGTCGTCGTACATCCTTGACGCGCTTCGGTGCTTCAATTTGCTCAATGGCTTTGATCTTGTCAGGATTGGCTTCAATTCCACGTTGAGACACAAAGAACCCGAGAAGCTTGCCGGAGGGAACTCCAAACACGCACTTCTCGGGGTTGAGCTTCAGGTTGATCTTGCGCAGATTTACAAAAGTTTCTTCTAGATCTTGAACCAAAGTAGCCCTGTCCTTGCTTTTGACCACTATATCATCCATATAGGCTTCCACATTTCTGTGCAGCTGAGGCTTAAAAGCAATCTGGACGGCTCTTGGAAATGTTGAACCAGCATTTTTCAAACCAAATGGCATACGTACGAAACAGTATGTGCCACAGGGTGTGATAAATGCGGTCTTTTCCTCATCTTCCTCAGCCATGAAGATTTGATGATACCCTGAATATGCGTCAAGAAATGAAAGCAAATCACATCCTGCCGTGGAGTCAACAATCTGGTCTATGCGGGGCAAAGGAAATGGGTCTTTGGGACAAGCTTTATTGACATCAGTGAAATCAATACAAAGCCTCCATTTTCCATTCGCTTTGCGCACGACAACAGGATTGGCCAACCACGTAGGATGGAGCACTCCTCTGACGAGGCCTGCTGCTTCCAACTTCTTGATTTCTTCCGCAATAAACTCTTGCCGCTCCACAGCTTGCTTTCTGGCTTTCTGCTTGACGGGCCTCGCGTGGGGACAAACGGCAAGGTGGTGCTCAATTACTTTCCTGGGAACACCGGGGATGTCGGACGGTTGCCATGCAAACACGTCGACATTCGCCCGCAGGAAAGCAACGAGCGCGCTTTCCTATTTGTTGTCAAGTGTGGCACTGATGGTGAAGGAACCACCAGTGCCGTCCTCCTTGGCGGGCACCTTCTTTGTCGCCGGCGGAGCGGCTTTGTTCTTCTTGCACTTGCCGGTGGAGCTCTCTGGTGCGTCCTCGACGGCAGCGCAGCACTCCGAAGAGGTGCGCTTGCCGGAGTGGGCACAGGAGCTCTTGCCGGACTTCCTCTTGTTCTCCCCCCCGGGAGCTTCAGCGGCAAGTGCCTTGGCGGCAGTTGCGGCAGCTGCTTCCCGGTAGATCTTGTCGGCGCAAATAAGTGCATCCTTCTTATCGCAGGGAACTGTGATAACACTTACTGGGCCTGGCATCTTAAACACGTTGTAGGCATAATGAGAGGCTGCCATGAACTTGGCGAGCGCTGGACGGCCAAGTATCCCATTATAAGGCAATGGAATATCGGCAACGTCAAAGGTGACCTTCTCGGTCCGGTAGTTCAGCTCGCCACCAAATGTCACTGGCAGCGTGATCTTCCCTTTCGGCTTGCTCCTTCCTGGATTGACTCCTTGGAAAGTACCAGTTTCCTCAAGCTCGCCGTCAGGGATTTGAAGTTTCCGAAGCACAGCGGGCGAAATCAGATTCAAGCCGGCCCCACCGTCAACTAACATCTTCGTGACCTTGAGGTTGCGGATCATTGGTGAAACCAACATCGGCAAGCATCCGACCGCCGTTGTGCGGTCAGGGTGGTCCTCAATGTCAAAGACGATAGGCGTGTCGGACCACTTCAGAAGCTTTCTGGCGTCAACAGATGGTTCCGCCGCATTGATCTCTCGCGCCCACTGTTTAAGTTGGCGGTGAGAAGAATGCAACGAAGCACCACCGTCAACACACAAGACTTCTGCGGCTTTCTGAAATTCGTGCTCACTGGATTCTTCATCATCTAGATCATCATCATCATCATCTTTGTCGCGGCCACGAGGAGGCCTGTCTCTCTGCTGCTGCTTGGCCTTGCCGCGACGCCCTCCTCAGGCAGTGCGCTTCTTGCCGGACCCGCCAGCACCTTCTGGGGCCTTCTCCTTGTCTCGCCTCTCATACTCAGCTTTCTGCTGTTCGACAAGCTGCTCGACTCGTCGGCAGTTCTGGAGATCGTGTCCCTTGGTGCGGTGGATCTTGCAATATTGCTTGTCGGAGCCGTCCTGCTTGTCGGCAGCCGCCAAGGCCTGACAGTTGGCGCACGCGGCAATCTCCTTGCCGGAGCCCTCGACTTTGGCCTTGTCGACGCTGCCGTTGCCGCTGGACTGTTCGACGGCAAGCACAGCTTTGCCCTTTTTCTTCCTGTTGTTCCGCCGCCGGCCCTTCTTTGCCGGGGCGGTACCTTAGCTGTCAGAGCTCCCCCCTGCGCCAACACCTTCACCGGGAAGTTTCCTTCCCTCTTCAGCACGCGCACACTTGTCGGCGAGAGCATATAGCTGGCCAATGTCTCTGACCTTGGTCATCGCCATTTCCTCCCGCATCTTGCGGTTACGCATGTTCTGATGGAACGCGCTAATAACCGCAGCGGGGTGAACATCTGGGATGTTGTACTGTACGCGGCTGAACCTTTGAATGTATTTGCGCAGGGGCTCTCCTTCCTTCTGGGGGATGAGATGAAGATCACTCTCCTGGCCATGAGGTTGATGACCGCCAGTAAAGGCACCAACAAACTGATGGCACATGTCCGCCCATGAAGAAATGGAGTTCTCCGGCAAGTGCATGAGCCATGAGACGACGTTGCGCTTTAACACGAGCGGGAAGTAGTTAGCAAGAATCTTGTCGTCTCGTCCCCCGGCAGCTTGCACCGCAATGGTGTAAATGCTGAGGAACTCCGACGGGTGTGTCTTGCCATCACACTTCTCCGGCACGTCAGGCTTGAAAGCCTTGCGGTTGGGCCACTGGACCTGCCGCAGCTCACGGGTGAACGCTGGACAACTTACCGCGTACGGCAAGTCGCCAGGATCCCCTGGCGCATGCATGTCAACAGTGGGCCCTGCGCGTCTGTCGGACTGACGATGCGCTTCTCTCCTTCGCTCGATAGTGGTACGAGCGTCTTCTCCTCTGCGTTCCTGAAGAACGAGGCGCTGGTCACGACGAGCTCGCGGGTCAGACGACGCCGTGGAATCATCGCCACGGGCGTCGTTTCGACGTGTCGGCGACCGAGGCCGTCTGGGCGGGGAGTGTACGGTTGTTGCCCCCTCGCCGTTCTTGTTGGTGACAGCATTGTCACCAGTTCTCTTGTCGGCCGCGCGCACCGGGTCGGCATCAGCGAAGCTGAGAAGGCTCTGAATGGTTGCCCTCCACTCGTCAAGCTTATCTGCTGGTGGAGGGAAGTTCAGGAGCAGCTGCGCATGCGCCAACGCTTCTGCTGGTGAGGGAGGTATCAAGTGGCGTGAGGACTGTGGGATGCTCTTACTCCTAACAGTGTTAGAAGGAGCATCTCCACGCCCAGGCGACCGTACCTCGACCCCGCCAACGTGTTGTTGCGTATGGTGACCCCGCGCATCTCGAGATCGATGCGCAAGTTCATTATCCAGGGAGCGCCTGGCACCTGGGGCGTCAGGACGCTGCCTGTCACGGGCTTCTTGCGAAGGCCGCGACGTCTGAACCGGCGCAGGCGTTCCAGAACGCGCAGCACCGTTTCTGGAGCTTGCAGGGCCAGCAGCAGCGAGCAGCGCTGCGTTCCCAGACCCAGCAGCGCCAAGATTGGCGTTGCTGGCCCGGTTTTGGACAGGTGGAGGTAATAGGAGCTCTCGCTCTCTAGTCCCCCCAGCAGCCGCAATCACGTCGGCACCCTCCTGCATGGGAGCAGGCGGGTTGGACGTAGACGCACCGATGGCCGAAGTCTTCTTTTTTGGAGCCATAAGGCGGAGGATGGCCCAAAAAACTAACGCGCAAATCACTAGATTAGGTTCACACAACCTCCTTTCCCCTACCTGGCGCGCCAAAGATGTCGGGGACGAATCCGCGATCACCTATGGGACCCAGGGAAGGACCCCTTTACGTTCAGCAGGGAGAGACGGTCGCACGAAGAGCAAATCTAGCGAAGAACACGACAGCACACGAGAGAGATTTTACCCAGGTTCGGGCCGCACGGATGCGTAAAACCCTACTCCTGCTTTTTGGTTTATTATCTGGATGATTGTTCTAGCTCCAAGAGCGCTACAGTACAGAGTAGCTGCGTACAATACTGGAGTTCTCCATCTCCCAGTTCCTAACCCCCCTCCACGTTGCCTATGGGCCTCCTTTTATACGCACAAAAGGGTCACCAACTGGTGGCAAACAGTAAAGGTAGAGGTGGAAAGTTGCTACAGTAAGGCCATTATTACTAGGATGACATGTCCTACCTACCACTGACGGCAGGGGACAAGGGCATTAAATGCCCATGCCTTAGCTGTCCAGATACATGTACCCGGACGTCTTGGACGTGGGAAAAGCCTATCCCACCTGCTCCTGCACCGCTAGCTACAGAGTACCGCCGTCTACACAGTGCCCTGCCACACACGCTTGGAAGGACCCAGAGCGCCACGCTGGCAGAGGCACCGGAGCAGCACAGTAGCACAGTGGTACAGTAACGCTTGCCGCGGCAAGACCTTGTCGCACCTGACAGCTTGCCGCAACCAATAACTTGCCACGCAAGGTAACTTGCCGGGGCAAGTACCTTGCCGCAGCTGCTATCTTGCCGCAGCCAATACCTCGCCGCAGCCAATGACTTGCCGGGGCAAGTACTCTGCTACAGCAAACCTCAGGCTGGGCCTCAACTGTCCCTCCCGGCAAGCTCCTCTTGCCGGGGCCTTGACTCTTGCTTTGTATACTTTGTTCTTGAATGGCTTAATAACCTTGAGCTTCTCTCTGTCTGTCCTCCCGTAAGCCTGGCCGCGGTATGCTGCTACTGCCCGTGCACAAGTACGGGGTACTAGGGTACCCCTATTCTAGTACACCGACACAATGACATCCAATGGCCACCGTCGTGGCAAAACATAAACGGTCCCAAACGGGGACAAGGTACCATAACAACAACAACGGGCACACAAGGTTTATGTCCGCCTACCTGATCAGGGTAGCGCGCGCCCAGAACCTTCCCTCTTTGGAGGCACCGGCGAGAGGCATGACAATAGACCGCATTAGGGCCTTCCCATAAAAGGCAAATGTGGTTGCACTGGTCAGCTCGATTTGGTGGCACCATGACTCAGCCAACGGTTGTTCAAGTTCATTATTATCCGGTTAAACTTGAATGAAATGAGCTGAGCCATATTGAAATACATGATGCAACTACAATGCATGAGCATGATATCAACATAAGCATGGAGGTACAACATAATCATCGAGCATAACCACAATGAAGCATTAAACCATATGAGCATGGCATACCGACGAGCATAAGCATAACATTACACATGAGCATAGTATGACTACTAGAATCGGGAATAAATACCATGCAAGAACATAATGATAATACTACCAAGTAAGCATGTAACCAACTCGATGCAAATGGAACATGCATCACAACGGTACTTGATAACAGACGATAAACATGCATCAGACTGAACATCACTGCTTCCAGCATGTACTACTACTACCAAGCATAACCTGAGAAAATAATACTAGCAAGTAGCACATGATAACAAGATGCATCGGAACATAGCATAAAGGTGAACATGAAACCACGAGCATAACCGAAACAACGACAGTAGTAGCAAACAAGCAGACAGATAATGGGCAAACTTTTATTAAATATTCAAGTAGAAACCATGGATACTGCATGGCTATCATGCAAGTGGCTGTTGTGGCTTGCCTGGGGGTGACGGAGACTCCGGAAAGAAGTGCGGTGAAGCCGCGGAAGGGAACACCGGAAACACTTCTCTCACGAAGGGGGCTGATTAGAAGCAAGGGCGTAATGGTAATTTTCACTATGGGACCACCTAGTGAAAATGATGCCAAAAGATAGATCTCAGCGAGACGAAGAAGTAGGCTTTGGATTCACCTTGATCGGAGTTACGGTCGTGAAGATACGAGGGGTGGAAGTTCAGGGACTAATCTGTCCGGAACGCCCCGTATTCCAGCCCAGAGATCGAGGTGAAGTCTTCTGGAATACGGCACTGCTTAGCATAGAACAAACCAGCTCTCTATTACAACACGAATACGAATACAAGGTCTCCGATATTACAATGAATAACACCGGCACGGCGACGCTACTCCAACCACAGTTGCTCTATGCAAGCAGCATAACAACTCGAGGCAGCGGAACCTCTACTGGCAGCGGAACAATGAACGATGATGATGGACTTCAATCCGCAGGGACTCTGGCTGGAATGTTTATCTTAGCTCGCGAACACAGGAACCACACCAAACAAGCAAGCAATCCATGCATGACCTGCAAACTGGCATGGCACGCCAGGTCAGTACATTGAATGTACTTGCAAGCTCACAATAACCAAAAGCAGTCAAGACAAACAACAGCATGGAATTAGCAGGTTAAAGCAATCATGAAGATGATACATGGCATACACAAACTAAAGATGATATGTCTAAAACAACATTAGCATGGCATGAGCATATGAACATGATGATACTGCATGCAACAGGTAAACCATATCATGCACCAACTTACTCTTACTCGGCGGTTAACTCGTAACCATCTCATGCATCATCTTACCAACATCGGTATCCATGATACCATCGTGATCCTCTCACAATCACATAAAAATCAACCAACTTCGGTATCTATGATACCTCCGTGATCCTCTCTCGATCACAACCAATCTCTTCTCATCATCGAACCGGGGTTATTATTAGTCAAGTTATTATTATAGTTGGCTCACAGTGTGACCGACTACGAACTGGGCCCATATCCGCGGGCGCGGCTGTCGATAGATTTAAACACACACTCTACAGAGGTTAGTACACTGTACCCACACCACAGAATCCATGGCCTCGCACTCCCATTCGGGTGGACCAACGGCATTCCGACAAAACCGATCTATTGCCATCACACTCTCCCAGCCACTCCGACAAACTCCCCTTTGGGCTAAGTCCTGGGTGGCCTCGATGTCAACCAATGACATCCAACGGCCACCGTCGTGGCAAAACATAAACGGTCCCAAACGGGGACAAGGTACCATAACAACAACAACGGGCACACAAGGTTTATGTCCGCCTACCTGATCAGGGTAGCGCGCGCCCATAACCTTCCCTCTTTGGAGGCATCGGCAAGAGGCATGACAATAGACCGCATTTGGGCCTTCCCATAAAAGGCAAATGTGGTTGCACTGGTCAGCTCGATTTGGTGGCACCATGACTCAGCCAACGGTTGTTCAAGTTCATTATTATCCGGTTAAACTTGAATGAAATGAGCTGAGCCATATTGAAATACATGATGCAACTACAATGCATGAGCATGATATCAACATAAGCATGGAGGTGCAACATAATCATCGAGCATAACCACAATGAAGCATTAAACCATATGAGCATGGCATACCGACGAGCATAAGCATAACATTACACATGAGCATAGCATGACTACTAGCATCGAGAATAAATACCATGCAAGAACATAACAATAATACTACCAAGTAAGCATGTAACCAACTCGATGCAAATGGAACATGCATCGCAATGGTACTTGATAACAGACGATAAACATGCATCAGACTAAACATCACTGCTACCAGCATGTACTACTACTACTACCAAACATAACCTGAGAAAATAATACTAGCAAGTAGCACAAGATAACAAGATGCATCGGAACATAGCATAAAGGTGAACATGAAACCACGAGCATAACCGAAACAACGACAGTAGTAGCAAACAAGCAGACAGATAATGGGCAAACTTTTATTAAATATTCAAGTAGAAACCATGGCTACTGCATGGCTATCATGCAAGTGGCTGTTGTGGCTTGCCTGGGGGTGACGGAGACTTCGGGAAGAAGTGCGGTGAAGCCGCGGAAGGGAACAATGGAAACACTTCTCTCTCGAAGGGGGCTGATTAGAAGCAAGGGCATAATGGTCATTTTCACTATGGGGCCACCTAGTGAAAATGATACCAAAAGATAGATCTCGACGAGACGAAGAAGTAGGCTTTGGATTCACCTCGATCGGAGTTACGGTCGCGAAGATACGAGGGGTGAAAGTTCAGGGACTAATCTATAAATTTTCCTCCATAAACAAGTCCGTGAGCTGAAAAACAGAAAACGTATTTCAGACAATACGCTTTCAGAACTGAGAAAACGTATTCTGGGCCGAAGTAGAGAAAAATATGTTTTCCAAAAGAGAAAATGCATTTTAGCCAAAGAAGGGAAAGGAATACGCTTTCAGAGTTTTGAAGGCGGATTCCAAGAAACCGTCTTCACTTACATGACATGGCGGGGCCGGGTCAACGCGCGGTGAGGCTGACCGGTGTGGTCCTTGCGCAGGTGGGAGGCCTGGCGAGTCATTGTCTTCCTCCTCCCCGGTCCCCCCGACAGAACAGAGGAGGGGCGAGGCAGTGGCGATGCCGGCGACCGGGAGGGCAGCTCCGGCCACCTCAGGCGACGGCGAGGGCACCGGCGGCTACGGCTGGGCCTGTCGCGTCCGTTCCCAGCAAGAGGGAGGCGCGGGGAGGCCCGGGGGCTGTGGTGGCGGTGGTGACAGGGAGGAGCAGGGGCGGGCGGCGGTGGTGGTCTCCGGTGATGCGGGCCATTCCGGCAATGAATGGAGGGTGGTGGAAGGTGCTTCGGACTCCGGTGAGGCTATTGGCGTGGTCGGGAGGGAGAGAGAGATCCCGGATGGCTCGGTTGGAATGGTGGCTGAGAGGTGGAGGCGACGGCCGGACTTGGGGCATGCGGCCAGGGTGGACTCCGGCGAGGGGCGAGGTGGTGAGGTGGTGCGCCGGAGCGCGGTGAAGCTAGAGGGAGGCTCAGGAGGAGGAGAGGAGGACTAGGCCCGCTGGAATCAAGAAGAGACCGAGGCGACCATGGCGGACAGCGGCGGACAGAGGCGAAGCGAGGCTGCTCCGGAGGACAAATGAGGCGAGAGAGGAGTGAGTGAGGTGCGGGAGGACTCGGGGCACTCTTATATAGCCGCGGGGAAGACTCTAGAGCATCACAGGCAAGCTCAAGCCGAGCTCTAATGGAGGACAGGAGCCGGGAGCATCACGGGCACGGCTCTAGTGGCGCATTTATGGTAAACCAGGATGAGGCAGAGGCACAGGGCGACACAGGAGCTCACGGGGCAGCTACTAGACATGAATGGAGGTCGAGACGAGGAGGGAGACGACGGGAACAGCGGCCGAAACGAGCCAGAGCGCGAGTTTGCCATGACGCAAGCGTGATCACCGCGTGCACTAGTGCAAATGGCTCGTTTTGGCCAGACCGACCATGTCCAGTAGAAAGACCTTAGTGCCCTGAGTATTAATGAAGAAAGAAATGAACTCAGGGGCAAAGAAGAGATTTGCAGATGGCCCCAAAGCAGACCAACAACCAAGTGTTTATGCTGTGCAGTGGGGACACCAGCTTGGGAATGAAGGAAGGGATTTGTCTGGTGATGATCACATGCTAAGATGATGTTTATCACCAAAAATCAGCTTAATAGGATGAGTTTAGAGGGTACTTGTTGTAGAAAGGGCCCTACTGGTCAGATTTGGGGATTATGAAGTAGCACTCATATAGATGATTGTCATGAGCTGAAATTTGGAGGAGGTGGGTTATTTGATCATATTAAGACACTGTAAAAGTTTCATACCAATTGGATATACCAAAGTGGTACTTGCTTCCCAGTGCTTTATTCTGACCAGAAAGTTTAAAAAATTGCACAGGGCAATTGGCTAGAGGAAATGAGCCAAAACTTGGTGGAGAGAGTTGATATGGATAGGAGAATGTCCTGGTAAGTTTTCAGCTTAATTGAAGCAATATAAAATATAGTTGCTTCACAAACTGAAAATCTGACCAGAAACCAAGATTTGGAGCTGGGCTCACATAGATGAGTTACATGAGCTCAAATTTGGTGGAGAGTGGTGATTTGATCATATGAAGGACCTTGCAAAATTTCAACTCATTTGGATATGCCTAGCTGGTACTTCCTTCACACAGGCTTCCCTCAGACAGGAACTTTGAAAAATTGCTCAGGAATATTTACTAGGCAAATTGAGTTGAATTTTGGCATGGGCCAATGATATGGACAGGAAAAGATGTCCAAAAAGTTTGGATCAATCAAGCAAAGATAAATAACACTTCCTTCTCAAACAATCTCTTAGGGCAGAATGAGAAAAGAAATATTTGTGAATTATCTTTGATGATGCCAAGGAAGGATTTTGACATATTTGAGGAAGATATGACCCAAACAATTTATGAGAATTATTTGGGGAATTTTGGGAGTGATAGAAAGATAGGTTGCTTCACAACCTAGATCAAATAGGATTATTCCTTTAATAGAAAAGGAATATTCCCAGGAAAAAGAATATTGGAATTGGGTCAAGGATGAAAATGACATGACCTTGGGATGATGATGAGGATGACAAGCCACTGTAAAACCTAGGAAGACATGATCTTCCCAAGTTTTAGAACCACATAGCCACAGAAAAAGCAATTAAATCAATAAATCCAAGAAAATCAAAGGAAAAAGAAAAGGGCAAAATCCAGGGTGTTACAGATCTTTTGTGACAACACTGGAGCAATTGCCTTAGCGAAGGAATCCAGGTTTCACAAGAGAACCAAACACATCAAGCGACACTTCAACTCCATTCGAGAATATGTCGAGGATGGAGACATAGAAATTTGTAAAGTGCATACGGATCTGAATGTAGCAAAGCCGTTGACTAAGCCTCTTCCATGAGCAAAACATGATCAGCACCAAGACTCCATGGGTGTTAGATTCATTACAATGTAATCTAGATTATTGACTCTAGTGCAAGTGGGAGACTGATGGAAATATGCCCTAGAGGCAATAATGAAGTTGTTATTATTATATTTCCTTATTCATGATAAAGGTTTATTATTCATGCTAGAATTGTATTGACCGGAAACTTAAATACATGTGTGGATACAGAAACAAATACCGTGTCCCTAGTGAGCCTCTACTAAGACTAGCTCGTTGATCAGAGATGGTTAAGGTTTCCTAACCACAGACATGAGTTGTCATTTGATAACGGGATCACATCATTAGGAGAAGTATGTGATGGACAAGACCCAACCGTTAGGATAGCATATGATCGTTCAGTTTATTGCTACTGCTTTCTTAATGTAAAATACATGTTTCTTCGACCATGAGATCATGCAACTCCCGGACTCCGGAGGAATGCCTTGTGTGCCATTGCTACTTCTTGAGCTTGCGTTGGTTTTTCCCTTGAAGAGGAAAGGGTGATGCAGCAAAGTAGAGATAAGTATTTCCCTCAGTTAAGAACCAAGGTATCAATCTAGTAGGAGATACACACAAGTCTCCAATCTATGCACCTGCATAAACAATCAAACACTTGCACCCAACACGATAAAGGGGTTGTCAATCCCTTCACGGTTACTTGCAAAGGTGAGATCTGATAGAGATGGATATAAAAGCTTACTAAAATGTAAAACAAAATAAAAGTAAATAAATTGCAGCAAGGTATTTTTGGCTTTTTTGGTTTATAGATCTGTAAATATATGATGGAAAATAGACCCGGGGGCCATAGGTTTCCCTAGAGGCTTCTCTCTTGAAGGCAAATAATACGGTGGGTGAACAAATTACTGTCGAGCAATTGATAGAAAAGCGCAAAGTTATGACGATATCCAAGGCAATGATTGTGAATATAGGCATCACGTCTGTGTCAAGTAGACCAAAATGATTCTGCATCTACTACTATTACTCCACACATCGACCGCTATCCAGCATGCATCTAGAGTATTAAGTTCATAAGAACGGAGTAACGCCTTAAGTAAGATGACATGATGTAGAGGGATAAACTCAAGCAATATGATGAAAACCCCATCTTTTTACCCTTGATGGCAACAATACAATACGTGCCTCGCTGCCCCTACTTTGTCACTGGGTGAGGACACCACAAGATTGAACCCAAACTAAGCACCTCTCCCATTACAAGAAGAACCAATCTAGTTGGCCAAACCAAACCGATAATTCGAAGACAAATACAAAGATATCAAATCATGCATATAAGAATTCAGAGAAGATTCAAATAATATTCATAGATAAACTGATCATAAATCCACAATTCATCGGATCTCGACAAACACACCGCAAAAGAATATTACATCGGATAGATCTCCAACAACAACGAGGAGAACATGGTATTGAGGATCAAAGAGAGAGAAGAAGCCATCTAGCTACTAGCTATGGACCCGTAGGTCTGAGGTAAACTACTCACGCTTCATCGGAAGGGCAATAGAGTTGATGTAGAAGCCCTCTGTGATCGAATCCCCCTCCGGCAGGATGCCGGAAAAGGCCCCAAGATGAGATCTCACGGGAACAAAAGGTTACAGCGGCGGAAAAGTATTTTGGTGGACGCTTCTGGTGGTTTGGGAATATTTCTGAATTTATAGGCCAAAGATTAGGGTTGGAGGACTCCCGTGGAGCCCACAAGCCAGGGGAGTGCCCTCCTAGGGCGTGCCCTGAGGGCTTGTGGAGCCCCCGGGACTCTTCTGCCTTCCTCTCCAAGTCCTATGTGTGTCTTCTGGTCCAAGAAAAATCATCGCGAAAGTTTTATTCCGTTTGGACTCCGTTTATTATTCCTTTTCTGTAAAACTCAAAAACAAGGAAAAAACAGAAACTGGCACTGGGCTCTGGGTTAATAAGTTGGTCCCAAAAATAATATAAAATAGCATATTAATGCATATAAAACATCCAAAACAGATAATATAATAGCATGGAATAATCAAAATTTATAGATACGTTGGAGACGTATCAAGCATCCCCAAGCTTAATTCCTGCTCGTCCTCGAGTAGGTAAATGATAAAAACAGAATTTTTTATGTGGAATGCTACCTAACATATTTATCCATGTAATTTTCTTTATTGTGGGATGAATATTCAGATCCATAAGATTCAAAACAAAAGTTTAATATTGACATAAAAGCAATAATACTTCAAGCATACTAATAAAGCAATCATGTCTTCTCAAAATAACATGGCCAAAGAAAGTTATCCCTACAAAATCATATATTCTGGCTATGCACCACCTTCATCACACAAAGTATTAAATCATGCACAACCCCGATGACAAGCCAAGCAATTGTTTCATACTTTTGATGTTCTCAAACTTTTTCAACTTTTATGCAATACATGAGCGTGAGCCATGGATATAACACTATAGGTGGAGTGGAATATGGTGATTGTGGAGAAGACAAAAAGAAGGAGATAGTCTCACATCAACAAGGCGTATTAATGGGCTATGGAGATGCCCATCAATAGATATCAATGTGAGTGAGTAGGGATTGCCATGCAACGGATGCACTAGATCTATAAGTTTATGAAAGCTCAAAAAGAAACTAAGTGGGTGTGCATCCAACTCGCTTGCTCACGAAGACCTAGGGCAATTTGAGGAAGCCCATCATTGGAATATACAAGCCAAGTTCTATAATGAAAAATTCCGACTAGTATATGAAAGTGACAACATAGGAGACTCTCTATAATGAAGATCATGGTGCTACTTTGAAGCACAAGTGTGGTAAAAGGATAGTAGCATTGCCCCTTCTCTCTTTTTTCTCTCTCTTTTTTTCTTTTCTCTGTTTTTGTTTGGGCTTCTTTTGGCCTCTTTTATTTTTTTGTAAATTCTGGAGACTCATCCCAACTTGTGAGGGAATCATAGCTTCCATCATCCTTTCCTCACATGGGACAATGCTCTAATAATGATGATCATCACACTTTTATTTACTTACAACTCAAGAATTACAACTCGATTCTAGAACAAAAATATGACTCTATATGAATGCCTCCGGCGGTGTACCGGGATGTGCAATGATCAAGAGAGACATGTATGAAAAATATGAACGGTGGCCTTGCCACAAATACTATGTCAACTACATGATCATGCAAAGCAATATGACAATGATGGAGCGTGTCATAATAAATGGAACGGTGGAAATTGCATGGCAATATATCTTGGAATGGTTATGGAAATGCCATAATAGGTAGGTATGGTGGCTGTTTTGAGGAAGGTATATGGTGGGTGTAATGCACCGGCAAAAGTTGCGCGGTACTAGAGAGGCTAGCAATGGTGGAAGGGTGAGAGTGCGTATAATCCATGGACTCAACATTAGTCATAAAGAACTCACATACTTATTGCAAAAGTCTATTAGTTATCGAAACAAAGTACTACACGCATGCTCCTAGGGGGATAGATTGGTAGGAAAAGAACATCGCTCGTCCCCGACCGCCACTCATAAGGAAGACAATCAATAAATAAATCATGCTCCGACTTCATCACATAACGGTTCACCATACGTGCATGCTACTGGAATCACAAACTTTAACACAAGTATTTCTACCAGTCCACAATTACTCACTAGCATGATTCTAATATCACCATCTTTATATCTCAAAACAATCATAAGGAATCAAACTTCTCACAGTATTCAACGCTCTTTATATGAAAGTTTTTATTATATCCCTCTTGGATGCCCATCATATTAGGACTAAATTCATAACCTAAGCAAATTACGATGTTGTTTAGAGAGACTCTGAAAATAATATAAGTGAAGCATGAGAGTTCAACAATTTCTATAAAATAAAGCCACCATCGTGATCTAAAAAGATATAAGTGAAGCACTAGAGCAAAATTGCCTAGCTCAAAAGATATAAGTGAAGAACATAGAGTATTCTAATAAATTCACGATTCATGCATGTACCTCTCAAAAGGTGTGTACAGCAAGGATTATTGTGGCAAACTAAAAAGCAAAGACTCATATCATAGAAGACGCTCCAAGCAAAACACATATCATGTGGTGAATAAAAATACAACCTCAAGTAAATTTACCGATAGACGAAGACGAAAGAGGGGATGCCATCCGGGGCATCCCCAAGCTTAGATGCTTGGTTGTCCTTGAATATTAACTTGGGGTGCCTTGGGCATCCCCAAGCTTAGGCTCTTGCCACTCCTTATTCCATAGTGCATCAAATCTTTACCCAAAACTTGAAAACTTCACAACACAAAACTCAACAGAAAACTCATGAGATCCGTTAGTATAAGAAAATAAATCACCACTTTTTGGTACTGTTGTGAACTCATTCTTTATTTATATTGGTGTAATATCTACAGTATTCCAACTTCTCCATGGTTCATACCCCCCGATACTACCCATAGAATCATCAAAATAAGCAAGCAACACATAGAAAACAGAATCTGTCAAAAACAGAACAGTCTTTGAAGATCTGAGTTGTTCTCATAATTATTTAAATCCAAAAATTCTTAAAAATTAATAAAACGGAGGAAATTTGGATATAAATCTTGTGTAAAAAATTCAGAGTTTTTACGCACTCCAGTGAATTTAAACAATTCTGTTACTGGACGCAAAAGTTTCTGTTTTTCAGCAAGATCAAACCAACTAACACCGTAAGCCATCCCAAAGGTCTTACTTGGCTCAAACACTAATTAAAACACCAAAACACAATTATTACAGAGGTAATAATGTGTATTTATTGAAAAATAGAACCAAAAACATAAAACATAAAAATAAAATTGGGTTGCCTCCCAACAAGCGCTATTGTTTAACGCCCCTAGCTAGGCATAAAACATAGATCTAGGTATTATCATCTTTGTTATGCAACTCCTCAATTGCACACTTATAACCCTTAGGAGATTCTTTGGTTTTATCAATAATCACACTCCTAGGCAAGAAATCAAGAAATTCATTTGTAGCAATTGGTTCCTTAATGATATTAATAAAGTTAGGGTGAACACTTATCATCTTAAGATCTTCGTTTCCTTTACTAGAAGATTCGCCCTTATTCTTAGGAACATAAATAAACTTAGTGGCTTTAGTAGGAGGAAAATTTGGAGTAGTTTTAATGGAGGCAAAAGCGGAACCCAAGTTGGTAATAATATCTTCTAGCTTGCCAATTCTAGTAGAATCTTGATCTATCTTTTCATTAACTATAAGTTCTTTTTCCTTTAGATTCTTCAAAGTGATTCCTACCTTCGATCCATATTGAGTAATTTGATTATGAATCTTCTTATCCAAGTTTTCAATAAGCTCTACGGTAGTAATTTTATTCTCAATAATATCAAGCCTTTGCATCACATGTTCCAAAGTTAAAACCGTTTCATTAACCATGAGTGGTGGTGAGCCTACCAAATCTATCATAGCATTATAAGCATCCAAAGTATGGCTCCCCAAGAAATTACCTCCGGTAATGGTATCTAGCATGTATCTATATCAAGTAGTAACACCCACATAAAAATTGCGAAGGAGAACGGTAGTAGATTGCTTACGAGTAGATCTATTTTGAGCATTGCAAATTCTATACCAAGCATCTTTTAAATTTTCTCCCTCCCTTTGCTTAAAATTGAGAACCTCACTTTCGGGGGTACAAACAATGGTAGAAGGACTAGCCATGATGGCAAAACAAGCGATCTAGCACATGAGCAAACAAAAAGCAAACGAAAAAGACGAACGGAAGAAGGGCGAATAAAAAGGCAAATCTTTTTGTGTTTTTCTAAAATCGTTTTAGAAGTGGGGGAGAGGAAAACGAGAGGCAAACGACAAATAATGTAATGCAAGAGATGAGAGTTTATGGTGGGTACTTGGTAGGCTTGATGTAGATCTCCCCGGCAACAGCGCCAGAAATTCTTCCCGCTACTTCTTGAGCTTGCGTTGGTTTTTCCCTTGAAGAGGAAAGGGTGATGCAGCGAAGTAGAGATAAGTATTTCCCTCAGTTAAGAACCAAGGTATCAATCCAGTAGGAGATACACACAAGTCTCTAATCTATGCACCTGCACAAACAATCAAACACTTGCACCCAACGCGATAAAGGGGTTGTCAATCCCTTCATGGTCACTTGCAAAGGTGAGATCTGATAGAGATGGATATAAAAGCTTACTAAAACGTAAAACAAAATAAAAGTAAATAAATTGTAGCAAGGTATTTTTGGGTTTTTTTGTTTATAGATCTGAAAATATATGATGGAAAATAGACCCGGGGGCCATAGGTTTCACTAGAGGCTTCTCTCTTGAAGGCAAATAATACGGTGGGTGAACAAATTACTGTCGAGCAATTGATAGAAAAGCGCAAAGTTATGACGATATCCAAGGCAATGATTATGAATATAGGCATCACGTCCGTGTCAAGTAGACCGAAACGATTCTGCATCTACTATTATTACTCCACACATCGATCGCTATCCAACATGCATCTAGAGTATTAAGTTCATAAGAACGGAGTAACGCCTTAAGTAAGATGACATGATGTAGAGGGATAAACTCAAGCAATATGATGAAAACCCCATCTTTTTACCCTTGATGGCAACAATACAATACGGGCCTTGCTACCCCTACTTTGTCACTGGGTGAGTACACCACAAGATTGAACCCAAAACTAAGCACCTCTCCCATTGCAAGAAGAACCAATCTAGTTGGCCAAACCAAACCGATAATTCGAAGAGAAATACAAAGATATCAAATAATGCATATAAGAATTCAGAAAATATTCAAATAATATTCATAGATAAACTGATCATAAATCCACAATTCATCGGATCTCGATAAACACACCACAAAAGAATATTACATCAGATAGATCTCCAAGAACAACGAGGAGAACATGGTATTGAGGATCAAAGAGAGAGAAGAAGCCATCTAGCTACTAGCTATGGACCCGTAGGTCTGAGGTAAACTACTCACACTTCATCGGAAGGGCAATAGAGTTGATGTAGAAGACCTCCATGATCGAATCCCCCTCTGGCAGGATGCCAGAAAAGGCCCCAAGATGGGATCTCACAGGAACAGAATGTTACGTCGACGGTAAAGTATTTTGGTGGACGCTTCTGGTGGTTTGGGAATATTTCTGAATTTATAGGCCAAAGATGAGGGTTGGAGGACTCCCATGGAGCCCACAAGCCAGGGGGCGCCCCCCTAGGGCGCGCCCTTAGGGCTTGTGGAGCCCTCGGGACTCTTCTGCCTTCCTCTCCAAGTCCTACGTGTGTCTTCTGGTCCAAGAAAATCCATCGCGAAAGTTTTATTCCGTTTGGACTCCGTTTAGTATTCCTTTTCTGTAAAACTCAAAAAAAAAGGAAAAAAACAGAAACTGGCACTGGGCTCTGGGTTAATAAGTTAGTCCCAAAAATAATATAAAATAGCATATTAATGCATATAAAACATCCAAAACAGATAATATAATAGCATGGAACAATCAAAAATTATAGATACGTTAGAGACATATCAACCATCAAACGTCACAACATAACTAGGTGATCATAAATGTGCTCTACAGGTACCTCCGAAGGTGTCTGTTGAGTTGGCATGGATCAAGACTGGGATTTGTCACTCCGTATGACAGAGAGGTATCTCTGCGCCCTCTCGGTAATATAGCATCACAAGAAGCTTGCAAACAAAGTGACTAAGGAGTTAGTTACAGGATGATGTATTATGGAACGAGTAAAGAGACTTCAGGTAACGAGATTGAACTAGGTATGGAGACACCGACGATCGAATCTCGGGCAAGTAACATATCGACAGACAAAGGGAACTACGTATGTTGTCATAAAGGTTCGACCGATAGAGATCTTCCTAGAATATGTAGGAACCAATATGGGCATCCAGGTCCTGCTATTGGTTATTGACCGGAGAAGTGTCTCGGTCATGTCTACATCATTCTCGAACCCGTAGGGTCCGCACGCTTAACGTTCGTTGATGATATATTATTATATGAGTTATGTATGTTTGTGATCGAATGTTGTTCGGAGTCCCGGATGAGATCACAGACATGACGAGGAGCTCCGAAATGGTCCGGAGGTAAAGATTGATATATAGGATGATATGGTTGGGCCAAGGGGTAGGGCCCACGGGGCTTTAGGTCGGTGCAAAAGGGAGTTTTGCATGGGTCAGGGACCATATGCCAGGGACCCTGGCGTGTGGCCCTGGGCCAGTCGGTGAGGCCCATGGCGTCTGGGCCAGACGCCGAGGACTGTGGCGTCTGGTCCTAGAGTTCGAGAAGGACTCTTGCCTTGCGGGCTAAACCGACTTTGAGGAGGCTCTTTCTCCAAGAAACGACTGCAGGGCTCAACATATAAATAGAGGGGCAGGGCTAGCACCCGGAACACATCAAGATTCACCAAGCTGTGTGTCGGCAACCCCGCCCCTCTAGTTTGTCCTCCGTCATAGTTTCTGTTGTGCTTGGCGAAGCCCTGTGGAGATTGTTCTTCAACACCACCGTCACCACACCGTCGTGCTGCCGGAACTCATCTACTACTTCGCCCCTCTTGCTGGATCAAGAAGGTGAGGACTACATCGAGTAGAACATGTGCTGAACGCGGAGGTGCCATACGTTTGGTACTTGATCGGGACGAATCGTGAAGGTGTACAACTACATCAACTACGTTGATAAACGCTTCCGCTTAGTGATCTTCAAGGGTATGAAAATGCTCTCCCCCTCTCGTAGCTATGCATCTCCATGGATAGATCTTGCGTGTGCATAGAAATTTTTTGTTTTCCATGCGACGTTCCCCAACAATAGGTGCACTAGTTCGGCGAAGAGATGGTGATACAAGTGTAGTATGGATAGTAGATATATGTTTTTGTAATCTGAAAATATAAAAACAACAAGGTAACAACAAAAGTGAGCAAAAACGGTATTGCAATGCTTGAAAACAAGGCCTAGGGTTCATACTTTCACTAGTTCAAGATCTCTCAACAATGATAACATAATTGGATCATATAGTAGTCCCTCAACGTGCAACAAAGAATCACTCCAAAGTTTCTATCAGAGAACGTAGGATGAAAACGTGCATCAACCCCTATGCATAAATTACCCCAATGTCACCTCGGGAATCCGTGAGTTGAGTGCCAAAACATACATCAAGTGAATCAATATAATACGCCATTGTCACCACGGGTATCCATATGCAAGACATGCATCAAGTGTTCTCAAATCCAATATTCAATCCAACATAATGAAACCTCAAAGAGCAAGACTCAATTCATCACAAGAAGGTAGAGAGGGAAGAACACCATAAGATCCAAATATATTAACAAAGCTCGCGGGACATCAAGATTGTGCCAAATCAAGAACATGAGAGAGGGAGATCAAACACATAGCTACTAGTACATACCCTCAGCCCCGAGGGTGAACTACTCCCTCCTCATCATGGTGGCCGCCGGGATGATGAAGATAGCCTCCGGTGATGATTTCCCTCTCCGGCAGGGTGCCGGAGCAGGGTATCGTTTGGTTTTTCGTGGCGACAGAGGCTTGCGGCGGCGGAACTTCTCATCTAGGGTTCTTTCTAGGGGTTTGGGTATTTATAGGAATTTTGGCGTCGGTCTCACGTCAAGGGGGTCCATGAGGCAGCGACAAGCTCGCTCCAAGCACCCTGGGGGGTAGGGCGCGCCTAGCGAGCATGCCTCCCGTATGCGTACAAGTAAATATATTCAGGTATTTAATTTTGCACACACCATTAGTTTCAGTGATGCTTGATCCCTTTTATTTCCCTTGATACAATTGTTTCATTGAATTTTAGTTGAAACAGAACCCACATACGCACACTTGCCCACCTGGAGGGGGAAGGCCCAATCAACAAAATTAGCAAAAACTAAGTGGGTGGCAGATACAATCATGGATTGGCTTAGAGAGACACCAACACTTGGTCCTACAACACTACACGAGTTGTTGTTTGATAAGTATAGGATGAGCATACTGTACATGAGGATTTTTTATGCAAAGGCAATGTCACTTGACAGAATTAATGGTCCATGGAATGATAGTTTTGCTTTGTTGTGCACCTACAAAGCTGAAGTGGAGATGGTAAGTCCAGGCAGTGTTGTAGAGCTTGACAAGCATACTGTACAATACAAAATTAGGGGGAAGACATTTGAGAAGGAATGTTTCAGGAGGGCTTTTGTTTGTTTCAAGGCTTGCTGGAAGGGGTTTCTTAACGGTTGCAGGCCTTATTTGGCTGTGGATGCAATAGCTTTGAATGGGAGATTTAGGGGACAACTAGTAGCTGCTTGTGCAATTGATGCACACAACTGGCTTTTCCCTGTGGCATATGGTGTTTTGGAGATGGAGTCAGAGGAAAGTTGGGTGTGGTTTTTGAAGAATTTGCGCAACATTATAGGGCAGCCACCAAGATTGGCTATGCACACAGATGCTTGCAAGGGTTTAGAGACTGCGGTAGAAGTAGTTTTCCCTGGAGTTGAGAATAGGGAATGTATGAGACACCTAGCTACTAATTTTACAAAGAAATTCAGGGGTAAAGTGTATGATGAGAACCCAGGCCAGCATCATACACTTGCAGCTTGAGGAAATATGAGCACCACTTGAGAGTTTTGTATTCTGAAAATTCTGCTGTGCGGGAATACATGGAAGCGCATCATGGAATGGTTTGGTCAAGAAGCTAATTCAATGAAATATGCAAGGTACACTATGTGACCAATAACCTTGCCAAGTGTTTCAATTCAAAAATCAAGTCAGTGAAAGGGCTTATGTTGTGGCAAGCATTTGACAAGATTAGGCAGATGATCACGATAAAGATGGATTTGCATAGAAGAATTGTAGATACACAATATGTTGGCCATGTCATAATCCCATCTGTGATAAAGGCATTGCATGCCAGCGCAAGAGGATTGAGGTTGAAATGCATTAGATGATCAACACACAAGGCTGAGGTAACATATACTGATACTAAAAACAGGGAATGGAGGCACCCAGTGGATTTAAGTACTAAGACATGCACCTGTTGGCAATGGCAGATCCATGGGCAGCCATGCATACATGCCCTGTTTTTCATGACACTCATCGGTGGTGAACTTGGTGAGGTTGATCAACATGTGTCTGAATACTTCTCGGTTGCGAAGTTTAAGGCAACATATGCTGACAACGTGCCTGCATTGTTGGGAAAAGACCAATGAAACATCATCAATCCAGGTTTTAAACTTGACGCTCCAGTTTTAGTTAGACCACCAGGAAGGCCGAGGAAGAACATGATAAGATCAAGTGCAGAGGGAGGTACACGTAGGAGGCGCAAGTGCAAAGGATGTGGAGGACTAGGGCACATTGCGAGGATTTGTACCAATCCCGTGGATCCATCATTTGGAGAGGATGATCAATGGGGCGCCAAAAATGCAAAGGATCATGAAGCGCTAGAAGAAGGGGCAGAAGGACAAGCAGCTCTAGAACAACTAGAAGAACTAGGATAAACACAACTTGAGCCAAATCAGCCACTTGAGCCACCTGAGCTATCGGTGGTTGCAAGTGCAGCTTGGTATGTGTGCCTTCTATTTTTTCATTTGTTCTCATTTTTTTGAAACATAATTTAATGTTTTCTCTATATGAACAGCTCTAGGATAAGCAAATAGAGGAATATAACAAAGGCAAAAAAGGGACTAAAAGGAACATAGCACAAGTTGATTTGACATCAACTGAGGGTGAACCAACTGTTGAAGCCACATCTGATGATGACTTTCAAAATATGGCTTTGGAAGGTTTTCAAGCGCTAGAAACTGTAGAAAGAGCAGTTCAACCTGTGGCACTTGTAGCTGTTTGCCCATTGGCCATCACCTGTTGTGTTACTGGAAGTACACCTTCACCACCTCCACTGCCAGAACCTGCTGTGAAGACCAAAAGAACAAAGTCAGTGAAGCTACTCAATAACCCAGCAATGAACACAAGGAGCAAGGTGGTGAATCCAGCAAGAAACACAAGGAGCCAAAAAAGGTTTGGAATTTGAGTTTGAACTTTGAAATGATGTGAAATTGAGTTTAAACTTTGAAATGATGTGAACTTGAGTTTGAACCTTGTAATGTTGTGAACCTTTCGATGGTCTGAACTTGAGCTTGAACTATGTAATGTTGTGTACCTTTCAATGGTCTTAACTTGAGCTTGAACTATGTAATGTTGTGTACCTTTCGATGTTCTGAACTTGAGCTTGAACTTTGTAATGTTCTGAATTTGAATTTGGGTACTAATAATTTGATATTTGTCATTTTGTGTGATGTAATGCTACTTTTGTGAAGTACTATGAAGACATCTCTTTTGTGAAGTAAAACTCATAGTCCTGAAATATGTGCTCCAAATGAGCTCCAAATCTAGGGTAGACAGCCCCATTTGTAAGCATTTTTTCCAACCTTATCTAACTGAACTAAAAACAAAATCTTGACGTCTAGTTTGAAAATATAGGGTCCATGTGAAATATGGCATCGTTTGGACAAGCTATGCTATGGTAAACCTAAACCCTAGTTCATTTCCCTTGAAAACCATGCACCCTTGTCGTTGATAGCTTAGTTATGTGAAGGGAATTTCCTGAAAATATCCGTAGACATGGTTTCTTATTTTTCCTAGCTACTGCTACTTCTTGAGCTTGCATTGGTTTTTCCCTTGAAGAGGAAAGGGTGATGCAGCAAAGTAGAGATAAGTATTTCCCTCAATTAAGAACCAAGGTATCAATCCAGTAGGAGGAACACACAAGTCTCCAATGACAGCACCTGCACAAACAAACAAATACTTGCACCCAACGCGATAAAGGGGTTGTCAATCCCTTCATGGTTACTTGCAACGATGAGATCTAATAGAGATAGGTATGAAAGATAAATAAAAGTGCAAAATAAAGTAAAGGTAAATAAATTGCAGCAAGTTATTTTTGTGTTTTTGGTTTTATAGTTCCGAAAATAATATGATAAGAATAGACTGGGGGCCATAGTTTTCACTAGAGGCTTCTCTCTTGAAAGAACGCATACGGTGGGTAAACAAATTACTGTTGAGCAATTGATAGAAAAGCACAAAGTTATGACGATCTCTAAGGCAATGATCATGAATATAGGCATCACGTCCGTGACAAGTAGACCGACTCCTGCCTGCATCTACTACTATTACTCCACACATCGACTGCTATCCAGCATGCATCTAGTGTATTAAGTTAACAAGAACGGAGTAACACCTTAAGCAAGATGACATGATGTAGAAGGATATATCCAATCAATATGAAATAAACCCCATCTTTTTATCCTTAATGGCAACAATACAAATACGTGCCTCGCTACCCCTTCTGTCACTGGGTGAGGACACCGCAAGATTGAACCCATCACAAAGCACCTCTCCCACTGCAAGAAAAATCAATCTAGTTGGCCAAACCAAATCAATAGATCAGAGAGAAATACAAAGCTATCTTAATCATGCATAAAAGAGTTCAGAGAAGACTCAAATAATATTCATAGATAATCTGATCATAAATCCACAATTCATCGGATCTCAACAAACGCACCGCAAAAGAAGATTACATCGAATAGATCTCCAAGAACATCGAGGAGAACATTGTATTGAAGATCAAAGAAAGAGAAGAAGCCATCTAGCTACTAGCTATGGACCCGTAGGTCTGTGGTAAACTACTCACACATCATCCACTGGTACAGCGAGGTGCTATACAAACGGTTTTTAACCCCTTTCCGCGATGGCGTTCTGAACCGTTGCCTAGTGAGTGACTGCGATAGGGGGGTCCTTCCCACACGACCCAGAAACCGTCGGGGATAGGCCCTCCTGGCACACACGCTCGGCAAAATGAGTTCCTGTGCGACGGGCGAGCGATAAAATCTGATTATACAGGCCCAATTGGTTCCGGTCGTAAGTACATCCCACACAGTCAGTCCCAAACAAACGTTTCCGTTTGTTATGTACATTCCACACAGTCAATCCAAGGAATACGTTTCCGTTCTTATGTACATCCCACACAGTCAATCCAGGGAAAACGTTTCCATTCATATGTACATCCCACACAGTCAATCCAGGGAAAACGTTTCCGTTCGTATATACATCCCACATAGTTTTATGTATAGGCTCGTGTGTGATAGGTGTAACTATCACACACGCTCTGCCTCGGTTAACCGTTTGCTTTTATTCAACTACATCACACACGATTTGATGAAGAAAACTGTATGGCATTGGGCTATCCTTCACAAGCGCTTTTACTGCTAGAACCGTTTACAAAGTTCCATGACCCACTTTGCAGGTTTATTAGTTTATAATTAATAATTCCAATATTACGCAAATTCACATTTCATATCAAACAACTGTTTGCCAATTTCATATCAGGCACATAAATATATTTTAACATCACAGTACGATAGCTACTTAAAAACAGCACAGTACAACATATAGCTAGTTCAGCTTCATAAGAACAATATTAGAAAAATATATTCATTTCCCTAATCGAGATCATCCAGGCTCGTCTTATCCACCTCTGCTTTCAGTTCAGTAAGAACCTGTTTTGCACTGGCCAACTAGGAGAGTGCCTCCTCCTTCGCCAAAACCATCTTAGCAAAGTCTGATTTAAAAAAAATTTGAGCTCATTCTCCACCTTCCTCTTTTTATCCCGCATCTTCAAATATTCTTCAGCGTTTACAACACTTTCTCTAAGCCTACCTCTGTTCTCTTCCTCATACATGCTCCAGAGCTTTGCTAGGCACATCTTCAAAGACTGTGGCCACTCTTGATCAACCCACTCCAGGTAAGAACACTTCCGTTCATCCTATAATATTTAAAACTAGATCAGTAACAATTGTAGGGGAAATGGGTTTATAGCAACATAGAAAATCACCCATACTTATTTTGAAAAACTGAAGAAACAGGTTAATTATGACATATCTTCTCAAAAAGATCAATGTGCAAATGAATTAATTGCTACTGAGACAACAACCAAATTCTGAAACATCAGAAGCTATAATTAACTACAACAACGCTACAAGTTCTTACTCATGTAGTATAAATAACAAATTGAACATTTTATGAGGAAGCTAAATATAACTCCAACAGCATAGTGACAGTGTTTGGATGACAGCAAATTGATACTAATAGGTGTGTACATGCACAAATTTAGTAACATAGAACTAATAGCACTAAGGCCGTCCACTATGTATGCCAAAACCGGTGTAAAGACAACTGTTGCTACATTTCGCACCGGTGCCCTGCACTGGCGAGCCGATGCAGCGGAAAAAAAATCAGAGACCCGGACTCCGGAGCACCTAGTTGCTCCGATGCCCAGTTCCTTCGTGCCATAAAGATTTAGTATTTTACTGCTTGGCTGCTTGGATGTGTGGTCCAAAGTTGGCTGCACAAACTGCTGAAGTGGTGCCAAATAATTTTCTAATGGCACCACTAATGAGATGGCAACATTTTTAGATACTAGGTACAAACTGTGACATTGTCTTAACATCCAGAATAACATAGCATAGTGACAGTGTCTGAATCACATATAACAAATGATTTGTAACAACGAAAGTGGGGCTAACCTTCTCTGCACATGCCATAAACTTCCTCCCACTGTCCACAGATTCAAACGCAACTAGCTTCACGCATGGAGATTGATGGTGACGACGAGCAGACAGATCTTTAGCCACCCCGCTCCATTCGTTGCAACTGATGGTCCTAGGGAGCTACAAGAGGAAGAAATGACTCAAATCGACCGCCTGGTTAAAATCCTTCATTCCAAGTCATAGCCTGAGAGAGAGAAGAGAGGCATACCCGGGTGGTGAAGGAGTCGTCGTCGGAGGAGGAACCGCTGGAGAGGTCATTGAAGAAGACCACGGCGACCCCGGCGGTAGGATGCAAGACGGCGAGAGCGAGGAAGCAAGAGAGGAAGCAGCTATAGCTTAGGAAGGAAGGAAGGAGGAAACAGGGGAAATGTGACTTGTGGTCGAGGAGAAAAGGGGGTGGGAAGGGGGTGGGGGTAGATATTTCGGCGGTAGGCCAAAAAATTTGAAATGTGGAGAGAAACTTTGCGCGCGGTGCCGCCGGACACCATTCACTTTGAAAGATTGTGTGCATCGCAAACGATTCTTCTGCTTTACGCGCATGGGATGAGTTTGATAATTCAAATTTTGGTGAAAATTTCCCTGGGTACTATCCTCATCCATGTCATTACATAATTTAACATCGCTTGATAATTTGGGCACACAAAAGAGCGTACAACACACAGACCACACTTACTGAATCGAGCAATTTTAGTAATTAAACCGAGCCAGTTGACCTAAACATTGCTCTAACAAAAGACCAGCATTGAAAACAAAGCCTAAGTACGCATAATTTTAACAAAGCCGCCACCGCGCTGGCCTATGCATCGCCGGTGTGAGATGAGACATTGATGACTTGTCCTGGCGACATGCCGCCATTGGTGGACTCCGCATCCCCCCTGCTGAAGTCGACCGCGTCCTCGTCCTCGGCGCCACCCTCAAGGTTGTAGTACTCGTAGTAGTGGCTGCGCCAGAGCTCGCGTTGGTACTCCATCACCGATTCCTCTACGGACAGACTCTTCTCTACCTTGACCTTGGCCATGTGCAACTCCTCCTCCCGGCGCTCCTCGATCTCCGCCGCCTCCTACATCTCCAGCTCCCGCTTGGTGATCTCATGAGGAAGCAGGTGCTCCATGGCCACCGCCGCCTTTTCGGACGTGGGTTGCATGCTGGATTCCGAGGTGGCCTGGAATATCTTGGTGTGTGCGTCCTCAATCTTGGCGTGGATGGCCTCGACTCGGGCCAGGGCGACATCGGCGGCACGGACGGTAGCTCGAGCGCTCTCGGCGTTTGCAGCCGTCTTCGCAGCAGCAGTTGCAGCCATCTCGGCTACTGTAGCTGCCCTGTCGGCTGCCGTAGACGCCCTCTCGGCGGATGCGGCGGCACTCTCGGCGTAGGCGGCCGCGCTCTTGGTGCCGACGGCAGCGCTCGGGGAGGACACGACCACCGTACGGGCCTTCACGAACCGTTTCCACGGCATCATCTTTGCAAGAAGGGGTTGCGGGAATGGGGATCGGGATTCATGGATTCGGGGGTTGCCGGCACTGGAGCAGATGAGACGATGAAGCTTAAGGAGGAATACTTTAATAGACCCATGAATTTTCATCGCAAACGGTTCCTACAAAAAACTGTGTGTGATGTTGTTGATATTTTTTATTAGCTGTGAAAGACGAATTTGGAGTAAAGTGGCAACGGATGGTGTTTTAAATGTACGAGAAAATTTGTAGTACTAATACAACTGTCATGTCAAATTTTGGAAAATTTCAGGGGTCATTTGACCTTTTAAGACATTTAAGTGATTTTCTAGCCATTTAATGACCGTAATTCAAATTTGAACTACATGTACATGCAACAGGTAACCATAACGGTTTGAAAAGTCATATTTGTGTACTTGTGTGTGAGTTAATTCCATGTGTAGTAAATTGGAAGGAATTTTCAAACATATTGGTCTCACGGCTATGACACAATTAAGCATGGAGTGCCATGGCATTTAAATTCCAAAAAATTAAAAAAAGATCAGAAACACATGAAACCTTGCTTGATGTAATGTCATGCCACCAAGATGATGTGGTAAAAAATTTGGCATGTTTGACGAAAGTTTGGACACACACCCCTCACAAACCGAAGCAACTCACTAGAATGCTCGTGGTCCCGAGAGGGAACAATGCATGTTGGTGACGAACGGGCGATAGCTTCCTCTTACGGGCTTCAAAAATTTTCTACAGTTAACGTGCACTAATACAACTGTCGTGTCAAAATTTGGAAAATTTCAGGGGTCATTTGACCTTTTAAGACATTTAAGTGATTTTCTAGCCATTTAATGACCGTAATCCAAATTTGAACTACATCTACATGCAACGGCTAACCATAACGGTTTGAAAAATCATATTTGTGTACTTGTGTGCGAGTTAATTCCATGTGCAGTAAATTGGAAGGAATTTTCAAACATATTGGTCTCACGCCCTGGACACATGCATGGAGTGCCATGGCATTTAAATTCCAAAAAATTAAAAAAAGATCAGAAACACATGAAACCTTGCTTGATGTAATGTCATGCCACCAAGATGATGTGGTAAAAAAATTGGCATGTTTGACGAAAGTTTGGACACACACCCCTCACAAACCGGAGCAGCTCACTAGAAGGCTCGTGGTTCCGAAAGGGAAAAATGCATGTTTGATGATGAACAGGAGATAGCTTCCTCTTATGGCCTTCAAGTTTTTTTCTACATTTAACGTGCACTAATACAACTGTCATGTGAAAATTTGGAAAATTCTAGGGGTCATTTGACCTTTTAAAGACATTTAAGTGATTTTCTATCCATTTAATGACCGTAATTCAAATTTGAACTACATCTACATGCAACAACTAACCATGACGGTTTGAAAAATCATATTTGTGTACTTGTGTGCGAGTTAATTCCATGTGCAGTAAATTAGAAGGAATTTTCAAACATATTGGTGTCATGGCATGGACACATGCATGGAGTGCCATGGCATTTAAATTCCAAAAAAATAAAAAATGATCAGAAAAACATGAAACCTTGCTTGATGTAATGTCATGCCACCAAGATGACATGGTAAAAAAATTGGCCTGTTTGAAGAAAGTTTGGACACACACACCCCTCACAAACCGAAGCAACTCACTAGAAGGCTCGTGGTTCCAAGAGGGAACAATGCATGTTTGATGACAAACATGAGATAGCTTCCTCTTATGGCCTTCAATTTTTTTCTACATTTAACGTGCACTAATAAAATTGTCATGTGAAAATTTGGGAAATTCTAGGGGTCATTTGACCTTTTAGAGACATTTAAGTGATTTTCTAGCCATTTAATGACCGTAATTCAAATTTGAACTACATCTACATGCAATGGCTAACCAAAACGGTTTGAAAGATCATATTTTTGTGTACTTGTGTGCGAGTTAATTCCATGTGCAGTAAATTTGAAGGAATTTTCAAACATATTGGTGTCACGGCCTGGACACACATGCATGGAGCGCCATGCCATTCAAATTTCAAAAAATAAAAAAAATGATCAGAAACACATGAAACCTTGCTTGACGTAATGTCATGCCACCAAGATGATGTGGTAAGAAAATTGGCCTGTTTGACGAAAGTTTGGACACACACCCCTCACAAACCGAAGCAACTCACTAGAAGGCTCGTGGTTTTGAGAGGGAACAATGCATGTTTGATGACGAATGGGCGATAGCTTCCTCTTATGGGCTTCAAAAAATTTCTACAGTTAATGTGCACTAATACAACTGTCATGACAAAAATTGGAAAATTTCAGGGGTCATTTGAACTTTTTAAGACATTTAAGTGATTTTCTAGCCATTTAATGACCGTAATCCAAATTTGAACTACATCTACATGCAGCGGCTAACCATAACGGTTTGAAAAAAAATATGTGTGTACTTGTGTGCGAGTTAATTCCCTGTGCAGTAAATTGGAATGAATTTTCAAACATATTGGTGTCATGGCTTGGACACATGCATGGAGTGCCATGGCATTTAAATTCCAAAAAATTAAAAAATCATCAGACGATGTAAATATCTGGTGTTCAAAAAAGAAAATGTAAAGATCTGGCAAGACAACCGCCCCCCACACGATTAGCACTCTATTTCGCGCCTCGAGGTTTGGAAGGTGAGTGGCGTGGGTTATTAATCAGACATGGTTATGTATTGGAAACCGTCAGCTATTAAGTTCACACACGGATTTTGCTGCGGGAATCGTGTGTAATTCAAACTACAGTACTCGTAAATTCCGGCGACCGGCGTGTGTACTATTCCCGTCGATCTAGATTCCGGCCGCCAATAAATACCACCTTGCTTACATCGTCCCACCTGCATTCTCATCTACATCCTTCCCTCAGTCGCCCTCTCTCTCTCTCTCTCTCTCTCTCTCTCTCTCTCTCTCAAATCTCGGCCATGGCGCCGCCGATCTGCCCACGCGCCGACGAGGAGGCGCCGTCCCCCGAGGACTGTCAGTTGAAGAGCAGCGACAAGGAGGACCCCTACGCGCCGCCGGACGAGGTTGCGCCAGACCCCCCCAACTTTGGAGTGGTTTTGGGGCCAGTACAATCATTGTCTGTGGAAGTCACTGCCGCCGGCGGAGAAAGCCAGGCAAGTGGCATTCAAGAAGGAGAGGGCGGAGGAGGAAGCCAGGTACCAGGCGGCTTGTGAAGCCCGTGATGCCGCCTGGAAAAAGGAGGCGGTGGAGCTTTGGGGGCAGGCGCGTCGTCGTGCGGAGGAGGTTTACGAAGACGGGTACTTCGCGATGAAGGTCAAAGGCACTAGGCGCCTCATCACTGCGTGGAGGTGGGCTGATAAGCTCCAGCGTGCCACCGACGAGGAGCTCTGGTGGGCACCCAACGAAATGGCAAGATCGTTCGCGCTCGTCCACCAGCAAGAGGTAGATCGGTACGTCAAGCGCTGCAGGGCGGAGGAGGCGGAGTATTGCCTCCGCACTGGGAAGATGCCATCACCAGGTAGCTGCTGGCGAGAGGCTACCGGAATACTGCCCCCAGGAGGGATTATTAGTTTTAGTATTGTTCGTTTTCAATTTTATGCATTGTACCTAGTAGTTAAGTATCATCACGTATATGTGATGATATTATATATATTCTGTGATGAACTAATGAACAATTAATATATATTATGAATTCCATTTTCTATCTGTTTTTGCATACTAATTTGTATCTAGCTGTTTTCATCCACATATACAGAATGGAAAGCATATATACACACATTGAAACAGAACATATAAGAACAGAAAACAGAGTACACACATTGAAACAGAGCAATATTATGATTGTTGTGAATACATAGCGATCCACGTCGAAACGACTCAACAAAATAAAATGCGTCCATGAGACCATGACCAGCAGCCCTTGCCTATGGTAGCTCTTGGCTCTGCCTGAACTCGTGCAGGCGTTCGTCCAAGCGGTCGACACGCTCGCGGTACATCTGGAGCGCGATCTCGAGCTCCAAGTTGGCTATTTCATCAGAGATCACCATCTCGAGGATGCGACAGCCATGTTCCTCTACTGCGCCCAGGTGGACACCTGGGACAAGGAGGCGGTCGAGCCTAGCGACCAGCGCGTTGGCATCGAGCAGGCCGCGGACAAGGCGAACGGTGCGACCCATGCGAACGGCGCGGCGGGCGTTCGGTGCAAGTACGGCGCGGCCGGCCTCTGGTGCAAGTACAGTGCAGAAGGCCTCTGCCCACTCTTGGCGAGGAATGGGGGTACTGACGGGACGTGTACCCAGCTGCGACGCCCTATCGACAGCAGGCAAGCGCCGATGGATCCGCTCTTGCTGTGCGACGCGCCGTGCCTCTCGCTCTGCGGCGCTCCAACAGCCTCACCGTGCGGCGAGCCGCAGCCTATCGGCGCGGACACGCCTACCTTGCTCTACGGTGCGCCATCGATCATGTTGTGCGGCGAACTGCAGCCTCTCGGCATTGACATGCCTATCTTGATCCGCGACGCTGAAGGGCAATGCGCCAAGGGTCTGCTCAACCCTAGCCATGATGCACATCACGACGTCGTCCATCGTGTTGCCGGGGAGCGCCTTGGCCTCGACGGGCCGTTGCGCCTTCTCGTTTTCCTCGTCGACGAGGTTGATGGCAGAGGCGGCGCTTTGGTGGGTTGGCATGCTTGGAAAAGGTGGATGTGCTACAGGCTGCACTTGTTGCCACCGTGCATCACGCGTCACCTAGGTTTATGCGCAATATCGCTGGGTGGTGGGAAACTAGTGAGGAAATGGCGGGAAACAGTGGTGTGTTCATAAAACGCCATCAATTAATGGAAACTTAGCATAGAAGGAACATCGAGCTAGCACAAGAAGTAGATGATGATCAGATGATCGTTTATCCTAGTTAATTGTGCATGTAATAGTTTACTTTGGTGTGTGGAAATGTCATGTGTGTACTAGCCACCTATGTAATTGGATGTTTGCCGCGTATTATACACATCTTGTTTATGTGAAACATTTCTGTTCTCTTGGCTCAACACAAACAATTTATCGGAATGAACTGTATGCCCCCCATTGCACACACCTTGATCTGGCTGAACCATTTCTATTGCGTTGCCTAATCGAAAATAGTTCATTCGAGTGAACCGTATGCCGTATATCGCACACACCTTGATCTGGCTGACCATTTCTTTTGTGTTGCCTAATCACAAACAGTTCATCCGAGTGAACTATATGCCATATATCACACACACCTTCATTTGGCTGCCCGTTTCTGTTGTTCCGCCTCATCACAAACAGTTTATCCGAGTGAACTGTATGCCATATATCGCACACGCCTTCATCTGGCTGCCCGTTTCTTTTGTTCTGCCTCATCTCAAATAGTTAATTCAACTGAACCGTATGCCCCGCATCGCACACGCAATTAAAATCTGAACCGTGTTTGATGTACCCTTCATCGCAAATGTTTTGCATCTTTTTTGACCGTTTTTTTACATCACCGTTTGCGATTAATGCATCGTGCACAGTTTCGTCAAAGGGTCTCTGATCGTAGTGTCGCGTTAGCAGCATCCTGCAGTAGTGATCGGTAGGGCAGCAAGCACTACAAAAAAACCACTTCTGTGATGATACGTGTTTGTCACAGTAGGGCACGTTTTCTATCATGCATGTACATCCATGAAGATTTGATGACAGAATCAAGATAGTCATACCTGTGCTGTCGTAGAAGTGTTCCATGACAATACCAAAATTATCATCACGGAAGTGTCCACTTCCATGACGATAAATCGCGCGTCATGGAAGTGTTTTCGTCAAGGGTAACCGACACGTGGCATCCACCGTAACGGGTCGCCGTTAAGCTATCGGGTTCCAGTTTGGATTCGATAACCCATTAACAGCCCTGACCAATGGGGATGGGGATTTTCCACGTGTAAAATTCTCATTCGCCGGAGTATCCACGTGTTAGCTCAGTGCTGGGACAGATGTCATCCAACGAATGGACGGGACGCGCCTATGATACATCGACACATGGCTCGGCCCAACAGTGGCGCATTCAGGTCAAAAGGCCGGCCCATTTGACTTGGTCAAAAGGTAGCGGCCCGGCCCACGGAAAGCCTGTTAACGGCCTGTTCGCATATAGCCCATTTACAGCCCGGTAACTCACGACCCGTTATAGCCTATCCGAATTAGGCCTAGTAGCGTCATATGGGCCGTCCAATATGATTCCACCCCGTTGTAACTTTCGGCCCATGTATGGCCCATGACGTCTTTCGGCCCATATGAGGCCCTTTTAACTCTTGGCCCATAAATGGACCGCGGTGAAACTAGCCCATAATGAACAATATATCGCTTTATACCCATTAATGGCCCATTTTTCCATTGGGCCGTTTCCAGCCCGTGTTATCTTTCGGCCTTCTAAGGGACCATTTATTATTGGGGTCATTTCTGGCATTCGATTACTTATGGTCCGTTACTGGCCGGTTCCGTTTGTGGGCCAAATTTAGCCCGTGGTTAAAGTCGGCCCATCTGTGGCCCGTTAATCCGTTGGGCCGTTTTCATAGCGTCATCCAATATGGCCCATTAACGACCCATTATGCCTGCCGATAGAATTAAGCCCGTTGTACACATCGGCCTATTAACGGCCCGTTATGGTTGGCCCATAAATAGATGATTTCCATTCTAGCGAGTTTACGGCCCATATTGCGGTCCGTTAATGGTCCAGAAAGTACGGCCCATGTTTGGCCAATCGATCATACGGCCCGTAGAAGGCCCATGGATCATACGGACCTTAGGAGGCCCACTACAGCAGGCAGCAGGACCATGGTTACAATGGTCCGTATGCTACCCATGGTTATTGTGGCCTAGTTCTAAATAAAAAGGTTACCGTGGAAAAAGAACTGCAGAGACTACAAGCAAAAAAATAAACAAGACAATAAGGAAATAAATAAGCAAGCAACTTACGCTAGGCTATTACGGCCATTACAAATATTACATCCACTGGGCATCAAAGTTCGCCACCAGTGCAAATATCGTGAACAAAGCAGCATATTACATACACTGGGCGTCTAAATTGGCCACTAGTGAAAATAAATGCGGTAGCAAAACAAGTCCAGAACTGAAACCACTTCAGAAGAGCTCAAGAAACGATATCCTGGATACCCACCATGCTCGCAAGAAGCTTAGCAAGCTTATTAGTTTTCTCCTGTTTGGCGCTAAAATCGTCCAGCGCTTGCTGTTGCACCAGAAAGTATGCATCTGAATTCTGCAGGGACTTCCTCAGTCCTTCGGCTTCTTGCCGCAGCACAGCTGACTGATGCCTTTCAGCTTGTAGCTGAGACTGAAGAAGCCAAAGTGATCCAGGCAGCGAGTTCGAAGAGCTTGTGCCAGCGGTAGTGGCAAGTAACTCGAACACTACATCAACATAGGACTTTGGGGTTGTCTCACTGTCTTGAACCTTATCAGCATTACTTTCTCGACCATTGCATAATGGGGTGCTCTTCTCCAATATTCTGTTCGCATTCTACAAGAGAAACAATCTGACACATCACATGTTTAGCATGTAGTATATGAAACTCATTTTGGTAAACCGGTTCAGTAGTAAGGTGGACATGATAACAACATGAAATAAACATATATCTATGTACTATGGTCACTGTATTGTCTATATCATTCTAGTTTATGTTGCCAAATCAAGATAGAGACACAGTTCAAATCTCATCTCTTTAAGACACAGCAGCATAGATGGAATATAAGTGTGGGAAACTACACAGCACTAGCAACACTTGTAATGTGCATGACATGAGAGCATAACTGTTTATTCAATTGAAACTGAAATCAACATAGAGCAAGTTACAATAGCAAACCAGTTAAAGAAACAGGTTTAAAACATACCTGTTGCGCCATTGGAGTTTCAATTGTATCCTTCAAATTTGAAATTAGTTGTTATGAGTAAATAAAGTGATGCAAGAGCAAAGGAGTATGAACCATAGCTATGGAACCTGACATGAGAACAATTCTTCTTCTGCTTTAAGCGTTGACTTGGGGTTCAGAGTGGTGGTCCTCGTGCTTTGGGCATTGTAGTTGCCTTACTAACTGCTCGTGTTTGGGTGCTCTGTGGTGGAGACGGTGCTGTGTCAACTGGAACTGGGTTACTATCTGCTGGGGTTAGGGTTAGAAGGGGTGTAGCTGGTTCTCTGTCCAACTGGGTAGGGGTACAATCTGCGTGAGTCTGGGTTATGTGTGGTGGGGCTGGTCTACAACGACGCCTATCCAACCCAGGACTCTCTTGTCATTCGTAAAGTCTACAGTAACGAATTTAACTCTTTTGTCCTTGAGGAAGACCTCAAAATCCTGGCACCTAACGTCGGCATGGCATATGTGGTAGACCAAGCACAAGTTATGCACCCAAACCTGGATCACGGCGGGCTTCTTCTTCTTCTCTCCCTCCTTTAGATTCTTCTCTTTTCCCAGGACTGTGGTGTACTCAACATCTAGCCTAGTGACCCACTCATCACCATTTGACTTTTCGAACATGCGTTTGAAGCGAGCAAGGCATCCTTTCACCGTCGCGGAAGAACGGATGTAGATGACTTCGAACTCATCGCCGGTGATGGTTCTAACCTTGTACTCACTGGGGATCATGGAGATTCGGGACGCCATGGATTTTGGAGGAGGGTTAGGATTAGTGGAACTACTGTAATGTGAAAGGACGGGACGACTAGGAGCGAACTGCCGTAATGTTCAAGGACGACCAGGGACGAGTAGGAGCGAACTGCTACCGGTTTTCCGATTGTAAAAATGCTGAGTGGGGCGTGCAAATGGTAGGGTAGTGGCTTGCCCGGTGGTTAGATGGCTTCATGCACAGTACTATCGGGGCCCAATTAGATGTCATGCCTACTAGACCCACTTCGTAGGCCTGACAGTATGGCATCTGCTTGTTCGCACGTCAAGCGTCGGGAAAATTTCAGGTGATACGAAGCTTTCCATGCTCCCATGATACGGGCTTCCTAGAGCCCTTGGATCTGAGATCGAATGGTTGCATGGCGTGATTCTAGACCTATGGGTGAATATCCTATCCTGGAGGGTTTTTCTGCAAATGTTTAGCAACTTAGCATGCGGCCGTTCGATCTGAGATCCAAGGGCTCTCAGCAGCCCGTATCATGGTCGTGCCTACCAGGACCGTCGCCTCACTCGCGTGGTCGCGCCCTTGGAGATTTCAGATGGCTATAAATGAGCATTTTTTTGCCTACTTCACGTGCATGAAACTACTTCCTTCGTCCAGGTGCGTTAGGCTATCTGATGTTGGCATGTCATACATAGTCATCACTTATAGTCACTCATACAACAAGGTTAGCTATAAGGTTGGCTATAAGAGTATTTTTTTACTTCTCTCTATCTCTTTCTTCGTAGTATTTATTGCATTTGCCAAGGAGTAAGTAGCTAGGGTGTTGCACAAGAGCCCACTCCCACCATTTTGTCCATGTCTCTCTCCTCGACATATACGCAAAAGTGCCATGTAAGCGGGCTATAAGCCCATTATTGTAGAGTACTTGGTCTTAGCACCTGTATACCATGGAGGGGGTTAGGGGAGACTCACCCCGGTCGTAGTGCCGCAATAATAATGATAATGGCAAGTCAAATCACATGTCCCCACCTGTCCAGCAGTAATGAGGCGTCAAATCACACAGCCCTATGTTTGCAGCAGTAAGTTCAATCCGCTACTACGTCATCTTCTCGCCTCTCTGTCGAACCGACTTGGCGGAGCTGCCCCACCAACCACGCGGGAAAAGCCCCGCCCTTGACTTTTAAATATAATTTTGTATCCATGGATTGCACCATGGAGCAAAGCCAGAAGAAAACAGCGGTACACATGTATACAACACGCCCGTCGCATTCGCGTCGCACCCCAGACGGTCAGTCGGTCTGGCACGCCGCTCACTGAATGGAACGCGCGTCATATTGCGTCTTCACACACATGTGGGACCGCAATTGAGAACCGACCATAGGCACACTCCCCCGTCCCCGCAAGTCGGCTGAGTTTATGTTAGGGATTTTAGTCCTGGCACGCGTAGAGCTCACGCAGATGTCGGCGCTTCTTCTCTGAGTTTCTCTTTCGGGCTCCGATCCTCCTTGAGGTCGTTCGTCTACACATAGTCGATGGAACTCCATCGTATATTCTTGCCATCTCCTTTGGGGCAGTTATGTTAAGGTTTCTTGTCATCTCGCAATATTAGGTGTCATGTTCTTCGGATCACTGCGAGGGATAAACAGCAACAACTGCGTTCCTCCAAGGCGCTGGTCATTGGGGGCACATGCACGAAGACTACTCGGCTGCCATCTAGGTCAAGCCAGCTATGTTAATTAGGAGATTTATCAATTGACCCCTTTTCTACGAGTTTGTCTTTAATTTGAGCTTTGATCCTCGTCTAGTTTGTCCGTCGGGATTCATGTTGTCTCCTTGGGGCAGTGAGGTTATGGTTTCTTGTGATGTGGCATTTTTTTGTGTTATGTTAATCCAGTGCTTCAGATTAAAATGACGACAACTACGCCTCCGGGGCACGTGCATGAAGACTTCTCGACAGTCATTGACAAGGTCAAGCCAACTCTGGTAGAAAAAAGAAAACTACTCCACTATATAGGCAGGAGCCTCCACGCTTGCTTGCTAGTGTTACTCTCTTCACACTCTTGTCCTCTCCAGATCTAAACACGACAGCGGTGGCCACACTCTCTCTCTGCTCACCGCTGGTCACAGATCCGGCCGGATCCTCTCCGCCGGGGAAGGTGAGAAGATGCAATGTTCACGTGGTCGTCCTCGGCGATGGCTCTAACCCACTGCCGGCGCGTCCCAATCAGCATGCCTTGTCGTTCTCTACCACGCAGCGCCGGCTAGGGAGGGCCTCCGACCCTTTCTTCCTCGCTGTCATAGTGTGGGAAGATCCAGCCTCCCGCCACCCACCTAGCGACATCCCGGAGACCCTCAGGTATAACTTCCTTTGAAACCGGCCTTGCTCTACTGCCCCAGCTCCTCACGTCACTGAATTTGTATCTTTTACTACTTCTCAGGCCCCCTCATAGATAGGATCGATCGGCTATTCGAAAGCCACCTAAATTTTTACTATTAATAGGTAAAACTACTTCATGCAGTCGAATCTAGTAGTACTACTTCATGCAGTCGAATCTAGTACTACTTGGTTCAAACAGGGAAGAAAGGGGGTGGGGATGGGGAAGCTTTGTTACCTGAATCTAGGACTTGGTCGAAAGAGGAAATAATGGGGGCAAAAAGTAGCAGAGACTGGCTATCCAACTGGTCTCTTGGTCTAATAGGGAAATAATGGGAAACGCAGTACAAACTCAATATACACCGATCTATTGGTTGAAAAAGGAAAGAAAGTGGGGACTGGGGGACAAGTCAACAGAGTATGTCCAACACTAGATTTGCTAGCCTCACACAGTATAAGGTGGCTATACCGAACAAAAATGGGACCAACCCAGATATCCTGTTTGGATGTTTGTTGCCCCGAGCCCCTCTTATGTAATGCCACTGGTAAAATGTAGTAGTCCCACTGTTAAAATAAGGACATGTTAAACCAATGTTGTTTTCAATGTAATGCCTCTAGTAATATGAATCAATGGCACTGTTTTTCATGTCCTGCTAAATTTCCCATTAAGGTAAGTTGCTTCTTTTTGTTAGAAATGCAACTGTCCTGGTCCGCCTACTCTCCCGTGCCCAAACACCAACTCTTTAGCAGCTGTTAATGTAATGTTGCTGGTAAAATAAAGCAATGGCACCATTAAAGTAATGTCGTATTTGACGGTTGTCATAGTTAATCCTAATGCCCACACTAATTTCTAGCAATGCTGCTGCTTTAGAAATTGCTACTCTCCTTGTAGGATCGCCATTCAGATAAGGAACATGCTTCTTTTCATTTGATGTATGTTTCAACACTTGTTAGTCACCCTCCTTTCCACCTTTTTGTGCAAACAGAGATATACATTTCACGCTTGATCTTAGTTGAACTGCACAAAATGAGATCCAAATTATAGTTGAACATTCCATGAGCTTCACGACCAACCTTGATGTTGCTCAATTTTATTGCAACTAATGAAGAAGAAGCTGCTAGCTCATGGGAGCAAGTACTTGCTAATTGCATGATGCAAACATTACTTCATTTTAGGTGAACTGCACAAAAAGGTCCCATGAATTGAATCATCCATGTTGGTGACTGGTGTCATCCCTTCTACGATGGCGTTGACTGCAGATATGGTTCCCATCACGAGGTATGTTCCTTTTTGGTCTGACCATTTGCCAAAGATCCTGCATGTTGACTCTGCTCTTGTGCTACTGTTTTGGCACTGCCATGATAAAGCAGTAATGTTATTATTTTGCACCTTAATCTAGTGGCACTATTAATTTGAGGCAATGTTTTGGCACCGCTAGTGCCACTGATTTTTTTATATCAAAAGAGGGGGTTTCCTCCGATTTCATTAAAGAAACCCAACCATAGAGAACCATTATTCGACAACTTCTTAGTGTAAACGGGCAGTTATGCAACTACTACTAGAATGGACTGAGTACTAGTAGGAGACAAGTTCGCCACATAAGCTAGGCAGGTAGGGGGACGCAACCCCAGCTTGACCAAGTTTGGATTACAACCCAAAAGCTATGACAGAAACATCAGGGGGGAGATAGGGACTGAAAGCGCCAGCTTCAGCATCCCAGTCTAAGCACCCCCGGCCTCCATCCTTGCGACGCATGGTACACCGTGCTTGCCACCTGCTCGACCCTAGTGCCACTGATAAAATGAAGTAATAATACAGTTAAAATAGAGCTACTGTCCTCTCTATCATTTCATTTCCAATGTAGATAAAGAAAGTGCTTCTCTTTGTTAGTATATGTTTCATCAACTAGTCCCATTGTTAATGTTTAAGTGTTTTTGCAAACTGGGGTGCTTAATTTTAGTTGATCTGCACAAAAATAGAGATTGGAATGTCTCAAGGCCCCTCCTTGTACTACGATTGTACACTGATGTCCATCACTGGCAGAAGGTGTATCGGGGAGAATTGGGTTGATTTCCAGTATGAGGCCTACCGTATGAGGCGTTGTAGGGCCCATCTCGCCCTCGCAGCATGGAATACTATGATACTATCGCAATATTTTCCCATTAAGAAAATGAAGTTTCTTCTATTTATTAGTGTATGTTTCATCAACTAGTGCCACTATAATGTAATCATGCTTTTTCGTTATCTGTGCAAACAGGGTTATTCAGCTGCATTTTGGTGGAACTGCACAAATGTACGGATAGAACCGACATATATGCAGAGTGTGAGGTGCCAAGTAAAAATTACCGACACCAACCATGCTCCATCTAAGCATTGGCCTCCACCACCGGTGGGATGGGTGGCGCTCTACATGGACGGATCTTTCTCGGCAGCAAATCCGCTAATCAAATAGGAGTAGCTTATATTGGCACTTTTCTAGGGAGTACTCTTTTCTGAAAGAAGCACAATCGATTTTGCTTTATTTGTACACATTGTCACAACTTTGTTTTTGGTCCAGAGCTATTTTAGGGTGATTGGCGTAGTACTCGGAGACTCGGAGTACTACCCAGTACTTACCCATATGATTTTCATTAGTCGTCACACTGATTGTGAGCATGAGCAGATGGAAGATTAGGTTAGTGCGAAGCTTACCTTAAACGCTACCGCCGCCGTGAAATGAGGCGAGCGGTGAGGGAATCATGGAGAACGGCGGGGAAGCGACGTCGCGCCATCCGACCTCCTCTTGCGGTGGGAGAACGAATATTCCTGTGGCTCCGGCTGGCACTGCACCCTCATGATGGCACACCGTACTCGATCAATTCGTTATCCTCTGGATGCTTGACCTTCGACCTGTACGCCCACCACCTCCGCCTGACTTTCACCTCGGACGAATCTGTCTGCTCCATCGCCCAGAGGAGATACTCGATGAACTCAAAGGACTGCAGCGTGACTGCCGCCGGGGAGTACATCGCCGCCCCCATCGCCATCATCTCGCTCTTTTGCATACACTGCCACATGGCCCTCACCATCCTCGAAATTTCCCACTCGTTGTCAAACCAAGTAAGGATCTCCTTCAACCTGGCTAACTTCACTTCATCATCGTCGGGGATCTGCCCGATTCGCTACTGCATCCTCTCCATAGATGTGCTTCTGAGAGGTCTGGTGCTAGCTTTGGAAGATGGGAGGAGAGACGGTGGTCTTGCAATGGAGAAGAGGGAGAGGCGAGACGGTGGTTTTGCAATGGAGAAGATGGAGAGGAGAGGGGGTGGTTTTGCAATGGAGAAGAGGGAGAGGCGAGATGGTGGTTTTGGAATGGAGATGGAGAGGAGAGGTGGTGGTTTTGCAATGGAGAAGAGGGAGAGGAGCGTGCGACAACAATTTAGGATTGGACGAGAGGGCCGGCGCGCTGTGAATGGATCAAATTCAAAATCAATTTACCCTTCAATTAAGAAAGCGACCCCACTTTAACTAGTCTCCCTTGTATTCTGGGTCATATTTGACCATGATTTTAACAAATAAAATATATGTTATACGTTGCAAAAATAATATAATTTGAAAGTACATTCAGATACGAACCAAACGATACAATTTTTGATGACATGCATTCACATTTTGCTTGTCAAATACAGTACGTGGTCAAACTTTGACCCAAAATATGCAAAACCAAAAAATACTTCCAAGACCAGCGCCGCTCCTCTCCTCTTCCATTTCAAAACCACCGCCGCTCCTCTCCTGTTCCAATACAAAACTAGTTTCGCTCCTCTCCTCTTCCATTTCAAAATCACCGCCGCTCCTCTCCTGTTCCAATAAAAAACCAGCGTCGCTCCTCTTCTCTTCCATTTGAAAACCACCGCCGCTCCTCTCCTGTTCGAGTACAAAACCAGCACTGCTCCTCTCCTCTTCCATTTCAAAACCACCACCGCTCCTCTCCTGTTCCAATCCAAAACCAGCGCCGCTCCTCTCCTATTCCATTTCAAAACCACCACTGCTCCTCTCCCGTTCTAATCCAAAACCAGCACCGCTCCTCTCCTCTTCCATTCAAAAACCACCGCCGGCGAGTGAAGGTGTTTTGGAGAAGTAGATCGATGGAGGAGTACAACTGATACATGTGGATCACAGGCGGCGACCCTGTGAAGCTAGCTAGGATGTTGGAGATACAGTCTTGGTTTGAAAACCCGGAGCAATTAGCAGCGACGGTGACAACGATGGCCAAATATCTGGAATAGAGCGAAAAGGCGGCGATACTCCCGGAGGGAGTCACGCGGGAGTACATAGAGCTGCTCCTCTGGGCCATGGAGCAAACAGATTCACCGGATCTGATCATGAGGCTGTAGTGGTGAGAGTATCGATCCAAGATGGAGCATCCACCAGAGATTGAAGGATCAAGCATCTACACGGTGCCGTTCGTGAGGGTGCCGTGGCAGAGCGAGCCGGTGGAGTCTTTGTCGACCGAACCCAACTGCAAGAGGAGAAAAACAGTTGGCGCGACAACGCTTCCCCGCCATCCTCTCCCTCTCCGTTCACCTCGTCCCACAGGGTGGCTGTCTGCCGCCGAGGAATAGGAGGGGACCCCCCCCCAAATAGTCTGAGGAGGAGCTTAGGGTTGTCAGCATTTGCAGGTTGTGAATTGTGTTTTGTGTTGTGTATTTTGAGAGTACTTTCAGATATGAATGTCTTTTGAATTTTAGATTTGCAGTATTGAGCATATGAAGTATTTTATGAATTCTAGAGATCTATTTTTAGCACTTTAAAAAATGTATTTTCATATAAAAGTGCAGACAATGTGATTCTCAGAGAAGAAACTGCAAGTTTCAGTTTCACATAAGAAACTGCAAGTTTCAGAGGCAGAGCATTTATATTAACACGCCCTTTTCAAACAGGGATAACATCATGTTGGAAGTTTTATTCATGGTCAAAAATGGAACTACCAGCCAGTTAACGTCATGCTGATCAACATTCATGCATAGCACATCTTCATATGATGCACAGTCAAAAATATATGCTATTTTCAAAATGCCCACACAATGTTGAGTGTGCGAAAAACAGAGAAACCAAGGGATCAAAGTTTTGGCAAGTGTTGGAGGTGGTGTGCGTAGATGACAATGGGCACCCACATGTCAGAGGTAGAGGCAAAAATTTGTAGATATTTTCATTGCATCAGGTGGAATCGAACCCGGGCGGAGCAGCGGATGGGGAGTGGAACTTGGCCACTGGGCTACTCCAGTACTTTCGCTAGAAATTAGGCACAACATCTACAACTACTATAGCACGTCTTCCCTGGCTCCGGTGCGTTCTCGTCCTGGGCCTGGACGTCAGCCTCCACCTTTGTGCGCTCGCCGCGGCGCCACTGTCTACCGTTGTGGACATGCTCAACAACCGAGAGGAATCTGGAGAGGACTGTACATGGAGAGGCGGACAGTCCGGACCCACCAGGTCCATGGCCATATGCAAGAAAGTGCCTAATTGAAAAAATACTTCCTCCTAATGCTATACAGACGTTGGCGGCCACAGGTTTGTCAACGTAGATACCAAAGGAGATAAATTTACAACGAAGCCAGTCATCGGGGAGCTGACAGGTATCATTTATTATCAATGGGCCAACAAGTATCAGCTGGGTTGTGGGCTACCCAGTCTAGGCTTTCTTTTTTAACATGTGCAACCCACGACATGCCGGTTTGTATTTTTTGAGGGCCGTCAAGTATCGACCGGCCTATGGCCCTCCCATCCTAGGTTTTATTTTTTCTTAGACATCCGCAGCCCAACTTATGTATTTTTTTGAAGAAAACACAGAGGCCTGTTATATTTTTCTATATAAGAATAGGAATGCCAGGTCCAACTTATGTTTCCCTTCTAACTATATTATATATATTTATATTATTTTATATGTTATTATATATTATTGTTATTATCATCATATATTTAACAGATACTTACATATATAAGAAAAAAATCCCACGTCTTATGGACTTATAAAAATAAATGTTTAACAATAAAATCATGGGTTTTTTTACATTAAGGTCAACGAAAATCCAGGTGATTGTGTACAAAAGCTTGGTAAGATTTAAGGACCAATGTAATAATAAAGCACTTATTATTTAAATATATTTATAACAAAATGCTCAGCTCCTGTTTATTTTTTGATGACATTGATGCGCCCAACCCAACATTATAATTAGAACCAGCCCAGCAAAATCGAGTATTTCGAGAAACTGCAAATGGGCTGTAATATTTTAGGAAAAAATAAATGGGCCGCATGGACGCTACATTATTTGTTCACACAGGCTAGAAAATTTGTGTATTTTGAGAAAGTGCAAATGGGCTGTAGTTTTTTAGAAAAAAAATAGGCCGCATGGACGCTACATTATTTGTTCACCCAGCCCAGCAAATGGACTGTAAATTCTAGAAAAATGGGTTGAATATGTGCAACATTTTTGGAGGCTGGAATGTGGGCCAATAGGTCGAAGCCAATGCAAGGCGTTGTTAACTTAGTTAACGAATGATTCTGACATCAATAGTCGTTGGATTTACATCCAACGACTGACATTCATCTTCAAACTCTCGTCTTCTTCCTCCAGCGCCGTCGGGACCACCTGCTCCCGCCTCCGGCTGCTAGCAGCTCTGCTTAGCACGCTTTGCTGCAAAGCGCTACCCCACCATCGGCCAAGCCATCCCTCCACCCCTCCACACCCCCTGTTATTCTCCGCCGACTGCAGAACCACGCCGCACAAGAACCAGTTAACCCTTGTACACCTCTCCATCTGCGACTCCACTGCCATGTCTTCCCATCATCGGCTCGTTGCCGTCCGGGGCCTCGCCATCGTCCATCGCCTTGGTGCGCTCGGCGCGGCGTGGTCAACGTGGTCAACAAACGGCAGTCATCGGAAGAGGACTGTACGTGGAGAGGCTAACAGTGGGGACGCACCAGGTCCATGGATGCACCCATGCAACCGCCTCCTTATTACGCGAAAATAAAATTATTCCTCCCCCTGAAAGCTAGGACCCACCACGTATATCTTCGCAAGGAAGGAAGTGCCTCCTTATTCCTGCCCCTGATAGCTGGGACCCACCAACAACGTCTTTGCACGCAAGGAAGTGCCTCCTTATTACAGGCAAAAATTATATGATTCCGCCCCTGACCGCTGGGACCTGCAAGCTATATATTCGCACGCAATGAAGTGCCTCCTTGTCCTCCTTGACAGCTGGGACCCACCCGGTTGAAGTGTACGTAGCGTTGCATGTGTACATATCGGTCGACCTGTCTGTCTGCCACGATGAACCATGGCCGAGTAAGGAGCGGTAGCAGTTCAGGCAGTCCGGTCTAAATCCTGTACACATACAATAGCTACGCTGCAAAAAAGACGGCCACATACGTACATACGGGCGTGCCCTTGAACGTGTATAGCGACGGTGTCCTGTTCATCGGCAGCCAACCGGCTGGGTTGGAATGGAGGAAACAACATCGTGTTCATCGGGAGGCAACCGACTGGGTTGGAATACGTCCTGTTCATCAGGAGCCAACCGTCTTGGACGGAACAGCCAAAATGAGGTATGGCGTACCGCAGAACAAAGGAAACGGCCTTCTGTTGGAGCGCCTACGGCTGAAATGGGGTCCTGTTGATCGGGAGGGGTGTGGCGTACTGCAAAACAGAGGAAACGAACTTGTGTTGGTGCGCCTACGGTCGAAACGAGGTCCTATTCATCGGGAGGGGTGTGGTGTACCACAAAATGGGACTCCACGGGGCTACTGTTCATCCACCGTCTACTACATCGCTCCAGCCTCCACGGGATACTGTTCATCCACCGTCGACTTCCTCTAGCCTCCACTGCTACTGTTCATCCACCGTCGACTTCCTTCAGCCTCCACAGGCTACTGTTCATCCACCATCGACTTCCTCCAGCCTCCACATGCTACTGTTCATCAACGCGACCTTCCTCCTGCCTCCACAAGCTACTGTTCATCCACGGGCTACTGTTCATCCAGTCTCCACCGGCTACTGTTCAACCAGCCCTCCACGGGGACCTGTTCATCCAGCCTCTACCGGCTACTGTTCAACCAACCCTCCACGGGGTCCTGTTCATCCACCCCCAACCGGCTCGGGTGTGTGGCAGCCTCCTCTCGATCGGGGTCCTGTTCATCCAGCGGCAATGGCCTCTACTACCACGGGGTCCTGTTCATCCAACCCCCACCAGGAACTATTCATCCAACCCCCAACAACGGCCACTGTTCATCAAGAGGCAGCTGGTTCGATCGGCTTCAGTTAGCAGCAGTAGCGAAGGAATCGCTTGGGTTCAGTTAACAGCCAAGGGATCGATTGCTCGGGTTCAGTAACATAGCTAGTGCAATCGCTCGGGTTTAGTAAGCGAACACCTCGCTCGGGTTCAGTTACAGCCCAACGCCTCACACACACGCGCGTACGTGTATGAGAGAAACATGCAAACCTCCGTGCATCGCTCGGTCCTGACCACCCACTGTAACCGGGAACTCCCCGAAATTTTCCTCGCCCTCACTTCTACCACGATTTTTTCTGTCATGGACGGCCCAAAGAATGTCATGCAGGTGCGTCCCCGGCCCACCCAGGATGAAAAGCCCATTTTTTGTCATGATTTTTTGTCATAGAAGTAGGAGCCCACCACATCTAGCATGATACGTGGTTTTGTCACAATTATCGTCATAGAAGTGTCATAAGCATGACCGAATTTTTTTTTTGTTCGGCCCATAAAGTCATGGATGTGTCTTTTTTTAGTGAAGGTTGATGTAGAGGCCCTCCGTGATCGAATCCCCCTTCGGCAGAGTACCGGAATAGGTCTCCAGATGGGATCTCACGAGGACAGAAACTTGCGGCGGCGAAAATGTATTTTTGGTCTGCCCTCTGGTATACGGGGAATACTTGGGAATTTATAGTGCTGAGATTAGGGTTGGAGGAGCTCCAGGGGGCCCACAAGCCCTGGAGGGCGCCCCCTAGGGCGCGGCCTCCTAGCTTGTGGCCACCTCGTGGCTCCTCTGGCGTCCTCCCGAAGCTTCGTGGGCGTCTTCTTGTCCAAGAAAAATTGTCAAAAAGTTTTGTTCCGTTTGGACTCCGTTTGGTATTGATTTTCTGTAGAAGACAAAAACAAGGAAAAAACAGCAACTGGCACTGGGCACTAGGTTAATAGGCTAGTCCCAAAAAATGATATAAAATAGCATAATAATGCATATAAAACATCCAAGATGGATAGTATAATAGCATGGAACAATAAAAAATTATAGATATGTTGGAGACGTATTAGCAACTTAGTAACATAAAACAATGATGTGCGCAAGTTTCATATTTTTTTTTAAATTAGTTATGCTCAACCATAATCGTTGAAACCCTCTCAAAATGCCTCAAAACCCCGTCAAAACCCCTCTCAAAACCCCGCACCACCCGAGCCATTGGATCGCTGTTCGGGACAGTTTGGATTCGATCAGGTTTTCTGTGGCCTACCTGGCAGCGACAGAAGAGGGACGAGCCACTGAATCTCACTCGCGCTGCCACATCCCCGACCCCACCCCACAACCCAATCTAATCGAATCCTAAATCTCGCTTGGGAGGCGCAACACTGAAACACCACCTCGACGATGAGTTCGACCCCCTCCCCCACCCTAGCCCACCCCCTCCACCACGCCTCGTCGATGCGCGTCCCACCACGTCGAGGCCATCCTCCTCACCACCTTGTCTTGGATCTAGGCGTGGTGTCGCGCCGCATCCAGGATCTCCACAGATCTGAGCGGGTCGTTTGCGGCAAGGATCTGAGCGTTTGGCGTCGGTAAGAATGCTAGTGTATTTTCGGGTTATATTTCCTAGTTTTATTACCAATGCTAATGCACATTGAGCTAGTTTTTCAACAATACTGCACATGATAAATTAGATGTTAGCCCACACTTTACCCCCTGTCACACATTGAGCTAGTTTATCAGCAATGCCACACATTTAGCTAGTTTTTCAACAATGTTGCACATGAGAAATTCGATCTTAACCCACACTTTACCCCCGACCGCACATTGAGCTAGTTTATTAGCAATGCCAGACATTTAGCTAGTATTTCAACAATGCTGCACATGAGAAATTAGATGTTAACCCACACTTTACTGCTCTGCCACACATTGAGCTAGTTTTTCTCCAATGCCGCACATTGAGCTAGTTTTTCACCAATGCTACTGCATACTGAGCTCGTTTTTCACCAATTCTACTACACATTGATGTACTTTATGGTCATTGACATGTTGTTTGTTTAATTTCATAAGCCTACATAAAATTAGGACATGTCTAGCTCTAGCGTCCACAACACTCCATGGTACAGCAACGACGACGAATCATCTTCCCCAATACCGTACAGACATAAGCCGCTGGACTATTATCCAGATAAACCATGTTGGTGCAAAGAGAAGTGTTCCCGGTGGATTTCTTGGAGTGATTACAACCTAGGACGGAGATATTTCAGCTGCACAAATGTTCAGGTGATTTCCTATTTCTTCTCATTACCCTAGTTTTTTGGCCATTAAATGAAAAATATAATCTTGACTATAAATAGTGTTAATATCATAGGTTGGTGGTTGTAAGTTCTTTGAATGGGCTGATCCAGAAGTGCCCGAGTTCTTGAAGCAGCACTTGATTGATTTGCGTGACATGGTGCGTCGGCTAAAAAGAGTAAGGCAAAGAGAAAACGATATCCGAGTTCTTACTGAATTACAGGCCTACAAAGCATGGAATCAAGAGTTGCTGCAGAAGAATGCTTGGACAGAAGATTTGATGAAGAAGAAGGATATGAAAATTGAGGTGTTATTGAAGAAAGATGGTGAAATTTCTGCTGCCATTAACCAGCTTAGGGTTAAGCAGAAGAAATTGGAGGGAGAGAAATTTGAGATGAAATGTATTTTAGTAGTAGCATTATTTGCACTATTTTGTATGTTTGTCAAGCTGTTGTCTTGAACATGCTGGTGTAATAAGCATTTGGGATACCTAAACATTTGGATGTCTAAGTGCATCTAGTGCCACCCCTAGTTGGTTTTGGAGTATTGACGACAAACGTGGTTGTGGGACTAATGTGTTTGTGAGATTCACGGGAGAACACAGGTAGAAGTACCTCATTGATTTGGTTTACCTATCAGAGATGACCCCTAAAAATGTATGAAGACATTGAAGACAATGGTGGTTCGTGAAGACATTCACGTCAAAGATAATGACGTGTGAAGACATTCACTTGAACACAATGGAGTGGGAAGACATAGTTTCTTTCGTAATTTCATTTTCTTCTTTCTTTAGTCATAGGAACTACCGAAATGTCAAGTGGGTCCAAGTGAACAAAGTCAGAAAACTAATGTGATGCTCAACCCAAATCCTATGTCTTCGAGTGAAGACAATGAGAGAAAATCTTATCCAGAGTTGGATGAGTCAGCTTTGCTTGTAGCCCAAGTCAAGCTGTCGCATGTGTTTGAAATCCGACCATTGGACACGTGTCGGTTCCTTAGTGGCCCAGGGTCATTTCGGACATATCATGTCGAGTTGCCTCTAGGCTATAAATAGCCCACCCCCTACACCATAAATTGGTGGCTACTCAGAGTTAGTGCACGGCTTTTGTCATTTGAGAGCAACCCACCTCTGAAGCCTTTGAGAGAGAATCCTTGCGAGGACAAAACCCAAAACACCCAAAGCCCAAAGAGTGTTGGCATCACTGAAGTCTTTCTGTCCACGTGATCTGAAGACTTATTACACTTGAAGACTATGTATCTTCCAGTCGGTTAGGTGTCGCGTTCTGAGGATCCTAGAGTCATTGTGGATCGCTGGTGAATGAAGTTTGTGAAGGTTTGGAAGTCTACCTTGAAGACTTACCAGAGTGATTGGGCGAGGACTAAGTGACCTTAGCTCAAGGGGAATAAGGTGAAGACACGGTCTTCCGAGTTCCATCTCAGCCTCCCTAACTAGACTTACAGTTGTCACAGCAACTGGAACCGGTCTACCAAATCCTTGTCTTCGTCAAGCAACTGGTTCTATCACTTGACCCTTTACTTACTGTTTAGCTTCATGAAGTCATTGCTTGCTTGCTCTGTTTGACTTCACTGTGTCAAGACATTCTCCTTATTTGCATATTTGGCTTCATACTGTCTTCCTATTCTAATCCACTCTACCTAGCTGCTATCTGTCTTTGCATTTACTCTGTACTATCTCCTCGACTATGGCATGGCTGGTGTAGTTTATCTTCTGCTGCATACTATTTAGGTTACATTTGGTTGTCTGTCTTCGAAGAGATTGTCTGTCTTGAAGACTTTCATAAAAATCGCCTATTCACCCCCCCTCTAGCCGATAACTAGCACTTTCAATTGGTACCAGAGCAAGGTACTCCCTTGTTCTGTGGGATTCGGTTTAACCACCTGGAGTTTTAACTATGTTGACTGTAGGGATAATCAAGGTCTCCGCTGCGTGCCCCGTCTTCTATGGCACTGATTACCCCTACTGGAAGAATAAGATGCGCATGCATCTTGAAGCCATTGACAACGACCTCTGGTATGTCGTCAAGACTGGCGTTTGCAAAGTCGGTGAAGGCGTCATCGCTGCTGATGTCAAGAGGTTTGCGCAACTGGACTCAACTACCAAGAACACCATCTGTGGTCATCTGAACAAAGGGCAGTATGGCCGTGTGAGCGCTCTGGAATCTACGAAGCTAGTCTGGGACTGGTTGTCCAAGGTCAACAAAGGCATCTCAACTCAGAGAGACTCAAGAATAGATGTGCTTCACAATCTCTTCAACCGATTCAAGAGGAATGACAATGAGAATGTCCAACTCACTTTCGACCGCCTCACTGATATCACAAATGAGCTTCGCGCACTTGGCGCCACTGAGATCACCAAGCACGAAGTCGTGAAGAAGCTATTGAGATCACTTGACAGCTCATTTGACACCCTATCACTGATGATCCAAGAACGTCCTGACTTCAAAGATCTCGATCCATCTGACATACTTGAGAGGCTCAACACACATGAGTTCCATCCATCTGAGAAGAGAGATATCTATGGTCCCAACTATGGCCGATCTCGCGCCTTGAAGGCAAAGGCCGTATCCTTATCTAAAGAATCTGACTGCAGTTCTGATGATCCTGAAGATATAGGCAAAGAGCTAGCAATGCTTGTGAGAAATTTCCAAAAGTTCTCCAAGAAGAATCGCTTCGGAAAATCTTCAAGATCCAGCTCCAAGAATGATGAGGCTTCCACTCGTGACTACAATAAGATAACATGCCACAAATGCAAGAAGCCATGCCACTATATATCTGAATGTCCTCAATGGGACAAGGAAGCAAAGAAGATGAAGAAGAGCAAGGAATATGACTCTGGCGATAAGAAGAAGAAGAAATCCTCAAAGTCTTCTTCAAAGTCTTCATCTTACAAGAAGAGCTCATCTGGCAAGGCTCGTGCATTCATTGGCAAGGAAATGGATTCAGAGGAGGAGTCTACTTCTGAGGAGGCGGAGGTGGAGTCTGAGGAGGAGTCTGATTCAGGCATGGCAAGCCTGGCTCTAGCTTCGGCATTCGTCGCTAAGTCCATCTTCAACACTGAAGACAATGGTCACGTTGCCGACACTGAAGCCAATGATGACGACGATTCCGCTGCCACCTACTGCTTCATGGCAAGAGGTGCCATGGTAAACTCATGCGATGCTTACTTTCAGACCTCCAGTGAAGATGACTCTGAATGTGAATCCAAACCTAGCTATAAAACTCTTGCTAAAATTGCAACTAAGCAACAAACAGCCATGGAAAAGATTCAAAAATTGCTAGACAAAAGCGATGACCTGTTGGGCGAGGAAATGAATCGAACTCAGTCCTTAATTGAAGACATAAAAAATCTTCGAGTTAAGTACGAAGAACTTGAAAGTCGTCATGAAACCCTCTCAGCTACTCATGAGAAGCTTTCCTATGCTTATCTTCAAAGGAAGCAAGATCTAGAGAAACTGAGAGCATCTCATGAAGATCTTCAAAAGGAAAACGATTCACTACTCGCTCAACAGATCAGTTCCGCTCAGGAAGATTTTGTGCCACCTTGCTTAAAATGCCTTGAGTGTGAAAATGCAATCTCTATTGCTGAATGTTCTACTACTTTTGAAGTTGCAATATCTTCAATTGTTGATGTGGTAACTAACCCCTCTTCTTAGGATGCCACTACTATTGCCGATGAGAATGCCAGGTTGAAGACGTTGCTTGAAACAGGCATGTACAAAAGCCTCAAAGGGCATCAGACACTACGTGATGTCCTCAAGAAACAGATTCTGAACCAAAACCCTAGGAAGGAGGGTGTTGGTTTTGAGTGAAAAATGAATGTTGATGGCTCTTACTGGAATCCTGAGCAGTACCCCAAAACCACATGGGTTGCTGCAAAGGGCCCTTCAGTGGATCCGTCCACCTTATCTGGTTTCACTTGTGCTAATCCTGTTATCATTGATGAGTCATTTGACTCCAACTATAAACTATTCAAGAATCAGAATGGTGAAGTGTTTGCTAGGTTTATTGGAACTAACTGCATGAACGAGTCCCCTATGAAGAAGATCTGGGTTCCTAAAAGTCGTCTTGAGAAGCTTCCCGTGAATGTCATCATGACACCACCATGTAAGAAGACAAACCCTAGATCAAAGGCTTCATATGTCCCAAAGGATTCATATAGACAGAGGACCTCACAAGGTCACCCTAACGCAAATGTTTTGCAGGGAAACTATCATCAGACTCATGAATATGAGCGTGTTTCTTCAAACCGCTATGTTCACAAATCAAAGAACTTTTCTGCATATTCTTATGAGTGCTATTCACCTCCTGCAAAACTATTTGCTAGGGCTTCAAAGCCAAAGTTCTCAGATGCTGCACTTAGACTCATTGCTTCTAAGCCACCCCTTCAGATGTGGGTGGTTAAGAAGAATTAACTTCTCTTGCAGGGTCGGGTCTCCTGCCGAAAATCATTGACTTATGAAGACAATGCCGGGGACCTAAAACATCTTGTTGGATGCAAGATAAAATTCCAAAATGGTCTTACCATTTAATTCGTCCATGGATTTGTTGATGAACATCCTATCTTACCATCAAATAATTTTACATTTCATAATAGCTTATGCCGTCAAATGTTTCTCCTTGACAATACTCTTTGTGAAGACTATCCTACTAACTACACTGTAGGGTACCACTCCAAAAGCTACTGAATGGATCATGGACAGTGGATGCACTAACCACATGCCTAGTGATCGAAGTCTTCTCATGGATTCTACTCTTCGACCATCTACAAAAAGCCATATCACATTTGCTGACACTGGTAAAAGCAAGGTATTGGGCCTAGGTTGAGTGCAATCTCAAAGGATCAACACATGGATAAAGTGATGCTTGTTGAATCCCTTGGATACAGCTTAATGTCTGTCTCAATGCTTTGTGATCTTGACATGATCGTGATATTTGGAAAATATCGATGTCTTGTGCTAATGGCTTCTGACAAATCTCTACTCTTCGAAGGTTATCGAAGAGGTGATCTGTATATGGTAGATTTCTCCGCAGGACCACAGCTTACCGTATGTCTTCTTGCAAAAGCTTCAGAATGTTGGCTTTGGCATCAAAGACTAGGGCATGCTGGCATGAGGAACTTGCACACTCTCATGAAGAAGAAGCATATCATTGGCATCGAGGGCGTCAAGTTCAAGAAGGACCATCTATGTGGTGCTTGCGAAGCTGGGAAGATGACTAGGGCAAAACATCCCTCGAAGACAATCATGACGACCTCACGTCCCTTTGAGCTGCTACATATGGACTTATTTGGCCCTACTCACTACTCTACCCTTACTACCACTGCACATCTTTATGGCTTCATAATTGTTGATGATTATTCTAGATATACTTGGGTGCACATAATTCTCTACAAGATTGAAGTGCAGGATGTCTTCAGACAATTTGCCAACCGCGTCATGACTAACTATGGCATCAAGATCAAGCACATCAGGAGTGACAATGGCATGGAATTCAAGAACACATGCCTCGACACTTATCTTGATACACTTGGCATCACTCACGAGCTCTTTGCTCCATACACTCCTCAGCAGAATGGCGTCGTGGAGCGCAAGAATAGGACTCTTATTGAGATGGCTCATACGATGCTTGATGAGTACAAGACTCCAAGAAAATTCTGGCCTGAAGCCATTGATACTGCATGCCATATCATCAACAGAGTTTATCTTCATAAATTCTTCAAGAAGACATCTTATGAACTACTCACTAGTAAGAAGCCAAACGTAAGTTATTTCGAAGTCTTTGGTGCCAGGTGCTGGATCAAGGATCCACATCACACTTCCAAATTTGCACCGAAAGCACATGAAGGTTTTATGCTTGGTTACAGAAAGGATTCACACACCTACAGAGTCTTCAACCTCTTTCACTATAAAGTGGTTGAAACGGTAGATGTGCGGTTTGATGAGACTAACGGCTCGCAAAGAGAGCAGCTGCCAAATGTGCTAGATGAAGTTTCTCCTAGTGAATCTATCAAGCTAATGGGTACTAGAGAAATCATACCCATCGAGGAACATGCTGAAGAGGAAATTGTCATTCCAGCTCATACTCAACATGAAGACAATGCTGAAGATGAAGACAATGATCAGCAACAACAAAATCTTTGCCCTGTTCATCCTCGTGTGGCCAATTAAGTTCACATTGAGAAGATAATTGATAGCATCAATGCACCTGGTCCACTTACTCTACGCAACTAGCCAACTTCTGTGGGCACTTTGCATTCGTGTCCATATCCAAACCCAAGAAAGTTGATGAAGCCTTCATGGAACCAGAATGGATTCAAGCTATGCAAGAAGAGCTTCAACAATTTGAGCTCAACAATGTCTGGGAGCTAGTTAAGCGTCATGATCCTCGCAAGCACAATATCATTGGCACAAAATGGATCTACCGCAACAAACGAGATGAACATGGTCAAGTTGTCAGAAACAAAGCTCGTATCGTTGCTCAAGGTTGCACACAAGTAGAGGGAATTGACTTTGATGAAACATTTGCTCCTGTGGCTAGGCTTGAAGCCATTCGCATACTGCTAGCCTATGCTAACCACAATAACATCCTTCTGTATCAAATGGATGTAAAGAGTGCCTTCCTCAACGAAAAAATTGAAGAGGAAGTCTATGTAGCTCAACCACCTGGTTTTGAAGATCCAAAGCATCCTGATATGGTCTACAAGCTCAACAAGGCACTGTATGGCCTCAAACAAGCACCAAGAGCTTGGTATGACACACTCAAAGACTTCCTGAAGAGCAAAGGCTTCAAACCTGGTTCTCTAGATCCCACTCTCTTCATGAAGACTTATGATGGAGAACTATTTGTATGCCAAATCTATGTGGATGACATTATCTTTGGCTGCACTGACAAAAGATACAATAATGAATTCGGTCATATGATGCAAGAGCAATATCAGATCTCCATGATGGGGGAGCTGAAATTCTTTCTTGGTCTTCAAATCTGTCAACAAAGCAATGACATCTTCATATGCCAAGAAAAATATCTCAAAGATTGCCTGAAGAAGTTTGGAATGCAAGATTGCAAAGGGTACACGATGCCAATGCCAATCAAAGGTCAATTGGCCTCCGATGACAATGGTAAAGAGTTCGATCAAAAGGTATACCACTCCATGATTGGTTCTCTATTATACTCATGTGCATCTAGGCCAAATATAATGCTTAGCATTTGCATGTGTGCCCGATTCCAAGCAGCACCAAAGGAATCACATCACCTCGCGGTGAAGCGAATTCTTTGATATTTGGCTCACACCCCAACGCTAGGATTATGGTATCCAAAGGGCTCAGAGTTTGATCTTGTTGGATTCTCAGATGTTGATTATGCTGGTGACAAGGTTGATCGCAAGTCCACATCAGGCACATGTCATTTTCTTGGATGATCTCTTGTTTGTTGGTCTTCAAAGAAGCAGAACTGTGTATCACTCTCTACTGCTGAAGCTGAATACAATGCTGCTGGATCTTGTTGCGCTCAACTTGTCTGGATGAAGCAAACTCTCAAGGACTATGGCATCGACATGAAGAAGGTGCCCCTCTACTGTGACAATGAAAGTGCCATCAAGATTGCTCACAATCCAGTTCAACACTTGAAGAGAAACCACATTCAGATCCATCATCACTTTCTCAGAGACCATGTGTTGAAGGAAGACATTGATATCTGCTACTTCTTGAGCTTGCGTTGGTTTTTTCCTTGTAGAGGAAATGGTGATGCAGTAATGTAGAGATAAGTATTTCCCTCAGTTAGAGAACCAAGGTATCAATCCAGTAGGAGACAACGCACAAATCACCGATACCTACACAAACAATCAAACACTTGCACCCAACGCGATAAAGGGGTTGTCAATCCCTTCACAGTCACTTGCAAAAGTGAGATCTGATAGAGATAGATAAAACTAAACAAAAGATAAAATAAATATTTTTAGGGTTTTTGGTTTATAGATCTGAAAATAAAAGATTGCAAAATAGTAGATCGGAAAGTAATATGATGGAAAATAGACCCGGGGGCCACAGGTTTCACTAGAGGCTTCTCTCAAGATAGCAAATAATACGGTGGGTGAACAAATTACTGTCGAGCAATTGATAGAAAAGCGCAAAGTTATGACGATATCCAAGGCAATGATTATGAAATATAGGCATCACGTCCGTGTCAAGTAGACCGACTCCTACCTGCATCTACTACTATTACTCCACACATCGACCGACTCCTGCCTGCATCTAGAGTATTAAGTTCATGAAGAACAGAGTAACACTTTAAGTAAGATGACATGATGTAGAGGAATAAACTCAAGCAATATGATGTAAACCCCATCTTTTTATCCTCGATGGCAACAATACAATACGTGCCTCGCTGCCCCTACTGTCACTGGGAGAGGACACCGCAAGATTGAACCCAAAGCCAAGCACTTCTCCCATTGCAAGAAAAACCAATCTAGTTGGCCAAACCAAACCGATATTTCGAAGAGAATTACAAGGATATCAAATCATGCATAAAAGAATTCAGAGAAGATTCAAATAATATTCATAGATAAGCTGATCATAAATCCACAATTCATCGGATCTCGACAAACACACCGCAAAAGAAGATTACATCGGATAGATCTCCAAGAACATCAAGGAGAACATTGTATTGAGAATCAAAGAGAGAGAAGAAGCCATCTAGCTACTAGCTATGGACTCGTAGGTCTGAGGTAAACTACTCACGCTTCATCGGAAGGGCAATAGAGTTGATGTAGAAGCCCTCCGTGATCAAATCCCCCTCCGGCAGGTTGCCGGAAAAGGCCCCAAGATGGGATCTCACGGGAACAGAAGGTTGCGGCGGTGGAAAAGTGTTTTCGTGGATGCTTCTGGTGGTTTGGGAATATATGTGAATATATAGGAGGAAGATCTAGGTCAGGGGGTCACCGAGGGGCCCACAAGGCAGGGGGCACGCCCTACCCCCTGGGCACGCACTCCCCCCTTGTGGCCGCCTCGTGGCTCTTCTGACCTGCACTCCAAGTCTCCTGGGTGTCTTCTGGTCCAAGAAAAATCATCGCGAAGGTTTTATTCCGTTTGGACTCCGTTTGGTATTCCTTTCCTGCGAAGCTCAAAAACAAGGAAAAAAATTGAAACTGGCACTAGGCTCTAGGTTAATAAGTTAGTCCCAAAAATAATATAAAATAGCATATTAATGCATATAAAAAAATCCAAAATAGATAATATAATAGCATGGGACAATAAAAAATTATAGATACGTTGGAGACGTATCAAGCATCCCCAAGCTTAATTCCTGCTCGTCCTCGAGTAGGTAAATGATAAAAAAAGAATTTTTGATGTGGAATGCTACCTAACATATTTATCCATGTAATTTTCTTTATTGTGGCATGAATGTTCATATCCATAAGATTCAAAACAAAAGTTTAATATTGACATAAAAACAATAATACTTCAAGCATACTAACAAGGCAATTATGTCTTCTCAAAATAACATGGCCAAAGAAAGTTTATCCCTACAAAATCATATAGTCCGGCTATGCTCCATCTTCATCACACAAAGTATTCAAATCATGCACAACCCCGATGACAAGCCAAGCAATTGTTTCATACTTTTGGTGTTCTCAAACCTTTTCAACTTTCACGCAATACATGAGCGTGAGCCATGGACATAACACTATAAGTGGAATAGAATATGGTGGTTGTGGAGAAGACAAAAAGAGGGAGATAGTCTCACATCAACTAGGAGTATTAACGGGCTATGGAGATGCCCATCAATATATATCAATGTGAGTGAGTAGGGATTGCCATGCAATGGATGCACTAGAGCTATAAGTTTATGAAAGCTCAAAAGAAAACTAAGTGGGTGTGCATCCAACTTGCTTGCTCATGAAGACCTAGGGCAATTTGAGGAAGCCCATCGTTGGAATATACAAGCCAAGTTCTATAATGAAAAATTCCCACTAGCATATGAAAGTGACAACATAGGAGACTCTCTATCATGAAGATCATGGTGCTACTTTGAAGCACAAGTGTGAAAAAAAAGGATAGTAACATTGCCCCTTCTCTATTTTTCTCTCATTTTTTTGTTTGGCTTCTTTGGCCTCCCTTTTATTTTTTTCCTCACATGGGATAATGCTCTAATAATGAAGATCATCACACTCTTATTTGCTTACAAATCAAAAATTACAACTCGATACTTAGAACAAAAATATGACTCTATATGAATGCCTCCGGCGGTGTACCGGGATGTGCAATGACTCAAGAGTGACATGTATGAAAGAATTATGAAAGGTGGCTTTGCCACAAATACGATGTCAACTACATGATCATGCAAAGCAACATGACAATGATGGAACGTGTCATAATAAAATGGAACGGTGGAAAGTTGCATGGCAATATATCTCGGAATGGCTATGGAAATGCCATAATAGGTAGGTATGGTGGCTGTTTTGAGGAAGGAATATGGTGGGTTTATGGTACCGACGAAAGTTGCGTGGCACTAGAGAGGCTAGCAAAGGTGGAAGGGTGAGAGTGCGTATAATCCATGGACTCAACATTAGTCATAAAGAACTCACATACTTATTGCAAAAATCTATTAGTCATCCAAACAAAGTACTACGCGCATGCTCCTAGGGGGATAGATTGGTAGGAAAAGACCATCGCTCGTCCCTGACCGCCACTCATAAGGAAGACAATAAAAAAATACCTCATGCTCCAATTTCGTTACATAACGGTTCACCATACGTGCTTGCTACGGGAATCACAAACCTCAACAAAATTATTTCTCCAATTCACAATTACTCACTAGCATGACTCTAATATCACCATATCTATATCTCAAAACAATCATAAGGAATCAAACTTCTCATAGTATTCAATGCACTTTATATGAAAGTTTTTATTATATCCCTCTTGGATGCCTATCATATTAGGACTAAATTCATAACCAAATCAAATTACCACGCTGTTTAGAGACTCTCAAAATAATATAAGTGAAGCATGAGAGTTCAATAATTTCTACAAAATAAGGCCACCGCCGTGCTCTAAAAAGATATAAGTGAAGCACTAGAGCATAATTGCCTAGCTCAAAAGATATAAGTGAAGCACATAGAGTATTCTAATAAATCGCGATTCATGCGTGTCCCTCTCAAAAGGTGTGTACAGCAAGGATGATTGTGGCAAACTAAAAAACAAAGACTCAAATCATACAAGACGCTCCAAGCAAAACACATATCATGTGGTGAATAAAAATATAGCCTCAAGTAAAGTTACCGATAGACGAAGACGAAAGAGGGGATGCCTTCCGGGGCATCCCCAAGCTTAGGATCTTGGTTGTCCTTGAATATTACCTTGGGGTGCCTTGAGCATACCCAAGCTTAGGATCTTGCCACTCCTTATTCCATAGTCCATCAAATCCTTACCCAAAACTTGAAAACTTCACAACACAAAACTCAACAGAAAATCTCATAAGCTCCATTAGTATAAGAAAATAAATCACCACTTTTGGTACTGTTGTGAACTCATTATTTATTTATATTGGTGTAATATCTACTGTATTCCAACTTCTCAATGGTTTATACCTCCCGATACTACCCATAGATTCATCAAAATAAGCAAACAACACATAGAAAACAGAATCTGTCAAAAACAGAACAGTCTGCGAAGATCTGAATTTTTCTAATACTTCTGTAACTCCATAAATTCTGAAAAATTAGGACAACAGAGGAAATTTGTATATCAATCTTGTGTTAAAAATTAAGGGGTTTTTCACTCTCCAGTGAATCTAAACAATTATATGACTGGACGCAAAAGATTCTGTTTTTCAGCAAGATCAAATCAACTATCACCGTAAGCCATCCCAAAGGTCTGACTTGGCACAAACACTAATTAAAACACAAAAACACATATAACCAGAAGCTAGATGAATTATTTATTGAAAAACATAACCAAAAAGCAAAGAACAAAAAAAAAATTGGGTTGCCTCCCAACAAGCACTATTGTTTAACGCCCTCAGCTAGGCATAAAAACACATAGATCTAGGTATTGTCATAGTAATAATAAGGCAAATCTTGAAAACTCATCTCATACTCCCTTCGTTCAGCAGCAAGTTTTCTTTGTGGTAAGCAAAAGTAATCAAAAGGGCTAAATTTAATGGGATAAGGATCCCTAAGATCAAGCTCGGGAGGAATTGGTTCCTCCTTCGGCCCCTCATATTGTATGACCAACTCATCATTCTAAGCGTTCTTTTGGCAAAAAGTCATGAGCTTCTGTCCAAGAGAGAAACCCAATCCGTTGTTTTGTATAGAAAAATTATCATTAAGTTCAGAAATCTTATCAACTAAAACATCGGTAGGGACTCTCTTTCTTAGATTTTCATTATAAGCAACATGATCTAGAGATCGTAAACGCATTATTTCCTCTTGATTAAAGAGAACCCCCTCTATGGGAGGTCGACCACCATCTACTTTATAATGCGCGAAAATTTCATTAGCTTCTTTCATAATAAATCTAAACTCATGGGCTAGAAATATAGTGGCGGCGCACTTAACAGAAGAATGCTCAATATTGGAAAACTCTAGAAAAATCCTTTGTATGCATGGATGCATATGAACAAATTGTCTTTCAAGTTCAACCACAAGCAAAGATATAGCATCCGCGAGACTAATAGTTATATGGAGAATCGATCCACCTAACGTGGGTAACACACCGGCACAAGTAAAGAAATCTTGAATAACCCCTTTTCCAATAATATTGCCACTCCCAATGTGAAGTTTTTTAGTGTGCAAGATAGTGGATTCTTCATGAGGATTAAAATTAGCAAAAGCATCAAAGTTTCCCCCATCGTTACTACTATCCTTTTCAGTGATAATCTCCCCAGATTCAGACATGGTGGCACAAATCGATCTAGCAAACGGGCAAACAAAAAGGCAAATGAAAAAGACGAACGGAAGAAGGGCGAAAGAAGGGCGAATAAAAAGGCAAATCTTTTCAAAAATCATTTTAGAAGTGGGGGAGAGGAAAATGAGAGGCAAATGGCGAATAATGTAATGCAAGAGATGAGAGTTTATGATGGGTACTTGGTATGTCTTGACTTGGCGTAGATCTCCCCGGCAACGGCGCCAGAAATTCTTCCTGCTACTTCTTGAGCTTGCGTTGGTTTTTCCCTTGAAGTGGAAAGGGTGATGCAGCAAAGTAGAAATAAGTATTTCCCTCAGTTAGAGAACCAAGGTATCAATCCAGTAGGAGACAACGTACAAATCACCAATACCTGCACAAACAATCAAACACTTGCACCCAACGCGATAAAGGGGTTGTCAATCCCTTCACGGTCACTTGCAAAAGTGAGATCTGATAGACATAGATAAAACTAAACAAAAGATAAAGTAAATATGTTTAGGGTTTTTGGTTTATAGATCTGAAAATAAAAGATTACAAAATAGTAGATCGGAAAGTAATATGATGGAAAATAGACCCGGGGGCCATAGGTTTCACTAGAGGCTTCTCTCAAGATAGCAAATAATACGGTGGGTGAACAAATTACTGTCGAGCAATTGATAGAAAAGCGCAAAGTTATGACGATATCCAAGGCAATGATTATGAAATATAGGCATCACGTCCGTGTCAAGTAGACCGACTCCTGCCTGCATCTACTACTATTACTCCACACATCGACCGACTCCTGCCTGCATCTAGAGTATTAAGTTCATGAAGAACATAGTAACACTTTAAGTAAGATGACATGATGTAGAGGAATAAACTCAAGCAATATGATGTAAACCCCATCTTTTTATCCTCGATGGCAACAATACAATATGTGCCTTGCTGCCCCTACTGTCACTGGGAGAGGACACCGCAAGATTGAACCCAAAGCCAAGCACTTCTCCCATTGTGTCGGGGCACGACACCTATGGGATCCCGAGAGACCCCTTTACGATTTGGCGGGGGGAGAGGTATACGCAAAGAGCAGAACCAGTGATCGACGCGGGAAGGTTTTTACCCAGGTTCGGGCCGCTGATCAGCGTAAAACCCTACTCCTGCTTTGTGTTCTTATTGATGTTCTTGAGCCCAGCCTTCAGGAGTGCTCACGATGAACAGTACGTTCAAAGAGCAGCTACGCATGCAGAATGGGCCAGAAGTTCTCCTCCTCTGTAGCAGTTGCCTTGGGCCTCCTTTTATATGCTCAAAGGGGTCTCCACAGTGGCAAAATGTACGTACATTGAGGTGGAAAGTAGCTACAGGGTATCATACCTAACCCCTGACGGATTAGGACAAGCGCATTTAATGCACCGTGAGGTGTCCGTTTAGGTGTCCTCACCTTCTTGGGGATGGAAAAAGGGGCCATCCCATCAGCACCGCTTAAGCTCTCCTCCACTGGCATGCCGCCACGCATCCATGGAAGGAGCCAGAATGTCAGACTCGTCACTGTGCCGAAGCGGTGGCACAGTGACAGAATCTCGCCAGGCGCCGATCCTTGCCGGGCGCCGAGCTTTGCTGGGAACCAAGCCTTGTCGGGCGCCGAGGCTTGCCGGGCTCCACGGGCCATCCCGGCAAGGATCTTGCCGGGGAGCCTGGGCTTCGATTACCAGCTTTGCTTATTTGCTGATTCTCGGATCTCTGACTTGATGATTCCCTTGATGACTTAAATCGACCTCGAGCTGATCCCGGCAAGCCTTGCCGCGAGGACGGCTACAACTGCCCGTGCACAAGTAAGGGGTACTAGTGGCCCAATACTTAGTACACCGACAGGAGCCCCCGGGCCTGGGCCACACACGAGTGCGAGGCGTTGTTGGGCTAGGCCCAAACAGTGCACGGGCACGCGTGGCAGGGAATTAACTGCTCGTAAAGATCTTGTTTTACTGTGCCCCCACTACGCGTACGGAGCGCGCGATGTGGGAAGTGTGCCAAAAAGGCTGCAAACTGTTTCGCGCCCACAGAGGCGCATTCATATTGTGGGATAAACTAGGTGGCCCCGCTCCTTCCCCATAAAAAGGAGAAGTCGTGGAGGCGCAAACCCATTCACCCCCCTCTGCTTCCCAATCTGGCCATCGCCATTGCCTTCCTCTGCTCGAGCTCAGAGCGAAACCTTCTTTCCCTTCCGCTCGCCGCTCCCGCGCTCGTTCCGTCCTCCGGCTTCCATCTCCACAGTCGCCATGCCGCCCAAGGCCAGCAAAGGCAAGGGCACGGACAAGGAGTCGAAGGCCGAAGTTCCGGAAAGCGAACTGGTGAAGATGCGGAAGAGGCTCGTCGTCTTCCCTCCGACGCTCGACGCCGAAACCTTGAAGGGACGATACCAATGCATGTGGGCGAAGGGAACACAAGCTCACCCCGCCACACGCGTAATCCCAGGTGCTAGTTCCAAAGGCGGATCGGACAGATACCCCTTCTTCACTGCGTACTTTTATTGCGGGCTCTGTCCACCTTTTTCCGATTTCTTCAACGACATCATGTATACATACGGCTTCCGCCTTCTTGATTTCACGCCGAATGCCGTATTTTGCATGTCGATCTTTGCCCATCTTTGTGAAAATTTCGCCGGCGTGATCCCCAATTCTGCTCTTTTCCGCCACTATTTCTATCGTCGAATCCAAAAGGGAGAGGCTCTCTCTGGATCTATTGCTTGGATTCCAAGGGCCTGGAACAAAGAGATATACCCAGATGGAGTTTACCGCGAAAAGTGGGACGAGTGGCGGGCCGAATGGTGCTGGATCCAGGAAGTAGATCCTCATCCTTTTTGCCATCCCCGGCGACAGAAGGTGGTCCGCGGCAAGGATTGGGGCGATCTCGCCGCAGAAGACAAGAAGCTCACAATCGCCACTACCAGGATCCTCCGCTTGAAGGCTGCCGGGCTGACAATGGAGATGATCGGCTTCGACTTCCTCCGCCGCCGCATCGCCCCTCTGCAGAATAGGGGGAGGCCAGCCTGGGAGTATAAGAACGCAGCGGATGTCATGAGGCTGCGCCCCGGGCTGAACAACAACTTGACCGTTATGCAGCTTGGCGCTCTCCGCCAGAAGTTATTCCAGCGCGAAGACAAGCACCGGCTACCGGCAAGGATCGTCCCCTTGTGCAACAACTCTGCACTGGGGTCGATCATTGCCTTCTTGCCGATGTTCAACGCCCACGGCCTTGACTCGACCTGGGTTGAGCCAAGCGAGGAAGAAGCGCAGAAATTCTTTGACAATCTGACGGAGAAGCCTGTCCGGCAAGAGTCAGATCTTATTCGCGCCACCACAGATCAGGAGGTAGCATACATTGCTACCAGAGTGGAGGAAGCAAATCTTGCCGCCGAGGCCGGCAGCGTTGGCTTCACAGAGTGGGAAGCCAGCGATGCAGAGGTGGTGGTGGAGGCAAATCCTGCCGAGGAGAGCAAGGTTGCCGGGGAGGAAGGCGGCGTAGTCGCTGAAAGCTCATCCGGCGACGACACAGCCGAAGAGGAGACGCGAGAAGAGCCCTCGCCCCCGAAGAAGACAAGGCGTGTCCTTCGGAAAGCCGCATCGGGAGTCCCGGCAAGCCAGCCTACATCGAGCGGCGAATCCCCCGGCAAGAAAGTGGCCGGCAAGGCCGGACCGCGGCAGGGGGCCCGGCAACAGCCCGCGCGGCGCGCGAGACCCACACCAGCGGCCACCGCCGGAGCGGCAGGAGGGTCTCGTACAACCGTGCCAGAAGCTGCCCCGGCGCCTGCCACAGCCAAGCGGCCCAGGACCCCTCCTCCGCCTCTCCACTCAGACGCCGCAACGGAGGTCGACTTCGACATCTCCGGCTTCAGTCTGGAGCGAGAGGAAGAAGAGTGAGTACCTGTCACAACTTCCACCTTCCAATCCGCATCAGTCTTACTGACTTACTTGTATTGTTTCTGCAGTGACACAGAAACCTTGCTGGAGAGGATGGCGAAGAGGTCAAAGGCTTCTACGGGCGACGAGCCCCCGACAGGCTCCACTAGCGTGCCAGAGACCGTCATCGTGAGCCCGGAGTCTAGTCCTCAACGCAGCCCCCAGCACAGCCCCCAGCGTAAGTTCATTGTCCCTTTTTCTGTTGGCTGGTGCCGAGGCTTCCATTCTTGTCGCTGATATCTTCGGGTTCGCAGGAGAAGAACGGCAACAAGGAGAAGATTGCCCCATCGTGCCTCCTTCATCGACCGATCCGCCCACAAGCACATCTCCGGCAAGAGATCCTGCCGACGAGCCTGTCCGGATTGAGGAGGAGCCGACAAGCGCGGACTCCGGCAACCCACCCCCGGCAACCGGAGTTGCCGGGAGAGGCGAAGCCACCTCTCGACAGCCCGACGCAGGCGAAGCCACCTTAGAGTGCTAGTTATTCTTTTCCCTTTACTTCTTTATCTTTGATCACTTCAAACTTCAACCTTGATCTTATTTTGTTTTCCTCCTTCGCCCTTCAGAGTTCCCTGTGATGGAACACATGGACGTCGACATTGTGATCGAGGAGACCGCCAGGGATGCTGCCGCCGAAGCAGACAGGATCGCTGCCAGCGAGGCCACCAAGGATGACGTTGTCGAGGCTGATGGTGCTCTTGACGGGGAGGCCGCCAAGACAGCGCAAGAGGAAACTGCCGAAGAACCTGCTGAAGGGGGCGACAGGGAGGCTGAGGACCGCACTGATAGCATTCCTGCCACAGGAGCGCCAGGCGCTACACCGGCCACAGAGCCCCCTGTCACTGGTGAGGCGGCCACTGAAGGCCAGCCATCAGCATCTGAAGGCCCCTCATCCAGCAAGTACCTCAAGGTTGGCGAGAACCTGTTCATCAACTTGCCGGGGGCGGCAAGCGCTGGGGCACCAGCCGAAGGAGAAGTTTTCGAAGAAATCATCGCTGCTGCCGGGCTTGAAGTTGTCGACAATCCCAGCACTAGCAGCGGCAAATCTGAAGAGGATCAGCTCCTTCATGCCATGGGCGAGAACTTCCGCAAACTCTAGGCTCTCCATCGCGCCCGGAAAGACAAAGCGGACTCCAGAATGGTAGTTGTTGTGGCGGCCGAAGCAGATTTCCAAAGGCGCGTCGCACAAATGCAGATCTGGCACACCGAGGCCCTCCAAGAGTTGGTTGCCGGCCAGGAACAAGTGAGCCAGCAGTGGAATGAGATCCTCCTGAAGCAATCAGACATGGAGAAGGCGCATGATGAAGCTGTTCAAAGGATTGCTGCCGAAGATGCTCTCCTGACGGGGCGTCGCGTTGCTCTTGATGCTCATGAGGAAGATCTCACTGCTCATGAGCAGGCGCTCGCCGCCAAGCTTCGCAGCAAAGATGAAGACATTGAAAATCTTGTCGCGCGGCGGACCCAGGAGCTGGAGCAGAAGCACAAGGAGGCGCTCGAAGCTCTAACTGCAAGTCACGCCGGCAAGCTCAAGGAGGCCGTCGATGCTGCCGAAGCTGCAGAGGCCACCAAGAACGAGTTGAGCGACAAAGTAAAGAGGCTAGAGACAGATCTTGGCGAGCATGGCAAGGAGCTCTCGACGCTCAAGGGGGACAGGGAAAAAACCCTCCACTCCTTGGCGGAGATGCAAGTCGCCCTGTCCGACAAGACCAAGCAGCTATCCTCTGCGGCTGATGATATTGCGGTTCTGGAGCTGAAGCTGACCACGCTGCAGAAATCTCTCGAGGCCGGCAGGGCCCGTGAGAAGGCTCTACTCAAGGATATCCAAGGAGAGAGGAAGCTGCTCAAGAGCGCCGCCGCTGCCCAGAACGAGTACGAGAAGGGAGTGGAGATCTGGACTGGTCGTCTCATCGCTGCCGCGGAGAAGCTTACCGCAGAACTGTCAACCATGGGCTTGCCGAACTTCAGATATTCTTCCGAGGAAAGAATATCCCCAAGCGCGAGATTGACGATGTTCTTTGAAAGCATCATCAACGCGTTGAGGGCGCTCCAGTCCAGCCGGGCGACCCAACTGGCGAACGAGACTAATCGGCTTTGCCGGGCCGTCCTTCGCAAGGTGCTCCTTAAGGTGGTGGACAGCAATCCCGGCATCGACCTCTCCAGCACACTCGGCCACCTGCCCAAGGATGCAAATGTTGAGGCGCTTGAGAAGTGCATCGCGCCGATCCTTGAGAAGGTGGACTCCATCAAAAGGATCGAAGGCCAGCGCAGGGATTGAGTGCTTCCCTTTTATTCTTGCCGCCATCATCTCATGTAAAAGATAGTTAAGTCTCGAGTTAGGACTGCGGCAACTCATGGATGTAATATAATTTAACTATGTTTAGGCTCATGCTAGCTACTTTCCTTGTCTGATTTGTTTATGTATGGATTTCATCCTACGCTTACTGAAAAACTTGCCGGCGCGCAACCTGCCGCGAGCGCTGGGTGCGGGACTTCAACAGCCTGCTGGAGGCGCAGCGGCCGGCAAGACTCCTTGGCGTTCTCAGTGTAGCCACTTAAATCGTTGAGCGGACTCGAAACAAAATAAGGGCGCAACTGATTACAACAAGGGTTCCTTCGCGTGCAGATTTTCCATACAAGAATCAGAATCGTCTAAGGAAGCAACTTGGTAATAAAAGAAAAACTTGCGCTGAGTTTTTAGGACTTAGCTTTCTGTCTTTGTCCTTCCTCCGGCAAGCATACGATTCCGAACGTCACCAACTGGTATTCATGTCTCCCTCCCCCCCCGGCAAATGTGCACGCGAGGAATCCTTCTGTCTTTAAGAAAAAGAAAGAAGAGAAAATAAAGGGATGAAACCTTGGCGGTTCGTTAGAACTTACAGGGATCAGGTGTTATACACATCTTAGACAAACATGCATATATGAATGTGAACATGAGAATCAATAAGGAAATGTATAACACTTAAATTTATTCATCTGTGCTCAGGGTCTGCGCCTGGCTTTGTACAAAGGATCATATGCCTTGCCGGCAAGACTTGTACAAAAAGGTGGTTGCCGGGAGCCCCCAGCAACCGCGCCTTATGGATAGAACTTGCGAAGATGTTCGATATTCCAGGAATTACTCACTGGAACGCCATCCTCGGTCTCCAGGCGGACAGCACCAGGCCTGGTGACTCGTACTACCCGATAAGGGCCTTCCCACTTTGGCATCAACTTGTTTGAATTCTTGGTGGACTGAATCCATCGAAGAACAAGGTCGCCTTCCTCAAGGCTTCGGGCATGAACTTCGCGGCTATGATAGCGGCGCAAAGCTTGCTGGTAGCATGCAGCTCGCACAGCAGCCTGAAGACGATTCTCCTCAAGGAGCACAGCGTTATCTTGCCGCAGTTGCTCTTGCTCGAGCTCATCATAAGCGAGCACTCGAGGAGATCCATATATGAGTTCCGTGGGGAGAACTGCTTCCGCTCCATACACTAGAGCGAAGGGCGTCTGGCCGGTGGCTCGATTTGGTGTCGTTCTGATTGACCAAAGAACCGCCGGCAACTCATCAATCCAGCGTCTTCCGCACTTTTTCAGCCTGTCAAAAGTTCTGGTCCTGAGACCGCGCAGCACTTCAGCATTGGCCCTCTCCGCTTGGCCGTTGCTTCTCGGGTGAGCAACAGAGGCAAAACAAATCTTGCCGCCAAGGTCTTGGACGTACTGCATGAAGGTGCGACTTGTGAACTGCGTGCCGTTGTCGGTGATGATCCTGTTAGGCACACCGAAATGGCAAACAATTCCTTTGAAGAACTTGACAGCCGACTGCGCTGTCACCTTCCTCACTGCTTCCACCTCCGGCCACTTTGTGAACTTGTCGATAGCAACGTACAAGTACTCAAAGCCCCCGGCAGCACGGGGGAAGGGGCCCAGTATGTCGGGCCCCCAGACCGAAAATGGCCAGGAGAGAGGGATTGTTTGAAGAGCTTGAGCTGGCTGATGTAATTTCTTCGAATGAAACTGGCACGCTTCACACCTGGTTACTAGTGCAGTCGCATCCTGGAGGGCGGTGGGCCAAAAGAAACCTTGCCGGAATGCTTTCCCGGCAAGCGCTCTTGACCCTATGTGAGAGCCACACATGCCCCCATGTATCTCTGCCAACAGCTCTAGTCCATCCTCCCGAGGAATGCACTTCAATTTCACACCGTTTGGTCTCTTTCTGTATAGGACGTCATCGGCGAACTTGTACATAACAGACCGATGGGCTACTCTCTCCGCTTCTTCCTGTTCCTCAGGGAGTTCACCTGTCTGAAGGAAATGGACAATGGGCTGCGCCCATGCTGGAGCCTGAGGCTCGATAGCTAGGACTAAAGGCATCTCCTCTGCCGGGGGGACATTTGTCTCGACAGCAAGGGCCTGAGGCCCTGCCGGAGCCTGTTGTTCCCCGGCAGACACTTTCGATCCCGGCAACTTCCTTGCCGGCGGCTCCGGGGAGCCCTGCCGGGAAGTACTGGCCAGAGTTCAACTTTCTTCTCTTTTCTTGCCGCATTGATGGCGCCACGGATGGTTGAGTCAATTGGAGCACAAAAGTTCCTGGTTTCACAGGCAACTTGAGGGCAGCACGCTTTGACAGGTCGTCAGCAACGCTGTTCTCGGCACGAGGGACATGCTCCATTTGGAGACCGTCAAAGCGCTCTTCCAATTTCCTCACTTCATCTACGTAGGCCTGCATCAATGGACTTTGATAGTTCTTGTTGACCTGCCTGACGACAAGCTGTGAATCACCCTTGATAATGAGCTTTTTGATACCAAGGTCTGTCGCGATCCTGAGACCGGCAAGCAAACCTTCGTACTCTGCAGTGTTGTTGGTTGAACTCTCCCGGGGAAAATGCATTTGGACTACATACTTGGGGTGCTCTCCGGTGGGTGCGACAAGCAGCACGCCAGCACCGGCGCCTTGCAGCGAAAAAGCCCCGTCAAAGTACATAACCCATTGCTGATCGATTTCCTTGCCGGGGAGACTTGTTTCTTGAACTTCTTCGTCTGGCATCGGGGTCCATTCTGCAATGAACTCCGCCAAGGCCCTGCTCTGAATTGTGGAAGTACTTTCAAACTTAAGACCAAAGCTGGACAGCTCCAACGCCCACTCCACGATCCTGCCGGTTGCCTCCGGATTTTGCAAAATCCGTTGCAACGGAAAGCGAGTGACGACGGTGATCTCATGTGCTTGAAAATAATGGCGCAGCTTTCTTGAGGCCATAAGGAGGCCGAAAAGCAACTTCTGCACACCAGAATATCTTGACCTAGCCCCCTGCAAAAGGGAGCTAACAAAATAAACTGGGCGCTGCACCACCTTTTTCTTCTGCACGGGCTCTTCTGTTTGCGCAGATCCTGTCTTGCCGGGATCAACCCTTGCCGGGGAAGATCTTGCCGCGTCACTAGGCGGTCTCGCCGCTGGTGTTGCTTCCTCATCAGCTTCTCTCTGCGCCACCAGCGCAGCACTAACCACTTGATTTGTTGCCGCCAGATACAGCAGCAACGGCTCTTGTGGTTTAGGTGCGACTAGCGTCGGCGGAGAAGAAAGGTATTTCTTCAAATCTTGCAGCGCCGCCTCCGCTTCCGGGGTCCATTTCATTGGACCTGCCTTCTTCAAAATTTTGAAGAAGGGCAGGGCGCGCTCAGCAGATTTGGAAATAAACCTGCTTAGAGCAGCAACACAGCCGGCAAGACGACGCACATCCTTGACGCGTCTCGGCGCTTCAATTTGCTCAATGGCTCTGATCTTGTCGGGGTTAGCTTCGATTCCCCGGCAAGATACAAAGAATCCGAGGAGCTTGCCGGAAGGAACACCGAACACGCACTTCTCAGGATTGAGCTTCAAGTTGATCTTGCGCAAGTTCGCAAATGTTTCTTGTAGGTCTTGAATGAGTGTTGCTTTATCCTTAGTTTTGACCACTATATCATCCATATACGCCTCCATATTTCTATGGAGTTGTGGCTCAAAACCAATCTGGATTGCTCTGGCAAATGTTGAACCAGCACTTTTCAACCCGAAAGGCATTCGTATAAAACAATACGTACCACATGGGGTGATAAAGGCGGTCTTATCTTCATCTTCTTTTGCCATAAAAATCTGATGATACCCTGAATAGGCATCAAGGAAGGACAGGAGATCACAACCAGCGGTGGCATCCACAATCTGATCGATGCGCGGCAAGGGAAAAGGATCTTTTTGACAAGCTTTATTGATATCTGTATAATCGATACAAAGCCTCCATTTCCCGTTCGCTTTCCGCACTACAACCGGATTGGCCAACCAGGTTGGATGAAGCACTCCTTTGACCAGTCCTGCCGCCTCCAGCTTCTTAATTTCTTCGGCGATGAACTCTTGCCGCTCTAAAGCCTGTTTCCTCACCCTTTGCTTGACGGGCCGCGCATGAGGGCAGACAGCAAGGTGGTGCTCAATTACTTTCCTGGGAACACCGGGGATGTCAGACGGTTGCCATGCAAACACGTCGACATTCGCCAGCAGGAAAGCAACAAGCGCGCTTTCCTATTTGTCATCTAGGGTGGAACTTATGGTGAAAGTTCCCCCCGTTCCGTCCTCCCTGGCGCGCCAAAGATGTCGGGGCACGACACCTATGGGATCCCGAGAGACCCCTTTACGATTCGGCGGGGGGAGAGGTATACGCAAAGAGCAGAACCAGTGATCGACGCGGGAAGGTTTTTACCCAGGTTCGGGCCGCTGATCAGCGTAAAACCCTACTCCTGCTTTGTGTTCTTATTGATGTTCTTGAGCCCAGCCTTCAGGAGCACTCGCGATGAACAGTACGTTCAAAGAGCAGCTACGCATGCAGAATGGGCCAGATGTTCTCCTCCTCTGTAGCAGTTGCCTTGGGCCTCCTTTTATATGCTCAAAGGGGTCTCCACAGTGGCAAAATGTACGTACATTGAGGTGGAAAGTAGCTACAGGGTATCATACCTAACCCCTGACGGATTAGGACAAGCGCATTTAATGCACCGTGAGGTGTCCGTTTAGGTGTCCTCACTTTCTTGGGGATGGAAAAAGGGGCCATCCCATCAGCACCGCTTAAGCTCTCCTCCACTGGCATGCCGCCACGCATCCATGGAAGGAGCCAGAATGTCAGACTCGTCACTGTGCCGAAGCGGTGGCACAGTGACAGAATCTCGCCAGGCGCCGATCCTTGCCGGGCGCCGAGCTTTGCTGGGAACCAAGCCTTGTCGGGCGCCGAGGCTTGCCGGGCTCCACGGGCCATCCCGGCAAGGATCTTGCCGGGGAGGCTGGGCTTCGATTACCAGCTTTGCTTATTTGCTGATTCTCAGATCTCTGACTTGATGATTCCCTTGATGACTTAAATCGACCTCGAGCTGATCCCGGCAAGCCTTGCCGCGAGGACGGCTACAACTGCCCGTGCACAAGTAAGGGGTACTAGTGGCCCAATACTTAGTACACCGACACATTGCAAGAAAAACCAATCTAGTTGGCCAAACCAAACCGATAGTTCGGAGGGAATTACAAGGATATCAAATCATGCATAAAAGAATTTAGAGAAGATTCAAATAATATTCATAGATAAGCTGATCATAAATCCATAATTCATCGGATCTCGACAAACACACCGCAAAAGAAGATTACATCGGATAGATCTCCAAGAACATCCAGGAGAACATTGTATTGAGAATCAAAGAGAGAGAAGATGCCATCTAGCTACTAGCTATGGACCCGTAGGTCTGAGGTAAACTACTCACGCTTCATCGGAAGGGCAATAGAGTTGATGTAGAATCCCTCTGTGATCGAATCCCCCTCCGGCAGGATGCCAGAAAAGGCCCCAAGATGGGATCTCACGGGAACAAAAGGTTGTGGCGGTGGAAAAGTGTTTTCGTGGATGCTTCTAGTGGTTTGGGAATATATGTGAATATATAGGAGGAAGATCTAGGTCAGGTGGTCACCGAGGGGCCCACAAGGCAGGGGGCGTGCCCTACCCCCTGGGCACGCACTCCCCCCTTGTGGCCGCCTCGTGGCTCTTCTGACTTGCACTCCAAGTCTCCTGGGTGTCTTCTGGTCCAAGAAAAATCATCGCGAAGGTTTTATTCCGTTTGGTATTCCTTTCCTGCGAAGCTCAAAAACAAGGAAAAAACAGAAACTGGCACTGGGCTCTAGGTTAATAAGTTAGTCCCAAAAATAATATAAAATAGATTAATGCATATAAAACATCCAAAACAGATAATATAATAGCATGGAACAATAAAAAAAATAGATATGTTGGAGACATATCAATATCATTCATGTCAACACTGAAGAGCAATTGGCAGATATCTTCATGAAGCCCTTGGATGAGAAGAGGTTTTGCAAGCTGCGGTGTGAGCTAAATTTCTTAGAATCCTCGAATGTCCTGTGATTGGAAACACATCCTAACGCTTATGCATGTTGATGACTTAGGTGCACAACACACAAAGTAACATATGTCTTCAATTGATGAAGAACTACACTCTAAGTGTGAATACATTAATGTGGAATTTGACTTCGAAGCACCATGATAATTGTGCACCATGTCTGGGTCTAATACTTCCTATACGGTGGGTAATGCCACCACCGATCTTTCTTGAAGATTTCAGTTTGGCGTCACATTGCATTATCTTCATAATTGATTTGTCTTCAACATTGGTTTATCTTCATGATTTATCTTCACAATGTTTGATTTGGATTTCATTGCCTATCTATCTATATATATGTGTAGGATCGAAAGTAGGTCTAGAGGGGGGGTGATTAGACTACTTGACCAAATAAAAATCTAACCTTTTCCCAATTTTAGTTGTTGGCAGATTTTAGCAACTAGTACAAGTCAAGCAATCAACCTACACATGCAATTCTAAGAGTGTAGCAGCGGAAAGTAAAACATTGCATATGAAGGTAAATGGAAGGGTTTGGAGAGTGCAAACGCAATGATGACACGGAGATTTTTGGCGTGGTTCCGATAGGTGGTGCTATCGTACATCCACGTTGATGGAGACTTCAACCCACGAAGGGTAATGGTTGCGTGAGTCCACGGAGGGCTCCACCCACGAAGGGTCCACGAAGAAGCAACCTTGTCTATCCCACCATGACCATCGCCCACGAAGGACTTGCCTCACTCGGGTAGATCTTCATGAAGTAGGCGTTCTCCTTGCCCTTACAAACTTCTTGGTTCAACTCCACAATCTTATCGGAGGCTCCCAAGCAACACCTAACCAATCTAGGAGACACCACTCTCCAAAACGTAATAAATGGTGTGTTGATGATAAACTCCTTGCTCTTGTGCTTCAAATGATAGTCTCCCCAACACTCAACTCTCTCTCTCACAGATTTGGTTACGGTGGAAAGATGATTTGAGTGGAAAGCAACTTGGGGAAGGCTAGAGATCAAGAATCTTGTGGTAGGATTGGAATATCTTGGTCTCAACACATGAGTAGGTGGTTCTCTCTCAGAAAATGAGTAGTGACAGTGTAGGCACGTTCTGATGGCTCTCTCACATATGGAGAAGGGGGTGGAGGGGTATATATAGCCTCCACACAAAATCCAAACATTACACACTTTTGACCCAACTCGGTCAGACCGAATAGAGGAACTTGGTGAGACCGATTCAGTTCAAAATGTGAACGTTAGGAATTTTGGTGGGACCGACTAGAACAACTTGATGGGACCGATGTGCTAGGGCTAGGGCAAAACCTCACCTTGGTGAAGCCGATTGCTTGAACTCGGTGAGACCGATTTCAGCAAAGAGCAAACAGAGAGTTGGTCAAGCAAACTCGGTGTGACCGATCGCTCATTTCGGTGAGACCGAAAAGTTACAGAGGGAAACAGAGAGTTTGCAAGGCCATCTCGATGAGACCGAGATCCGTATCGATGTGACCGAAGTGTTAGGGTTTCTGGCAGTGGCTATGTCAACTGAACTCGGTGGCGCCAGATGGATCATTTTGGTGGGGCCGAGTTTGACCTTGAGTTTTGGACATATTTCGAAGAGAAAGTGGTTGAGGGTTTTGGAGCAATATCACTAAGCACTTTGAACAAGTAGACCATTAAGCAACACATCATCCCCTTTTAATAGTATTGGCTTTCCTATGGACTCAATGTGATCTTGGATCACTAAAATATAAATGAAGAGTCTTGAGCTTTTGCCAATATGTGTCCTTAGCATTTTGAGGGGTCCACATCTCTAGTCCATGCCATGCCAATCATTGAACTTTCTGAAATATTAAACTTGAATGGATATTAGTTCAATGAGCTATATGTTGTTATGAATTACCAAAACCACCCGGGGATTTGTTGCACTTTGAATATGTTTTGTCCACTACAACATTCACTTATGGCTATGTCTTCAAGTTACCATTTTCTGCTCTAAGTGAATGTGATCGGACCCTAACCCCATCTGTGCTTAACTCTCCTACTCTCTCTAAATCTTCATATGCATTCTATTGACACATGTCGATTGTCTTCATAGTGTCCTTGTCAGTCGAAGATTAAGAGACAAACTTTTAAAATGCATTAAATATCCTTATCCTTTATGCCTGAATCTGGAGAAGACAGAACGACCGCCCGTCATACCAGGTGTACGTGGGGTCGTGGCACAGTTTTTAAACTGTTGCAAGCGTGCCATGCGTCGCCCAGATGTGTAACGCCGGGGGTAGATGAGTAATTTCACTACTCCAACTCCCTCCTTATAAATGCTCAGCCATCGCAGTCGTTATTTCCTTACTCCCCTCGGTGTCTCGCATAAAACCCTAGCGCCGTCCCTAGCTCTCGTCGTCGCCGGAGACGAAGCGCTTCGCTGCCGCGACTTCTCCGACGTTGTCTTCACGCCAGTCGCGGGCTTCTTCATCTCACCGCTGCTGTAGCTGTCTTCCGCCGCCAAGTTAGGGTGCGGGAGATCGAACTGCTCGGCCTTATCCCACCTCGTCTAGCAGTTCTTCAATTGTTCTTGAGCGGTAAATAAAAGCTTACTTTTTACCGTTTATTCGATCCGATGAACTTTCTAAATCTTCAAAAAGTTGTTTTATCACTTCCAAATCTAGATTTTTCCTTCTCTGCATCTCATTATCTGCAAGTACTTTCACTTATGCTTCACAACTAGTTTGATTCCTCACTTTTACCTATTTGTGGATTCGTACAAATCTGGAACCAACTTATCTCTATAAGTGAATGTCTTCGCACTATGAGGTCAATGTCTTCAAACTAAATTTATCTTCAAAATCCTCTGAGAATGCATATGACCTCTCCTACTTCCCTTGCATCTCTAATGCTATCACAGGTACATGTCCGTGGGCGAGTCTCTTGGTTCTCATAGTCTGAATTCATTTGCAGAATTCTTACAGCATCACATTGAATCTCCTGAAGCTAGTTCTTGTCTGACCAGTAAAGTGAAGCCTATCACCTTTGTGAAGCCAATCAGACTTGTGAAGCCAATGGCCAGTGGTAAATCTACAAAGAAAGGGGGCAGATAGTGCCATGATAACACTGCAAAAGATTTACCCCCAGATCTTTTTGACATGTACAAGTTTGATCTTGACGAATCATATGCAGAGCGCAAGTCACGAGTTCAATGGATTCATCGATACTGGGCAGAGCAGTGGTTTCTGTACCATTTTGTGACTCCTGAATATGCTGATAAGAACGTTGTGAGGCCACCTTGGGCTGATATTGTGTACCGTAAGCTTCTCCCCAAGACCAAGGCTGGAGCCATTCAGAAAGGCTTCTTTCCTTGCATGGTCAGAGGACCAATGCCTCAGAATGTCGACCCATCCAGACTACGATGGTGTCGAGAGGATGATATGTTTGAACCCAACTATCAGTTTGCTAGAGCTTCGGCAACCCAAAACAAGAAGGACCTTGGGATTGACTTCAACCGAGGTCCAGCTGAGCCAAGGCCCCGATGGCAGCCGTGAAGCCAAACCAAATCTTATTGCTCCATTTGATGACTTTGTCTCATTTCTGGCACACTGTGCTGTGCAGAGAGCTAGTGTTGAAGATGGTACCGAAGAAAAAAGAACAGACTGCTTCTCCAGAGACCTCGAAGCCTACCAAGAAGGCAAAGGCTTCAAAGCCTGCCACTGCACCAAAAGCTTCAAGGGCGAAGCCACGGAAAATTGCACCTCCTGAATCCAGTGTGCATTCTGAAGACTTGTCTCACACTTCTGCGAAGAAAGAGAAAATCTCAGGGCAAGGCCTTACTCCAGCAAGCATCCTGCGCAATGATGAAGATGTAATAGATATATCCAGTGATGAAGATCTTGCTGATGCTGCCCTTGAGCTGCTGATCAAGAGCAAACAGGAGGCCGAAATCTTCAAGGATTTGCCTCTGTTTGATGCTGATATATTGAACAATTTCATTGATGAATGGTTTGAAGACACTTCTCTTCTCTGTAACACCCTGGATTTTGGCTTTTTCTTTTTCCTTTGTTTTTCCTTGGATTATTGCTTTGATTTGTTTTTCTGTGGCTATGTGGTCTGAAAACTTGGGAAGAATATATCTTCCTGGGTTTCATAGTGGCTTGTCATGCTCTAAATCATCCCAAGACCCTGTCATTTCTCATCCTAGCCCAAATCCCAATATTCTTTTTATTGGGAATATTCCTTTTCTATTAAAGGAATAATTCTTTTTGCCCTAGGTTGTGAAACAACCTATATTTCTGTCACTCTCAAAATTCCCAAATAATTCTCATAAATTGTTTGGGTCATATCTTCCTCAGTATGTCAAAACCCTTCCTTGGCATCATCAAAGATAATTCACAAATATTCCTTTTCTCATTCTGCCCTAAGTGGCTTTTTGAGAAGGAAGTGTCATTTATCTTTGCTTGATTGACCCCAAACTTTTTGGACACCTTTTCCTGTCCATATAATTGCCCCAAGCCAAAATTCAACTTAATTTTCCTAGTGAACCTTCCTCAGCAAATTTCCAAAGTTCCTGTCTGAGGGAAGCCTTTGTGAAGGAAGTACTAGCTAGTTTAATCCAAATGAGTTGAAATTTTGCAAGGTACTTCATATGATCAAATCATGACTCTCCTCCAAATTTTAGCTCATGACACCTCAATATGTGAGCTCAGCATCAAATCTTGGTTTCTGGTCAGATTTTCAGTTTGTGAAGCAAGTATATTTTATATTGCTTCATTTTGGCTGAAAATTTTCCAGGACCTTCTCCTATCCATATAACCTATATCCACAAGATTTGGGATCACTTCACTTAGCCATTTTCCCTCAGGATTTTTCCTAAGATTCTGTCCAGAGAGGTGTTTTATGAAGGAAGTACCATTTTGGCTTGACCAAATGGTATGAAATTTTAATAGCACTCTCATATGCCCAAATCGTCATGCCATGATCATTTTCAGATCAATACATAACTCCTAGTGAGTGCTACTTCATGGTTTTGCTTCTGGACCAGATTATGCTGTTGCAAAGCAAGTGTATTAATTAGTGGTCCAAATTATCTCAAACTTCATAGGATGATTGCTCCTTCGACCCTAAGCATCCCAGACATCACCTCCTGCTCTCATCTCATCTCTGCTCTCCACAGTATCCATCAAACAGTAGCTACAGCAATGTTCCAGAGATGAATCCCATCGCTCCAGAGCTCCTCTGCTTGATCCATCACCCCCTCTCTGCTCCTGGACGTAGAGACTACATCGTGGACAGCGTTTGCCTACCTCTCGAGTCCTCTCCATGTCAGTCCGCGCGGTGACCACCATTTTGGCATGAAGTAGACGCGCCCAGAGCGTCGTTTTGCTTCGGGCCCTCTCCTGCTCAGCATCTCAGTGTGCACGGGCGTGTCTAGCAGCTCTGCCCCGTCGTCCTCTTCTCCCTAGACCCCTCCTGCAGCTCGCTCGCTGGCGCTCGCCGCAGCACGCCCACGGATGAACTGTAGCCATCTGTCTCTGTTCGCGCCCCTGGCCGCTTCCTCCCCGTGCCCCTTGGCCTCCTCTGCTCCGTGACCTCTGCATCGCTGCTTCGTCGCATTCCCGCGCCCTCCTATGATCGCTAAGCGTCGCCAGAGCTTTGGCCAAGCCCGAGCGGCGGCACTCGGCCATGGCCTCGCGTCCTCGGCTATTTATAGCCTCTCCCCGTGGCCCCGAGCACTCCATCAGCCTCTCCTCGCTCCCAGCTCCCTCCCCAACCATCACCTCAAGCCGGAGGACCCCTCCTCACCCTCATCATCGCCATGGTCGCCGCCTCTGCTCCACCCTGATTCCGACGACCCAGGCTCCCATTCTCCCTCCTACCACCACCACTCGGCTCACTGAGCCCCGGCGAACCTCTCAGTGGCCTAGCCCCCTCCTCCCCCCCATCGGAGCACCATGCCCATCTCCACCCGGAGCCCTCTTCCTCTGTGGCCCTTCTCCTCCTCAACCCCGAGCTCCCTGGCATCTTCTACTACCGGGAATGGCTCCGCCTCGTCGCGCTGAGCTCGCCGGTAGGTCGCACGCCACGGGAGATGGCCGGAGTCACCGGAAACTCCCCGTTGAGCGCCGCCCTGTCCTGGCCAGGAGCTGCGCGGGAGGAAGAAGAAGAAGCCAGCCAGCCAGGCCCCACCTCCCGCGGGACCCCCTTGTCAGCTGCACAGCGCCCGGTCCCGCCATTGTCACGTCAGATAAGTGGATACGTATTCCCATGGATACGTTTTCTTGTTTAGAAAGCGTACTTTGGTTTAACTGCGGCTGAAAATACGATTTCCTTTTAGAAAACGCATTTCAACCGTAGGCGCTTTCAGTTTTCTCAGTCAGGGGCTTGTTTGCAGAAAACTTTTCATAGATAGGTCCCTGGCAGAAAAACTATCACAACCTTTTGCTCATAACTCCGATCGAGGTGAATCCAAAGCCTACTTCTTCGTCTCATCGAGCTCTATCTGTTAGTATTATTTTCACTAGGTGGTCCCACTGTGAAAATGACCTTTATACCCTTGCCCTTATCAGTCCCCTCGGAGAGTGAAGCGTCCGGCGAATCGTCCCGTGACTTCACCGCACTTCTTCTCGGAGTATTCTTCATCCGCAGGTAAGCCACGACAGCCGCTTGCATGATGGATTTGCAGTAGCCATGGTTTCCACTTGAATATTTAATAAATTTTTGCTCCTTTAACTACTGCTATTGCTGTTTCGGTTATGCTTGTGGATCCATGTTCATCTTCATGATATGCCCTTATGCACCTTGTTAGTATGTGCTACTTGCTGGTATTATTCTCTTATGTCATGTTGGTTGGTAGTACATGCTGGTGATAGTGATGTTCTTCGATGCATTATTATCATCTGTTATGAAAGTACCTGCGTTATATATGATCATGATGCCATGTTCATCTGCATCTAGTAGTCTAAGTGTTGCATTATGATTGATGCTAGTGATTCATATGGTTATGTTGCTCCTCCATGCTTATGTTAATATCATGCTCATGTGCATTATTATTTCATCATATTATGACTCGGCATCTTTTACATTCAAGTTTAACCGGACATTAATTAAACTTGAATACCCGTTGGCTGAGTCATAGTGCCATCGAAATCGAACTGACCAGTGCAGCCACATTTGCCGTTATGGGAAGGCCCTAATGCGGTCTATTGTCGTGCCTCTCGTCGGTGCCTCCAACTAGGGAAGGTTATGGGCGCGCGCTACCCTGATCAGGTAGGTGGACATAAGCCTTGTGTGCCCGTTGTTGTTGTACCCGGGTTGTCCCCGTTTGGGACTGTTTTGTTTTGCCACGACGGTGGCCGTTGGATATCACGAGGTGACATCGGGGCCACCCATGACTTAGCCCAAAGGGGAGTTTGTCGGAGTGGCTGGGAGAGTGTCATGGCAATAGATCGGTGTTGTCGGAACACCGCTGGTCCACCCGAATGGGAGCACGAGGCCTTGGGCTCCGTGGTGTGGGTACAGTGTGCTAACCTCTGCAGATTGTGTATAATCTATCGATAGCCGCGCCCACGGATATGGGCCCAGTTCGTAGTAGGTCACACTATGGGTCAACGGTAATAATAACCTGCTTAATAATAACCCTGGTTTGATAAGAAAAGAAGTGGTTGATCCTTATGTGATCGCGAGAGGATCACAGTGGTACCGAGGATACCGAAGATGGTTGAGATTTATGGTGTTATGCGAGAATCATGGGTAAAGATCAAGCTCCTTGTGGTCATGTAATGATTACTATGGTATTGTTAATACCAAGCTTGATTTGATCCTGAGGTGATCGTGTGATGACCATGATGGTAAGTGATTTATGCGGTGGTTACAAGTAACCCCGAACAGAGTAAGTTGGTGCATGATATTGCTAACATGTTGCATGCTAGTATCATCATATGTTCATGCCATGCTCATCTGGTATTGTTCTAGTGCTATCTTGTTCACCATGTCCATGCCATGTAGCTCTATCTATCTCATGTTCATCCCTGCTAAGTAACCTGTAATTGCCATGCTGTTGTTTGTCTTGATTGCTTTGGTTGCTGTGAGCTTGCAAGTACATTCAATGTACTGACCTGGCGTGTCATGCCAGTTTACAGGTCATGCCTTGTCTGCTTGCTTGTTTGCCGAGGATATTGTGTTTGCGAGCTAGGATAAACATTCCAGCCAAAGTCCCTGCGGAGTGGAGTCCATCATCGTTGTCGCTGTTCCGCTGCTAGAAGTTATTCCGCTGCTATGTGTTGTTCTGCTGCTTGCATAGAGCAACCTTGGCAGGCGTAGTGTCATCGTGCCAATGTAATTCCCTTGTACCCCTATCGATTGTAATAAAGAGCTGATTTGTTCTATGCCAAGCAATGCCGTATTCTAGAGACTTACCTCGATCTCTGGGCTGGAATATGGGGCGTTCCGGTCTCTCTGAGCCGGGGTGCCACATTCTCTTACCATTGATGATCTGTAGCTACCCATTGGCATCAGTGTGACGTTCCAAGGCTGTATTGCCAAAGAGCTCGCCATTGCTCAAAAGTTCATTGAGCAGAAAAATGAGATTGACCATGAGAAGGCTGTCTTCAAGAAGCACATGGCCAAGCTTAGTGTCACTGATGTTCAAAACTTCAAGTTGATGATGGCTGACCTCAAGGCCGAGTTTCTCATGCGTCGTGATGGAGCCAAAGGCTCCCGAGAGCACCTCAAATACTATGCTGAGAAATGTGTTCAGGATCACAATGAAGCCTTGAAGAGAAAGACACTTGGCGTCCAGGCATTGACCCCAAGTTGACTGCTCAAGAGTCTGAAGCCAAAGAGGCTGAAGATATTCCGGCTGCATCAGCCAATGAAGTTGAAGAAGAACAAGTTGTTATTCCCCCTGCTGCACCAAGTGTGATTCCAGAAGTGATTGTGCATGACCCCCCTATGACTGAAGCCTCTGATGCTGATGCTGCAGCCACACATACTGAAGCCAATGACGTTGTCATGGCTGAAGCCATTGCGCAGCCTGAAGCCTATCTTCACATTGAAGCCCATGACGCCACTGAAGATGTTCAGCCATCCACGTCGGATGTTGCTACTGCACCACCAGTTCCACACACCATGGTAAGGGCCTTCAATCATGAAGGTGAGCTGATCAGTGTCAGGTGGCCCATTCTGACTCCTCCTGAAGCCTCTGGACCCCAATATGATTATCATATTTCGCAAAGGCCTCAGACGCAGAAACCTATGCCAAGAATGCCAAGGCTTCTAAGCACTGTCACCACTCAGAGCTCCTTCAGTGTCTTAAGCTTCACAAAGCACACCACCTTTTTCGACAAGGCCAAGAACCCCTACAAGAAACCCAAGATTTCTTCTGATAGATTCTGGAGTCATCTTCAGCGAAGCTATTACTCATGCATCTTATACAACCAGGACCGGATTTTCCCGCACAAGCGCCTATGTTGTGATGCCATGGCTAGACTGCCATGCCTAGAAGAAGCCCTTGACTGCTTCAGAGATGTTGGCTTGCTCCCCTTTGTCATCGACAAAGAGCACTGGAATGAAGAGCTTCTGCTCCAATTTATGCCACTCTGCACATGTCAGGCTACAACAGGGATCCGAAGACATGGGTCCTTGCACTACAAAAAAATACACTTCTATGATGATACGTGTTTGTCACAGTAGGTCACGTTTTCTGTCATGCATGTACATCCATGACGATTTTATGATAGAATCAAGATAGTCATACCTGTGCTGTCGTAGAAGTGTTCCATGACATTACCAAAATTATCATCACGGAAGTGTCCACTTCCATGATGATAAATGGCGCGTCATGGAAGTGTTTTCGTCAAGGGTAACCGACATGTGGCATCCATCGTAATGGGTTGCCGTTAAGCTATCGGGTTCGGGTTTGGATCCGAGAACCTGTTAATAGCCCTGATCAATGGGGATTTTCCACGTGTAAAATTGCCATTCGCCGGAGGATACACGCGTCAGCTCCTCGTTGGGACAGATGTCAACTGTCCACTAGATAGAAGCCGCCAATGAAACATTGACACGTGGGATGACCCAATAGAGGCCCATATAGGTTTAAAATCCGGCCCAGGAAGAGGCCCACAAGATCTCATCATATCTAACGGGCCGGCCCATTCATTTTCTGGACCAAATTGTGGCCCACATCAAATACGACCCGTTAAATGCCTGCAATATTCTAGGCCAGTTTATGGCCCATATCAAATCTGACCCATTAACAGCCTGCAATAGTTTGGGACAAATTATGGCCCATAACAGATATGACCCTTTAACAACTACTATGCCTTTGGGCCAATTGGGGGCCTGCTTTTCTCTTCGCCAGTTAATGGCCCGTTTAACAGTTCGGCCCGATATTAGTTTCGGCCTGTCAGCGGCCCTGTGTACATATGGGCCTCTTTCGGCCCGGTGTCGGTGTACTAAGTATTGGGCCATTAGTACCCCATACTTGTGCACGGGCAGTTGTAGCCACACTCGCGGCAAGGCTTGTCGGGGAACAGTTGGAGGTTAACTCAAGCTATCGAAGAAATACTCAAGTCAAAGATCTGAGGATTAGCAGATAAAAAGAGCTGGAATTCGAAAGCCAGCCTCCCCGACAAGATCTTGCCGGGGTGGCCTACGAAGCCCGGCAAGATTCGGCGCCTGGCAAGATTCGTCGCCCGGCAAGATTCTGTTACTATGCCACCGCTTCGACACAGCAACAAGCCTGACATTCTGGGTCCTTCTCTGGATGCGTGGCAATGCGCCAGTGGAGGAGAGCTTAAGCGGTGCTGATGGGATGGCCCCTTTTTCCATCCCCAAGAAAGTGAGGACACCTAAACGGACACCTCACGGTGCATTAAATGCGTTCGTCCTAATTCGTCAGTGGTTAGGTATGATAACCCTGTAGCTACTTTACACCTCAATGTATGTACATTTTGCCACTGTGGTGACCCCTTTGAGCGTATAAAAGGAGGCCCATGGCAACTGCTATAGGGAGAGGATCTTCTGGCCCATTCTGCATGTGTAGCTGCTCTTTGAACGTATTGTTCATTGCAAGCGCTCCTGGAGCCTGGGTTCAAGAACACTCATAATAAAGCAAAGCAGGAGTAGGGTTTTACGCTGATCAGTGGCCTGAACCTGGGTAAAATCGCCCCGCGTCGATCGTTGGTTCTGCTCTTTGTGCATACCTCTCTCCCTGCCGAATCATAAAGGGGTCCCTTGGGGGTCCCATAGGTGTCGCACGCCGACATCTTTGGCACGCCAGGTAGGGGGAATTGAGGGTTGTGCGAACTTGATCCAGTGATCGGCGCCTTAGTTTCTTCATCATCTTCACCATCATGCCACCCAAGAAGAAGAGTGCCGCAACGGCGCAACCATCTACATCCGTTTTGCCTGTGCCCTCGCGTACGGGCGATGGTGTAGATGTAGAGGGAAGAGGTCTAGAGCCTCCACGTCTTTCCGATGATCCAAGCCAGGCGAGCGGTGTCGTTCGCAGCGGCAACGGCAATCCACACACCGCTGGATCCAGAGACAGAGCTGTGCCGCCCACGGGCGGTGCAACAAATTCCAGAGATTGGAGGACGCCTTCTAAGGCTCCGGCGCCGGTGCAAGCGTCACGGCCTTCCCAGGTCGTGTACGATGAGCAGCGTCATGGCGCTGGTGGTTCAGGGTGTCCCCATGAAAAGGCCTCTGCGCATCGATCCCAAGGTGCACAGGCCCAGCATGCACGTCAAACTGCTGGCGGAAGTGGCGCGCGGTCGCGTGACCGTGACGGTGCTCCTTCTAACATTGTTAGGAGTCAAAGCACCTCACGTACATTGCACCTGTTGCCACCGCCTACGCCAGTGGAAGCTTTAGCACGTGCGCAGCTGCTCCTCAATTTTCCTCCTGTTCCAGAGAAGATGGAGGAGTGGCGAGCTACTATCCAGAGCCTCATTGGCTTTGCCAATAAAGATGGGCCACAAGAGGCAGGGCTGTCGGTGTACTAAGTATTGGGCCATTAGTACCCCGTACTTGTGCATGGGCAGTTGTAGCCATACTCGCGGCAAGGCTTGTCGGGGAACAGTTCGAGGTTGACTCAGGCCACCAAGGAAATTCTCAAGTCAAATATCTGAGGATCAGCAGATAAGAAGAGCTGGAATCCGAAGGCCAGCTTCCCTGGCAAGATCTTGCCGGGGTGGCCTGCGAAGCCCAGCAAGATTCGGCGCCCGGCAAGATTCATCACCCGGTAAGATTTTGTTGCTGTGCCACCACTCTAGCACAGCAACAAACCCGACATTCTGGGTCCTTCTTTGGGTGCATGGTGACGCGCCAGTAGAGGAGAGCTTAAGCGGTGCTGATGGGATGGCCCCTTTTTCCATCCCCAAGAAAGTGAGGACACCTAGACAGACACCTCACGGTGCATTAAATGCGTTCGTCCTAATTCGTCAGGGGTTAGGTATGATGACCCTGTAGCTACTTTACACCTCAATGTATGTACATTTTGCCACTGTGGTGACCCCTTTGTGATATAAAAGGAGGTCCAAGGCAACTACTACAGAGGAGGACGATCTTCTGGCCCATTCTGCATGCGTAGCTGCTCTTTGAACGTACTGTTCACTGCGAGTGCTCCTGGAGCCTGGGCTCAAGAACACCGATAATAAAACAAGGTAGGAGTAGGGTTTTATGCTGATTAGCGGCCCGAACCTGGGTAAAATCTCCACGCGTCGATCGTTGGTTCTGCTCTTTGCGCATACCTCTTCCCCCGCCGAATCGTAAAGGGGTCCCTTGGGATCCCGTAGGTGTCGCACGCCGACATCTATGGCATGCCAGGTAGGGGGATTGTAGGGTGTGTGAACCTGATCTAGTGATCGGCGCCTTAGTTTCTTCATCATCTTCATCATCATGCCACCCAAGAAGAAGAGCGCTGAAACGGCGCAACCATCCATGTCCGTTTTGCCTGTGCCTTCGCATACGGGCGATGGCGTGGGTGCAAAAGGAAGAGGATTAGAGCCTCCGCGGCGTTCCGGTGATCCAAGCCAGGCGAGCGGTGTCGTTCGCAGTGGCAGCGGCAACCCACACGCCGCTGGATCCAGAGACGGAGCTGTGTTGCCTACGGGTGGCGCAACAAATTCCAGAGATCGGAGGACGCCTTCTGGAGCTCCCGCACCGGCGCAAGCGTCACGGCCTACCTAGGTCATGCACGACGAGCGACGTCATGGCACTGGTGGTTCAGGGCGTCCCCATGAAAAGGTTTATGCGCATCGATCCCAAGATGCGCGGGCCCAGCATGCACACCGAGCTGCCGACGGAGGTGGCGCGCGGTCGCGTGACCGTGATGGTGCTCCTTCTAACATGGCTAGGAGTCAGAGCACCTCACGTACCTCGCACCTTTCGCCGCCGCCTACACCAGCGGAAGCCTTGGCACGTGCGCAGCTGCTCCTCGATTTCCCTCCTGCTTCGGAGAAGATGGAGGAGTGGCGAGCTACTATCCAGAGCCTTATTGGCTTCGCCAACAAAGATGGGCCACAAGAGGCAGGGCCCTCACAGCGAAGGCCCATCGATCCGGCGTGAGCCGATGTGGAGAAAACCGGAGGTGGTGCAACCGCGGTGCACTCCCCTCCGCGACACCAGCGGCGGGCGACAACCCAGCAGGTTGATCATCGTGATGATGTTTCCACGGCGTCGTCCGATCCACGGATGCGCCATGACCAGCGTCAAGTTCTCCAGGAACAAGGCAAAGAGGACGCTTGAACTACCATCGAGCGGCAACGGGAAGCGCGCTATCAGTCTGATAAGCGCACAGGGCCGGCTGTCGACGAGCCTGCGCCGGGGGACGCAGGAGACTTGCCTTACGAGGTAGGGACTCTAGCGTTTACCCGTGAGCTGCTCCAAGTCCAGTGGCCCAATTCCCGAACCTTCAAGCCAGAGGTCCCGGAGAAATATGACGGCAAGACTCATCGCTCGGAGTTCCTGAGCATTTACACCATTGCGGTGCAGGCTGCCGGGGGCCGAGATGACAAGATACTTGCCAACTACTTCCCGTTGGTGCTCAAACCCAACATCAGGTCGTGGTTGATGCATCTGCCGGAGAATTCTATTTCTTCTTGGTCAGATCTGTGACATCAGTTTGTTGGTGCCTTTGTTGGAGGCCACCAAGCTCCTGGCCAAGAGAGTGATTTGCATATCATCCCTCAGAAGGAGGGCGAATCCCTGCGCAAGTTTATCCAGAGATTCAGCCGGGTGCAGTACAATATTCCTGACGTTCACCCTGCCACTGTTGTTAGCACGTTTCATCAGAACGTGCGTAACCGCAAAATGCGGGAAGAGCTGGCAATGAACAAAGTCAGGAGTATCGCCGAGCTTTACGCTTTGGCCGACAAATGTGCTCGAGCTGAAGAGGGGAGGAAACTCCCCGGCGAGGCTGCTGGCGCGGGGGGCGAATCGGAAGATGAAGACGCTGCGACCCCGTCAAGGAAAGGCCGGCGGCGGAACAAGAAACGCAGAGGCAAGGCCGTGCTTACTGTCGAGGAATCCGGCAACCCCGGCGCCGCCAAGAAGGCCAAGGTTGATGACCCCGGCAAGGAACTTGCCGGGTGCTCATCCTGTCAGGCCTTGGCGGTGGCTGACAAGTCGGAAAGCTCCGGCAAGCAGTATTGCAAGATCCATCGCACCAAGGGCCACGATCTGCAAAACTGTCGGCAAGTTGAACAGCTTGCCGAGAAACAGAGGGCTGAGTATGAAAGGCAAGATAAGGAGAAGGCCCATGACGGTGCTGACGGATCCGGCAAGAAGCGCGGTGGCCGAGGGGGTCACCGCGGCAAGGCCAAGCAACAGAGGGAGAGGCCCGCTCGAGGCCGAGACAAGGAAGAAGATGATGACAAAGAAGACGATGAGTCCAGTGAGCAAGAATTCCAGAAAGCTACAGAGGCTATGTGTATCGATGGGGGCGCCTCACTGCATTCTTCCCACCGTCGACTTAAACAGTGGGTGCGAGAAGTCAATGCAACAGAGCCGTCACCAGATGCATGTAGGCCCCTGAAGTGGTCCAACACGCCTATCATTTTCGACGCCGAGGATCACCCTGATCGCACAACTGCGGTCGGGTGCTTGCCATTGTTGGTCTCACCAACAATCTGCAACCTCAAGGTGATGAAAATACTAGTTGACGATGGGGCCGGGCTGAACCTAATCTCACCAGATGTGCTCAAGAGGCTTCAAATTCCTGATGAAGATCTCGAAGAAACGAGCACATTTCAAGGGGTCAACCCAGGAAGAACCCAGCCAAAGGGCAAGATTACGCTATCGGTGACATTTGGTAGCGAGGTCAACTACAGGACCGAGAAGGTAGTGTTTGATGTCGCCAAGATCCCTATGTCATACAATGGGATCCTTGGTCGGCCAGCGCTGGCTAAGTTCATGGCGGCATCACACTACGCGTATAATGTTTTGAAGATGCCCGGGCCGTTGAGTGTCATTACTATCCATTCCGATAAGAAGGATGCGCTCATCTGTGCCGACCAACTTTACCGGGAAGCAGTTGCAGCACCTGCCGTCAAGGCATCTGCTCCTGCCGCTGGAACTCCCGGGAGGAAGAAGAAGACCGGCAAGAATCTTGACGCGAACTCCGGCAAGCGCACCTCCTCGGAGTGTTGCGCTTCCGTTGAGGATTCACCAGAGAGTTCCACCGGCAAGAACAAGAGATCCAAGGCTGCTCCACCAGAGACCAAGAAGGTGCCCGTCAGGGAGGACAGAACGGGAGGAACTTTCACCATAAGTTCCACCCTAGATGACAAATAGGAAAGCGCGCTCGTTGCCTTCCTGCGGGCGAATGTCGACGTGTTTGCATGGCAACCGTCTGACATCCCCGGTGTTCCCAGGGAGGTAATTGAGCACCACCTTGCTGTCTGTCCTCATGCGCGGCCCGTCAACCAGAGGGTCAGGAAGCAAGCCTTGGAGCGGCAAGAATTGATTGCCGAGGAAATCAGAAAGCTGGAGGCGGCAGGATTGGTCAGAGGAGTGCTTCACCCAACCTGGTTGGCCAATCTGGTTGTAGTGCGCAAGGTGAATGGGAAATGGAGGCTGTGTATCGATTATACAGATATCAATAAAGCCTGTCCAAAAGATCCCTTTCCCTTGCCGCGCATCGACCAAATTGTGGACTCCACTGTTGGTTGTGATCTCCTGTCCTTCCTTGATGCCTACTCAGGGTATCATCAGATCTTCATGGCGAAGGAAGATGAAGAAAAGACCGCATTTATCACCCCATGTGGTACATATTGTTTTATACGAATGCCTTTCGGGTTGAAAAGTGCTGGTTCTACATTTGCGAGAGCGGTCCAAATTGGTTTTGAGCCTCAGCTCCATAGAAATATAGAGGCATATATGGATGATATAGTGGTCAAAACCAAGGACAAAGCGATGCTCATACAAGATTTAGAAGAAACATTTACAAATCTGCGCAAGATCAACTTAAAGCTCAATCCTGAGAAGTGCGTGTTCGGTGTTCCTTTCGGCAAGCTCCTCGGATTCTTTGTATCTTGTCAAGGAATCGAAGCGAACCCCGACAAGATCAAAGCTATTGAGCAGACTGATGCGTCAAGGATGTCCGTCGTCTTGTCGGCTGTGTTGCTGCTCTAAGCAGGTTAATTTCCAAATCTGCTGAGCGCGCCCTGCCCTTTTTCAAAATTTTGAAGAAGGCAGGTCTGATGAAATGGACTCCGGAGGCGGAGGCTGCGCTACAAGATTTGAAGAAATACCTTTCTTCTCCACCGACACTAGTCGCGCCTAAACCACGAGAGCCGTTGCTGCTATATTTGGCAGCAACAAATCAAGTGGTTAGTGCTGCGTTAGTGGCGCAGAGAGAAGCTGATGAGGAAGCAACGCCAGCGGCAGGACCGTCAGGTGACGCGGTAGGATCTTCCCTGGCAAGGGTTGATCCCGGCAAGACAAGATCTGTGCAGTCAGAAGAATCATTGCAGAAGAAAAAGGTGGTGCAGCGCCCAGTTTATTTTGTTAGCTCTCTTTTACAAGGAGCTAGGTCAAGATATTCTGGTGTGCAGAAGTTGCTTTTCGGCATCCTTATGGCCTCGAGGAAGCTGCGCCATTATTTTCAAGCACATGAAATCACCGTCGTCACTCGCTTTCCGTTGCAACGGATTTTGCGAAATCCAGAAGCAACCGACAGGATTGTGGAGTGGGCGTTGGAGTTATCGAGCTTTGGTCTCAAGTTTGAAAGCACTTCGACAATTCAGAGCAGGGCCTTGGCAGAGTTCGTTGCGGAATGGACCCCAACGCCAGACGAGGAGGTTCAAGAAACAATTCTCCCCGGCATGGAAATTGACCAGCAATGGGTTATGTACTTTGACGGGGCTTTTTCGCTGCAAGGCGCCGGTGCTGGCGTGCTGCTTGTCGCACCCACCGAAGAGCACCTCAAGTACGTAGTCCAAATGCATTTTCCCCGGGAGAGTTCGACGAACAACACTGCGGAGTACGAGGGCTTGCTTGCCGGTCTCAGGATCGCGGCAGACCTTGGTATCAAGAAGCTCGTCATCAGAGGCGATTCACAGCTTGTCGTTAGGCAAGTTAATAAGAGTTATCAGAGTCCATTGATGCAAGCCAACGTGGATGAAGTGAGAAAAATGGAATAGCACTTTGACGGTCTGCAAATGGAGCACATCCCTCATGCCGAAAACAGTATTGCTGACGACCTGTCAAAGCGTGCCGCCCACAAGTTGCCTGTGGAACCAGGAACTTTTGTGCTCCATTTGACTCAAACATCCGTGGCTCCATCAATGCGGCATGAAAAGAGGAGAAAGTTGAATTCTGGTCAGTACTACCCGGCAGAGCTCCCGGGAGCCGCTGGCAAGGAAGTTGCCGGGATCAACGACATGCCTGCCAGGGAACAACAGGCTCCAGCAGGGGCTCAGGCCCTTGCCGTCGAGATAAACGTTCCCCCGGCAGAGGAGATGCCTTTAGTCCTAGCTGTCGAACCCCAGGCTCCAGCATGGGCATAGCACATTGTCCATTTCCTTCAAACAGGAGAACTCCCGGAGGAACAGGAAGAAGCGGAGAGAGTAGCCCGTCGGTCTGTTATGTACAAGTTCGTTGACGATGTCCTGTACAGAAAGAGACCAAACGGTGTGAAATTGAAGTGCATTCCTCGGGAGGATGGACTAGAGCTGTTGGCAGAAATACATGGAGGCATATGTGGCTCTCACATAGGATCAAGAGCACTTGTCGGGAAAGCATTCCGGCAATGTTTCTTTTGGCCCACCGCTCTCCAGGATGCAACTGCACTAGTAACTAAGTGTGAAGCGTGCCAGTTTCATTTGAAGAAATCGCATCAACCAGCTCAAGCTCTTCAGACAATCCCTCTCTCCTGGCCATTCCCGGTCTGGGGGCTTGACATACTGGGCCCTTTCCCCCTTGCTACCGGGGACTTTGAGTACTTGTACGTTGCTATCGACAAGTTCACAAAGCGGCCGGAGGTGGAAGCAGTGAGGAAGGTGACAGCACAATCAGCCGTCAAGTTCTTTAAAGGGATAGTTTGCCATTTTGGTGTACCCAATAGGATCATCACCAACAACGGCATGCAATTCACAAGTCGCACCTTCATGCAGTACGTCCAAGACCTTGGCGGCAAAATTTGTTTTGCCTCTGTTGCTCACCCAAGAAGCAACGGCCAAGCGGAGAGGGCCAATGCTGAAGTGCTGCGCGATCTCAGGACCAGAACCTTTGACAGGCTGAAAAAGTGCGGAAGACACTGGATTGATGAGTTGCCGGCGGTTCTTTGGTCAATCAGAACGACACCAAATCGAGCCACCGGCCAGACACCCTTCGCTCTGGTCTATGGAGCGGAAGCAGTTCTCCCCACGGAACTCACGTACGGATCACCTCGAGTGCTCGCTTATGATGAGCTTGAGCAAGAGCAGCTGCGGCAAGATGACGCTGTGCTCCTTGAGGAAAATCATCTTCAGGCTGCTGTGTGAGCTGCACGCTACCAGCAAGCTTTGCGCCGCTACCATAGCCGCAAAGTTCATGCCCGAAGCCTTGAGGAAGGCGACCTTGTTCTTCGACGGATTCAGTCCGCCAAGAATTCAAACAAGTTGACGCCGAAGTGGGAAGGCCCTTATTGGGTAGTACGAGTCACCAGGCCCAGCGCTGTCCGCCTGGAGACCGAAGATGGCGTTCCAGTGAGCAATTCCTAGAATATCGAACATCTTCGCAAGTTCTACCCATAAGCCGCGGTTGCTGGGGGCCCCCGGCAACCACCCTTTTGTACAAGTCTTGCCGGCAAGGCATGTAATCCTTTGTACAAAGCCAGGCGCAGACCCTGAGCGTAGATGAATAAATTTAAGTGTTGTGCATTTCCTTATTGATTTCCATGTTTATATATATATGCATGTGTGTCTAAGATGTTGTGTGACACTTACTCCCGGTAAGTTCTAACGAACCGCCGAGGTTTCATATCTTTATTTTCTCTTCTTTCTTTTTCTCAAAAGACAGAAGGATTCCTCGTACACATTTGCCGGGGGGGGGGGGAAGGGAGATATGAGTACCAGTTGGCGACGTTCAGAATTGACGCTTGCCGGAGGAAGGACAGTGACAGAAAGCTAAGTTCTAAAAACTTAGAACAAGTTTCCTTTATTGCAAAGTTATTTCCTTGGAAGATTTCGACTTTTGTATGGAAAATCTGCACGCGAAGGAACCCTTGCTGTAATCGGTTGCGCCCTTATTTTGTTTCGAGTCCAATCAACAATTTAAGTGGCTGCACTAAGAACGCTAAGGAGTCTTGCCAGCCGCTGCGCCTCCAGCAGGCTGCTGAAGTCCCGCACCCAGCGCTCGCGGCAGGTTGTGCACCGGCAAGTTTTTCAGTAAGCGTAGGATGAACTCCATACATAAAGGAATCAGACAAGGGAGATAGCATGCATGTACCCAAACATAAGCAAGTTATATTACATTAATAAGTCGCCACAGTTCTAACTTAAGACTTAATTGTCTTTGGCATGGAATGACGACGGCAAGAATAGGTGGAGCAGTTAATCTCTGCGCTGGCCTTCGATCCTTTTGATTGAATCCACCTTCTCAAGGATAGGCACGACAAGCTCTTCAAGCGCCTCAAGATTTGCGTCCTTTGGCATGTGGCTAAGCACGTTGGAGAGGTCGATGCCAGGATTGTTATGCGCTACCTTGATAAGTACCTTGCGGAGGACGGCCCGGCAAAGCCGGCGCGACTCGTTGGCCAATTGGGTCGCCCGGTTAGACTGAAGCAACTTCAGAGCATCAATGATGCTTTCGAAGAACATCGTCAACCTGGCACTCGAAGATATCCTTTCCTCGGAAGAATACCTGAAGTTTGACAGGCCCATGGTTGACAGTTCTGCCGGGAGCTTCTCCGCAGTGTCGATGAGACGTCCAGTCCAGATTTTCACCCCCTTCTCGTAATCTACTTGGGCGGCGGCAGCGCTCTTGAGCAGGTTTCTCTCTTCCTGGAGATCTTTGAGCAGGGCCTTCTCGCGAGCCCTGCCAGCCCCGAGAGACTTCTCCAACGTGGTCAGCTTCAATTCCAGAACGGCAATAGCATCATTTGCTGAGGAAAGCTGCTTGGTCTTGTTAGACATGGCAACTTGCATCTCCGCCAGGGTGTGGAGGGTTTTTTCCCTATCACCTTTGAGCGTCGAGAGCTCTTTGCCGTGTTCTTCGAGATCCACTTCCAGTTTCTTTACTTTGTCGCTCAGCTCATTCTTGGCGGCCTCTGCAGCCTCGGCAGCATCGACGGCCTCCTTGAGCTTGCCGGCGTGATCTGCAATTAGAGCTTCGAGCGTCTCTTTGTGTTTCTGCTCCAGCTCCTGGGTCCGCCGCGTGACAAGCTTCTTGATATCTTCATCTTTGCTATGAAGCTTGGCGGCGAGCGCCTACTCATGTGCGGCAAGGTCTTCCTCGTGAGCATCAAGCACAATGCGACGTCCCGTCAGGAGAGCGTCTTCAGTAGTAATTCTTTGCGTAGCTTCCTCTTGTGCCTTCTCCATGTCAGATTGTTTCAGGAGGATTTCTGTCCACTGTTGGCTCACTTGTTCCCGGCCAGCAGTCAACTCTTGGAGGGCCTCGGTGTACCAGACTTGCATTTGTTCGATGTGCCTCTGAAAATCTGCTTCGGCCGCCTCGACAACTGCCATTATGGAATCCGCTTTCTCTTTCCGGGCGCGGTGAAGAGCCTGGAGCTTGTGGAAATTTTTGCCCATGACTTGAAGGAGCTGATCCTCTTCAGATTTGCCGCTGCTAGCGCTTGGATCATCAACAACCTCGAGCCCGGCAGCAGCGATGATTTCTTCATCAAAGACTTCCCCTTCGATCGGTGCCCCAATGCTTGCCGTCCCCGGCAAGTTGACAAACAGGTTCTCGCCAACTTTGAGATATTTGCTGGATGAGGGGACTTTAGATGTTGACGGTTGATCCTCAGCAACCGCCTCACCAGTAGCAGGGGGCTCCGTGGCCGGCGTAGCGCCTGGCGCTCCTGCGGCAGGAATGCCGTCAGTACGGTCACCAGCCTCCTTGCCGCCCTCTTCAGTAGACTCTTTGGCGGGTTCCTCCTGTGCAGTCTTGGCGGCCTCCTCAGCAAAAGCACCGCCGGCTTCTACGGTGGCATCCATGGCAGCCTCGCCGGCAGCGATCTTGTCGGCTTCGGCGGCAACATCCCTGGCGGTATCCTTGATGACAGTGTCGATGTCCATGTCTTCCATCTCAGGGAATTCTAAAGGACAAGGGGGAGAAATAGGATGAGATCAAGATCGAAGTTCAAGAAGACAAAAGAAAGAGAGATAAAGGAAAGAATAGCAAGCGCGCTGAGGCAGTTGGTTACCTGCATCGGGCTGTCGAGAGGTGGCCTCGCCTCTCCCGGCAACTCCGGGGGTAAAATGCCAGCATCCATGGTTGTTGGCTCCTCCTCAACCAAGACAAGCTCGTCGGTGTGATCACTTGCCGGGGACGCGCTTGTGGGCGATGTGGTTGACAGAGGTGGTGCGACGAGGGTATCCCCTGATAACTCCCTTTGTTGGCGTCCTTCTCCTGCAAGCCCAAAGATATCAGCGGCAAGGATAGGAACCTCAACATTCCCCAACCGAAAAGAATAATGAACTTACGCTGGGGGCTGCGTCGAGGACTAAGATTCGGGCTGATGGTGGTAGTTTCCGGCGCACTCACGAAGCCTGCCGAAGGCTCGTCGCCTGTAGAAGTCTTTATCCTCTTCGCCATCCTCTCCATCAAGGTTTCTGCATCACTGCTGGGACAATACAAGCAAGTTAATAAGATTGATCCAGGATTGGAAAATAAAGGCTGTGGCAAGGTACTCACTCTTCCTCTTCTCGCTCCGGACTGAAGCCGGAGATGTCGAAATCGACCTCCGTTGCGGTGTCTATGTGGGGAGGCGGAGGAGGGGTCCTAGGTCGTTTGGCTGTCGCAAGCGCCGGGGGTTGGCGTGTTTCCGTCACCTCAGCTTCCGGTGCGGTAGTGCGAGACAGCCCTGCCGCCTCAGCAGTTGCCGCTGATGTGGGTCTCGCACGCCGCGCAGGTTGCTGTCAAACCCCTTGCCACGACACAGTCTTGCCGGCCGCTTTCTTGCTGGGAGCCTCGCTGCTCGAGGAAGGTTGGCTTGCCGGGATGCCAGATGCAGCCATTCGAAGAACACGCTTTGTCTTCTTCGGGGCTGGGAGCTCTTCTTGCGGTTCTTCTTCAGCTGCGTCTTCGTCGGACGAGCTCTTAGCGGCCGCGCTGCTCTGTTCCCCGGCAGCTTTGTCCTTCCCGACAGGATTTTTCTCCACCACCACCTCTGCATCACTGGTTTCCCATTCTGTGAAGCCGACGCTGCCAGCTTCCGCGGCAAGATTTACCTCCTCCGCCCTAGTGGCGATGTATGCCACCTATTCGTCGGTGGTGGCTCGGATGAAGTCTGCTTCTTCCCGGACATCCCTCTCCGTCAAGTTATCAAAGAACTTCTATGCCTCTTCCTCGGATGGCTCAACCCTTGTCGCGTCGAGACTGTGGGCATTGAACAGTGGCATGGTAGCGATAATTGACCCCAGGGCAGAGTTGTTGCACAGAGGGACAATCCTTGCCGGCAACCGATGCTTGTTGTCGTGCTGGAACAGCTTTTGACGGAGAGCGCCAAGTTGCATAGCAGTCAGATTGTTATTCAACCCGGGGCACAGTCTCATGATGTCTGCTGCGTTTTGGTTTTCCCAAGCTGGTCTTCCTTTATTCTGCAAGGGGGCAATGCGGCGGCGGAGAAAATCGAAGCCAATCATCTCCATTGTTAGCCCGGCAGCTTTCAGGCAAAGAATCCTGGTGGTGGCAATTGTGAGTTTTTCATCTTCAGTAGCAAGACTGCTCCAGCCACTGCCGCGGACCACTTTCTGCTGTCGAGGTAGACAGAACGGATGGGGATCTGTTTCCTTGATCCAGCACCACTCAGCCCGCCATTCGTCCAACTTCTCACGGTAAACCCCTTCTGGGTATATTTCCTTATTCCAAGCCCTTGGAATCCAGGCGATAGAACCAGAGAGGGCCTCTCCTTTTTGGATACGAGGGAAAAAGTAGTGGTGGAAAAGGGCAGTATTGGGAACCACTCCGGCAAAGTTTTCACAAAGGTGAGCAAAGATGGACATGCACAATACCGCATTCGGCGTGAAATCGAGAAGATGGAAGCCGTATGTGTACATAATGTCGTTGAAGAAGTCAGAAAATGAAGGACAGAGCCCGCAATAGAAGTATGCGACGAAAAAGGGATATCTGTCTGACCCACTCTTGGAGCAAGAACCTGGAATCACGCGAGTGGTGGGGTGAGCCTGTGTCTCCCTCGCCCACATGCACTGGTACCGCCTCTTCAAAGCTTCCGCATCAAGCGACGGCGCGAAGACGACATACTTTTTCCGCATCTTCACCAGCTCGCTCTCCAGGACATCGGCTTTCATCTCCTTGCCCTTGCGTTTGCTGGTCTTGGGCGGCATGGTGACTGCAAGGGCGGAAGCCGGGGATGAAGCGGGCATGGAGGCGACGAGCGGATGAGGGAAAGCTTTTCTCTGAGCTCGAGAGAAGGAAAGCAATGGCGACGGCCAGATTGAGAAGAAGAGGGGGAGTAAATAGGCTGTGCCTCTATGGTTTCTCATTTTTTATGGGGAAGGAGCGGGGCCGCCTCTTTTACTCCCCAATGTGAGTGCGCCTCTGCAGGCGTGTTGCAGTTGCAGCTTTTGAGGCACGCTTCCCACGTCGCGCGTTCAGCGCGCGTAGTGGGGGGCACAGTAAACGGGATATTTACGAGCAGTTAATCCCCTGCCACGTGTGCCCGTGCACTGTTTTGGCCTAGCCCAACAACGCCTCGCACTCGTGTGTGGCCTAGGCCCGGGGGCTCCTGTCGGTGTACTAAGTATTGGGCCATTAGTACCCCGTACTTGTGCACGGGCAGTTGTAGCCATACTCGTGACAAGGCTTGTCGGGGAACAGTTCGAGGTTGACTCAGGCCACCAAGGAAATTCTCAAGTCAAAGATCTGAGGATCAGCAGATAAGAAGAGCTGGAATCCGAAGGCCAGCTTCCCCGGCAAGATCTTGCCAGGGTGGCCTGCGAAGCCCGGCAAGATTCGGCGCCCGGCAAGATTCATCACCCGGCAAGATTTTGTTGCTGTGCCATCGCTCTGGCACAACAGTAAACCCAACATTCTGGGTCCTTCTTTGGGTGCGTGGCGATGCGCCAGTAGAGGAGAGCTTAAGCGGTGCTGATGGGATGGCCCCTTTTACCATCCCCAAGAAAGTGAGGACACCTAGACGGACACCTCACGGTGCATTAAATGCGTTCGTCCTAATCCGTCAGGGGTTAGGTATGATGACCTTGTAGCTACTTTACACCTCAATGTATGTACGTTTTGCCACTGTGGTGACCCCTTTGTGATATAAAAGGAGGCCCAAGGCAACTGCTACAGAGGAGGACGATCTTCTGGCCCATTCTGCATGCTTAGCTGCTCTTTGAACGTACTGTTCACTGCGAGCGCTCCTGGAGCCTGGGCTCAAGAACACCGATAATAAAACAAGGCAGGAGTAGGGTTTTACGCTGATTAGCGGCCCGAACCTAGGTAAAATCTCCCTGCGTCGATCGTTGGTTCTACTCTTTGCACATACCTCTCCCCCCGCCGAATCGTAAAGGGGTCCCTTGGGATCCCGTAGGTGTCGCACGCCGACAAGGGCCCTCACAGCGGCGGTCCATCGATCCGACGCGAGCCGATGTGGAGAAAACCGGAGGTGGTGCGACTACGGTGCACTCCCCTCCATGACACCAGCGGCGGTCGACAACCCGGCGGACTGATGGCCGTGATGATGATTCCACGGCGTCATCCGATCCGCGGATGCGCCGCGACCAGCGTCAATTTCTCTGTGAACGAAGCAAAGAAGACGCTCGAACTACCATCAAGCGGCGACGGGAAGCACGCTATCAATCTGATAAGTGCGCAAGGCCCGCTGTCGATGAGCCTGTGCCAGGGGACGCAGGTGACTTACCTTACGAGGTAGGTACTCCAGTGTTTACCTGTGAGCTGCGGCAAGTCCAGTGGCCCAATTCCTGAACCTTCAAGCCAGAGGTCCCGGAGAAATACAATGGCAAGACTCACCCCTCGGAGTTCTTGAGCATCTACACCATTGCGGTGCAGGCTGCCGGGAGCCGAGACGACAAGATACTTGCCAACTACTTCCCATTGGTGCTCAAACCCAACGTCAGGTCGTGGTTGATGCATCTGCCGGAGAATTCTATTTCTTCTTGGTCAGATCTGTGCCATCAGTTTGTTGGCGCCTTTGTTGGAGGCTACCAAGCTCCTGGCGAAGAGAGTGATCTGCATATCATCCCTCAAAAGGAGGGTGAACCCCTACGCAAGTTCATCGAGAGATTTAGCCGGGTGCAGTACAATATTCCTGATGTTCACCCCGCCGCTGTTGTTAGCGCGTTTCATCAGAACGTGCGTAATCGCAAAATGCGTGAAGAACTGGCAATGAACAAGGTCAGGAGTATTGCCGAGCTTTACGCTTTGGCCGACAAGTGCGCTCGGGCTGAAGAAGGGAGGAAACTCCCTGGCGAGGCTGTTGGCGCAGGAGGCGAATCGGAGGATGAAGACGCTGCAACCTTGTCAAGGAAAGGCCGACGGCGGAACAAGAAACATAGAGGCAAGGCTGTGCTTGCTGTCGAGGAATTCGGCAACCCCGGCACCGCTAAGAAGGCCAAGGTTGACGACCCCGGCAAGGAAGTCACCGGGTGCTCTTCCTGCCAGGCCTTGGCGGTGGCCGACAAGACGGAAAGCTCCGGCAAGCAGTATTGCAAGATCCATCGCACCAAGGGCCACGATTTCCAAAACTGCCGGCAAGTTGAGCAGCTTGTTGAGAGGCAGAGAGCTGAATATGAAAGGCGAGATAAGGAGAAGGCCCATGACGGTGTTGAGGGGTCCGGCAAGAAGCGCGGTGGCCGAGGGGGTCATCGCGGCAAGGCCAAGCAACAGAGAGAGAGGCCCGCTCGAGGCCGTGACAAAGAAGAAGGTGATGACGATGACGAAGATGATGAGTCCAGCGAGCAAGAATTTCAGAAAGCTACAGAGGCCATGTGTATTGACGGAGGCGCCTCGTTGCATTCCTCCCACCGACGGCTTAAGCAGTGGGTGCGAGAGGTTAATGCAACGGAGCCCTCACTAGATGCATGTAAGCCCCTGAAGTGGTCCAACACGCCTATCATTTTCGACGCCGAGGATCACCCTGATCGTACAACCGCGGTCGGATGCTTGCCATTGTTGGTTTCACCGACAATCCGCAACCTCAATGTGACGAAAATGCTAGTTGACGGTGGGGCCGGGCTGAACCTAATTTCGCCAGATGTGCTCAAGAGGCTCCAGATCCCTGATGAAGATCTCGAGGAAATGGGCACGTTTCAAGGGGTCAATCCAGGAAGAACCCAGCCAAAAGGCAAGATCACGCTACCGGTGACATTTGGTAGCGAGCTTAACTACAGGACAAAGAAGGTGGTGTTTGATGTCGCCAAGATCCCTATGTCATACAATGGGATCCTTGGTCGCCCAGCGCTGGCTAAGTTTATGGCGGCATCACACTACGCGTACAATGTGCTGAAGATGCCCGGGACGTTGAGTGTCATCACTATCCACTCTGACAAAAAGGATGCGCTCATATGTGCCGACCAACTCTACCGGGAAGCAGTTGCATCACCTGCTGTCAAGGCATCTGCTCCTGCCGCTGGAACTCCCGGGGGGAAGAAGAAGACCGGTAAGAATCTTGGCGCAAACTCCGGCAAACGCACCTCCTCGGAGTGATGTGCTTCCGTTGAGGACGCACCAGAGAGTTCCACCGGCAAGAACAAGAAATCCAAGGCTGCTGCGCCAGAGACCAAGAGGGTGTCCGTCAGGGAGGACGGAACGGGAGGAACTTTCACCATAAGTTCCACCCTAGATGACAAATAGGAAAGCGCGCTCATTGCCTTCCTGTGGGCGAATGTCGACATGTTTGCATGGCAACCGTCTGACATCCCCGGTGTTCCCAGGGACGTAATTGAGCACCACCTTGCTGTATGTCCTCACGCGCGGCCCGTCAAGCAGAAGGTCAGGAAGCAAGCCTTGGAGCGGCCAGAATTCATTGCCGAAGAAATCAGGAAGCTTGAAGTGGCAGGATTGGTCAGAAGAGTGCTTCACCCAACGTGGTTGGCTAATCCAGTTGTAGTGCGCAAGGCGAATGGGAAATGGAGGCTGTGTATTGATTATACAGACATCAATAAAGCCTATCCAAAAGATCCTTTTCCCTTGCCGCGCATTGACCAGATTGTGGACTCTACCGCTGGATGTGACCTACTGTCATTCCTTGATGCCTACTCAGGGTATCATCAGATCTTCATGGCAAAAGAAGATGAAGAAAAGACCGCATTTATCACGCCATGTGGTACGTATTGTTTTATACGAATGCCTTTCGGGTTGAAAAGTGCTGGTTCTACATTTGCCAGAGCGGTCCAAATTGGTTTTGAGCCTCAACTCCATAGAAATATGGAGGCATACATGGATGACATAGTGGTCAAAACCAAGGACAAAGCAACGCTCATACAAGATCTAGAAGAAACATTTACAAATCTGCGCAAGATCAACTTAAAGCTCAATCATGAGAAGTCTGTGTTTGGTGTTCCTTCCGGCAAGCTTCTCGGGTTCTTTGTATCTCAACGGGAGATCGAAGCAAAACCCGACAAGATCAAAGCTATTGAGCGGATTGAAGTGCCAAGACGCATCAAAGATGTGCGTCATCTTGCCGGCTGCGTTGCTGCCCTAAGCAGGTTTATTTCCAAGTCTGCTGAGCGCGCCCTGCGCTTTTTCAAATTTTTGAAGAAGGCAGGTCCAATGAAATGGACTCCGGAAGCGGAGGCTGCGCTGTAAGGTTTGAAGAAATACCTTTCTTCTCCGCCGACACTAGTCGCGCCTAAACCACAAGAACCATTGCTGCTGTATCTGGCAGTGACAAATCAAGTGGTTAGTGTTGCGTTAGTGGCGCAGAGAGAAGCTGATGAGGAGGCAACACCAGTGGCAGGACCACCAAGTGACGTGGCGGGATCTTCCCCGGCAAGGGTTGATCCCGGGAAGACAGGATCTGCGTAGTCAGAAGAACCAGTGCAAAAGAAAAAGGTGGTGCAGCGCCCAGTTTATTTTGTTAGCTCTCTTTTGCAAGGAGCTAGGTCAAGATACTCTGGTGTGCAGAAGTTGCTCTTCGGCCTCCTTATGGCCTCGAGAAAGCTGCGCCATTATTTTCAAGCACATGAAATCACCGTCGTCACTCGCTTTCCGTTGCAACGGATTTTGCGAAATCCAGAAGCAACTGGCAGGATTGTGGAGTGGGCGTTGGAGTTGTCGAGCTTTGGTCTCAAGTTTGAAAGTACTTCAACAATTCAGAGCAGAGCCTTGGTAGAGTTCATTGCGGAATGGACCCCAACGCCAGACGAAGAAGTTCAAGAAACAATTCTCCCCGGCAAGGAAATTGATCAAGAATGGATTATGTACTTTGACGGGGCTTTCTCACTGCAAGGCGCCGGTGCTGGCGTGCTACTTGTCGGACCCACCGGAGAGCACCTCAAGTATGTAGTACAGATGCATTTTCCTCGGAAGAGTTCGACAAACAACACTATGGAGTACGAGGGACTGCTTGCCGGTCTCAGGATCGCGGCAGACCTTGGTATCAAGAAGCTCGTCATCAGAGGTGATTCGCAGCTTGTTGTCAGGCAAGTTAACAAGAATTATCAGAGTCCATTGATGCAAGCTTACGTGGATGAAGTGAGGAAAATGGAAGAGCTCTTTGACGGTTTGCAAATGAAGCACATTCCTCGTGCTGAGAACAGTATTGCTGACGACTTGTCAAAGCGCGCTGCCCTCAAGTTGCCTGTGGAACCAGGAACTTTTGTGCTCCATTTGACTCAACCATCTGTGGCGCCATCAATGCGACAAGGAAAGAGAAGAAAGTTGAATTCTGGACAGTACTTTCCGGCAGAGCTCCCTGGAGCCGCCGGCGAGGAACTTGCCGGGATCAGCGACAAGCTTGCCGGGAAACAACAGGCTCCGGCGGAACCTCATGTTTTCGCTGTCGAGACAAATGTTCCCCTGGCGGAAGAGATGCCTTTAGTCCTAGCTGTCGAGCCCCAGGCTCCAGCATGGGCACAGCACATTGTCCATTTCCTTCAAACAGGAGAACTCCCTGAGGAACAGGAAGAGGCGGAAAAAGTAGCCCGTCGGTCTATTATGTACAAGTTCGTCGATGACGTCCTGTACAGAAAGAGACCAAACGGTGTAAAATTGAAGTGTATTCCTCGGGAGGATGGACTAGAGCTGTTGGCAGAGATACATGGTGGCATATGTGGTTCTCACATAGGATCAAGAGCACTTGTCGGCAAAGCATTCCGGCAAGGTTTCTTTTGGCCACTGCTCTCCAGGATGCAACTGCACTAGTAACCAAGTGTGAAGCGTGCCAGTTTCATTCAAAGAAATCACATCAGCCAGCTCAAGCTCTTCAGATGATCCCTCTCTCCTGGCCATTTTCGGTCTGGGGGCTCGACATACTGGGCCCCTTCCCCCGTGCTACCGGGGGCTTTGAGTACTTGTACGTTGCGATCGACAAGTTCACAGAGTGGCCGGAGGTGGAAGAGGTGAGAAAGGTGAGAGCACAATCAGCCATCAAGTTCTTTAAAGGAATAATTTGCCGTTTTGGTGTGCCCAACAGGATCATCACCAACAACGGCACGCAATTCACAAGTCGCACCTTCATGCAGTACGTCCAAGACCTTGGCCGCAAAATTTGTTTTGCCTCTGTTGCTCACCCGAGAAGCAACGGCCAGGCAGAGAGGGCTAGTGCTGAAGTGCTGCGCGGTCCCAGGACCAGGCTGAAAAAGTGCGGAAGACGCTGGATTGATGAGTTGCCGGCGGTTCTTTGGTCAATCAGAACGACACCAAATCGAGCCACTGGCCAGACACCCTTCGCTCTGGTCTACGGAGCGGAAGCAGTTCTCCCCACGGTACTCATATACGGATCACCTCGAGTACTCGCTTATGATGAGCTTGAGCAAGAGCAACTACGGCAAGATGAAGATGTGCTCCTTGAGGAGAATCATCTTCAGGCTGCTGTGCGAGCTGCACGCTACCAGCAAGCTTTGCGCCGCTACCATAGCCGCAAAGTTCATGCCTGAAGCCTTGAGGAAGGCGACCTTGTTCTTCGACGGATTCAGTACGCCAAGAATTCAAACAAGTTGACGCCCAAGTGGGAAGGCCCTTATCGGGTAGTACGAGTCACCAGGCCCGGCGCTGTCCGCCTGGAGACCGAATATGGTGTTCCAGTGAGCAACTCCTGGAATATCGAGCATCTTCGCAAGTTCTGCCCATAAGGCGCGGTTGCCGGGGGCCCCCGGCAACCACCTTTTTGTACAAGTCTTGCCGGCAAGAAGGATTCCTCGCGTGCACGTTTGCCAGGGGGGAAGGAAGATATGAGTACCGGTCGGCGATGTTCAGAATTGACACCTTACCGGAGGAAGAACAGCGACAAAAAGCTAAGTTCTAAAACTTAAAGCAAGTTTCTTTTATTACAAAGTTATTTCCCTTAGACGATTTCGACTTTTGTATGGAAAACCTGCACGCGAAGGAACCCTTGTCGTAATCGGTTGCGCCCTTATCTTGTTTCGAGTCCGCTCAACAATTTAGGTGGCTGCACTTAGAACGCCAAGGTGCCTTGCCGGCCGCTGCACCTCCAGCAGGCTGCTGAAGTCCCGCATCCAGCGCTCGCGGCAGGTTGCGCGACGGCAAGTTTTCAATAAGCGTAGGGTATACTCCGTACATAAAGGAATCAGACAAGGGAAATAGCATGCATATACCTAAACATACACAAGTTATATTACATCAATAAGTTGCCGCGGTTCTAACATAAGACTTGATTGTCTTTTGGCATGGAATGGTGGCGACAAGAGAAAATGAGGCAGCTAGTCCCTGCGTCGGCCCTCGATCCTCTTGATTGAATCCACCTTCTCGAGGATGGGCGCGACAAGCTCCTCAAGTGCCCTGAGATCTGCATCCTTCGGCAAGTGGTCGAGCACATTGGTGAGATCAAGGCCAGGGTTATTATATACCACCTTGACGAGTACCTTGTGGAGGACGGCCCGGCAAAGTTTGTGGGATTCGTTGGCCAGTTGGGTCGCTCGGTTGGACTGTAGCAGCTTCAGAGCGTCAACGATGCTTTCGAAGAACATGGTCAACCTGGCACTCGAAGATATCCTTTCTTCGGTGGAATACCTGAAGTTTTGCAGGCCATCCTGCCCCATGGTTGACAACTGTGCAGTGAGCCTCTCCGCGGCGTCGACAAGGCGATCAGTCCAGATTTTCACTCCCTTTTCATAGTCAATTTGGGCGGCGGCAATGCTCTTAAGCAAGTTCCTTTCTTCCTGAAGATCTCTGCTTAGGGCCTTCTCGCGGGCCCTGCCGTCCTTGAGGGATTTCTCCAGCGTGGTCAGCTTTAGCTTCAGATCGGCAATGGCATCATTGGCTGAAGTGAGCTGCTTGGTCTTGTCGGACATGGCAACTTGCATCTCCGCCAGGCTGTGGAGAGTTTTCTCCCTGTCCCCTTTGAGCGTCGAGAGCTCCTTGCCGTGTTCTTCAAGATCCACCTCCAGCTTCTTCACTTTGTCGCTCAGCTCGTTCTTGGCGGCCTCTGCAGCCTCGGCAGCATCGACGGCCTCCTTGAGCTTGCCGGCGTGATCTACAGTTAGAGCTTCGAGTGCCTCCCTGTGCTTCTGCTCCAGCTCCTGGATCCGCTGCGCGACAAGCTTGTCGATTTCCTCATCTTTGCCGCGAAGTTTGGAGGTGAGCGCCTCTTCACGCATGACAAGATCTTCCTCGTGAGCGTCAAGCGCAATGCGACGCTCCGTCAGGAGAGCATCTTCGGCGACAGTTCTTTGTGCAGCTTCTTCATGAGCTTTCTCCAGGTCAGATCATTTCAAGAGGATCTCTGTCCAGTTTTGGCTCACTTGTTCCCGGCTGGCAGTCAACTCTTGAAGGGCCTCGGCGTACCAAACTTGCATTTGCTCGACACGCTTCTGAAAATCTGCTTCGGCTGCCTCGACAACTGCCATTCTGGAATCTGCTTTCTCTTTCCGAGCACGGTGGAGTACTTGGAGTTTGCGGAAATATTCGCCCATGGCCTGGAGGAGCTGATCCTCTTCAGATTTGCGACTGCTGGCGCTTGGATCATCAACAATCTCAAGCCCGGTAGTGGCGATGATTTCTTCATCAAAGACTTCCCCTCTAGTCGACGTTTCAATGTTTGCCGTGCCTGGCAAGTTGATGAATAAGTTGTCACCAACCTTGAGATATTTGCTTGATGAGGGGGCTTCGGATGTCGATGGTTGGTCCTCGACGTTCGTCTCGCCAGTGGCTGGGGGCTCTGTGGCCGATGTAGCGCCTGGCGCTCCTGCGGCAGGAATGCCGTCAGTGTGGTCATCAGTTTCCTCACCAGCCGTCTCGGCAGATTCCTTGGTGGTTTCCTCGGCAACATTTTTGCCGGCCTCGACAATGGCGTCTTTGGCGGCCTCGCTAGCGGCAATCCTGTCAGCTTCGGCGGTGGCGTCTCTGGTGGTCTCTTCAATGACAACGTCGACATCCATGTGTTCCATCACAGGGAATTCTGGAGGACGAAGGAAGGAAACCAAATAAGATTAAGATTGAAGTTCAAGAAGACAAAAAGGAAATAAAGATAAAGAAAAGGATAACAAGCGCTCCAAGGCAAGCAGTTACCTGCATCGAGTTGTTGGGATGAGGCTTCGCCCTTCCCGGCAATGTTGGTTGCCGGGGAAATGTTGCTGGTATCCATGTATACCGGCTCTTCCTCAACCAGGATAGTCTCGTCAGTGGTAACTCTTGCCAGGGATGCACTTGTGGGCGGCACGGTTGATGAAGGCGGCACGTCAGGGGTGGTTTCCACCTCTACCTGTTGCTTTTCTTCTGCTGCAAGCCCGAAGATATCAGCGGCAAGGGTAACAACCTCAGCGCCCGTCAGCGGAAAACGAGTGGAGAACTCACACTGGGGGCTGCGCTGGGGGCTGCATTGAGGGCTGAGCTCCGGGCTGACGACGATAATTTCCAGCGCGCTCGTAGAGCCAGTCGGGGGCTCGTCGCCCGTGGAAGTTCTCGACCTCTTCGCCGCCCTTTCCACCAAAGTTTCTGCATCACTGCGGAGACGAGACAAAGCAAAGTTATGAGATTACTCCAAAGTTTGGAAGATAAAGGCTGTGGCAGGATACTTCCTCTTCCTCTTCTCGCTTCGGGCTAAAGCCGGAGATGTCGTAATCGACCTCCGTTGTAGTGTCCGTGTGAGGAGGCAGAGGAGGGGCCTTGGTCGCTTAGCTGTGGCAGGCGCAGGGGGTTGGCGTGATTCTGCCACCTTAGCCTCCGGTGCGGTTGTGTGGGACGCTCCTGCCGCTTTCGTAGTTGCCATAGGTGCGGGCCTCGCACGATGCGCAGGTTGCTGATGAACCCCTTGCCGCGGCGCAGCCTTGCCGGCCGCCTTCTTGCCGGGAGCTTCACTGCTCGAAGAAGGTTGGCTTGCCGGGATGCCAGAAGCAGCTTTTCGAAGGACGCGCTTGGTTTTCTTCGGAGCTGGGGGCTCCTCCTGTGGCTCTTCTTCGGCTACGTCTTCGTCGGACGAGCCCTCAGCGGCCGCGCTGCTCTGTTCCCCGGCAGCCTCAGCCTCCCCGGCAAGATTTTCTTCCACCACAACCTCCGTGTCACTGGTTTCCCATTCTGTGAAACCGACGCTGCCGGCCTCCGCGGCAAGATTCGCTTCCTCCACCCTGGAGGCAATATATGCCACTTCTTCGTCAGTGGTGGCGCGAATGAGGCCCATCTCTTCTTGTATGGCTTTCTCCGACAAGTTGTCGAAGAACTTTTGTGCTTCCTCCTCGGTTGGTTCAGCCCAAGTCGCGTCAAGGCCATGGGCGTTGAACATTGGCATGAAGGCAATGATCGACCCCAGCGCGGAATTGTTGCACAAAGGAACAATTCTTGCCGGCAACTGATGTTTGTCATCACGCTGGAAAAGCTTGTGGTGAAGAGCGCCGAGCTGCATGGTCGTCAGATTGTTATTCAATCCCGGGCGCAGCCTCATGATATCCGCTGTGTTCTGGTACTCCCAGGCTGGTCTTCCCGTGCTCTGTAGGGGGGCGATGCGGCGGCGGAGGAAATCGAAGCCGATCATCTCCATTGTAAGCCCGGCAGCTTTCAGGCAAAGGATTCTGGTGGTGGCGATTGTGAGCCTCTCGTCCTCTGCGGCGAGATCGCTCCAGTCGCTACCGCGGACCACCTTCTACTGTCGGGGCGAGCAGAACGGATGAGGATCTTCTTCCTTGATCCAGCACCACTCAGACCGCCATTCGTCCCACTTCTCGCGTTGTACTCCATCCGGGTATATCTCCTTATTCCAAGCCCGTGGAATCCAGGCGATGGAACCGGAAAGGGCCTCCCCCTTTTGGATGCGAGGAATAAAATAATGGGGGAAAATGGCGGTGTTGGGAATTACTCCGACAAAGTTTTCGCAAAGATGGGCGAAGATGGACATGCACATTACGGCGTTCGGCGTGAAATCAAGAAGGCGGAAGCTGTATGTGTACATAATATCGTTGAAGAAATCAGAGAATGGAGGACAGAGTCCGCAATAGAAATAAGCGGTGAAGAAAAGATATCTGTCAAGGGCACTCTTGGAACAAGAACCTGGAATCACACTCGTTGCGGGATGAGCTTGTGTCCCCTTCGCCCACATACACTGGTATCAGTTCTTCAAATCCCTCGCATCGAGCGTCGGAGCGAAGACGACGAACTTCTTTCGCATCTTCACCAGTTCGCTCTCTGGGACATCGGCCTTCGTCTCTTTGCTCTTGCCTTTGGACTTGCTAGCCTTGGGCGGCATGGTGATTGCGAGGGCGGAGGCTGAGGATCGAGCGAGAGCGGAAGCGAAGGGCGGATGGGGAGAAGTCTGGCTCTGAGCTCGGGAGGGGAAGATAATGGCGGAATCCAGATTGAGAAGAAGAAGGGGGTAAATAGGCTGCAGCTCTGCAGTTTCTCTTTTTATGGGGAAAGGGTGAAGCCGCTTCTTTTACTCCCCAATGAAAATACGCCTCTACAGGCACGCTGCAGTTGCAGCCTTTCAGCGCACGCTTCCCACGTCGCGCATTTAGCGCGCGTAGTGGGGGGCACAGTAAGCGGGATATTTACGAGCAGTTAATTCCCTACCACGTGTGCCCGTGCACTGTTTGGGCCTAGCCCAACAACGCCTCGCACTCGTGTGTGGCCTAGGCCCGGGGGCTCCTGTCGGTGTACTAAGTATTGGGCCATTAGTACCCCGTAGTTGTGCACGGGCAGTTGTAGCCACACTCGCGGCAAGGCTTGTCGGGGAACAGTTGGAGGTTAACTCAAGCTATCGAAGAAATACTCAAGTCAAAGATCTGAGGATCAGCAGATAAAAAGAGCTGGAATCCGAAAGCCAGCCTCCCCGGCAAGATCTTGCCGGGGTGGCCTGCGAAGCCCGGCAAGATTTCACGCCCGGCAAGATTCGGCGCCCGGCAAGATTCGGTGCCTGGCAAGATTCTGTTACTATGCCACTGCTTCAACACAGCAACAAGCCTGACATTCTGGATCCTTCTCTGGATGTGTGGCAACGCGCCAGTGGAGGAGAGCTTAAGCGGTGCTGATGGGATGGCCCCTTTTTCCATCCCCAAGAAAGTGAGGACACCTAAACGGACACCTCACGATGCATTAAATGCGTTCGTCCTAATCCGTCACTTTACACCTCAATGTATGTACATTTTGCCACTGCGGTGACCCCTTTGTGCGTATAAAAGGAGGCCCATGGCAACTGCTACAGGGAGAGGATCTTCTGGCCCATTCTGCATGTGTAGCTGCTCTTTGAACGTACTGTTCATTGCAAGTGCTCCTGGAGCCTGGGCTCAAGAACACTCATAATAAAGCAAAGCAGGAGTAGGGTTTTACACTGATCAGCGGCCCGAACCTGGGTAAAATCGCCCCGCGTCGATCGTTGGTTCTGCTCTTTGTGCATACCTCTCTCCCTGCCGAATCATAAAGGGGTCCCTTGGGGGTCCCATAGGTGTCGCACGCCGACACCCGGTTTCACTTTCGGATATTTAAAGGCCCGAGCTGCATCTGGGCCTAATTCTGGTCCGTAGTGACTTTTGGCCTCTTAATGGCCCGTAGTCTTCATGGATACATTTTAGCCCAAACTGCCTATCGGCCCGTAAAAGGCCCTTGATAGTGTTGGGCCTAATTTCGGCCCGCTATGCAATCGGCCTGCTTCCAGCCCATCCTGAAATTGGGCCCACCAAGGCCCAACAACATTTCGGCCTATTAATGGCCCGCCATATCACTGGGCCATAATGGGCCGATGTATATTCCAGCCTGCTGTCGGCCCGTGATTTGTTCGACACAATTCAGGCTCAATCTACATTTCAGCCTGTTAAAAGCCCATTTTATTTTCTGTCCCAATTAAGGCAAGCGCTTTACTCGGCCTTTTAAAGCCCTAAACTAATAGAGGGCCAGATTAAGTCTAGGCCTACTAAAGGCCCAAGATGATTGTAGGCCCATGGTTCGGCCCATTCATAGTGATTGGCGGCCGGCCAGTTTTAGTACCAATTTTTTTTATATAAACCTAATGTATTGGCTAATTGCGCTTCGATCGAATATTACGACCTTTTCTCAGAGCGACGACAGAACATACAACAAATAAATTACAGCATTGTGATGAAGAATAAACCTAGACTATACAACAAAGAAATTACAGCATATTACATCCCCTGGGCATCAAAGTTCGCCGCCAGTGATAATAAAGGGTAACCAGACAGCAGATTCCATACACTGGGCAGGTCGCCACCAGTGGAAGTAAACACGCCGACAAAATAATAGATAGAACCGACATCACTTCACCACAGTTCAAGAAAGGTTAGCCCTGCCCAGGAGCTACAGTGCAAGCAGCTTAGCAACCTGATGAGACTACGCTTGTTTGACGCTTATATCCACCAACTCAAGCTGCATAGCATCAATAGACATTCTGTACTTATGGTTAATCTTGCATAGAGATTGGAGTTCCAGTCGGATTTGAGTGGAAGCATGTCTATCTGCTTGAACTTCAGATTGAAGTCGAACAGATTCAGGTGGCGACTTCATCGACCTTGTGTCACTGCTATTAGTTAGTAAGTTCGACACTACATCAAGACATGACTTTGGGGTTGTATCGCTATCCTCAAGATGTGTTGCGTTCTTCTGTGGAATATATGTTGGAGGGACAAGCAATGGGTTCGTCTCACTATCATTGTGGTAGTTCTTCCTAGCATAAGTGATGTCACCCTGAAAGAGAAACAAGTAGGTAGATAACATGTTTTGCACGTATTAGCATCAGTGCTGTCAATTCATCTCATTTTCTTAGTCAGAAATAAAGACACTGTTTAAAATAGCATTAACATAATAGGCATTGTTCATAGTTAAGACGGCAGGAAATAGCATTGTGCAGGAGCAGCCAGCTTCACCACACCACTAGATTACAGATCAAGAACACAAGCATACATGTAGTGCTAAACAACGTATAAGCATGAATGGTGAGTGTACTATCAATTTATACCATTTCAGATTGGTAAATAAAGAGACATGATTTAAATAACATTAACATAATATAGCATTGTTCATAACTAAGACATAGCATGATATGACATTGTGCTGGAGTTGGTAGTTTCACCACACCACTGGATTACAGATAAGAACACAAGCATACATGCAGTGCTAAAGAAGATAACTTGCTATGTTTAGTTTAATTTACATGGTATGAATAAGGAACTAGGTTGTGCAACTAAAAACTAAAATTGAGAAGGACAAACTTATGTTTATGTACTTCTTCATAATAAACTTTGAACATGCAATTTGATGCAGATGAGAAAAATAAATAGCATTTGCAGTCATAGCTATCCAAATATACACAACAAATTTTGAAGGCTTGAGGAGGACAAACTTACGTTAGTAGTGAAGACCGGCTCTATAAAGCCCTTGTCCATATTGATGGGGGGGGGGGGGGGGGCAATTCAAGAACTTTACCACAGACTTGTTTAAGAGCATTGCCTTTATTCTACATTTTGTAAGAGTAATATAGATGTGATAATATAGGAACAAATGGCGATTATTAAAGCTAGATGCAGACATAAATGTAGTAAAACATACATGCAAAAGGCACTGACAAGAGCAATGCAGAGCTAAACTTCTTCAGTAGCATTGGTTTTATTCAATATTTTGGCAATAGTAAATATAGATATGATGTGTAGAAAATGGAGGGCAAGGGAATAAGCTGCAAAGTGTACATGAACAACTAGCTGACAATATAAGTACAATGATGAAGGACAACAGATACTTACAAGAACAATGCAGAGCAAAACTTCTACATAAGCATTGGGTTTATTCTACATTAATGTAAGCATTAATATAGATCTGATAATTTGGAGCGAACAGTGGATAAGCAAGCTATAATGCACAATGATGTCACATAATGCACCAGGTATGAATGTAAGTACAACGATAGGACAACAGGTACTAACAAGAGCAAAGCAGCGAGCAGCATAGTTGCGATATCTTAGGTTTTGCGTCGCTGGTTCTATCACCAATATAAGTGGGGTGCTATCTGATTTCTCCGGTACCACCACCTTTTTCAAGGACTTTGCTTGTACTCCCTCAGGTTCTGTAATTATCCTCTTGCTTTTGGATGTCTGAAACACAAGAACAACATTTGAATGGAAAAAAACATGGTACTCCCTCCGTCCAAAAAAGCTTGTCCCAAGCTTGTGCATTGAATGAATGTATTTAGCACTAACTTGGTGCTAGATACATCCATTTGAGGGACAAGCTTTTTCGGACAGAGGGAGTATGACGACAAATGGAATAGGTATTGATAATGGATGGGCATGGCATCTTCACATATATCATGAGTAAACTAAGCAGATGGCGGTGCAACGAAACAGAAGAAATGCAAGACACCTTATGCACGATACGTGCAACCAATAAAACCTTGCCAAATTAGAACAGGCACCTTATTGGGTGAACAGGATAGGCCATATGCCTTTGACTCCTGGAGCTCAGAATAGTCATTAGGATCATATGCTGAATACGAATCTGTAGGTCGGGAGCATGTGGGTTTCATTGCATCCAGAATGGACCTAAATCCCTTGATGCCAAGTTTGTTACCCATTGAACTGTCTGCAATATTCTTCTGATGTGCGCATTCTTATATTCATTGTGATTACGTACAATATCTGAGAAGCATGAAAACATATATAGTAGTGAGATTATCTTTGTAATGAAGAGGATATTCTAATATAATAGGGGCTCCCTGTAAACCCTTGTGTGCTATCAGTGGATTCTGATGAGAGAGCCCATGTGTGCTGTAATATGGTGCGTAGATTAATATAATATGGCACAACTACACGAAAAATAGGCTCCCTGTTGGGAGCTCCAGATGTAAGGATAGTTGGTTGATGATAGGTTCATAATATACTGTATAGAAAGTTTATTGCCAAACCATGATAACGAGAGCGCACAGCCACTAGGCAGATCGTAGTGTAGATAAAAGGGGTACACCATAACAATCATAAATAAATCGGGAAAGCGGAACTGGCTGGAAAATACGGGGTTGTATTACCACTACTAATATAAAGCCTATCGATCACCTACAGGCCAGCTCTATTCATCTAAAGGCGCACTACTGTTACTATCAGTCTAGTCTATCAAAGACCGCATAGCTCCCACCATTTCCTGGATATTATGGCAGACCAACTCGAAGTGCTGAAATCATGTAGCATAAGCGGCCCAATAGAGCCGTCGACTGCAGATGTCCCTGCTCCCCTTCCTGACAAGGAACATACCGTACTTACTAAAGAAGAATAGAAGAGGAACATGTTAAAGAATAAAAGGGGAAGCATATTATTGAGATTCCGCTTCTTTCTCTATAATGTTGGTTGCCCACCCATGATGAATTAGAGAGCCCAAATAAATGCCATTCCATGATGTCTCTCTATATGTGGCCACATGCATTTGGAAACTCAAGTGGGAGCATTAGCTGACCAATTAAATGTGTGTCTGTTAACTAATGTCAGTATCATATCACATTCGTATTTGAAGAAGTAAGATTTGGACGTATGATTCGTGTGTTGTTTAGCTTCAAGAGTGGACTACTGCTAGTACGACACAATGCACCTACACAGATCATGGTGTAGATATAATGGGAAAACCCTAAGTATCATGAGTAAAATCAGGAAAGTGGAACTAGTTGGAAAATATGTGCTAGTATTGCCGGAATGGCTAGAAAGGCTTCGAATACCAGCTCTCTATAACTGAAGGCGCAGTACTGTTACTATCAGTATAACTCTCAAAGGTGACACAACTCCCATCATTTACTGGATATTACGACAGACCAACCCGAAGAGTTGAAAGCGTCCATGACAAGCGACCGAATAGACCTGTACACTGCAAATTGACAAGTGACCGAATTGACCTGTACACTGCAAATGTCCGTGCTCCTCTTCACTACAAGGAACATACTGTACTACTATTATACTCCCTCTGTTCCTAAATACAAGTCTTTGTAGAGATTCCACTATGGATCACATATGGATGTATATAGATACATTTTAGAGTGTAGATTCACTCATTTTGCTCCGTATGTAGTCCATGAAGGAATCTCTACAAAGACTTATATTTAGGAACGGAGGGAGTACTTATTAAAGAAGAACAGAAGAAGAGCATGCTAAAGAAGAGCAAGCAGATTTTGCATAATAAAATGTTCGTTGCCCACACATGATGAACCAGAGCGCATAAAGAATGCAACTCCCTGCTGTCCCTCAATATGTGGCGCACGTGCTTTTCGAAAGTAAAGTAGAAACATTAGGTGACCAATTAAACATTCTCTGTTTTGGTACAACATGTCAGCATCATATCAGATTCGTATTTGAGCAACTAAGTTTGTTATTATGAGTGGCATGTTATTTAGCTTGATGGGTTGAGGAGCACTGCTTGGACGTCTCGAAGCACCTACGATGATGGTACTGAATATATGGGAATGTCTTGACGCAAGTCGCGTGACTTTCGTCATTTGGGTCAGTCGAGCATTTCAGGCGGTTGGATGAAGATCCTACGTCTCCTAACCCTTCTTCTTCCTCGCCTCTTATTCTTCCCCTACAGACCACAGCACGGGCCGCCGGCCGAACCACCAGCCCCCGCCCTCCCCTGAACCACCCACCACCTCCGGTCTTCCGGCGGCCCCGGCCATCACTCTAGCCAACCCCACCCCCACCCGCCCACCCGCGTCGAGTTTTGCCTCCGACGAGGCCCCACCATAGCCCGACGACCACCCCCCACAACCGCTGTCCCCACCCGAAACCCTAAGATAGATAATGGGGCAGCCCTCTGGCGAGCCCCTTCCTTCCCTCCGGCGAACTCGGGCGAACTCCCAAAAATGGATTGACCCCAAATTGAAATTCAGTCGACTGTCATTTAAGCTAATGCGGAATATAAAAGGGGAAAACCATAAGCATTGTGAGTATAGTGGTGAGAGTGCCATGGCAGATCTGAAGGTGCAAACCAGACAAAGGCAACTTTGCAACCAATGTTTGGTTTCAACTAACAAGTAAGATTCTAAGTGATGGACAAGAAATCACAGTAAAGCAGTGGCGATCTATTTTCTTGCTGAGATAAGTAACTTGAGCAAATACGAAAGAGTACCACCTCTAGTGTGGCGCCGTCTAAGCATCTGCTGAGACGTTGAGGGTGCTGTGTTAGCGATGGCTGTCGATGGCGTGGATGCAGATCTAGGAGGGCAGACGGTGGCGGTGAGGGAAATATCCCGGCGCGGTGGACGAGACGGTCGTACGAGCGGCCTCGGCAAGGTGGACGATGGCGCGGATGAAGCGAGAGGAAGCGATGCAAGGATCCTGGTTCGAAGCCGTGGATGAGAGAGGTCAATCTCTTGTAATGGACGACGGCGCAGGGGTAACAGCTCCAGCATGGTGGAGGAGGACGGCGGTGGATGGGGTGGCGAACGAAGGAAACTGGAGTGGAGAGGGTGTTTTGGCGCCCACGGAGTACGAATGGGGAAATGGAGGGAGAGAGGTAGGGGGGAACCATGTCTTCAGGACGCGCTTGTCTCAAATGCGAGGAAATTTACAAACTTAGCCCCCATTTATATTTTCCTACATCACAACAATATTGGTCGGTTGGGGATAGGATGGTAATATCGCATACACCGAATATTTGCCGACGGAGATTTCGGCCGAGGAGAGTTTGTTTTGGCGCCCACCCTGTATGAATCCGGGGGAGGTGAGAGGCAATTTCGGCCGAGGAGAAACTGTGTTTTGGTGCCCGCCGTGTATGAATCCGGGTGAGAGGCGGTTATGTCATGTTTGAGTGGAATTACAAGCCTACCCCTATCGAAACCTATAGAAATGGAGCCGACTGGTTTTGCGTGTCAGGGTTAGGCAGTAATTTCTATCTCCCCAATTTTACGCCTCTTCATTCAAATTTTTGGAGAAAAAGAGTGCACGTTTACCGTGCCAACTTAATTTGAATCCATTTTGTATTTTTTTTTCGGGTAGGATCCATTTTGTATTCCAATACAAATCTATATACATCATTTATATATATATACTTTCAAAAGCACAACACCGTTTATACATAAATATGGTTTACAAATGGCATGATCTCAGATTCATAAGGCTGAATCCATTTTAATTTGACTTTTCAAATATTTGAAACCACTTTAGGTTGAAATCCAATGTATGCATTCCTCGCTAACTGTCTCCAATTAATGTGTGTTTCATGCAATTTTTTTTACTTCTCAAACACGTATAATGTGTTTGACACACGCAACATATATATAGTGTAATCCCGTTTAGACATTAATTGCATATAAACCATGCATTGTCTCTAATTAAAAAAAATCTATGGATCACTAATATTGATAAACTAAATAACATTACACGTGTCCCCAAATTAAAATGAATATGCATGTTTGATAGACCAATTTTTGTTATGATATTTATCGATGTCTTGATCTCTAGTTTAAATACTTGAATCCCCTTTTATCCAGATATTCGTCTCATATAGCTATCACTTATGCTTATATATCTCTCTAGACCTATACGCCTTCACCGTCTCACGGGTATCTCTCGTGCTACTTGTATGTCGACAACAGTCTTTTATCTTCGTAACACACTGACGGTACTCTCTCCCTCGACCTTCACTCTATCTTTCTCGAAGTATATCTCGCTCACTACTATGTGTCTCTAATTAACGATGATTCTCCCTGTGAAATCTCTTTCTCTCACACAAACACAAACTTCATCTCCCGGGGTCTCATTTCTCTCTACTATTCCCATGTATGCCGCTCACACACACCCTCACACACATAGATGTCTCGCGCTCCCTATGTCTCAGTAGCCACGACTCTCCCTCTTAAATATCTCTCTCTCTCTCACACAAACACAAACTCCGTCTCGCAGGGTCTCATATCTCTCCACCATTCCCTTTGTATGTCACTCAGACACCCTCTCTCCCTAGGGATATCTCGCGTTCCCTGATATGTCTCTCTAGCTATGACTCTGCTTGTGAAATATCTTTCTCTCTCGCAAACACAAAACTCCGTCTCTCCGGATCTCATTTCTCTCTGATATTCGTTTGGATGTCACTCACATGCACCCTCTCTCTATCTCTCTCCCACCCACACACATAACTCATCCTTCTGATCCACTTGACTATTATCTCTAACACACACACTAGCTGATCTCCCTCTAGCTAGCATCTCTATCTTTCTATTTCTCTGTTTCTCCACCAACCTTCTTTCTCGCCCGCACTCTTGCTTCCTATCACGCACACTATATCTGTTTCTCTCTACATGCATTCATGCACCCTCTTTTTATCTTTCTCTCTCACACACATAACTCACCCCTCTGAACCACTCGACTGTTAACTCTAACACACAAACTAGCCGATGTCCCTCTAGCTAGCATCTCTATCCCTCTATCTATTTGTTTCTTCGTCAACCTTTCTTTCTCGCACGCACTCTTGCTTCCTATCACGCACACTATATGTGTTTCTCTACACATGCGTCTATAGGTCGATCTCTTTTGCACACACGTTGTGTTTCGCTCTCTCTCGTCGCCATAGATGCATGCTCCAGCCCACACCACTCTCTCTTAAAGAAAAACAGACACATGCTCAATCATTGGGCCTTCTTCCCTCCACTCTCACATGCATTCATACTGTCATACTCATACCGATCCATCTCCCCCATCCTGTTGATCTCATGACCTATGTCTCCTTTCTGTTATCTCGATCATGCGCGCACACACATACACACACACACACACATCCCACATGTGTATACCTCTCGCACATGCACGTTCAAAGGTCTCATATGTCTCCATACGTAGTTAATTACCCTCAACCCTCACCCCACATCGAATCTATCTCTTCTTGTGTGCACATGAATTCCGTCTGGATGGGTCTCTTCTCTAAAACACACACTCACACTTAACTATCTTCTTATAGCTACCCCCTCTCCCACTCCTTCCCTCTATCCTAGAAACCAATAAGACTATACCTTCGTTTAATTCCTGCCTACATGCACCATCGACAGTAGTCTTCCTCGGTGTCTCTCGAACAAACACGTTATCTCGATGTCCACTCCTCTCACGCGCACACTCCTTCTCTTCCCTCTTTACGGGCCTCTTCTCTCTCATACCCCCCTCGTTGGAGGCCTCTGCCATACACATCACCTCTCTACGATGAAGCCACACACACTTAATTACTTCCCTACCAAAGACTCAGTTTCACACACACACTCACTACAAAAAAAAGACACATCCGTGACATTTTGGGCCGAACGGATTTTTTTTCCTGTCATGCTTATGACACTTCTATGATGATAATTGTGACAAAAGCACGTATCATCATAGATGTGGTGGGCTCCTACTTCTATGACAAAAAATCATGACAGAAAATGGGCTTTTCATCCTGGGCGGGCCGGGGACGCACTTGCATGACATTCTTTGGGCCGTCCATGACGGAAAAAATTGTGGTAGAAGCGAGGGCGAGGAATATTTCGGGGATTTCCTGGTTACGGTGGGTGGTCGGGGCCGAGCGATGCACGGAGGTTTGCGCGTTTCTCTCGTACACATACGCGCGTGTGTGCGAGGCATTGGGCTCTAACTGAACCCGAGCGAGGCGTTCGCTTACTGAACCCGAGAGATTGCACTAGCTACGTTACTGAACCCGATCGATCGATCCCTTGGCTGTTAACTGAACCCGAGTGATTCCTTTGCTACTGCTGCTAATTGAAGCCGATCGAACCTGTTGCTGCCTCTTGATGAACAGTTCCCGGTGGGGGTTGGATGAACATGACCCTGTGGTAGTAGAGGTCGTTGCCGCTGGATGAACAGGACCCCGATCGAGAGGAGGTCGCCACACACCACCCGATTGAGCCGGTTGGGGGTGGATGAACAGGACCCTGTGGAGGGCTGGTTGAATAGTAGCCAGTGGAGGGTGGATGAACAGGACCCTATGGAGGGCTGGATGAACAGTGGCTGGTGGAGGCTGGAGGAAGTCGACGGTGGATGAACAGCAGCAGGTGGAGGCTGGAGGAAGTTGACGGTGGATGAACAATAGCCCGTGGAGGCTGGTGCGAGGCAGTAGATGGTGGATGAATAGTAGCTCATGGAGTCCCGTTTTGCGGTACGCCACACCCCTCCCGATGAACAGGACCCTGTTTCGACCGTAGGTGCTCCAACACAAGTATGTTTCCTTCATTTTGCGCTACGCCACACCCCTCCCGATCAACAGCACCCCGTTTCGACCATAGGAGCTCGAACACAAGTCCGTTTCCTCTGTTCTGCGTTACGCCAGACCCTTCCTGATGAACAGGACCCCGGTTCGACCGTACGCGGTCTAACAGAAGGTTGTTTTCCTCCGTTTTACGGTACACCAGACCCCGTTCTGGCTGTTCTGTCCAAGCCGGTTGGCTCCCGATGAACATGACGACGTCGCTGTACGTGTTAGAGACCCTGCCCGTATGTACGTACGTAGCCGTATTTACTATCTTGCAGTGTGGCTCTACATACGTGTACACGATATAGACGGGACTGCGTGACATGCTACGTTGGCGCCTCTACTTCAACACGTGCTGCTCCTTACTTGGCCATGGTACGTCGCTGCAGAGAGACCGATTGACCGCTATGTACGTACATGTTCGTGGCCAGACAGATAACGCTACCTTCGCTTCAACCTGGTGGGTCCTAGCTGTCAGGGGGTAAGAAGGCAGTTCGTTCTGTGTGAAGATAAAGCCGGTGGGTCCCAGCTGTCAGGGGGAACATTTTTTTTCATGAAATACAGAGGCCCTTCCGGTGGGTCCGAGCTGTCATGTGGAGGAATCATTATTTTGCGCGTAATAAGGAGGCACTTCCTTGCGTGCGGCCATGGACCCAGCTGTCAGCCTCTCCACTTACACTCCTCTTCTCATAGCTGTCGTTCGTTGACCGCGTTGATGACGCCGTACCATCTGAGAGCACCAAGGTGATGGACCATGGCGCGACCTAGGAAGGGAACGACCTGGAGCCGGGGAATACGCAACAATGGATGCCCACGCGGATGGGAGTACGAGGGTTGACTGGTTCGGCTGCGGTTTGAGGCTGCCGTCGCCGGAGAATAACAGGGGGTGTGGGTGAGTAGAGGGAAGGCCTGGCCAACGGTGGGAGTAGGGTGGGGCGGTGAGGCCTGCGCGGCAGCACAACCGGCCACTGGAGGCAGGAGCAGGCGGTCCCGCCGGCGCTGGTTTGGGCGGCTGGTGCAAGAAGATCAGAGATTGAAGAAGCAGCAGGAACGTTTGATTAAAATCTAACGGTCACTGCTGCTAGAATCATTTGTTGACTAAGTTGAAAAAGCCCTGCGTCCGCGTCAAGTTAGTAGGCCCACATGTCAGCCTTCGAACCGGTGCGCCCCAGATGTCAGTGGGAGGAATCATTTTTTTCGCGTAATAAGGAGGCAGTTGCTTGCGTGCGGCCATGGACCATGGGGGTCCCTACTGTCAGCCTCTCCACGTACATCCCTATTTTGATGGCTGTCGTTTATTGAATGTTGACCATGTTGAGCACGCCGCGCCTAGAGCACCAACGCGGTGGACGACGGTGAGGCCTGGGAATGGAACGACCTGGAGCTGGCGAAGACACAGCAGTGGATGCCAACGCTGAGGGAGTATGACGGTTGACTGGTTCAGCTGCAGCGTGAGGCTGCCGTCACAGGAGAATAACAGAAGGTGCGGGTGGGTAGGGGGATGGCTAGGCTAGCGAAGGGAATAGTGTGGGCTGGTGAAGCCTACGCGACATCACAGCCGGCCACAAGAGGAGGTAGCAGGTAGTCCCGCCGGCGCTGGTTTAGGCGGCTGGAGCAGGAAGATCATAGATTGAAGAAGCACGTCGGCCGTTGGATGGACATCCAACAGTCACTGCTGCTAGAATCGTGTGTTGACTATAATTTGACAAAGCTTTGCATAAACAAGTCAGCCTCAAAATCTGTGGCGTGTACAACCCATTTGCTAGTATTTTTATAATTTACAGCCCATTTGCTAATTCATATGGAATTTATTGCAGCCCATTTTTCATTTTTAGAATTGCTGCCCATTTTCTGGTCAGTACCAGGGTTAAAAATTTGAACTAAAAAATATGCGAAATATTAAAAATTCACATATTTTTGCTGGGGAACAAAATATTTTTAATCCAAAAAATAGTAGCCATACTAAAACTAATTTAAAAATAAAGTAATACTATGTTATGTTAAAATCCAATGAAATATAAAATATCAGTGAAGAACAAAAACAAAAAACAAAACTAATTGCCCATTTGCTATATTTTTTTTGGAATTTGCAACCACTTTCATATTACTTTTAAGATTTACTGCCCATACTCTCTGGCCAGGCCGGAATGCATCCCTCCTCGTCTTCAAAGATTTGCAGCCCAGTAAGTCGGAGAAAACAAATAGGCCTAGCTTGGATATTCTTCAAAAAGAAATAGTGGGCTACCTATTTTCCCAAAGAAAAAACTGCTGGGCTGGTCAGTTGTTAGATGGGCCACAGAGACCGCACAACCCAGTTTATAGCCTGCTCCTCTGAACAAATCCAAAAAAAATGTTGTGCAATTCTGTCATAAATTGACTATACGTTGACAATGATGTGGGTCCCAGATATTAGCAGGGTGGATTAGTGTACAAAAAAAATCAAGGGGTGCATCTGAGTAGTAAAGAGGCGCTTGCTTGTGTTCGGGAGTGGACCTGGTGGGTTTGTACTATCATACTCACAACTACAGTCCTCTCCCGATTCACTATGTTGACAGGGCCGGACAGTGGCGCCGTTGTGAGCGCACCAAGGCGGAGGACGACGGAGAGGCCTCAGACGGGAGTGAACAAGAGCCGGGGAACATGCAGCAGTATGGCCATAGGTGGAGGGGAGTATGAGGGTTCACTGGTTCTGGTGCGGGGTAGGCTGCCATCGCCAGAGAAGAATAGGATGTCGGGGGGAGTAAAGGGATGGCCTGGCCAGCATTTCAGGGTACGACAGGGTGGCGATGCATGCACGACAGTGCAACCAGCCATAGAAGGCGGGAACAGGCGGGCACATTCAGAAGCCCTGGGATAAAGTGGTGTCGCCAGTGTATTGGGCTGGGTTGGGCATTCTTATCGAAAAATAATAATGGACCAGAACTATTTACGACGTTAACTATGATTTGCATGGGTCCACTGGTTGGAGGAAGAAAATGGTGGGAGAAAAAAGACTGGTCGCTATCTTTGCCTAAGAATAATATTGACTGAATGTAACGACACTCTCATAGGAAGTAATATCCTCCTGTTAAAATTTGACTTTTCAAATTGTAAATTTAAAGAACTGGTGCATGAGCATTTAGCTTTATTTATTTATTTATATTTAGGGGACCATGAGCATGTACCTGGGCCGGATTCATGTGAGAGCCTCCCCTCCAGTTAATTATGGGCTCCTCTATTGGGCGTTCATCACTGGGCTGCATGTGATCGACAAGTGGAAAGTGTGTTCTGTACCAAAAATAGTATGCGCTGTGTACGGGGCACTAAAGGATCAGACTGTGCAACGACTTCCAAAAGATTGTGTTTGTCATTCTAACAACACATTTATTCAACCAACAGACGAAATATATTACTGATTGTACATTGAAAATAGCAGTAGCAGCAACCAGGGCTGGGGGTGCAACAGAAGCAGTAAGCAGGCCAGAAGAGTAAAGACACAACTCTCTCTTCCAAACCAAACATCAGCCAACATTACAAAAGGGCTACCAAAAAAGAACAAGTGTATGCATCAAACTAAATAAAGATCCTACTACACCAAGTGTATGCATCTAACTAACTGGCTTAGTTAGACGTTACTATTTATTAAGCTGTGGAGATTGGCTGGCAGCTTGAACCAGATGGGTGCCTGATGGGGGAAACTCCAGCCAGTAGGTCAAAGTCTAATACTTGTGACCCTCTCTCCTACTTTGGGCTGCAGAGCATGGCGGCACATACCAGGGTATGGTGCATGGAGAGACGCATGGTACGTTGTGTACACACAATTTTGCCTGATGAACGAAACCGTGTTGCCATCATGATCCTTGACGTTGGTTATCTCCTGGTTAATCAGATAATTCAGTTCGAGAAACAGAGAGCGTGTACCAAGGCTACTTACAGGCATCCAGTCAAAAATTCCTGAACGCCCAGAGAAGCTGCGATCCTGCTCAAAGACCTTGCAGTGACTGTGATTGTATTCCGCGAAACAACACACCCGGTACATGCGAACGATCATCTATCGTTCACCGTCGTCTGATCGAGCCAGGAACCACCTGCAACTGCCATGCCGCTTTTCTTTGAAAGGTTCTGGGATTAGGAAGGGTAGGGACACTAGGCGGCCTACATCATCATATCAAGTTGGTGTCAAATAAAAAAGGGCTCGTACTGTAGTCAATCTTAAGAACAGCATGTTATGAGCATGAATATTTTTTCAGTAAATGTTGACACTAATATAAGCAAGCCATCATGATATCATAGGAAAGTAACATACTGCTGTAATAGCCGTTTGTAGCGATGACTAGAGTAGGCCAGCAATACGTCCAGCCATAGAAGGAGTCCACAGCGTAAATGAAGCCCTTGTGTTCAATAGCATCAGAGAACCATGGAGGATCTATGATCCTGCGATGGACGTGCAGATTTATCCATTTACCGCAGTGACCTATCAGATAGGCGAGACCGCGGTTGAAGAACGCAATTAGCCTGAAGTCTTTATAATTCGCAGATCTTGTGGGCACTTGGCAGATTACAACCTTGAGCAAATCAAACTTGGTATCATGTTGGCTACTGTAAGATTCGGAGTATTCTAAGCCGCGGTGCCAAAGTATTGCAGTGTTAATCGAAGGAAGGTTAATCAATCGCCGGGTGTAGACCTCCATGAGCATCCAGCTGCCGCGACCGTCGACGAGCACCATCCAAGATGTGTTCATGCTGACCCAGTACATAGCGTTAATGTAGTTGAGGGTGACGGGAATCGGATCGCAGTCGAGGGGGTTGATGCTCTCCATCCTATGATCGTTATGCTGTGTAACACGCCATTTCTGAAGACCAGGTGGCATCAGCAAGTAGGGAGCTGGCTTAAAAAGCTCTGACCTGAGGGCTTTGAGTAAACGGTACGGCCCCGACGAGCACGCGGCGAGCGGCATGGTACTGAGATTGTCCACACGTGAAACAATGAGCTTGATTACCTCTGTGGGGAGAGAATTCCAGCCACTCTTTTGGCGGATGCTGCTCGGTTCTGCCATTGTTAGTGTTTGGGTTTCGGAAGAGGGGGGAGGCGCCTAGCGGGGATAGAAGATTGGAAGATTATGTGCGGACGAGGATGGAGAAGCGAATATGTGCTGCGGGAAGTGGACAGGTGATGCTGACAATGTAGAAGCAGCACGTCGCTTGACTTACGAGACACATCCCAGCAGCGTAGGGTCATATCGATGCCAGACAACTTTCTTGAGTGATCACAGTACTAGTACAATAAACTACAGTACCTACTACTATGCCCGAGTAGTATAGTGGAGTAGGACTCTGCTCTACTACCGGCACCGGAGGAGTAGTATTATATTGTAAAATAGTTACAAACTTCAATGCCCGAGCGTGGAATGACTATGAACCACCATCGGTGCTAACTCGAATCCCCAGCAAACATTCTCTGGGAGAAATGGCAGTTGCAAACGCCCGTGACGCAGTTACAGTTCGTGTGTAAGGGTGGCGGTTTTGTCAAATACTATGGCTTAAAAATAGGCCACCGTCGGATGGAAATCTGACGGTTATGTGGGATTCGCCAGGATTGGGCTCGTGGCGAACAATCGCCAGATATCATTACTAAAAAAAGGTTAAAACACCCGGGGCTAGAACTTGCACCGGCTGACCACTAACAATGATACTAACATAGTTGTAAAATGGTCAGAGAACGTGTCTACGTGGTGTTTGGAATTATATGCAAACTAGCAAGATGCCCGTGCATTGCATGGAACATCAAGATGCATTTTTTTTACAAAAGACCTATTGTGATTGACCCATGCAGGAGTAATCCCATGTGTAAAAAATAATGATATCTCAAGAATTTCATCGAAAAAATGGTATCTCGAGAATTTCATCGAAAAATTGATATGTCGAGAAAGATGAGAGATAAGGTGAGGAGGAGTGGGGCGCAGTGGTGATTGGTGGTCGTACTTAGCGGAGGCATGGGGATGGACGATGGCGACAGTGGCCACCATGCCAGATTGTTCCAGAGGCTTCCTTTTTTAATTACTCAACAATGAAGTTGTGGGAGATAAGGATGAACGAGAGAGGTGCGGGTATCCTTTTGCAAAATTGCCATAGTTTGCTTTCTATCCGTCAGATATAGATCAGACGGTCTGTATTGCAAGATGGCAGGCACACCATCATCACCAACTCAGTTTTTTATAAGAACTAGCAAGATGCCCATGCGTTGCACGGAACATCAAGATGCATTTGTATGAGTAGTTTATCTTGTGGGAGAAAAGGATGAACGAGGGAAGGCCTTATTTGCAAATGTGGAGAGGGCTGTGGGTATCTTTTTGCAAAATTGCCATAGTTTCCTTCCTATCCGTCAGATATAAATCGGACGGCCTATATTGCAGGATGGCAGGCACACCATCATCACCAACTCTATTTTTTATAAGAGTAGAGAAAAGTAGAGAGTAGAGAAAAGTAGAGAGTAGAGAGTAGAGACTAGTAAAAGAAACGGAGGGAGTACTAGTAAGTACACCATCTACCGCTTTGTGTGCTACTCCCGCGCTCCATGCGGCGGGCGCAACGTCCCCTATAGCCACTCCCATTTCATGGACGGCCTGGTCGATGCCTGCAAGGTGCCCTGCGTCTACAAGAGTTTTGGCTGCGAGACGTACATCGACCAGCACTCGCTGGCGGAGCATAGTTGCAGATGCGCTCATGCACCCTGCTACTTCTATGAGTGCAGGCCGCCGTTTGAGGGCTCGCCGGTGAGCGTCATGCATCACGTCACGACACCGTCCGGCAATCACTACTGGCCCGCGGTGAACATCAAGTACGAGACGTGCTACCCGTTCGCCGTGCCGGAGTCGCTGGAGGATCACCGCCGCCTGCTAGTCGCGGAGGAGGATGACATCATCTTCCTCTTGGCCGTGGGCACCGGCAAGGCCCACGCAGGCCGCCGCCCTGTCTCTGTAGTGTGCGTCAGGGGCAACGTCACTGACGCTGACACGAGGCCGCTGTACTGGTGTGTGCTCACTGTTACTGCCCCTCCGGCGTACGAGGGCGACCTCGGCGCCTCCGTCACGCTGAATGGGACTGTGCCGAGCTGCTCCGTTCCCGACAATGTGGACATGGAAGAGGCCTGGTATGATTTTCACCCCAAGATGATGCACGGGGACTCCAAGGAGGTTCACCTGGGCATATGCATTACCAAGTTAACTGTTCATCATTAGTCTTCGCTCAATGTAAGCCGATGTCTAAGCATGTGGGCACTTCTTATTTATATAGTATAGAACCTTCCATGCATGATCTTGCTCTATTAGAGTATCGCGCTTGAATAAAAGTGTATCCATTTATGGTTTAGTCTAGAATCTTCCATGTATGCTTTTGCTCCATTATTAGAGTTCTCGCTTGCCATTTATGAGATTAATTGTGAATTTTTACTACAGTAATGGTGAAAGACTTATGATGAACCATTTCTTACATCTCCTCTGCCCCCTCCCAAGGCATCCTGATTTACATTCATGGTGGTCTAGAAAAAATAAACAAAATCGACACTCAAAAAATAATTCTTAAAGATCATTTCTTGCAAAGCACAATAAGTGTTATTTCTTCAAAAGTTTTGGATGCAGGTTGAACAGTTGAACGCTTTTGTTTGCAAAAGATACTTTTTATCTATTTAGCCTACATTTACTATTCATCCGGATGCTTGTGAGCTCTAGAGAAGAAATAATAGCCGAAAAAACCTATCGATACTCGTTACACATGAGATAACCCCCACATACTTTGTCAAAATAAACAACTCTCCGATCAATGCATTTCATTGTTCCGTGCAACGCACGGGCACCTTACTATATATAGTACAACCTTAAATTTAACTAACATTATATATAGTACGATAAATGCTCATGCATGTCACCAAAAATTATATCATTGAAAACTATGTTCAAATACGAGTCCAACGATATAGTTTTTGTTGACATGCACTAACATTTTGTCAGTTAAATCTTCAGTCAAATTACATGGGGGACTAATAAACCACGACGGAGGTAGTACTAGTGTAGAGGGCAGTGCTGAACGGGAGTATTACCCCACTCATTGCGCGGCAGTAAAGCCGTCATATCACAAAACCCCACCACTCCCAGTAATAAGTGGCCTGGTAAAATAAACGGACAAGCAACCATCACATCCCTCTGTCCTTTTTGCATTTCATCTCTCTGCATTTACTTTGTCCGGTTCATCTCACACACTCGATCCCTAGCTACTACTCCTAGTATCTCTACCTACTACTCCTAGTACTCCTAGTAGTAGTACTCAAGTTGGAATTCCAATTGCATGACACAACTTGTTAGTCAAAAAATTCGATACAGGGTGTATGAAGCTGTTTGGGAATTTGCATGCCTTCCCGACCAGTGAGATACTCCATACAAAGTACAATAGAGAAATAACCATAGAGAGAAGGAAGCTAAAGTAAACATTCAAACGAGCATTTTTGCATTTCTTTTGCATTGAATCATTTCACAAGATTGACTAGTGTTGTTCTTCTACTTTTACAAAAATCGCATCGTAATGTTAAAACGTGCATTTGCACGTGTGTGTATACATAGTAGTAGTAGTACAGTCTACAAGCATATATAGAGAGAGACGTGTACTGCGATATATAGTTAAGTTTGTGCTATATGCACGTACTTACAAATGCTTACGGAAAGACAAGGTTTCCAAACTTTTCCTTTTAGCTCGTTTAAAAAAACTTTTCCTTTTACATACTTAATTAACGACGCTAATAATTCCCGAACATTCGGGATTTATCATTTCCATCCCAAAACTAATGAGATCGCCTTACGACACTAAATTATTCCTAATAAAAGCCACGACGCTGGGTGGAGCGCTTGCAGCGCGCCACGAGTGCCCTGGTGCGCGACCGTTTCCCAACCCGGTGACACAACTCCTCTTCCTCTGCCTCGCAACTCGCGAGGTGCTGATTGGTGGCTTGCCGGCGGGCGAGCGCGATCTCACCGGTTTGGTGATCCGGCGCCAATAGGTACTCCTCCTCGCTAGAAGCGTGCACCCGGTCCACGTACCGCCAAGCGTAGATGAGGCACTTGGGCCCGACTGCAATCAGGGCTTTGGCACGGGCATCCTCCGCCACCAACACGACCCTCGCATGAGCCTTCTGCCAAAGAGCCAATTGCCTGACTCTCTCGGATGCGACATAGGCCTGCCAGGCAGCATGCCTCACGGTGCGCTTCTCTTCCTCGGCCTTCTTCTCCACCTCTCTTTTGGCGCGCTCTGCCGGAGGCAAAGTCTCCCACAAGGCGACCTCCATTTCTTTCCAAAGATCCTCCAAGCTGGGGTGCTCGGTGGGCGGCGCGACGTTCTCCTCGTAGCGGGGAGCCGACGCGTCCTCCGATGCGCGTGGTGGCGAGAGTGGAAACGCCGACGCGTCCACCTCGACGCATCACGGCGTGGAGCGGAACACTGACGCGTCATCCTCCACTAGTGGCAGTGAGGAACGGAACGCCGACGTGTCCTCCTTGACTAGTGGCGGCGAGGAACGGAACGGCGACGCGTGACCCTCCGCGCGGAGCAGCGAGGGGCGCCTAGGGCTTGGGAGGGGCGATGCCATGGTGGTCGACGGGTCCTTATTCCTCAATTGAGAGGGAGGAGGAGGAGATAAAGGCGATGAACGTGAGCGTTCTTCCGAATGCCGTGGGAGGCGCAGTAATTATAGCGAGCAATGCCACATCTACGTAAGATATGTTGCGTGATTAACGTAACAGCTATGTGGGTATATTTTTGTTGGAGTAAATTGATACGTCTCCGTCGTATCTACTTTTCCTAACGCTTTTCCTCTTGTTTTGGACTCTAATTTGCATGATTTGAACGAAACTAACCCGGACTGACGCTGTTTTCAGCAGAACTACCATGGTGTTGTTTTTGTGCAGAAATCAAAGTTCTCAGAATGGAACGAAACTTTTTGGAGATTTTTTATGGAATAAAAGAAAAATATTGGAGCCAAGAACCACCATAGGGGGGCCCCTGGGTGAGCACAACCCACCAGGGAGCCCCCCCTCCTAGCACGCCCAGGTGGGTTGTCCCCACCTAGTGGCCCCGCTGACCCTATCTCCAATGCTATAAATTCACATTTTTGGAGAAAAAATAGGAGAGGAAGAATTATCGTGTTTCATGACACGGAGCCGCCGCCACCTCCTGTTCTTCATCGGGAGGCCAGATCTGGAGTCCGTTTGGGGCTCCGGAGATGGGGATCTTCGATCTTCGTCATCACCAACCCTTCTCCATCGCCAATTCCATGATGCTCCCCACCAGGAGTGAGTAATTCCTTCGTAGGCTCGCTGGTCGGTGAGGAGTTGGATGAGATTCATCATGTAATCGAGTTAGTTTTGTTAGGGCTTGATCCCTAGTATCCATTATGTTCTGAGATTGATGTTGCTATGACTTTGCCATGCTTAATGCTTGTCACTTTGGGCCCGGGTGCCATGATTTCAGATCTGAACCGTTTATGTTATCACCATTATATCTATGTTTTAGATCCGATCTTGCAAGTTATAGTCACCTATTACGTGTTATGATCCGCAAACCCCGGAGTGACAGTATTCGGGATAGTTCCCGGTGATGACCGTAGTTTGAGGAGTTCATGTATTCACTATGTGTTAATGCTTTGTTCCAGTTCTCTATTAAAAGGAGGCCTTAATATCCCTTAGTTTCCTTATGGACCCCGCTGCCACGGGAGGGTAGGACAAAAGATGTCATGCAAGTTCTTTCCATAAGCACGTATGACTATTTACGGAATACATGCCTACATTATATTTATGAACTGGAGCTAGTGCCGTATCGCCCTAGGTTATGACTGTTATATGATGAATATCATCGAACGAATTCACCGATCCAATGCCTACGATTTTCTCTTATATTGTTCCTGCTAAGTTACTACCGCTACTGTTATTGTTGCACTTGCTACAAAATCATTGCTATCACTGTTACCGTTACTATTACTGTTGCTACTACTATCAAAACTATCATACTACTTTGCTACTGATCACTTTGCTGTAGATAATTAATCTCCAGGTGTGGTTGAATTGACAACTCAGCTGCTAATACTTGCAAATATTCTTTTGGCTCCCCTTGTGTCGAATCAATAAATTTGGGTTGAATACTCTTCCCTCAAAAACTGTTGCGATCCTCTATACTTGTGGGTTATCATAAATTACGTGGGAGGGGAGGGGTGGAAATATTGTTGGTCACAACGGATTGGACGGGCGCGGGGGGAGGATAGTCATGCATGCAGATTGTTTTCACAGAGGGAGGAGTGGTGGGACTGCCGGAGGGAGACGGAGAGTCAAGCATGCAGATTGTTTCACACATGATGGAGAGGAAAAGATTTGGAGATTTATGAAGAATGAGAGCATTAATTGAGTACTTTTGCAGACTACAAAAACTATTCCATCGCCTCTATCTTCGTAAAGAGTAGGTGAGATTTTTGAATCAAGCCCTTTAAACAAGAAGGGAGGTAGTAGTAGTACTCTAACCTTGTTGTGATGACATGGCAATATCATAACGCACCTGGACGGAGGAACTAGTCTGCATAGTGCATATAAGTTTTGTCTGAAGTCAAAGTACCTCTACTTTGACCAAACTTCTAGAAAAATGTATCAACATTCACAATGTCAAATCAATATTTTTATATTCATTATGAAATGTAGTTTCATAAAATATATATTTGGTATTACAGATATTGATATTTTAAGTATAAGTTTGGTCAAACTTTGCAACCTTTGACTTGACACAAATCTTATGTGGAGTAAAAAGGACCAGAGGGAGTATCATGCATGCAGAGTAGGCAAAAAAATTGCTCATTTATAGCCGTCCGAAGTCTCAAAGGGCGCGACCTCGCGAGGGAGGCGAAGGTCATGGGAGGCGCGACGGTTGACGGAATTAAGTGAAAGTTAGATGCACGCGCCGGCATGGCATGCGAACACGCAGAAGCTATACCATCAGGCCTACGATGTTGGTCTAGTAGACATGACATCTAGTGGGTCCTGCATAGTACTCGAGAACTCTTTGGGGCCATGCAGCCGTTTATCCACCGGGCAAGCCACCACCCCACGCCATTCGCACGCCGTACCCGTCTTCTACCTTACAACAGTTCGCTCCCAGTCGTCCCATCCTTTCACATTACACCAGTTCCACTTCTCCTAACCAGCCTTCAAAATCCATGGCCTCCCAAATCTTCATGATCGGCGGTGAGTACAAGGTTAGAACCATCACCGGCTATGAGTTCATCATCATCTAGACCCGTAGATCCGCGATGGTGGAAGCATGCCTTGGTCGCTTCCTACACATGTTCGAAAGTTCAAAGGATGAGTGGGTCGCTGGGCTAGATGTTGCGTACACCACAGTCCTAGAAAAGGAGAAGCTTCTAAAGGTGGCAGAGATGAAGAAGCCCGCCGTGATCCAGGTTTGCGTACATAAAGTGTGCTTGATCTACCACATATGCCATGCCGACGTTAAGTGCCAGGATTTTGAGTTCTTCCTCAAGGACAAAAGAGTGAAATTCATTACTGTGGACTTTATGAACGACAGGACAGTCCTGGAACGGATAGGCCTCATTGTAGGCCAGCCCTTCGATCTCCAGAAGGAAAGCCTGGTGTCCTCCTCTCAGCCTTCAATGCCGACCTTGGAAGCAGCCATGATTGATCCTTCGTATGCTGAACTGAAGAAACCTCACCCCAAGTTTCATCATGCATGTGAGTCGAAGATAATAGATGAAGATCACATCGTGTACGCAGCAACGAATGCCTACCTTTGCTTAAATATCTACAAGGGTTGGATGAAGAAGCAGAGCCCAATGTCCGGTTAAAGCAAAGAAGTGTCGACGACGAGGTAGAGGAAGAGGGACGAGGACGAAGTCGAGGACATGGACGAGGACTCCGAGTAAGGTGGCAGTGCCGTTGCTCATGCTGGTTCTACTGCAGTATCAAGTGGACTAGTTGCTTAGTTTTATTTCAGGGGTGTGTTGTGCTGAGCCCCCAGCAGAACTATGTTATGTTCTTTCTCGTTATTTGAACTCTTTAGTACGTACAATAGTACTACTAGTATGTCTTACTACTGTTCTTCTTGTAGTTGGTACTGCTACTCGTATCTTCGCGTTCCTACTGTACTTAATACGTACTAGTAGTATAATTTGGGCCAGTCGATTTGTGAAAGAAGTTCGACAGAGCGAAGGAAGAAGACAACAGAGAAGCTACCCCAGTATCTATATTAGGGTGGCAGGGTGCCCATGATCTATCTTATGAGTGTTGGGTGTGGAATGCAGTTCGCCGGAAAAAATGGATGGTGCCCGGGGTTAAACGGATGGTGGGGGTGGGGGGAGCATGGCGGTGGCAGGCGTTTCAGAGGAGGGTGGGGTGGCGGCGGTAGGCGGTTAGGCCTGTGGCAGGCTGGCGGCTCGATGGTTGAGAGATAAGATGAATAGTGCATCATTTTTGGAGGTTGAAGAAGACCTTCTGGCCATCCATGTTGCATCCAATGGCTCACAAGAGTCGACTGACCCAAATTGTTTCTTCAGATTGCATGATCCACATGGCATTGAAGGTCTCAAGGGTAGTGAGGGAGTCATGGACTAAGGGGTCCTCGGGGCGACGGCCCATTGTGCGTGGGCTGGACTGGTGGAGCCGTATAATGATGGGAGATCTATGAAGCCGTGGAGTGCCGTCCAAGTCAAGAAGGCGCAGGATCTCTTCAAACCCTTGTTGTAATCTATCTTCGGTAACCCTAGCCCTATCGGTGTCTATATAAACCGAGGGTTGTAGTCATTAGGGGGGAGAGCTACATTCATCACCTCATAGCCTTAGGGTTTAGCTCATGCAGATCTCGAGGTAGATCTACTCTGTAAACCACTTATACATTCAATATAATCAAACAGGACATAGGGGTTTACCTCTTCGAGAGGGCCTGAACCTGGGTAAACACTGTGTTCGTCGTCCCTTGTTACCCATCGATCCTAGATCCATAGCTCGGGACCCCCTACCCCGAGGTCTACCGGTTTTGACACCGACATTAGTGCTTTCATTGAGAGTTCCACCATGGGGTCGCCCAAAGGATCGATGGCTCGCCTGATCATAGGAGAAGGCATTGGATCCGGGGACTTCTTCGTCCCCGGTCAACTCTTCGCGTTCGGCAGCATTGTCCTGCATGCCGACCCGACTGGTCATCTGGATCAGATCGACAACTTCGCCCCCGAACACCGAATTCGATTCGGTAACCTGGAATACGTGGCGGATTCATGGGGCGATCTGGTCTTCGCCGGATTCACTACCCCTTCCCGCACCCACGCAGGCCTCGCCGTGCCCGCCCCGGATTCTCCCTCCAATCCGATCTACGGATTGGTCCCAGCAGCTTCGACTCAGGAGAGATCTGCTTCGAGCGGTGGCCAGACTCCACCTTCACCCGAACCCATCATGTCCACGAAAGATTTGTCCTCGACCTTCGAGGCAGGATCAGGAGGCGGAAGCCAGGAATCTATCTCGGCCAAACCATTCCTCCACAATGCTCACCCAGCCGTGAACTCCCACGATGAAGTGGCGGCCAACGGTGAGAAATTACTCCCGGCCCAAAGCAACTCGATCTCAAGCCCCGGCGTGGAATCCACACGCAGGGATCAAAATCCGTCCTTGACTTCCGATGACTGTCCGGACTCCTTCGAGGATCCGGTCCCGCACCCCGAGCTTAGCTTGGCCTGTAGAAATCAAGGACTGGCTAGGGCATCGACTGCCCCTGTTGCAATGGAATCTGGCCTAGAGCCCCCGAGTTCGGCGACCCTCGCTATGATAAACGAGGCGTTGGACCAAATTCAGAAAATGACTATCCAGGAGGATCTCTCCCCCGCTCACGATCGTCAACCCATCGAGGCGTACTATAGGGAATTTTGCGTCCCACCCACCACCCACTTGGTAGCCACTATCGATGATTTAGCCGATATGCTAGACTATAATTCGGAGAATACCGAATACATGGACGAGGGGGACAGAGCCACGGCCAGTGCCGATGTTGCCCGCCCCGTTACCGGCCACTGGTCGGCCACTTCCACCTACAACATATACATGGTGGACACCCCCAAGGACGGCGACGACACCCCCAATCAGGACAGAGGCAAGCCCAGAGATGAGCCACCCAAACATCGAAAACAGCACCGTCGATCAAAGCCATGTCAAAGCCATGCAAGCAACGTGGAATCTGCGGAGAACGGCACCGTAAATAATACGGATGACCTCGCCGGAGACGCAGCCTTCGAACATCATCAGGATGACCTCGCAAGGCAGGAGGACCCGCTCAATTCAGAAAACCCCAATGACTCCAAGGATAGCAACCACCTCCCACTCTCTAAAGAGGAGGCCAGTCTTGTTGAGGACGATTTCATCATCCCCGAAGACCCTCTGGAGGAAGAACGGTTCAAACGGAGGCTTTTAGCCACCGCCCGCAGCCTAAAGAAGCAAAAACGCAAAATCAAGGCCGAACAGGACACCCTCAACGATCGATGGTCTAAAGTCCTAGCTGCCGAAGAAGGGTACGGCCGGGATCAGCCAACCAGGAGTTATCCCAAGCGAAGACTCCTGCCACAGTTCGACGACGAGGCCGTAGAGCCCACACGCCCAATATACACAAACGCTGAACAGCCGGACCGCCCCCCTAGAGGGCGGGACAGGGAAACTGACGAGGCCGGACACCCAGCCGCCCCACCTCGCCGTCATGGCAAGGATCAAGTGCGGCCCACTTACGAGTACGACCTCCGCCATGACCTAGATGCTCGTGGAGGCCGTACCAGGTCCATCTATGGACCCAGAGAGGACCTGCCCGCGTACCGGGAAGGATACTACGATCGGTTAAACTGAAATGATAGAGTCCAGGAGCAGCAGCAGATTAGGAGGGCCGAAGACTTCCGACGCGACGTAGCCCGAGTTCGGGGCGCCGCACACCCCTTGTGCTTCATAGAGAGGGTAATTGAACATCAATTCCTGGAAGGCTTCAAGCCTGTGAACATCGAATCATACGACGGAACCACAGATCCAGCCGTATGGATAGAGGATTTCCTCCTCCACATCCACATGCACTACTAGGGAAAAGCCTAGCAGTAGCGCGGGTTTTAGGTATATCAGTAGCGTGGGGTCCTGCGCTACTGATACGGCGCTACAGCTAACCTGTATCGGTAGCGCGTGATGGCCCGTGCTACTGCTATACATGCATAGCGGTAGTGTGCTCTGCGGCAACGCGCTACTGCTAATAGCTGCAGCGCTTTGTGTTGAGCCGCGCTACTGCTATACTTTGGTAGCAGCAGCGTGCTTTGCAGCAACGTGCTACTGCTAATAGCTGCAGCGCTTTTGGTTAAGCCGCGCTGCTGCTAGTTTTATTAGTTTCTGATTTTTTTTTCTGCATATTTGTTTTGTATTTGAACAGGCTTTATACAATAATCTTTAGCACATACAAATGTCATCATCATACACATACAAATGTAATCATAGCATATACATACAAAAAGTCTCATCAAATCATGTCATCATCATAATCATCATCCAACACAAAGTGGTCTCTCGTCATCATCTCGGAAATAGCGATACAAGTCTCGAATACTTGCAACTACATCGTCATCCATCTAAACAATGACATACGCGAGAAGAGCTATCACTATGAGTGAGAGCAGAACTATGCAGTACATGAGGCGGCGGTTATGAGTCCTCTCTCGCACTAGCGTGAACCTCAAGTAACTAGTTTCTGCTTCTTATCTGCTTTTGAAGCCTTTATGGCTGGCGCCCGAGACCCCCTCCACTTGCGCCTGACACTCAGGCCACTCGTCGTACACTCCCGGAACCTTCCCTTTGTACACGACATAGGACTGCTTCTTTGCCATCAAGAATCTATGTACCTGTTAGAGATGCATCTTCATCAAGAGAATGTACAATCATATATGCAACAAAATATAGTTGAGCAACACGAAAAAGGAAGGATTAGCAACTAGATGCAACATATAGTGAACATACAAATAATGAACGCAGTTTCATTGTACACAAACTAATTAACTAGAGGTACGCAGGTCATCGTACCCAAACTAACAAAGTAGCGTTACGCAAGTTCGGCAGGGACCGTGGACATCACAAAGTTTCATCGCTACAGAAACTATACAAGTTCAACCGACACATATCATCATCATCGGCATCGTAAATCACTAGAAGTTCCATCCTTCCATATCATCGAGGATGGACCCTAGCTTCTTGAACGGCGTGAGGTCCTGACGTTGCATGCCTATGCGAGTTCGGACGTCAGCTCGCGATATAGGGCCGTGGTGGAACATCCCCTTCTCATCGACGACTTCTTTCATGATGATCGTCGCAATGTCCCTCTAGATGCGAAAGAAGTCATCTCTAAGTTTATAATCCGCTTCTCCATGAGATTCTACCCACTTGCGGATATGATCATCGTTTCTGCTTGTCATGCGAAGCTTTTGGTGATTCGTTCTGAACTCCATCATGAGATGGAGGAGGTAGAATCCATCATTCTTGCTTGGTTTTGGGACATGGATGCAGCAGAAGTTAGTTTTATGCGAGAAACCCGTCTTCTTATGCCTTTGTTTCCTGATCTGTAGGTGGCCACCCCTCAAGCTGAATACTTGGAGAGCATCATCTAGAATATTCATTATGTGAGTGTAGTCCTTCTCGTAGTTTCTGGTAGGGTCAAAATACACGGCGTGGGAGACTCGCGGGTAAATAACGATAAGGACGGCGCGCCCGTTGCTGCGGGGAAAAAAACACCTCAAATTATTCTCCATATGAGCGAGAAGGAATGATTGAAATGTACGAAAGGGTTGTCCGGCACTGACTTACTTTGGATGATAAGGCAGGAGGACAATTTCCTGGTCCTTATTCTGTACCATGAAGTTTTTGAGGTACTCCCTAGCAGTTTTACGCTCAAAGACACCGAGACTCAAGAAGGACTCATGCATGTAGTATGGATCCGCCACACAGATTTGCGAGACTTCTTCTCTCTTCATGACGGAGCTCATATGTAGCACAAAAAGGCAGACGATTGTAAAATCGAGCCGCCTTGTCAGAAACATCTCGAAGATATGGTCAAACTGCAGGAAGAACACCTCCGCGGGCCATGTGTCGATGTAGCACTTCCCCTCAGGCACAAGAGCCGCGTATGTCGGACATCTTGGATCCTTCGAGGCTAATAGGCTTTTCTCAGTCGACAGCACATGGTCGTGCAGTCTCTTGAGATCCCTTGATAGTGCCTCCAGCGGTTTCGGTGGTAGCATCGGCTCGCCCGTGACATGGAACATGGCCACACCTTTGACGGGTACACGCTCTTCAAAATTCACCGTCTGGCTGCTATGTGCTCTGGCTTGTTTGTAGGCAGTTGAGCCTATCTTCCCCAGTCTCTTCCTCTCCTTTTTCTTGGGCTGACCTTCTAGACCCTTCCTTAACCCCTGCCCCAGTGTTGTCGGGCTAAGCACTGTATGACCCCCGGCTAGTTGAGCCTGTGTTGAGGCGGCATCTTCAGGCGTGTCCTGTGAGGATCGCATGAAGAGAGACTTCTTGCAATCCCTGCTAGGACGTTCATGCCCGGGCAGATCATCCATGTCCTCATCAGCATGCTGATAGCCCGAGTCGTCATATGGCTGACTCATCATATCTAAGTCACCGTCATAGGCGCCTGTATTGAGGAACCTCATTGGGTCCTCCTCCACCTCATCATCCATTCTTTGTTCTACGGGGGCGATTACATCAGCCACTATTGGAACCCCTTCATCACGTCGTCCGCCGCTCTCACCCGGCACTACAGGCGCTGGTAATTGCGTAAGTGGGGTGGTGGTGTCCATACCTGCTTGTTGATGTGTGGTTATTGGTGTGCTCTCGGTCGGCTCCAAACGAAGAAGATTCTTCGGCCATAGTAGCACCCAACCCTTGCAGCTTCCAATCCACAGCAGGGTCTCGTTGTCCTCTCCACCTAGCCATACTGGAGGAGGCAAATCCTCGTGCCCTGATTTCACACTCGATAAGGTAACCCTAAAGTGCCCACCGGGCATCGGCTGGCCGTGGAACGTGAGTTCCAAGGGCTTTGTTATCACCCCGTTTCCCACGTCCACCTTCTGGCCTTTGATCAAGTAGAGTACGGTGCACGGGGTTTCGTCGGCCTGCAAACACATGTCTGCGGCGTAAAACATCCGAAAGGCAACGAAAATGGAATATTCTAGATATATGTTGGTGCGACATGTAATTACCGTGAGGGCGTCAAGCTCAGCCAAAGACGAAGGCCCGCCTAGCGTGCCAGAGACTGAGGACGGGCTGCTATGAGTGGGTGTGGGTGCGGGAGCAGGCCCGGTTGCGTGAGCAGGTGATGGTGCGGTGGTGTTGTTCACCGAGTTGCTCCCGACGAAACTGGGCATGGGGAAGTCATCTACCGTCATGTCTGGATTTTCCTTCGTCCAGTTGATGATAGTCGGGATCAAGTTAGTAGCGAAATCATTTCTGCACGCATGTACAGCTGCATCGACTGCCTGCTGTAGCAACTCATTTTTCCCCTCGGCTGCTTTTTTCGCGTCCTCAGCTGCTTTTTTCTCGAACGCAAGCTTCACCTTCTCTTCGATGTCCGCCTGACTAAACTTCTTTTTCTGCTTCTTGGCCTCCGGGCCCTTGTTGTAAAACACCTTCCACGTGGCGCCGTCTCTGGCGCCGTGCACACGTCCATATTGTGGCCGCTGGCCCAAAGGGAGACCCTTAAGTTCGTTCAAGGCCTGGTTGAGAGGGGTGTCCCACTTGGGCCTCATCGGCGTAGTAGGGCTTTCGACTGCAAGCTGGTGTTGCTTCTCCTGCAGAAGGAACATGAACCGTTTACGAATGTGTAGTCGACTTGATCAGGAGCTAAATGTAAGGTGGTAAAAGAATAATTACCAGTATTCTAATCAATTTCCTCGTGATCTGGTCCGTGTAAAAAACCTTCTTTTCCTTGTCCCACTTGTAGCGGGCCCAGATGAAGTCACGCTCCAAGGGGTTGGTGAACTTCGCGAAGCGGTCTGGGAGACCCGCGGCTTCATGTTCCGGGTCCTCCTTATCCCGTATGGGCCTTTTGCCAAGGTAGCCACGGCTTCCGAGGCGATGCTTCCCCGTGTTCCTTTGCTGAATGCTCTTGAATTTCGCAGCCTTAGCCTTGGCTGCCTCGGTAGTGCAAGTGTCCTTGAACTTTTCAAACTCCTCTTCCGTAAGTGTCGGATTTTCCTCCAGAATCTTGGACAGGGGTTCCTTAGCCTCAATAGCTTGTTTCACCCTCCCTTTCCAGGAGGCCAAATCATTGCTGAACATGCCCATGGCGTGATTGTTAATCTTTTTCATCTTCGGATCATCCCATGGTTGTTCTATGCTATCATCCCGGTCGGGGAACTTGAATCTCTTGTGCAACTTCGTCAGGAGCAACTGCCTCAAATGTTCTTTACTTCTTAAGTCATCATCGTTGATGCTCGCGCATTCCCGTAGGATGCATCCTACTTGGTTCCCATAGCACTTGCAAGGTTCTTCCGGCTCTAATGGCTCAAACTTGCCAGGGGCCATCTTTGTGATCACCAATCGTCCGATGCCGAGTTTGTTAGGTTTTTGTATCCTCTGCTTCTTCTACTTCTTCTTTTCGGTAGCGGCATCGGCGTCGGTACCTTCCCCGCCGGTATCTTCCCCGCCAGTCTCGGCGCTGCCATCAGTGCTGGCGCCGTCGATGTCGATGTCGGCGTCAGTACCATCATCGAGGCCGACCTGCAAACCTCGACTGTGCTTAGTAGACAAAAACTCGAGGTACTGTTGTTCACCCTCATAATCCATCTCGTCTGCATCTTGGTCAGAAGGCCCGGTTTCTTCGTTGTTTGACATGTTTCCTATGGTTAAGTCTCCTCGTTTAATTCTAAAACTATAATAAAATGAGAAATGACATAAAAAAAGGTCTATGGGTTGCCGGAATGCTGTTTGCCAGCAAATCCTGGCACTCGATATGCCTACTTTCTAGCACAAGTCATCCCAAAATTCACGGGAAATTTCGTCATGACCTTTGCTAAAAATTGGACAAATCGAGCACCTGAAATTCACCGGAACGGAAATGAATCAACATTCCGGTGAAACATAGGCCACTCGGATCATTTACCCTGCACATAATCATCATTTTCCAAATATGACATGTCCAAAACATCACATGTCCAAATATGACATGTCCAAATTCCAAATATGACATGTCCAAATCACATGTCCACATATCACATGTCCACTTCAAATTTGCATATAAAAGGAAGAAAAATATAGAACTTGAAGAAAAATGCAAGAAGTCATTTTTCTTCACAATATTTGAAACTAAATTCAGCCTACCTAAATTTGAAACTAAAAAAATTGCTTTAACTAGGGTTCATACTAGTTCTGTTTTTTTAAATAGCAACAATTGCTTAAACTAAAAAATTTAAATAGCAACGGTTGCTTTAACTAATCTGTCCTAGGTTTCATACTAATTCTAATTAACTAACTAGCACTATAAAATTTAAATAGCAAGAATTGCTTAAACTAAAAAATGCAAGAAACCTATATAATCAATTCTATTTTTTCTTTTAACTACACCTAAAACACCTAACCTAATTAACCAACTGCCCTAACTAAAACCTAACTAAATTAACCGAAGAACCCTAGCTAAATTAGCAGAGAGAGGAGGAGCGGTGGGGGGCTTATTACGATAGAGGGTGCAGGGGCAAGGAGGCAGGCCCGACGACGGCCGAGGTTGGGAGGGGAGGAAGCAGAGGAGGGAGGCGTGGCGCGCCGGGGCCGGGGTCGGGGGCGAGGGCGAGGTCACCGGGGTCGGGGGGTCGGGCGCGAGCGCCGGGGTCGGGGGCGAGGGCAGGACTACGGCGAGGTCGAGGGCGAGGGCAGGGCTCCGGCGCTTGAGGCAGGGGCGCGGCGAGGGCAGGGCTCCGGCGGCGACGAGGGGGAGAAGAGAGAGTGTGGATTTGGGGGAAGAAGCAGAGGCGGGAAGCACGCCGGGGGGGCTAAGTGAACATAGCAGTAGCGCGTTTCGACAAGCAACGCTACTGCTATCATCGGTAGCTATAGCGCGTTTCCCCAAAGGGTGCTACAGCTATGTTGACTAGCTATAGCTCTTTTTTAGAAAAGCGCTACTGCTATAATCAGTACCTATAGCAGTTTTCCTGTTTTGTTTCTCCTATTTTCTTTTCCTTTATTTTCTCTTCCTTTTCTTTTCTTCTTTTTCTTTTCTTTTCCTTTTTTCCGAGAGCAGGAACGAAGGGAAGGTGATACAATGTATATAACTAAGGCGATATATATTGCATCATTTGACGGTTAAGTATGTATACAAAATAGGAACATATATATTACATCATTTGACCTATGCATGCATAACAGTTAAGCGCATACACAAAATAGAAACATATATATTACATCATTTAACCGATAACGGTTTCTCAGCGTCAACGTTTTCGTTTTTGAGTGAGCTTCTTTCCCTTCTTGTTCGTTGAAGAATAATTGAGCCCCTCATTGTGACTTTTCCTTTTCCATGGAGTACGATCTTTCTTAGGTAATGTAGTATTGATTCTTCTTTTGACGTATACTTCATCGTCATCGTCATCTTCCCTCATTGGGTTGCTGTACTGGTCGTAGTCTTCCTCGTTGGCGACTCCATCCATTCCAATGATGTTTCTTTTGCCTCTCCTCATGACAACACAGCTGGGATTGCACGGGTCGGTTATGAAGAAGCATTGTGTCACGTGCTTAGCGTGTACCCATGGCTCGTTTTTTGCGATAGTGTTCATGGTAGCACTCTTGGCATCAGGTATAGTCATGGTAATGAAATACCGGTTTTCTCTTTTGACATTCTTCGCCCATCTGACACGGAACATCGTCGCGTTGTGTAGTTCAGAGTAGTCAAGCTCCCAGATCTCCTCGACCCTTCCGTAAAATCTCTCAGTTGCGTTGTTGTCGCTGCTGGTCATGCATTCCATCGTCACCCCTGAGTTCTGATCATCACTGTCCATATCTTTGGCCTCCGTGTAGAACGTGTATTCGTTGATATCGTATGCCTAATAGGTGACGAGGTTGGGAGAGGGGCCATGTGCTAAGGCATATATGAGCAATCCGTCCTTAGAGCCCTATTCCGGGGGATTAGCAATAATATGCTCTTTGAACCAATGCAGGAAAGTGGAGTTGTGCTCTCTAGTAACTTCGGCGTCCGTCCTGCATACCCCCTGGTCACGATACTTCTTTGCGATAGTTTCTTTGTGCAGTGCCACGAAAGGATCTACCTGGTCTAGGTGTTGTAGCACTACCAAGTTTGCTCTGTCAAAGTCGTTGCATCGATCTGAGTAGGCCACATGCAGTTCCCTGTGACCGTTGGAGTGACCTTCTCCTTCGAGTCTCCCATCGTGCTTGTTAACGGGCAAACCAACACCAGGCGGCCGGTCTGCGCCATATAGAAAATTCTCGCAGAAAGAGATGCACTATTGTGTCAGATAGCCCTGGACGATGCTTCCATCTGGACGGGACATGTTACGAACGAATCCTTTGATGATCCCATTCATCCTCTCAAATGGCATCATGTTGTGCAGGAATGACGGCCCTAGGTCTATTATGTCGTCCACAATATGGACACACAGATGCACCATGACGTCAAAGAACGCGGGCAGGAAGTACATCTCAAGCTCATTTAGTATCACAGCTATCTCTTCCTGTAGCCTTTGGAGCTGCTTCACACTGATCGACTTTCGAGAGATGACATCGAAAAAGTTGCAGAGACCAATAAGCGTGTCACGGACGTGCTTGTCCATTATCCCTCTAAGGGCAACAGGTAGTATCTGCGTCATCATCACATGACAGTCATGGGACTTCATCCCGCTGAACCTTTTCTTCTTCGTGTCTAGATATCTGCTTATCTTGCCACAGTAACCGGAACTAACTTTGATTCCGCTAAGGCACTTGAATAATTGATCAATCTCAGCCGGACTTAAGGTGAAGCAAGAAGGGGGATAATAATCCTCTTCCTTTACTTTTTTGCCCTTCTTCTCCCGCGCCTCTGTCTCCGTCTCTGTCTCCTCTGACTTTTTACGGGGCGGCATGTGCAGATCTTCCCTGATTTTCAAATATTGCCAGTCTTTTCTTGCCTTCGGCCCATCCTTGGTCTTATCCAGCATGTTCATCAGTGTCGCAAGCAAGCTCCCAAGGACATTCTTATAGATATGCATTTGATCAAGGCAATGAGGCGTGTCGAGTTTGTGCCAGTACTCCAAGTCCCAGAAAACAGACCTCGTCTTCCATACCTTCAGCAGCGGCTCCGGCGCCTTTTTCATCGTCTTTCCCAGCGCGGCGCACTGTTCCCAGTTTTTCAACAGCTCATCGATTTTGGCGTCGCTCCGCTTACATGGAGGTCCTCGATGCTCAGCCTCACCATTGAATAGATCTCCACGGTTTCTCCATGGGTCGTCCTTCTCGAGCAATCTTCAATGCCCCATGTACACGATTTTCCCAGACCCGCCATCTTTCCTTGATGTTAGCTGCTGAGACGTCGTATCATCCATGCACCACGTGCATCCGCAATATCCATGGCACACCTGGCCTGTGACATATCCGTAACCGAGATAGTCGTGCACCGTCGTGATCAACGCGGCTCTCATATAGAAATACTCGCCTTTGCTGGCATCCCATGTCTTGGCCGGTGTTTTCCATAACGTGTCTAACTCCTCTTGAAGTAGCCCCAGATATAGATTAATATTATTTCCCGGTTGTTTCGGCCCTTGAATCAGCATGCTCATGTGTATGTACTTCAACTTCATGCACAACCAGGGGGGATGTTGTACATCCATACAAACACGGGCCATGTGCTATGGTTGGTGTTCTGGTTGCCAAACGGATTCATGCCATCGGTACATGCGCCGAGCACGATGTTCCTTGCATCACATGCGAAATACCGATATTAGCCATTGAACGCTCTCCACTGGCTTCCATCCATGACGTGTCTTAGCTTCGGATCATCTCCATCGTCGGGCTTCTTCCTCTCCGCGTGCCAGCACATGAGCTTTGCTTCCGTGGGATCTACGAAATACCGCTGTAGACGGGGAGTGATCGGTAACTACCATACAACTTTCTGGGGAGATTTCTTCCCGGCCTTCTTGTATCGAGAAGCATTGCACACCGGACAACTTGTTTTTTCCGCGTGCTCCTTCCGATAAATTATGCAATCGTTGATGCATGCATGGTATCTAACGTGCGGCAAATCAAGAGGGCACACGATCTTCTTGGCCTCATCCACACTAGTAGGACATAGATTCCCCATGGGAAGAACATCCTTTAGGTACTTGAGAAGCTCATCGAGGCTAGTGTCGGTCCATTTGTTTTTAGTCTTCGTCTTCAGGAGTTCGAGCGTGAAACTCAAGCGGGTCACCTCAGGATTGCAACCATGATACAATGGAGTGTTTGAGTCTACCACCAGTTGCTGCAGCTTGGCCTCCTCTCTAGAAGCAGCTCTCTCAGTACTCGTCTCCTTGCGAAGCAGTGCTTGAACATGAGGGTCCCGCATGATTGAACTTAGTACCGACGAATTATGCGGCATGGAGTCCATGTTCTCTCCACTGCCATGTCCGGCCCCTTCTCCGCCGCCCGGCCCTTTCTCCGCCGCCATGTCCGGCCTCTTCCCCGCCGCCATGTCCGGCCCCTTCTCCGCCACCATTATCGATCATCTCTTCGTCTTGCCCCGTGTCGTCATTGCGTGCCCCGTCGGCGTCCTCAACATCATCATCCTCATCTTCAATTATCCACCGAGTATAGCCATCCATGAAACCAGTCATGAGCAGGTGCGCTTCGACACGACCATCATCATAGGGGTCGAGCCAAACTCGTCCTTTGCATCTTCGACACGGACATAAAACCCCTGTCAGGTTATTTTCTTTCATGTCCTGCATCGCCGACCGCAATGACATGTCCACCATCGTTCCACTAACCATCATGAACGCTTGCACGGTAATAATTAACAAATTGATTATAAAAATGCATGCATGCATCAAAGTCATACAAAAATTTGGCATGACCTTCCCTAAAAATAGGACATATAGAGTTTTCCCGGAATTCGCTGAAACAGAAATAAATCGACATTTCGGCAAAACATAGGCAACTCACAAGCACAATTCGGAGTCAACTCATGCCACACACACAATTTCCATCATATCGCCTGATTATGTCATATCGCACACACATACACTTATTTCCATTCTTGCAAAAGCATAAATTTTTAACTACCTATCTCGAGATCAAGGACGGTGAGATGATGATGTAGTTAGGGAGATCAAAAGTGGACAAAGCTCTTCTTAACAAGGCTAGATCTAGTTAGGGGGTACATAGGTCACTTCACTAAATGCTACATCTACCTAGCTGGCTAGTTTGGGAGGAGACAAGTTCAACTAGTGGAGGGGGAAGGAAAAATAGAAAGGAGATGCATTAATGGAGGTGGTGTAGTTAGCCAGGAGTAATAAAGAAAGAGAAAGGTAGGTAGAAGAAGGAGAGTAATGGGGGGGAGAAGTAGTGAGGAAGAAGCAAAGTGAGGGAGAGAGGAGGTAGGAGCTAGGGGAAAGTGAGGAAGAGAGGATGGGGGAGGGGGAGGGGGAGGGGGAGGGGGGAGGAAAAAGGTGGTATGGCTGCGGCTTAGCAGTAGCGCTGGGCGTAACACGCGCTACTGCTAATAAGGTAGTAGTAGCGCTCTTTTGGCACACGCGCTACTGCTAAGCGGGGCCTGCCATGTGGCCAGTTTCAAAAATAGCAGTAGCGACCTGCAAAAAAAGCGCGCTACTACTATTACTTTAGCAGTAGCGCGGTTAGCGCGGGCGCGCTACTGCTAAACCTAGGGTGGCGGGAACGGTCGGTCAACTTTAGTAGCAGCGTGGTTATGCCGAGCCGCGCTACTGCTAAGTTGGTAGCAGTAGCGCCTGTTTGGGGCCCGCGCTACTGCTAATTATCAATAGCGCCTCTTCCTGACCCGCGCTGCTGCTAAGATTCTGTGTATAAGGTTTTCCCTAGTAGTGATGGTGTGAGGAGATGACCTCCATGCCATTAAATATTTGCCGCTAAAGCTCAAAGGCCTAGCTCGACACTAGTTGAACAGCCTTCCTGAAGACTCTATAGGTTGCTGGAAAGAGCTTGAGGACGCTTTTCGAGCAAACTTTCAGGGCACCTATGTCCGGCCTCCGGATGCTGATGACTTAAATCGCATCACGCAACAACTCGGAGAATCTGCCCGACAATTTTGGAACCGATTCCTAACCAAGAAAAATCAGATAGTTGACTTTCCGGATGCCGAAGCCTCGGCTACTTTTAAGCATAGTGTCAAGGACAAATGGCTTGTACGGCAGATCGGCCAGGACAAACCAAGAACTATGGCAGCCCTTACTTCCCTCATGACCCGCTTTTGCACGGGCGAAGACAGTTGGCTTGCTTGTAAGAACACCAACCCAGACACACCCGGTACCTCCGAGTTTCGGGACGGCAATGGAAAGCCCCGACGTAGCAAGAATAGATGTTGCCACAATGACGGCGAGGGTGAGGATACGGCAGTAAATGCCGGATTCCGAAACCAGAAGTCTGGAACCCGAAAGAAAGCCCTTAAAGGCAACGGTGATGGCCCGTCTAGACTGGACACAATTCTGGACAAGCCTTGCCAGATCCATGGCACATCAGAGAAGCCCGCCAACCACTCCAACCAAAATTGTTGGGTGATCAAACAGGCCGGCAAACTCACAGCCGAAAACTCGGGCAAAAGCCCACGAAGTGAGGACGATGATGAGCCCCGCAGGCCGAATAGTGGAGGCCAGAAACCCTTCCCTTTCGAGGTCAAGATGGTAAACATGATTTACGCAACCCACGTATCGAAGAAGGAGAGGAAGCGAGCGCTACGAGACGTATACTCCGTCGAGCCAGTAGCGCCGAAGTTCAATCCATGGTCAGCTTGCCCGATCACGTTCGATCGCAGGGATCATCACACCAGCATACGCCATGGAGGGTCTGCAGCCCTAGTGCTAGACCCCATCATTGATGGATTCCACCTCACTAGAGTCCTAATGGACGGAGGGAGTAGCCTCAACCTGATATACGAGGATACAGTGAGGAAAATGGGGATCGATCCATCAAGGATTAAACCCAGTAACACCACCTTCGAGGGGGTCATTCCGGAAGTGGAGGCCCGCTGCACGGGCACCGTGACGCTTGAAGTAGTGTTCGGATCTCTGGATAACTTCCGAAGCGAGGACTTGATCTTCTATATCGCACCTTTTCGCAGTGGCTATCATGCCCTCCTCCGCTGAATAGCGTTCGCCAAATTCAATGTCGTTCCGCATTACGCGTACCTCAAGTTGAAGATCCCTGGTCCTTCGGGCGTCATAACTATCAACGGTAACACAGAACGCTCACTTCGAACCGAAGAGCACACTGTGGCCCTAGCGGCCGAAGACCACACCGGCCCATATAGGCCCGGATGCCGACCCGCCGTAAGGGCCGGTGACAATAGTAAACGGGTTCGAACCCGTTCCTCGTCATGGGAACCCGCATGCATTCACCGCAAATAGGGATACACGTCCCACGGCACGCCCACATTCTTCATGCTCCACGTGCCTCGTCAGCACAACTTCGCACTCAAAATACCATGGGCAGCCGTGAGGCATACATTAATCCTAAGTACATATTCGGTTAAACCGAACTTCAGAATTACCTTGTCTTCGGACGACCCGGGGTCCAGTTCCGGATATCCCCAAGCTTAAAGCTCCATCAGCAGGGTCCTCGCCCATCAAGGTCTCATCGAAGGTCCCAACCCACACCTATCAGAGGCAAAGGCGTAGACGTGCAGCAGGGCATAGCAAAATGCCCACAAAAGTTAGACAAATGTGAAGCTTTTGAGCGAGTGAGAGGACCTAGTGCGTTAATGTCGTTGACGATTCTCTCAATCTGCACTTCATTTGCAACGCGAGGATGAGCAGGTTGACTACTTTGATTTGGCTCAGCATTTTCTTCAGAGCCATTTTCTTCAGATGCACCAGCATGATTTTCTTCACTATCTGGAATGACTTCTTCAGCAGATTCTTCGGTAGGAATAACATCCTCAGTAGCCTTTAGCTTGATGGATTCCTCAGGAGACATTTCATCTAGCACAGGAGGTAGGTGCTCTCTTTGCGAGCCATTAGTTTCATCGAACCACACATCTACAGTCTCAACAACCTTGTTGTGATAGGTGTTGAAGACCCTGTAGGTGTGTGAGTCCTTTCCGTAACCAAGCATAAAACCTTCATGTGCTTTCGGTGCAAATTTAGAAATGTGATGGGGATCTCTAATCCAGCATTTAGCACCGAAGACTTTGAAATAACTCACATTTGGTTTCTTGTCAGTGAGGAGTTCATATGAGGTCTTCTTGAAGAATTTGTGAAGATATACCCTGTTGATAATGTGGCATGCAGTATCAATTGCTTCAGGCCAGAAGTGACGAGGTGTCTTGTATTCATCAAGCATAGTGCGAGCCATCTCAACAAGAGTCCTGTTCTTGCGCTCCACGACGCCATTCTGCTGAGGAGTGTATGGGGCAGATAACTCATGAGTAATACCAAGTTCATCAAGATAGTCATCAAGACCAGTATTCTTGAACTCAGTCCCATTGTCACTACGTATATGCTTGATCTTCACACCGAAATTCATCGAAGCCCTCGAAGAAAATCGTCTGAAGACTTCCTGCACTTCAGTTTTGTAAGTAATGACATGCACCCATGTGTAACGAGAATAATCATCAACAATGACGAAGCCATATAGAGATGCTACATTTGTTAGAGTGGCATAATGAGTAGGGCCAAAGAGGTCCATATGAAGCAATTCAAAAGGACGAGAGGTGGTCATGATAGTCTTTGAGGGGTGTTTGGCTCTGGTCATCTTTCCAGCCTCACAAGCCCCACAAAGATGATCTTTGAGGAATTTGACACCCTCAATGCCAATGACGTGCTTCTTTTTCACGAGCGTGTGTAAGTTCCTCATGCCAGCATGACCCAGTCGTCGATGCCATAGCCAGCCTTCTGAAGCTTTTGCAAGTAGACAAGTGGCAGGCTGTGGTCCTGCAGAGAAATCAACAATATACAAGTCTCCTCTCCTAAAGCCTTCGAAGACTTTGGAATTGTCAGATTCCATGAGCACTAAGCAGCAATATTTGCCAAAGACAACAACCATATCAAGATCACAAAGCATTGAGACTGACATGAGGTTGAATCCGAGGGACTCGACAAGCATGACTTTGTCCATGTGTCGATCCTTTGAGATTGCAACCCTACCTAGACCCAATACCTTGCTTTTGCCTTTGTCTGCGTAGGTGATATGCTTCAAATGTGATGGAGATAAAGGAGTGTTCATCAGTAAGCTCTTGTCACCTGTCATGTGATTAGTACATCCACTGTCGAGGACCCACTCAGTAGCTTTGGGTAAATCATCCTGCAGATGAATTAGTGCATCTTACGAACACATATCTTCAGAGTGAAGAATTATGACACCAATTTCATCAGACAGAAATTCATCAGTTAATGCAACATATGTATATATAGCAGTATTAGGACGTGAGAAATGAATGATTCATTTCTTCATGATTAGCTTGCGTCCTTTCAAGCATTTCAGGTCTCCAGAAAATTCTTCAGATGATTTAGTTCGTCTGGAGACCTGACCCTGCATAAGAGGTTAGTTCTTTTTCTTCACCACCCACATCTGGAGGGGTGGCAAAGAGTTCATCATTCTGCGAGCTCCATAAGAGAAAGGTGGCATTGATGCCAAAGCGCTTCGTTTCACCGAAGAGGGATTAGTATAGGCATATGAGTAAGCAGAGAAATTCTTCGAGGACTTATGAACATAATGATTTGAAGAATAATGCACATAATCAGAACTCTTAGATTTTCCCTGCAAAACAGAAGCATTAGCATGACGATGATCATATGAGGACTTGGATCCACATGAGGAATTTGATCCATAAGAAGACTTGGATCCATATGAAGACTTCGGTCCATATGAAGAATTTGATCTGGGGTTCCTATTCTTCACAGGTGGTGTCATGAGGACATTCACCTGAAGAATTTCAAGGCACCTTTTGGGAACCCAGATTTTCTTCATAGGGGGACCATTCCTGCAGTTAGTTCCAACATATCTAGCAAAGACTTCACCATTCTGATTTTTAAACAGTTTATAGTTGGAGTCAAATGACTCATCAGATGAATATGAGGATTTACAAGTAAAGCCAGATAAAGAGGATGGATCTACGGGAGGTCCCTTCGCAGCAACCCATGAGGTTTTGGGATACTGCTCAGGTTTCCAGTAGGTTCCATCAGCATTGAGTTTCCGCTCAAAGGCAATACCCTCTTTCCTAGGGTTCCTGTTCAAGATCTGCTTTTTGAGCACATCACAAAGAGTCTGATGCCCTTTGAGGCTTTTGTACATGCTTGTCACATACAATTCCTTCAACCCTGCATTTTCGTCAGTGATACTAGTGGTATCCTCAGATGAGGAATTTGTGACCACAGAGATAGTTGAAGAATTTGCAGCAATAGAAGCATTTGAACATTCAGGTGAAGAATTAGTAGTTTCTTGTTCAATGCATTTCAAGCATGGTGGAATAAATTTTTCCTGAGCGGAACTGATCTGTTGAGCAAGTAATGAATCATTTTCCTTCTGAAGATCTTCATGACTCACCCTTAGCTTCTCAAGATCTTGCTTCCTTTGAAGAAATTCATAAGAAAGCTTCTCATGATCGGCTAAGAGAGTTTCATGACGACTTTGGAGGTTGTCAAACTTAGACTGTAGTTGCTGAAGATTATCAGTCAGTGTTTGAGTTCGATCCATTTCCTCACCTAACAGGTCATCGCTTTTGTCTAGCATATTTTGAACCTTTTCCAAAGCCTTTTGTTGTTTAGCAGCAATATTAGCAAGTTTGGAATAGCTGGGTTTGAGGTTATCATCAGATTCATGCTCACTTGATTCAGAGGAGGGATATTTGAATACCTTAGCACCTTTTGCCATGAAGCAATAGGTGGGAGCATAGTCATCGTTTCCGTCATCAGCAGTGTTGGGGAAGCCATTTTCCTCAGTGTTGAAGATGGACTTGCTGACATAAGCAGTAGCGAGGCTAGGCACGCCACACCAGAGTCTGACTCCTTAGATGCCTCCTCTTCCTCATGTTCCTCAGATTCAGCTTCAGAGTCCATTTCCTTGCCAATGAATGCCCGAGCCTTCTTGGAACTGCTCTTCTTGTGAGATGAAGACTTTGAAGATTTTGATGATGAGGACTTTGAAGATTTCTTCTTCTTCTTAGAGTCATCTGAACTATCATCCTTCTATTTCTTCTTATTTGATTCCTTTGCCCACTGAGGACAATCAGTTATGTAGTGACCAGGTTTCTTGCATTTGTGGCAAGTCCTCTTTTTGTAATCACGGGATGAGGAATCTGATCTTGTGTCATCACCTTTTGAAGATTTTACAAAGCGACCACGCCTTGAGAACTTCTGGAATTTCTTCACGAGCATTGCTAGCTCCTGGCTTAGTTCTTCAGGGTCACCAAGGCTGCTATCAGAATCTTCTCCTTCATATGAGGAAACTGCCTTGGCCTTCAGTGCGCGTGATCTTCCATAGCTTGGCCCGTAGAGATCTCTCTTTTCAGCAAGTTGGAATTCATGAGTGTTCAGCCTCTCAAGAATATCAGCAGGATCAAGTGATTTGTAGTCTCCATGTTCTTGAATCATCAGTGCCAGTGTATCGAATGAAGAATTGAGTGACCTCAGCAATTTCTTCACCACCTCATGGTCGGTGATGTCAGTGGCACCTAGTGCTTGAAGCTCGTTTGAAATGTCAGTGAGGCGATCAAAGGTTTGCTGGACATTCTCATTGTTGAGTCTTTTGAACTGGTTGAAGAGATTGCGAAGAACGTCAACTCGAGAATCACGTTGAGTTGAGATTCCTTCGTTGACCTTGGACAGCCTGTCCCAGATAAGCTTTGTAGACTCCAAAGCACTCACTCTGCCATAATGTCCTTTGCTTAGATGGCCACATATGATATTCTTCGCTTGAGAGTCGAGTTGCTTGAATCTCTTCACATCAGCAGCGTTCACGGAAGGAGTGACAGAGGGAACGCCATTTTCCACAACGTACCAGAGATCATTGTCAATTGCCTCAAGATGCATGCGCATCTTATTCTTCCAGTAGGGGTAGTCTGTCCCATCAAAGGTAGGACACCCAGCCGAGACCTTGATCATGCCTGCAGTCGACATAACTAAAACTCCAGGTGGTTAAACCAAAATCACACATAACAAGGGAGTACCTTGCTCTGATACCAATTGAAAGTGCGTTATATCGACTAGAGGGGGGTGAATAGGCGATTTTTACAAATTTGTCACTGAGGAATTTCAAGGTGAGGAAATTCCTAAGTCACGAACTACTTCGCAGCGGAATCAGTACTCAGATGCAAACATAACATGGCATAAGAACAGTCATCATGATGAAATGAAATAGGCACAGAGTACAGGTAGCGTGAAACACAAGATAAGCAGGCTGAAGACTATGTGACTGAAGAAATAGGATTGAGGAAATTGAGAAAGTCTTCAGTCAAAGTCTTCACACAGTAATGATCAAGTAAATCAACACATGAATGAGGAAATGAAAGGGTTGAGGAAATAGAACCAGTAGCTCGGTGAAGACAATGATTTGGTAGACCAGTTCCAACTGTTGTGATAGTTGTACGTCTGGTTGGAGCAGCTAGGTATTTAAACCTGAGGACACACAGTCCCGGACACACAGTCCTCACCGTATTCTCCTTGAGCTAAGGTCACACAGACCTCGCCCAATCACTCGTGGTAAGTCTTCAGGTGACTTCCAAACCTTCACAGACTCGGTCACTCGGCGATCCACAATTTCCTCTTGGATGCTCTAGACCATGACGCCTAACCGTCTGGAGGATGCACAGTCCTCAAAGGTAACAAGTGTCGGTTCCGCACAGGAACAATTTCTTCAGTGATGCTCAATCACTTTGGGTTTGTAGGTGTTTGGGCTTTTGGGGTTTTCCTCACTTGATGATTTCCGCTCAAAGTCCTCGGAGGATGGGATGCTCTAAATGACAAGTGTCAATCTATCTCTCGAAGCAGCCAACAGCTAGTGGTTGAAGGGGGCGGCTATTTATAGCCTAGGGATCAGCCCGACATGATAAGACATAAATGCCCTTCAATGTTATGATAGTTAGGTGGGAAGGATATTTGGACAGCTGGCGTGTAGCACAGCAACGGTCGGAAATTTGTGTATCAAATTCCTCAAGGCTATCATGTTCCTCACTTGTAGGCAATCCGCACTGGCAAATTCCTAACTCCTCAGACAGAACAAATTCCTCAGAGAACAGAAGAACTTCGTCTCTGTCACTGAAGAAATTGACTGAACTGTATGAGATTTCCAATGGCTTCACTCGAAAGGATTGGGTAGGTGTAGGATTTGAGTTGAGCATCACTTGGGAACTTTTCCTTAGTTTTTCCTCGACCCCCTTTAACAGTACGGTGTTTCCTATGACTCAAAAAGAAGAAAATGAAACTACGAAAACAAAAGTCTTCACGCTTCATAATCCTCGCATGATTATCTAGTCTTCAAGGTCACACCAATTTCTTCACTTTCAAAGTCTTCAGTTGAAGACATTCATTTTTAGGGGTCGACTTTCATCGTAAATATCAAACTCCTCATAGACTTATAGACCTGTGTACACTCACAAACGCATTAGTCCCTTAACCTATGAGTCTTCAATACACCAAAATCACTAAGGGGCACTAGATGCACTTACAGAGAACCACTGCGATTGTACTTCTGGTTTGCCCGGTCAAATACCTCAGGAGGAAAAAGCCAAAAACTGACCGTCATAGTAAGTGCGAACGGGTCCGCAATCCGATGACGTGGTTTGAATCTAAAAATCATTGGCGATTTCGCCGTGTCACACGAAGGGTTCGTCTTAACACAAACCATGTGATCGGAAAGGGCAGGGTTTGATCCCTAAGTACATCACAATACACCGGGGGCTAGTCCCTAGTCCCCACCGTCAAGCTTCCAAGGCTAAGTGAAAGCAGTAAAACCAGATAGTCTGATTACCTGGTTTCACTCCCACACTACCGCCTCCGGGCACCAAGACGTTGGCTAAGGGTAATAGTGCGGAGACAAAACACTCCTCGTGATATTCACCTGGGGGCTAAAGCCGACGACTGGTAGCTTTCAGAAAAAACATACGGCCACATAGGAGTCTAAATTTAACCATTACAATAACAAATAAGTCCGTCGGGTGCATAATGAAGCATAAGTCCCACTTGATACAAACTTAATACAACTACTCAAACATTACATCTTTTGAACACTGGCCCTCTATCGCCCGCGCTCTGGTCATCACCTGCGCGAAGTACTGCTCGGGGCGGCGATGCTCCTTCCCCTTAGGCGGAGGACCAGTGGCCATCTCCATTGGATTCATCCTCGGCCAATGAACCAGAGTCTTCGCAAATGTGAGCCTCGCCCCCTCAAGGCACGCTGACCGCTTTACAACGTCAATCCGGAGCGGCACCTCCCGCAACTTCTGCACAAGGCCGAAGTATGTGTCCGAAATGGGCTCGGCCGGCCACAGGCTGACACAGAGGTCCTTCAAGGCCAGCTCGGACATCCGATGCATCTCCATCAGCTGCTTCATTTGATCGCTGAGGAGGGGTGGATGCTCGGAGTCCGGAAACTGTGACCAGAAGAGTCGCTGCGTGGAGTCCTCCTCGAGGTTGGCATATTGCCTCGCCGCGGCCGCCGCACTCTTCGAAAGTTCGGCGAAGATGCCTGCGGAGCACCAGACCCTCATCAGCAGGGCGAATCTGTTGCCTTCGAACACACTCTGCAGTAAATATTTCTTACCATTGGCAATTTGCGCGGCTTGCCGGAGCTCCTCCCGGACACCTCGAGCGTCACTCCTCGCCTCCTGAAGCTCCTTATCCACCTTGGATAGCTGGGAGGATTGCTCCTCTTGCCCCTTCTCAAGGGCCTCCAGCTTCTTGGCGGCATCCTGGAGCTCCACTTGGACTTCGGTCACCCAAGCCTCATGTTGCTCGGCAGCAAGCTTGACCTTCTCAAGCTCGGCCACCGCCTTCACAGCGGCCATTTTCTTCTCGGCCGCCTCGGCCTCGGCTTTCTTCAGGGCCTCCTTCAAGCCCTCGACCTCGGCGGCAGCAGCTACAGGGTCATTAAGATAAGGGATTAGCATACAGTTCGGATCGTCAATATCTGGCGTCAAGCAAGTACACATCTTCTCACAGGGCTTACGTTGCGCCTCGTCAAGCCGTTTGTTGACAAGGTCAAGCTCTTGATCGGAAAGCTTGAGCTTCCGATCCATCTCCTCTAATGCCGCGGCATTAGCAGCCGCGGCCATGGAAGATGCCTGCGTCAGCAAAAAATACGTCGACATTATTATTCGACTTACCTAATTTGATCCTCTGCAGGTCTCTCTGAGGTCCTGGCAGAGTCTCGGGGCTGCTATGTATACGGCCTACCTAAACTAACCATTACAACCGCATTCTGAGGAAAGAGCATTACTTGACTTACCTGAAAGCTTGTTAGAAGGCCTTGGACAGCGTCGTTCAGTCCGGATTGGACGGAACGAACACTCTGCATAACCGCACTCATTAGAGTGCGGTGCCCATCAACGATGACGGAGCTGCTCACCAGCTCCTCCAGAACATCTGGCCAGCCAGCTACCGCCCGTGTGGAGGTGTTCGGCGCTGGCGTTGGCTCCATGGCCCCTCCCCCGCTGGGAGGAGCCTGTGTCGTCGAAGGCCTTGGGGGATCGGGAGCGGTCGACAGTTGGGGTTCGGATGGTCCGGACTCGTTTCCCTCGCCAGCCGGGAGGGACGCTCCCTCCTGGTCTTCGGTGACCAAGGTGTTAACCTTGGTCATTACGGCATCCGCCTCCCCCTCTGTGTTCGGAGGAGGAGGAGTCCTTTGGGACCGCACCTCCTCAACCTCTTCGGGGATCGGAGGAGGCGCGGAGTGCGCCATAGACCCACTGTCCGCCAGTTCGGCGGGCAGAGACGTCCCCTCCGAAGTCTGCTCGGTGGGGCGTTCACGTGGGGGACTGCAACTCGGAGGGTTTAACCTTCAACTAAACAAATTACTGAAAACGAGATAGCTAAAAATGCCAACGCCTTACCTGCTGGCCGGGGGCTTGGCTCGGGGATCCTTCTCCGGAACCTTCTCGGACACTTCGGACTCCTTGTCGGAGTCCGAACTATCAGACAGGACCAGCTCGGGCCGGCATCGTCTCTTCGGGGCCGGAGAAGGTTGGACCTCCTCGACGTCCTCGGCCGCCGCCCTCTTCTTGGAATGCAAGGAGGCACTCTCCTCCTCATCCTCATCATCGCCCCCATCCTGCACGGATGAGGCCGCAGCATCTCCGACCGATTGCCCAGACGAACACTGCGGCGGAGGCCCTCCCTGGCCTCCTGCACTTCTTTCTTCTTGACCTTCTTGGTGGGCGCCTTATAAGGCACCATGACTAGCAGCTTTTCCAGCTGCTCTCATCGGGGCCCTTCTGGCAGAGGCGCCGGGCCGCGGATCTTCTTGGCCTTGGCAAGCCAGCCCTGCAAAATCCGCATACCAGGGTTAGACCGAATCAAACATGGTATGAATATCCGAACACTCCTCGAAGAAAAAAATGCCGCTCACCTCCCTTGGGGGGTTCGCAGCGTCGAGGCCGACGTCCTTCCCCTCGACTGGCCACTCCTTCTAGGGCTGGAATAGTTGGCCCCATATCTTGTCAGGAGTCGTGCCATAGAGGTGTCGCACGGTGGCCGGATCCTCGGGGTCGTACTCCCACATGGGCTTGGCCCTCGCCTGGCAAGGGAGGAGCCGGCGGTGGAGCATGATCTGGACCACGTTGACCAACTTCGCGCCGGTCTCTATTAGGCTATCGAAACGCTTCTGTAGCGTTTTTGTGTCAGCAACACACCCCCAGTCCGGACTCTTGGTGGTCCAGGAGGCCAATCTGGTAGGGGGTCCGGACCTGAATGCGAGGGCTGCTCCCCATGCGGCCTCCCTCGGCTCGGTGATATAAAACCACTCCTTCTGCCACATCTGGACGGTGTTGCCAAAGTGGCCGTCCAGCTACTAGACCCATGTCAGCTTACTAATCATGGCCCCTCCACAGTCCGCATGCTCACCGCCGACCACCTTGGGCTTGACATTGAACACCTTCAGCCATAAACCGAAGTGCGGCTGGACTCGGAGGAGCGCTTCACAGACGATGATGAAGGTCGAAATGTGGAGGAGGGAGTTGGGGGCTAGATCGTGAAAATGCATCCCATAGAAGAACATCAGCCCCCGCATAAAGGGATGCAGGGGAAATCCGAGCCCCCTAAGGAAATGGGGGAGAAAACTACCCTTTCGCCCGGCTCGGGTGTAGGGATGCTCGGGCGTAGGGTAGATTCCACGTCCGCACCTGGTTTGCGGGCTCGGCGCGGGCGCGACTGGCTTCCGCCATGACAGCCACCATGCGAGCCTCCTCCGCGTGGGTGGAGATGCCAATGACACGCTAGCTCCTCCTCGCCGGCGTGATGGAGCACGCGCTCGTCCTCCTCCTCTTCGTAAGCTGCGGGCATAGATGCGGCTTGACCTGCTCGCGTGCTTGGCAGTGCGGCGTCATCGCGAGGAGGAACTGCAGATGACGTGAGGGGTTCAGATCCTCTGCAGTACCATACAATGCTATAGTGTGGATGACATGTGGGGCCGAGTCCCACATGGCAGCGATAGTACATCACCGTACAGTACTCAGCGACTGTACGCATGAACGGCGGCAGCGACATATTGATGAGTGTGCTTATGGGAGCTTGGTGAGCATGGTTAATAATATAGCCAGCTGCTGGCTATAACATATTGCCACGTCATTTATTTATAGCCAATGTAATAGCTAACACGTATAATAGTTGGCTATAAAAAAGTACTACTTTGTCAACATATGTCCCCCCTTTCACTCTCACAAAGTTTCTTGGAGCTCATGCTACAGCCGGCTGTAAGTGTACAGCCTGCTTCCCTTCTCTCTCTTCCACCTCAGCAATAATACAATATTTAAATCCTTACAGCCTACTTACATCATCTTATTATACTTGCTCTTATAGGGTTGGTCAAACTTAAAAGAACACCGTACTAGTACACATAATCCTATGCAAGCGCGTGCATCGCGGTCGCGCCTATACACCACATTAGTTAGCACAGCATTGATACGGAATCCTGTTCAAGCGCGTGCACCGCGACCGCGCGGTCGATCGAAAGGTGCCTCACGGTGTCGCGCTGGAAGGACATCGACCGAACCTTTTTGTGTGCGTGTGAAAACAATCCTCGAATATTACTCTACTTTTTTTTATGGAAAAGTTCCTCACGCTACAATATTTCCATATATTTGTATTTAGCTTCAGTTCGTGATTATTTGGATTTGGGCATTTTAGGTGCCCCCTACAAAAAATAATAATAGAGATTCTGTGTGTGTAACAGAGAGAGAACGCGTGTATGTGTCTACATGTGTGTTGTCGCGGAAGGGCAATGTGGAGACGATGAGTGTGTGTGGGATAGTCATAGAGAGGGGTGAACGTGCAAATGATCAGTATGAGTGAGACATAGAGATATACCGAGATGTTGTGTATACATGAGAGAACGGTCTTCTATTTGTGTTTTTGTGTGTGCGTGTGTGAGAGAGAGGGGAGCATCCATAACACAACAACCATCTCTCTCGATTCGACCGTCCCTCACACAATCGCATGTAACACATGCATCAACGCACACGTTTTGACATCCTCCCTTAGCCCCTGCCGCCTCAAGGCCCCTACATCGCTCTCTATCTTGCACACACAATCTCTTCATGAAAACCCTAGTTGGCATGCATGTACCTCTCTGTCACATACACACCATGTACCACGCACACACATATTTCTCTCTCGCTATGTCTCTTTGCCTAGAAAACACACTCCCCATAGTCCTATCTTTGTATCCCGAACACGATGTCTCTATATTGCTTAAACATTGACGCACACGATGTATCTGTCTCACACCATTAGCCTCTCTCGCATGCTCACTATGCACACACATTCTCTCCATAGGTTTGATTTCTCTCAATATTTGACGCACACAACCCCCCCCCCCCCACACACACACCACACTATCCATCCCCATCCAAGGTTATATAGCGACACCTGTTGCTTGTGCTTATCTGCACCCCCACATGCACACCACCTTGATCTTCAAGGAGGGCATCGGGAAGAACGAAGATGACGACCAGACCGCACTAGAGACCGCGGGGCCATTTGGAAGCATGATGACGTGGTGACGGTTGAGTAACTCCTCCCCCCTCTCTCTCCCTGTTGATCCCTCCCGCACAAAATTATCAATCCCTCAACCCACAAGATTCCCCTCTATTCCATGTTCTTTTGAGCTCTCTCATCAAACCTTTTTGTCTCTTCTCCTTCCACATGTACAAAATCTCGATGCACACACATCTCACTCCCTATATATTACATGTCTCTATCTTACTCACAGACCTAACTTCTTCCTCTGTATACATCCCTCTGTCACACACTTCCTCTCTCTCTCTCTCTCTCTCCTACTCTCTCGCCCACATATATATATATATACAATCTTTCCTGTCCTCTGTCTCTTTCTTCCACTGGGTGTATATCCTGTGTGTAGAGTGCACGCATCTCTCTTCCGCCATTGTTCCATGCATCTCCACAAACTCTCTACGTTTCATTCACACATTGGGATGTGTTCTAAAAATTGCTTTAGACCGGATCTTGTAGAGTTATGGTTGGTTTTGTTACATCCAACAAATTAATAACTATGAAATGCATTTAGATTTTCATTTGAGTTGGATTATGTGAGTTGAGCATATTGTGAAGTACTGTAGACCTGGTATTCATCTTGGAATTCAATAACGATTCTAAATATTGAATTGTACAAACCATTACATTCGAAGTCAATAGCTTAATATATTTATTTCACAATTACAATAAATAATTAATGGCATGACAAACTAAGAAAACAGATGTGTACTCCCTCCGTTTTTATTTAAGTCCGCATATTAGCATTGGTCAAAGTCAAGTTTTGTAAACACTGACAAAGTTTATAAATAAAAATATTAACACATACAATAACAAATCAACACCATTAGATTCATTATTGAATGTACTTTCAGATCATACAGATTTGTTATGGTAAATGTTTATATTTTTTCTATAAACTTGGTCAAACTTTAGGAAGTATGACTTCAGTCAAACCTAATATGCAGAGTAAATAAAATCGGAGCGAGTACTAGTAGTACCCCTAGCTGCTCAGCCCAATCACCCAACACGCCAGACGGGGAGCAGGGAGTACTAGTACAGTGTTACAAATTTTTAGGTCGGCGGCAAAATCTCCCACTTCCATCGAGATCTCCCGCGACTCAAATTCGACCAATGCAAAGTTAACATCATACCCTTGGTCGAACATGCCGACAGATGCTGGTTGGTCGGGGGCTGTTTTGGTAACTTCACGTTCACCCCAACCATCCAACCCCACCCCGGCACCCAGAGTACTCCTCATTACTCTCCATTTTCTATCCCCACCGCAAAATAGGCTTCTCCACGGCACCGCAGCACCTTCCCTTTGTGCCCCTCCCCATCTTCATCAGCGCACTCATCCACCACAGCGCATCTGCCTCATCGACAACATCGTATGCCGCACTGGAGCCGGTCCGCCATTGCCTTCGTACACAGAGCCGCTTCCCCGGCGCCGTCTTCCACAGTCTCGGATCTGCTTCCTGGAAGCTGATGCCAAGCACAGCAGCACCACCGTCATCGACAATGAACTGACTCCTGTTGCCGACCATGATGCACAGACGCCGCCGCGACCTTCGTACTCCTCCTCGATTGGTAATGTGTATATTGATTCTCTAAGAAGTACATGTACAGTTCCGATTATGTTCATACCTACCCTTCTAATTTCTTGGCTGCTATTGTTCTGGTAAAAGTAATTGGTTATAGCTTGCATTGTCCAACAAAATATCATCTTGTAGTTGTGCGTCGCTCCTGTATTGCGCTGTGCTTGGGTAGGTTCTTCATTTGTAACCAGTAGTGTCGCAAATGATGGAAAGTTTTTTAGAATAGCAGGGAGGTGACCCCCCTGTTCTATTCACTCAAAATGAAACAACAACGTAGTTCTAGCAAAGTCGAAGAGCCACATAGTTGGATATTAAAAATCACTCATGCTAACATGGCAGATGAGTGCTTTAATGTTGCCCACAAGATGCGTGAGTATTACTATATTTTTCTTGCCATGTTGAGATTTTAAAACTACAAATGCGAACATGCAGAGGAGCAACAAAGACCAAATACAGGATGTTGGAGACATCTTCAAGGAACATCGCAAGTTAGAGAGGAGCTGCACCGAACCTGTAAAACGAGCTTTGGTAAGTAACAACCTTTCAATTTCTTTGACATTGAGAACCTGACTAGCAGTGGTGGATGTTTTGTGTGTCCTTGATGGTATGTGTCTGGCAGCAGTAGTGAACACAGGACCAGACCAGGCCCTGGGCAAGCCCCGAGTCGAAAGCAGCGTCAAACCACGTTGTCTGCTTGGCTAGAGTTCTTGCCATGCAATCCAGTAGTGTGGCAGATTATTAAACAATAATAGGCGAGACAAACAATTTCCTGTACACTTGATTAGGCTGTCAATCATTTGTAGGATCTCAATTTACTCGGTGGACCCACCATGCTGTAGGATGAATCTTTTGTAATTTAGTGTTGCAGCTAGTCAGTCAAACGCTCCTACAGACGCCCTGGAGATCATCTGGTTGCCGATTGTTTTGCTGCAGCAACCCTTGGCTTAGTGCACCCCTCTGTTGGTTTTTCTATTTCTCTTAGCCTTGTGTTCTTCGATGTATATGTCGTAGTTTCTATAAGCTGGCTCTGTTTGATATGTAATAAGCACACACTACCGCAGGATGCTGCTAACGCGACACTACGATCAGCGACCCTTTGACAAAACTATGTGCGATGCATTAATCGCAAACGGTGATGTAAAAAAAACCATTAAAAAAGATGCAAAACATTTGTGATGACGGATACATCAAACACGGTTCAGATTTTAGTTGCGTGTGCGATGCTAGGCATACGGTTCATTCCAATAAACTGTTTGCGATGAGGCAGAAGAACAGAAACGGGCAGCCAGATGAAGGTGTGTGCGATATACGGCACACAGTTCACTTGAATGAACCGTTTGTGATTAGGCAACACAAAAGAAACAGCCAGCCAGGTGAAGGTGTGTGCGATATACGGCATACAGTTCACTTGAATGAACTGTTTGCGTTGAGCCAAGAGAATAGAAATGGTTCAACTTAACAAGATGTGTGTGATACGCGGCAAACAGGTCTGTAATCGGAAATGTGTGGGAACACCGATAACAACACAGATGATTCCTGTTAACAAGTCATGTGTGTTGTGAGCAAACGATTGCTGGTATACAATTGTCAGTGATTGATGAAATAATCACCGACGGGTTCCATTGTTTAGTCCGTGTGTGATGTGATTTGCTCTGTCCGCACAACATCTACGCTCTGTCTATAGAGCATCAACATATATACTTAAAAAGACAGCATTGCATAACCAAATTAAGAATACAATTACACAAGTGACTACACACATAACATTTCCACACACCAAAGTAAGCAATTACATGCATACTAAACTAGGAGAAACGAGGATCTAATCATCTACTTCTTGTTGCGACGACGCTTGCCATTGCTTTGCTTCCGACTGGATCCCTGGCCGTTTTGGGGAAGGAGGCACTTCCTCATGTCAACGATCTGCCTGTATATCTCGTAGCTCGTGTACGCCTCCTTGGCCGTGTAAACGACATGAGCTTTATCGAGTTTGTCCATCCAGGCCGAGTGCCAGGCACGCTTGTCCTTGTTGCAGGAATCCTTCATGTCTCTGTAGTAGGGATCGATGATGGCCTCGGCGAGGTGAACCACTGAGTCCTTCTCATGCTCGTTGCTGCCCCAGATCTTGTATTGGCCCTGGATGTTGACAATATTCTGGCAGGCGATGCCCAAATTCTTGAGCACCTTTACATCATTGGTGATGTCCACCATAGCGAACATGTAGTGGGGGCTGTTGACAAACCTGGCGAAACGCTCGCAAGGCCTTGTGGCAAGGCAGTAGTGGTAGAAGAGGACGTCATTGCGCATGCACCTCTGGGCAACGGCGACCTTGGGATGAGACCCGGCACGAGCGCGGGTGTACTCGAGGTCGAACCCGACCACCTTGTACTTCTCCTCAGCAAGAAACAGCTCCATGATGTGGATGGAGTGCTCCACGCAGACTGGGTTGTTGGTGTACACCACCGAGAGCTCCGTGAACCTTCTGTGGGTGTCCACCACAGCATGCATGGTGAACTGCTGCTCGTCGTCGGCAGCCGCTCGGAGCGCCATTGGAGCCCCGCAGGACACCCTCTAAGAATTTGTCGTGGTGGGTGTGCTTCTTGCAATGGTGGGGCGCGATCGAAAGGTTGAAGAGACACAAGGGTTAAATGGCCATTGTAATAAATGGGGGCCGGCCGGCCTGTAATCTTCACGTCTTGTCACCGCGTTCATAGCGAAGGATTCCAGTGCATGCTTGACAACACCGCACGCGTTTCGTTTGACCACGCGTGGGCTCGAAGAGGCGCCAAATGTATCATCGGTGAGCCTGTTCCCATGCTACCGTGCAGTTTACCGCGCAAGCTTCCCGCCCGACTAGTTTGGCCATGCGTCGGCTAGAAGAGGGACAAATCATGGGCGTTTATTGACAAAAAGCTTTGTAAAAACGAAGTGTGTGGAATGACTTCGGTCATAAGTTTACCCGTGGGTGATGAAGTCAAAGTTACACAGAAGGGTGATGATGGACACTCAAGTGCGATAATTAATTCTGCGCTCTACACGGCACATGGTTGAAGAAACCAACTGTGTGCAATAATGTCGAAGATCGCAGTCGAGTTAGCTATACAGATCATGTGCTATGAGATCGACAAGGTAAACACGTTCGAGAATGGTTAATAAAATCTAAGTACATTGCATATTAAGGTCAAAATAGTGCTACCAATATACGAGTCTCATACGATGCCATTTCAATGATTGTAGCACAAAAGCTCGAAATATTACAAGGTTCAAATTCCAGAGTTATATGGCTCAAATTCAAAGATTACAAGGTTCAAACTGATATTAGAAATGAAATTCAGCTCATCAGCTGCAAACGCTCGCACTAATCCACTGAACATGGATATAAGAGAGGTTCAAACTAATATTACCACTTGTAAGGCTGGTTTCAAAACCTCATAATTTTTGCAAATGGGTCAGCCACTGAGAAGTCATGTATGGGGTTGACACGGTGACTTCCGATTACTCTGTCATCTGAAGTTCCAAAATGAAATTCAACATTATTGGAGCCTATTCCATTCTGCCGCAGCCGTCGGCGCTGATCAACAAACCATTCATTTTTGCGAAATAAATGTAGGGCAAACCTCATTACCTTCAGCACCTTGCTCTAACAACAAAGAACCTGGCGAATATAATCTCCGGTAAGGTCCCTTGGTAGGAGTTCAAAGTAATTTCTGAGAGATGCAGATCTAGGCATTCGATGTGATTGTTATACTGTATCACATTATCCACCATCGGGCCTGATCCTATCTGCAAAAGAAGAAAATGTGTTAGATCCTACTTGCAGTTTTGAACACTACTACAGGCCTATTTGGTTTGCAGGATTTGTAAAATGTACTAACGTGCCATCTTTGATCCGACATGATTAAAATGGGCATTTAATTACAATCTAGAAAAATGTAGCCTTCTTCACAAGAGGTTGGAGTGGATGAAAAATTCCCTAAGAAAACTAGTACAGATGAATCCAAAGGAGAAATGCTTATGGATTGTAACCATATGGATCAAGCAACCAATATGGGGGGGGGGCATGTATGTACTAAAATCCTCCAAACATCCTTCAGAAATCATAGTACATTGTCATTGTAAACTGGGGAAAAGGTGCCAAAAATTGAACTCCCTTATGGTTAACATTTAACAGGAAAGGAACATCACCTCGATATATAGCTTCTCCAGTTCCGAAAAGCATCTCAGGAAACTGACAACTTGGTCCAGGTTGGGGCCGATAGATTCTAGTGCCAAGACCTTCACTGTGCGCAGTTTCGGGGTCAAGCTTGTCAAAATCATTTTCTGGATGACAGACGAACATACATCTTCAAAATTAGAAATAATGTTAATTTCTAAAAGGAGAGGTAGAAGGCGGCTGTTGTACCTGAATGGGTGTGGATCCAATAACAAGTTCGGAGTATTTGTCAGACGAGTAGCCCACCACTGTCAATTTCGGCGCAGAAATGACATTGATTCTTGTTGGACCTTCTTGATCAACTACAAGCAATCTCTCAAGTGAAGGTGTGACCTCAATGACCATACCGTGGTACACATCTTGTGATGTCTTCTTGCAACACCAGCAACACACATAAATAGTCCGGAGAGTCATGGAGGTGATGTGGAAGCTACTCAACCCATTGATCGCCTGAAGATGAATGTACTCGAGTGCAGTACAGCCATGGAGCAGGCGCTCCATGTCACCATTTGGCAGGCAGACGACGACCTCGAGGTGCTTCAGTCGTGGTAGAATAAGAGCAGGCGCGTCATTAAGGGGGGGGGGGGAATGGCAGTTCCTGAACTTGGTAACGCACAGCATGGCACGAGGCGGAGTGCGGATGTTGGCAGCGAGCGCATATGCCCTTCATCAAAAGTGAGCTCCTCGGGCTGATCTAGGGCGGGGGATCGGAACCAGTCGTCAAGCTTGGCTCGGTCCTTGCCGTTGGAACGGAACTTGCCCATGCTAAGGCCTCTGGTGAAGGAAATATGCCCTAGAGGAAATAATAAAGTTGTTATTATATATTTCCTTATTCATGATAAAGGTTTATTATTCATGATAGAATTGTATTGATCGGAAACTTAAATACATGTGTGAATACATAAACAAATACCATGTCCCTAGTAAGCCTCTATTAGACTAGCTCATTGATCAAAGATGGTTAAGGTTTCCTAACCATAGACATGTGTTGTCATTTGATAAAGGGATCACATCATTAGGAGAATGATGTGATGGACAAGACCCATCCATTAGCTTAGCATAATGATCGTTCAGTTTATTGCTATCGCTTTCTTCATGTCAAATACATATTCCTTCAACTATGAGATTATGCAACTCCCGAATACCGGAGGAATACCTTGTGTGCTATCAAATGTCACAACATAACTGGGTGATCATAAAGATGCTCTACAGGTATCTCCGAAGGTGTTTGTTGAGTTGGCATAGATCGACATTAGGATTTGTCACTCCGAGTATCGGAGAGGTATCTCTGGGCCCTCTTGGTAATACACATCATAAGCTTGCAAGCAAATGATTAAGGAGTTAGTCATGAGGTGATGTATTACAGAACGAGTAAAGAGACTTGTCGGTAATGAGATTGAACTAGGTATGAAGATACCGACGATCGAATCTCGGGCAAGTAACATACCGATGGACAAAGGGAATTACGTATGTTGTCATAACGGTTTGACCGATAAAGATCTTCGTAGAAGATGTATGAGCCAATATGGGCATCCAGGTTCCGCTATTGGTTATTGACCGGAGAGATGTCTCGGTCATGTCTACATAGTTCTCGAACCCGTAGGGTCCGCACGCTTAACGTTCGATGACGATATAGTATTATATGAGTTATGTGATTTGGTGACCGAATGTTGTTCGGAGTCCCGGATGAGAACATGGACATGACGAGCAGTCTTGAAATGGTCAACAGGTAAAGATTCATATATAGGATGATAGTATTCGGAGACCGGAAGTGTTTCGGGGGTACCGCGTACTTATCGGGTCACCGGAAGGTGTTCCGGGCACCCCCGGCAAAAGTTATGGGCCTTATTTGCCAAGAGAGGAAATGCACCAGCCACAAGGGGCTGGTGCGCCCCCCATAGCAGGCCGGCCTAAGGAAGAGAAGGAAAGGGGGAAGGGAAAGGAAAGTGTGGATTAGGATTCCCACTTCCTTCCCCCTCTCCCCCCTCTTTCCTTCCCCCATGAGAATACATGGCAGGGGGGGCGTGGCCAGGGCAGGAGACCTAGGGATGGCCGGCCACCTATGTGGTGCACTAGGCTGCCTTCCCTCCCCCTCCCACCTATATATATGTGGGAGGGGGACGCCTAGCACACACGAGATCAATTGTTAGCCGTGTGCGGCGCCCCCTCCACCATTTACAACCCCGGTCATATTTTCGTAGTGCTTAGGCGAAGCCCTGCGGAGATCACTTCACCATCACCGTCACCACGCTGTCGTGCTGATGGAACTCATCTACTACCTCGCCGTCTTGCTGGATCAAGAAGGCGGAGGACGTCACTGCCTGAACGTGTGCTGAACGCGGAGGTGTCGTATGTTCGGTACTAGATCGGTTGGGTCGCGAAGAAAGTTCGACTACATCAACAGCATTGTGAAACACTTCTGCTTACGGTCTACGAGGGTATGTAGACACACTCTCCCCTCTCATTGCCATGCATCTCCTTGATAGATCTTGCGTGTGCGTAGAATTTTTTTTGTTTTCCATGATACGTTTCCCAACAGTGGTATTAGAGCCAAGTCTATGCATAGATGATATGCACGAGTAGAACAAAAAGAGTTGTGGGCGGTGATAGTCATACTGCTTACCATCAACGTCTTATTTTGATTCGGTGGTATTGTGGGATGAAGCAGCCCGGACCAACCTTACATGTCCACGCACATGAGACCGGTTCCACCGACAGACATGCAACTAGTTTTGCATAAAGGTGGCTGGCGGGCGTCTGTTTCTCCTACTTTAGTTGAATCAAATTTGACTGCGGCCTGTCCTTGAAGAAGGTTAAAACAGCAAACTTGATGAATCACCATTGTGGTTTTTGCCGTAGGTAAGAACGGTTCTTGCTAGAAGCCCGTAGCAGCCACGTAAAACTTGCAACAACAAAGTAGAGGACGTCTAACTTGTTTTTGCAGGGCATGTTGTGATGTGATATGGTCAAGACATGATGTGATATTCGTTATTGTATGAGATGATCATGTTTTGTAAGTTATCGCCAACCGGCATGAGCCTTATGGTTGTCTCTTTATTGTATGAAATGCAAACACCATGTAATTGCTTTACTTTATCACTATGCATTAGCGATAGTTGTAGAAGCAATAGTTGGCGAGACGACCATGACACAACGATGGAGATCAAGGTGTCGAGCCGGTGACGATGGAGATCATGACGATGCTTTGGAGATGGAGATCAAAAGCACAAAATGATGATGGCCATATCATGTCACATATTTTGATTGCATGTGATGTTTATCTTTTATGCATCTTATTTTGCTTAGAATGGCGGTAGCATTATAATATGATCCCTTCACTAAATTTCAAGATAAAAGTGTTCTCCCCGAGTATGCACCGTTGCTAAAGTTCGTCGTTTCGAAGCACCTCGTGATGATCGCGTGTGACAGACTCTACGTTCACATAGAACGGGTTTAAGACAGTTTTGCACATGCAGAATACTTGGGTTAAACTTGACGAGCCTAGCTTGTACAGACATGGTCTCGGAACACTGGAGACCAAAAGGTCGAACATGAGTCATATAGTAGATATGATCAACATAGAGATGTTTACCATTGATGACTACCCCATCTCACGTGATGATCGGATTTGGGTTAGTTGATTTGGATCACGTATCACTTAGATAACTTGAGGGATGTTTATTTAAGTGGGAGTTCTTTAGCAATTTGATTAATTGAACTTAATTTATCATGAACTTAGTCTTATAGTTTTGAATATCTATGTTGTAGATCAATGGCCTGAGCTACCGTTCCCTTGAATTTTAATGCGTTCCTAGAGAAAGCTAAGTTGAAAGATGATGGTAGCAACTACACGGACTGGGTCCGTAATTTGAGGATTATCCTCATTGCTGCACAGAAGAATTATGTCCTTGATGCACCGCTAGGTGAAAGGCCTGCTGTAGTAGCTAAAGCTGATGTTATGAACGTCTGGCAAGCTCGATCCGATGACTACTCAATAGTTTAGTGTGCCATGCTTTACGGCTTAGAACCGGGACTTCAAAGGCGTTTTGAATGTCATGGAGCATATGAGATGTTCCAGGAGTTGAAGTTAATATTTCAAGCAAATGCCCGGGTTGAGAGATATGAAGTCTCCAACAAGTTCTATAGCTGCAAGATGGAGGAGAACAGTTCTGTCAGTGAACACATACTTAGAATGTTTGGGTATTATAGTCACTTGACTCAACTGGGAGTTGATCTTCCAGTGATTGTGTTATTGATAGAGTTCTTCAATCACTGCCACCAAGCTACAAAGGCTTTGTGATGAACTATAATATGCAAGGGATGAACAAAACAATTCCCGAGCTCTTCGCAATGCTTAAGGCCGTGGAGGTAGAAATCAAGAAGGAGCATCAAGTGTTGATGGTTAACAAGACCACTAGTTTCAAGAAAAAGAGCAAGGGAAAGAAAGGGAAGTTCATGAAGAATGGCAAGCAAGTTGCCACTCCCGGGAAGAAACCCAAAGCTGGACCCAAACCTTAAACTAAGTGCTTCTACTGCAAAGGGAGTGGTCACTGGAAGCGGAACTGCCCCAAGTATTTGGCGGATAAGAAGGATGGCAAAATGAACAAAGGTATATTTGATATACATGTAATTGATGTGTTCCTTACTAATGCTCGTAGTAGCATCTGGGTATTTGATACAGGTTCGGTTGCTCAGATTTGTAACTCAAAACAGGGGCTGCGGAATAAACGAAGATTGGCTAAGGACGAGGTGACGGTGCGCGTCAGAAATGGTTCCAAGGTCGATGTGATCGCCATCGGCACGCTACCTCTACATCTACCTTCGGGATTAGTTTTAGACCTCAATAATTGTTATTTGGTGCCCTTGTTGAGCATGAACATTATATCTAGATCTTGTTTATTGCGAGATGGTTATTCATTTAAGTCAGAGAATAATGGTTGTTCTATTTATATGAATAATATCTTTTATGGTCATGCACCCTTGAAGAGTGGTCTATTCTTGTTGAATCTCGATTGTAGTATGCATATTCAAAATATTGATGCCAAAAGATGCAAAGTTGATAATGATAGTGCAACATATTTGTGGCATTCCCGTTTAGGTCATATTGGTGTAAAGCGCATGAAGAAACTCCATGCACATGGGCTTTTGGAATCACTTGATTATTAATCATTTGATACTTGCGGACCATGACTCATGGGCAAGATGACTAAAACTCCGTTCTCCGGAACAATGGAGCAAGCTAACGACTTATTGGAAATAATACATACCGATGTATGCGGTCTAATGAGTATTGAAGCACGCGGCTATCGTTATTTTCTGACCTTCACAGATGATTTGAGTAGATATGGGTATATCTACTTATTGGAACACAAGTCTGAAACATTTGAAAAGTTCAAAGAATTGCAGAGTGAAGTGGAGAATCATAGTAATAAGAAAATAAAGTTTCTACCATCTGATCGTGGAGGCGAATATTTGAGTTACGAGTTTGGCCTTCATTTAAAACAATGTGTTCACAACTCACGCCACCTGGAACACCACAGCGTAATGGTGTGTCCGAACATCGTAACCGTACTTTATTAGATATGGTGCGATCTATGATGTCTCTTACCGATTTACCACTATCATTTTGGGGTTATGCATTAGAAACAGCCGCATTCACGTTAAATAGGGCACCATCTAAATCCGTTGAGACGACACCGTATGAACTGTGGTTTGGTAAGAAACCAAAGCTGTCATTTCTTAAAGTTTGGTGTTGCGACACTTATGTCAAAAGGCTTCAGCCTGATAAGCTTGAACCCAAATCGGAAAAGTGTGTCTTCATAGGATACCCTAAGGAAACAATTGGGTACACCTTCTACCACAGATCCGAAGGCAAAATCTTTGTTGCTAAGAATGGATCCTTTCTAGAGAAGGAGTTTCTCTCGAAAGAAGTGAGTGGGAGAAAAGTTGAACTTGATGAGGTAATTGTACCTTCTCTCGAATTGGAGAGTAGCACATCACAAAAAACTGTTCCAGTGATGCCTACACCAACTAGAGAGGAAGCAAATGATGTTGATCATGAAACTTCAGATCAAGTTGCTACTGAACCTCGTAGGTCAACCAGAGCACGATCCTCACCTGAGTGGTACAGTAATCCTGTTCTGGAAGTCATGTTACTAGACCAAGGCGAACCTATGAACTATGAAGAAGCTATGATGAGCCCAGATTCCGATAAATGGCTTGAGGCCATGAAATCTGAGATAGGATCCATTTATGAGAACAAAGTGTGGACTTTGATGGACTTGCCTGATGATCGGCAAGCCATTGAGAATAAATCGATCTTCAAGAAGAAGACTGTCGCTGATGGTAATGTTACTGTCTACAAAGCTCGAGTTGTCGTGAAAGGTTTTTGACAAGTTCAAGGAGTTGACTACGATGAGACTTTCTCACCCATAGCGATGCTTAAATCTGTCCGAATCATGTTAGCAATTGCCGCATTTTATAATTATGAAATCTGGCAAATGGATGTCAAAACTGCATTCCTTAATGGATTTCTTAAAGAGTTGTATATGATGCAACCAGAAGGTTTTGTCGATCCTAAAGGTGCTAACAAAGTGTGCAAGCTCTAGCGATCTATTTATGGACTGGTGCATGCATCTCAGAGTTGGAATATATGCTTTGATGAGGTGAACAAAGCATATGGTTTTATACAGACTTACGGTGAAGCCTGCATTTACAAGAAAGTGAGTGGGAGCTCTGTAGCATTTCTGATATTATATGTGGATGACATATTGTTGATTGGAAATGATATAGAATTTCTGGATAGCATAAAAGGATACTTGAATAAGAATTTTTCAATGAAAGACCTCGGTAAAGCGACTTATATATTGGGCATCAAGATCTATAGAGATAGATCGAGACGCTTAATAGGACTTTCACAAAGCACATACCTTGATAAAGTTTTGAAGAAGTTCAAAATGGATCAGTCAAAGAAAGGGTTCTTGCATGTGTTACAAGGTGTGAAGTTGAGTCAGACTCAAAGCCCGACCACTGCAGAAGATAGAGAGAAAATGAAAGTCATTCCCTATGCCTCAGCCATAGGTTCTATCATGTATGCTATGCTGTGTACCAGACCTGATGTGTGCCTTGCCATAAGTTTGGCAGGGAGATACCAAAGTAATCCAGGCGTGGATCACTGGACAGCGGTTAAGAACATCTTGAAGTACCTGAAAAGGACCAAGGATATGTTTCTCGTTTATGGAGGTGATGAAGAGCTCGTCGTAAATGGTTACATCGATGCTAGATTTGACACTAATCCGGATGACTCTATGTCACAAACCGGATACGTATTTATATTGAATGGTGGAGCTGTCAGTTGGTGCAGTTCCAAGCAGAGCATCATGATGGGATCTACGTGTGAAGCAGAGTACATAGCTGCTTTGGAAGCAGCACATGAAGGAGTCTGGATGAAGGAGTTCATATCCAATCTGGGTGTAATACCTAGTGCATTGGGTCCAATGAAAATCTTCTGTGACAACACTGGAGCAATTGCCTTGGCGAAGGAATCCAGGTTTCACAAGAGAACCCAACACATCAAGAGACGCTTCAACACCGTTCATGAAAAGGTCAAGGATGGAGACATAGAAATTTGCAAAGTACATACGGATATGAATGTGGCAGACCCGTTGACTAAGCCTCTTCCGCGAGCAAAACATGATCAGCACCAAAACTCCATGGGTGTTAGATTCATTACAATGTAATCTAGATTATTGACTCGAATGCAAGTGGGAGACTAAAGGAAATATGCACTAGAGGCAATAATAAAGTTGTTATTTTATATTTCCTTATTCATGATAAAGGTTTATTATTCATGCTAGAATTGTATTGATCGGAAACTTAAATACATGTGTGAATACATAAACAAATACCATGTCCCTAGTAAGCCCCTACTAGACTAGCTCGTTGATCAAAGATGGTTAAGGTTTCCTAACCATAGACATGTGTTGTCATTTGATAACGGGATCACATCATTAGGAGAATGATGTGATGGACAAGACCCATCCGTTAGCTTAGCATAATGATCGTTCAGTTTATTGCTATCGCTTTCTTCATGTCAAATACATATTCCTTCGACTATGAAATTATGCAACTCCCAAATACCGGAGGAATACCTTGTGTGATATCAAACATCACAACGTAACTGGGTGATCATAAAGATGCTCTACAGGTATCTCCGAGGGTGTTTGTTGAGTTGGCATAGATCGAGATTAGGATTTGTCACTCCGAGTATCGGAGACGTATCTCTGGGCCCTCTCGGTAATACACATCATAAGCTTGCAAGCAAATGATTAAGGAGTTAGTCACGAGGTGATGTATTACGAAACGAGTAAAGAGACTTGCCAGTAACGAGATTGAACTAGGTATGAAGATACCAACGATCGAATCTCGGGCAAGTAACATACCGATGGACAAAGGGAATTATGTATGTTGTCATAACGGTTCGACCGATAAAGATCTTCATAGAATATGTAGGAGCCAATATGGGCATCCAGGTTCCGCTATTGGTTATTGACCAGAGAGATGTCTCGGTCATGTCTACATAGTTCTCGAACCTGTAGAGTCCGCACGCTTAACGTTCGATGATGATATAGTATTATATGAGTTATGTGATTTGGTGACCGAATGTTGTTCGGAGTCCTGGATGAGATCACGGACATGATGAGGAGTCTCGAAATGGTCGAGAGGTAAAGATTCATATATAGGATGATAGTATTCGGACACCAGAAGTGTTTCGGGTGTGCCGGGTACTTATCACGTCACTGGAAGGGGTTCCGGGCACCCCCGGCAAAAGTTATGGGCCTTATGGGCGAAGAGAGGAAACACACCAGCCACAAGGGGCTGTGCGCCCCACATAGCAGGCCGGCCTAAGGAGGAGAAGGAAAGGGGGAAGGGAAAGGAAAGTGTGGATTAGGATTCCCACTTCCTTCCCTCTCCCCCTTCTTTCCTTCCCCCTTGAGAATACATGGAAGGGGGGCGCGTCCAGGGCAGGAGCCCTAGGGCTGGCCAGCCACCTATGTGGTGCGCCAGGCTGCCTCCCCTCCCCCTCCGACCTCTATATATGTGGGAGGGGGATGCCTAGCACACACGAGATCAATTGTTAGCCGTGTGCGGCGCCCCCCTCCACTGTTTACACCCCCGGTCATATTTTCGTAGTGCTTAGGCGAAGCCCTGCGAAGATCACTTCACCATTACCGTCACCACGCTGTCATGCTGACAGAACTCATCTACTACTTCGCCGTCTTGCTAGATCAAGAAGGTAGAGGACATCACCGAGCTGAACATGTGCTGAACGCGGAGGTGTCGTACGTTCGGTACTAGATCGGTTGGATCGCGAAGAAAGTTTGACTACATCAACCGCGTTGTGAAATGCTTCCGCTTACGGTCTACGAGGGTATGTAGACATACTCTCCCCTCTTGTTGCTATGCATCTCCTTGATAGATCTTGCGTGTGCGTAGAATTTGTTTGTTTTCCATGCAACGTTTCCCAACATCTAGTTGGGCCAGGGTGACTGTCTACGATCTGGGAGAACGCATCCAAGCTTTTGCGATTGCCATGGTAGAGCTTGTGGGTGTCGATGAGGTCGAGAGGGGTGGAGTTCCATAGGGGGCGCCACCACCGGGAAAGTACGGTTGTCCGCGCCCCATATTTGATTGGGAGGAGGGAGATGATGACTGTCTACATATCATCAGGGAGGCTGCTGATGAAGTCTAGGCCTGCTGGAGTCGCTTGCGGTTCTTGCTCGACCCGCCTCCGCTTGTTGGCAGCCCCATTCTACACCTCCGGAGTCTCCTCATCAGTGGCGCTTTCTGATAGAAGTGGGAGTACAGGGAATATTTAGTTAAAACAGGGCAATAGAAAAGTGTATTGGTAACTAGAAGTTAGTAGGTAGGAATAGTAAGAAAATGGAATAATAATTGGTTGCTTAAATACTACACAATTCCATTGATATTGCTGGGTAAGTCAACATGCAGATACTTGAAAAGAACACTTACTTCGAACAAAGTCTGGACGGATGATATCCTCGGGGAAGGCAGCATATATCTCATGACCAGGCTCTTTTATGTGCAGTGCAATTTTAGTGCCAGCTTTCAGTACATAAAACTTAGAAATTTCTGTCCAAAGGCCCTTGGCAAAATAGGAGTGACCACATTCATCAAGTCTTACAGAAGCAACGATTGTAAATCCATGGTTTGTGTTCAGTATGACATCCCTACAGTCTTGATTTATGTAAAGGGAAAGATTGTGTACTACAGATTCTGTTGCATAGAAAGGGACGCGCTGCAGAACATGGTAGGATTGTTAAAGAATATGGTAACATGCAAATATGGGCAAAATTGAAAGAACTGTACAACAGTTGAAATCAAAGGATAAAAATCTATAATTAAATAGATAGGGTAACCATGATGTCATGGAAATATGAGAGTAATCGAAAGAACAATACATCATTAATTTGCCTAATATAGAAAGAAGAGGGAAAAAAATCCCTTTTGACGTATATGCTGCATGTGGCACCTTTTATCCAAATGCAGCAATATATAGTATATGTTCAAGAAAGTAGGCCATGCCATTTGATTTAGGGTGAGATTGAACATACCGCGCATCCTCAAGTCATCTGGTATGGTGAGATGGAACTCCATGGATGTCTGGCCGAGGCCGCAAAGTCCTGATGTGTCCGTGCACTGTACACTCTATGAATGAAAGAAATCCTCAAATCAGCTCAAATAAAAATGAATTTGGGGCGATTTCGGCCGGGTGTTTAAAGGAGGCAGATGAACTGGGATAAGAGATGAGATAATATCTCATTAAATTAGTTACCTTGTTGTCCATGAGAAAAAACCCTCAATATGGCGGATTCCCCAACCGGGCGGAGCTGGGTCGACCGCGAGCAGCGTCGAGAAAGTCGATGGCGATAGGCGGCGGCAAGCGAAAGTGGCGAAATGCGGTGGGGTTTGCCGGCAGCCTGGCGGCGGCGACATGCGTCGAGCTAAGTGGTTGCCGCGGCGATAGGCGGTGCCAAGCATAGAGGCGGAGGAGCTTGTGCAGGTGTGAATGGGGACCGGAGGGGGTGGCGGGCGGGGTGAGGGTTTTTGTGACGTGGGGATGGTGAGGGTTTTCTTTTTTCTTTTTTGAATTGGGTGGTGAGGGTTTTCTGTCCCACAAAGAGTTTCGGAGGCAACGGTTTGCTAGAGCCAACCGTGTGTGATTGACGTAACAGGGAAAATGAAATTCATTGCACATGGTTACAATTTTGGGAACCGTGTGTGATTGACGTACTACCTCCGTCCTGGTTTATTGGTCCCCTTTGTAATTTGTGCCAAATTTTGACCAAAGATTTAACTAACAAATGTTTATGCATGTCACCAAAAATTATATCATTGAACACTATGTTCAAATACGCATCCAACGATATAATTTTTGCTGACCTGCACTAACATTTTGTCAGTTAAATCTTTGGTCAAAATTTAACACAAATTACAAAGGGGACCAATAAACCAGGACGGAAGTAGATTCCATCAAATGAACTGATTGCATCCATATCCCACATTTAGACATAAGTAAACATAGATTAAACATACTCAAACATAGATAATATGTGTACACAAGCATAGTTCAACCATAAGTACATAGTTCAACCGTCATTAAGCATACTCAAGCGTAGATAGTTCGATCCCACATCTCATCTCATCTGCTGGCACGATCCTGAAGCTTCTCCAGGTACTCGGCGTACACGGCATGCGACACCCTGCGAGAATACTTCTGCCTGAAGGAGCGAACGGCTCGTCCTCTTGCATGCGCCAGAACACTTTGATATGCGTCATGAAGCTTTTGGTTGCAAAATGGGCATCGATAGCCGCCGTTCCAGGTCCTAATACGCCTATTATGCATTCTCGCATAAAGCTCCCTGAGGATTTGCCTCTTGTACCTCCTCTGGCCATCTTCATCCTCGCCGTCGACATCATCAGACATCACCTATACATATAGTAAAAAAATGTGGCGTCAAATTAATGTTTACAAACTAATCTCTAGCGAACATTTGGCAGTTGCCAAAAATTGGCATCAAATCAATGTTTACATGCCGTAAAGTAGGATTAGAAATTTCTGGATTTTATGGCTATTTTTTAGACATATCCAAAGATTATGGTTCGATTTTTAAGCACAATCGTCTATGTACAGACCAACCTTGAAAAAATTGGCAAAAACATATATTTAGGACATTCAAAAATCAATTGTCAAGCCCTGGCTAGGAATTATTAGCACAAAACACTAACCCTAGTCGGATTATTAGCAAAAATCATTTGTACAAATGAAACAACTAATCACTTATCATTTCGACCATTCAAACAATCAATACACTATAGGGATCTAACGAAACTTACTCAGATTTCATGGATTGAGAGAACATAACCATAGGATTTCTATTTCAAAAAGGGGGAGGCAGGAGTAACCAGAGAAAGCCTAGGATGTATTTGACACATAAATGGGTATAGATGACTAAACGGCTGTCCATTGTCGTCGGAGTCATCGCTAGAGTGGTCGTCGGAGTCGTCGCCGGAGTCGTCGGCGGAGTCGTCACCGGGGTCGTCGCCGGAGTCGGTGTGGACCTCTGGCTCCGGCTATGGAAGCACGACGCCATCGACGCCGTCAGGGTGCAGCGAGACCTCGGCGGCGGCGACGGCAACCTCTGTCTCCATCTTCACGCCATGCTCCGGTGCTTCCGCAGCGCCGGCGTCGGCACTCCCTCCGATGGGGCGCTTCGGCGGCATCCTCATACACAGACGGCGGTGAGGACTGAGAGTGGTGTCGAGGATGCAGGCCGAGCGAGAGGATTGTGTGTGCGGCGAAGATGGGGGGTGTGGCCGCTTGGGCGTGCAATTAATATGGAGTAGTGGGAGAGAGGCGGGCAGCGGTCAAACTGTTGGCTCGCCTCCCGGTGAGCCTGTGCACCAGACTGCTGGCATGCCTACCGTCATTTCACACAGCTACTCGCATGCCTCCCGATGGCACTGCACAGCGAGCATGCCTCCCATCAATTCACACACCTGCACGCAAACCTCCCGGTCTGCCTGCGTGGCGGACTGCTTGCATGCATCCCGTCAACTCACGCCTGCTCGCACGGCACAGGGGTCGCGTGGCAGCACGTATATTGTTTTTCTTTGTTGATGATTAATGTTGCCGCTTTATTGCTTAACCGAAGCATGGCACATATCCATTGTTGGTCTAACGCTCACAGTTCGAATAAATAATCCGTTTGCGATATTGGTTCCCAATTATTAATAATCTCCCGTTTGTAAGATAAAGATTACATCAAAACTGGTCTCAAATTTGACAAAAAAAGTACAATGCCACTTTGTATTGGTGTCCATATGACAACACGATAAGTGTCATGAATTTCAAATAAGTTTTGGATGTACTAAAATTTAAAAATCATGATTCTCGATGTTTGAAATTTCTTGCACGGGGAGTAAGCATGCACCCAGTGAGACACATGTGTTTTTCCAATCCATTTAGGTGCACTGTCACATGTGCATGTAGCTCAAATTTGATTTTTGCACATTATACCCCTAGAAAATCAATCAATGTACTAAAATGTCTTAATGATCTCTGGTTTTTTTTTTCAAAATGAAAATGTCCCTCCTTTGGTAACATATATTCACCGCGGGAAAATTTAACATGCATTGTAGTTGCGGTGGATGCGCGGTGTGTGTGTGTGTGCCCGCGTTTGGGGGGTGGGGGGTGGCTGGCAGTACACTACGAGTCGTGAGCCACCGTGTGGCCGTTTTGTGAGGCAGGTGCCACAACAGAGTCGTGAATTCGTTATTTAAAACATTACACAACCCTTTCATACATACATGATTTGGCCACATGCAGTCGGTGGTTGTCCTACACGACACTCACTCGCGTGTGCCGCTTTCTGCGGGCCCACGAGGTCGCCGTCCATCACTTTGACCAACATACGGCAGAGAGGTTAATTTGACCAGCAAGGTAGAATATTTTTTGTTTGTGTTATGGTGGGAGTATATAGTACGCGTCAAAGAGGTGGGAGGGGACTAGCATATATACTATACGTACGCGTCCGTGAACAAGTACACCTCACTCAGTGTTGGGACTTTTTGGTTTCCGAGGCACGTGCCACATCAAAGTTGTGAATTGGCTATTCAAACATCACACAACACCTCTTTGGGCCACATGCATGCAGGCGGTGGTTATCCTAGGACACTCATGTGTGACGCTTCCATCTATGGGCCCGCGAGGTCATCGTCGATGCATGCATCACTTTGACCTACATCGGGAGAGGTTAATTAATTTCACCATCAAGGAGGATTATTTTTGGGTTGTATTACGGTAGGATCATATAGTATGCGTCGAAGAGGGGGAAGGGGACCATCATATGTAGTACGCTTCATGAACCTCGCTCTGTGTGGGGACTTTACGGTTTTCGAGGCATGTGCCACATCAAAGTTGTGCATTTTGGGTATTCAACATATGTTTGGCCCACATGCAAAACGATGGTGGTTGTCCTCTCGCACTCACTCACGCGGTTATCAGTGATATCGATGCTTTCCATCTGTGGGCCCGCTTGGTCCATCACTACTTTTCTTGACAACAAGAGAGGTTAATTTGACTTAGGAGGGGATTATTTTTTTGTTTGTAATACGGTATATATATAGGTCATGCTCTGGGATGAAATGATACAGTTTGAGCACACACATGCATGTGTACGCATGAATCCCTCCCATCGAGTCGAAGTGGCTAGTACCATGACACGTCATGAACCGATCTCTTTCTATGTGGGGACTGTACGATTTTCGACGCACGCGCCAAATCAATGTTGTGAATGGTATTCAAACATGCATGCACGCATCACCTTCATACATATGCATGTAGTGGTTGTCTTCGAATGGTACACTCCCTCGTGTGGTTATCGGCGACAAGCCTATATATTCGTGGGCCCGTGTGGACATCCATGATCACTTTGACCGACAATAAGATAGGTTACCATGGCGGATTCTTCCTTTGGTTCGTGTTATCGTAGTATAGGTCATGGTTAGATTCATACCTAATTAAGTTTGAGCGCATACTATGCACGCATGCATGCATGAATCCCCGTCATCGGCTCGAAGTGTGGTGTGACATACATATGCATCGTCAACTAACCCTCGCTCCGTGTGGGGATTTCTGGTTCGAAAGCACGGTGCCACATCAAAGTTGTTCCATTGTGTATTCAAACATCAACACCTCTCCATACATATGTTTGGGCCACGCGCAGGCAGTGGTTGTCTTCGGGGACTAGCTACTTGCGTGATTATTGGCGAGCTAGCCCATCTCTGGGGTCGCATGGACGGCCATCACTTTGACCAACAACAAGAGAGAGGTTCTGCGACCAAGGTGGATTATTCTTGGTCCATTTTACGATACATCTTGGTGAGATGCCCTCTCCAGCCCGCCGACTGAAAGTGTGTGTGGGCGCGCACACGCGCGTGTGTGCATGTGTGTGTGTGTGTGTGATGGGGGGCTGCTACTTCGCACTTTGCTAGGTGAACCTCCGTGGGGGGGCATGCGTTTATAGCTTAGGATTCCCCTCCTGCCGACATGAGGGGAGGGGGCAAGCAATACCGTGCGCTTTGCGAGATAGGTGCCACATCGAAGTTGCATTTGGTATTTGAACATCAAACCACCCTTTTCATACATATATTTGGTCCACATGCAAGTGTGTTCGTGTTCTGACCCTTTCCCGTGTCATTTTCGCCAAATTTATGAACATTAGACAAGTCGAATGACGCAACAGGCACGGTTCACTCACACTAACCGTGTGCCACGCCGGTGCCCCTGTCACGCACATCCGCACAGTACATTGGGCTCCATGAGGATTCCCCTCTCAAACATATCTACCCGCCTGCAGGTTTTTTTTGTTTGATAACACACGATTATTATGTTTCGACCGTGTGTGATGTTTGTTGTTCCCGCTCCCGCCTGCATCCCTCGAAAATATCTACCCGCCTCAAGGGTTTTTCTGTTTCATAACACACGTTTATTATTTCCGGACCGTGTGCGATGCACCATCATCCAAATTTTCAATAGCCCCGGCATTTCACTCCCGCGTTTTACTCCCGCGTAGTAAAATTTTCAGTTGCCGCGTCATTTCCTCAAACACACCCCCCGCCCCCCTCCACACATACAGACCAAAACCTCCTCGCGCGCGCGCGCGCACACACACACACCCACCACCACAACCACTCCCTCGCTCGAAACCCTAGCAAGGTCGCCGCCGCTGCCGCAAGGCCTCCATTGTCAACATCTGCCGGTTTGCCCGTGCAGCTTACCCACCGATCTCCATACCCAGGCCGCCCTGAGTTTCTTAGATGATGCCTGCCAGAAGCCCCCTTTACCACAGATCCCCATCCCCATCCCCATCCCCCACTCCAGAGCGTCACAACCTAAGCCCGGCTACGCTTCCCATGGAGCTCATGGAGCGACTGGCCCAAAAGAGGTGTATCACGGTCTCTTCGCGCGACGTCGCCGAGGTGGCCGCCGAGGAAGTTGACAACCATTACTGGCCGCAGGCACTGAATCAGCAGGCTAGAATATGCGGGTATGTCGCGGACGCCGGCTACGACATCGAGGTCGTCGACAGCGATGGCCTGACGCGGGCTATGTCATAGGTTAAGTGGCCCACCCCAACCCCTCGGGTTCAACCGCCGTCGATCTCATCCATGGCCCCGCCGCTGATCTCCTCTGGTTGCTGTCAAGAATTTGCCATCCTACATCACCATCGAGCCCCTTTTGTCATTTCTGAAGGACACGTTCTGTGACGCTAGCTTGGGATCCACAGCTTCCAAGCCAGACCTCATCGACGGCGACCACGAGGAGGGCATCCTCTCTGGCTCTTCCAAGGGGAAAGAGCGTATCTGCTCTTCCAAGGGGAAAGATCCCGTCTGCGACATCAGGGAGGGCACCCTACAGCCATGCTCTTTCAAGGGGAAGGAACCCATCTGTGACAACATGGAGCGCATCCAGGGTCCGTGCTCTTCCCACGGGAACGAGCCCATATGTGACAAGGGAGGAAACCCATGATTTGTTTTACCGTGCCTCTTCACAGGGGGGAACCCATGATTTGCTTTGTCGAGTCCCTTTTGTAGTGTAGTGAGAATATGTCCAGTTTTAATTGCTATATTTGGTTGTTTGCAGTATGCCTTGTTTATTTTAGTTGTTCACAATGTGATGCTCTATATGTGCAACTATTTACTGTGCAGTACATTTTCATCAATCCAGTTTTAAACATACCGATAGGAATGCATATATTTGCTTGCTGTTAAGCCTGTTATAGCTAGCATATGCCTCTTTTAAAGTTTTTTGATTGTTCGGTTGTTTGTAATTAGCATATGTCCAGTTTCAAATGCTATCTTTGGTTGTTCGTAGTATGCCTTGTTTATTCCAGTTATTCACAACATGATGTTCTATATGTGCAAGGATGAACTATGTAGTTCAATTTCATCAATACCAGTTTCAACAATACCACTACGAATGACTACATTTGGTTGCTACATCTTGTAGTTAACACGCCTTTCCATTTTTATTTAACAATAACCAGTGTACTTAGACCGGCACAATACCAATTTGAATGTCTATGTTTGCTTGTTGTTAAATGTTATGCCTGTTGCAGTTAACACACCTTTCCACTTGTTTTGCTTTACTAGCGTGCTTAAACCTGCACACTGAAGCTATCTTTTGGAGATTATTTTGTCTGCCATGGATATATTTGGTTGATGTTTAGCCTATTGTGCTTAACATGCCTCTCGATGTACTTACACAGGACAATTTTGGGAACGACTGCTGTTTTCCATCGAGGTTAGTTTCATCCCATGGCTTATATATACTCACTGTTCATAATATCGGTAGCTGGTACCATATAGGCTGAGGGCTGATAAGGGACTAATCGGTGAATTGTACTTTTAACTGAATATATCTGTAACCCATTTTATCGTTTGGTTAACTAGGGCCATATGTAATATATCTGAGGCTACATAGCAACATGCATTGTACTTAATGTCTAAATATGCAATCCTAGGCTACATAGCAACAAGGAAGAGTGTTACCTTAATGTTCTGATGATGTGTAGATATACGTAGAAGAGCAGCAGCAGCAGCAACAACAACAACAACACAGCCCTATTTGGATACTCAACTTAGCTGGAGGTTAGAGTTAGTTTCTAGCTCATGACTAACCCTGAACTAACTCTAGCCAAAGAGGTGTTTGGATGACATGGTTAGATTGACAATAAATGCACTAGGAGAACTAGCTCCAATTAGCACCTCTTGGGTGGGATAGTTTTTTTGGGTGGGTTAGATGCAACTAGCTCAAAATGGCCCTCATGTTTGGATATACTTTAGGGCTATTTGAGCCCAAACTAACTCTAACCCATGGATACAACAGCAGTTAATCAGCCGATAATTTGTAAAAATGCAATAAACTCCCTCCGGCCCATAATATAAGATGTTAATTCATCTAATATGTGAGTATATTGGATGTTATAAGATATTATGAAAGAGTGTTGTACTACATCATTGTGCAATTGCTGTTTAGCTTCTAGTATTAACTTGGTGATTTTAGGTACATATGTCATTGGTAAAGATTCGCGCTTTGACCCTTTCTGTGTATGGGGCAATGAGATATCGATGAACCAACATCAAGTGAGGAAGCTGATAAAGATTGTTAGTAAAGTGGGTCAAAATATAGCAATTAAACTATTTGTTTACACTTTATCCAAGACAACAGCGAACTGCAGGATGGTAAGTAAGAACTCTGCAGCCTTCTTTTTACTGCCTATAATGAGTTGTGTTAGATGACAATGTCTGAATCTTTTTTCCTTTGCAGTGGTTCCCAAAGCAGTTTACGCAAGATTACCTCTTAAACTACATGATTGGTGGGCATGCAAAGGTTAAAGTATTTCTACCAGAACACGATGATTATCTAGATGTTTTCATGAAGACTGTGAAGGATGGGCGGTCGGCCATCACAAGGGGTTGGACTAGAGTCGTGCGTGCCTTCTGCATGGAGGAGGGCACAATATGGGCATTCCGCTTCACCTTGTTCAGCAACCAGAATGTATTTCGCCTCTTTCTTTACCATCTTTAATAGTACAAGTATACAACTGTGGTTCATCATTCTTTATTTGGTGCTTATGTAATTCTTGAACATATGTACCTATGAATCGAATAATGCATTGGTTGTTTGAACCTGATGGATATGAATAAAGCTATAGCATACTTTCATATTCAAATCCGGTACAATTTGAAATAGTAGCAATTAAATTACGGTGAAATTATGCTCTGCAGGTCGTTACGGCGCACACGGTCGGTAAAACCCAAACGTTTATGATATACACCATAATCCGACATGGTTCACAGAGAAGAAACATGTGCAAGCATGCACACAGTTGCCATTTGCAAAGCGTGTGCGATGTCAGACAATATCACAAACGGTGCGGGCAAACTAAATGTTTTAGATAGTTGCCTTATCGTACACAATTTGCAACCATGAACTGTTTTCGATGTGGTACGCATCGTAAACGTTGCACCACAGAATAGCGTGTGTGATAGTTGTCCTGTACGACGATGTTACGACGGTCCGACGTTTTGTAATCCTATCCGACACTCGTACAATGATTAGCTAATCTTCTTAATTAGTTATCGCATACGGTTCCGGAAAAGTGAATGTGTGTGATTATCTGCTTATCGTACACGTTCTATAATCATGAACTGTTTGTGATGGGTCACGCATCGTAAATGTAGCACCACAGAATACCGACTGCGATGGCAATGCGAGCACAAACGAGTTGCAAGGATGGAGCCCCTATCCCCAACGGTTTTTGGGTCGTGTGGGAAGGACCCCCCCTATCGCAGTCACTCACTTGGCGATGGTTCCAAATGCCGCCGCGGAAAGGGGTTAAAAACAATTTGTATAGCACCTCGCTGTACCAGTGACAGCCTTAATCGTCCTAATGCTTTCCTTTTTAGCTTGATGTGGGAAGTGGGTGTTCTCACCTTGCAGTCTGTTTTTATATTACTCCTTTTGAATTCACTCTTCCTAGTCCTGTTTATCGGGCTTCTACTTAATGGATCTAAGGAGCTCGGACTATTGATCTAAAAAAGAAGTAACTTCTTCATGTCAAGAAGTAGTTCCTGCGAGGAGGGAAGTATGGTCAACCTCGAGATCATGTTTCCAAAATGAGGCTGGATTACACACAAGGTGCCATTTCCCTAATGATGCCGGATTAGACACAAGGTGCAAATTCCCAGATGATGCTGGATTACTCACAAGCCAGGTGGAGTCGTCAAGTGTTCATGTCCTCGTTGCTCTAGTAAAGGTTGAAACAAAGTGTGCAGCAGCCCTTGAGAATGTAGCTAAGTTCCTGAAGAAGCGAAAAGAGCAATCAGATGCTCTCCTCACCCAAGCCAAAGAAGAGATGGAAGAAGCCGGAAAGAAGCTAGCAAAGGCAGAGCAGGCTAGGCGTCTCCTGCTATCTAAAGCTGTTGTCAATACAAATTTTCATTCATAATAGCTAGGTTCAAATGTTTATCCAGTCAGCATGCCTGTTGTGATGTTTGTGCATCTACTGAGATGTATGTAAGTCTGTGATGCCTAGATGTGGCACAAAATATTTTTTTTTTGAGTCATGTAATAACAGCCATTACTTTCCGAACAATAACAGACGAACCATTGGACATGGTATAGTTCACACGCAAGCCCAACATTCCAAGTTCAACTTCCACATTGTCGTGGTTCAACACGGCCACCTATGGGGCCATCGGCCCCTTGTGGTTCGGCAAGGGGGAAGGGCGCGTTGCACAAAGAGCGGAGACCGTAGAGCAGCACAACAGTGAGGACACAGGCAATTTTTACCCAGGTTCGGGCCGCTGCAAGGCATAAAACCCTACTCCTGCTTTGGTGGATTGATGAAAGGACCATGGTGGAGACGCAGCGCTCAAGCCCGGCAAGGTTGCCTCGGGACAAGAGCAGCTACGCGCGTATGAGTGTACAAGGGTCCGAATCCTTTCTAAGGTTGCCACGGCCCTCCTTTTATAGGTCAAGGGGTTACCACAATGGCAAAACAGTCATTATCCAGTGATTAGATAGCCACAGTGCTATCATACCTAACTCTGCAGACAGGACAGGGTGCATTAAATGCACCGCTTAGTGTCACATCGCGGGGATAGCCCAGCAAGCCTTGCCGTGCTATTCATCCACCTTCTCGCCTGCCTGCGTGACACGCCTCTGCACGGGTGTCATTTGGGGGTGATCTTCCTCAGAAATGGCTGCCGCGTGCCAAATAACAGCCACTTAATCACTTGGGGGCTCGACACCGCACCGATAGGTGACTTGCGTTGCTGTGAGGTGGAGCGGTGGCATCTTGGCGGGGTGATCCGCCCTCGGCGTCCCCGGCAAGCTTGCCGGGGGAGTCTTGAGACTTGCCTTCGGGGTGACCTCGACCTTACCTGGCTCGCCTGCCCGACAAGGGAGGTTTTTCCTTATTGATATCTTGTTCCTTTGTCTCGTCTTGGTCTTCTTGATCAGCCCTTTGATTTCTCAAAGAGCTATACCTTCTGTTTGGCCTTGTTTTAGATGCTGCAACTTTGCTCTTGAGCCTGTGTACAGTTCGGGCAACATACACCAGGGTTTGTTGCACCGACAGGAGCCCCCGGGCCTGGTCCGAATGCGCTGCCGAGCGTCGTCGGGGTAGGCCCTATTCAGTACACAGGCGAAGAGTTTGTGGTCGCTCATCCTTGAGATTTCCTTTGCTTCTTTATTAACCTGTGCTTGAGTCAGTTTCCGGTCTTTCCGCGTGTCATGAGATGCCAATCGTGGTGGGGCCATTTCCGTAATGGCCCATGAATGACTTTAACTCACGGGGGAGTAACTGCCAATTCACTTATCCCACCACGCCCTTATCCTTTGCCACATATGCTGCATGCATCGAGTGGGGTAGGTAACGGAGGCACGTGGTGCGGGAAAGAGCGTCATGGCAAAGGCCTGGTCTTCTTGGATTGGTGTGAGAGGGCGGCGATCGGATCCGGCTGTCGGTGGCAGCTTGGAAGGGTCGGATCGGAAAGAGCCCCCCAGGGGTGAAGGATCAGCCCCCAGCCCCAGCCAACCTATAAAAAAAGGGGGTGCGAGGAGGAGCGGAGGCGCCCATCCACGCACCTCTCCTCTTTTAGTTCTTGCCTTCTTCTTTGTTATGTCGAGGGAGGGAGACCGGGGCCAGGCCCCGGGCTCTAGCTTGGGGGTGACGATGCCGAATACTCGTGCTGATGCTTGAGGAGTGAGTCTGGTCCGGGGTTGTAGGAAATGCGGCGGTCGCAGATGTGGGCGTCGAATCGACCGCAGTGTGGGAGGCGTTGCACTTCTCCAAAACGATGGAGTGCTCGTTTCCCCCACACAAGCCAGCCGCCTGGAGGGGAGTACTTGCCCTCGCCGCAAGCCGTTAAGGCTTGTCATCCCGTCGGCGAGACCCCCGGGGCTTCCGGTGCCCGCCTGTGGTGTCGTGCTTGGGATCCTTGGTAATCCTAGCACTGCTCCTTCCGACGGGGTATGGATTGGCACTGAAGATGGCGGTGTCTTCTTGCCCGCCAAGGCGGGGAGCGGCACTCCTTGCACGCCTCGGACACTGCCGCCTTCTGCCGCTTCTCTAGGGGAGGTGACGGGTCGAGCGGTCGGCGTCCTCCTGGAGTGATGGTGATGAGGAAAAAAACAAGGGAAGACGGAGAAGGCGGGTGGCAGGCCGTCAGGTCGGAGTATGATGGCACCGACGCCTTCGTCTCGTATTGCCGGCCCGCTGCCTCATCTTTCCACTCTTCCCCTCCCTCCCCGGCACCATCATCACTGGCCTCTTCCGAGCGGTTGCCAGGGAGGAAGACGCTCTCTTGGTGCCTTCGTCTCCTCCAGCAGTCTTCCAGCTGAACTTCGGCGGCAGTCTTCCAGCTGAACTTCGGCGGCCCTCCCCACCGGCGCCTGTGCTGGGGCTTCTTGCTGGACCTGGGGATGGTGACCAGGGCACCGCCGAGCTGCTCTCTCCGTCCCCCTCATTCGCAGCCTCGCCACTCCCGATCTTGTCAGGCAGCGCCCGGCAGTTCCTGACGGGGTCGGGTTGGGCTTCTGTTCAGGCACTCCTTTTGCCCTCTTTACCTCCCGCTGTAGTTCCTAGGAGGAGAGGGACAAGTGAGGGATTACGGGGCACTTATCTTTTTTCAGTCTAAACTATGTAGACACTTGCCAAACTTTAGTCTAAAATATGTAATCTTCTTTATCCATGTTTGTGTCCTGTAAGATCTGTACTTGCTTATCCGCATATTAATGAAAAAAAAGACAAGCCTTGTCGGGTACTTGTGCATGTACCATGTCCATGCAGAGGTGGGATGCCTCTATACGTTTAAGTAAACAAGTTTCCCTCAGCAAGCTATCTTGCCGGTGCCTTTCGTTTGTTGCCGCGGGGCTTGGCCTGCCGGGCACAAAACTATGGAAAGGGACCAGCTCCTCGTCAAACCTCCTCTGTCAATGGCCACTATAACCACCCTCACCGAAGCAACGTTTGGGACACAGGATGGGAGCACCTATGCTTCGAAGGTGACGAGGTTTTCATATGCACAAGTTTTCATCTTACAGTACAAGTATGGATAAGAAAGAACTTATCTGTTTGGCTTGTCGGGGACCGATATTGTCGGCGTGCGACACCTATGGGACCCTCGAAGAATCCCTTTACGATTCGGCAGGGGGAGAGGTATGCACAAAGAGCAGAACCAACGATCGACGCGGGGCGATTTTACCCAGGTTCGGGCCGCTAATCCACGTAAAACCCTACTCCTGCCTTGTTTTATTATCGGTGTTCTTGAGCCCAGGCTCCAGGAGCGCTCGCAGTGAACAGTACGTTCAAAGAGCAGCTATGCATGCAGAATGGGCCAGAAGATCCTCTCCCCTCTCCCCTGTAGCAGTTGCCTTGGGCCTCCTTTTATATCACCAAGGGGTCACCATAGTGGACAAATGTACATACATTGAGGTGTAAAGTAGCTACAGGGTCATCATACCTAACCCCTAACGGATTAGGACGAACGCATTTAATGCATCGTGAGGTGTCCGTCTAGGTGTCCTCACTTTCTTGGGGATGGAAAAAGGGGCCATCCCATCAGCACCACTTAAGCTCTCCTCCACTGGCGCGTCACCACGCATCCAAAGAAGGACCCAGAATGTCGGGTTTGTTGCTGTGCCAGAGCGGTGGCACAGCAACAAAATCTTGCCGGGCTTCGCAGGCCACCCTGGCAAGATCTTGCCGGGGAAGCTGGCCTTCGGATTCCAGCCCTTCTTATCTACTGATCCTTAGATCTTTGACTTGAGGATTTCTTTGGTGGCCTGAGTCAACCTCGAACTGTTCCCCGACAAGCCTTGCCGCGAGTATGGCTACAACTGCCCGTGCACAAGTACGGGGTACTAATGGCCCAATACTTAGTACACCGACAGGAGCCCTCGGGCCTAGGCCACACACGAGTGCGAGGCATTGTTGGGCTAGGCCCAAACAGTGCACGGGCACACGTGGCAGGGGATTAACTGCTCGTAAATATCCCGTTTACTATGCCCCCCACTACGCGCGCTGAATGTGCGACGTGGGAAGCATGCATCAAAAAGCTGGAACTGCAACGCGCCTGCAGAGGCGCATTCACATTGGGGAGTAAAAGAGGCGGCCCCGCTCCTTCCCCATAAAAAGGAGAAATCGCAGAGGCACAGGCCTATTTACCCCCCTCTTCTTCTCAATCTGGCCGTCGCCATTGCTTCCCTTCTCTCGAGCTCAGAGCAAAGCTTTCCCTCATCCGCTCGTCGCCTCCACGCCCGCTTCATCCCCGGCTTCCGCCCTTGCAGTCGCCATGCCGCCCAAGACCAGCAAAGGCAAGGGCAGGGAGACGAAAGCCGATGTCCCGGAGAGCAAGCTGGTGAAGATGCGGAAGAAGTATGTTGTCTTCGCCCCGTCGCTTGAGGCGGAAGCTTTGAAGAGGCGGTAGCAGTGCATGTGGGCGAAGGAGACGCAGGCTCACCCCGCCACTCGTGCGATTCCAGGTTCTTGCTCCAAGAGTGGGTCAGACAGATACCCCTTTTTTGTCGCATACTTCTATTGCGGGCTCTGCCCTCCATTTTCTGACTTCTTCAATGACATTATGTACACATACGGCTTCCATCTTCTCGATTTCACGCCGAATGCGGTATTGTGCATGTCCATCTTTGCTCACCTTTGTGAAAACTTTGCCGGAGTGGTTCCCAATACTGCCCTTTTCCGCCACTACTTTTTCCCTCGTATCCAAAAAGGGGAGGCCCTCTCTGGTTCTATCGCTTGGATTCCAAGGGCTTGGAATAAGGAAATATACCCAGAAGGGGTTTATCATGAGAAGTGGGACGAATGGCGGGCTGAGTGGTGCTGGATCAAGGAAACAGATCCCCATCCGTTCTGTCTGCCTCGACAGCAGAAAGCGGTCCGCGGCAGTGGCTGGAGCAATCTTGCTGCTGAAGATGAAAAACTCACAATTGCCACCACCAGGATTCTTCGCCTGAAAGCTGCCGGGCTAACAATGGAGATGATTGGCTTCGATTTTATCCGCCGCCGCATTGCCCCCTTGCAGAATAAAGGAAGACCATCTTGGGAATACCGAAACACAGCAGACATCATGAGACTGCGCCCCGGGTTGAACAACAATTTGACTGCTATGCAACTTGGCGCTCTCCGTCAAAAGCTGTTCCAGCGCGACAACAAGCATCGGTTGCTGGCAAGGATTGTCCCTCTGTGCAACAACTCTGCACTGGGGTCAATTATCACTACCATGCCACTGTTCAATGCCCACAGTCTTGACGTGACATGGGATGAGCCATCCGAGGAAGAGGCACAAAAGTTCTTTGATAACTTGACGGAGAGGGCCGTCCGGGAAGAAGCAGACTTCATTCGAGCCACCACCGACTAAGAGGTGGCATACATCGCCACTAGGGCGGAGGAGGCAAATCTTGCCGTGGAGGCTGGCAGCGCCGGCTTCACAGAATGAGAAACCAGTGACGCGGAGGTAGTGGTGGAGAAAAATCCTGCCGGGAAGGACAAAGTTGCCGGGGAACAGAGCAGCACAGCCGTTGAGAGCTCGTCCGACGAAGACGCGGCTGAAGAAGAACCGCAAGAAGAGCTCCTAGCCCCGAAGAAGACAAAGCGTGTTCTTCGAAAGGCTGCATCTGGCATCCCGGCAAGCCAACCTTCCTCGAGCAGTGAGGCTCCCGGCAAGAAAGCGGCTGACAAGACTGCGCCGCGGCAAGGAGTTCGACAGCAACCTGCGCGGCGTGCGAGACCCACATCAGCGGCAACTGCTGAGGCGGCAGGGTTGTCTCGCACTACCGCACCAGAAGCTGAGGTGACGGAAACACGCCAACCCCCGGCGCTTGCTATAGCCAAACGACCTAGGACCCCTCCTCCGCCTCCCCACACAGACACTGCAACGGAGGTCGATTTCGACATCTCTGGCTTCAGTCCAGAGTGAGAAGAGGAAGAGTGAGTACCTTGCCACAGCCTTTATCTTCCAATCATGGATCGATCTTATTGACTTGCTCGTATTATCTCTGCAGTGATGCAGAAACCTTGATGGAGAGGATGGCGAAGAGGACAAAGACTTCTACAGGCGACGAGCCTCCGGCAGGCTTCGTGAGTGCGTCGGAAACTACTACCATCAGCCCGGATCTTAGTCCTCGATGCAGCCCCCAGCGCAGCCCCCAGCGTAAGTTCATTATTCTTTTCGGTTGGGGAATGCTGAGGTTCCTATCCTTGCCGCTGATATCTTTGGGCTTGCAGGAGAAGGACGGCAACAAAGGGAGTTATCAGGAGATACCCTCGTCGCGCCACCTCTGTCAACCACATCGCCCTCAAGCGCGTCCCCGGCAAGTGATCACACCGACGAGCTTGTCTTGGTTGAGGAGGAGCCAACAACCATGGATGCTGGCATCTTACCCCCGGCAACCGAGGTTGTCGGGAGGGGCGAGGCCACCTCTCAACAGCCTGATGCAGGTAACCAATTGCCTCAGCGCGCTTGCTATTCTTTCCTTTATCTCTCTTTCTTTTGTCTTCTTGAACTTCGATCTTGATCTCATTATGTTTCACCCCCTTGTCCTTTAGAATTCCCTGAGATGGAAGACATGGACATCGACGATGTCATCGAGGAAACCGCCAGGGATGTTGCCGCCAAAGCCGACAAGATCGCTGCCAGGGAGGCCGCCATGAATGCCACCGTAGAAGCCGGCGGTGCTTTTGCCGAGGAGGCCGCCAAGACTGCACAGGAGGAACCCGCCAAAGAGTCTACTGAAGAGGGTGGCAAGGAGGCTGGTGACCGTACTGACGGCATTCCTGCCGCAGGAGTGCTACACCGGCCACGAAGCCCCCTGCTACTGGTGAGGCGGTTGTTGAGGATCAACCGTCAACATCTGAAGTCCCCTCATCCAGCAAATATCTCAAAGTTGGCGAGAACCTATTTGTCAACTTGCCGGGGACGGCAAGCATTGGGGCACCGACCGAAGGGGAAGTCTTTGATGAAGAAATCATCGCTGCTGCCGGGCTCGAGGTTGTTGATGATCCAAGCGCTAGCAACGGCAAATCTGAAGAGGATCAGCTCCTTCAGGCCATGGGCGAAAATTTCCGCAAGCTCCAGGCTCTTCACCGCGCCCGGAAAGAGAAAGCGGATTCCAGAATGGCAGTTGTCGAGGCGGCCGAAGCAGATTTTCAGAGGCGCGTCGAACAAATGCAAGTCTGGTACGCCAAGGCCCTCCAAGAGTTGACTGCCGGCCGGGAACAAGTGAGCCAACAGTGGACAGAAATCCTCCTGAAACAATCTGACATGGAGAAGGCGCAAGAGGAAGCTACGCAAAGAATTGCTGCTGAAGACGCTCTCCTAACGGGGCGTCGCATTGCGCTTGATGCTCACGAGGAAGACCTTGCCGCACGTGAGCAGGCGCTCACCGCCAAGCTTCACAGCAAAGATGAAGATATCGAGAAGCTTGTCGCGCGGCGGACCCAGGAGCTGGAGCAGAAACACAAAGAGGCGCTCGAAGCTCTAACTGTAGATCACGCTGGCAAGCTCAAGGAGGCCGTTGATGCTGCCGAGGCTGCAGAGGCCGCCAAGAATGAGCTGACCGACAAAGTAAAGAAACTGGAAGTGGATCTCGAAGAACACGGCAAGGAGCTCTCGACGCTCAAAGGTGATAGGCAAAAAACCCTCCACACCCTGGCGGAGATGCAGGTTGCCATGTCTAACAAAACCAAGCAGCTCTCCTCAGCAAATGATGCTATTGCCGTTCTGGAATTGAAGCTGACCACGTTGGAGAAGTCTCTCGAGGCCGGTAGGGCCCGCGAGAAAGCCCTACTCAAAGTTCTCTAGGAAGAGAGAAACCTGCTCAAGAGCGCTGCCACCGCCCAAGTTGATTACGAAAAGGGGGTGAAAATCTGGACTGGACGTCTCATCGACGCTGCGGAGAAGCTCACGGCAGAACTATCAACCATGGGCCTGTCAAACTTCAGGTATTCTTCCGAGGAAAGGATATCTTCGAGTGCCAGGTTGACGATGTTCTTCGAAAGCATCATTGATGCCCTGAAGTTGCTTCAGTCTAACCAGGCGACCCAATTGGCCAACGAGTCCCGCCGGCTTTGCCGGGCCATCCTCCGCAAGGTACTTATCAAGGTGGTGCATAATAATCCTGGCATCGACCTCTCCAACATGCTTGGCCACCTGCCAAAGGACGCAAATCTCGAGGCACTTGAAGAGCTTGTCGCGCCTATCCTTGAGAAGGTGGATTCAATCAAAAGGGTCGAAGGCCAGCGCAGAGATTAACTACTCCACCTCTTCTTGCCATCGTCATTCCATGCCAAAGACAATTAAGTCTTAAGTTAGAACTGCGGCAACTTATTAATGTAATATAACTTGCTTATGTTTGGGTACATGCATGCTATCTCCCTTGTCTGATTCCTTTATGTATGGAGTTCACCCTACGCTTACTGAAAAACTTGCCGGCGCGCAACCTGCCGCGAGCGCTGGGTGCGGGACTTCAGCAGCCTGCTGGAGGCGTAGCGGCCGGCAAGACTCCTTGGCGTTCTCAGTGCAGCCACTTAAATTGTTGAGTGGACTCGAAACAAAATATGGGCGCAACCGATTACAGCATGGGTTCCTTCACGTGCAGATTTTCCATACAAAAGTCAAAATCGTCCAAGGAAATAACTTTGCAATAAAGGAAACTTGTTCTAAGTTTTAGAACTTAGCTTTCTGTCGCTGTCCTTCCTCCGGCAAGCGTCAATTCTGAACATCGCCAACTGGTACTCATATCTCCCTTCCCCCCCCCCGGCAAATGTGCACGCGAGGAATCCTTCTGTCTTTTGAGAAAAAGAAAGAAGAGAAAATAAAGATATGAAACCTTGGCGGTTCGTTAGAACTTACCGGGAGTAAGTGTCATACAACATCTTAGACACACATGCATATATGTATGAACATGGAAATCAATAAGGAAATGCACAACACTTAAATTTATTCATCTGTGCTCAGGGTCTGTGCCTGGCTTTGTACAAAGGATTAAATGCCTTGCCGGCAAGACTTGTACAAAAGGGGGGTTGCCAGGGGCCCCCGGCAACCGCGCCTTATGGGTAGAACTTGTGAAGATGTTCGATATTCCAGGAATTGCTCGCTGGAACGCCATCTTCGGTCTCCAGGCGGACATCGCCGGGCCTGGTGATTCGTACTACCCGATAAGGGCCTTCCCACTTCGGCGTCAACTTGTTTGAATTCTTGGCGGACTGAATCCGTCGAAGAACAAGGTCGCCTTCCTCAAGGCTTCGGGCATGAACTTTACGGCTATGGTAGCGGCGCAAAGCTTGCTGGTAGCATGCAGCTCGCACAGCAGCCTGAAGACGATTCTCCTCAAGGAGCACAGCGTCATCTTGCCGCAGCTGCTCTTGCTCAAGCTCATCATAAGCGAGCACTCGAGGTGATCCGTACATGAGTTCCTTGGGGAGAACTGCTTCCGCTCCGTAGACCAGAGCGAAGGGTGTCTGGCTGGTGGCTCGATTTGGTGTCGTTCTGATTAACCAAAGAACTGCCGGCAACTCATCAATCCAGCGTCTGCCGCACTTTTTCAGCCTGTCAAAGGTTCTGGTCCTGAGACCGCGCAGCACTTCAACATTGGCCCTCTCCGCTTGGCCATTGCTTCTCGGGTGAGCAACAGGGGCAAAACAAATTTTGCCGCCAAGGTCTTGGACGTACTGCATGAAGGTGCGACTTGTGAATTGCATGCCGTTGTCGATGATGATCCTGTTGGGCACACCGAAACGGCAAACTATCCCTTTAAAGAACTTGACGGCTGATTGTGCTGTCACCTTCCTCACTGCTTCCACCTCCGGCCACTTTGTGAACTTGTCGATAGCAACGTACAAGTACTCAAAGCCCCCGGTAGCACGGGGAAAAGGGCCCAGTATGTCGAGCCCCCAGACCGAAAATGGCCAGGAGAGAGGGATTGTCTGAAGAGCTTGAGTTGGTTGATGCGATTTCTTCGAATGAAACTAGCACGCTTCACACTTAGTTACTAGTGCAGTTGCATCCTGGAGAGCGGTGGGCCAAAAGAAACCTTGCCGGAATGCTTTCCCGACAAGTGCTCTTGATCCTATGTGAGAGCCACATATGCCTCCATGTATTTCTGCCAACAGCTCTAGTCCATCCTCCCGAGGAATGCACTTCAATTTCACACCGTTTGGTCTCTTTCTGTACAGGACGTCATCGACGAACTTGTACATAACGGACCAACGGGCTACTCTTTCTGCTTCTTCCTGTTCCTCCGGGACTTCTCCTGTTTGAAGGAAATGGACAATGTGCTGTGCCCATGCTGGAGCCTGGGGCTCGACAGCTAGGACTAAAGGCATCTCCTCCGCCGGGGGAACATTTGTCTCGACAGCGAAAGCATGAGGTTCCGCCGGAGCCTGTCGTTCCCCGACAGGTTTGTCGTTGATCCCGGCAAGTTCCTTGCCGGCGGCTCCGGGGAGCTCTGCCAGAAAGTACTGTCCAGTGTTCAACTTTCTTCTCTTTTCTTGTCGCATTGATGGCGCCACGGATGGTTGAGTCAAATGGAGCACAAAAGTTCCTGGTTCCAAAGGCAACTTGAGGGCAGCGCGCTTTGACAGGTCGTCCGCAATACTGTTCTCGGCACGAGGGATGTGCTTCATTTGCACACCGTCAAAGTGCTCTTCCATTTTTCTCACTCATACACATAGGCTTGCATCAATGGACTCTGATAACTCTTATTAACTTGCCTGACGACAAGCTGTGAATCGCCTCTGATGACGAGCTTCTTGATACCAAGGTCTGCCGTGATCCTGAGACCGGCAAGCAAGCCCTCGTACTCCGCAGTGTTGTTCGTCGAACTCTCCAGGGGAAAATGCATTTGGACTACGTACTTGAGGTGCTCTCCGGTGGGTGTGACAAGCAGCACGCCAGCACCGGCGCCTTGCAGCGAAAAAGCCCCGTCAAAGTACATAACCCATTGCTGGTCAATTTCCTTGCCGGGGAGAATTGTTTCTTGAACCTCCTCATCTGGCGTTGGGGTCCATTCCGCAACGAACTCTGCCAAGGCCCTGCTCTGAATTGTCGAAGTGCTTTCAAACTTGAGACCAAAGCTCGACAACTCCAACGCCCACTCCACAATCCTGCCGGTTGCTTCTGGATTTCGCAAAATCCATTGCAACGGAAAGCGAGTGACGACGGTGATTTCATGTGCTTGAAAAAAATGGCGCAGCTTCCTCGAGGCCATAAGGAGGCCGAAAAGCAACTTCTGCACGCCAGAATATCTTGACCTAGCTCCTTGTAAAAGAGAGCTAACAAAATAAACTGGGCGCTGCACCACCTTTTTCTTCTGCAATGATTCTTCTGACTACACAGATCTTGTCTTGCCGGGATCAACCCTTACCGGGGAAGATCCTGCCGCGTCACGTGACGGTCCTGCCGCTGGTGTTGCTTCCTCATCAGCTTCTCTCTACGCCACTAACGCGGCACTAACCACTTGATTTGTTGCTGCCAAATATAGTAGCAATGGCTCTCGTGGTTTAGGCGCGACTAGCGTCGGCGGAGAAGAAAGGTATTTCTTCAAATCTTGCAGCGCAGCCTCCACCTCCGGAGTCCATTTCATCAGACCTGCCTTTTTCAAAATTTTGAAAAAGGGCAGGGCATGCTCAGCAGATTTGGAAATAAACCTGCTTAGAGCAGCAACACAGCCGGCAAGACGACGGACGTCCTTGACGCGTCTTGGTGCTTCAATCTGCTCAATAGCTTTGATCTTGTCGGGGTTCGCTTTGATTCCCGACAAGATACAAAGAATCCAAGGAGCTTGCCGGAAGGAACACCGAACACGCACTTCTCAGGATTGAGCTTTAAGTTGACCTTGCGCAGATTTGCAAATGTTTCTTCTAAATCTTGTATGAGCATCGCTTTGTCCTTGGTTTTGACCACTATATCATCCATATATGCCTCTATATTTCTATGGAGCTGAGGCTCAAAACCAATTTGGACCGCTCTCGCAAATGTAGAACCAGCACTTTTCAACCCGAAAGGCATTCGTATAAAATAATACGTACCACATGGGGTGATAAATGCGGTCTTTTCTTCATCTTCTTTCGCCATGAAGATCTGATGATACCCTTAGTAGGCATCAAGGAAGGACAGGAGATCACAACGAGCGATGGAATCCACAATCTGGTCGATGCGCGGCAAGGGAAAGGGATCTTTTGGACAGGCTTTATTGATATCTGTATAATCGATACACAACCTCCATTTCCCATTCGCCTTGCGCACTACAACCGGATTGGCCAACCAGGTTGGGTGAAGCACTCCTCTGACCAATCCTGCCGCCTCCAGCTTTCTGATTTCCTCGGCAATGAATTCTTGCCGCTCCAAGGCTTGCTTCCTGACCCTCTGCTTGACGGGCCGCGCGTGAGGACAGACAGCAAGGTGGTGCTCAATTACCTCCTTGGGAACACCAGGGATGTCAGACGGTTGCCATGCAAACACGTCGACATTTGCCCGCAGGAAGGCAATGAGCGCACTTTCCTATTTGTCATCTAGGGTGGAACTTATGGTGAAAGTTCCTCCCGTTCCGTCCTCCCTGATGGGCACCTTCTTGGTCTCTGGTGGAGCAGCCTTGGATTTCTTGTTCTTGCCGGTGGAACTCTCTGGTGCATCCTCGACGGAAGCGCAGCACTCCGAGGAGGCGCGCTTACCGGAGTTCGCGCCAAGATTCTCGCCGGTCTTCTTCTTCCCCCGGGGAGTTCCAGCGGCAGGAGCAGATGCCTTGACGGCAGGTGCTGCAACTGCTTCCTGGTAGAGTTGGTCAGCATAGATGAGCGCATCCTTCTTATTGGAATGGATAGTAATGACACTCAATGGCCCGGGCATCTTCAAAACATTATACGCGTAGTGTGATGCGCCATGAACTTAGCCAGCGCTGGCCGACCAAGGATCCCATTGTATGACATAGGGATCTTGGCGACATCAAACACTACCTTCTCGGTCCTGTAGTTGAGCTTGCTACCAAATGTCACCGGTAGAGTAATATTGCCCTTTGGCTGGGTTCTTCCTGGATTGACCCCTTGAAACGTGCCCGTTTCTTCGAGATCTTCATCAGGAATTTGAAGCCTCTTGAGCACATCTGGTGAGATTAGGTTCAGCCTGGCCCCATCATCAACTAGCATTTTCGTCACCTTGAGGTTGCAGATTGTTGGTGAGACCAACAATGGCAAGCACCCGACCGCGGTTGTGCGATCAGGGTGATCCTCGGAGTCAAAAATGATAGGCGTGTTGGACCACTTCAGGGGCTTACATGCATCTGGTGACAGCTCAGTTGCATTGAATTCCCGCACCCACTATTTGAGTCGACGGTGAGAAGAATGCAACGAGGCGCCCCTATCGATACACATGGCCTCTGTAGCTTTCTGGAATTCTTGCTCACTAGACTCATCGTCATCTTCGTCATCATCTTCTTCCTTGTCTCGGCCTCGAGCGGGCCTCTCCCTCTGTTGCTTGGCCTTGCCGCGGTGACCCCCTCGGCCACCGCGCTTCTTGCCGGATCCGTCAGCACCGTCATGGGCCTTCTCCTTATCTCTCCTTTCATACTCAGCCTTCTGTTTCTCGGCAAGCTATTCAACTTGCCGGCAGTTTTGGAGATCGTGGCCCTTGGTGCGATGGATCTTGCAATACTGCTTGCCGGAGCTTTCCGACTTGTCGGCCGCCGCCAAGGCCTGACAGGAAGAGCACCCGGCAAGTTCCTTGCCGGGGTCGTCAACCTTGGCCTTTTTGGCGGCGCCGGGGTTGCCGGATTCCTCGACAGCAAGCACGGCCTTTCCTCTGCGTTTCTTGTTCCACCGCCGGCCTTTCCTTGACGGGGTCGCAGCGTCTTCATCTTCTGATTCGCCCCCCGCGCCAACAGCCTCGCCAGGGAGTTTCCTCCCCTCTTCAGCTCGAGCGCATTTGTCGGCCAAAGCGTAAAGCTCGGCGATACTCCTGACTTTGTTCATTGCCAGCTCTTCCCGCATTTTGCGGTTAAGCACGTTCTGATGAAACGCGCTAACAACAGCGATAGGGTGAACATCAGGAATATTGTACTGCACCCGGCTGAATCTCTGGATAAACTTGCGCAGGGATTCGCCCTCCTTCTGAGGGATGATATGCAAATCACTCTCTTGGCCAGGAGCTTGCTGGCCTCCAACAATGGCGCCAACAAACTGATGGCATAGATCTGACCAAGAAGAAATTGAATTCTCCAGCAGATGCATCAACCACGACCTGACGTTGGGTTTGAGCACCAACAGGAAGTAGTTGGCAAGTATCTTGTCATCTCGGCCCCCGGCAGCCTGCACCGCAATGGTGTAAATGCTCAGGAACTCTGAGGGATGAGTCTTGCAGTCATATTTCTCCGGGACCTCTGGCTTGAAGGTTCGGGAATTGGGCCACTGGACTTGCCGCAGCTCATGGGTAAACGCTGGAGTCCCTACCTCGTAAGGCAAGTCTCCTGCGTCCCCCGGCGCAGGCTCGTCGACAGCCGGCCCTGCACGCTTATCAGACTAATAGCGCGCTTCCCGTCGCCGCTCGATGGTAGTTCGAGCGTCCTCTTTGCCTCGTTCCTGGAGAACTTGACGCTGGTCACGGCGCATCCGTGGATCGGACGACGCCGTGGAATCATCAACACGACGATCGACCTGCTGGGTTGTCGCCCGCCACTGGTGTCGCGGAGGGGAGTGCACCGTGGTTGCACCACCTCCGGTTTTCTCCACATCGGCTCACGTCGGATCGATGGGCCTTCGCTGTGAGGTCCCTGCCTCTTGTGGCCCATCTTTGTTGGCGAAGCCGATAAGGCTCTGGATAGTAGCTCGCCACTCCTCCATCTTCTCCGGAGCAGGAGGGAAATCGAGGAGCAGCTGCGCACGTGCCAAGGCTTCCGCTGGTGTAGGCGGCGGCGACAGGTGCGAGGTACGTGAGGTGCTCTGACTCCTAGCCATGTTAGAAGGAGCACCGTCACGGTCACACGACCGCACGCCACCTCCGCCGGCAGCTCGGTGTGCATGCTGGGCTCGCGCATCTTGGGATCAATGCGCAGAAATCTTTTCATGGGGACGCCCTGAACCACCAGTGCCATGACGTCCCTCGTCGTGCACGACCTGGGTAGGCCGTGACGCTTGCGCCGGTGCGGGAGCTCCAGAAGGCGTCCTCCGATCTCTGGATTTCGTTGTGCCACCCGTAGGCAACACAGCTCCGTCTCTGGATCCAGCGGCGTGTGGGTTGCCGCTGCCACTGCGAACGACGCCGCTCGCCTGGCTTGGATCACCGGAACACCGTGGAGGCTCTAATCCTCTTCCTTCTCCACCCACGCCATCGCCCGTATGCGAAGGCACAGGCAAAACGGACGTGGATGGTTGCGCCGTTGCAGCGCTCTTCTTCTTGGGTGGCATGATGATGAAGATGATGAAGAAACTAAGGCGCCGATCACTAGATCAGGTTCACACACCCTACAACCCCCCTACCTAGTGCGCCAAAGATGTCGGCGTGCGAAACCTATGGGACCCTCGAAGAATCCCTTTACGATTCGGCAGGAGGACAGGTATGCGCAAAGAGCAGAACCAATGATCAACGCGGGGCGATTTTACCCAGGTTCGGGCCGCTAATCAGCGTAAAACCCTACTCATGCCTTGTTTTATTATCGGTGTTCTTGAGCCCAGGCTCCAGGAGCGCTCGCAGTGAACAGTACGTTCAAAGAGCAGCTACGCATGCAGAATGGGCCAGAAGATCCTCTCCCCTCTCCCCTGTAGCAGTTGCCTTGGGCCTCCTTTTATATCACCAAGGGGTCACCACAGTGGCCAAATGTACATACATTGAGGTGTAAAGTAGCTACAGGGTCATCATACCTAACCCCTGACGGATTAGGACGAACGCATTTAATGCACCGTGAGGTGTCCGTCTAGGTGTCCTCACTTTCTTGGGGATGGAAAAAGGGGCCATCCCATCAGCACCGCTTAAGCTCTCCTCCACTGGCGCGTCGCCACGCATCCAAAGAAGGACCCAGAATGTCAGGTTTGTTGCTGTGCCAGAGCGGTGGCACAGCAACAAAATCTTGCCGGGCTTCGCAGGCCACCCCGGCAAGATCTTGCCGGGGAAGCTGGCCTTCGGATTCCAGCCCTTCTTATCTGCTGATCCTCAGATCTTTGACTTGAGGATTTCTTTGGTGGCCTGAGTCAACCTCGAACTGTTCCCCGACAAGCCTTGCCGCGAGTAGGACTACAACTGCCCGTGCACAAGTACGGGGTACTAATGGCCCAATACTTAGTACACCGATAGATATGTAGGCTTGTCTTCATTTCTTCTCTTCGGGACCAGGTCCACGACAAGAACCCTGCAGCTTAGTGCAGAGGAAAACAATGCTACATATGCCCTGATCTACATGCTCATGTTATGCTTATGCATGCATGCCAGTTTTTGGGGCCCCGAGCGCTTCGTTTATTTATCTGTTGCTCAGGGTCTACGCCTGGCTTTGTACAAAGGGTTACATGCAACATCGGCAAGGCTTGTACAAAAGGGTGGCTGCCGGGCAGGGCCCGACAGCCGCGCCTTATGGGTAGAACTTACGGAGATGCTCAATGTTCCATGAGTTTTGCAACTTAATGCCATCTCCGGTCTCCAGACGGACTGCGCCAGGTCTGGTGACTCGTACTACCCGGTAAGGGCCTTCGCACTTCGGCGTCAACTTGTTTGCACCCTTGGCAGACTGAACGTGTCGAAGGACAAGGTCGCCTTCCTCAAGGCTCTGGGCATGAACCCTGCGGCTGTGATAGCAACGCAGGGCTTGCTGGTAGCGTGCAGCATGCGTAGCAGCCCGGAGACAGTTCTCCTCAGGTAGCACAGCGTCGTCACACCGGTGTTGTTCTTGCGCTACTTCATCATTGGCAAGTACTCGAGGTGACCCGTATATGAGTTCCGTGGGGATCACTGCTTCTGCCCCACAGACTAGGGAGAAGGGAGTCTGACCGGTAGCTTGATTTGGTGTCGTTCGGAGGGACCAAAGAACCACCGGCAGCTCGTCGATCCATCGGCTGCCACATTTCTGCAGCCTGTCAAATGTCCTTGTCTTGAGTCCTCGCAGCACTTTAGCGTTCGCCCTCTCAGCTTGTTCGTTGCTTCTGAGGGCATGAACGTATTGCATGAAGGCGTGGCTTGTGAATTGGGTGCCATTGTCAGTGATGACTCTGGCGGGTACTCCGAAATGGCACACCAATCCTTTCAAGAACTTGATAGCTGACTATGCGGTCACCTTCCTCACGGGCTCCACTTCCGGCCACTTTGTAAACTTGTCGATTGCAACGTACAAGAATTCAAAGCCCCCAGTAGCACGGGGGAAGGGGCCCAAGATGTCGAGCCCCAGACCGAAAATGGCCATGACAAAGGGATCGTATGGAGAGCTTGATCACGCTGATGGATATTCTTGGAGTGGAACTGGCAGGCTTCACATCTGGTGACTAGCTCAATTGCATCTTGGAGGGCCGTGGGCCAGTAGAAACCTTGCCGCAAAGCTTTTCCAACCAGGGACCTTGATCCAATATGGGAGCCGCACATGCCTTTGTGTATCTCTGCCAACAGTTCCCTCCCTTCTTCTCGGCAAATGCACTTCAATTTCACACCGTTGGGCCTCCTTCTGTATAGCGTGTTGTCGACGAACTGATACATACTAGCCCTCCGGGCTACTCTTTCAGCTTCTTCTTGCTCTTCGGGAAGTTCTCATGTTTGGAGGTAATGGACTATGTGTCGCGCCCAAGTTGGAGCCTGAGGCTCGACAACGAGGATCAGCAGCACCTCCTCGTTCACGGGAGCACATGCCTCAACCGCAGAGACTGGTAGTTCGGCGGGAGGGTGCTGCTCACCGAGCGAAGGGGAGTTGTTCCCACCAAGCTCTCTGCTGGAGGCTTCGGGAAGCTCTGCCGGGAGAGGCTTGCCAGAGTCCAGTTTCCTCCTCTTTCTGGCCATTATTGCCGGGGATACGGAGGGCTGAGTCAGATGGAGAACAAAAGTCCCTGGTTCCACAGGAAGTTTTTGCGCAGCGCACTTTGACAGATGATCAGCAATGCTATTTTTTGCACGTGGCACGTGCTCTGTTTGTAATCCATCAAAGTGTTCCTCCAACTTTCTCACTTCCTCCACGTATGCCTCCATCAATGGGCTTTGATAATCCTTGTTCACCTGCCTCACCACAAGTTGTGAGTCTCCACGAATGATCAACTTCTTGATTCCCAGTTCTGTTGCGATCCTGAGCCCGGCAAGGAGTCCTTCATATTCTGCAGTGTTGTTTGTAGCCTTCTCCTAAGGGAAATGCATTTGAACCACGTACTTGAGGTGCTTCCCAGTGGGTGCGAAGAGAAGCACGCCAGCCCCTGCACCTTGTAGGGAGAAGGCACCATCAAAGTACATGATCCATTCTTGGGGCGCTTCCTTGCCGGGGCTAACTGTCTCTAGCGTCTCTTCATCTAGAGTTGGTGTCCATTCTGCAATAAACTACGCCAATGCCCTGCTTTGAATAGTTGATGTGCTCTCAAACTTCAAACCAAAGCTTGATAACTCCAAGGCCCATTCCACTATTCTGCCAGTGGCCTCAGGGTTCCTCAGTATGTGTTGCAAGGGGAAACGGGAGACAACCGTGATCTCGTGGGCTTGGAAGTAGTGGCACAGTTTCCTTGAGGCCATGATGAGGCCAAAGATCAACTTTTGCATGCCAGAATACCTTCATCTAGCCCCCTGCAGTAGGGAGCTGACAAAGTACACTGGCCGCTGCACCACCTTCTTCCTTGATGTGATCCTGGAATTGTCTCCATTGCCCCGATCCTCTTTGTTCTAATTTGCACCTGATCTTGCCGGGATGGGTTCACTTTCCTCTTCGGAGGGGATGGTAGTCGCGGCTGCTCCTTCATCTATCTCCCACTGGGCCACCAGTGCCACACTAACCACTTGATTGGTTGCCACTAGGTACAGTAGCAACGACTCTTGTGGTTTAGGAGCGACTAGAGTGGGAACAGAGGATAGGTAGGTCTTCAAATCTTGCAGCGCAGCGTCCGCCTCTGGGGTCCACTCCACGGGCCCTGCCTTCTTCAAGATTTTGAAGAAATGCAAGGCACGCTCGGCAGACTTGGAAATGAACCTGCTCAGCACAGCAACACATCCAGTCAAACGCCTCACATCTTTAACTGTCTTGGGTGCTTGAATCTGCTTGATCGCCTTGATCTTGTTGGGGTTGGCGTCTATCCCTCGGTGGGACATGAAGAAGCCAAGTAGCTTGCCGGAAGGAACGCCAAACACACACTTCTCTGGGTTCAGCTTCAAGTTGATCTTGCGCAAATTTGCAAAGGTCTCTTCCAAGTCCTGAATGAGGGTTGATCTGTGCTTGGTTTTGACCACTATGTCATCCATGTAAGCTTCAATATTCCTATGCAGCAGGGACTCAAAACCAATTTGCACTGCTCTTGCAAAAGTGGATCCAGTGCTCTTTAACCCAAAGGGCATCCGTACAAAACAGTACGTGCCGCATCGGGTTATGAACGCGGTTTTCTCTTCATCTTCCTTGGACATGAAGATCTGGTGGTACCCGGAGTAGGCATCCAAGAAGGAAAGCAGGTCACATCCAGAGGTGGAATCCACAATCTGATCGATGCGCGGCAAGGGGAATGGATCCTTCGGGCATGCTTTATTCAGATATGTGAAATCTATGCAAAGCCTCCACTTCCCATTCACCTTACGCACTACCACTGGATTTGCCAACCATGTTGGATGCAATACTCCTCTGACCAAACCAGTAGCTTGAAGTTTCTTGATCTCCTCGGCAATGAACTGCTGCCGCTCCAAGGCTTGCTTCCGGACCTTCTGCTTGACGGGCTGGGCATGAGGCCAGACAGCAAGGTGGTGCTCGATTACCTCCTTGGGAACACCGGGGATGTCAGATGGTTGCCAAGCAAACACATCGACATTCGCCCGCAGGAAGGCAACGAGCGCGCTTTCCTATTTGTCGTCCAGGGTGGAGCTGATAGTAAATGTACCATCAGCGCCAACCAGCCCTGCCGAGACTTCTTCACAGCAGGCGTAGCAACCTTTGATCTCTTGCTAGTGGAACTCTCCGGCAAGTCATCGACAGGTGCAACACACTCCGGAGAGGCGCGCTTCCCGGATTCCTTGTCGGTATCCTTGCCAGCTTTTTTCCCTTGCTTGTTTTCCTTGGTGGGGACTGCGGCTTCCGCGGCCTCGGCAGTGACCGCGTCCCGGTACATCTTGTCCACGCATATAATTGTGTCCTTCTTGTCTTTTTGAACACAATTGTGTCCTTCTTGTCTGATGGGATAGAAATAACGTCCGTTGGTCCTGGCATCTTCAGGGTGTTGTAGGCATAATGGGATGCCGCCATGAACTTTGCCAGAGCAGGTCGTCCAAGTATCCCATTGTACGGCAACGGAAGCTCAACCACATCGAACACAATCTTCTCAGTCCGGTAGTTTAATTCACCTCCAAACATCACTGGCAGCGTGATCTTCCCCTTCGGACAACTCCTGCCGGGGTTGATCCCTTGAAAGGTACTAGTAACCTTGAGCTCTTCTTCTGTTATCTACAGTTTGCTGATGACCTTGAGAGAAATCAGATTCAACCCGGCCCCGCCATCAACCAACATCTTTGTGACCTTGAGGTTGCGGATCGTTGGTGAAACCAACAATGGCAAGCACCCTACCGCGGTGGTGCGGTCAAGGTGATCCTCTTCATCAAAGACGATGGGCGTGCGAGACCATTTGAGTGGTTTCCGAGAATCTGCCGCTGGCTATACAGCATTGACCTCACGCGCCCACTGTTTATGCTGGCGGTGAGAGGAGTGCAAGGATGCACCTCCGTCAATGCACAGGGCGTCAGTGGCCTTCTGGAACTCCTTCTCGCTGGTTTCCTCTTCATCCCCTTCATCGCTCTCGTCATCACATTCCTTCTTCCCATGGCCTCTGGTAGGCTTCTCTTGATGCTGAGGGACCTTGCTGGGGCGACTTCTTTTGCCACGTTAGCCCTTCCCGCCAACGCCATCTTTGTCTCTCTGTTTGTCACGCTTCTCATACTCAGCCTTCTGCTTCTTGATGAGTTGCTCAACTTGATGACACACTTGGAGATCATGGCCCTTGGTCTGATGGATTTTGCAGTACGGCCCATCAGCCTTCCCAGCCTTCTCGGCCGCCGCAGCTTCCCGGCAGTCATTGCACGTGGCAACTTCCTTGCCGGGAGCTTCGGTCTTGGCCTTCTTGCCGGTACTAGGAATGCCAGACCCTTCGACAGCCAGAACTGTCTTCTCCTTGCGCTTCTTGTTGCGTTTCTTGTTCATCTTCTTCTGATTGGCAGCATCGTCGTCGCCCTCCGAGTAAACGTTGACGCCATCTTCTTCTCCAGGGAGTCGCCTCCCCTCCTCTGTTCGGGCACACTTATCCGCCAAAGTGTACAGCTCATTCACAGTCTTGGGCAACCAGACATTCATCTTGGAACGTATCCTGCGGTTGCGTACATTGGACTGGAACGCGGCTATCACAGCTGTCGGGTGGATGTTCGGAATGTTCCTATGCACCCATCTGAATCTTTGCATATACTTCTGCAAACTCTCACCTTCCTTCTATGGGAGGAGCTGCAAGTCGTTGGGCCGCCCTGGTTGTTGATGGACGCCCGTGAAGGCGCCAACAAACTCATTGCACAGGTCAGCCCAGGCCGAGATGGAGTTCTCCGGTAAGTGCATCAGCCACGACCTCACATTTGGCTTGAGTGTCAAAGGGAAGTAGTTGGCGAATACCTTCTCATCTCTTCCTCCAGCGGCTTGAACAGCGATGGTGTAGATGCTCAAGAACTCTGCCGGGTTCAGTCTTCCATCGTACTTTTCTGGTATCTCTGGCTTGAACGTACGGGCAGACGACCAACGGACTTGCCGCAGCTCGCGGGTGAAGGCAGGACACCCAACCTCGAAAGGCAGGTATCCGTCGCCACCGGGCGCGGGCTCGTCGACGTCAGGACCATTGCGCCTATCAGAATGGCGGTGGGTTTCGCGGCGTCGTTCTATGGTGACGTGATAACCCACAAGTATAGGGGATCGCAATAGTTTTCGAGGGTAGAGTATTCAACCCAAATTTATTGATTCGACACAAGGGGAGCCAAAGAATATTTGCAAGTATTAGCAGTTGAGTTGTCAATTCAACCACACCTGGAGATTAATTATCTGCAGCAAAGCGATCAGTAGCAAAGTAGTATGATAGTTTTGATAGTAGTAGCAACAGCAATAGTAGCGGTAACAGTGATAGCAATGATTTTGTAGCAAGTGCAATAGTAACAACAGTAGTAGTAACTTAGCAAGAACAATATGAGAGAAATTCATAGGCATTGGATCGGTGAATTCATTGGATGATATTCATCATATAACAGTCATAACCTAGGGCGATACAGCACTAGCTCCAGTTCATAAATATAATGTAGGTATGTATTCCGTAAATAGTCATACGTGCTTATGGAAAGAACTTGCATGACATCTTTTGTCCTACCCTCCAATGGCACCGGGGTCCATATGGAAACTAAGGGATATTAAGGCCTTCTTTTAATAGAGAACCGGAACAAAGCATTAACACATAATGAATACATGAACTCCTCAAACTACGGTCATCACCGGGAAGTGTCCCGACTTCTGTCACTCCGGGGTTGCCGGATCATAACACATAGTAGGTGACTATAACTTGCAAGATCGGATCTAGAACATAGATATAATGGTGAAAACATAAACGGTTCACATCTGAAATCATGGCACCCAGGCCCAAAGTGACAAGCATTAAGCATAGCAAAGTCATAGCAACATCAATCTCAGAACATAATGGATACTAGGGATCAAGCCCTACCAAAACTAACTCGATTACATGATGAATCGCATCCAACTCCTCACCGACCAGCGAGCCTATGAAGGAATTACTCACTCGTGGTGGGGAGCATCATGGAATTGGCGACGGAGAAGGGTTGGTGATGACGAAGATCGAAGATCCCCCTCTCCGGAGCCCAAACGGACTCCAGATCTGGCCTCCCGATGAAGAACAGGAGGTGGCAGCGGCTCCGTCTTGTGAAACGCGATAATTCTTTCTCCCTGATTTTTTCTCTCCGAAAATATGACTTTATAGCATCAGGGTTGGAGTCTGCGGGGCCACCAGGTGGGGACAACCCACCTGGGCACGCCTGGAGGGGGGCGCGCCCTGGTGGGTTGTGCCCAGCCAGGTGCCCCCCTCCTGTGGTTCTTGGCTCCAGAAATTCTCTTTCATTATATAAAAAATCCTCGTGAAGTTTCGGTCCAATCCGAGAAATTTTATTTCTGCACAAAAACAACACCATGGTAGTTCTGCTGAAAACAGCGTCAGTCCGGGTTAGTTTCATTCAAATCGTTCAAATTAGAGTCCAAAACAAGAGGAAAAGCATTAGGAAAAGTAGATACGACAGAGATGTATCACCTCCCCCAAGCTTAAACCTTTGCTTGTCCTCAAGCAATTCAGTTGATAAACTGAAAGTGAAAATGAAAAACTTTTATGAACTCTTTTGCTCTTGTTTACATAAATAAGCTTAAGTAGCACCCAGGTTTTTAGCAAAGATTATAACTAACCATATCGATAATAACTCTTAAAAATTATATTAACTCATAACAATGGCATAATCAACTAGCGAGCAATAATAAGATATCTCAAACAACAACACTTTGTCAAAGCAACCATGATATAATATGACAATAGTGGTATCTTGCTAGCCCTTTCTGAGACCGCAAAACATAAATGCAGAGCACCTCCAAAGTTCAAGCAGCGACTAAACATTGTAATTCATGGTAGAAAAGATCCAGTCATGATGCACCCAACATTAGCTATACACAATGCATGAGGATGACAATAGTGCTCTTAGGTTCTGGCGCTTATTTGAGAAGGTGATGACACAACACAAAAGTAAATAGATAGTCCCTTCGCAAAGGGAAGCAGTGATTTGTAGAGGTGCCAGAGCTCAAGTTTTAAAGCAGAGGTAAATGAAATTTTGAGAAATGCACCCTTCTTATTTACTTCGCGACCATTAGTTATTGGTACCTTCCATGCTAAACACATTAGTGGCAGTTCCCAAGCGATAAAGGTAAAGGTTTACTCCCCCTCCACCAACAATCACACTCCACGGCTTGTCCAAAACAATGGGTGCCGTCCATACCAACAACATTCCTGGGGGAGTTTTGTTTAATTATTTGCAATTTGAATTCGGGACTGGGAATCCCTATTACCGCCCCTCTCGTGCAAGGACGAGTGAATAAACACTCATCATGAGAATAACCCGCTTAGCATGGAAGATACTGACTACCTCCTATCGCTCTATGAACAATCCAGGCACACAAAAAGGATATTTATTTGAAGTTTTTAGAGGTGGCACATGCAAATTTACTTAGGACGGCAGGGTAATACCGCATATAGGTAGGTATGGTGGACTCATCTGGAATAACTTGGGTTTCAGGGTTTTGATGCACAAGCAGAATTCCCACTTAGTACAGGCGAAGGCTAGCAATTAGGTTGAGAAGCGGCCAGCTAGAGAGCGAAAACGGTCATGAACATGCATTATGCATAAGTAACATTGGATACTAGCATGAGTAGGATATGAACACCATGAACATAAATATCATAGAGGCTATGTTGGTTTTGATTCAACTTTCAACTACATGCATGAACATGTGCCAAGTCAAGCCACTAGAACATTCAGAGGAGGATACCATATCATCATACTACATCACAATTATTTTAACGCAATGTTGACATCCAAGATAAAACATTATCCACTCCTAGCTATTTAAGCATGACATGAGAAACTATAATCTCTAAGGGTCATTGCAAACATGTTTGATCATAATGAGTTGAATCATGGATACTAGGTTAAACATATTTACAAAAACAGAACAAGTTGAGTTCATACCCGTTTCTCTCTGCCACAGCCAGTTCATCAAATATCATCATTATTGCCTTTCACTTGCACGACCGAACGATATGAAAATAATAGTGCAAGAGTGACGTGGACTAAGCTGGAACCTGCAAACATTTTATTCAAAAAGAAGAAAGCAAGGTAATATGGGCTCTCTGTTAGATCAACAACAATGCATATGAGAGCCACTCAACATTTTCATCGTGGTCTTCTCCTCGGTATGACTCAATAAGAAGAAATTCAGAGAAACACACTGAAATAATTTTGGAGTTTTTGGTTTTCTGAAAGAAAGCAAATTTAAGAAAGGAAAAACAAAAAGAGAAAAACTATTTACACGAGAGAGCTCCCAACAAGCAACAGAAGAACAAGGAAATCTTTTGGGGTTTTCTTTTTAAATACTACAACTAATTATACTGGAAAGAAAAATAATAAAAATAAAAAAGAAGCAGGAAATATTTTTGTATTTTCTCAAAGTTTTTTAAACACACAAGAAGGCGAGAAAACAAATCTAGCATGGATAATACAATGAAAAAGTGTGGACACCGACAACTGGAATGAAAAGTGTGAACATGAAAGTAATGTCGGTGGAAATACATACTCCCCCAAGCTTAGGCTTTTGGCCTAACTTGGTAATCTCCATCAGTAGCCTGCATAATGGTCGGAGTGATAGCTCACGGAGGCTCTAGGTGCAGATGTCTCAGCCCATCGTGCAGCCACAACTGCCACGTTATGTGCTCGGGCCTCGCTCTCAAGAACATAATATCTCCCCTTGCTATGAACATCCATCAAAGAGAGCAGGTGCAGGCAAAAAAGTGTCCACAACAGAACTTTTATTAAACAACATGTTATAAGTAAAATTATGGGTTTCACCACTAAGGATCTTATGACATTTCATAGCATCGAAGTCAAGGTATTGCATGGGTAAGATGGGGTCATAAGGCCAAGCTGAAACACCTAGCTCTCTTGCTAAGCGTGTGGCGTAAATCCCACCATAAAAATATCCACTACCAGTGTTGTGTTGCAATCTACGTGCCACTATCGCTCCAAGATTATAACTTTTGTCACCGGTGAGAGCGGTGCGGATAAGGCTCAAGTCTGGAGCACAAAGTGTACTACAATCTTGTTTACCTACAATGCATTTTCCATTAAATAGTGCAAAGTATTGGATTGAGGGAAAATGAATGCTCTTTATTCTACCTTGAGTCACTCCTCTAGTCTCACCATAGCAAAGGCTAGTCAAGAATATCTCAAACTCCGACCTTGGTGGCTCGTCTAATGAACCCCAAAATGGAATTTTGCAGTGATTAGAAAATGTCTCTAGAGGTATAGTAAATGAATTGTCATATAGTTTAAATGATACTCTGGACTCACGAGGATGGAATTTAAATTCTTTCATATATGATTCAGTGAGGCCGAGGTGTTGGTTGCACTTATCTGCAATGGAGGGACCGAGCTCGGCATTGTGAACATATTGCTCAAATTCTTCTTTAATGCCCACATGCACCATATAATCGTTGCATGGCCATAAACATGATTTGGTGGTGGCATCTCGAATGGAATTTTCACTTGGTTCAACATAAGACCGACGAACAGAGCTGCTACTAGAAGATGCCTCCGAGGACCTCCGCCTCGAAGATCTCCTTCCAAAGAGGTTCATCATATTCGCATACAATTTTCTGAAAAATTTTGGGTCACAATTTTTTATCAACAAAACTTTGCAAGATTGATAGCAACTACTCATAGGGATGCATAGAGGCCATATCAAGCATTCAAACTACTTAGAACTCTAAGAATTTAACATGCAAGCTCATCTACAGTAGCACCAAGAGTCACTAATTATTCTAAATATAAACCACTAAAGAAAAAACTAATTGGACCAATGGAGGAGACACATACCAAGCAACAATCCCCCAAAACAGTTTCGGAAATGGAACTTCGAGCAAAGAGATCGAAATCCACGGGTTTGAGAGCAAGAACACGAGAGAGAGAGCAATGGTGATTTTTTTCTGGAGGTAGGTGATGATATGGAGTGAAGGGATAAGTGAGGGGGCCCACGTGGGGACCACAACCCACCAGGGCGCGCCTAGGGGTGCTGGCGCGCCCAGGTGGGTTGTGCCCACCTAGAGCACCTCCCTCTGATGTTATTTGCACTAAATATTCTTAAATATTCAGAAAAAATCATATTAAATTTTCATAGCATTCTGAGAACTTTTATTTTTGGGTCATTTTTTATTGCACAGAAAACTCAGAAAACAGACAAGGCATGGCATTTTATTTTATTTAACTAATAAAAACAGAAAACAAAAGGAAGGGACAGAAGGTAGTGCTCACTAAATTCATCAACTTCATACCTCTCAAAAATGATTCATTAATAAGGTTGATCAAGTCTTATTAACAACCACTTCCGATTAGCATGAAATCGAAAAACTTTTGTAAAACACTAAGTTACCTCATTGGGGATATGAATGTCCCCAACAATAAGTGTCGGATTCAGGGCTCCGCAAACCCAAGAAAGATTCGAACTCTGGGGTGCATGCGAAGAACTCGATCTCCCCAGTCTGCCAACCCGTCGATCTCACGGCCTAGCTCGATGAACTGGAAGGAAAAGGGACACGGCAGTTTACCCAGGTTCGGGCCACCTTGCGGTGTAATACCCTACTCCTGCTTTGTGGTGGATTAGCCTCGCGATGGGCTGGGGATGAACTAGTACAGGGGAAGAACTACCTCAGGAGGTCTGTTCTTGTGTGGGTGTGAGCTGGTGAGGGTTCGGATGGCTCGATCCCCCTCTATGGTGGTGGCTAGGCTATATTTATAGTGGCCTTGGTCCTCTTCCCCAAAATAGAGGCGGGAAGGGATCCCACAACAGCCAAGTTTGAAGGGAGACAAATAGTACATCTTATCCTAACGAAAGGTGGTCTTTGCCTGCAAAGCTTCTGGTCATGACGCCGTGGTGGTCTTGGCGATGACCTCCGTCCTGCCGTCCTGGTGGTCCTCGTCTTGTAGCACGGGAATGGAAACCTTTGGCTGATTCCTCGGGACTCTGCGCCTGCGCTTGCCCCCTTAGCACCAAAGAGGAAACTTGCTGTACTGCGCCCGCTGGCACCCGCCTGGCCTTGGTCGTCATGGCTTGCGTCACCTTAAGCTCATGAGGTGAGCGGCTGCATAGAAATCTCCGCTCCTCAGGAGCCTGCCTTGGGAGGCCGCTGGCTCTAGAGGTCTTGGAGTCGTCCACCTCACGAGGCTTGGCCCCTCGCGAGGGTCTTGCTTGGTCAATGCTGAAGATGGGCCGTACCAGGCCATTGATGGAGCCACATCGTGGGCCACAGGCAGGCATGTCTGGGTACCCTGGTTCCCAGAACGTCGACAGTAGCCCCCGGGCCCAAGGCGCGCTCGGACTTGGCTCCGAGGCGAAGCCAAAGGGCAAGGGCGAAGTGCCGCGGGCCCCAATCACCTGCGGACTGAGTCGACCCGTGGCGCTTGATGGGACGTGGGCGTCTCCACTTCCCCATGCAGCCTCGGCAACCGTTCGACTTAACAACAGCCTGCTGCATGCAAAAAGGATCATCATTACCGGGATCATGGAGGCCGGAGGTTGGCCTCCCTCTGGCTATAAATGTGGGGCAGAGCCCCCGGCTCATCTCCGTCTTCCCGCTGCTTGCTCCTTCTTCTTCCTTCTTGTCTCGCCGTCTCGTCGAAGCTCCCATGGCGCCGGTGAGGAGGTTTTCCACAGCGGAGAAAGGGAAGGCTCCTCGGGTGGAACTTGGGCCACTCCCGCCGAAGAAGAGGCTCGGCTGCTCCCGCGATGTTGCCGGGGGGCCCGAGGTGACACGACCTTGGCACAAGCGGCCTCCGGGGCTTCCCGATCCCTATGTATGCCCGCGCGTGGAGCCCCGTACACAGGGGCAGCGCTCAGCGCCGCGAGGGTTAAGGTCGTGGAGGAGGACAGGCGGTGGCTGCATGGCCACCCGTCTCATGAACTCATGCCGAAGGCTCGGTGCACGAGTTCGTGGTGTGGGCAGCGATGCCGCCGCGCACGTGGATCCGGCTCCTGCGGTCCTTTGCAGAGGAGATACCGCCGAGGGGGCCCGTCGAGCTATGGCTGCAACACGCCAGGTACTGCAGCCAAGCCACTGAAGCAAAGGTCGAGGTCGTACGCTCCGATGACGTCATTATGACTCGAGGATGGGGCGAGATCGCCTGCGCCTGCGGGCCGGAAGGAGCTCTCGCCATCCACTTCAAATACGACGGAGCTTCGACGCTCCTCTTCAAGGTTTTTGGTGAGGACGGTCGGCGCCTGGAATGCTGCGCCGGGGGAGGCGGTCAAGGCGACGTGGCCACGGGCGTTGAACTTGCCCTTGGCCTCTCCAGCAGCTCCTCTCACAGCAGCGGCGATTTTCCGGAATCCAGCGATGACGACAGCTACAAGCCGCCGAGCCATCGCACCCGGAGCACAGCAGCGGCACCGTCGGGCATGCTGCTGAGGCCGGGGTTCTTCAGGGTCCCTTTCTTTTGCTTTTCCTGCACAAAGCCGTGAGGAGCCCCGCGTGGGTATGTAAGAGCTGTAATGCTTTTGCCTTAACGCTGTTATTCCTGGCTCGGTGTTGTGATTGCGTATCTCGCCTCGACACGGTGCTCCTTTTCGTTCTCGCGGTAGCTTATTGCTCTACACCGACAGGTCCCAGTCCCCAAGCAGGCTTCAGCCGTCGCTGGTATGCCAGGTCGCGATGCCGTGGTCAAGGCCAGGAGGTGAGCGGCCCGAGGTCCGGTAAGAGCCCCTGAGGCGCGATGCTCAGGGGGTCCCCTTTAGCACGCAAGCGGCTCCCTGAAGGCCGAAAGGGAAATGTCCTTGCCTTAGTGAGATCGCGAGAGTCAAAATACTAAATCGTGAGGCTTACACCCGCGTGCACAGGGTGACTTATCTTGGAAGCCTACGGCGATTCCTTTGCACGACGCCTGACTGTGTCCTGGGGGTGGTGGCGCCTCCCGGCAGGGCTCACGTCGATCCCCTCTCCCTCGCTCATCTAGATGCTCTACATCCTCGGGTCCCGGCCCTCGAGCGAGGCTCAGCCACCGCTGGTATGCCAGGTCACGGTGCCGTGGTCAAGGCCAGGGGGCGAGGGCTCGAGAGCCAGTACGAGTCCCTGAGGCGCGATGCTCAGGGCCCCCCCTTTAACGTGCAAGCGAATTGCGTGGAAAGGGAGTGGCTAGCGGGGCCGCTCGTAGTCCCGACTCCGGAAGTCCCTGCAAGTTAGTCGGAGAAAGAGAACATAGCACATAGCCGCGCTTGCTGTCCTGCGAGTTTAAGAGACAATATGTTTTGTAATAATTTGCTAGGATTTCGCAATTTCCTTCTTGTTTGCTTTAGTGTTCTGCATCGGCAGGGCCCGGCCCCGCGCATACCTCAGCCGCCGTTGGGGCGTCCGGAGCACCAGGACTAGACCAAGGGGTGAGGGGCTACGTGACCAGTGAGGCCCTTGAGTCGCGATGCTCAGGGGTACCCCTTGACGTACGAATAACCCTTAGGAGGGAGACGCGAGTGTCGTTTTTGGCGTTCTACGTCGGCAGGGCCCGGCCCCGCGCATACCTCAGCCGCCGTTGGGGCGTCCGGATCACCAGGACAAGACCAAGGGGTGAGGGGCTACGTGACCAGTGAGGCCCCTGAGTCGCGATGCTCAGGGGCCCCCCTTGATGTACGAATAGCCCTCCATACCTTTCCTCGCCTGGCTTTCGCTCGGGAGGGACGCGAGAAGACCAGGTCCGAGGGACCTGGTGAGGTGGCATACGTCAGGCATGACCTGAGTGTAGCCCCCGTGCCCAGCCCCCTCGCGCGACCCTTCCAAGGGGAAGACGGTTCGGTGAGGCCGAGCAGCGAGCCTGGCGGCTCTCCTGAGGTTACTGCGACCGCTGGGGTGCCCTCAGTTGTTTATTCACCAGCGCAGAGCATGGTGCTTCCGCTCTTGCACGGGCATAGCCGCTCCTCGACTTTGTCATCCGCCAGCGCGGAGCATGGGGCTTCCATTGGTGCGTGGGTGGGAGCTCCCTTTGAGGGGAGATTTCGGGGCATGTACAGCCCCGTCCTGACATGTGGCTTGCACGGCAGGACTGGAGGAGGTGTGTATGGGCACTCGTGAGCCAGCGTGGGACTCACGAGGCCCTACCTCAAGGTGGGTTGCGCCTGAATTTTGGTTCGGGATGTTTGTGAGGGTCCTGCGAGATGGTCAGGTAGCCTACGCCGAGTGAATCTCTGGAGGATATCACATGAGAAGGCCAAACACCAACGACCCCAGGAGGTGACGTGAACGGGGCCGGCCTGCCAGACAGAGCTCAGCCGTTGGGTTTGTCGACTCTACAGGGACGGACCCGAGCACAGACGCCGTGCCCAGTCTTCTCATGCGAAAATCCTAAAGAAAGACAACCGGCGCGCGGTTCTCGCGGCGGCGAGGCACCGGGTCGTGCGCCCTAACTCATCCGCTCTTGATTAGCTCATGCGAGAACAAGGCACCAAGGGCCATGGGAGGTGACGTGCACGGGAGCTGGCCCACGAGACAGAGCTCAGCCACTTGGATTTAGTGACGCTGCAGGGACGGACCCGAGCAGAGACGTCGTGCCAGTCCTTAATCATGAGGCGGTCACGGGCGGGTTTGTGAGGGCGTACGACGTTCATGGTGGTGAAGCACTGGACAGGCAAATGATAAACATAAAGCAACTCAGGAGAAGGTAAGGCCAGTTCTGAAGTATGCGCAAAACGATACATGCTGCAGGGACGGACCCACACAGCTTGGGGATAATGCAGCCCGAGGGGCGCCCCCAACCGAACAAACCAAAAAAGGTCACCTGGCACCGTTGCTGAAGAAGTGTTGGAGTAGCTGAAGACGCGAGCCGCAGGAGTCGCTCCTCACGAGGCGTCCGGCTCCTTAACCTCGTGAGGCTCCGGAGGCCCGGGGGGCTCGCGAGGGTCCGTCACCTCTTCCATTTGGACCGCCTTGCGCCTGACCTCGTGAGCCTCCAGGACGACCCGCATGTGGCGCTGGTGAGCCGCCGCCGCGTTCGGCAAGCCGAAAGGCATGCGAACGTAGCTGTGAGGAGGGCCCTCACACCGGCCGACGTGGGACGACCAGAAGAGCTCCTGAGATGCGGCTCTATTGAGCCCTGGGACATTGACGTAGATGCGCAGCTCGCTGCCATCGTCAGGGGAGGGAGTTGCACCGGGTGGAGCGGGGCGACGCTTGCCTCGCATGGCCCTCGCCTCCTGAAGCTCCTTAATCGCCTTGGTGATGAACTCCTGAGCGCCTGGCGCCTCGCGCCCTGCGCTCTTCTCGCGGAAGCGCGCGTTGAAGCACGCCTCCAGATGGTGCCCGAACGCCTCCCTTGTGACGCTGGCCAGGTCCGAGGCCCTCCAGAGGAGAACCCTCGAGCCCAACCTGAGAGGGGCACCGGGCACGCCTTCCTATGCAAGAGGGGAAGGCGCCCCATCTGTGGGCGCGAGGCCTGAGGCGCGATTGTTGGACGCCCCATCCTCCTGAGATCCTCGGCGGAGCACCTGCTTCTTCTTCTTGGGGGTGACCTCAGGGGGATAGGCGGCACCTTCGCCATCTGGGTTCTCGACCGCTGCAGCCTGGTAGGCGTGCTCGAGGGAGCACACCGCATCCTTCTCATCGCAGGCGACCGTGATGATGCCGCCGCTTCCTGGCATCTTGAGGACATTGTAGCCGTGGTGATTCGCGGCCATGAACTTGGCCAGGGCTGGATATCCGAGGATGGCGTTGCACGGGAGGCGAATGTGGGCGACGTCAAAGTCGATGAGCTCAGTGTGGTAGTTGTCGCGCTTGCCGAAGGTGACAGGGAGGCGGATCTGCCTGATGGGGATGGTGGAGCCATCGGTCACCCCCGAGAAAGGCTTGGTAGGCTGAAGCTGGTCGTATGGCACCTGGAGTGTGTCGAACGCCTCGACGGAGAGGACGTTGAGCCCCGCACTGCCATCAATGAGCGTCTTGGTGACGAGGACATTGCTGATGGTGGGCGCGCAGAGCATCGGGAGCGCGCCGGTAGTGGTCGCGCACTTGAGCTGGTCTGTAGAGTCGAAGGTGATAGCGTACTTGGACCACCTGAGCGGACGCGACGCCTCGAGCTTGGGGAGGGCCGCATTCACCTCACGAGCGAACTGCTTGAAGATGCGATGGGAAGCGGGGGCCTGAGCACCACCTAGAATGCAAGCAATGGCACGAGGCTCTTGGAAGCCCCCGGCCCCATCATCTTGGTGGTGGTCGTCGTTCCTCCTTGGCGGTGGTGGCAGCGGAGGAAGGCCTACATTGCCTTGAGGACGGTCCTCATGAGGCTGATCCCTCTAGGGGCCCTCACGAGGCTGGCTTGGCCAGCGATCCTCACGAGGCTGGTCGTGCCAGTCCTGGCGGGGGTCGCGGTTGTCCCAGCGTCCCCCGCCTCGGCCTCCTCCACGGCCATAGCCGCGGTCATTGCGTTCAGGGTGGCGGCCAAGGCGCCCGTCCCGGATGGCCCTAAGCTCTTGGCAGTCGTTGGTCTTGTGGCTGTGCACGTTGTGGAAGACGCAGAACGGGCAGCTGCCCTAAGAAGATTCGGGGTGGTCACAACCGCGCTTCATTTCTGGTTCGGCCGCAAGCATGGCCGGGCCTTTGCGCTTCACGTCCTTGGCCTTGGCCTTCTTTTCCTCTGGATCGGCCCCTGGGAGCTCAAGGAGGGAGAGGCGACCCTCCTCAGCCCTCGTGCATCTGGTCGCCATGTTGAACATCTCCAGAGCCGAGCACAGGTCCTCGCGTATGGCGAGCTCCTCCTTCATCTTGACATCCTAGACGCCATCAGTGAACGCCGAAATGATGGCCTCATCCGACACCTTGGGGATTTTGAGGCGAATGTTGGTGTAGCGCTGGATGTATTTGTGCAAGGTCTCCCCTGGCTGCTACTTGATGCGTCGCAGGTCACCCGCAGCCGGGGCGCAGGTGCGAGTGCCCTGGAAGTTGGTGATGAAACGCTCTCGCATTTCATCCCATGAGGAGATCGATCCCGCGGGGATGTTCAGGAGCCATGAGCGCACGCCATCCTTGAGGGCCATGGGAAACCAGTTCACCATGACCTTCTCGTCGTCGTTGGCCGCCTCGATGCTCAGCTCGTAGAGCTGGAGGAACTTGGCAGGGTCGGGGGTGCCGTCATAGCGTGGAGGCAGGTCTGGCTTGAACTTCCCAGGCCAGACAACGCGGCGCAGCTCCAGGGTGAACACACGGCAGCCTGCCGTGCTCACGGGAGCCCACCATAGAGGGGGAGCCTGGTCTTGGCGCTCGCGCACCGCCGCCTTGGGCAGCACGCGATCTTGACGTGGCGGCGCTGGGAGCGCGCGCGCCTCTCCTTGGGGCCGCTGCACCACTTGACAGCTTTCTTCGTCGCGCGCCGGCACCCTGTGTGGTGGGTCGTGCCGAGGAGCCTCACGCCTTGGCTCGAGGGCGGCATCTTGCCTGGGAGGTGGAGGAGGTGCATCGTGGGCCACGTCGCCCGCAAGAGGCGGCGGGGGAGGCAGCGAGCGAGACGGTGCAGGGGTTTCTCCAGCGGCGCTGACAAGCTCGGCGATGCGGTCCAGCCAGTCCTCATAGAGGTCATCGGTCGGGCGATAGCGCAGGAGCTCGCGTGCCATGACCAACGTAGCCTGCGCGTTCGCCGGCCCGCGACGAGCATGGGACGATGAAGCAGCCGCCGGAGTCAGCGACGGGGTGGCAGTACGTACGTCACGCCGCACGGAGGGCTGCAGCGATGAAGCCTGCTGCTCGTGGTCCGCGGGGCCGGTGGCAGCGTTTGCCGCAAGCGATGGGGAACGGCGGGGGGCGCCGTCGCCTACAAGCGCTCAACTCAAACTCGACGAGCGTCAGCCATGAGAGCGGTGGAACGGTGGTGAATCGACCGACAAAAGAGCGGCTCCGACGCACCCCTACCTGGCGCGCCAAATGTCAGATTCAAGGCTCCGCAAACCCAAGAAAGATTCAAACTCTGGGGTGCGTGCGAAGAACTCGATCTCCCTAGTCTGCCAACCCGTCGATCTCACGGCCTAGCTCGATGAATTGGAAGGAAAAGGGACACGGCAGTTTACCCAGGTTCAGGCCACCTTGCGGTGTAATACCCTACTCCTGCTTTGTGGTGGATTAGCCTCGCGATGGGCTGGGGATGAACTAGTACAGGGGAAGAACTACCTCAGGAGGTCTGTTCTTGTGTGGGTGTGAGCTGGTGAGGGTTCGGATGGCTCGATCCCCCTCTATGGTGGTGGCTAGGCTATATGTATAGTGGCCTTGGTCCTCTTCCCCCAAAATAGAGGCGGGAAGGGATCCCACAACGGCCAAGTTTCACGAGAGACAAATAGTACATCTTATCCTAACGAAAGGTGGTCTTCGCCTGCAAAGCTTCTGGTCGTGACGCCATGGTGGGCTCGGCGATGACCTTCGTCCTGCCGTCCTGGCGGTCCTGGTCTTGTAGGACGGGAATGGAAACCTTTGGCTGATTCCTCGGGACTCTACGCCTGCGCTTTCCCCCTTAGCACCAAAGAGGAAACCTGTTGTACTGCGCCCGCTGGCACCCTCCTGGCCTTGGTCGTCATGGCTTGCGTCACCTTAAGCTCATGAGGTGAGCGACTGCATAGAAATCTCCGCTCCTCAGGAGCCTGCCTTGGGAGGCCGCTCCCTCTGGAGGTCTTGGCGTCATCCGCCTCGCGAGGCTTGGCCCCTCGCGAGGGTCTTGCTTGGTCAATGCTGAAGATGGGCCGTACCAGGCCGTTGATGGAGCCATGCCGTGGGCCGCAGGCAGGCAAGTCTGGGTACCCTGGTTCCCAGAACACTGACAATAAGCATTTCATATTTCTTTTTAACAGTAGGTAGGGGTAGTTGAAAACGTCCAATAGTGATTGTCGGAGATTTTTCAATAACATTAATACCATTCACTTGGAATTGTTTCTTTGGAAAGTGCACCATATGCTCATTACCATTGATATGAAAAGTGACCTTGCTTTTATTGCAATCAATAACATCCCCTGCAGTATTCAAGAAGGGTTTACTGAGGATAATCGACATGTTGTCGTCCTCGGGCATCTCAAGTATAACAAAGTCAGTTAAGATAGTAACATTAGCAATGACAATGGGCACATCCTCACAAATACCGATAGGTATGGCAGTTGATTTATCAGCCATTTGCAAAGATATTTCAGTAGGTGTGAGTTTATTCAAATCAAGTCTTTTATATAAAGAGAAAGGCATAACACTAATACCAGCTCCTAAATCACATAAAGCAGTTTTCACATAATTTATTTTGATGGAGCAAGGTATAGTTGGTATTCCCGGATCTCCAAGTTTTTTAGGTACTCCATCCTTAAAAGTATAATTAGCAAGCATGGTGGAGATTTCAGCTTCCGGTATTTTTCTCTTATTGGTGATGATGTCTTTCATGTACTTTGCATAAGGAGGCATTTTTAAGATATCAGTGAAGCGAGTACGCAAAAAGACTGGCCTCAGCATTTCAGCAAAGCGTTCAAATTCTTCATCATCTTTCTTTTTGGTTGACTTAGGTGGAAAGGGATAGGTTTTTGAACCCACGGTTCTCTTTCCCTACCATGTTTTCTAGCAACAAAGTCTCTTTTATCATATCTTTTATTCTTGGTTTGTGGGTTATCAAGATCAGCTACTGGTTCTATCTCAACATCATTATCTGGTTCTTTATTATTTATTTGAGTGTCTTCATGAACCTCATCATTGTCTTTTTCATTATCAGAGGGCGAGTGTTCATTACCAGATTGAATTTCAGCATCAGAGATAGAGACTTCATTATCATTATCAGGAGGTTTTTCAACTTCAGGTTCACTAGAGGCATGCAAAGTCCTATCATTTTTCTTCTTCTTTTTCTTTTTGGAAGGACTAGGTACATCAGTGTCAACTCTTTGAGAGTCTTGTTCACTTCTTTTTGGGTGTCCCTCAGGATAAAGTGGTTCCTGAGTCATTCTACCTCCTCTAGTCATTACGCTAACAGCATGATCATTGATATTATTATTCATTTCATCAAGCAACTCTCTTTGAGATTTAGCAACTTGTTCTAATTGAGTTTGAACCATATAAGCATGCTTTCCCACACCTCTAACATCATTTGAGATTCTAAATAACAAGTCACTTAAGCAAGCAATCATATCAGAATTGTATTTCAATTGTTTCATAATATTTGCATTGAAGTGATCTTGTTTTCTAATGTAATTATCAAACTCATAAAGGCATTGACTAGGATGTTTATTATAAGGAATATCACCTTCATCGAACTTCAGTAAAGAATTTACCTCTACCACCTTAGGTGGTGGTGGTGTTTCAAGCCCATGTATTTCTTCGATAGGTGGTAAATTTTTAACATCCTCTGCTTTAATACCTTTTTCCTTCATGGATTTCTTTGCCTCTTGCATATCTTCAGGACTGAGACATAAGATACCCCTCTTCTTTGGAGTAGGTTTAAGTGGTGGTTCGGGAAGAGTCCAATCATCATAATTTTTCAATATGTTATTCAATAATTCTTCAGCTTGTTCAACAGTTTGCTCCCTGAAAACACAACTAGCACAACTATCTAGGAAGTCCCTAGAAGCATCGGTTAGTCCATTATAGAAGATATCAAGTATTTCATTTTTCTTAAGAGGATGATCAGGCAAAGCATTAAGCAATTGGAGAAGCCTCCCCCAAGCTTGTGGGAGACTCTCTTCTTCAATTTGCGCAAAGTTAAATATTTCCTGTAAGGCAGCTTGTTTCTTATGAGCAGGAATTTTTTTTTCAGAGAAGTAATAAATCATATCCTGGGGACTATGCACACAATCAGGAGCAAGAGTATTGTACCAAGCCTTACAATCACCCTTTAATGAGAACGGAAATAATTTGAGAATATAATAGTAGCGAATTTTCTCATCATGAGCAAATAGGGTGGCTATGTCATTTAACCTAGTAAGATGTGCCACAACAGTTTCAGTTTCATAACCATGGAAAGGATTAGATTCAACCAAAGTAACCAACTCTGGGTCGATAGAGAATTCATAATCCTTATCATCAACAAAGATAGGTGAAGTAGCAAACTTAGGATCACAATTCATTCTAGCATTCAAAGTCTTTTCTTTATACTTGCATAATAATTTTTCCAGATCATCTCTATCCTTACAAGCAAGAATGTCTCTAGTTGTCTCCTCATCCATAACATAACCTTCCGGTACTTTTGGCAATTCATATCTAGGAGAACTAGGTCTAATAGGTGTTTCAAGATTTTCAGTTTCAAGCTCTTCATCAGCTTCAGCATTCTCAAAAGCTTTAGTTCTAGCAAGTTGTTCATCAAGAAATTCACCTAGTGGTACATTATCATCAAGCAAGGTACTAGCATCATTATGAGTAGCATTCATAGCAGAAGTAGCATCATCAATAACTTGCGACATATCAGAATTGATAGCATGTGGTGGTGTTGCAAGTCTACTTATAACAGAAGGTGAATCTAAAGCGGAGCTGGATGGCAGTTCCTTACCTCCCCTCGTCTTAGAGGGAAAAATCTTAGTCTTAGCATCCTTCAGATTCTTCATAGTGATAATTTGATAATAATCCCAAGTGACTCAATAAATATAGCTATGCTCCCCGGCAACGGCGCCAGAAAAAGGTCTTGATAACCCACAAGTATAGGGGATCGCAACCGTTTTTGAGGGCAGACTATTCAACCCAAATTTATTGATTCGACACAAGGGGAGCCAAAGAATATTTGCAAGTATTAGCAGCTGAGTTGTCAATTCAACCACACCTGGAGATTAATTATCTGCAGCAAAGCGATCAGTAGCAAAGTAGTATGATAGTTTTGATAGTAGTAGCAACAGCAATAGTAGTAGTAACAGTGATAGCAGCGATTTTGTAGCAAGTGCAATAGTAACAGCAGCAGTAGTAACTTAGCAAGAACAATATGAGAGAAATTCGTAGGCATTGGATCGGTGAATTCATTGGATGATATTCATCATATAACATTCATAACCTAGGGCGATACAGCACTAGCTCCAGTTCATAAATATAATGTAGGCATGTATTCCGTAAATAGTCATACGTGCTTATGGAAAGAACTTGCATGACATCTTTTGTCCTACCCTCCCGTGGTAGCGGAGTCCATATGGAAACTAAGGTATATTAAGGCCTCCTTTTAATAGAGAACCGGAACAAAGCATTAACACATAATGAATACATGAGCTCCTCAAACTACGGTCATCATTGGGAAGTGTCCTGAATTCTGTCACTCCGGGGTTGCCGTATCTTAACACGTAGTAGGTGACTATAACTTGCAAGATCGGATCTAGAACATAGATATAATGGTGAAAACATAAACGGTTCAGATCTGAAACATGGCACCTGGGCCCAAAGTGACAAGCATTAAGCATGGCAAAGTCATAGCGACATCAATCTCAGAACATAATGGATACTAGGGATCAAGCCCTAACAAAACTAACTCGATTACATGATGAATCTCATCCAACTCCTCACCGACCAGCGAGCCTACGAAGGAATTACTCACTCCCGGTGGGGAGCATCATGGAATTGGCGATGGAGAAGGGTTGGTGATGACGAAGATCGAAGATCCCCCTCTCCGGAGCCCAAACGGACTCCAGATCTGGCCTCCCGATGAAGAACAGGAGGTGGCGGCGGCTCCGTCTCGTGAAACGTGATAATTCTTTCTCCCTGATTTTTTCTCCAAAAATATTACTTTATAGCATCAGGGTTGGAGCCTGCGGGGCCACTAGGTGGGGACAACCCACCTGGGCGCGCCTGGAGGGGGGCGCGCCCTGGTGGGTTGTGCCCACACGGGTGCCCCCCTCCTGTGGTTTTTGGCTCCAGAAATTCTCTTTTATTATATAAAAAATCCTTGTGAAGTTTCGTTCCAATCCGAGAACTTTTATTTCTGCACAAAAACAACACCATGGTAGTTCTGCTGAAAACATCGTCAGTCCGGGTTAGTTTCATTCAAATCTTGCAAATTAGAGTCCAAAACAAGAGGAAAAGCGTTAGGAAAAGTAGATACGACGGAGACGTATCATGACACACGCGTCTTCCCCTCGCATGTCTTCCAGGACCCACCGCTGATCTCGACGGGCTCGAGGATCAGACGAAGCCATTGATACCTCGCCGGGTTCTTGATTGTGTGGCTCTGGCCGCGGCCCCTGCGCTGGCTGCCATGGAGGGGACTGCACCATAGGAGTGACCCCTTCGGTACGGCCAGCGGCTCGAGCCGTTGTTGCTGCCTGTGGAGGCCGTGATGGGCCTGCCCGCTGTGATCCTCCCGCCTCAGCGAAACCAATCATGCTCTGAATGGTGGCTCTCCACTCATCCATTTGATCGGCCGCTGGCGGAAATTTCAACAGGAGTTGGGCCTGTGCCATGGCTTCTGAAGCGGTGCTCGGCACAGACGATGACACAGATCACGATGTTGCCTGACTTCTGATGGTGCCGGTAGTGGCGGCGCCGTGCTCTCGTCGTCGCGAGCCGGTCGCCAGGGTGGCGTGGCGATGAGGCAGATGTGCTTGGGGATTGACGACCCCATTCGACGCATCGTCTTGGCCAGCTTGCCCTGGGGATGGCGCATGTCCCGCAACCGTACCCGCAGCGGGGGCAGCTAGAAGGTTACAATTCGCACTAGAGTGAGCGCCATCGCTGCGGCTGCGTCCTTCAGTGAGGTGCAGAGGCGGAGATGGAATATTCTCCCCACCCGCATCTTGTGGAGCATGGCCGCTAGGATGCTGTTGACGCTGCCCTCCTCCGGCGCCCCCTGCCCCCGCTTCAGCCATAGGGGGAAGGTGATGGCGCCGCCTGCGCCAGTCACATCCCCTGGGGCGACCATGTCCCTGTGCGCCCCCGTAGCCCCCGTGGCATCAGTGGCTGCATGGGAGGGGCCCTTCGAGGTGGACGGGTGAGCTGTAGCACCGGACTTTTTCTTGGGCGCCATGGATGATGAAGCCGTCGATGAAGAAGAATATGATGAAGATGACACGCTGCTTCTCCCCCCTACCTGGCACGCCAAAGATGTCGTGGTTCAACACGGCCACCTATGGGGCCATCAGCCCCTTATGGTTCGGCAAGGGGGAAGGGCGCGTTGCACAAAGAGCGGAGACCGTAGAGCAGCACGGCAGTGAGGACACAGGCAGTTTTTACCCAGGTTCGGGCCGCCGTGAGGCATAAAACCCTACTCCTGCATTGGTGGATTGATGAAATGACCGTGGTGGAGACGCAGCACTCAAGCCCGACAAGGTTGCCTTGAGACGAGAGCAGCTACGCGTGTATGACTGTACAAGGGTCCGAATCCTTTCTAAGGTTGCCACGACCCTCCTTTTATAGGTCAAGGGGTTACCACAATGGCAAAATAGTCATTATCTAGTGATTAGATAGCCACAGTGCTATCATACCTAACTCTGCAGACAGGACAGGGTGCATTAAATGCACCGCTTAGTGTCACATCACGGGGGTAGCCCGGCAAGCCTTGTCATGCTATTCATCCACCTTCTCGCCTGCCTGCGTGAAACGCCTCTGGACGAGTGTCATTTGGGGGTGATCTTCCTCAGAAATGGCTGCCACATGCCAAATAACAGCCATTTAATTACTTGGGGGCTCGACACCGCACCGATAGGTGACTTGCGTTGTTGTGAGGTGGAGCGGTGGCGTCTTGGCGGGGTGATCTGCCCTCGGCGCCCCCGGCAAGCTTGCCAAGGGAGTCTTGAGACTTGCCTTCGGGGTGACCTCGACCTTACCTGGCTCGCCTGCCCGACAAGGGAGGTTTTTCCTTATTGATATCTTGTTCCTTTGTCTCATCTTGGTCTTCTTGATCCGCCCTTTGATTTCTCAAACAGCTATACCTTCTGTTTGGCCTTGTTTTAGATGCTGCAACTTTGCTCTTGAGCCTGTGTACAGTCCGGCCAACATACACCAGGGTTTGTTGCACCGACACACATCAAACTCATGTTCACAGATATCTGCACATTCATAGATAATGTCCACAACCATGATTCACTTCAAAGCCAAAAAATGTGAGGAGAGTTATAAATAAAGAAAAATCTCTAGTTCCTACTACCAGTGCGAGCACAAGTCAAGACCATACGTAATTAATTATTTTTTGGATATTTTTTGACTAAACGCGAATAACTTCTGGAAGCAGGTTTAATTTCTAATGCCCGTCGCGGCTAGGGTCCACGATGTTTTGAGACAAACCGGGCAACACACCGGGTGTCTATGCCGGCGACGCGGTGGTCGTAGCATTCGCGTGTTCCGAGCGGTGGCAGCTCCCGTGGTCTACTATTCCTCGATGTCGGCGGTGGCCGCGGACATGTTGGCCACCTCTGCCAGCACGCCGCGGTTCCACCAACGTTTGCACTGGACACCAGCATGGCGCAGCCAACCATGGTGCACTGGACGCCGTGGTCCCTCGTGTGCCAGCATGCAGCAAGTGGCCACTCCTATGAGCAGGCTTGGAGCGTCGAGTTGATGCACCAGGGGCCAGCTTGGAGCGGCGGCTTGCTCCTCCGCTTGCCCGCCTGCAGCCTCACCCATGGTACTGGCGGCCTGGGGATGGAAGGGAGGTGAGGCAGTGAGTTTCCTGGCTTGTCGGGGCACCCAGCGGGCTTTTATGCCGGAGAACTCGTCTTACTGCACACCGGACGCTATGGAGAGTGTGGAGAAAATGGTGCAAAGAGGATATGTGCGGTTCTTGCCAGGCGTTTGGCCTCGTTTAAAGAGCAGGCGGACAAGAGGAGCCAACCGGTGCTGTGTTCTAAAATGTCGGCCGGCTCGCGGAAGGACGTGTTGCCGGCACATGCGCGGATTCAATGGAGGTAGGTGGGGCAGTCTGAAGCCAGTTGCATGCGGCGAGGAGGCGTGTTCAGCCTGGCATGCAGCGAGTGGGGCCCTCTTGGCCGGCGCGCCGGTTCAATGCCTGCGTTTTGAGAGGTCACGTCCGTGTCAGAGCAATCACTCCCTCCGGTCCTTTTTTGTTTGGGTATAACAAAATCTCATTTTCCATTCATTTTTTACAAGTAAAATTCCTGGACAAAATTTGACCCAAAATACGATGGGGACTAGTAAACTAGGACGGAGGTAGTAGTGATGAATTCCATTTTCGCTCCGTACCAATCGTTCTAAAAACTGGCATAACACGCCATTGAAAATTGGAACTCTTACCCCGCTAAAAAAATGATATTTTAAATGTGGCAACTCGATCAGTGGTGACTGGCGAGCCACCGCCTCCAGGGCGTTCACCTGTGGTTCCCGACCATCAACTCCTATGGATCAAATTATCACGCGAACTGACTATTCCTAAAAAGGTGCGCTCCACCACGTACCCGGTACCCGCGCATGCAGCAATCGTGCACCTAGGGTTTATTTGTTTACCGTGCCTTACGTAACTCTCATGTGTGTGAGATAGCGAGAGACCGACTGTGTGCGTGCGCCTCTTCTCTTCGTATATGTACTCCAACGTTTGTCTGGTATCCAAAAAAAATACTGTAATAACTAGCAATGTGCCAGTGCGTTGCAACGCATCCAAAGTAGAGTAATACATATTCATCAATTTGATAGAAAACAGTCTAGTTTTGATATACATATATCACTAAAAATATCTTATGTTTCACTCAAAATATATTCCTTTGGCTATTTTGATGAGATAAGGGAGGAATGTGGTTGGTTTCAAGATTCGAGAAGTGGGATATTGTTGCAAAAAGCCCATGTGTGTGAGAGAGAGAGAGAGGGAGAGAGAGGAGGAGGGCAGAGTGCGTGTGTGACAAAGACATGAAGAGTGTGTGTGCGAGAGGTATTACCATAAAATGAGGCGATAGTGTGCGTGTGCACGATCAAGAGGGCGTGTCTCAAGAAGGGACGAAAAATCTACATAGATACAAGGAGCGAAAGTGTGTGGTGGATGGATAAACCTATCTAGAGGCTGGTCGAGCAATGTTTGTGAGAGAGATACGAGTCAAGGGTGCGAAAGCGAGAGTTTTGTGTGTGTGAGAGAGGGACGGTAGTCGGTAGGGGGATCCAAAGCTGGAGTTGTGTGTGTGTGTGTGAGTGAGTGAGAGAGAGGGGGGAGGGTTTGTCTAATCGGTAAACAAATGAATAATGTCAGTTCTGGAACAGAGATGAAGACGAAAAGGAGACCCCAACAAACGATGTGTGTGCGGGAGAGAGTAATTTTAGTGGTAGGAGCCATATCTAGAAAGTTATAGGGTGTGTGAGAGAACCCTGGAGATAAAGGCAAAGTGAAAGACGAGTGAAAGTGTGTGTGTGGCGGTGAAAAATATAGCTTAGGTAGCTATAGTGATACCAGAGAACGATAGAGACATGAGAGATAATGAAAACCGTGTAATCTATGAAAAGAGAGAGAGAGAGAGAGAGAGAGAGTGTGTGACACTTCTCGAGGGAGACGATGAGAGACCGTGTTTGCAAAAAACGGAGAAGCATGTAGTGAGCGTGCGGGTGAGATGGAGAAAAGAGAGTGATAGCTACATGAAGGAGCACGTGAGAGAGACCTAGAGAGAGATGGGCGTGAAACGAGATTCAAATATTTAGTTGTGTGCATAGAACATGTCAACATAAAAGGGCTTCAAATATTTGAATTCCAGATGATGATACATGTAATTCATACTCGAACCAAAATTTGATCTATCAAACATGCATACTAATTTGAATTTGCGCGCACGTATGTTATTTCATATATTGATATTACCGATCCATACATTTGAGCTGAACATAATTTGGTTTCAAAAATTTGAATTCAAAGTCGAACATAATTTGGTTTCAAAAATTTGAATTCAACCTTATGATTTTGAGATCATTGCATTTGTAAATCATATTTTATATATAAAGGAGCAGAATTCTTTGTTGTGGTTTTGAAAGTATATATATATAAATGATGTATATAGATTTGTATTCGAATACAAAATGGATCCTGCCAGAAAAAAAATACAAGACGGATTCGAATTGAGTTAGCACGGTAAATGTGCACTCTTTTTCTGCAAAAATTTGAATGAAGCGGGGAAACTCGCAGTAACCACCCGAAACCAAAATCTGCGAGATGGAAATTACTGCCTATCCATGACACACAAAGCCTATCGGCTCGATTTCTATAGGTTTCGATAGGGGTAGGCTTGTAATTTCACTCAAACGTGACATAACCGCCTCCGCCTCTCACCTCCCCGGATTCATACACGGTGGGCGCCAAAACATAGTTTCTCCTCGGCCGAAATCGCCTCTCACCTCCCCGATTCATACACGGTGGGCGCCAAAACAAACTCTCCTCGGTCAAAATCTCCGTCAGCAAATATTCGGTGTATGCAAGATTACCGTCCAATCCCCAACCGACTAATATTGTTGTGATATAGGAAATTTTAAACGGGGGCTAAGTTTGTAAATTTCCTCGCATTTGAGACAAGCGCGTCCTGAAGACATGGTTCCCCCTACCTCTCTCCTTCCATTTCCCCATTCGTACTCCGTGGGCGCCAAAACACCCTCTCCACCGTAGTCTCCTTCGTTCGCCACCCCATCCATCGTCGTCCTCCACCATGCCGGAGCTGATACCCCGATGCCGTCGTCCATTACAAGAGATCGACCTCTCTCATCCATGGCTTCGGACCAGGATCCTTGCATCGCGTCCTCTTGCTTCATCCACGTCGTCGTCCACCTTTCCGAGGCCGCTCGTACGATCGTCTCGTCCACCACGCCGGGATATTTCCCTCGCCGCCACCGTCTGCCCTCCTAGATCTGCTTCCATGCCGCCGACAGCCATCGCTACCGCAGCACCCTCAATGCCTCAGAAGATGCTTACATGGGGCCACACCAAAGGCGGTACTCTTTCGTATCTGCTCAAGTTATTTATCTCAGCAAGAAAATAGATTGCCACTGCTTTACTGTGATTTCTTGTCCATCACTTAGAATCTTACTTGTTAGTTGAAACCAAACATTGGTTGTGAAGTTGCCTTTGTCCGGTTTGCACCTTCAGATCCGCATGGCATGCTCACCACTATACTCACAATGCTTATGGTTCTCCCCTTTTATATTCACAATTAGCTTAAATGACAGTCGACTGAATTTCAAATTCGGGTCAGTCCATTTTGGGAGTTCACCAGAGGGAAGGAAGGGGCTCGCCGGAGGGCTGCCCCATTATCTATCTTAGGGTTTTGGGTGGGGACAGTGGTTGTGGGGGGCTGTCGTCGGGCTATGGTGGGGCCTCGCCGGAGGCAAAACTCGACGCGGGTGGGGGGCCGGGGTGGGGTTGGCTAGAGGGATGGCCGGTGGTGGCGGAAGACCGGAGGTGGTGGGCGATTCAGTGGAGGGCGGGGGCTGATGGTTCGGCCGGTGGCCCATGTGGTGGTCTGTAGGGGAAGAAAAAGAGGCGAGGAAGAAGAAGGGTTAGGAGACGTAGGATCTTCATCCAACCGCCTGAAATGGTCGACTGACCCAAATGATGATAGTCAGGCGACTTGCATGTAGACATTGCCTTTATATTCAGTGTAACATCATCCTAGGTGCTTCGAGACGTGCTAGCACTGCTCCTCAACCCATCAAGCTAAACAACATGCCACTCACAATTCCAAACTTTGTTGCTCAAATACGAATCTGATATGATGCTGATATTACTAAAACAGAAAATGTTTAATTGGTCAGCTAATGTTCCTACTTTACTTTCGAAAAGCACGTGTGCCACATATAGAGAGACAGCAGGGAGTTGCATTCTTTATGCTCTCTGGTTCATAATGTGTGGGCAACGAACATTTTATTATCGAAAATCTGCTTGCTCTTCTTTAGCATGTTCCTCTTCTGTTCTTCTTTAATAAGTACTCTCTCCGTTCCTAAATATAAGTCTTTGTAGAGATTCCTCCATGGACTACATACGGAGCAAAATGAGTGAATCTACACTAAAAAAATGTATCTATATACACCCGTATGTGATCCATAGTGGAATCTCTACAAAGACTTATATTTAGGAACAGAGGGAGTATAATAGTTGTACAATATGTTCCTTGTAGTGAAGAGGAGCAGGGACATTTGCAGTGTACAGGTCTATTCGGTCGCCTGTCATGGACGCTTTCAACTCTTCGTGTTGGTCTGCCATAATATCCAGGAAATGTTGGGAGCTGTGTCGCCTTTGAGAGTTAGACTGATAGTAACAGTACTGTGCCTTCAGTTGTAGAGAGGTGGTATCCGAAGCCTTTCTAGCCGTACCGGCAATACTAGCACATATTTTCCAGCAAGTTCCACTTTCCTGATTTTACTCGTGATGCTTAGGGTTTTCCCATTATATCTACACTATGATATGCGTAGGTGCTTTGTGTCCTACTAGCAGCAGTCCACCCTTTAAAGCTAAACAACACACCAATCATAATTCCAAAGCTTAGTTGTTCCAATACGAATGTGACATGATATTCATATTAGTTAACATACATACATTTAATTGGTCAGCTAATGCTCCCACTTGAGTTTCCAAATGCCTGGGGAAACATAGAGAGAGACAGCATGGAATTGCATTTCTTTGGATGCTCTGATTCATCATGGGTGGGAAACCAACATTGTATAGAAAATCTCCATAATATGCTTCCTCTTCTATTCTTTAAAATGTTCCTCTCCTGTTCTTCTTTAATAAGTAAAGTATGTTCCTCGTCAAGAAGGCAAGCAGGGACATCTGCAGTCGACAGGTCTATTTGGCCGCTTCTGCAAGTTGCTTTCAGCAATTCGAGTTGTTCTGCCATAATATCCATGAAATACTGGGAGCTGTGCGGCCTTTGAGAGACTAGACTGATAGTAACAGTAGCGCGCCTTCAGGTGAATAGAGCTGGCCTGTAGGTGATCGATAGGCTTTCGATTAGTAGCGGCAATACAACCCCATATTTTCCAGCCAGTTCCACTTCCCCAATTTATTTATGATGCTTATGGTGTCCCCCTTTTATCGACATTACAATCTACGTAGTGGCTTTGTGTCGTATTAGCAGCACTCCATCCTTCAAGCGAAACTACATGCCACTCATATTTCCAAAGCTTACATTTAATTGGTCAGCTAATGTTACTATGTGAGTTTTGAAATGCATGTGCGCCACCTATAGAGACATGTTGGAATACTATTTCTCTATGCACTCTCGTTGTCATGGTTTCGCAATAAACTTTCAATACAGCATATTATGAACTTATCATCTGCCAACTATCCTTACTTTTGGAGCTCCCAACAAGGAGCCTATTTTTTGTGTAGTTGTGCCAGATTATATTATTGTACACACCAAATTACAGCACACAAGGGCTCTCTCATCAAAATCCAGTAATAGCACACAAGGGTTTACAAGGACCCCCTATTATATTAGATATCCTCTTCATTACAAAGATAATCTCACTACTATTTATGTTTTCATGCTTCTCAGATATTGAACAAAATCACAATGAATATGAGAATGCGCACATCAAAAGAGTATCGCGAAATAGTGCAATGACTAACAAACATGGCATGGACGCATTGAGTTCCATTCTGGATGGAATGAAGCCCACACGCTCCGCACCTATAGGTTCGTGTTCAGAATATGATCCTAATGACTATTCTGAGCTCAAGGAGCCAAAGGCAGATGGCCTATCCTGTTCACCCTACAAGGTGCCTGTTCTAATTTGGCAAGGTTTTATTGGTTGCACGTAACTTGCGTAAGCTGTCTTGCGTTTCTTCTGCTTCTTTGCACCACCATGTGCTTAGTTTACTCATCATGTATGTGAAGTTGCCATGCCCACCCATTATCAATACGCATTCCATTTGTCATCATACCATGTTTTTCCATTCATATGCTGCTCTTGTGTATCAGACATCCAAAAGGAAGAGAGTGATCGCAGAACCTGAAGGAGTAGTACCAAAGTCCTTGAAAAAGGTGGTGGCACCACAGAAATCAGACAGCACCCCACTTATATTGGCAATAGAACTAGTGCCACAAAACCTAGGATATCGCAACTATGTTGCTCGCTGCTTTGCTCTTGTTAGTACCTGTTGTCTTGTATCGCTGTACTTACATTCATACCTGGTTGATTATGTGACATCAGTGTGCATGATAAGCTGCATATCCACTGTCCTCTCCTAATTATCAGATATATATTCATGCTTACATTAATGTAAAATAAACCCAATGCTTATGAAGAAGTTTAGCTCTACATTGTTCTTGTAAGTATCTATTGTCCTTTATCACTTTACTTATATTGTCAGCTAGTTGTTCATGTACCATCACTTTGCAGCTTATTTTCCCTTGGCATCCATTTTGTACACATCTAATCTATGTTTACTCTTACCGAAATGTTGAATAAAACCAATGCTACTGAAGATGTTTAGCTCTGCATTACTCTTGTCAGTACCTTTTGGCTGTATGTTGTACCTATATTTATAGCTAGTTGATTATGTAGCATCTAGCATCACTCTGCATCTTAGCTAAAATAATCTCCATTTGTTCCTATATTATCACTTCTATATTTACTCTTAACAAAATGTAGAATAAAGGCAATGCTTATGAAGAAGACTCTGTGGTAAACTTCTTGAATTGCCCACCCATCAACATGGAAAAGGGCTTTATAGAGCCGGTCTTCATTACTAACGTATGTTTGTCCTTCTCGAGCCTTCAAACTTTGTTGTGTATATTTGGATTTCAATGACTACAACTGCTGTTTATTTTTGTCGTTTGCATCAAATTGCATGTTTAAAGTTTATTATGAAGTTCATAAACATAAGTTTCTCCTTCTCAATTTCAGTTTTTAGTTGTACAACCTAGTCCCTTATTCATACCATGTAAATTAAACTAAACATAGCAAATGATCTTCCTTAGCACTGCATGTATGCTTGTTGATCTGTAATCCAGTGGTGTGGTGAAACTACCAACTCCAGCACAATGTCATATCCTGCTATGTCTTAACTATGAACAATGCCATATTATGTTAAGGTTATTTAAATCATGTCTCTTTATTTAGCAATCTGAAATGGTATAAATTGACAGTACACTCACCATTCATGCTTATACGTTGTTTAGCACTACATGTATGCTTGTGTTCTTGATCTGTAATCCAGTGGTGTGGTGAAGCTGGCCGCTCCTGCACAATGCCATTTCCTGCCGTCTTAACTATGAACAATGCCTATTATGTTAATGCTATTTTAAACAGTGTCTCTTTATTTCTGACTAAGAAATGAGATGAATTGACAGCACTGATGCTAATACGTGCAAAACCTGTTATCTACCTACTTGTTTCTCTTTCAGGGTGACATCACTGATGCTAGGAAGAACTGCCACAATGATAGTGAGAAGAACCCATTGCTTGTCCCTCCAACATATATTCCAGAGAAGAAGGCAACACATCTTGAGGATAGCGATACAACCCCAAAGTCATGTCTTGATGTAGTGTCGAACTTACTCGCTAATAGGAGTGACACAAGGTCAATGAAGTCGCCGCCTGAATCTGTTTGACTTCTTCAGTTTGAAATTCAAGCAGATAGACATGGTTCCGCTCAAATCCGACTGGAACTCCAATCTCTATGCAAGATTAACCATAAGTACATGACGTGTATTAATGCTATGCAACTTGAGTTGGTGGATAAAAGCGTCAAACAAGCGCAGTCTCATCAGGTTGCTAAGCTGCTTGCGCTACAGCTCCTGGGCAGGGCTAACCTTTCTTGAACTGTGGTGAAGTGCTGTCAGTTCTGTCTATTATTTTGTTGGCGTGTTTACTTCCACTGGTGGAGACCTGCCCAGTGTATGGAATCTTCTGTCTGGTTGCCCTTTATTATCACTGGCGGCGAACTTTGATGCCCAGGGGATGTAATATGTTGTAATTTCTTTGTTGTATAGTCTAGGTTTATTCTTCGTCACGATGCTGTAATTTATTTGTTGTATGTTCTGTCATCGCTCTAAGAAAAGGTCGTAATCTTCAATCGGAGCGCAATTAGCCAATACATTAGGTTTATATAAAAAAAGGTACTAAAACTGGCCGGCCACCAATCACTATGAATGGGCCGAACCGTGGGCCTACAATCATCTTGGGCCTTTAGTAGGCCTAGACTTAATCTGGCCCTCTATTAGTTTCAGGATTTAAAAGGCTGAGTAAAGTGCTTGCCTTAATTGGGATCGAAAATAAAATGGGCTTTTAATAGGCTGAGATGTAGATTGAGCCTGAATTGTGTCGAACAAATCACGGGCGGACAGCAGGCTGGAATATACATTGGCCCAGTGATATGACGAGCCATTAATAGGCCGAAATGTTGTTAGGCCTTGGTGGGCCCAATTTCAGGACGGGCTGGAAGCATGCCGATTGCATAGCGGGCTGAAATTAGGCCCAACACTATCAAGGGCCTTTTACGGGCCGATAGGCAGTTTGGGCTAAAATGTATCCACGAAGACTATGGGCCGTTAAGAGGCCGAAAGACACTACGGACCAGAATTAGGCCCAGTGCAGCTCGGGCCTTTAAATGGCCGAAAGTGAAACCGGACTGAAAGAGGCCCATATGTACACAGGGCCGCTGACAGGCCGAAACTAATATCGGGCCGAACTGTTAAGCGGGCCATTAACAGGCTAAAGGGCAAAGCAGACCCCCAATTGGCCCAAAGGCACAGTAGCTGTTAAAGGGCAGTATCTGTTATGGGCCGTAATTTGTCCAAAACTATTCCAGGCTATTAATGGGTCGGATCTGATATGGGCCATAAACTGGCCCAGAATATTGCAGGCATTTAACGGGCCGTATCTGATGTGGGTCACAATTTGGTCTAGAAAATGAATGGGCCGGCCCGTTAGATCTGACGAAATCTTGTGGGCCTTTTCCTGGGTCGGCTTTTAAACTTATATGGGTCTCTATTGGGTCGTCCCATGTGTTAACGTTTCATTGGCGACTCCTGTCCAGTGGACGGTTGACATCTGTCCCAACGAGGAGCTGACGCGTGGATCCTCCGGCGAATGAGAATTTTGCACGTGGAAAATCCCCATTGGTCAGGGCTGTTAACGGGTTATCAGATCCAAACCGGAACCCGATAGCTTAATGGTGACCCGTTACAGTGGATGCCACGTGTCGGTTACCCTTGACGAAAACACTTCCATGATGCGCCATTTATCGTCATGGAAGTGGACACTTCCATGATGATAATTTTGGTATTGTCATGGAACACTTCTACGACAGCACAGATATGACTATCTTGATTCTGTCATAAAGTCGTCATGGATGTACATGCATGACAGAAAATGTGACCTACTGTGACAAACATGTATCATCACGGAAGTGGTTTTTTTTGTAGTGACTATAAGACTCCATTTCACACACACACATACTCTAGGTGGAGCATTTGTTCCTACCACCCTTCATCCAACCTTACCCATATGATAATCAATCACCTTAATTTACATATATAACATGGACAAATTCCACTTTATTTTAGTAGTTAGCAAACTTCCCATAATTATATACTAAGGCAAATCACGAGCAGCAAGTGACCTTTTTTTACACAACCACATTAATATGGCCACTCAAACGGTATAAATCACAAGCTAAAGTGTAGTAACCATTATACTTATATCCCGATGCAAAAGGTGGAGTACATGTCCGAAGAGTAGAGGTGCACACACACACACTCTGTCTCTCAGAATCTCACACACATACCAGTTACGTGACTCCCCCTAAACAGACCCATATGTGTACAATTTGTGCATGCGCGGGTACACGTGATGGAGCGCATTTATTTAAGCCAGACGGTGAACCCAAATAGTAGTCGCATTCATTCCCCTCCCGCTGCCTCTTCTCCGGTCGCCGTTGCCCGATAGCCATGGCCCGGCCAAAGGTAACGACATACGCCATGCCCCCGCCGGAGCGGCACTTTGATCTGCTTTCGGAGATCTGGAGGCAGCGCGAAGCCCGGATCGCAGCCGCCCTGCCTCCAGAATCCGGACTAGTCGGAGCCGGACGAGGAGGCGGTGGAAGAGGAGCAGCACGCGGAGCCGAAGGAGGAGAATGACGACGAGGGCGATGCAGAGCCGGAATAGGAGGACGACGACGCGGGTGAGGCAGAGCCGGAGGACGACGATGACACAGGGGGGGACATGAAGGAAATGTGCCCTAGAGGCAATAATAATAAAGTTGTTATTTGATATTTTCTTATTCATGATAAAGGTTTATTATTCATGCTAGAATTGTATTGACCGGAATCTTAAATACATGTGTGGATACATAAACAAATACCGTGTCCCAAGTGAGCCTCTACTAGACTAGCACGTTGATCAAAGATGGCTAAGGTTTCCTAACTATAGACATGAGTTGTCATTTGATAACGGGATCATATCATTAGGAGAATGATGTGATGGACAAGACCCATCCGTTAGCTTAGCATATTGATTGTTCAGTTTATTGCTATTGCTTTCTTCATGTCAAATACATATTCCTTCGACTATGAGATTATGCAAGTCCCAGATACCGGAGGAATACCTTGTGTGCTATCAAACGTCACAACATAACTGGGTGATCATAAAGATGCTCTACAGGTATCTCCGAAGGTGTTTGTTGAGTTGGCATAGATCGAGATTAGGATTTGTCACTCCGAGTATCGGAGAGGTATCTCTGGGCCCTCTCGATAATACACATCATAAGCTTGCAAGCAAATGACTAAGGAGTTAGTCACGAGGTGATGTATTACGGAACGAGTAAAGAGACTTGCCAGTAACGAGATTGAACTAGGTATGAAGATACCGACGATCGAATCTTGGGCAAGTAAAATACCGATGGACAAAGGGAATTACGTATGTTGTCATAAGGTTCGACCGATAATGATCTTCGTAGAATATGTAGAAGCCAATATGGGCATCCAGGTTCCGCTATTGGTTATTGACCGGAGAGGTGTCTCGGTCATGTCTACATAGTTCTCGAACCCGTAGGGTCCGCACGCTTAACGTTCGTTAACGATATAGTATTATATGAGTTATGCATGTTGGTGACCGAATGTTGTTCGGAGTCCCGGATGTGATCACGGACATGACGAGGAGCTCCGGAATAGTCCGGAGGTAAAGTTTGATATATGTGATAATAGTGTTTGGTCTCCGGAAGGGGTTTCGGATGTTTCCTGAAATGTTTGGGCACGAGAACACTTTATTTGGGCCAAGGGGTAAAGCCCACGAGGGTTTTGGAAAGTGCAAAAGAAAGTTTTGCGGAGGCTAGGGGCCAGACACCAGGAACCCTGGTGTCTGAGGGGTAGACGCGAGGAACCCTGGCGTCTAGCCCCGGAGTCCGAGAAGGACTCTTGCCTTTCGGGCAAAACCGACTTTGAGGAGGCTTTTACTCCAAGTTTCGACCCCAGGGCTCAACATATAAATAGAGGGGCAGGGCTAGCACCCAAGACGCATCAAGAATCACCAAGCCATGTGCCGGCAACCCCGTCCCCTCTAGTTTATCCTCCGTCATAGTTTCCATTGTGCTTGGCGAAGCCCTGTGGAGATTGTTCTTCATCAACACCGTCACCATGCCGTCGTGCTACCGGAACTCATCTACTACTTCGCCCGTCTTGCTGGATCAAGAAGGCGAGGACGTCATCGAGCTGAACGTGTGCTAAACACGGAGGTGCCGTACGTTCGGTACTTGATCGGGACGGATCGTGAAGGTGTATGGCTACATCAACCGCGTTGATAAATGCTTCCGCTTTGTGATCTTCAAGGGTATGAAGATGCTCTCCCCTCTTGTAGCTATGCATCTCCATGGATAGATCTTGCGTGTGCATAGAATTTTTTTTGTTTTCCATGCAACATTACCCAACAGTGGCATCCGAGCCAGGTCTATGCGTAGATGATATGCATGAGTAGAACACAAAGAGTTGTGGGCGGTGATAGTCATACTGCTTACCACCAACGTCTTATTTTGATTTGGCGGTACTGTAAGATGAAGCAGCCCGGACCAACCTTACATGTCCACGTACATGAGACTGGTTCCATCGATAGACATGCAACTAGTTTTGCATAAAGGTGGCTGGCGAGTGTCTATTTCTCCTACTTTAGTTGAATCAAATTTGACTGTGGCCGGTCCTTGAAGAAGGTAAAACAGCAAACTTGATAAATCACCGTTGTGGTTGTTTTTGCGTAGGTAAGAACGGTTCTTGCTAGAAGCCCGTAGCAGCCACGTAAAACTTGCAACAACAAAGTAGAGGACGTCTAACTTGTTTTTGCAGGGCATGTTGTGATGTGATATGGTCAAGACATGATGTGATATACGTTATTGTATGAGATGATCATGTTTTGTAAGTTATCGGCAACCGACAGGAGCCTTATGGTTGTCTCTTTATTGTATGAAATGCAAACACCATGTAATTGCTTTACTTTATCGCTATGCATTAGCAATAGTTGGCGAGACGACCACGACGCAACGATGGAGATCAAGGTGTCAAGCCAGTGATGATGGAGATCATGATGATGCTTTGGAGATGGAGATCAAAAGCACGAGATGATGATGGCCATATCATGTCACATATTTTGATTGCATGTGATGTTTATCTTTTATGCATCTTATTTTGCTTAGTACGGTGGTAGCATTATAAGATGATCCCTTCACTAAATTTCAAGGTAAAAGTGTTCTCCCTGAGTATGCACCTTTGCTACAGTTCATCGTGTTGAGACACCACGTGATGATCGGGTGTGATAGACTCTACGTTCACATACAACGGGTGTAAGACAGTTTTGCACATGCAGAATACTTTGGTTAAACTTGACGAGCCTAGCATGTACAGACATGGCCTTGGAACACTGGAGATCGAAAGATCGAACGTGAATCATATAGTAGATATGATCAACATAGAGATATTCACCATTGATGACTACCCCCTCTCACGTGATGATCGGACTTGGGTTAGTTGATTTGGATCACGTATCACTTAGATGACTTGAGGGATGTCTATTTAAGTGGGAGTTCTTAAGTAATTTGATTAATTGAACTTAATTTATCATGAACTTAGTCCTGATAGTATTTGCATATCTATGTTGTAGATCAATGGCCAGTGCTACCGTTCCCCTGAATTTTAATGCGTTCCTAGAGAAAGCTAAGTTGAAAGATGATGGTAGCAACTACACGGATTGGGTCCATAACTTGAGGATTATCCTCATTGCTGCACAGAAGAATTATGTCCTTGATGCACCGCTAGGTGAAAGGCCTGCTGCAGGAGCAGAAGCTGATGTTTTGAATGTCTGGCAAGCTCAATCTGATGACTACTCGATAGTTTAGTGTGCCATGCTTTACGGCTTAGAACCGGGACTTCAAAGACGTTTTGAACGTCATGGAGCATATGAGATGTTCCAAGAGTTGAAGTTAATATTTCAAGCAAATGCCCGGGTTGAGAGATATGAAGTCTCCAACAAGTTCTATAGTTGCAAGATGGAGGAGAACAGTTCTGTCAGTGAACACATACTCAAAATGTCTGGGTATTATAATCACTTGACTCAGCTAGGAGTTAATCTTCCAGTTGATTGTGTCATTGACAGAGTTCTTCAATCACTGCCACCAAGCTACAAAGGCTTCATGATGAACTATAATATGCAAGGGATGAACAAAACAATTCTCGAGCTCTTCGCAATGCTTAAGGCCGCGGAGGTAGAAATCAAGGAGGAGCATCAAGTGTTGATGGTTAACAAGACCACTAGTTTCAAGAAAAAGGGCAAGGTAAAGAAAGGGAACTTCAAGAAGAATGGCAAGCAAGTTGCCACTCCCGGGAAGAAGCCCAAAGCTGGACCCAAGCCTGAAACTGAGTGCTTCTACTGCAAAGGAACTGGTCACTGGAAGCGGAACTGCCCCAAGTATTTGGCGGATAAGAAGGATGGCAAAGTGAACAAAGGTATATTTGATCTACATGTTATTGATGTGTACCTTACTAATGCTTGTAGTAGCGCCTGGGTATTTGATACTGGTTCGGTTGCTCATATTTGTAACTCGAAACAGGAGCTACGGATTAAACGAAGATTGGTTAAGGACGAGGTGACGATGCACGTCGGGAATGGTTCAAGGTCGATGTGATCACCGTCGGCACGCTACCTCTACATCTACCTTCGGGGTTAGTTTTAGACCTGAATAATTGTTATTTGGTGCCAGCGTTGTGCATGAACATTATATCTGGATCTTGTTTAGTGCGAGACGGTTATTCATTTAAATCAGAGAATAATGGTTGTTCTATTTATATGAGTAATATCTTTTATGGTCATGCACCCTTGAAGAGTGGTCTATTTTTGTTGAATCTCGATTGTAATGATACACATATTCATAATTTTGATGCCAAAAGATGCAAAGTTGATAATGATAGTGCAACATATTTGTGGCACTGCCGTTTAGGTCATATTGGTGTAAAGCGCATGAAGAAACTCCATGCAGATGGGCTTTTGGAATCACTTCATTATGAATCATTTGATACTTGCGAACCATGCCTCATGGGCAAAATGACTAAAACTCCATTCTCCGGAACAATGGAGCGAGCTAATGACTTATTGGAAATAATACATACCGATGTATGCGGTCCGATGAGTGTTGAGGCACGTGGTGGGTATCGTTATTTTCTGACCTTCATAGATGATTTGAGCATATATGGGTATATCTACTTAATGAAACACAAATCTGAAACATTTGAAAAGTTCAAAGAATTTCAGAGTGAAGTGGAGAATCATCGTTACAAGAAAATAAAGTTTCTAGGATCTGATCACGGAGGCGAATATTTGAGTTACGAGTTTGCCTTCATTTAAAACAATGTGGAATAGTTTCACAACTCACGCCACCTGGAACACCACAGCGTAATGGTGTGTCCGAACGTCATAACCATACTTTATTAGATATGGTGCGGTCTATGATGTCTCTTATCGATTTACCACTATCGTTTTGGGGTTATGCATTAGAGACAGCTGCATTCACGTTGAATAGGGCACCATCTAAATCCGTTGAGACGACACCATATGAACTGTGGTTTGGCAAGAAACCTAAGCTGTCGTTTCTTAAAATTTGGGGTTGCGACACTTATGTCAAAAGGCTTCAGCCTGATAAGCTCGAACCCAAATCGGAGAAGTGCGTCTTCATAGGATACCCTAAGGAAACAATTAGGTACACCTTCTACCACAGATCCGAAGGCAAGATCTTTGTTGCCAAGAATGGAACCTTTCTAGAGAAGGAGTTTCTCTCGAAAGAAGTGAGTGGGAGGAAAGTAGAACTTGATGAGGTAATTGTACCTTCTCTCGAATTGGAAAGTAGCACATCACAGAAAACCGTTCCCGTGATGCCTACACCAACTAGAGAGGAAGATAATGATAATGATCATGAAACTTCAGATCAAGTTGCTACTGAACCTCATAGGTCAACCAGAGCACGATACGCACCAGAGTGGTACGGTAATCCTGTTCTGGAAGTCATGTTATTAGACCAAGGCGAACCTACGAACTATGAAGAAGCTATGATGAGCCCAGATTCCAACAGATGGCTTGAGGCCATGAAATCTGAGATAGGATCCATGTATGAGAACAAAGTGTGGTCTTTGGTGGACTTGCCCGATGATCGGCAAGCCATAGAGAATAAATGGATCTTCAAGAAGAAGACTGACGCTGATGGCAATGTTACTGTCTACAAAGCTCGACTTGTCGCAAAAGGTTTTTGACAAGTTCAAGGGGTTGACTGTGATGAGACTTTCTCACCCATAGCGATGCTTAAGTCTGTCCGAATCATGTTAGCAATTGCCGCATTTTATGATTATGAAATCTGGCAAATGGACGTCAAAATTGCATTCCTTAATGCATTTCTTAAAGAAGATTTGTATATGATGCAACCAGAAGGTTTTGTCGATCCTAAAGGTGCTAACAAAGTGTGCAAGCTCCAGTGATCCATCTATGGACTGGTGCAAGCATCTCGGAGTTGGAATATATGCTTTGATGAGGTGATCAAAGCATATGGTTTTATACAGACTTTCAGTGAAGCCTGTATTTACAAGAAAGTGAGTGGGAGCTCTGTAGCATTTCTAATATTATATGTAGATGACATATTGTTGATTGGAAATGATATAGAATTTCTGGATTGCATAAAAGGATGCTTGAATAAGAGTTTTTCAATGAAAGACCTCGGTGAAGCTGCTTATATATTAGGCATCAAGATCTATAGAGATAGATCGAGATGCTCAATAGGACTTTCACAAAGCACATACCTTGACAAAGTTTTGAAGAAGTTCAAAATGGATCAGTCAAAGAAAGGATTTTTGCCTGTGTTACAAGGTGTGAAGTTGAGTCAGACTCAAAGCCCGACCACTGCAGAAGATAGAGAGAAAATGAAAGTCATTCCCTATGCCTCAGCCATAGGCTCTATCATGTATGCTATGCTGTGTACCAGACCTGATGTGTGCCTTGCCATAAGTCTGGCAGGGAGGTACCAAAGTAATCCAGGAGTGGATCACTGGATAACGGTCAAGAACATCCTGAAGTACCTAAAAAGGACCAAGGATATGTTTCTCGTTTATGGAGGTGACAAAGAGCTCGTCGTAAATGGTTACATCGATGCTAGTTTTGACACTGATCCGGATGACTCTAAGTCACAAACCGGATACATATTTATATTGAATGGTGGAGCTGTCAGTTGGTGCAGTTCCAAGCAAAGCGTCGTGGAGGGATCTACGTGTGAAGCGGAGTACATAGCTGCTTCAGAAGCAGCAAATGAAGGAGTCTGGATGAAGGAGTTCATATCCGATCTAGGTGTAATACCTAGTGCATCGGGTCCAATGAAAATCTTTTGTGACAACACTGGAGCAATTGCCTTGGCGAAGGAATCCAGGTTTCACAAGAGAGCCAAACACGTCAAGAGACGCTTCAACTCGATTCGTGAACAAGTCAAGGATGGAGACATAGAGATTTGCAAAATGCATACGGATCTGAATGTGGCAGACCCATTGACTAAGCCTCTTCCACGTGCAAAACATGATCAGCACCAAGACTCCATGGGTGTTATATTCATTACTATGTAATCTAGATTACTGACTCTAGTGCAAGTGGGAGACTGAAGGAAATATGCCCTAGAGGTAATAATAATAAAGTTGTTATTTTATATTTCCTTATTCATGATAAAGGTTTATTATTCATGCTAGAATTGTATTGACCGGAAACTTAAATACATGTGTAAATACATAAACAAATACCGTGTCCCTAGTGAGCCTCTACTAGACTAGCTCGTTGATCAAAGATGGTTAAGGTTTCGTAACCATAGACATGAGTTGTCATTTGATAATGGGATCACATCATTAGGAGAATGATGTGATGGACAATACCCATCCGTTAGCTTAGCATATTGATCGTTCAGTTTATTGCTATTGCTTTCTTCATGTCAAATACATATTCCTTCGACTATGAGATTATGCAACTCCCGGATACTGGAGGAATACCTTGTGTGCTATCAAACATCACAACGTAACTGGGTGATCATAAAGATGCTCTACAGGTATCTCCGAAGGTGTTTGTTGAGTTGGCATAGATCGAGATTAGGATTTGTCACTCCGAGTATCGGAGAGGTATCTCTGGGCCCTCTCGGTAATAGACATCATAAGCTTGCAAGAAAATGACTAAGGAGTTAGTCACGAGGTGATGTATTACAGAACGAGTAAAGAGACTTGCCGGTAACGAGATTGAACTAGGTATGAAGATATCGACGATCGAATCTCGGGCAAGTAACATACCGATGGACAAAGGGAATTACGTATGTTGTCATAAGGTTCGACTGACAATGATCTTCGTAGAATATGTAGGAGCCAATATGGGCATCTAGGTTCCGCTATTGGTTATTGACCGGAGAGGTGTCTCGGTCATGTCTACATAGTTCTCGAACCCGTAGGGTCTGCACGCTTAACATTTGTTGACGATATAATATTATATGAGTTATGCATGTTGGTGACCGAATGTTGTTCGGAGTCCCGGATGTGATCACGGACATGACGAGGAGCTCCGGAATAGTCCGGAGGTAAAGTTTGATATATGTGATAATAGTGTTTGGTCTCTGGAAGGGTTCCGGAATTCACCGGAAGGGGTTTCGGATGTTTCCCGAAATGTTTGGGCACGAGAACACTTTATTTGGGCCAAGGGGTAAAGCCCACGAGGGTTTTGGAAAGTGCAAAAGGAAGTTTTGCGGAGGCCAGGGGCCAGATGCCAGGAACCCTGGCGTCTGGGGGGTAGACGCCAGGAACCCTGGCGTCTAGCCCTGGAGTCCGAGAAGGACTCTTGCCTTTCGGGCAAAACCGACTTTGAGGAGGCTTTTACTCCAGGTTTCGACCCCAGGGCTCAACATATAAATAGAGGGGAAGGGCTAGCACCCAAGACACATCAAGAATCACCAAGCCGTGTGCCGGCAACCCCGTCCCCTCTAGTTTATCCTCCGTCATAGTTTCCGTTGTGCTTGGCGAAGCCCTGCGGAGATTGTTCTTCATCAACACCATCACCACGCTGTCGTGCTGCCGGAACTCATCTACTACTTCGCCCGTCTTGCTGGATCAAGAAGGCGAGGACGTCATCGAGCTGAACATGCGCTGAACGCGGAGGTGCCGTACGTTCGGTACTTGATCGGGACGGATCGTGAAGGTGTACGACTACATCAACCGCGTTGATAAACGCTTCCGCTTTGCGATCTTCAAGGGTATGAAGATGCTCTCCCCTCTCGTAGATATGCATCTCCATGGATATAACTTGCGTGTGCGTAGAATTTTTTTTTGTTTTCCATGCAACGTTACCCAACAGAACAGTAGGCCATCCTCGAGTCCATCTAGTCGGAGGCCGAGGTGGAGGCCAACCGCCGCTTCCACCGCCAACGGGAGTGGGGGATCAACGAGATGTTCGCCAAACTGGAGGAGGAGCAGGAGGAGCTTGAGTTGCAGCATGCGACCGCCTACCCATCTCCGATGACGAGTAGTGTGGTCTAGCTTAGGTTATGTAGTACTTAGTAGTACTAGTTCTACTATTGCATGGCATGTATGGATTTGAGATATCTAGTACTACTCCTCAATGTAAACTGATTTTAAGATGAATGAATGAAAGCTTGGCGAGCACCTTTTGTTTGTTAAAAAAACATAATTCTAATACTCCTTCCTTTCTTGTTTATAGGGCTCGTTTAAAAAGTAGATTTCCATTATACTCAGACTAAAAGGGCTTTGAGTCTCACGCTACATTTATTTCATAGAGATAAGAGAAAGGAAATTTTAGTGGTCATGCATGCATCATTAGGGTTGACCGGTCGCTTCCCGCGGACATGCCCGGGCGGTGGAAGAGGAAGGAGAAGGGAAGCGGGCTGTCGAGTACTAGTATGCCAGTTGCTGCATGAGCTCCAAGGAACGTTCGTGCCAAACAATGCATAGTACACCAGCGGAGTGACATGGCTAGAACATGCAGGCTGTAGTTCGACAGCCTACCGCTCCGCCTCGCACGGTGTTTGGTCATGCAAGATTTGCATGCACGCATGTCACGCACGTAGTTGTCGAAGTCGTGCTCGAAAAAAGGCGACGAGGTCCGCTAGTCTGCGGTGGTCCATGCACCCGGAAAACAAACTAATCCCAGTCACTGTAAATGTTGTGCGTGCTTTAATTCCGGGCTAGTGGATGGACGCGAACATGCCGTACAATGAACCGCCCGCCAGCTCCCTAATCTCAAATATAAATTGCACTAGTGCGCGCCCGCAGAACATCCTTTCCGAAGGGACGAAGCCCTGTAGTTACCATCTCCTCTCGTGTAAACCAACTCCACAAGGGACAAGGCAGTTCGTCGCCATTGCCATGGATTCGCAAGGCAGTGGTGCTTCTCGTCCTTGTCGAGGTTGGGAGACCTTGGACGACGATCCTTTGGGAGAAATCATAAGTCGCTCTGACTTCCTCACATCCACAAGACTTAGCGGTACTTGCACCAAATATTTTAAGAGGGTGCGTAAATATGCATGGGAGAAGGCCATGATAGTTGGTCTGCCATGCGTCCTCGAAGACGAGGATGTTTCCTTGGGGGTCTCTTCAGCGCGGCGTGGCCGTAGTTGCAAGTTGATGCGCCTTGAGATGCCGACGTTGAGGGGCACTCGGATTTTGTCCGATGAGCAGGTAAGTGATGAGTTTGATCACATAGTAAATGCATTCTAAAGACTACTTCCGTGTCCATTTACTAATTACCCCGCTGCCCACTGTTTCACAGGTTAGGCTTGGTGCTAGTGGAGATTGGCTTGCATATGTACGGGAGGGTACCAACATCAATTTGCACAACATCTACAATGGTGACACCATTCCCGTAGAACCTTTGTCCAACATTGGGATCAGCCATGCAATGGGCCATCGCCTGAATTGGTACGATGGAACCACGGTGAGATTGAAGAAGATAGCAATCCCGGAAGCCCCGATAAGGTTATCCGCCAACCAAAATTACACTCTCATTGCGGCGTTCGACATCGCGGTTGCTTTCACGAACCCTGCACATGGCGGTCAAAGGTGGACCATGCTATCTGCGGCCGATTTGTTACCGTAGGAGTACGAAGACGCGGTGCTCCTTTCTAACCGCATCTTCGCCGTGACAAACTGGGGGACTTGTTTCGTATGGGACACATCCTACAGTATACTCCCTCTCTTCCAGTTTATTTGTTTTGAATTTTTCCGTTTTATAAGTTTCAAATTCAAATTTAGAGCTCCCCATCACATGTTGAGATTACAATGTGCATTAAATCGTTGCGTGCATGTAGTAGTTTTTTATTGGTCATATATATTGGTCACACATGCATGCATTGCAAGTAACGTTTTTACCACAATTTTTTAGGAAACTGAGTGCAATAATTGAGTAGTTTTTCAAACTACCAATACTACACCTGAAACGGTACAAAATCAATACCACCACCACACCCGCGTCTGACCGCCCTAGCTGACCCAAACCCCCTCCCTTGTCGGCACGCGCTTCCCGCCTGAAATGGTCAGTGCCGCCCCAGAGCGTCAGTGCCGCATTAATGCCCGGCCAGAGCGGACGCGACCTCTCACTGGCGCCGGCTTTGAAGCAGCGCGATGGCCGAGAGAGCGCCGCTTCCCGATGCACGTGACTGCTCCGCGTCGAGGCTGGCTATCGTGGGGAGTACATACACTCGGGAATATCATACATGGTGATGTGGCAGAGAATTAAAGAAGAGACAGGGGGTCATGCATGGCAATAAATATGATCATCTATGATACTACTCTATGCTACTATGCATTATAAAAGTAGTATATCATACACTAGTATCATGCACTAGTATATTGTATTATATGATACTCCCCACTATGAGTAGCCTCAAAGGACACCACGGTCGGCCGTCATTCATGCGCCACCCACATTACAGTTGCAACTTGTTTAGAGTAGGTTTTACTCCGGTTTGTATGAAAACTGTAATGTATCTCGTACGGTTTATATGAAAAGTTTTCAAAATGTAATGATTTTCGTTCGGTTTCTATGAATTCCGCCTTATTTGCATGATTATGCAGGGCAAAGTTATCTCCCAATCAAAATCAGATCGCTAATCGTGGATGTGCATGGTCCATTTGGTCTAACTTGGAACCTTGTAGCTAACAACACCCAGTTGGGATGTACTATCTTAGCAGTCATTACCCATGGTACCATTGAAGGGCAACAAGGTGCCACGATCTATCACGATCGGACCCTGATCATGTATCCAGGTAATCCCTTCTCTCCGATCTAAGAGTAGTAGAGCCAGGAGCTATCGTATATCTTATTGCCATGTCATCTTATAACATTTCAGTATATGTCTCTTTATACTCTAGGAGCAGGAGTAGTTCTTTCCTTCTTTTTTATTGATTGGGATAGTTATCTACACAACTTTATAATGCTAGTTGTATATAAACTATAAAGGACTTAACAAATTCAATTCCATGTAGTACTAGCTAGGTAGCCATAATCCCATCAAACAAAACTACTCCTCCTTTAGTTAATGTACACGGCCCAGGTAACACTTTCAAATTGTTTGTCGTCGCCCATGCCGCAGCTGGTCTATACATTGCTTCCCTTCCCCTCATAAAAATAAGCAATATCAAGTATTTTATTTTAATCTGTATCCTCTGCTTACGTCACCTTATTATACTGCATGGACCATAACCATGCACGTCACCATGTATCCAGGTTTGAGATGCCGAGTGTACCAGATGGACGGCGGCGTGTTAGACCCCCGTGATGCTACCTGGGTGCGGATGAAAACACTTGAAGAGTACTCGATTTTCATTGGGGACAACTACCCCCATAGTGCAAACGATGCCACCTTCCGTGCACGACGCCGACGCCCTGCCGTTCATGAAGAACGGGTGCGTTTTCATTGCGCATCGACGGATTCATATCTTGAACGCCCCTATCACTGATCTATGCTGCTTTAGTTTGGATGAGTCTCCATCGTGGGGAGCCACACTAAGAAGCTGCGATGATATGGACTCCCGTTGCCCACCGTTATGGATCGTGCCATCTATGAAGAACACGTGGGACTGGAACTTCGAGATGGACATGTACGCAGGAATGTACGAACCTGAGTAATGTAGCGCAGTAAGTGAAGTAGAAAGGCACAAATAGTATGAACCTGCATGGCATAGCACGGTGATATTATGCTGTACGTGGCGATGCACATATTAGGTTTTATATTTGTTTACGTGTATGGTCCGAGACCTTCCAACTAGATGCGTCTGTCTCTCCGAATCGCACTTTGTATCGTTATATACTACTACTAGTAGTACTACATGTGGTCTCCGACCTAGAAGTGGAAGAAGTAGAGACGCTCTACCACGCTGTTCATGTCCCACTCCTTTCGCCGACATGTGGGACATCCAGCACGTGTCGTGTTTCGCACTCCTTCATCGTAAGAGTTGAAATGCTAGCTTTCATCAAAAATAAAAAATAAATATAAATCAGCAGTGATACTATACCATGCGGTTTCCTTGCTCCTCGATATCGGAAAGAATTTCGTTCGCCGACATGTGGGACGTCGACCATCCTGGTCCACTTTCCATGCACGCGGAACTCCAGGGGAGAGTCACCCCGGTCATCGTGCCGCAATAATAATGACTAATGAGCCATCAAATCACAGGCCCAACCTTTCCCACTGTAAAGTTGCTCGGATGAAGGAACCATCATGACTTCATAGAATTCTGCTTCTTGAAGAAAACTACTCTACCAGCAATACTGCTAGCTACAGTATTACTGTACACCAGCGGATGCCTTCTTTGGTTCATAGGATAGGAATTTTATAGGAATAGGAAAATCATAGGAAGTGAGATGACATGCATCTCAATTCCTATAGAGAAACAGATGCCATTTGATGCATAGGATAGGAATTTTTCCATTGAATCTAGGCTAATGTACTAGTAATTTGCTCTAAAAACTACAGTAGTAACTAGTACTGGTAGATGCTCGTAATTAATTAAACAAACGTATGGGCGACACAGACACACACACTAACTACTAGTACTCCTTCCCGGCTTTGTTAGCGACACCCCATCATGCTTGGATCTCCGCCGAGCTCTTCTCAGCAGTGCGTGCATCCTCTTCTTTCTTGCGGCAGCGGGACTCCCTTTTCTTGAGTGATTTCTACCTTTTCCGCTCCCTCTGTGCGGCTTTGGCCGCCTCTTGCTCTACCACCCATTCGACCTTGGCAGCTTCAAAGTCCGCCCGCGTAGGTGTGAGGTCGCGAGCAGCAATGAACTCGGCACAGTGGGATGCCATCACTTCCGTACCATTTTGTGTGCGGTCTTGGGCGACGAGGAACTCGGTGCGGCGGGATGCCATCGCTTCCTTACCGGTTAGTGTGCGGCGCGGTGGCATGAACGACACTTGGTGAGAGCTCTGGGGCGGAGTGGCCGGACAACAATATAGTGCATTGGTTTGTCAAGAGCTCAAGGACAGACGACGAAGGAAATTTGGATTCCCCTTCAATCCTAGTCATTTATTACCGCACACGGTTAATTTCCGTAGCCTCTGGAAACTGTGTGCTCTGACCCTATTGTGGGTTGCTTTCTGATTGGCCGCCACCCCAGCCACGCGGACCGCGTGTGTGCATTGTGATCGAACGGCATTCCACGTCCTGGGATTTGATGTTTCTGCGCTACTACCTCCGTCCTGGTTGATGCATGTAACTACAAATAATATCACTGGAAACTATGTTTAAATACGAATCCAATGATATAATTTTTGGTGACATGCATTATTATTTTCTTAGTTCAATCTGTGGTCAAAGTTCGGCACAAAATACTAAGGGGATTAATAAATCAAGATGGTGGTAGTAAATTTCTACAAAATGCACATAATGGCCTAAATATGGTAAATGAAACCGGAGAAGTGCCAAATTTGAACACGGTGCTTTGTAGGGTGTATGTTGATCGTATAAAAAGTCAACTGCCACATTAATTGAGTACTTTTGCCAACTACAAAAACAATATACCACCACACCAGCATCTGACCGCCTTGGCCCACCGAAACCCCTTCCCTCGCTCGCGCGCGCTTCCTGCCTGAAACGGTCACTGTCACTCCAGAACGTCAATGCCGCATTCACGCCCGACGCGACCTCTCACGGGCGCCGGCATTGCAGCAGCGCGACGGCCGAGAGAGCGCCATACGCGCGGCATCCCGGTGCAAGCGACTGCTCCACGTTAACGACACCACGGCCATCCATTCGTCCACTGAGGGAGTCCTGGATTAGGGGGTCCTCGGGTGTCCGGTCTATTCGATATGGGCCGGACTGATGGGCCATGAAGATAAAGTAGAAGACCATCCCCCGTGTCCGGGTAGGACTCCTATATGCGTTGACGGCAAGTTTGGTGTCCGGATGTATTATTTCCTTCTTCTGTAAACTGACACTGTACAACCCTAGGCCCCTCTGGTGTGCATATAAACCGGAGGGTTTAGTCCGTAGCGCCAATCAGAATAATCATAGGCTAGACAGCTAGGGTTTAGCCATTACGATCTCAAGGTAGATCAACTCTTGTAACCCCTATACTCATCGAATATAATCAAGCAGGACGTAGGGTTTTACCTCCATTAAGAGGGCCCGAACCTGGGTAAACATCGTGTCCCTATTGTCCATTGTTACCATCGATCCTCAGACACGCAGCTTGGGACCCCCTACCCGAGATCTGTCGGTTTTGACACCGACATTGGTGCTTTCATTGAGAGTTCCGTTGTGTTGTCGACAGAAGAATCGATGGCTCACCTCGTTGTCGATAACGATGCTATTTCCAAGGAGACTTTTCTCCCTGGTCAACTCTTTGTGTTTGGCGGCTTCACGCTACGTGCCAACTTGACCGGCCACCTTGAGCAGGTCGACAGCTACGCCCCTGGTCACCAGATTAGGTTTGGAAGCTTGAATTACATCATGAATATCCGTGGAGACTTGGTCTTCGAAGGGTTCTCGGCCTCGGCCGCCACTCTTCACCCACATGAAGGAAGCCCGTCGGATCCGTCGTCAGATTCCACTCAAGGATCGACTCTCATGCCTGCCCTGGCCTTAGATCCAGGGCGGACCACTCTGTCCGAAGACAGGAGGCTAAACCCCGCTAGACTCTCTCCCATTATGGAGCTTCTTGCCGGAGACCCAGAGGCGACTATACTGTCAGCAGACCCACAGTCAAACGTGACTCTTCCTGACATCGGGGAGCCAGACTCGCCTCTGGACGTCAACTCCGAACTCTCGAGGTCTGCATCCATTGAGCTCGGTCAAGTGGTTATTGCCGAACCTAGCTCCACAGATCATCATACGCCCGTCCAGCTTTCGCTCTTAAACGAGACACTGGACCTAATACGATCACTCGCCATCACGGAAGTATCATCTCCGAACTACGACCAGCCTAAACTGGGGGCTGAGAGCAGGGAATTTTACGTCCCACCCACCTCCCACTTAATAGCCACTGTCGAGGATCTAACTGACATGCTAGACTACGCCTCTGAAGACATCGACGGTATGGACGATGATGCCGGAGCCGAACCAGGTCGAAACCCGCCTATCACTGGGCGTTGGACGCCCACTTCTACCTATGATGTATACATGGTGGACACACCTGAGAAGCAGGACGACGATGGCACTCAAGATCCAGATCAGGACAAGCCCGTCGAGGATCCAACAAAGCGCCGGTGTCAGTGGTGCCGCTCACGATCACATCGGGCGAAGGACAGTAACACCGGCACCAGAGATAATGACACTCCGGACAATGCCGAAGACCCCGTCAACCCTGCGTTTGAGCAGGATGATAGGGAAGAGGGACAAGCCAATTCCGACGAACTTGTCGATCATGAGGATTCGGAAGATAGTAACTATCTACCGGCCTCTGAGGACGACGTTAGCCTCGGTAACGAAGATTTCATCGTGCCAAAGGAACCCCTCGAACAAGAACGCTTCAGGCGACAGCTCATCGCCACTGCGAGGAGCCTGAAAAAGAAACAGCAACAGCTTCGAGCCAAACAGGGTACGCTCAATGACAGATGGACCAAGGTCCTGGCTGCTGAAGAATACAGCCTCGAGCGCCCGACAAAGAGCTACCCAAAACGCAGGCTACTACCACAATTCAACGACGAAGCCCTTGAGCCAATACCGTCAAGATACAATCATGCTGATCAACCGGACCGACCACCACGTGGATGTGACAAAGTGGCTAATTATGCCGAACACCAGCCCGCGCCACCTCGCCATCGAGGCAAAGAGGCAGCGGCCCCAGGCTACACGTATGACTTACATCAGGACCTGGACAATAGAGCCGGCCAGACCAGATCAATCTACGGATCAAGGAGACATCCTCCAACACGAGACGACGGCCATCAAGCCTGGCGCGACAAGCATAACCAAGTTTGAGCCGAGAATCGAACACAGATGTTATCCAAACTCCATCGTGATGTTGCCCGATATAGAGGTGCCGCACACCCCATGTGCTTTACCGACGAGGTAATGCAGCACCAGTTTTCGGAAGGGTTTAAACACGTAAACATCGAGCAATACGATGGAACGACGGATCCCGCCGTATGGATTGAAGATTTTCTTCTCCACATTCACATGGCTCGCGGAGATGATCTCCACGCCATTAAATACCTCCCTCTAAAGCTGAAAGGACCAGCACGGCACTAGTTGAATAGCCTCCCAAAGAACTCCATTGGAAGTTGGGAAGATTTAGAGGATGCTTTTCGGGACAACTTTCAGGGCACTTATGTCTGGCCACCGGATGCTGATGACTTGAGTCACATAGTCCAGCAACCTGGAGAGTCAGCTCGCAAACTTTGGAATCGGTTCTTAATTAAAAAGAACCAAATCGTGGAATGTCCGGACGCCGAAGCCCTAGCGGCATTTAAGCACATCGTCCATGACGAATGGCTTGCCCGACACCTCAGTCAGGAAAAGCCGAAGACTATGGCAGCTCTTACTGCACCCATGACCCGCTTCTGCGCGGGCGAAGACAGCTGGCTGGCTCGTAGAAGCAATAGTACCAGCGACCCCGGCACCTCTGAGGCCAGGGATGGCTATGGAAGGCCACGACGCAACAAAAACAAGCGCCGGAACAACAACGAAGAAACAGAGGATACGGCGGTAAACGCCGGATTCAGCGGCTCTAAACCCGGTCAGCGGAAGAAGCCATTCAAAGGTACTAGGGACGGTCCGTCCAACTTGGACAAGATACTGGATCGACCCTGCCAGATTCATGGCACCCCTGACAAGCCTGCCAACCATACCAATAGAAACTGCTGGGTTTTCAAACAGGCCGGTAAATTAAACATCGAACATAAGGGGAAAGAGCCTCCAAGCGAGGACGATGATGAGCATCGCCCACCGCACACCGGGGGACAGAAACAATTTCCCCCCGAGGTAAAAACGGTGAACATGATCTACGTCACCCACATCCCCAAGAGGGAGCGCAAACGCGCGTTACGGGACATCTACGCCATAGAGCCTGTCGCCCCAAAATTCAACCCATGGTCGGCTTGTCCGATCACCTTTGACCGCAGGGACCACCCAACCAGTATCCATCACGGAGGTTCGGCAGCCTGGTACTCGATCCTATCATTGACGGATACCATCTTACTAGAGTCCTTATGGACGGCGGTAGCAGCCTCAACTTGCTCTACCAGGATACTGTCCGTAAGATGGGTATCGACCCGTCAAGAATCAAACCTAGCAACACTACCTTTAAAGGAGTGATACCTGGCGTGGAGGCCCGCTGCACGGGCTCCTTAACATTGGAAGTCGTATTTGGCTCTCCAGATAACTTCTGAAGTGAAGACTTGATCTTTGACATCGTCCCTTTTCGCAGTGGTTATCATGCACTACTCGGACGAATGGCCTTCGCCCGCTTTATTGCGGTCCCGCACTATGCTTATCTGAAGCTCAAAATGCTTGGACCTCGTGGCGTCATCACAGTAAATGGGAATATGGAGCTCTCCCTCCGTACTGAGGAGCATACTGCGGCTCTAGCAGCTGAAGTACAGGGCGGCCTCATCAAGCCGGATAACCCATCGGTCATCAAGACCCACGACTCTGCTAAGCGACTCCGATCCGCACTACAACGCGATAGCCCGGTGGAGCCGAAGCTTAAATAACAGTTTAGCCTCCGCCGACCGCCCCATAAGGTTGCGGCATACATACCGCACGTACATAATTACGCACTTAAAATACCTTGGGCAGCGCCGGAGGCACACTGCGGAAAAGGTCCATAGTATGGTTTGACCCTATTCGGACCTCAACTTTTTTTCCCACTATAGGTTCGTTAAAAAACCTACCTCATCTACGGAGGCTCTTTTCCAGGTCCCTCTTTCTTACAGACGACCATCACCTCCTCCTCTTAAAGGATTTCACACCAAGGAGAAATGGCGCAGACGTGCGGCAGGGCACCATCGGGATCTTCAAACCACTACTTTTAGGCTCTACGTAAACCTTTTTCCTTGTGTAAAACTTTTTGGCATATAGCCTCGATGTTTATGGCATTATCTGTAATAATACCGCTCGAGGTACTCATCAGGGTATAAGGGAAGCAGTTGATCACCACTTTTGTTTGGCACTCATTTATTTTTGTCATCTGTATGCCCTCCCTACTTCAGACTGCCACACGTGCTTTAGTCCGACCTTAACACCGGGGGTTGTAATCGGTCCTGCACGTTTCAAAGTCCAAACACCTATAGGGTACTCTTCGGCGTCCCGGATATTGCATTATATGCATCAGCTCCGAATCATGTCTTTGGTCTATAGTTGGGTTGCCCGGCTCCTGTGCTTACCACCTTACGTTCCGCTCGTTCGGCTAAGGTAGTAAAGGGAGAACTACTGCGATTGTATTTCTGGTTCGTCCGGTCAAGTACCTCAGTAGAGAAAGCCGAAAACTGACTATCATGATAAGCGCGAGCTGGTCGACAATTCGGTGACTTAGTATTATACTACAAATCGTTAGCGATTTACTCCGTGTTATACGAGGGGCTGGTCTTCATCCAGCCGCGTGGAAAAGGCACCGTAGTCCGGGTAGCCGCACAGGCACCAGGGGCTAGTACTTAGCCCCATAGTCAAACTCCTATGGCTAAGTGAAAGTAATAAAGCCGCATAGTCCGATTGCCTAGTTCACCTCGCGGACACCTCCTTTACGGACCAAGACGTTGGATAAAGTGTGGTCACGCGTCACTACGAACACCCCCGTAGCATCTACGTGGGGGCCGAAGCCGACGACTGGCAACTTTCAGAAATAAACGGCCGCACAGGAGGAAAACATTGCTTGAAACAAAAAGGCGCAATAAATAGATATATTACAAGCATGGGTTCATAACATAGTTTTTACAACCCGAATACATCTACTCAAATACGACATCCTTAGAACATTGGCCCTCTACTATTCGGGCCCCTGCCAGGACATCGTCGAAATATCTCTCCGGCCTTCGATGATCTTTGCCTTCGGGCGGGCCTGCGGTCGCCACATCGGTGGCCTTCATCTTTGCCCATTGCATCTTAACGCGGGCGAAGGCCATCCGGGCACCTTCTATGCAGGCCGAATGCTTCACAGCATCAATCCGAGGCAGCGCGTCGACAAGCCGCTTCACCAAACCGAAGTAGCTACTGGGAATTGGTTCGGCGGGCCAAAGTTGGACTATTAGATCCTTCATGGCCAAACCGGACACCATATGTAGCTCTATTAGCTGCTTCATCTGGTCGTTCAGGAGCACCGGGTGCTCCGGTGCAAGAAACTGCGACCAGAACAGCTTCTCGGATGAGTTCCCCTCCTGGGCTCGGAAGAATTGTGCGGCATCACCAGCACTCCTTGGGAGATCCGTAAACGTGTCTGGGGAACTCCACACTCGAGTGAGCAAAGCATATCTTTGACCTCCAAAAATACTCTACAAAGGAAAGGCCTTACCAGCCGCTATCTGCCTCGCTTGACGGATCTCTTCGCGAGCACTCCGGGACTCGCTCCGTGCCTCTTTGGCATCATGGAGAGCCTTCGCAAGCTCGGACGACTGGGCTAAAGTCTTCTGCTCCAATGTCTCGCATTGGCTGATGGCATCCTTCAGCTCCTGCTCGACTTCGGCCACCCGAGCTTCATGTTGGCGGCAGGCAGCTTGTTCGGCTTCTAGTTCAGCAGCCGCTTTATCAGCGGCTACCTTGCTCGCCTAGGCTTCCTTCTTGGCCTGGGCGAGAGCGCCTTTGAGGGTCTCGACCTCGGCTGCACCAACTATGCTCATAATCAAAGCATCCTGTGAGTTAACCTCTCAACATACATATCACTTCTGACATGAAAATGAATTTTTTTTCATCATGCACATACCTTGTGTCTCATCGAACCGCTTGTTGATGCGGTCGAGCTCTTCATTGGCCGCTTCAAGCCTCCGATTTAGTTCGGAAACTTTTGCGGCCTGGGCGGTGGTCGCCAACAGGGAAGCCTGTTGCAACAGCAGAGTAGTATGATAACACGCCCGAGTACTATGTGGATCCTCTGTTCGGTTCTTTTCAAACCTAACAGAGCCTTAGGGGCTACTGTCTGTATACAGGTATATTCCTCTAAATGAAACAAAAATGTTTAGGACATTACGTCGCATACCTCAAAGCCTGTCAGTAGGTTGGTGAAGGCTTCGTTCAGTCCGCTTTTTGCAGACTGAACCTTTTCCATCACCGCACCCATGAAGGTGCGGTGCTCCTCCATGATGGAAGCACGTTGCAGTGCTTCCGCTAGAGCGTTTGGCGCCTCCGGATTAGCAGAGGTCGCTGACGGAGCTGATGCTCCTCCCCCCTCTTTTAAAGGGGGCAGCTCACCTGATCCCGGAGCCGCATTGGTCTCCAGAATGGTGTCCGGCTGGGGCCCGGATTGTTGGGGGTCCCCACCGTTGGTTGTCATAGGGGTCGCCTCCCCTATGTCTTCGGCGACCGAGGTATTAACCTCAGGCGCTTTTTCCACAGCCTCGCCCGCCCCTCCGTGGCCAGGAGAGGTCCTTCGGGATAACACCTCGGTGTCATCCATGGTGATAGGCGAGGAGGCTCGTGGCGGCGTCTCGCTCTCTACCATCTCGGGTGCCAGAGAGTTCCCCTCCGATAACGGAGTGTTCAGAAGCTCACGTGGAGGGCTGAAAGGCATACAACAAATGGCTTATATAATGGAAATAGGAAAACCGAAACGATGAACTGGTAAGTCTATGAATACTTACGATTCGGCCAGGGGCTTCGCCCTGGGAGGTTTTTTGGAGACTAGTTCGGAATCCGAGTCCGAACTGTCCGGGAGGGTCATCTTCCCTCTTTTGGGTGCCTCCCCCTTCGGGTCTTCGGAGGCCGCCCTCTTCTTTTTACTCCCCTTGTGAGGGGAATCGCTTTCCACTTCCTCCTCCTCTTCTTCCTCGTCTCTGTCACGGGAAGAGAGGGCTTCGGTCTCTCCGGATACTGTGTCCGCACGACCCTTATGGCGGGGGCCGCCCTTGGCCTCCTTGCCCTTCATCTTCTTGGCCTTCTTCTCCGGCGCCTGATACAGCACCGGGACCAGCATATCTGTTAGCTGGGGTGTGGCTGGGTTCTCAGGCAGCGGTGCCGGACAGTTGATCCGCTCCGCCTTTGCCATCCAGCCCTGTCCGGAAGGCAGGCAATATGACTTACATTATATTCAAAACTATTGACCGGATAAGTCTTCAGAAAGGTTATGCTCACCGGTGAGGCCGGGTTCTCGATGTCGAGTCCAATGTCCTCGGTCTTCTTCGGTCACGTTTTTTGGGCCTTGAAGAGCTGCTTCCAAATATCTTCGTGCGTTGTGCCAAAGAAGCGCTTTAGGGTCTGTGGCTCCTCCGGGTTGAACTCCCACATCTGAGAGGCCCGGAGTTGGCAAGGACGAGTGCGGCGGAAGAGCATCACCTGAATTACGTTTGTGAGACCGACGTTTTTGCCTATCATGTTGGTGATGCGTGTTTGCAGCATCTGCACCTCTACTTTGGGCCCCCAATCAAGGCCCTTGGCGGTCCAGGAGGTGAGCCTCGTTGGGGGTCCGGATCTGAAGTCAGGTGTGGCCGCCCAGTTGGCGTTGCGGGGTTCGGTGATGTAAAACCACTCTTGCTGCCACACCTTGACTGTCTCCACAAATGCCCCTTTGGGCCAGACGGTGTTGAGAAGCTTACTTACCATGGCCCCGCCGCAATCCGCATGCTGGCCATCAACCACCTTCGGCTTCAGATTGAAAACCTTAAGCCATAGGCCGAAGTGTGGTGGGATGCGGAGGAGAGCCTCGCACACGACGATGAACGTCGAGATGTGGAGGAAGGAATTTGGGGCTAGATCATGGAAATTTAGCCCGTAGTAGAACATGAGGCCCCGGACAAAGGGATGGAGGGGAAACCCTAGACCTCGGAGGAAATGGGGAATGAATACAACCCTCTCGCCGGGCTCCGGAGTGGGGATGACCTGATCCTCATCCGGGAGCCTATGCGCGATATCCGCAAATAGATATCCCGTGCTCCGAAGCTCCTTGATGTCCTTCTCAGTGATGGAGGAGGCCTCCCACTTGCCCTTGAAACTGGATCCAGCCATGGCTGGGGAGGGTGGTGGCGGTGGGAAAGATTGAAGTTTTGGGCGCTGGAGCTTGGAGATTGGGAGACAGAAGCTCGAGGAAGGAGTGGGGAAAAAGGAGGGATCTTTATCCTCTTATAGATGGTAAAAATACCAAACGTCCCCTTCTCAAGCCATAAACCTCGCCTGTTCCCAACGAAATCGTGCGTAAGGTGCGGTTGGATTACCCAAACCATATTAATGAGAATCCTGTAATGGGCGGGCATGATCCCTGTTTTGACAAGATGTGCCAATGAAGGCTAGACCTTGAAACACGAAACAGGAGGCATGAAAATGGTTCGAAATGTTAAAGAGTCAAGTGTGATGCTTCGCCGAAAAAGTTGTCAGTAAAAGACACTGTTCCTATTTTGACATCTTGCCTTCATGGCTAAGGGTTGTATTGATTATGCAGAGCCGGATACAGTTTCTTTATGTATGGAGCTAACTTAAAATTTTTGGGGGAAGGAACCCGCCTTGCAATGCCGAAGATAATCCGCGTGCCGAACTCATCGTCATCGAAGACTGGTTCAGGGGCTACTGAGGGAGTCCTGGATTAGGGGGTCCTCGGGTGTTCGGTCTATTCGATATGGGCCGGACTGATGGGCCGTGAAGATAAAGCAGAAGACTATCCCCCATGTCCGGGTAGGACTCCTATATGTGTGGACGGCAAGTTTGGTGTCCGGATGTATTATTTCCTTCTTCTGTAAACCGACTCTGTACAACCCTAGGCCCCTTCGGTGTGTATATAAACCGGAGGGTTTAGTCCGTAGTGCCAATCAGAATAATCATAGGCTAGACAGCTAGGGTTTAGCCATTACGATCTCGAGGTAGATCAACTCTTGTAACCCCTATACTAATTGAATATAATCAAGCAGGATGTAGGGTTTTACCTCCATTAAGAGGGCCCGAACCTGGGTATACATCATGTCCCTATTGTCCATTGTTACCATCGATCCTCAGACACGCAGCTTGGGACCCCCTACCCGAGATCTGCCGGTTTTGACACCGACATCCGCCACCCACATTAATGACACACGGCTGCCGATGAACCTACTCCAGCACTAGCCATTCGTCCGTCTGCCGCGGCTCATTGGCATTCGCCCGCTATATTAACTTCAGCCCCAGCCATAGCCACAGACCCACAGTCATTCTCCTCCGGTCCCTTCCTTCTGTCGGCACCACTCCAACCATGGCCTCCTCGCTCTCCAAAGCTCTCTTGGACGTACTGTCGCTGGAGCAGACGAAGGACATCGCAGGCTTCGCTCTGGGCGCGCTCCAAAGCTCTGTTGGATGTACTGTCGCAGGAGCAGACGAAGGACATCGCCGGCTCCCCCCGGCCGCCCTCCGCCGCCACGACCACAAAGCCGGCACGCGTCTGCAGGCGCAGCTGGCAGTGAGGAAGAGTAGTACATGGTAGATCACCGCCGCTCTGGTCCCAGGAAGGCCACCGCTCCTCCACTCCGTCGACGCCAAGCTTGCTGGGGTAAACATCGACGGCCGATTAGCTGCTTGACAGCGACGTGGAGGCGGAAATCTTCAGAACCTTGTGCTCCGGAGGAGGAGGTTATGGAGGCAGAGCTGGACAAAGCCGAGGCGGATGAGGAGGGCCAGACATGGTGGTCGGGCACCGGCGATCGTTTAGATTAGGTTTACAGTAAGTTTTAGTACGGTTTGTGCAAGAAATGTAATGAATTCCGTCCGGTTTATAGGAAAAGTTTTTGAAATGTAATGAATTTCATCCGGTTAATATGAAATTTGCTTTGTCTTGCATTTTCACTGACATGTGGGACTACAATTGAATAAACCGTCGATAGCCGAAATCTAATCGCTCTGCGGGCGTCGGCTGAGAAGAGAGAGACGGGGAGGGAGAAGAGATCGCCCGCCCGCCGCGCACGGACTCCAAGAAATAGGGTGATAATGTGAGGTGGCCATGCGGGAGTCCGGACCGCTCCCAAGCCCGCTTATGACCGCCCAGGCCCACCAGAAAACCCCTCCCCCCTCCCGCGCACGCTCCCCCCAGGCGCCAGCTGCCCGCATTCAGAGCAAGTACAATACAAGGCTATAAGGCCGCTTATGTGGAGGAGAGAGGCATTGAAAAAGTGAAGGAGTGGGCTCTAATGCAAGAGCCCATCTCTACACGTTCTCCTAGGTACAAAAAAACATTCGCGTCTAAAAAAAGAAGGTAAAAAATATTTGAGAGGAAATAGATAGAGAGAAAGTGAGAAAAAGTTGTAACCTTATAGCCAACCTTATAGTCAACACTATAGTACACCAGGAAGGAGGGAGTTGTGAACATGCGAAGTTCACTGGGCTGCCGTGTTTCACACTCCTCCGTCGTAACAGTGGAGACAATAGTTTTCATAAAAAATAAACAATGAATACTCCTTGCTCGTCCTCGATATCGGAAAGAATACTTTCATTCGCCGACATGTGGGACGTCGTCCATCCTGGTCCACTTGCCATGCACAAAGTACTACAGGGGAGAGTTACCCCGGTCGTAGCACCACAGTAATAAATGACTAATGAGCCATCAAATCACAAGCCCAAGCTTTCCCACTGTAAGTTGCTCGGACGAAGGAACCATCATGACTTTGTTGAATCCGCTTCTTCAAGAAAACTTACTGTACCTGCAATACTGCTACCACACGCGAAGACTGGACGCCACTATAGCACGTCATATCACTGAAACCCACTAGGCCAAACTAGCCCGCCTAGGATTTGTATGTCTCTGTACTACTATGATTTTGTAGCACACGTATCCTTTGTCAATCTAACAACTAGAAAGAAATAGAGGGCCTTTCTCTCTATCTAGATCTCTCTCCATCCCACAACCCCTATAGCACACGTACACACTCTCTGTGGCCACTCCGAAAGTACGATGTCACTACACATTCACGCTTCCAGCAAAAAAATTACACATTCACGCATGTTACAACTACGTGCCAATTTTGTTCTGAATGTTGGCTATTAATGTGAATGTATCCGTGAACCAACTCTTTGAGTTTGTTGTGAATTAACTTATAATTGTGGACTATTGTCTGATCGATCGCTAAGCCTACAATTTTAGGAGCTTGGGCTATTGGCCGATCGACGACCAGACCTATAAGCGTACCACGAGCTCATCAGCCCCAACATTTCTCTTCGGTGAGTGTTTGCAAGTACACTATAGCTCGCACAGTAGCTAGCCTACTAACACCAAGAATCATCAAACAAGCCCTGCTGATATGATAAACAGTTCAAACTTACATCTAAGCATGCCATATATTACATCAAAAGCTGGTGAGGATACATCTGTTTCCATAACTCGGAGAGGGTTCGCATGATTCACTATCAAACAAAAGTGGCAAGTACCGCCCACACAAGACAGTGCAGTAGCCCTAAGATGGTTTGATAACACGCATCGTTTTGGTAATTAAACACAATGCAAACTACGTTGAAGGATTAGCGTGACCAACTATTCCTTGTCATTGATCTCTGGGGCAATGTCCACAGCACGGACAGCGGCATGGGAATCGATGCCTGGGGCGATGTCCACAGGACGGACCGTGGCATGGGAATTGATCTCTGGGGCAATGTCCACAGGACGGACCGCGGCATCGGAATCGATCTCTGGGGCGATGTCCACAGGACGGACCGTGACATCGGAATCGATCTCTGGGGCGATGTCCACAATACGGACCGCAACATCGGAATCATCAAGGACATGCACCGGCACCTGCACAACCCTAATATATTAGCAAGCACATTGCAAATAATCAAAAACCACAACTATGGTAAGCCATTTATTTACCTTGTGCAGCTCACCGGGGGATCCCATCCCTCCGAGGGCCATCTCCTCGATGGGGGGCCATCGCCTTGCCAGGGAAATACTGCTTCTCAATGATGACTATCTCCTCAAACTCGGCCTTGAGCCTCTCATAGGTGGCCATTAGAGTTTCTGGGGTAGGCACGGTGGGGCCCTTCCTGTCCTTCCAGCTTTCATGATTGAGGAGTTCGTCTGCCAACGTCATCAACTCTTTGGCCAGTGCTTGTTTCTTGGAGTTCTTCGTCTCCATGGGTTGGCCCGCTAACATGGCCAACTCGTTGGCCGGTGCTCACTTCCTGGAGATCTCTGTCTCGAGTGGGTTGTTCGCTGGCAACTCTTTACCTAGTGCTCCAGGATCCATCAATAAACTGACAAACAAAAAGCAATTGAAAGGAAACCACAATCGCAATGAAAACAGGAAAAGAATAGGCAGTGAGAATCGGTCGGTGCTTCGCAAAAAGAAGATTCTTGGAATGAAAATGTAGTAGCATCACTGATTCGCCCACCTTTCCTTCGTCTATACAGAAGAAAAATGGCAGAAGTGAGTAGCCTGGAGTGAGGTTTTCTTCAAGATAGGGGAGAAAGGGCTTCAACGAGCGTTCTAGTGAAATGATGGCTGCTTCGTCCCGGCCAACTTCGAGGCCACTTTACCACTTCTGGTAAAGGTGTGGGTTTTGTGATATGACGGGTCATGACGGCCACACCGGGGTGACTGGTGAGTCTCGACTATAGCACCTCACTCTGATTTGGTGGATGGCACACGGGCCCGGATGCTTGATGTCCCACATGTAATAGAGTGGCTAGTCATAGAGTTTGGATGGCAGACGAGGAGCTGGCAATAGTAGTACTACCTCCGTCCTGGTTTATTGGTCCCTATGATAATCTTTGCCAAATTTTGACTATAAATTTAACTAACCAAATGTTCATGCATGTCATAAAAAATTACATCATTGAAAACTATGTTCAAATATGAATCCAAAGATATAATTTTTGTTAACATGCACTAACATTTTGTCAGTTATATCTTCGGTCAAAATTGAGCACAAATTACAAAGGGGACCAATAAAGATTGTACTCTCACATTTTGTTTTGAGGATACTCCCACATAGAAAATATAAATAATAATGCATGTTGGTGCAGCCCACGTTTCCGATAATTGGAGCCGTGGACTTGTTCACAATTTTTACGAGGCGGTGGTTGTTCACTTAATGGAGGGTCTAGGACCAGACTTGAACGATACAAAGTGCGACCTGGCACACCGTTAATGAGCCCTCGATAGTTCGGCTTGTTATCCTCGTGGTCGCTTCTTAATGAAGAAAGACAATCCTCAATTTCTTAAGGAGCTTAATGAAACAGCTAATGAGTTTCACGCTAAGTTCGTTAGTAACAACACAACACATGTTTCATCTTACGTGATTTTTTTAACGAGCTTCGAACGAACCGAGCCGAGCAGGGTTTTTTGCTCGTTAATCCTTCGGAGCTTAACGGGCCAAACCTTAATGACCACGAGCTTAACGAGCATGAACTTAACAAGCCGAGCAGCTCGTTAATCCACCCCTACACACCACTTAGAATAAGCGGGTAGCTATCTGAAAAAACAATCAACAACTAAAAAAACAGCGACCTGGCACATACACAATTTTAAACGATTGTTTTGATAGAGTGAAAAAAGAAAACTACCCCACTATTTGTATATACTCTATATATATATAGGCAGGAGCCTCCGCGCTTCCTTGCTAGGGTTGCTCTATTTACAAACTCTCATCCTCTCCAGATCTAAACAAGATAGCGGTGGTCACACTGCTTTTCTATCCTCACCGCTGGTTACAGATCTTAACGCATCCCCTCCACCGGGGAACGGGAGGAGGGGCAGCATTTAGGCCGTCGTTGACGGCGAGGGAGGAAACCCACTCTCGGCCGCACCGTTATCTCTGGCCGAGTGCTGGCGTTGGAGGTCCTCCAATCCCTTGGTCACTTCCGTAGTGTCGGCGGATCCGGCCTCCCACCCCCCACTTAGCCACACCCCGACGACCTTCAGGTATATCTTACTTCAAAACTGACCTAGCTCTACTTCCCCAGCTCGCTACGTCGCTGCATGCGCATCATTTTCTACCTCTCAGCCCCCCACGCAGCTAGGCGCGATCGGATTGTCCAACGCCACCTATTTTTTCTGTTGTTAGAGGTAAAGCTACTTCATGGAGTCGAATCTTGTAGTACTTCGTTCAAACAGGATAGAAAGGGGAAAACATGTAGTATGTACATAGGACTTGGTAAAAACACGAAAGAAAGGGGCTGAAAGTAGTACAGACTGGCCATCCAACCGGTCTCTTGGTCGAAAACGGAAATAAAGGTGAAATGCTTTACACACTAGTATGGCTAGGACTAGATTTGCTATCCACACATATGAATAGGTGGCTAAAGTGAACAAAGATGAGACCAACCCAGATATGTTGCTTAGATGTTTGTTTCTCGGGGCAACAAACTCTGAATCACCACTTTATGCCCCATTTTAGGTACATGGAGCTGGACTGCTGGTGCACCCACTGTCCCGTGTCCTTAGAGCAACTTATTTAGCTGTTCTTAATCTAATGCCCTTGGTAAAATGAAGCCATTCCACTATTACAAGTCATCACAAGTTTAACCAATTGTTTTTGCCAGTAATTGTTTGAGACTCTGACTATTTCCTTTGTAGCTTTTTGTGCAACAGGAATATACATTTCACCTCGATGCTATTGCGACCTTTTGGTGCACTGCACAAAAATCACTTCTTTTTAACTGGAATATCACACCGGAACCGTTGGTTGATTTCAGTAGAACTGCACAAATGGAGATCTGTGTTCCAATCTTCATCCTCCATATTGGCACCCTAACCTTCCCTTAGGTAAGAATGATATTTAATGCATGTGTTCACCTCTATTTTGCAACTGCCATGAGAAAATAATGCTATTGTTTACTAGTAGACTTGTACTCCCTCACTAAAAAAACAAATCTAACATTGAAGGCCAATCATGTACTTGGTTTCACCAATTGGTGAGGAGAAAGAGAAACAAACCAAGAAGGGGAAGACAAAGAAGAAGAAGAAGAAGCAGAAGAAGTAAATGAAGAAGGATCACACGCTGGTACTGTCCTATTTTATCCTGACATCTTGCTAGTGGTATTGTATTGCTGTGTTGCTACTAGTATTAATTTACTTGAAGAAATGCACTTGTAGTACATAGCAGAGTAGTACTTGTCTTGACGACACATCATACTAATTAACTAGATTCTGGATGCATGTGTGACCCAGCCCTACACGATCAACAGTGCCAAGGTGATCTTCCTGACGCCGAGGCCTCAGTCGAGGCCATTCAAGGGCTCTAGCAACATCTGCCTCACATGTGAGACGATCCTCCAGGAGCCCTTCCACTTTTGCTGCCTCTCCTGCAAGGTCATTAATCAATTAGGAGTATTAAGCAGCACTAATTAATCGCTGCCTAATTGTCCTATCGGAATAAAACAAATCTTTAGTAGCACCTCATGCTGAATCATGTACGTGTGTGTGTGTGTGTGCAGGTGGACCAAGTGGTGGTGGAGCCTGGAGGGGATCTTGGCAGTGTCATGAGATAGTAATGCTATTGTTTTGCATCTCAATTTATTGCCACTGGTTCAATGAGCCAATGTTTTGCTATTGTATTGTCATCATGCTTTGATGCTATTGTTAAAGTAATATGCTATTGTCTTTCTATCCTTCCTTACTAAGCTAATGAAGGTTTCACCTTGTTCCTACTTGTGCAAACAGGGATCATGTTGTGTCATTCATAAATTTTAGTGGAACTGCACAAGAGGATACAATGAACTGTATCCTAGCCAGTGCTTTAACTCTGCTAGAAGTTCTTGATAATCTCTCAATATAATCTCAGCACTGGTAAACAAGAGTGATGTCAACCGTACATTGAAAGTGCAAAAAAATATGTACTATTGAATGATTCAAGTCAGTGCTTTAAATTCTCTTCTGGGACTAGTTGAATAAGCTTCCTTGCTCAGGTTGGTACCGACCTAAGGCCTTCATCTAGATTAGTGTGTTGTCATCTCTATTTGTATCGTGCTACTGTTTTGCTACTGTCATGAGAAAGTCCTTTATCTTTGCACGTTAAATCTTTGCAAGCTATGATACATGGCAATGCTTTGAGTGTTGAGCTAATTGGCACTGATAATATAAACTAATACCTCTCTTTAAGCAAGGCTACTATGTTGCTAACTTTACCCATTAGGATAATGAGGATGCTTCTATTTGTTAGTGTATGTTTCATCAACTAGTGCCACTATTACAGTAATCTCACTTTCTCAATATATGTGCCAACAGGGATGCTCGATTTCAGTTGAATAGCACAAAAACTTTGGGTGGTTCATTGCCTCGACTGCATCATTCCTTTCCTGTCAGTGGCTTATCTCAGTTTCCAGTCAAAGGAAGCACTAATTGATATGCTTCCTCACACAGGTTGGTACCGGTCTTCATCCTGATTATTGTGCTTGTCATATCTAATGGCAATTTTGTATTGTGCTACTGTTGGCTGATTTCATAAAGTAGTAACTTGTGAGCCTAAACTCGCAGGCAAATTGTTACATTGGCCGATTTCAGTAGAACTGCACAAAAAGATCAGATGGACAGATACTTATGTTGCTGCTTTGTACTCGCAATTTCACTCAGACAAGCATCGATATTGACAAGAAGAAGTGCCTGAGTGAACGCCAACAATATTGCTTGGTGCATAGCCCTGAAAAACGCAGTCCAGTCTTTGGTCCCAACCTGCGCTTTTCGGTTATCGGCTCGTATGCTGGTAGCGAACTGTATGCCATGGAGTCTAAAGATTCCAGACAAGTTGGTAGACGCATATATTCATATGGCACTTAACCAGTCTGCATGTCTGTGATGCTCCATTTCAATTGAACTACACAAAAACTTTAGGTGGTTCATTTTGTCGACAGCCTCGTTTGTTGTCTGCAATGTAGATTTTTGGCGAGATACAGGACAAAGATGGGCCAGTAAATTAGTTGGATGAAAGTAGTGGACAAGTTGCTCAAACCTCTCGCAGCATCAAGGCCACTATCATGAGGATAAAACTACAAGCAAAGTTTAGATAGTCTGTGTTGCCTCTTATGTACTCGAAAGTTTGCTCAGACAAGAATTAATTTTACCAAGAAGTACCACCGAGTGAAAGTAGTTGGATGAAAGTAGTGGCCAAGTTGCTCAAACTTCTCGCAGCATCAAGGCCACAATCATGAGGATAAACCTACAAGCAAAGTTCAGATGGTCTCTGTTGCATCTTATGTACTCGAAAGTTTGCTCAGACAAGCATTAATTTTAGCAAGAAGTACCACCGAGTGAACATCACTTTCCCGTCTGTACCGTAGGTGATTAATGTGTGTCGATGGATGATATTGGTTGTGTTCTCTCAATCATGTGGATGCGTAAACATGCTGAACTTGTGTATATCTGAATCTTTTGTGAATGTTAGCTATGAATATTGGCTTGTGATCTATGTATGAATCATTTGGATGCATAGGCATGCTGAACTTGTCTATACATGATTTTTTTGAGTTGTTGATTGCCAATGTTGGCTATGAATATGAATGTATCCTGTGAACTTGAGTTTGACCTGAATGTTTACCTTTTCTGTTGTACTTGTGTGTGAATAGTTAGAATGTACTAGCAAGATGCCCATGCATTGCAAGGAACATCAAGATGCATTTGTATGAGTAGTTTATCTTGTGGGAGAAAAGGATGAACGAGGGGAGGCCTTATTTGCAAATGTGGAGAGGGGTGTGGGTATCTTTTTGCAAAATTGCCATAGTTTCCTTCCTATCCGTCAGATATAAATCGGACGGCCTATATTGCAGGATGGCAGGCACACCATCATCACCAACTCTGTTTTTTATAAGAGTAGAGATACTGTGGGATTGTGACGTGTGAGTGCCACACGGCACACCTTCGTTCCGAGAAGAATGGTACCTGCTTGTTAGGGTAGCAACGGCGCGTGAGCTCCTTTTTTATCTTTTTGCTCAGTCTCCCCCCTTCCCGCTCAACCCCCGCCATAATGTTTTCGGCCGAAAAAACAAACATAATAATGCATTGTTTTTGGGCCTTGATGAAAAATCAAGTGCTGCTTTCTGTAGGTTGGCCCACCCAGCAAATGGGTTGCTGGTCCGCCATGGACTGGGAGGCTAAAAATACAAGTTGTATCATGCAGAGGCAAGTAAAAAAGTATGCCATCGAGAGCCATCCACTGAAAAGAATAATTCGTGTCTGATGTGCTTCTTCAATCTTCCCTCTGGTTGTTCTCCCACCGCCCAAACCAGCAGCGCGACCGGACTGCCTGCTTCCGCTCAGGGGCCGGCGGCGCTGCCTCGCGTCATGCCCCCCGCCCCCTCTTAAATCCACGGGTTTGTCAGCCTAGTCAATAAATGATTTTTTTACAACGAAGACTGTCATCGGGGAGCTGTTTTTCAGGGGTATCGAGGATCTGGCAGTAGCAGGTATCATATTTTTCAGAGGGCAAACTAGTATCAGGTCGGGCTAGGTTATGTTATTTTAACATGCGCAGCCCAGGACATAGCGAGACCATGGTTTCAACTTAATTTTTTGAGGTCCATCATGTACGTACCGACGTATGGGCCTCCCAGCCTAGGTTTTATTTTTTCTTAAACATCGGCAGCTCAATCTATCTTTTTATAACAAAACGCATATCTTTGTTCTATTTTTCTATATATAAGAATAAGAATGTCGGGTCCAATTTATGTTTTCCTTTCTAACCACATTATATATATATATATATATATTATTATTATTATTATTGTATATTTAATTGAAACTTATATATACATTATAAAAACATCCCACGTCTTATCAACTTATAAAAATAAATGTTTAACAGAAGTTTGCAAGGGAAATCGTGGTTAAGGCAACGAAAATCCTGGTGATTGCTCACAAAAGTTGCGAAGATTTAAGGACCGATGTAATAATAACGCGCTCATTTTTCCTTTGAGCAATAACTCGCTAATTAGCTAATTTTATATATAATAAAATGTCCACCTCCCGTTTATTTTTTGATACTAATTGCACCGTCTAACCTATCAATTTATTTACAACAAGCCCAGCAAATCCGTGTATTTCAAGAAAGCGCAAATCTACTGTGATTTCTTAGAAAAAAATTAAATGGGCCGCATTGACGCTACATTATTTGTTCACCCAGCCCAGCAAATTGACTGTAAATTGTAGAAAATATGGGTTAAATATGTTTCTCTCTAAAAAAAGGGTTAAATATGTTCTGCATTTTTGCAGGCTGACATGTGGGCCAATAGGTCGAAGCCTACGCAAGGCGTTCTCAACTTAGTCAACAAATGATTCTGACATCCACAACCATTGGATTTATATCGAACGGCTGGCATGCATCTTCAATCTCTCGTCTTCTTCCTCCAGCGTCGCCGGGACCGCCTGCTCCGGCCTCCGGCGGCTAGTGGCTCTGCTTAGCATGCATTGCTGCGAAGTGCTACCCCACCGCCGGCCAGGCTATCCTCCAGCCCTGCACACCTCCTGTTATTCTCCACCAACTGCAGCCCCATGCCGCACCAGAGGCAGTTAACCCTCGTACTCCTCTCCATCTGTGACTCCACGGCCGCGTCTTCCCATCTCCGGCTCATTCCCGTCTGGGGCCTCGCCGTCGTCCACCGCCTTGGCGCGCTCGGCACTACGTAGTCAACGTGGCAACAAACGAGAGTCATCGAAGGAGTACTGTACGTGGAGAGGCTGACAGTGGGGACACTCCTGTTCATGGACGCACGCATGCAACTGGCTCCTTATTAGGCTAGAAAAATATTATTCCTCCCCCTGACAGGTTGGACCCACCAGCTACATCTTCGCATGCAAGCAAGTGCGTCCTTATTACGCGGAAAAAATGTTTTCTCTCCCGAACGGCTGGGACCGAACAGCTAAATCTTCGCACGCAAGGAAGTGCCTCCTTATTATGGGCAAAAAATTATTCCTCCCCCTGACAGCTAGGACCCACCAGCTAGATATTCTCACGCAAGGAGTCTCACATGTGGGCCATTAGGTCGCCTACGGAAGGCGTTGTCAAAATAGTCAAGAAAGTGATTCTGACATCTGTAGTCATTGGATATACATCCAACGGCCGTCGGCATGCATCTTCAATCTCTCATCTTCTTCCTCCAGCGCCGGCAGACCTCCTGCTCCCGCCTCCGGCGGCCCGCGGTGCTGCTTCGCACGCCTCGCTGCGAAGCGCTACTCCATCACCGGCCAGGACATCCCTCCACCCCTCCACCCCTCCTGTTATTCTCCGCCGACTGCAGCCCCAGGCCGCACTAAACCAGTCTCGTACGTCGTACTCCTCTCAGGCTGCGACTCCACTGCCGCATCTTCCCCATCTCCGGGTTCTTCCCGTCCGGGGCCTCGCCGTCGTCCACCACCTTGGTGCGCTCGACACGGCGTGGTCAACATGGTGAACAAACGAGATTCATCGGAAGAGGACTATACGTGGAGAGGCTGACAGTGGGGACGCACCAGGTCCATGGATGCACATGTGCAACCGCCTCCTTATTACACGAAAATAAAATTATTCCTTCCCCTAAAAGCTGGGACCCACCATGTATATCTTCGCAAGGAAGGAAGTGCCTCCTTATTCCTGCCCCTGACAGCTGGGACCTACCAACAACATCTTTGCACACAAGGAAGTGCCTCCTTATTACGGGAAAAAAAATATGATACCGCCCGTGACCACTGGGACCCGCCAGCTATATATTCGCATGCAAGGAAGTGCCTCCTTATCCTCCCTAACAGCTGGGACCCACCCGGTCAAAGCATACGTAGCGTTGTTTGTGTACATACCGGTCGATCGGTCTGTCTGCCACGATGAACCGTGGCCGAGTAAGGAGCGGTAGCAGTTCAGGCAGTCCCGTCTAAATCATGTACACATACAACAGCTACGCTGCAAAAAAGACGGCCACGTACGTACATATGGGCGTGATCTCGAACGCGTACAACGATGGCGTCCTATTCATCGGCAGCCAACCAGCTAGGTCGGAATGGAGGAAACAACATCGTGTTCATCGGGAGGCAACCGACTGGGTCAGAATATGGCCTGTTCATCGGGAGCCAACCGGCTTGGACGGAATAGCCGAAACGAGGTCTGGCGTACCGCAGAACGGAGGAAACGGCCTTCTGTTCGACCACCTACGGTCGAAACGGGGTCCTGTTCATCGGGAAGGGTCTGGCGTACCGCAAAACGGAGGAAACGGCCTTCTGTTCGAGTGCCTGCGGTCAAAACGGGGTGTTGTTGATCAGGAGGGGTGTGGCGTACCGCAAAACGAAGGAAACGGACTTGTGTTGGAGCGCCTACGATCAAAATGGGGTCTTGTTCATCGGGATGGGTGTGGCGTACCGCAAAATGGGACTCCACGGGATATTGTTCATCCAGTGTCTACTGCCTCGCTCCAGCCTCCACGGGCTACTGTTCATCCACCGTCGACTTCCTCCAGCCTCCACCTGCTACTGTTCATACACCACGTCTTCCTCTTTGCCTCCACAAGCTATTGTTCATCGATGGGCTACTGTTCATCCGGCCTCCACCGGCTACTGTTCAACCAGCCCTCCATGGGGTCCTATTCATCCACCCCACCTCCTCGATCGGGGTCCTGTTCATCCAGCGGCAATGGCCTCTACTACCACAAGGTCCTGTTCATCCAGCCCCCACGGGGAACTGTTCATCCAACCCCCAACAATGGTCACTGTTCATCAAGAGGCAGCAGGTTTGATCGGCTTCAGTTAGCAGCAGTAGCGAAGGAATTGCTCGGGTTCAGTTAACAGCCAAGGGATCGATCGCTCGGGTTCAGTAACGTAGCTAGTGCAATCACTCGGGTTCAGTAAGCGAACGCCTCGCTCGGGTTCAGTTAGAGCCCAACGCCTCGCACACACGCGCGTACGTGTATGAGAGAAACGCGCAAACCTCTGTGCATCGCTCGGCCCCGACCACCCACGTAACCGGGAACTCCCTGATATTTTCCTCGCCCTCGCTTCTGCCATGATTTTTTTTCCATCATGGGCGGCCCAAAGAATGTCATGCAGGTGCGTCCTCGGCCCGCCCAGGATGAAAAGCCCATTTTCTGTCATGATTTTTTGTCATAGAAGTAGGAGCCCACTACATCTATGATGATACGTGCTTTTGTCACAATTATCGTCATAGAAGTGTCATAAGCATGACAAGAAAAAAATTCGTTCGGCCCAAAATGTCACGGATGTGTCTTTTTTTTGTAGTGTTGAGTGGATGACAGGAGATGTTCACCATGAAGCCAAAGCTCTAGATTTCATCGAGCTTACTTCCGTGCCCACTCCTGGTGATCTTTATGAGCCAAGTTGTCAGCTGTATGAGAAGGAACTTGAAAGCATCTTCCAGAAGCCAGAGCCAAACATGAGTCAAATGCTAAGCATGATGAAGCCATTGCCTGCAGATGTTGAGTACCCAACACATTTCTTAGTCAATGACCTCGAGTATTTGCCTCGCACCATCTACCACATTGTGCGGCATACTCTGTGGCTAATCAAAGGGCACTCTCCTCATGCGAAGATTGAAGGCACCATGAAGACATTGGTCTTCTACATTCTCAATGGCATCTACTTCAACACTCATGACTTCTTCATCAGGCAGTTGGCAGCTTCAGGCATTGATCTATTTGGCCAGAAATTCTATGCACCATGGATAACGTGGTTGATTAAGCTTTGTTCTTCAATTAACTATCGAGCTTCAGCGCGCAATCATGTTGTCTTCTTGCCTGAAGTAGATATGACTCATGAAGCCATCTATCCAGAACCTGCCAAGGAACCCTTTCATGAAGACCATGCTACCTTCCAAAGCTTCTCAGCACCTCTTGAAGCCATTCATGTGCCCAATCCCACAACTACTGCTGCTGGTCCCCTTGTCGGTCAGCTTAGGTTGCCTCATCGTGCTAACACGGATGCAACTGCCAGCACAGTACCTCAAAGGCCTCAGAAGCGTGCTCGTGTCCTAAATGACAGAGAACTTCTAGTTTCTCTCCATCAAAAGCAGGATAGGCATCATGACTGGATGAAGCGTCGGATGCAAAGTCTTCTTGTGGATGTCAATCGCTTTGCACCTCTCCACCAAGAACTCATTTGTTGCACATGAAGCCTGTCGGCATGCCTGGAAGAGCCTCACTCTGCTCTGTTCTGAAGATGAACTCACTACAGATGGCTTCACTGAAAGATTCAAGTTTGACTCCAGGCCTCCGCAATCAGCAAGTTGGCATCCTACACCATCCATTGAAGACTCTGACTACTCATCATCGGCTCCAACTATTGTTGATCGAGTCATTGATGAAGAGGACGACGCCACTTCACCAGCTATGGCTTCACTGCATCAAGATGCTGAATCAGGCCCAACGGCACAGCCAAACTCCACTGTCGACCCGGCTGCCCCAACATCTTCACCAACACCTCCAGGGAACGCTTAGACACCCTATGTCTTCACTCCTTTTTGGTCATTCGATGACAAAAGGGGGAGAAGCATATGGGTCGATAGTTTTCAAGCGGGTTCATATGGGTCGGGTGCTATATTTTGTTAAGTTTTGCAACTCTCGTTCTTGAACTATTGGCTTTTGAGTTGTAACACTTAAGTCCAGATGGGACGTCTGCTACATTTTTCTGCTGTTTTTAACTGCGTGGTTGAATTCCTATCTTATGCGCATGAAATCATTCTGCAGACGCCCATTTTTCATTATGCATGTCATTATCTTCAATATATTTTTGTATGCATGATGATTTGACTTCATGAATAGAAGGAGATCTCCACAAAGCAAAACCTGCAATGTGCATTTGCATTCAAAGGCAAATTACTTATATGCACATCTTCAGGGGGAGCCCTTTCAACTTCATGAAGTCAATGACCACGTACCTTAACTTTCACATATTTTTATCCCCATTGAAAACTTCAACCAGTTTGTCATCAATCACCAAAAAGGGGGAGATTGTAAGTGCATCTAGTGCCACCCCTAGTTGGTTTTGGAGTATTGACATCAAACGTGGTTGAGGGACTAATGTATTTGTGAGATTCACAGGAGAACACAGGTAGAAGTCCCTCATTGATTCGGTATCAGAGATGACCCCTAAAAATGTATGAAGACAATGGTGGTTCGTGAAGACATTCACGTCAAAGATAATGACGTGTGAAGACATTCACTTGAAGACAATGGAGTGGGAATACATAGTTTCTTTCGTAGTTTCATTTTCTTGTTTCTTGAGTCATAGGAACCACCGAACTGTCAAGTGGGATCCAAGTGAACAAAGTCAGAAAACTGATGTGATACTCAACCCAAATCCTATGTCTTCGAGTGAAGACAATGAGAGAAAATCTTATCCAGAGTTGGATGAGTTAGCTTTGCATGTAGCCCAAGTCAAGCTGTCGCGTGTGTTTGAAATCCGACCGTTGGACACGTGTCGGTTCCTTAGTGACCCAGGGTAATATCGGACATATCATGTCGGGTTGCCTCCAGGCTATAAATAGCCCACCCCCTACACCATAAATTGGTGGTTGCTCAGAGTTAGTGCGCGGCTTTTGTCGTTTGAGAGCAACCCACCTCCAAAGCCTTTGAGAGAGAATCCTTGCGAGGACAAAACCCAAAACACACAAATCCCAAAGAGTGTTGGCATCACTGAAGTCTTTCTGTCCACGTGATCTGAAGACTTTTACACTTGAAGACTGTGTATCTTCCAGTCGGTTAGGCGTTGCGTTCTGAGGATCCAAGAGTCATTGTGGATCGCCGGTGAACGAAGTCTGTGAAGGTTTGGAAGTCTACCTTGAAGACTTACCTGAGTGATTGGGCGAGGACTAAGTGACCTTAGCTCAAGGGGAATAAGGTGAAGACGCGGTCTTCCGAGTTCAATCTCAGCCTCCCTAACCAGACGTACAGTTGTCATAGTAGCTGGAACTGGTCTACCAAATCCTTGTCCTCGTCTAGCAACTGATTCTATCACTTTGCCCTTTACTTATTGTTTAGCTTCGTGAAGTCATTGCTTGCTTGCTCTGTTTGACTTCACTGTGTGAAGACATTCTCCTTGTTTGCATATTTGGCTTCATACTGTCTTCCTATTCTGATCCACTCTACATAGCTGTTATCTGTCTTTGCATTTACTCTGTACTATCTCCTCGACTATGGCATGGCTGTTGTAGTTTATCTTCCGCTGCATACTATTTAGGTTACATTTGGTTGTCTGTCTTCAAAGACATTGCCTGTCTTGAAGACTTTCATAAAAATGGCCTATTCAACCCCCCCTCTAGTCGATAACTAGCACTTTCAGGATGCAATGCTAATTTGAAGTGGACCTGTTTACATGCCATGACGTTTTCAATTCCTTAAATTTCCAATTTGTAGGCACCAAACACCAACTAGCGTATGATTTGTATTGAAAATGGATATCGTGTGGACGCCAAATAAAAAGAAGGGAGCCACAAAAAGAAGTCCCTTAAAAGGAAGGGCGTCTTTTGCCTGAAACTTTTACAAACAAAGATGCATATCATGTGGACTAAATTCCAAGGGGTTAACAAGATGTCACATCTTGCCCAGATTACAGGGGTACAAACTTGCTCAACAGCCCATCACATTTGGAGGTCTCTAAATTAATTTATTTTAATTTACTTTAACTACATAGTAAAGAACTAGTAAAGAGATGACAACTATTGTAAGTGCCACCATGTATCTGTTTTTCTCCTCTGCCTTGACTTCAAGTCTTTGTATGATTCTTGCTTTCTCCTCTCCATCCATTTGCAGCTCCTCTATCACAAGATCAAATATGGCCAGATCAGTCTCTAGTTTCAACTTATCATTGCGAGCAATTCTCCTTTCTTTCGCAATTGTACGCTTCAGCTGAACAATCAATCTGTTTTTACTGGCTAATTCAACACCCAAATTAGCCACCACCTCCTCCAATGCCATCTTCTCTCTACCCCACTAGATTGACTCATCTGGGTATGCAATATACCAAGGATCATCAGCATGCCTGTTAAACTGTAATAATCCATCCAAAAGTAAATTAACACTACAAATTAAATAAGGGATTATTTAGATATGACATGAGCACTAACTACCTGAACCTCCTCTGAATCTGGTGTAGGTGAGCGTGGCCAAGACATGATCGAATCACCACCCTCACCGGTGTAACCGCTACGGCCGAACATTTAACGTGACGGCGCACCTGAAGTTAGGCGTTCAGATGAGATTAAGGGAAATAGTTCAGAAGCGCTTGAATAAGGGGGATCAGGATCCAAGAGCTTACTAAGAAATAAGGGTTGCTGGTGGTTGTCTTCGATGGTAGAGAAAATCCAGATGGTGGGGAGGGGGTGGGGTGGCAGCTTTGCGTGCGGTATGTTGGCCTGGAGGGATAATGTGGGCACAGAAATAATGCCGGTGCCGTGGCGGACGTGCACCGCCGATTGCCACTGGTAGGCATAGGAATCAGATCCGGCGACAAGGGCAAGCTGCGACCATGGCTATGGCTGCTCTGTGGGGAAGGTGCTCTGGGTTGTGCGTGGTCGGCCATTGACAAATGATAGAGAGAATATACCCCACCTGTCATAATCTACATCCGCCCCACAAGTCAGAATCTTACCGCGTCAGCACAGTGGGGAGAGAGTGGCCATACCCCACGTGCCAGGGTATCAAGCGGCCCCACATGTCATAAGTTGTGTCGAATCACATGTCAGGATTCTAGTCAACACTATGGTGAGAGAGAGTGGAGCAACCCCACCTGTCAGGATATTACGCGGCCCACTAGTAATAAGTTACCTTGACCCCTACTGCGACCCACTATGGTGAGAGAGAGTGGAGCGACCCCACTAGTCAGGAGGTAATGGTCAAAGAGGCTTTGACCAGGCGGAAGTGCTCCATTTGGGCTTTTGTGAGCACCTGGTGGAGTAGGGATGGCAAAAGTGAGCAACATTAGTTGCCAGGGGCAAAACTGAGCACAACGAAGCAACTAGGGGCACAGAAATAGAAAACCCTAAACTATTTGGACAAGAAGAAAATATTTGACGGGAGCTCACAATCATAAAAATGTCCAAGATAGTGTATTTATATGTGAATCATCTCTTCCTTTATAAATCTTGCATGAAATGCATCAATGACCAATGCTATGTTTGTTAATTTCCAATAAAGTTTATCAACCATACTCTTTTAATGTGAAGCTACTACTCCCCATGGGATTAGCATATGATCTTTTATTCTTTTCATTACTATGGTTGAAACAAGAAAGTAAAGAAGCAAAACTCAAACTACTCTTTATTATATAACTCTCACACACGGTTACATAGATAGATAGATCACAAAACAGGCACTCAAAACTAAATCATACTTAACTTCTATTCTTCTAAATCACAAAATAAATAAGGATTGAACTAAGATAGACAATGGTGATAAAAAGTGATGGTGATACGATACCGGGGCACCTCTGTTGGTGCAATATCTGCCTACCTTGTGTTTTGGAGATTGTTGACAGGAACAGGTATGGACTGATTTGTTTGCTAGTGCATATAGAGAGAAATAGTCCATACACAACCAAAGAGAATGCTGTCTCCGGTGCTGAGTTCGAGGAACATCACCGAAGTGTTTCTGCGTTGCAGAGAAGAACGAGCTATATTTTGAAGTCATATAGTCAAGAAGATTGATTTGAAGAAATCGACCCCTCGAAAGTTTTCTGCTGAAGCAAAGCTTTTGATTCGGTACCGTCGTCCAAAGAAATTGACTGCAGTGATAGAAGTCGAAGACAAAGTGAAGACGTAGTATTCATTTCGTTGTTCTTCTTTCATTCTTTCGAGTCATAGGACCTCCGTACTATTAAGAGGGGTATAGGTTCTCGATGCTTAGATCCGCTGTGATGCTTAGCCATAACCTATGAAAGTTGCGAGAGAAATCTCTTTATGCTCCAAGCAAATACTTGCCAGCAAGAGACTGTGATCTTCTTCGCTGCAATAGATTTGCCTCGGACCGAGGAGTTAGCATTACTTGCTCCGCAAGCAATGTTACCGTTGTGCTCAAATCCGACTGTTGGACTCGTGTCATTCGGCCATTGGCTGAACTCGATGTCTAATTTGGTCTTTTCCCATCAGGGAAGGCTGCGGCTATAAATAGCCACCCCGCTCCAACATTGTCCGTTGGCTGCTCCGCTTGAGATTTATGAGAAGATTGATTTGAGCAACCCCTCTCCGAGTGATTTGAGTTTAAGATCCACCGAGAGAAAAACCAAGAGCCCAAGCTTAGATAGTGGTTTAGCATGACAGTAGTTCTGAGTGAGAGTTATTGTACCTATTACTCTTGAGAGTTGCGCACTCTCTAGAAGGATAGGTTTCAGCTTCGAGTGTTGAAGAGTTGTTGTCTTCACTGAGCCAGATCTTCAGCAACCAAGAGTGATTGTGGTTCACGAAGGTCGACCGAAGGTTTGGAGATCGCCGACAAGGATCTACCACAAGTGAAATCAACCTGAGTCTGATCAGCTCTGCGTTGAAGGAGAATAGGGTGAAGAGAGTTTATCTTCCGTGTTAAGTCACAGCCCCTCCAACTAGACGTAGCCCTTTGGCAGAAGGGTGAACTGGTCTACCAAATCTCTCTGTCGCCATCGAGCACCACTGGTTCAATCTACTCTAACTGCATTTCCTTCAGCAGTTTACATGTGTGCTCTATGCCGATAGTTTATTAGATAATTTCGTTATGTTGTTATCATCTCGTGTATCTGTGCCACTCTATTTCATTCGCATCACCTATTTTATTCGTCACCATAATTTCCCTTGTATTCTCTCGTGATCACAGTATGCATCATGTTATGTCTTGTTCTACTACATTTGTTTGCATGTTGCATTACCCTCATCTTAGTTAAACCTGTCATTTCTCGTGCTCGTACTGTCGTAACATCCTTCATCGAGGATTATGCTTCTAACGAAGAAGATTGATTTAGTTTATTTCCTTCGATACTCTATTCCACTGCTGTGATTGGGATAAGTTTCAAACACTTCGAAAGAAATTTTGAATCTCCCATTCACCCCCCTCTGGTCGATATACTCTCGGTCCTAACAATCGGTACTAGAGCATGTTCTCCCTGTCTTTGTTTATTAAAGGTCTAACGTCCCTGGAGTTTTGAGTATGTCATATGCAGGTAGATCCTCGCACTCTGAACGATTTCCTATCTTCGATGGAAATGACTACCTCTACTTGAAGGAACGAATGAGAATCAGAATTCAAGCCACCAACTATGATCTATGGCAAATTGTTGAAGATGGCTACACCATTCAGCAACAAAATGATCTTACTTCCGATGATAACGCAAATCTGCAGTTGGATGCTCAAGCAAAAGATATCATCTGTAGCAGTCTATCAAAAGACATTTTCTTTCGGTTCCAAAGGCTCAATACTGCAAAGCAAATTTGGGATGCTATTAGCAATGCTCATGAAGAACTTGTTGCCAGATCAGATCCCCACATTCAAATGCTTTGCAGCATGTTCACCGAATTCGGAAGCCTTCAAAAGGAAAGTGCTATGGAGCTCACTAATCGACTGACTAACATTGCCGAAAGTCTGCATCAGCGTGGAGTAACTGATATCACTGATAGAGATGTAGTCAACAAGCTTCTGAGCACTCTTGATGAATCTTTTGATTCCATTGTAGCAGAAATCAAACAAAGATCAGACTATGAAGAGCTTCACTATGTTGAGATCATGACACTACTGTCAATTCATGAAGAAAAATGGAATTGGAAAATGCCAATCAAGAATCTTCTTCAGAAAGTGAAGGAGAAATTCTCTCACATTATGGCAGTTATGAAGAAGAAGAAGAAGAAGAAGAAGATGTTGAGAATCAACGCACTATCACCAGAGAACTTGAAATGCTCACTCAAAGGCTAAGTGATCTGAAAAGACAAAATCTCTGCCTCACAAATGATGACAAGGTTGACGCGCCAGAATCGTCAAGAAGAAGATTGCCTCCGAAAGATATGAAGTTCTTCAAGTGCAAATTATACGTTCATCTCATTGCTGATTGCCCTAGCTGGGAAGGAAAACCTAGCAACAGATGGAAATATCTTCATTGCAATGGTTTTACTCGAGTGGATCGTCATACTAAGCTCTCGAAGAAAATTGCTTCTTCCTCATCTTCTTGGATGAGACCAGTCACTGACGTGAAAGCAAGAGCCACCATTGAATCAAATATGAAGAGGATGTCACGGCTAAATAGAGCTTGTGCTGATCTGACTCCGGACTCCAAAGAGGAAGCAACTAACACTGAATCAGATGATGAGGAATTCTACAAAAAAATTGGGAGAAGCAATGCATACGTTGCCATTGAATCATCGAAGAAATCCTATGAATCAAGCATTGATGATGATGACTGAAGCAATGATGAACCAATTCCTTTCTGTCTCATGGCAAAATCATCAAAGGATCAGGTATCTGTTAAACACCAAAGATCCATGAAGGAATATTCACCTGAATATATCTCCTATGCCAAGCTGGTCAAGATCACTAAATCCCAACATGATGAACTTGAAATGCTTGAGACAAATCTCAGGAAAACTGAAGGATTACTGGTCGAAGAGATGGAGAAGAATCAAAAGTTGATCGAAGAGCAAGATGCTTTTTCATCAATTGTTGATGATCTTACCAATCGATATGACTCGCTTACAGTTGACTACGAGTGTTTATCAAATGAACTCCTTAACAGGTATCAAGAACTCGTGTCACTGAAAGAATCTCATAACGAGCTGGTATTAGAGAAAGTTTCTCTCTTCACCGAGCAATCTATTCGACTTCCTGAAGATTTTGTACCTCCATGCTTAAAATGCTTGGAACGTAGCAATACTGATTCTCATGCTGAAACCTCTAATGTTGTCATAGAGAATATTGCTACTTCTGAAATTGGTACTACTAATCTCTCTTCCAAGGATTTTGCTGCTATTACTGAAGAAAATTGCAGGTTAAAGGGCTTACTTGAGACTGGAATGCTAAGGATCCTAAAAGGGCATCAAACCCTATGTGATGTGCTCAAGAAGTCCATACTTCACAAAAATCCTCAGAAGGAAGGATTAGGCTTCGAAAAGAAACACAATGTGGATGGATCCTATTGGACTCCCGAGCAGTATCCTCGAATGACTTGGGTTCGTGCAAAGAGTAAAACCCTCGAACCTGAAACTTTGACTGGTTAACTTTTGCCCATTCCTGTTGATACTGACGAGTCTAATGACTCAAATTACAAAATCTTCAAACAATAGAATGGTAAGGTTTTCGCTCGATATGTTGGAACTAACTGCAGGACAGGTTCACCCAAGAAGCAAATCTGGGTAAAGAAGTGCACTATTGAAAATTTGTCTGTCACTGCTAACCTGACTGTGCAGGATAACTCTCGACGAGGAAATTGTTATCATTCACAGTCTACTCAAGTATTATCTTCGAATGATAATCATCCTAACCTGCGTCAGAAGGAGTACATGCGTACATCTTCAAATCATTACATTCATGTATCTGGGAATAATTTCAATGAATATTCATATGATTATTATCAAAGTGCACATGTGTCTCGCAGGCCTCACCGAAGGAATGCCCCTATTCAGTCCAAACAAATGAGATCCTCACCTCCCACACAAGTGTGGGTTGTGAAGAAGAACTAATCCTCCCGTGCAGGGACTTCTCTTAGGGATATCTCATGTTTATCTTAAGCCATGAGATCAATTATTGTTGGTGCTTAACTCTCTGTGTTTTCGTGTTTGCGTTTTGTGTTTTTCCTTCATTTGGCTTTATGTTTTGAGTCAGTATTTGTTTTACTCGGTTCTTTCTGGTCATAAACATGCAACTTGATCTGAAGGTGATCTCACTCCGACGTCCTTGGTCGCGAATGAAATCCACTTCAAAATTTACTCTGTTTTGGCGCTTGCGCTTCCTCAAACCCTTCGGCATTCTGTTTAGTTACCGAGATTTTTGCAGGAAACAGCTAACACGTGCCCACGATCTCACATTCATGATCTCGTCCGTTGAATGTGGAGCGTCCCGAGTTTTTCGGCCGTAGATTTTGGAGGGAGCGGTTTCTCCCTCGGGCTATATAAACCCTCGTCCAGGCCTCTTCCTCCTGTGTTCTCTCACTATTCGGCCTCAAACCTCTCCTCTCGCTCTTCGTCCGAGCCCGAGCTCGAAGCAGCATCGACGACGAGCCTTGCCGTGCAACTCCGGCGAAGCCCCGTCACCGTTGGTCACGCCAGTGTGGTACTTCTTCTCACCCGTGCTGTCGTAGTTGATCTGTATTGCCAAGTTAGGGTGTACAGATCTGGAACTAGCCCTATCCCTCTTCTGTTCTAGGGCTATTCGTCCCGACGCCATTATATCTTGTTTTATTTTCTTGCGGTAGATCTTTAGGCTTCACTAAGTCATGACTTGTACGGTTTGTAGTAGTTCCTCATACCAGTCTATTTGGATCTAGGGTTCTTAAGGTATACATCAAAAGATTAGAGGAGTTGTTATTCTGTCTTAGGGCATATTGCATTTCTCTCGATGATATCTTCCAAAGCGTATGCCATGGGTTCCTTGTTGTTTCCGGAAATTATCTATTTTGAGTCAAAATTCTTCTGTGCATGTTTGTGACTTCTTCCTGCTTTCTCTTGCTCGTTTGTTTTTCTCTTAGCAGTGGTCATGGCAAACAGTTCAGAAGAACATTCTGGGTCCGAGGAAGAAATTCCACAGCAGCCACGTATGGGTGATAAAGCAAATGTGGCTGAAAGAAAATCAGCTAAGCCGCCAAAAGTGCCGAAGAAGAAATACGAATCAGAATCTGCTGAAGAAGATGACATTCCCTCAGCGCACAGTCAGCCAAAGGATGAGCTAGTCACTGACTCCAAGACCCTGTTCTCTGATGGAAATCCTAAGAAGGGTGGTCGCGGTAGAGAGAGGAACACCGCGGCTGAGATATCTGATCCTGAAACGTACAAGACTCCACCTGGAGTTGCAGACTCATTGAAGACAACTGCTGATTTTCCCGAGGAAGTGGAAAAGAGAGCAAAGGCCAAGGCCAAGCGTGATGCCAAAGAGGCGAAGAAAAATCAGTTGGAACAAAGAATGTTGAGTTGACTCAACAAGATGTGCACGAGAAGAAGGAAAGGGCCTCTACCCGAAAGGAAAATAAGAAGAGGAAATTTGTTTCTCCTCGAGCTTCGAAGAAGAAGTACATTGCCCGAAAGTCAAGGAAGGCAGCATCTGCCTCATCAAGTGATTCATCTGATGATAGTGCTGGCGAAGAAATTCCCATGTATGATCAAAAGAGCTCTGCTTGACAAGCCGTACCAAACTCCATCTCCAGCAAAGGTTTCACCTCCATTGAGATCGTCACCGAGGCTTGCCACTATGGCATCAGATAAACCTTCGGGTTCTGCTACTCCTGCAGCAAAGAGAAAGTTGATGCATGATGAAAAAGCTGCTGCTGCTTCCAAGAAGGTTAAGACAATAGTTCCTGCTTCCACAGAGGAATATGACTTTGATCTTATTTTTGACATCATTGAAGGCGCTTCCTATGATGCAAATCCATCTGAGTTGAGCAGCCTGGGTTTGCCTGAAGATGTTACCAAGATGGTAGCAAAGCACTTCTCTGAACTGAAAGAAATCACCAAGGAACTGAACCAGGCTGTCGAGGACAAGAAACTCCTTGAGCAAATGAGGAAGGATGCAAAATCTGAGTCTGAAAGAAAAGATGTGAACAAGGGAATTCTTGAAATCACCAAAGCCCTCGCTGTTATGAGAAACAACAAGATTGAGTGGCATTCTAAGCTGAAGATGGATGTTTCTCAGCTTTGTGATCGTAGAAATGATGAGATCAAGCGTCAAGCAGAACTTGCTCGACAAAGAGAAGCGTCAGAGAGCTCAGGCAATAGCTAGCAAGCCGAAGGCTATCAAGGATTGTCGCATCCAATTTGTAGCAATGGATGCACCTATTGACTCGAGTGTCCCACTGCAACAGATACCACCATCCCCTCGTTTCGAGGAAGAAACCGAGCAACATGCTGTGCCTGCGGTAGTTATCATTCCTACCTCAGCTGCGCAAGAATCTGATGTGGTGGATATGTTTCTAGTTAATCTTGATGAAGAAAATGTCGTGCCCGAGTAGCAAGCCCCTGAAGAAAAAGTTGACGAAGAGATTGAGATGGAAAAGGCAATTTCATCGCCTTTGAAGGAAAATCATGATGAGCCCTCCGGATCCATCAAGGAGGGTGATAAAGTTGAGGGGGAGCAAGTTGCTTCCCGAGGAAATACCACCCTGGTCTCCTCATCTGGTGCCCCTACCCGGATGGAGGTTGACCCTGCTCCTGGTTCTTTGGCTTCATAGCCTGAACAGGAAGAAAACAAATTGGAAGAGCCCATGGCTCACGAAAAAGAAGCTCAAGCAGTTGAACCACCAGTGTTGCCACAGCATACTGAAGGAGAACAAGTTGTGACTCAAGTGACTGAAGAAGTTGTCATGCCACCCACTATTGAGAGCTCTCCGAAAGAAAAGGCCCTAATACCCGAGAACGAGAAAGCCGCTGAAGGAGTTCCAGCGAAGGAAAGTGAAGAACAGACCAGTGCTCCCATGCCATCAGCTCCAGAGAAAGCAAAAAGGCCACTTGCTCTATTAAAGTCTATTGAATGAGAACGCGACAGCTTCTGATGATGTGCAGCTGATGGAAATCAGTGACGAAGAAATTCGAAAAAATCCCCAAGAGTCATTTCCACTATTTCCAGCTGAGTACGGCCCCAATGGCCCTGCATTCAATGAACAGTTCATCTCTCGAAGCTTGCATTCTTTGGGGTAAGCACTTATGAAGGAGAAAGAACTTCACTGTCACCAAGGTTTTGGACTGAGGAACAAGCTGTTTATTATGCTCGGATTCTGTTCAGCAAGGATAGGTTTTTCAATCATAAGATATTGAACTTCGCTGAACTCGAAGGAATGCCCTACTTCCATCATGCAGTTGAGCATAGTTAACATGCTCTCCTGAAGGGATTCATGCACTTCAATCATGGCTGGAACAAAGAGATTATCCTTCAGTTCTATGCTATGCTATATATCTCAGGAGATCTTGGCAACACCTCAACATGGACTCTTGAGTGGATGACCGGCAGAGAAAGAATTAAATGTTTGGCAGATCAGTTCTTGGCATTGATAAATATTCCTCGATGTGAGTTTGAGAAGGATAGAGAGCACAAGCTACATTTCTGGGAAGTGTCTGAAGCACAGCTCCACATACTGATGGATCCCACCATGGTTGGTGTTGAATGCATTGATGTTGATCTGAAGAAGTTGGCTCATGACAACAAGGTGTTATTTCACATTCTGTGCAATACTCTCATGCCAATGTACAGACCGAATTCCATCAAAGACATTGTGGGAAATGCACTTCTGGCCATGTCTCAAGGAATCAAGTTTGATATTCCTGACCTTTTCATTCGAAACCTTGCATGTGCAGCTGACAGCCCTCAGTCTTTGAAGCCCTATGCTCCATGGATCATGTTTGCAATCGAGCAACTCATCAATGAGAAATTCTTCTAGGCTTACACTCCGAAGGTATTTCTGCCACCTGTTCATGACACTCTGCGCATTGTGAAGGATATTGGAAAAGGTAAGGAACCAGTTGATACTACAGCAAATGCATCTGCACCTAAAAATGCACCGAAGATCAAGAAGGCAAGGGTTGTAATCCCTTGCAAAGAAAATCCATCTCTTTATGAGATCTGCCTTCGCACTCAGCAGACCTTGGAAAGCCACATCAAGTTGGACAGAAAGGAGAAGCTAGAGTTAATGACTGAGCTGAATCTGCTTCATAATCACACTCGCAAAATTCTTCTTCATGAGAAGGAAGCAAAGAAGCATTCATGGACTCTGCTAAGAAAGCATTACGCTTGGAAGGATTTATCCAAAAAGGGCATCATGAAAGATTATAACTACCTGGACTTGCTTGCTGTTCCGCGTGTCCGAAGACAAACTCCAGTGCTTCCACAGCGTTCTGCTTCTACGGATCTGTTGTTTGTCGGCCATGATGATGAAATTGCAGATACAGCCGGTACTCTAATCTTCAAACCAGATGTTCATCGCTCCAAGTCTTCCAAAGCCCAGGCTGCCACCCCTGCTTCCGCCTCGACCATTCCTCATTCTTCAGACTCTGATTCTTCAAGTGGTTTTAATTCTGATTCTAAGGATTCTCCCACGGAGTAATTCCTCTTGTGTCTTCTCATTCCTTTTTGACACTTGTTGACAAAAAGGGGGAGAATTACATCGAGTGATAGTTTATCAGGGTTTGCAAGGTGTTTTCATTCACATTTTGGTTTTCCCTCGAACAATTTGCTTCATGAACTTATCGCACCGCATGTGGTGCTGAAATATTCAGACATCATGTAACGTTAATAACCCCCGCCGCAATATTATTTGCTTCGCACTATATGTCTGCAGGTACCGTCGAATGTATTTGTCCCGTGAATGATTATCTTTGGTAATTATCTATCTTACAGGGAAACATATTTGATCCCCGAAGAAGAACAGAAAATCATCATATGATGATACTAAGTTGGAGAAGTACTTCGAGTACTAAATGACTTAACTGATGTGTTTGGATATGCTCTGAGTACTATCCTTTATTATCTAACCTTGCAGGAAGAGAATGTCAGTCTAAATTTTTATGCCTTACGTTATTATTCCACTGACAAAGTGTTTTTCCCTCGTAATTATTTGTCACATTATACTCTGTACTGCAGGGAAACCACATCTGAAGCATATCCATACCGAGCAATATTCTTCTAATTTTCTCATGCTCTGATTTTATCGAATATCTAACATGCAGGAAAAATACCTCTCGTGTGGATTCAAATTATGTTATGAGAAAACCTTCATACTATATCCTTCGTCACAAATCTTTCAAAGCTTATCTTAAATCTAACTTTCTTCTAAGATTTTTGTGACAGGAACCACCTCAGACACCGTTAAGTGCATTGATAGGAGTCAAGTACTAAATCATAGATCAATGTCACTTATACGAAGAATAATCTCGTTTCCCTCCGGCTCTTCATACTCTGAAGCATATCTTAAGGGGGAGAATATTTTATCTTCGTAATTATCTCTTGTCTTTCATTATTCTTTGCATTTCATTCCATTCTTTATCTATCCTTCGATGTGATCTGTTTTGTCAACAATCGTCCAAAAAGGGGGAGATTGTTGGTTGAATATCTGCCTACCTTGTGTTTTGGAGATTGTTGACAGAAACATGTATGGACTGATTTGTTTGCTAGTGCATACAGAGGGAAATAGTCCATACACAACCGAAGAGACTGATGTCTCCGGTGCTGAGTTCGAGGAACATCACCGAAGTATTTCTGAGTTGCAGAGAAGAACAAGCTATATTTTGAAGTCATATAGTCGAGAAGATTGATTTGAAGAAATTGACCCCTCGAAAGTTTTCTGCTGAAGCAAAACTTTTGATTCGGTACCGTCGTCCGAAGAAATTGACTGCAGCGATGGAAGTCGAAGACAAAGTGAAGACGTAGTATTCATTTCGTTGTTCTTCTTTCATTCTTTCGAGTCATAGGACCTTCATACTATTAAGAGGGGTATAGGTTCTCGATGCTTAGATCCGCTGTGAAGCTTAGCCATAACCTATGAAAGTTGCGAGAGAAATCTCTTTGTGCTCCGAGCAAATACTTGCTAGCAAGAGACTGTGATCTTCCTCGCTGCAATAGATTTGCCTCAGACCGAGGAGTTAGCATTACTTGCTCCACAAGCAATGTTACCGTTGTGCTCAAATCCGACCATTGGACTCGTGTCATTCGGCCATTGGCTGAACTCGACGTCTAATTTGGTCTTTTCCCATTAGGGAAGGCTGCAGCTATAAATAGCCACCCCGCTCCAACATTGTCCGTTGGTTGCTCCGCTTGACATTTTTGAGAAGATTGACTTGAGCAACCCCTCTCCGAGTGGTTTGAGTTTAAGATCCACCGAGAGAAAACCAAGAGCCCAAGCTTAGACAGTGGTTTAGCATCACAGTAGTTCTGAGTGAGAGTTCTTGTACCTATTACTCTTGAGAGCTGCGCACTCTCTAGATGGATAGGTTTCGGCTTCGAGTGTTGAAGAGTTGTTGTCTTCACGGTGCCAGATCTTCAGCAACCAAGAGTGATTGTGGTTCGCGAAGGTCGACCGAAGGTTTGGAGATCGCCGACAAGAATCTACCACAAGTGAAATCAACTTGAGTCTAATCAGCTCTGCGTTGAAGGAGAATAGGGTGAAGAGAGTTTATCTTCCGTGTTAAGTCACAGCCCCTCCAACCAGACGTAGCCCTTTGGCAGAAGGGTGAACTGGTCTACCAAATCTCTCTGTCGCCTTCGAGCACCACTGGTTCAATCTACTCTAATTGCATTTCCTTCAGTAGTTTACATTCGTGCTCTGTGTCGATAGTTTATTAGATCATTTCGTTCTATTGTTGTCATCTCGTCTATTTGTGCTCACTCGGTTTCATTCTCATCACCTGTTTTATTCGTCACCATCATTTCCCTTGTATTCTCTCGTGATCATTGTATGCATCATGTTAGGTCTTGTTCTACTACATTTGTTTGCATGTTGCATTACCCTCATCATTGTTAAGCCTATCATTTCTCGTGCTCGTACTGTCATTACATCCTTCATCGAGGATTATGCTTCTAACGAAGAAGATTTATTTAGTTTATTTCCTTCGATACTCTATTCCATTTCTGTGATTGGGATAAGTTTCAAAAACTTTGAAAGAAATTTTGAATCTCCCATTCACCCCCCCCCCTCCAGTCGATATACTCTCGGTCCTAACAACCTCCCCCAAGATTGGAACAAGCCAAGGGTGGTGCCCATACCCCTCTGCTCAAGTTTCATCATTCGATGATGGTGCTGATTAAGTAGTGGGCTGGTCCTCCATCTTCCAAGGCATAGGCTCCCCATAAAAGAAAGAGGAACGAGTCTCCAGAATCCCGAAGTCTGCAGCTAGTCTCATCCTTTTAAATATAGATTCATACTCATGGTTTTGATTTTGTAGATCATAGATTTGCACATGGAGATGATCAATTCGGTCGTGAAGCTTGAAGATGGCCTCCCCAATATACTTGATGTCCCAATGTGCTCACAGATGAATTCCATGATCATGGAGCGGTTGGCAATGAGTCCACGCTCCACCATCCCTTGACACTTGAAGATTTTCTGCTCCACCGCCTTAAGCTTGGCCTTCTTGCTTCCCTCCTTCTTGGGCCCTTGAACGTCACGGATGTGAAGCACCCCCTCACGCATCTCCATGGTTTGAGGGTGTTTCATTACCTACGGAAGGTAGGGGTTCATGACCTTCTCATAGAACTTCTCCTTGGATGAATTTGGAGGCGACAGGGCGATCTGGATCTGTCAAAAAACAGCCAGAAACAAGAACAGAGGGGAAACTTGCGAAATGGTGGTCAAAACATTCGGGAGTATATATAATGAATTTTTATATTGTGAAACAAGTATTCAGGAAGAAAATGGAGTCGGGAAGGCACACGAGGGGCCCACAAGGAAGCACGGCGCGCCCTGGGGGGTATGGCGCGCCTTGTTGCCCTGTGACCTCCTCGTGGGTCCTCTCGGTTGTTTCTTATTTTTGCAATTTTTCTAATATTCCAAAACAGACAGAAATGATTTTTATGGAATTTTTGGGGTCGGTTTACTTACTGTATCACGTACCTACTCTTTTTCAGGGATCTAGAGCATTCCAGAAGATCTCTTTTATGTGTTCGTCTGGTGTCATTGTTTGAATAATATTATATTCAATATTAATAGGTGTACCTAAGATATAATGTTTAATTCTTTGCCCATTAACCAGTCTCGGATTAGTGCCCTCGACATTGTTGATCTTGATAGCTCCGGAGCGATAGACTTCTTCGACGATATATGGTCCTTCCCATTTAGAGAGAAGTTTTCCTGCAAAGAATCTGAAACGAGAGTTGTACAATAGAATCGTATCACCTACTTTAAATTCCCATTTTTGGATTCTTTTGTCATGCCATCTTTTAACCTTTTCTTTAAACAAATTGGCATTTTTCATAAGCTTGTGTTCTCCATTCATCTAGAGAACTAATATTAAATAACCTTTCTTCACCGGCAAGTTTAAAATCATAGCTAAGTTCTTTAATTGCCCAATAAACTTTATGTTCTATTTAAAGAGGCAAATGACACGCCTTTCCACAAACCATTTGATATGGAGACATACTCATAGGATTTTTATAAGCGGTCCTGTATGCCCACAATGCATCATCAAGTTTCTTAGACCAATTCTTTCTAGACCTATTAACGATCTTTTGCAAAATTAATTTTATTTCTTGATACGTCCATTTTGCATCATGTTTTCCAACTGTTATTTATAGTGTTTTTATGCAATATAATACTTTGACGAGTAACTCTAATGCCTTTTCTCTCATAATATGCAAGGTTTACACAAAGAGGGAGAATAACAGCAGCGGGAATTCTGGACCTGAAAAAGCTATGTCAGAGATACCTATTCTGCACATCTCCAAATGAGCTGAAATTTTACGGAGAATTATTTTGGAATATATAGAAAATATTGGAGAAAATAACTACAGGAGGGGCCCACCCAGGTGCCCACTAGGCACCAGGGCATGCCACCCCCTCCAAGCACGCCCTGGTGGGTAGTGGGCTCCTCGGCCCACCTCCGGTGCCCATCTTCTGGTACATAAGGTATTTTGACATAGAAAAAATAAGGAGAGGACTTTTGGGATGGAGCGCTGCCATCTCAAGGCGGAACTTGGGCAGGAGTACTTTTACCCTCTAGTAGAGCAATTCCGCCGAGGGAGATTCCCTCTGGGATGGGGAAATCAAAGCCATCGTCATCACCAACAACCCTCTCATCTTTGGGAGGCCAATCTTCATCAGCATCTTCAATGGCACCATCTCATCTCAAACCCTAGTTCATCTCTTGAGTTCAATCTTTGAATCAAAACCTCATATTGGTACGTGTGGGTGACTAGTAGTCTTGATTACATCTTGTAGTTGATGCTAGATGGTTTATTTGGTGGAAGATCATATGTTCAGATCCATTATGCTACTTAATATCCCTCTGATCTTGAGCATTAATATTATTTGTGAGTAGTTGCCATTGTTCTTGTGGCCACGGGAGAAGTCATGTTGCAAGTAATCATGTGAATTTGATATTCGTTCGATATTTTGATGATATGTATGTTGTGATTCCCCTAGTGGTGTTATGTGAACGTCGACTACATGATACTTCACCATCTTTGGGCCTAAGGGAATGCATTATGGAGTAATTATTAGATGATGGGTTGCTAAAGTGACAGAAGTTTAAACCCTAGTTTATGCGCTATTCTGTAAGGGGCAGATTTGGATCCATACGTTTAATGCTATGGTTAGATTGTTATCTTAATTCTTCTTTCGTAGCTGTGGATGCTTGCGAGGGGGTTAATCATAAGTGGGAGGTTTGTTCAAGTAAGAACAGCACCCAAGCACCGGTCCACCCACATATCAAATTATCAAAGTAGCGAGCGCGAATCAAACCAACATGATGAAAGTGACTAGATAAAATTCATGTGTGTCCTCAAGAATGCTTCACTTATTATCTGAGACCATTCTGGCCTGTCCTTTGCTACAAAATGGATTGGGATACCTTGCTGCACTTTTGTTACCATTACCATTACTTGCTTGTTACAAATTATCTTGCTATCAAACTACTTGTTACCGACAATTTCAGTGCTTGGAGAAATTACCTTGTTGAAAATCACTTGTCATTTCCTTCTGCTCCTCCTTGGGTTCGACACTCTTACTTATCGAAAGGACTACGATTGATCCCCTATACTTGTGGGTCATCAAGACTCTTTTATGGCGCCGTTTCCGGGGAGTGAAGCACTCTTGGTAAGTGGAAATTGGTAAGGAAAAAACTTATACTACGTGCTGAAATTTACTGTCACTTGTTACTATGGAAAATAATCCTTTGAGGGGTTTGTTTGGGGTATCTTCACCTTGACCGAAAACACAAAGAGTTGCCCCTGAACCTACTGCACCTACTGAAAATATTAGTTATGAAATTCCTTAGGGTATGATAGAGCAACTGCTAGCTAATCCTTATGCAGGAGACGGAACGAAACATCCTGATATGCATTTGATACATGTGGATGAAATTTGTGGATTGTTTAAGCTTGTAGGTTTACCCGGAGATGAAGTTAAGAAGAAAGTGTTCCCGTTATCTTTGGGGGGGAGCATTGACATGGTATAGGCTATGCGATGATATTAGATCTTGGAATTGGAATCGATTAAAATTGGAATTTCACCAAAAAAAATATCCTATGCATCTAGTTCATCGTGATCGGAATTATATATATAATTTTTGGCCTCGTGAAGGAGAAAGTATCACTCTAGCTTGGGGGAGGCTTAAGTCAATGTTATGTTCATGCCCCAATCATGAGCTCTCGAGAGAAATTATTATTCAGAATTTTTATGCTCGGCTTTCTCGTAATGATCAATCCATGCTCGATACTTCTTGTGCTGGTTATTTTATGAAGAAGACTATTGAATTCAGGTGGGATCTTTTGGACAGAATTAAACGCAACTCTGAAGATTGGGAACTCGACGAAGGTAAAGAGTCAGGTATTAAGCTTGAGTTTGATTGTGTTAAATCTTTTATGAATATCGATGCTTTTCACAAGTTTAGCACTAAATATGGACTTGACTCTGAGATAGTAGCCTCTTTTTATGAATCATTTGCTACTCATGTTGATCTCCCTAAAGAGAAGTGGTTTAAATAAGACCCCTCCCCCCTATTAAAGAAGAAATTAAAGAACTGGTTATAATTAAAGATGAAACTATCATTTATAATGTTGATCCAGTTGTTCCTACTGCTTTTATTGAAAAACCACCTTTCCCTGTTAGGATAAAGGAACATGCTAAGGTATCAACTGTGGTTCGCAAAAGTAATATTAAAGCACCTAAACCCTCTGAACAAATTAAAGTAGAACCTAGTGTTGCTATGGTTAAAGATCACTTGGTCGATAATATTGATGGGCATGCTATTAATTTCTGTGATGAAGCAGCTAGAACTCCCAAGCCCGATACTAAAGACAAGAACAAGCCTATTGTTGGCATGCCTATCGTCTTAGTTAAAATAGGAGATCATTTCTATCATGGTTTATGTAATTTGGGTGCTAGTGTGAGTGCTATTCCTTTTACCTTATACCAAGAAATTATGAATGATATAGCACCCGCTGAAATAGAAGATATAGATGTCAGTATTAAACTTGCTAATAGAGATATCATCACACCACTTGGGATTGTTAGAGAAGTTGAAATCTTGTATGAGAAAATAAAATACCCTACTGATTTTCTAGTTCTTGAGTCCCCATAAGATGACTTTTGTCCCATAATATTTGGTAGACCTTTCTTGAACATTGTTAATGCTAAGATAGATTGCCATAAAGAAACAGTCAATGTCAATTTTGGTGATGTGTCTCATGAGTTTAATTCCTCTAAGTTTCGTAGATAACCTCATAATAAAGAATTACCAAGTAAGGATGAAATAATTGTTCTTGCTTCTATTGCCGTACCTCCTACTGATCCACTGGAACAATATTTGCTAGACCATGAAAATGATATGCACTTGTGTGAAAGAAATGAAATAGACAAAATTTTCTTTGAACAACAACCTATCCTTAAACACAATTTGCCTATTGAAACTCTAGGAGGTCCTCCTACATATAAAGGTGATCCTATGTTTGAATTAAAGCAATTGCCTGACACTCTGAAGTATGCTTATCTTGATGAGAAAAAGATATATCCTGTTATTATTAGTGCTAACCTTTTAGAACACGAAGAAGAGAGATTATTAAAAATTCTGAGGAAGCACCGTGCTGCTATTGGATATACTCTTGATGATATTAAGGGCATTAGTCCCACTCTCCGTCAACGCAAGATTAATATGGAGACCAATGCTAAACCCGTTGTTGATCACCAACGACGATTAAATCCTAAGATGAAGGAAGTGGTAAGAACCGAAATACTAAAGCTTCTGGAAGCAGGTATAATTTATCCTATAGCTGATAGTAGATGGGTAAGTCATGTTCATTGTGTCCCTAAGAAAGGAGGTATTACTGTTGTTCCTAATGATAAAAATGAACTTATGCCACAAACAATAGTGACTGGCTATAGAATGGTAATTGATTTTATAAAATTAAACAAAGCTACTAGAAAAGATCATTACACTCTGCCTTTCATTGATCAAATGTTAGAAAGATTGTCAAAGCACACACACTTTTGTTTTCTTGATGGATATTCTGGTTTCTCTCAAATACCTGTTTCACAACCTGATCAAGAAAAAACCACCTTTACTTGCCCTTTTGGAACTTATGCTTATAGACGTATGCCCTTTGTTTTATGTAATGCACCTGCTACCTTTCAAAGATGTATGACTGCTATATTCTCTGACTTTCGTGAAAAGATTGTTGAGGTTTTCATGGATGATTTCTCGGTTTACGATACTTCTTTTGATGATTGCTTAAGCAACCTTGATTGAGTTTTGCAGAGATGTGAACAAACTAATCTTGTCTTGAATTGGGAGAGGTGCCACTTTATGGTGAATGAAGGTATTGTCTTGGGGCATAAATTTTTTGAATGAGGTATTGAGGTGAATAAAGCTAAAGTTGACGCAATTGAGAAAATGCCATGTCCTAAAGACATTAAAGGTATTCGTAGTTTCCTTGGTCATGCTAGTTTCTATAGGAGGTTTATTAAAGACTTCTCTAAAATTTCTAGGCCTCTTACTAATCATTTGCAAAAGGATGTTCCATTTGTTTTTGATGATGATTGTGTAGAAGCCTTTGAAACACTTAAGAAAGCCTTAACTTCTGCACCTACTGTTCAACCACCTGACTGGAACTTGCCCGTTGAAATTATGTGTGATGCTAGTGATTATGCTGTCACTGCTATTCCAGGAAAAAGAGTTGATAAAAAATTTAAATGTTATCCATTATGCTAGTAAAACTCTAGCCAGTGCTCAAATAAATTATGCTACTACTAAGAAAGAATTTTTAGCAGTTGTGTTTGCTTGTGATAAATTCAGATCTTACATTGTTGATTCCAAAGTAGTTGTTCACACCGATCATGCTACTATTAAATGTCTTATGGAAAAGAAAGATGTTAAACCTAGACTCATTAGGTGGGTTCTCCTGCTACAAGAATTTGACTTGCATATCACTAATACGAAAGGAGCTGAGAACCCCGTAGCTGATAACTTGTCTAGGTTAGAAAATATTCTTGATGACCCACTACTTATTGATGATAGCTTCCCTGATGAACAACTAGCTGTCATAAATGCTTCTCAAAATACTCATTGGTATGCTAAATATGCTAATTATATTGTTGCTAAATTTATACCACCTAGTTTCACAGACCAACAAAAGAAAAAAATTCTTCTCTGACTTAAGACATTACTTTTGGGATGACCCACATCTTTACAAAGAAGGAATAGATGGTATTATTAGACATTGTATACCTGAGCATGAACAGGAACAAATCCTACGGAAATGTCACTCCGAAGCTTATGGAGGGCATCATGCGGGAGATAGAACTGCGCACAAGGTATTACAATCTATTTTTTATTGGCCTACTCTTTTCAAAGATGCCCGTAAGTTTGTCTTATCTTGTGATGAATGCCAAAGAATTGGTAATATTGGTAAATGATACGTCTCCAACGTATCTATAATTTATGAAGTATTCATGCCATGTTTACAACAATTTTATATGGTTTTGGTATGATTTGATTAGAACTAACCCAGACTGACGCTGTTTTCAGCAGAACTACCGTGGTGTCGTTTTTTGTGCAGAAATAAAAGTTCTCGGAATGGGCTGAAAATTTACGGTGATTTTTTATGGACCAAAAGAGAACCCTGAAGCACAAGAGTTGGACCAGAAGAGTCTCGAGGCGACGACAAGGTAGGGGGGCGCGCCCTACCCCCCGGGAGGGTGCTCCTACCTTGTTGCTGCCTCGTGGACCCCCTTGACGTGAGACCGACGCCAAAAATTCCTATAAATACCAAAACCCCTAGAAATAAACCTAGATCGGGAGTTCCGCCGCCGCAAGCCTCTGTAGCCATGAAAAATCGATCTAGGCCCTCTCCGGCACCCTGCCGGAGGGGGCCATCATCACCGGAGGCCATGGAGGAGGATCCCGGAGGGGGCCATCATCGCCATGGAGGCCAAGGACCAGAGGGAGAACCTCTCCCCATCTAGGGGGGAGGCCATGCAGGAGGAAGCACAAGGGGGAGACCCTCTCCCCCTATCTCTCGGTGGCGCCGGAGTGCCACCGGGGGAACCATCGCCGCGGTGATTGTCTTCATCAACATCACCATCTTCATCACGTTCCTCATCTCTTTTCGACGGTCCACTCTCCTGCACCCTGCTGTAATCCCCTACTTGAACATGGTGCTTTATGCCACATATTATGATCCAATGATGTGTTGCCATCCTATGATGTTTTGAGTAGTTTCTTTTGTCTTTTGGGTTGATTGATGATCTAGATTAGTTTGAGTTGTATGTTTTATTTTGGTGCTGTCCTATGGTGCCTCCCGTGCCGCGCACACGTGAAGGATTACCGCTATAGGGTGTTGCAATACGTTCATGATTCGCTTATAGTGGGTTGCTAGAGTGATAGAAGCTTAAACCCGAGTAAGGGGGTTGTTGCGTATGGGATAAAGGGGACTTGATGCTTTAATGTTATGGTTGGGTTTTACCTTAATGATCTTTAGTAGCTGTGGATGCTTGCTAGAGTTCCAATCATAAGTGCATATGATCCAAGAAGAGAAAGTATGTTAGCTTATGCCTCTCCCTCATATAAAATTGCAATGACGACTACCGATCTTGTTAACAATTGCCTAGGATGATTCCGCACGCCGACCCATCATTATTCCACACTCGCTATTTATAATATATAGTAATATATTCTAACTTCATGTTAACAGCACCTACTTTTATATTTTAGTTCTCCGATATCATGCAAAGTTATCCTCTTCATACCCACAACGTAGTTTATTTCTCGTTTCTAGATGGAAGCAAACGTTCGGTGTACGTAGAGTCGTATCAGTGGCAGATAGGACTTGAGAGAATATTGATCTTACCTTTAGCTCCTTGTGGGTTCGACACTCCATACTTATCACTTCCACCTTTGGGAGTTGCTATGATGATTCCTTGCACTTGGGGATTATCAAGCTCTTTTCTGGCGCCGTTGCCGGGGAGCAATAGCGTGGGGTTAATATTTTCGTGTATGCTTGTTTGCTTTCTTCACTAAGTAGATTTTGTTTTGCCTTTTTGTTTTCTTTAGTTGTGGGTGAAACAAACTTTTTTTTTTAAATGCAAATTACAAAAAAAAAATTTTACTTGCCTCTTATGCTTAAAAAGTTTTTCAAAAAGAGAAGTGATTGGAAGGTTGTGCATTGGAGAAGTGAGGGTCGACCTTGAACACTTGTGTTCATGCTCATGGAAACAATGTAGAATTTTTCATGGAAGTTTCTCAAAAACAATTTTCCCCTTGTATATATCCATTGTATTATAAAAATAATGTGCCTAGATTTGCCTTTAGGATGATTAGATTGCTTGTTTGGTATGTGCGGTGCAAAAACAGAAACTTTTTCTGTAGTGCGTGAATTTACATTTTTTACTGGAACATGCAAAAATCCTAAAAAAATTAAACAGTACTTATATGAATATTTTTTTTATTTTGTGCTAATTTTTAATAATTTTTGGAGGTAAATAAGTATACTAAATATTCAGATTGCTACAGACTGTCCTGTTTTTGACAGATTCTGTTTTCTATGTGTTGTTTACTTATTTTGATGAATCTATGGGTAGTATCGGGGGGTATGAACCATGGTGAAGTTAGAATACAGTAGATATAATGCTAATATGAAATTGGAATGAGTTTACAACAGTACCTAAAGGTAGTGATTTGCTTTATTATACTAACGGATCTCACAAGGTTTTTTGTTAAGTTTTGTGTGGATGAAGTGTTCGAAGATCGAGGAGTTATCGATATGAGAAGAATAAGGAGAGGCAAGAGTTCAATCTTGGGTATGCCCAAGGCACCCCAAGAATATTCCAAGGATACTCAAGCATCTAAGCTTGGGGATGCCCCGGTTGGCATCCCATCTTTCTTCCTCAACAATTATCGGTATACCTCGGTTTTTGTTTTGTTCACATGATATGTGTCTTTTGAGTTTATTTTTCCTTTCTTTTACTTTATTCACCATGCTAGTATGAGATAGTCCTTCATTGATTTATATAATGCTTCATGCGCTTCACTTAAATCTTTTGAGTATGGCTTTTTAGAATGCTCTTTGTGCTTCACTTAAATCTTTTGAGTATGACTTTATAGAATGCTTCGTGTGCTTCACTTATATATTTTGATCTTGGATGTTGGTAAATATATATTAATAGAATGATCCATGAACTTCACTTATATCTTTTGGAGTATGAATAAGACTATCATCGAAATTGGGCTTGAAAGAGTATCATTAAAATATCATGCCTAGCTAAAAAGGTATTAAAGAAAAGCACTTGTTGGGAGACAACCCAATATTTACCCCTACTATTTTTGTGTGTTTTCATGATTATGCTATTGTAGTAATCATGTTTTATAGCTTTTGTTTCAATAAAGTGCCAAGTAAAGCCTTTGGGATAGTGTGGTTGATAGTTGATTTGATTCTGTGTAAAAACAGAAACTTTTGCGTCCAGTAACAGAATTATTAAAATTCACTGGAACGTGGAAAAACTCTGAATTTTTTTACAGAGGATTTATATACAAATTTTCTACGTTTTCCTAATTTTTCAGAAGTTTTAGAGTTAGATAAGTATGAAAAAAATTCAGATCTTCCCAGACTGTTGTGTTTTTGACAGATTCTGTTTTCAATGCATAGCTTGCTTGTTTTAGTGTTTCCATAGCTTATATTAAGTGATATAAATTATGGAAATGATAGAGTACAGTAGGAATTATGTGGAAAAAATTATTAATCTTGTCTTGACAGTACCCAAGTGAATGATTTGTTTTATACTAACGGAGCTCATGAGTTTTCTGTTGAGTTTTGTGTGATTGAAGTTTTCAAGTTTTGGGTGAGGTGTCGATATGATGAGAATAAGGAGTGGAAAGACCCTAAGCTTGGGGATGCCCACGGCACCCCAAGGTAATATTGAAGGAATACTCAAGCGCCTAAGCTTGGGGATGCCCCGGAAGGCATCCCCTCTTTCGTCTTCAACACTATCGGTATACCTTACTCGGAGCTATATTTTTATTCGTCACATGATATGTGTTTTGCTTGGAGCGTATTTTCATTTTACTTGATGTTTAAATAAAATCATTGGATCTGAAATCTTGAATGATAGAGAGTCCTCCCATGGCTATTTAACTATTTGACTACTCATTGATCTTCACTTATATCTTTCTGGAGTAGTTTTGTCATTTACTCTTGTGCTTCACTTATATCCTATGAGTAAATGGTTGAAGAATTGAATATCATAAATCTGAAATTATATATGTTTCATATGCTTATCCCATGGGGAGTATTGACTACACAAATAAGAAGTATATATGGTAAAATTTATTGAAAGTTAGCAAACACAACATTGGTCACTTGAACAATTCATGAAAGAATATTGAAGGAAGAGAGATTTCACATATAAATATACTATCTTGGACATATTCTATGATTGTGAGCCCCTTTAATTATTTTCAAACTTGAGCAAATTAGTTGAAGTTGGACAAGGAAGACAACATAATGAGTTATGTTTGATATATTTGTATAGAAGTTATATTGTTATGGATCCTCCAACATGTGGTGCTTGCTTAGGATATTTTGCTAGCCAAAATTTTGCACTAAGTAGAGATACTACTTGTGCATCCAAAACCCTTAAACCCCATTTCATGCCATGAGTGTCCACCATATCTACCTGTGGATTGAATAAGATCCTTCAAGTAAGTTGTCATCGATGCAAAAAGCAATAAAAATCGCTCCTAAATATGTATGATCTTTTATTGTAAGGAAAATAAGCGTTGTACGAACTTGTGATGGTAAAGAAATAAAAGTGACAGACTGCATAATAAAGGTTGCTATCACAAAGGGCAATACAATGTGACGTTCCTTTGCATTAAGAGTTTGCACATCCAAAATTAAAAAGCGCATGACAACCTCTGCTTCCCTCTGCGAAGGGCCTATCTTTTACTTTCATGTATTTACTTTTATGCAAGAGTCAATAGTATTCCTTCTTATTTCAACCTCAATTATTCTTTAGTCGGCAAGCATCATGTGGTGGGGAAAGATCCAAGCATATATGGCTATTCAAATATATTTGATCATGAATTATTATTGTTGACAATTATCTATATGATAAGTAAGTTGGGAGGCGAAACATTAAGCCCCTATCTTCCTCTGTGTTTGACGGATGCTATTTGTTCTAAAAATATGCTTTGAGTATTAGCAATCATAGAAGACTATATGATAGTTGAGTATGTGGAATTTGCTAAATCAAAGCTCTTACATAGAACCTTCCTGAAAATAAGATGAATTGCAATTGTTTGGTGACCGAGAACATGGTTTGTTAGTTTTCAAGAAACTTTATGGTCTATACTTTAACATGTGAATAGCTTGTTACTTGATCATGAGAAGTTTTATAAGATGAGCTACTATTTATGATAAAGAATAATGCTAGAAAAGGTGTTTGGAACTATCATTGATCAAATTTATGCACTATGCTAGCATTCACACTTCATAAATTATTTCTTTTATCATTTACCTACTCGAGGACGAGCAGGAATTAAGCTTGGGGATGCTGATACGTCTCCAATGTATCTATAATTTATGAAGTATTCATGCCATGTTTACAACAATTTTATATGGTTTTGGTATGATTTGATTAGAACTAACCCAGATTGACGTTGTTTTCAGCAGAACTACCGTGGTGTCGTTTTTTGTGCAGAAATAAAAGTTCTCGGAATGGGCTGAAAATTTACGGTGATTTTTTATGGACCAAAAGAGAACCCCAAAGCACAAGACTTGGAACAAAAGAGTCCCGAGGCGACGACAAGGTAGGGGGGGCGCCCTACACCCCCCGGGAGGGTGCTCCTACCTTGTCGCTGCCTCGTGGACCCCCTTGACGTGAGACCGACGCCAAAAATTCCTATAAATACCAAAAACCCCAGAAATAAACCTAGATCGGGAGTTTCGTGGCTGCAAGCCTCTGTAGCCACGAAAAATCAATCTAGGCCCTCTCCGGCACCCTGCCGGAGGGGGCCATCATCACCGGAGGCCATGGAGGAGGATCCCGGAGGGGGCCATCATCACCGGAGGCCATGGAGGAGGATCCCGGAGGGGGCCATCATCGCCATGGAGGCCAAGGACCAGAGGGAGAACCTCTCCCCATCTAGGGGGGAGGCCATGGAGGAGGAAGCACAAGGGGGAGACCCTCTCCCCCTCTCTCTCGGTGGCGCCGAAGTGCCACCGGGGGAACCATCGCCGCGGTGATTGTCTTCATCAACATCACCATCTTCATCACGTTCCTCATCTCTTTTCGGCGGTCCACTCTCCCGCACCCCGCTGTAATCCCCTACTTGAACATGGTGCTTTATGCCACATATTATGATCCAATGATGTGTTGCCATCCTATGATGTTTTGAGTAGTTTCTTTTGTCTTTTGGGTTGATTGATGATCTAGATTGGTTTGAGTTGTATGTTTTATTTTGGTGCTGTCCTATGGTGCCTTCCGTGTCGCGCACACGTGAAGGATTACCGTTGTAGGGTGTTGCAATACATTCATGATTTTCTTATAGCGGGTTGCTAGAGTGACAGAAGCTTAAACCCGAGTAAGGGAGTTGTTGCGTATGGGATAAAGGGGACTTGATGCTTTAATGCTATGGTTGGGTTTTACCTTAATGATCTTTAGTAGTTGCGGATGCTTGCTAGAGTTCCAATCATAAGTGCATATGATCCAAGAAGAGAAAGTATGTTAGCTTATGCCTCTCCCTCGTATAAAATTGCAATGACGACTACCGATCTTGTTAACAATTGCCTAGGATGATTCCGCATGCCGACCCATCATTATTCCACACTCGCTATTTATAATATATAGTAATATATTCTAACTTCATGTTAACATCACCTACTTTTATATTTTAGTTCTCCGATATCATGCAAAGTTATCCTCTTCATACCCACAACATAGTTTATTTCTCGTTTCTAGATGGAAGCAAACGTTCGGTTTACGTAGAGTCGTATCAGTGGCAGATAGGACTTGAGAGAATATTGATCTTACCTTTAGCTCCTTGTGGGTTCGACACTCCATACTTATCACTTCCACCTTTGGGAATTGCTACGATGATTCCTTGCACTTGGGGATTATCAGTAAACGTCAGGAAATGCCTATGAATTATTCACTAGTTATTGAACCATTTGATGTTTGGGGCTTTGATTATATGGGACCTTTTTCTTCCTCTAATGGGTATACACATATTTTGGCTGCTGTTGATTATGTCACTAAGTGGGTAGAAGCTATTCCAACTAGAAGTGCTGATCATAACATGTCCATTAAAATGCTTAAAGAAGTTATCCTCCCGAGGTTTGAAGCTCCTAGATATTTAATGACTGATGGTGGTTCACATTTTATTCATGGTGCTTTCCGTAAATTGCTTGATAAATATGATGTCAACCATAGAATTGCATCACCCTATCATCCTCAATCTAGTGGTCAAGTTGAACTTAGCAATAGAGAAATAAAATTAATATTATAAAAAACTGTCAATAGGTCCTGAAAGAATTGGTATAAGAAACTTGATGATGCACTTTGGGCCTATAGAACAACTTATAAAAATCCTATGGGTATGTCTCCATACAAAATGGTTTATGGAAAAGCTTGTCACTTGCCTCTTGAGTTAGAACATAAAGCATATTGGGCAATTAAAGAACTCAATTATGGTTTCATGCTTGCCGGTGAAAAGAGGTTATTTGATATTAGCTCTCTAGATGAATGGAGAACCCAAGCTTATGAAAATGCCAAACTATTCAAAGAAAAAGTCAAAAGATGGCATGACAAAAGAATCCAAAAGCGGGAATTCAAAGTAGGTGAATATGTTCTATTGTAAATTCTCGTTTTAGATTTTTTGCAGGGAAACTTCTCTCCAAATGGGAAGGACCTTATATCATCGAAGAAGTTTATCGCTCTGGAGCTATTAAGATCAATAATGCCGAAGGCACTAATCCGAAAGTGGTCAATGGGCAAAGAATTAAGCTTTATATTTCAGGTACACCTATCAATGTTGAAACTAACATTATCCAAACTATGACACCAGAGGAACACATAAAAGAAACCTTCCAGAACACTCCAGAACCATGAAAAGGAATAGGTACGTGATACGGTAAGTAAACAGACTCCGAAAATTCCGCAAAAATATTTTCTGTCAGTTTTGGAATATTGAAAAAATAAAAAAATAAGAAACCACCGAGAAGGCAACGGAGGTGCCCACTAGGCACCAGGGCATGCCTGCCCCACCTAGCGCGCCCTGGTGGGTAGTGGGCCCCTCGGGCACCTTCTCGACTCCGTTTTCCTACCGTATACTTGTTTCCCAAGATAAAAATTCTTTATATATACCCCCGGACGATTTGGCCACCGCATCGCGGAAATATCTTCTGTTCTTGTTCCGTGTTGTTTTTTATTAGATCTATCAAGCCAGGCATCATGTCTTCTCCCTCCTCCAACAAGGTAGAAGGCGATGCTTGATTGCTACAGGTGGAGTTAAGGGGAGAGGGAGTTGAGGAGGTTGCCATGGAAGAAGAGGAAGGAAACTCACTTGGAGTCCACCCTCCGGCTTCCGAGAGGGGCACACTGGCCGGCATCTCCAGTCTTCCTAATCCCCGTCAAGCCATGAGATCAACAAACGATCAAGAGAGCCCTGAAGTGCAAGAAGGACTCCTTCCAAGGAGGCCTTTACATAGGTTAGACCGAAACAATTTTCACAATTTGATTCACAACTATGGGCTCGAAAATACTCCTCGTGTGCACATACCGTCCAATTGGGACATATCTCGTCCAAGAGAAAGTGATGCAGGAACAAACTCTTGGGGACCGGAGAATAAACATATTATGGCTGAAGTGAAGAAGAACACTGAGTTGCTTCATCAAGCCCTCCGAGAGATTCAAGGTATGAGAGAGGCACTCATGAATATGTTGGAGGACAAACCCACTACACCATCATCACCAAAGAAGGAGACTTAAACACACGGGTATGGGCACTCCCCTTGGCTTGTGCCAATCCTGGGGGAGATGCCCCAGTATCGTATCACCATCACTTTTATTACCTTTACCTATCTTAGTTCGATCCTTAGCTATTTCATGATTTAGCTGAATAAAAGTTTAGTATGATCTATTTGCGAGTGCTAGTTTCGTGATCTATCTATGTATGTAATCGAGTGAGAGTTATATAATAAAGTTTAGTTTGCGTTTTTGCTTATTTACTTTTATGTTTCAATCAAAATAAAGGAAAATGATGAAAAAGATCATATGCTAATCTTATGGTAAGTAATGACATCACATTAGGAAAAGTATAAGTGGTAAAATTTATTGAAAGTTGACAAACATAGCATTGGTCAATGATGCAATTCATGAAAGAATTAATAAGGGAAGAGAAGATTCACGTGCAAATACACTATCTTGGACATCTTTTATGATTGTGATCCCCCATTAAATATCTTATGCCAAATTGTTGATGTTGGACAAGGAAGACAACGTAATGATTTATGGTTGTTCATGTTCACGTAGAAGTTATATTCTCATAGATCCTTCAACATATGGTGCTTGCTCAATATCTTTGCTAGCCAAAAATCCGCACTAAGTAGAAATACTACTTGTGCATCCAAAAGCCTTAAACCCAAATTCATGTTTTGAGAGTCCACCATACCTACCTATGGATTGAGTAAGATCCTTCAAGTAAGTTGTCATTGGTGCAAAAAGGGCAATAAAAATTGCTTCTAAATGTGTTTGATCTTTTAGTGTAAAGGAAAATAAGCGTTGTACGAACTTGTGATGGCAAAGTAATAAAAGCGACAGACTGCATAATAAAGGTTGCTATCATAAGGGGCAATATAACATGACGTTCTTTTGCATTAAGAGATTGTCCATACAAAACCAAAAAGCGCATGACAACCTCTGCTTCCCTCTGCGAAGGGCCTATCTTTTACTTTTATGTATTTACCTTTTATGTAACAGTCAAAGTACTTTCCTCTATTCCTTTTTATTTTTCTCTTTTGAAAGCACCATGTGGTGGGGAAAGATCTAGGCACATATATCCAGTTGGATATGAGTGATCATGAGTTATTATTGTTGACATCACCCTTGAGGTGAATAAGTTAGGAGGTGAAACTATAAGCCCCTATCTTTCTATGTGTCTGGTTGAAACTTTTTGCTCATATATATGTTGTGAGTTTTAGCAATCATAGAAGATTAAATGATGGTTGAGTATGTGGCCTTGCCAAAAGGCTCTGATACGGGACCCTCCCTGAAAATATGATGAATTGTAGTTGCAAAGTTGACTGAGAACATAGTTTGTTAGTTTTCAATAAAGTTTATGCTTTCTACTTCGATGTTGTGATGAATTGTTACTTGTTCATGAGAAGCTATATGATAAAGTTTGTTGTTGTTACAATAATAAGCATGATGCTACTATGTCCGTATTTTGTTTTTATCGACACCTGTCTCTCTAAACATGTGGACATGACTTTCGATATCGGCTTTCGCTTGAGGACAAGCGGGGTCTAAGCTTGGGGGAGTTGATACGTCCATTTTGCATCATGTTTTCCTACTATTATTTATAGTGTTTTTATGCAATATAATACTTTGAGGAATAATTCTAATGCCTTTTCTCTCATAATATGCAAGGTTTACACAAAGAGGGAGAATTCTAGCAGCTGGAATTCTGGACCTGAAAAAGCTATCTCAGAGATACCTATTCTGCACATCTTCAAATGAGCTGAAATTTTACGGAGAATTATGTTGGAATATATAAAAAATATTGGAGAAAATAACTACCGGAGGGGGCCACCCAGGTGCCCACTAGGCACCAGGGCGCGCCACCCCCTCCAGGCGTGCCCTGGTGGGTAGTGGGCTCCTCGGCCCACCTCCAGTGCCCATCTTATGGTACATAAGGTCTTTTGACCTAGAAAAAATAAGGAGAGGACTTTCGGGATGGAGCACCGCTATCTCGAGGCGGAACTTGGGCAGGAGCACTTTTGCCCTCCGGCGGAGCGATTCCGCCGGGGGACATTCCCTCCGGGAGGGGGAAATCGAAGCCATTGTCATCACCAACAACCCTCTCATCTTTGGGAGGCCAATCTTCATCAACATCTTCAACAGCACCATCTCACCTAAAACCCTAGTTCATCTCTTGTGTTCAATCTTTGTATCAAAACCTTAGATTGGTACCTGTGGGTGACTAGTAGTGTTGATTAAATCTTGTAGTTGATGCTAGATGGTTTATTTGGTGGATGATGATATGTTCAGATCCATTATGCTATTTAATATCCCTCTGATCTTGAGCATGAATATTATTTGTGAGTAGTTGCCCTTGTTCATGAGGCCATGGGAGAAGTCATGTTGCAAGTAATCATGTGAATTTGATATTCGTTCGATATTTTGATGATATGTATGTTGTGATTCCCTTAGTGGTGTTATGTGAATGTCGACTACATGACACTTCACCATCTTTAGGCCTTAGGGAATGCATTGTGGAGTAGTTATTAGATGATGGGTTGCTAGAGTGGCAGAAGCTTAAACCCTAGTTTATGCGCTATTCCATAAGGGGCTGATTTGGATCCATACGTTTAATGCTATGGTTAGATTGTTATCTTAAATCTTCTTTCGCAGTTGCGGATGCTTGCGAGGGGGTTAATCATAAGTGGGAGGTTTGTTCAAGTAAGAACAACACCCAAGCACCAGTCCACCCACATATCAAATTATCAAAGTAACGAATGCGAATCAAACCAACATGATGAAAGTGACTAGATGAAATTCCCGTGTGTCCTCAAGAACGCTTTACTTATTATCTGAGACCGTTCCGGCCTGTCCTTTGCTACAAAAAGGATTGGGCTACCTTGCTGCACTTTGTTACCATTACTGTTACTTGCTCGTTACAAATTATCTTGCTATCAAACTACCTGTTACCGACAATTTCAGTGCTTGCAGAATTTACCTTGCTGAAAACCACTTGCCATTTACTTCTGCTCCTCTTTGGGTTCGACACTCTTACTTATCAAAAGGACTATGATTAATCCCCTATACTTGTGGGTCATCATTTCTCTATTGTTCAATCAACTTGACCACTAGACAGAGGATGATATGGTGATGCAATTCTATTGTTGACATCGTACTTAGGTAGGAGTTTACGGAAAGCACCATGAATAAAATGTGAACCACCATCAGTCATTAAATATCTAGGGACTCCAAACCTCGGAAAGATAACTTCTTTAAGCATTTTAATAGATGTGTCGTGATCAACACTACTAGTTGAAATAGCTTCTACCCACTTAGTAACCTAATCGACAACAACTAAAATATGAATGTACCCATTAGAGGAAGGAAAAGGACCCATATATCAAAGCCTCAAACATCAAATGGTTCAATAACAAGTGAATAATTCATAGGCATTTCCTGATGTCTACCAATATTACCAACTCTTTGACATTCATCACAAGAAAGGACAAACTTACGTGCATCTTTGAAGGGAGTAGGCCAATAAAACCAGTTTGTAATACATTATGTGCAGTTATGTCTCCTGCCTGGTGTCCTCCGTATGCCTCGGAATGAGACTTCCGTAGGATTTGTTCATGTTCATGCTCAGTTACACAACAACTAATAACACCCTCTACTCCTTCTTTATGTAAATCTGGGTCATCCCAAAAGTAATGTCTTAAATCAAAGAAGAACATTTTCTTTTTGTTGGCATGTATAACTTGGTGGTATATGTTTAGCAACAATGAAATTGGCATAGTCTACATACCAAGATTTATTACGGGAAGTCGAAGCATTTATAATAACTAATTGCTCATCTAGAAAACTAACATCAATAGGCAGTGGGTCATCAAGAACATTTTCCATTCTAGACAAGTTATCTGCTACAGGATTCTCAACTCTCTTTCTATCAATAATATGCAAATCAAACTCTTGTAATAAAAGAACCCACCTAATCAGTCTAGATTTAGCATCTTTCTTTCCCATAAGATACTTAATAGCAGCATGATTGGTGTGAATAGTAACTTTAGAATCAACAATATAAGGTCTGAATTTATCACATGCAAACACAACTCCTAAAAATGTTTTCTCAGTTGTAGCATAATTCTTTTGAGCACTATCTAGAGTCTTACTAGCATAATGAATAACATTCAATTTCTTATCAACTCTTTGACCTAAAATAGCACCAATAGCGTAATCACTAGCATCACACATTACTTCAAAGGGTAAGTTCCAATCAGGTGGTTGAACAATAGGTGCAGAAATTAAGGCTTTCTAAGTATTTCAAGGGCTTCTACAAAATCATCATAAAAAACAAATGGAATATATTTTTGCAAAAGATTAGTAAAAGGCCTAGAAATTTTAGAGAAGTATTTAATGAACCTCCTATAGAAACCAGCATGACCAAGAAACTTCTTATACCTTTAATATCTTTAGGACATGGCATTTTCTCAATTGCATTAACTTTAGCTTCATCTACCTCAATACCTCTTTCAGAAATTTTATGCCCAAGGACTATACCTTCGTTCACCATAAAGTGGCACTTCTCCTAGTTCAAGACAAGATTAAAGTTGCTTAAGCAATCATCAAAATAGATTCCGTAAACGGAATATTCATCCATAAATACCGCAACGATCTTTTCTAAAAAATCAGAGAATATAGCAGTCATACATCTTTCAAAAGTAACAGGTGCATTTCATAAACCAAAAGGCATATGTCTATAAGCATAAGTTCCATAAGGACAAGTAAATGTGGTTTTCTCTTGATCTTCCTGTGATAAGGTATTTGAGAAAAATCAGAATATCCATCTAGGAAGCAAAAGTGTGTATGCTTAGACAATATTTCTAACATTTGATCAATGAAAGGCAAAGGGTAATGATCTTTTCTAGTAGATTTATTTAATTTCCTGAAATCAATTACCATCCTATAACCAGTTACAATTCTTTGTGGGATATGTTCATTTTTATCATTAGGAACAACCGTAATGCTTCCTTTCTTAGGGACACAATGAACAAGACTTACCCATCTACTATCAGTTATAGGATAAATTATACCTACTTCCAGAAGCTTTAATATTTCAGTTCTTACCACATCTTTCATTTTAGGATTCAGACGACGTTGATGATCAATAACTGGTTTAGCATCACGCTCCATATTAATCTTGTGTTGACTTAAAGTGGGACTAATGCCCTTAAGATCATCAAGAGTATATCCAATTGCAGCATGGTGCTTCCTCAGAGTTTTAAGTAGTCTCTTTTCTTCATGCTCTGAAAGGTTAGCATTGATAATAACTTGATATATGTTCTTTTCATCAAGATAAGCATATTCCAGTGTATCCAGCAATTTTTTTTAATTCAAACACAGGGTCACTCTTAGGTGGGAGAGGATCTCCCAGAGTTTCAACATGCAAATTATGCTTAAGGATAGGTGCTTGTTTAAAGAATATCACAAACTCTAACCTTTTCTTTAACACAATCAATTTCAACATTAACCATATTCAAGAAATGTCTATCGAATATAATGGGACAAAAATTATCTTGTTGTGATCCAAGTACTAAGAAAACGGTAGGGTATTTTATCTTACCACACCAGACTTCAACGTCTCTAACAATTCCAAGTGGTGAAATGGTATCTTTATTTGCAAGCTTGATAGTAACATTAATATCTTCAATCTCAACAGGTGCAAGGCCATTCATAACTTCTTGAAATAGAGAAAACAGAATAGCACCCACACTAGCACCCATATCACATAAACCATGGTAGCAATGTTCTCCAATTTTAACAGAAACAATAGGCATGCCAACTACAGGCTTATTCTTGTGTAACATACTCCCTCCGGTCCTTTTTAGTTCGCATATAAGATTTGTCCGAAGTCAAACCTCGTATAGTTTGACCAACTTTATAGAAAAAATATAAACATTCACAATGTGAAATCATTATCATTAGATGTGTCGTGACTTAAATTTTCATATTGTATAAATTTAGCATTGTAGATGTTGATATTTTTTCATATAAATATAGTCAAACTTTATGAAGTTTGACTTCAGATAATTCTAATATGCAGAGTAAAAAGGACCAGAGGGAGCATCTTGTTCATTTCTAGCAGGTTTAGCAATTCTAGCAGCCTCGGAACAGAAATAAATAACATGCCGATCAATATTATCGACCGAAAGATCTTTAACTATTGCAATATTAGGTTCCATCTTAATTTGTTCAGAGGGTTTAGGTGTCCTAATATTACTTTTATGAACCACAATTGTAGCTTTAGCATGTTCCTTAATCCTAACAGGAAAGGGTGGTTTCTCAATATAAGCAGTAGGCACAACTAGATCAACATTATAAATGATTGTTTCATCTTTAGCTATAACATGTTTGTCGTGGGAAACCACGGCCACCTATGGGGCCATGAGCCCCTTTTGGTTCGGCGGGGGGATGGGCACGTTGCACAAAGAGCGGAGAAACATCACACAGCGCGGCAGAGATCACACGGGCAGTTTTTACCCAGGTTTGGGCCGACGTGAGGCGTAAAACCCTACTCCTGCTTTGGTGGATTGATGGTGGAAAAATGGTGGAGGAACACAGCGCTCTTGCCCGATAAGGTCACCTCGGGGCGAGAGCAGCTACGCGCGTATGAGTGTCCAAGGGTCCGGATCAGCCAACCCCTTCTACGGTTGCCATGGGCCTCCTTTTATAGATCAAAAGGGTCACCACAGTGGCAAATCAGTCATTACATACTGATTAGATAGCAAACAGTGCTATCATACCTAACTCTGCAGGCTGACAGAGCGCATTAAATGCGCCACTCAACGTCACATCTTAGCTTGCCCGGCAGGCCCTGCCGGGCTATTTTGCCAGCTTCGCGCCTGCTTGCTTGACACGTCTCAGGATGGGTGTCGCCTGGGGGTATTTTTCTATAGGAAGCGGCTGCCATGTGGCAAATAGCGGCCACTTAGTCACTTTGGAGCTTGACACCGCACTGATCGATGACGTGCGTCGTGATGAGGTGGTGCGGTGGAGTGGTTTGCCTCCGTAAGCCCCAGCAGGCCTGCCGGGACAATCCTAAGACTCGCTTCCGGGGGTAACTCCATTCCCGCCAGGCTCGCCTGCCCGGCAGAGGAGGTTCTTCCCTTCGTGATATCTTGCTTCTCTGGCTTATCTTGGTCTTCTTGATCTGAACTTTGGTCCTTCAAAGAACAGGTCTCTCATGCCTTGATCTGATCTTGGTGTTGTAATCTTGTCCTTGGGCCTGTGCACAGCCTGGGCAACGGACCCAGGGTTTGTTGCACCAACAGGAGCCCCCGGGCCTGGCACGAATGCGCTGCTGGTCGTCATCGGGGTAGGCCCTAACAAGTGCACAGGCAGGAGCGCAAGGGTGGCTTCGCCCTTTGAGATCTTCTTTGCTTCTTCACTAACCCGAGCTTGGGTAAATAAGGATTTTCCCGCACGTTGTGTAACGCCAATTGCGGTGGGGCCACTCTGGTAATGGCCCGTGAATGACTTTAACGCACGGGCGAGTAACTGCCAATTCACTCTTCCCACCACACCCTTATCCGTAGCCACATATGTTGCATGCATCAAGTGGGGTAGGTAACGAAGGCGTGTGGTGCGGGAGAGCATCAAGGCAGGGGCCCGGTCTTCTTGGATTGGTGGGGGAGGATGGTGAGTACTCGCCGGGGAATCAGTCTCCAGCCCCAGCTCGCCTATAAAAGGAAGAGCGGGGGAGGAGCGGAGGCATTCATCCACACTCCTTTCCTCCTCCATTCCTGATTTCTTCGGGTTATGCCGAAAGGGAGAGCCCGGGGCCAGGTCTCGGGCCCTAGCATAGAGCTTAGCGCGAGCCTCAGGGGGGCGCTCGGGCGGCGCGGTGGTGGCACCGGAGGTGGCGACTCTGGTGTTTTCGTCGCCGGGTCGCCCGTGGCTTCAATTTTAGTGAGGGGCAACGCACACGACACCGCGCCGAGGCCCATAACGGGCACGGGGCGTGGTAGTTGATCGTGACCTATTCCTCTTCTTCCCGGGGCATCGGAGGGAGGTTGCAGAAGTGGTTATCCGTTGGTAAAGGCGAACCCTAACTCCCAGTGCACCGCCCATCTGGCGCATGGGAGAGCTCCTAGTCTCCATGCATGTCTCTTCAACGGGCGGTGGCTTCATATCTCCGGGCCGTCGGGGACGACCATGCTCTCTGTGGGGTTACCCAAAGTGTGTGGCGTTTGCATCGGCAGGCGTGGCGGGAGCTTTGGGCGACGGCGGTGTAGAAGACGGCGGCAACCCACGACGCGTCAACAACGGGGGCGGCTGATCCGACGAGTCATGTTTGCCGGTGACTCCGTCGTCTCCGCCTGGGCTTCCGGCAGCGCCACCATTCACGCCTTCCCTCCGGTTCCTTCCTCCTAGTCCGGGAATGGCGCCATCCTGATCCTGGGGAGGCGCCGAATCCCAGCCAGGTCTTCCCTCCACCTTCTTCGTTTCTCTCTGTAGTTTTGAAGAAGGAGAGGAAAAGGTGAAGGCTCCTCGGGCATTTATCTTCTTTTTAATCTTAAATCTGCAGGCACTTGCCAAATTTTAGTTCAAATAATGTAATCTCTTGAATCCATGTTTGTGTCCTGTAAGGTCTGTACTTGTTTGAAACATATTAATGAAAAAGATAAACCTTGCTGGGGACTCGTGCATGTATATGTCCATGCAGAGGTGGGATGCCTCTATATTTATAAGTAAATGAGTTTCCCCCAGCAGGCTATCCTGTCGGTACCCTAAGTTTTGTTGCCAGGGAGTTAGGCCTACCGGGCACAAATCGTGAAGAGGGACCAGCCCCCCGCTAGTCCTTTTTCAACAAAGGCCACTGCGACCACCCTGACCTAAGTTTCAAAGGGTAGCAGGGTTTTCTCATGCACAAGTCTTTACTTACAGAACATGTATGGATACAAGGAAGAACTTATCTGTTTGGCTTGACGGAGATCGCAGTGTAGGCTCATCTTCTTATCTCCTCTTGGGCTGAATCCACTATAAGAGCCTGCAGTTTTATGCAGATGAAAATGATGCCAGATGCGATCTTATCTACATGAACATGCGATGCTCATGATATGCTTATGCATGCATGCAACTTGTCGGGGGCCCCCAACGCTTCATTTATTTCTCTGTTGCTCAGGGTCTGCGCCTGACTTTGTACAAGGGGTTACATGCAACTGAGGCAAGGCCTGTACAAAAGGGTGGCTGCCGGGCAGGGCCCGACAGCCGCGCCCTACGGGTAGAACTTGCGGAGATGCTCAATGTTCCATGAGTTTTGCAATTGAATGCCATCTCCGGTCTCCAGATGAACCACGCCAGATCTGGTGACTTGTACTACCCGGTAAGGGCCTTCCCACTTCGGCGTCAACTTGTTTATACCCTTGGCGGACTGAACACGCCTAAGGACAAGGTCGCCTTCCTCAAAACACCGGGCACGAACCCTGTAGCTGTGATAGCGGCGCAGGGCTTGCTGATAGCATGCAGCATGCGTAGCAGCCCGGAGACGGTTCTCCTCGAGAAGCACAGCATCGTCACGCCGGTGCTGATCCTGCGCTACTTCATCGTAGGCAAGCACTCGAGGTGACCCGTAAATGAGTTCCGTGGGGATAACTGCTTCTGCCCCATAGACTAGGGAGAAGGGAGTCTGCCCGGTAGCTCAATTTGGTGTCATTCTGAGGGACCAAAGAACCACCGGCAGCTCGTCGATCCATCGCCTGCCGCACTTCTGCAGCTTATCAAATGTTCTTGTCTAGAGTCCTCGCAACACTTCAGCGTTCGCCCTCTCAGCTTGTCCATTGCTTCTGGGATGTGCAACAGAGGCAAATGAGATCTTGCTTCCGAGGGCATGAACATATTGCATGAAGGCACGGCTCGTGAACTGGGTGCCGTTGTCGGTGATGATCTGGGCAGGGACCCGAAGCGGCACACCAATCCTTTCAAGAACTTGATAGCTGACTGAGCAGTCACCTTTCTCACGGCATCTACTTCTGGCCACTTTGTAAACTTGTCGATTGCAACGAACAAGAATTCAAAGCCCCCAGCAGCTCGGGGGAAAGGGCCGAGGATATCGAGCCCCCAGACCGAAAACGGCCATGACAAAGGGATTGTCTGAAGAGCTTGGGCAAGCAGATGGATGTTCTTGGAATGGAACTGGCAGGCTTCACACTTGGTGACTATCTCGACCGCATCTTGGAGGGCTGTGGGCCAATAGAATCCCTTGCCGGAATGCTTTCCCAACTAAAGCCCTTGATCCAATGTGGGAACCGCACATGCCTTTGTGTATTTCCGTCAGCAGTTCCTTTCCTCCTTCCCGGCAAATGCACTTCAATTTCACACCGTTGGGCCTTCTTTTGTATAGTGTGTCATTGACAAACTGATACATACTGGCCCTCCGGGCTACTCTTTCAGCTTCTTCTTGCTCTTCGGGAAGTTCTCCGGTTTGGAGGAAATGGACTATGTGCCTTGCCCAAGTTGGAGCCTGGGGCTCGGCAACAAGGACTAGTGGCACCTCCTCATCTGCGGGAGCGCGTTCCTCGACCGCGGGGACCAGTGGCCCAGCAGGAGGGCGCAGCCTGGCAATCGAAGGGGAGTTGTTTCCGGCAGGGTCCCTGCCAGGAGCCCCGAGGGGCTCTACCGGGAGAGGCTTACCGGAGTCCAATTTCCTCCTCTTTCGGGCCATTGTTGTCGGGGATACGGAGGGCTGAGTAAGATGGAGAACAAAAGTTCCTGGTTCCACAGGAAGCTTTTGCGCAGCACACTTTGACAGATGATCAGCGATGTTGTTTTCCACACGGGATACGTGCTCTGTTTGCAATCCGTCAAAGTGCTCCTCTAATCTCCTCACTTCCTCAACGTATGCCTCCATCAATGGGCTTTGGTAATCCTTGTTGACTTGTCTCACCACAAGTTATGAGTCTCCTCGAATGATCAGCTTCTTGATTCCCAATTCAGTGGCAATCCTGAGCCCGGCAAGGAGCCCTTCATATTCTGTTGTATTGTTGGTCGCCTCCTCCCGGGGAAAATGCATCTGGACGACGTACTTCAAGTGCTCTCCAGTGGGAGCAACGAGAAGCACACCAGCCCCCGCACCTTGTAGGGAGAAGGCACCATCGAAATACATGATCAATTCTTGGGGCGCTTCCTTGCCGGGGATAACTATTTCAAGCACTTCTTCATCAGGGATTGGCGTCCACTCTGCAATAAACACTGCCAATGCCCTGCTCTGAATCGTTGATGTGCTTTTGTAGCGACCCGACCCGGATGGATCAAATCTCTGTGTTCAAGTGTCATCCCTGGATCGGTAATGCTGACACACACAGTACTCGAAGGATTTATAACAGAGTGCAATCACACACTTATTACATCGAATGTCTCCAAAGAGAACTTATTACAATAAATATGGCTTAAGGCCATCTAAATAAGATAATAGCGGAAGGCTTGGAAGATAAAGTGAGTCCATCAACTCCAACGGCATAGCTGAGTGCACGACAACGACCTAGCGCACCTTACTCTTCGTCTGAAAAGTCTGCAACATAATATGTTGCAGCCCGAAATGGGTCAGCACATGGAATATGCTGGCAATATACATAGTAGAGCAAAGAACAGATGGAAGCTATCACTACATGCATATATGGCTGGTGGAAAAGCTCTAGGGTTATATTGTTTTGCGAAAAGCCAATTTTCCCCTACATCAAAGGAATATGTTTTATTTTAACTATCATGGTAGTTGAAACATTGAGAGGGTAAATCCCCATCTCAATCCCAATTAAAAGTAATCATTAAACCCAACAAATTAATTTAGAGTGATGAGATCAAATCAATAATTCAAGTACCAGATACTCAAGATGTCCATAACCGGGGACATGGCTAACCATGATTAGTTTATACACTCTGCAGAGGATGCGCACTTTTCCCCACAAGACTCGACCGCATCCATGATCGGAAGATCGAGACATAGTCTTTCTGAAGCATTAACTCTCTACTCCGGGTAGACCGGTACACCTACTTTCCCCTACATTTGCTAGTCTACCTCTTCGAGAGCTCACACAACTTACTCAACTATGCCAGAGCCCATAATGGCTTGTGGCTGCACACGGAAGTTTCCAGACATGAAATATCATATGATCCCTTTGAGCCTGGGTGGCGGACCTAGGGTAATCACACGGGTACTCCGGGATTCCCATGGGCAAGCACTGGTTTCTCCAGGTGCCCCAAGCAATCCACCCAGATGTGTATTAAAGTTGCCACCTTAATGTTGTCCAAAATTATCATCTCTCACAACTTCCATGTACATCACGATCCAATCCCCGTCTACGAGCATGGCTAAGCATAACGTATATATATCTCCCAGGGTTTGATAATAAAGGGCAATAGGTTCTACCTCATCATCTACTTCCCAATACCCACAAGTTAAACACATCCTAATCATGCAGTGTTTGAGGATTGTAACTAATGCATAAAAACTGGGTAATAAAGGGGTATGATCAAAGTGTAACTTGCCTTGCTGACGATCCGCAAAACCTAGAGACTCGTAGTAGCACGCTTCGCACTCCGGAAATTCTATCGCAAACAAACAATAGCATACATAAGCAATCAAGCGAAGATGCATGGGTAAATCCCAAATAAGAAGATCTAACCAGAAAGTTCAACTGAAAAACTCCGGTTGCAAAAAGAATCAAAACAAACGGAGCAACGAAACTCAAACTGCGAAAGAAACAGGATCCGATTTACTAATCTAGACTAAAGTCAAATTTTACAGTACCAAAATCTTGTTCAAGTTGGTTAAACAGAAAGAGGGTTTCGAGACGAAGATCTAGGCGCTTGTTTCACCTGATTTGGATAAACGAGCGAAAAGATAAACTAAAACGAAAATTGGATCAGAAATCGCGAACGAAAATAATCGCGAAAAACCCTGGAAAAAGAAAAACTGACGAACAGACTAACGAACGAACGTTCGTGGTCTGTGACTTAACGGTTGAACGGCGTTTGTTAAAATGACCGTACGGACAAACGTCCGCTAAATAACTAAACCGAGAAAACCGAACGAACCGATAAAATAAAATAAAACGCATCTAGGGTTTCAAAAAAAAACCGATCGTTTTTTTTACCTAAACCGAAAAAAAATCGGGCGTCGGATTGGATCGGAACGGCGGCGGCTCCGGCGGCGAGGCGGCGGCTCCGGCGAGGCGACGGGGTGGGGCGCGCGCGGTGCGTCGGCGCGGCGCGGCGGAGTGCGGCGGCGGCGCTGCAGCGATGACGGCGGGCGGCGGACGCGGCGGCGGCGGCTGCTTGCTGCGGCGGTGGCGAAGGTGGGGTGGAGGGGTCGGGGGCGGCGGCTATTTAAGAGGAGCCGGGGGGGCTGGCTTGGGGAGGGGGCGACGGCCTCGGGAGGCGTGTCCGTCTCGGACACGGCCGGTGACGGCGGGGCGGACTCCCGTGCGGGGAAGGCGGCGGCGGCCTGCTGGGCTTCGGCCCAGTCCGGTCCGCGAAGTTTTTTTTAAATAAATGCTGACGCAGAAAAACAAAGAAAAGAAATACTAAACGGACTCCAAAAATCCTGAAATAAATTTTCTCCGTCCTCTAAAAATATAGCGGACAAAGTGAACATTTATTTGGGCCTCAAATGAAATTTTGAAAAATGCATATTTTTCCTAAATTCAAATAAAATTGCAATAAAAGTCCAAATAAAATATTTATTTGATTTTAATATTTTTCCTCCAATATTCCATTTATTTTGGAGAAGTCATATTATCTCCTCTCATATATTTTTAATATGAAATATTTTCGGAGAGAAGAATAATTAAACCAAATTGATCCTTGTTTCAATATTTGAGAAAATTCAAATATGAAAACGGTGAAATCCCCAACTCTCTCCGTGGGTCCTTGAGTTGCTTAGAATTTTCAAGGATCGCAAAACGAAATGCAATAAAATATGATATGCATGGATGACCTATGTATAACATTCCAAATTGAAAATTTGGGATGTTACAGCTTTCAAACTTCAGGCCAAAGCTGGATAACTCCAATGCCCATTCCACTATTCTGCCGGTAGCCTCTAGGTTTCGGAGTATCCTTTGCAATGGGAAGCGAGTGACAACCGTGATCTCATGGGCTTGGAAGTAGTGGCGCAGTTTCCTTGAGGCCATGATAAGGCCAAAAATCAACTTTTGCACACCAGAGTACCTTGATCTAGCCCCTGTAATAGGGAGCGGACAAAGTACACTGGGCGCTGCACTACTTTCTTCCTTGTCGTGTCCTTGGGGTTGCCTTCGCTGCCGTGCTCTTCTTTATCCTGATCCATATCTGACCCTACCGGGCTACTTTCTCTCTCTTTCCTGGACGGGACACTAGCTGAGGTTGCTGCTTCCTCTACTTCCCACTGCGCCACCAGTGCTGCACTAACCACTTGATTGGTTGCCGCCAGATATAGCAGCAACGGCTCTTGTGGTTTGGGAGCAACCAAAGTGGGCACAGAGGACAAGTAGGCCTTCAAATCTCGCAGTGCTGCGTCTGCTTCCGGGGTCCACTTCATGGGTCCTGCCTTCTTCAAAATTTTGAAGAACGGCAAGGCGCGTTCGGCAGACTTGGAGATGAATCCGCTAAGCGCGGCAACGCACCCCGTCAAACGCCTCACATCCTTTACTGTCTTGGGTGCTTAAATCTGCTCGATAGCCTTGATCTTATCTGGGTTGGCTTCGATCCCGCGGTGGTACACAAAGAAACCAATTAGCTTGCCGGAGGGAACACCAAACACACACTTCTCCGGGTTCAACTTCAAGTTGATCTTGCGCAGATTAGCAAATGTCTCTTCCAAATCTTGGATGCGGGTTGATCTGTCCTTGGTCTTGACCACAATATCATCCATATAAGCTTCAATGTTCCTGTGCAACTGTGGTTCAAAACCAACCTGGACTACTCTTGCAAAAGTGGACCCGGCACTCTTCAACCCGAAAGGCATGCGCACAAAGCAGTACGTGCCGCATGGGGTGATGAATGAGGTCTTTTCTTCATCTTCCTTGGACATAAAGATCTGATGATACCCAGAGTATGCATCCAGAAAGGATAGCAAATCACACCCGGAAGTGGAATCCACAATTTGGTCGATGCGCGGCAAGGGGAATGGGTCCTTCGGGCATGCCTTGTTCAGATCCGTGAAATCTATGCAAATCCTCCATTTCCCATTAGCCTTGCGCATAACCATTGGGTTTGCTAACCATGTTGGATGTAGTACTCCTTTGACCAGACCAGCTGCCTCAAGTTTCTTGATTTCCTCGACAATGAACTGCTGCCGCTCCAAGGCCTGCTTCTGGGCCTTCTGCTTGACGGGTCGGGCATGTGGGCAGACAGCAAGGTGGTGCTCGATTACCTCCCTAGGAACACCGGGGATATCAGATGGTTTCCAGGCAAACACATCGATATTCGCCCGCAGGAAGGCAACGAGCGTGCTTTCCTATTTGTCGTCAAGGGTGGCACTGATAGTAAAAGTACTATCAGCGCCAGCCAGCCCTGCCGGGACCTTTTTCACATGGGAACAACAGCCTTGGACTTCTTGCTGTTGGAACTTTCCGGCACGTCATCCATAGGCATAGCATACCCCGAAGAGGTACGCTTCCTAGACTCTTTGCTGGTGTCTCTTCTAGCCTTCTTCTTTCCTTTGATTTCCTTGGCGGGAACTACGGCTTCCGCGGCCTCTGCCGCGACTGCGTCCCGGTACATCTTATCCACGCAAATAATTGCGTCCTTCTTGTCTGATGGGATGGAAATGACACCCACTGGCCCTAGCATCTTCAAAGTGTTGTAGGCATAGTGGGATGCCGCCATGAATTTTGCCAAAGCTGGGCATCCAAGGATTCCATTATATGGCAGGGGGAGGTCGACCACATCAAACACAACCTTCTCAGTCCGGTAGTTCAACTCCCCTCCAAATGTCACTAGCAACATGATCTTTCCCTTAGGATGACTCCTGCCGGGGTTGACTCCTTGAAATGTGCCAGTAACCTTAAGCTCTTCCTCTGCTATCTGGAGTTTGCTGATAACCTTTGGGGAATTCAGATTCAATCCGGCCCGCCGTCAACCAACATCTTTGTGACTTTGAGGTTGCGAATCGTTGGTGAGACCAACAACGGCAAGCACCCTACCGCATTGGTGCGGTCAGGATGGTCCTCTTCATCAAAGATGATGGGCGTGCATGACCACTTGAGCGGCTTCCGAGAATCTGCCACTGGCTCCACGGCATTGACCTCACGCGCCCACTGTTTAAGTTGGCGATGAGAGGAGTGCAAAGATGCACCCCCGTCAATACACAGGGCGTAAGTGGCCTTCTGGAATTCCTGCTCGCTGGTTTCCTCTTCATCCCCTCCATCACTCTCAGCATTGCAATCCTCCTTCTCTCGACCCCTGGCGGGTTTTCCTTGGTTCCGAGGAGCCTTGCCGGGGCGATTTGCTTCACCACCCTGGCCCTTCCCGCCAGTACCATTATGACCTTTTTCCTTATCACGCTTCTCATACTCAGCCCTCTGCTTCTTGACAAGCTGCTCAACCTGGTGACACTCTTGGAGATCGTGGCCCTTGGTCCAATGAATCTTGCAATACGGCCCATCACCTTTCCCAGCCTTCTCGGCAGCCGCAGCCTCCCGGCAGTCAGTGCACGCGGCAACTTCCTTGCTGGAGGCTTCGGTATTAGCCTTCTTGCCGGTACTAGGCGTGCCCAATCCTTCAACGGTCATCACTGCCTTATCCTTGCGCTTCTTGTTGCGCTTCTTGTTCTTCTTCTTGTGACTGGTGGACTCGTCACCATCCTCTGAGTCGATGTCGATGCAATCTTCCTCTCCAGGGACTTTCCTCCCTTCCTCCACCCGAGCACATTTGTCCACCAAGCTGTAAAGCTCCTTCACAGTCTTGGGCAGCCGAACGTTCATCTTGGAACATATCCTTCTCATCTCTTCCCCCGGCAGCTTGAATAGCGATGGTGTAGATGCTCAAGAACTCTGCCGGGTTCAGCCCCCCATCATACTTCTCTAGAATCTCTAGCTTGAATGTGCGAGCGGATGGCCAACGAACTTGCCGCAGCTCACGGGTGAAAGCAGGGCACCCAACCTCGAAAGGCAGGCACCCGCCGTCTCCAAGTGCGGGTTCGTCGACGTCGAGGCCATCGCACCCATTGGACTGGCGGTGGTTGTTGCGGCGTCGCTTGACGACGAAGCGCGCGCCTTCCCTCCGCCTATCCTCCGGGGCTCGTCGTTGGCCTGGACGCGCTCGAGGGTCGGAAGAGGCCATCAAGACGTCATCTGGCTGTCGTGGTGGGGATTGCACCGTGGCGGTGGCCCCTTCCGTACGGCCAGCAGCACGGGCCGTTGTCGCTGCTTGGGGAGGCCGTGGTGGGCCAGCTCGCTGTGATCCTCCCGCCTCGGCGAAGCCAATCAGGCTTTGGATGGTGGCTCGCCACTCATCTATCTGATCGACTGCCGGCAGGAATCTCAACAGTAGTTGAGCCCGCGCCATGGCCTCTAAGGCAGTGCTCGGTATAGGTGATGATGATGTAGATCGCGGTGTCGCTCGGCTCCTGACGGTGCCGGTAGCGACCGCACCGCGCCCTCATTGTTGCGAACCAGCCGTTTGGATGGCATGGTGACGTGGTGGGGGCGCTTGAAGGCCAGCGGCTTCGTTGGGCACAGTAACTGGGTCAACTTGTTCCGGAGGCGGCGCACGCCCTGCGGTCGCGCCCGCGGCGGGCGCGGCCGGAGGGTTGCGATTCGCCCCAGAATGAGCGCCACCACTGCGGCTGTGCCCTTCGGCGAGGAGAAGAGGTGCAGGCGGAATAAGCCCTCCATTCGTACCTCGTGGAGCATGGCCGCCGGGATGTTGCTGATGCTGTCCTTCCCCGGTGCATCCCGTTCCTACTTCGGCCGTGGGGGAGGTGGTGACAACGCCGCCTGCACTGACCACATCCCTCGCAGCGTCCACATCCTCGCGTGTCCCCGCATTCCCCGCGACGTCGGCGGTCACGGGCGGCGGGGCCTTCGAGGTGGACGGGTGATTTGCGGCTCCGGACTTCTTCTTGGGCGCCATAGTGGATCACGCCGTCAATGACGAGAATGGCGATGAAGATGACGCGCTATTGACGCTCTCGGGTTCGCGCAAGTGATCCCCCTACCTGGCGCGCCAAAGATGTCGTGGGAAACCACGGCCACCTATGGAGCCATGAGCCCCTTTTGGTTCGGCGGGGGGATGGGCACGTTGCACAAAGAGCGGAGAAACGTCACACAGCGCGGCAGAGATCACACGGGCAGTTTTTACCCAGGTTTGGGCCGCCGTGAGGCGTAAAATCCTACTCCTGCTTTGGTGAATTGATGGTGGAAAAATGGTGGAGGAACGCAGCGCTCTTGCCCGGCAAGGTCGCCTCGGGGTGAGAGCAGCTACGTGCGTATGAGTGTGCAAGGGTCCGGATCAGCCAACCCCTTCTACGGTTGCCATGTGCCTCCTTTTATAGATCAAAGGGGTCACCACAGTGGAAAATCAGTCATTACATACTGATTAGATAGCAAATAGTGCTATCATACCTAACTCTGCAGGCTGACAAAGCGCATTAAATGCGCCGCTCAACGTCACATCTTAGCTTGCCCAGCAGGCCCTGCTGGGCTGTTTTGCCAGCTTCGCGTCTGCTTGCTTGACACGTCTCAGGACGGGTGTCGCCTGGGGGTATTTTCTGTGGGCAGCGGCTGCCATGTGGCAAATAGCAGCCACTTAGTCACTTTGGAGCTTGACACCGCACTAATCGACGACGTGCGTCGTGATGAGGTGGTGCGGTGGAGTGGTTCGCCTCTGTAAGCCCCGGCAGTCCTGCCGGGACGATCCTGGGACTCGCTTCCGGGGGTAACTCAATTCCCGCCAGGCTCGCCTACCCGGCAGAGGAGGTTCTTCCCTTAGCGATATCTTGCTTCTCTGGCTTATCTTGGTCTTCTTGATATGCACTTTGGTCCTTCAAAGAACAGGTCTCTCATGCCTTGATATGATCTTGGTGTTGTAATCTTGTCCTTGGGCCTGTGCACAGTCTGGGCAATGGACCCAGGGTTTGTTGCACCGACAATGTTCCTCACAATTTTCTTCAATAGGTAGATGAAACTTAAACCATTTCTCCTTAGGGAGATCAACATGAGCAACAAATGATTCATAAAAAGTGGCTACTATCTCAGAGTCAAGTCCATATTTCACACTAAACTTATGAAAAGCAATTGTTTCCATAAAAGATTTAACACAATCAAACTCAAGATTTATAACTGAATCATTACCTTTGTTGATTTCCCAATCTTCACAGTTGCATTTAATTATCTCCAGGAGATCCCACTTGAATTCAATAGTTTTCTTCATAAAAGAACCAGTAGAAGAAGTATCGATCATTATGAGAAAGCTGAGCATAAAAGTTTTGTATAATTATCTCTCTTTAGAGCTCATGATTGGGGAATGTGTGCATCATATATTTAAGCCTCCCCCAAGCTTGAGCGATACTTTCTCCTTCACGAGGCAAAAAATTATATATGTAATTCCGATCACGATGAACCAAATGCATAGGATAAAATTCTGGTGAAATTCCAGCTTTAACCGGTTCCAGTTCCATGTTCCGGTATCATCCAATAGCCTATGCCATGTCAATGCCTTTCCCCCAAAGATAAAGGGAATACTTTCTTCTTAACTCCATCCTCGGATAACCTACAAGCTTAAACAATCCACGAATTTCATCTATATAGATCAAGTGCATATCAGGATGTGTTGTTCTATCTCATGCATAAGGATTAGCTAGCAATTTCTCCAACATACCCGAGGGAATTTCATAGTAAATATTTTCAGTAGGTTTAGTAGGTTGAGGGGTAACTCTTATTGCTTCCGATCGAGGTGAAGATACCCCGAACAAGCCTCTCAAAGGATTATTTTCCATAGTGACAAGTGATAGTAAATTTCAGCACGTAATATAAATGTTTCCTTACCAAACTCCACTTACCAAAGGCGCTTCACTCCCCGGCAATGGCACCAGAAAAGAGTCTTGATGACCCACAAGTATAGGGGATCAATCGTAGATCCTTTCGATAAGTAAGAGTGTTGAACCTAACAAGAAGCAGAAGGAAATGATAAGCGGTTTTCAGCAAGGTATTCTCTGCAAGTACTGAAAGTAGCAGTAACAGATAGTTTTGTAGCAAGGTAGGGCGTAACAAGTAGCAAGTAGCAATAGCAACAAGGTGCAACAAGGTGGCCCAATCCTTTTTATTGCAAAGGACAAGACATAAAGTTGCCTGATAATAAGCAAAGCGTTCTCGAGGACACATGGGAATTCTCATCTAGTTACGTTCATCATGTTTAGTTGATTCGCGTTCGTTACTTTGATAATTTGATATGTGGGTGGACCGGTGCTAGGGTGCTGTTCTTACTTGAACAAGCAACCCTCTTATGATTACCCCCTATCTCAAGCATCCGCAACTACGAAAGAAGAATTAAGATAAATCTAACCATATCATGAAACATATGGATCCAAATCAGCCCCTTACAGAATATGCATAAACTAGGGTTTAAGCATCTATCACTCCCACAACCCATCATCTACTTATTACTCCCCAATGTCTTCCCTTAGGCCCAAGTATGGTGAAGTGTCATGTAGTCAATGTTCACATGACACCACTAAAGGAAGAACAACATACATATCATCAAAATATCAAACGAATACCAACTTCACATGATTACTTATAACACGACTTCTCCCATGTCCTCAAGAACAAAAGTAACTACTCACATATCATATTCATGTTCAACATCATAGGTGTATTGAATATGCTTAAGGATTTGAACATATAATCTTCCACCAAATAGACCAACTAGCATCAACTACAAGATGTAATCAACACTACTAGCAACCCATAGGTACCAATCTGAGGTTTTGTGACAAAGATTGAATACAAGAGATGAACTAGAGTTTGAGATGAGATGGTGCTGGTGAAGATTGGTCCTCCCACGATGATAGAATCATTGGTGATGTCGATGGCTTCGATTTCCCCCTCCCAGAGGGAAGTATCCTCGGCGGAATCGCTTCGCTGAAGAGCAAAAGGGCTCCTGCCCAGGTTCCGCCTCGAGACGGCGGCGCTTCGTCCCGAAAGTCTTCCTCTTAATTTTTTAGGGCAAATGGCTTCATATAGCAGAAGGAGGGGGCCGGAGGCCAGTTGTGGGCCCCACAAGGCATTAGGACCTGCCTAGGGGGGTATGGCGCGCCCTGTTGCCTTGTGAGCAGCAGGTGGCCCCTCTGGTATTTCTTCATTCCAATATTGTTTATATGTTCAATAAAAAATCTCCGTGAAGTTTCAAGTCATTTGGAGCTCCATAGAATAACTACCTTGTTGTAGCTCTTTTCGGTCCAGAATTCCAGTTGCGGGTAATTTCCCTCTCCATTTAGACCTTGCAAATTAAGAGAGAAAAGGCATTAGAGTTGCATCATAAAGTGAAACAATGACCAAAAATATTATCAATAAAAGTAGGAAAACATGATGCAAAATGGACTTATCAACTCCCCCAAGCTTAGACCTCGCTTGTCCCCAAGCGAAAGACGAACCCAATAATCATGACCACATGTTTAGAGAGAGAGAGGTATTGATAAAAAAATACGGACATGGTAGCATCATGATCATTATCATAGTAGCAACTATTCATCATATAACTTCTCATAATCAAGTAACAATTCATTCACAATATTTAAGTATGAAGCATAAACTTTCTTGAAAACGAACAAACTATGTTCTCAGTCATCGAAACAATTACAATTCATCATATTTCCAGGAAGAGTCTGTGTAAGAGCTTTTTTGTTTAGCGAGTCCACATACTCAACCATCATATAGTCTTCTATGATTACTAATGCTCAAAGCATATTTTTGGGAGCAAACATTTCAGTCAGACACGTAGGAAGATGGGGGTTTATTGTTTTCACCTCCCAACTTGTTTACCTCAAGGATAATGTCAACCATAATAACTCATGACTACCTACATCCAACTGGATATATGTGTCTGGATCTTTCCCTACCACATGATGTTTGCCAAGTGGAGAATAAATAAGAATGGAATAGGGATGCTCACTATTGACTCTTGCATAAAAGTAAGTACCAAAAAGTAAAAGATGCCCTTCGCAGAGGGAGCAGAGGTTGTCATGCGCTTTTTTTTATGTGCAAGCTCTTAATGTAAAGGAACATCACTTTACATTGCCCCTTGTGATAGCAACCTTTATTCTGCAGTTTATCGCTTTTATTTCTTTGGCATCATAAGATCGTACAAATTTTATTTTCCTTACAATAAAAGATCATACATATTTAGGAGCAAGTTTTATTTCTTTTTGCACCGATGACAACTTACTTGAAAGATCTTAATCAATCCCTAGGTAGATATGATGGACTCTCATGGCAAGAAGCTGGGTTTAAGGGGTTTTGGATGCACAAGTAGTATCTCTACTTAGTACGAATTTTGGCTAGCAAAAGATTATGAGCAAGCACCACATGTTAGAGGATCCATGACAATATAACTTCTATGTGAATATAGACAAACGTAACTCATTATGTTGTCTTTCTTGTCCAACATCAACTATTTGACCAATAAGAAAATATTTGATGGGGGCTCACAATCATACAAAATGTCCAAGATAGTGTATTTATATGTGAATCCTGTCTTCCTTTATACATCTTGCATGAAATGCATCAATGACCAATGCTATGTTTGTTAATTTCCAATAAAGTTTATCAACCATACTCTTTTTATGTGAAGCTATTACTCCCCATGGGATTAGCATATGATCTTTTATTCTTTTCATTACTATGGTTGAAACAAGAAAGTAAAGAAGCAAAACTCAAGTTACTCTTTATTATATAACTCTCACACACGATTGCATAGATAGATAGATCACAAAACAAGCACTTGAGACTAAATCATACTAAACTTTTATTCTTCTAAATCGCAAAATAACTAAGGATCGAACTAAGATAGATAATGATGATAAAAAGTGATGGTAATACGATACCGGGGCATTTCCCCAAGCTTGGAACAAGCCAAGATTGGTTCCTATACCTGCGTACTCAAGTTTCTTCCTTCGGTGATGGTGGTGATGAAGTAGTGGGCTGGTCCTCGAGCTTCCAAGGCATAGGCCCCCCATCAAAGAAAGAGGAACGTGTCTCCGGAATCCTGAAATCTGCAGCTTGGCTCATCCTTTTAAATCTAGGTTCATACTCACGGTTTTGATTTTGTAGATCATAGATTTGCGCTTGGAGATGATCAATTCGGCCATGAAGCTTGAAGATGGCCTCCCCAATATCCTTGTTGTCCCACTTGTGCTCACGGATGAATTCCGTGATCATGTAGTGGTTGGCACTGAGTCCATGCTCCACCATCCCTTGACACTTGAAGATTTCCTGCTCCACCGCCTCAAGCCTGGCCTTGTCGCTTCCCTCCTTCTTGGGCCCTTGAATGTTCCGGATGTGAAGCACCCCCTCACACATCTCCATGATTTGAGGGTGTTTCATTACCTCCAAAAAGTAGGGGTTGATGACCTTCTCATAGAACTTGTCCTTGAACGAACTTGGAGGCAACATGGCGATCTAGATGTGTCAAAAAAATAGCCCGAAACAAGAACAGAGGAGAAACTTGTGATACGGTTGTCAAAACATCTGGGAGTATATATAATTAATTTTTATCTTGCGAAACAAGTATTCAGAAAGAAAACGGAGTCGGGAAGGCACACGAGGAGCCCACAAGGCAGCACGGCGCGCCCTGGGGGGTATGGCGCACCCTTTTTCCTTGTGACCTCCTCGTGAGTCCTCTCGGCTGTTTCTTATTTTTGTATTTTTTTAATATTCCAAAATAGACAGAAATAATTTTTATGGAATTTTTGGGGTCGGTTTACTTACCGTATTATGTACCTACTCTTTTTCAGGGATCTAGAGCGTTCCGGAAGATCTCTTTTATGTATTCCTCTGGTAACATTATTTGAATAATCTTAGTTTCAATATTAATAGGCATACCTGAGATATAATATTTAATTCTTTGCCCATTAACCACTCTTGGATTAGTGCCCTCGGCATTGTTGATCTTGATAGCTCCGGAGCGATAGACTTCTTCGTTGTTATATGGTCCTTCCCATTTAGAGAGAAGTTTTCCTGCAAAGAATCTATAAAGAGAGTTGTACGATAGAACTTGATCACCTACTTTGAATTCCCGTTTTTGGATTCTTTTGTCATGCCATCTTTTAACTTTTTTTTTAAACAACTTGGCATTTTTATAAGCTTGTGTTCTCCGTTCATCTAGAGAACTAATATCAAATAACTTTTTTTCACGGGCAAGTTTGAAATCATTGTTAAGTTCTTTAATTGCCCAATAAGCTTTATGTTCTAATTCAAGACGAAAATGACACGCCTTTACATAGACCATTTTATATGAAGACATACCCATAGGATTTTTATAAGCGGTCCTGTATGCCCACAATGCATCATCAAGTTTCTTAGACCAATTCTTTCTAGACCTATTAACGGTCTTTTGCAAAATTGTTATCTAAAGTTCCATCGACATAATTTTTAAAGCGTGTGAGGCTCCATATTTAGAGGTTGTGGAGGATCTTTGGAGCGCACTCCATCCCATAAACGATTTGGTGCGAGCGACATTTGTCCTTCTGGTCCTCTTCTAGCTCACACCGCCGCCAACCTTTCCTCACCGTAGTGCCACCTCCGGTTGTTCGCAGTCTCAGCCGACAACATTGTTGACACCCCTCTCCCTGCGCCTCATAACCCCCATTTGGATTTGGATACCACGACTTTTTCGCCTGTCGCACCTCTTGCTCCTCCGTCGACCCCGACGACAGCCCGCCACCGCCCAGGCCCGCACTCGTCCACCCCGCTGTCGACAACTGGGCATGCAGGTGATATATCTAATCCTGCCACCAGCGTTGTTGACCATCTCCCCTGCCCAAGGCGCCGCAATGAAGAATCAAAGGAAGAAGGCAGCTATGCCGGCGCTGTGTTGCGTCTCTCCTCCTCCTCCCTTCATCTCCATCCCGAGGTGGGAGGAACCTTGACGCCTACCCACTCAAACACACTCGAAGTTTGCCGATAGGGTAAAAAAATTCCTTCCTCCCTTCTCTTTCGATTTGGTTTGACTGAGTGAAATGTGACGGTGGAAAAATGGTGGCAATTGTGCAATCTTTGTGTGTAGTGATGATTTTCTGCATTTGAGAGGATCAACAATCAATAACGAATAGTTCCTAAATAATATGATGGTGATTCTGTTGTGACCAATGATTTTGATCTTGATGGCGCATCGGTGGGGCACTTTGATCAATCACATGCGGAGGAAAAAGATGCCGAATTGGATCAATTCCGGTTCGTCAGGAAGAAAGTAATTTGGATCACAAACTACACCACAGAAGATGATGATGCTCTTGTGGGTGCATAGTAAGACATAACTCTTGATGCAGTTGCCGGGAAAGATCAAACGAGTGAAAACTAATAGAGGCGCATCAGGGAGCATTTCCACCAGCCCTTTGGCCTAAACTGAACCATACCCTCAAATATCTCACAAACCGACAAGGTACGATTCAAGATATATGTGCGACTGTTGAGCAGTTTGTTTGGACCAAGTGAGGCACAGTCCTCCTAGAGGTGTCGGTATTGACCAATATTTGAGCACTCTTGTTGTCATTTTGATCACCACATTAGCATCACTCTGAGCATTTCCATCATTTTCCTTTCCTATGTTGTAGGATGGGATAACCCAAGAGAGGTACCGGCAAATGCGAAAATCAAATGGCATTCATTTGGCCTCCAACATTGTTGGAATGTGTTGGCAGACAATGAGAAGTGGAAATTGAGAAATGCCGAGACTCCTCCAAAACATGGGAAGCCTCTCTTGATTTGGATGACGACGAGGAAGATGGTGGTGATAGAGAAGAAGGGTGGCTAGAAGTCCCACTCTGACGTCTAACGTGGGTCGATCCGACGGAAAGAAAGGATCAGAGGAGATGCTCAAGGGATAAGGAGAGGTGCAGATGATGAAAAATAAGATCGTTGAGTTAACGAAGTCAATGAATGAGTACGCGGAGAAGAGGAAGTAAGAAAAGTTGGAGATCGAGGAGAGGAAGCTAAGAAAGAAGAGGGTGAGGCGGGATGCTATGCAAGCAAGTACAAAGCGCGAGGAAGAGATGGAGGTGCGTAGGCTTAAACTTGACGAGGACCGTAATGCAAAACAAGATAGCCGGGGAGAAATTGTTGATATTGGAGTCCAATACCATGGATCTAATGTCAATATCATTTTGGGAGTTCACGCGAGCGGCGATCATGCGTCCTAGGATGGCATGGAGCGTTGAGCACACCGGAGGAGGTGACTATGCACATACCAGAGGAAAGGACAGTGCAAAGAATGGAGGAGTCGTCAGCGACATGTGATTTGTACATGTCGGTTGAATGTGCATAATGTTTTGTCTTTTATTCATGCAATTTTGTTTGAAAAATGTGTGCGTGATGCTTTTGAAATGATATGAAACGTTTAATCCAAATGTGTGAACGAAAAGAAGAGAAAAAAAAACATTTTGAAGGCCAAGACATTGTGACTGATTTTGTACATCGTCTCGCACACTCCCAAATTTGATGGAGCACGCTTCATATGTGTCTTAAAGAGTGCACATACAGCAACACTGCTAGAGTGTTTGTAAGCTCCCTAGAAAGGGAACAACACTCCTAACGCTCCCGCCCCTCCCCTCTCCACCAAATTTCACGAGAAAGAGCAAATATACTAAGCTAGAAATCCTTGCAAAAGTCAAAAAACAACAACAATGAAATGCCAGGCTAAAAAACTCGCTAAAATTTGAATTCACCAATGAACAAATGATGGTCACACAATAGCGGGCTAATATAATATACTCCCTCCGACCCATATTAATTGTTGTTGATTTAGCACAAGCAATTACCATAGAAATCAAATCTACTATGGGCCAAAAGGCAGTCTTCAACGCCGTGCTGGCTAAATCAGTCAATACCAAATCATGAACTGGCTAAATCAGTCAATACCAAATCATGAACGGTATAGAAAACCAATGGGCGCACATCGCCATTTTATTCCAACATCTTAAAGCATATATTTCAGTACTACAACAGTAGATGATCAACATACCATGAACATTCTTTACATGCCTCAAAGGCTCAAATCACAACTAAAGAGTAGCTTCTATTTCCAATCAAGCATGTCTAAGAGCCACAAGATCTCAGGCTCGGACCTTGCCGCATCACAAAAATCTAGTTCAATACCAAATACCTCTATAGAGTTTGTTCCTTTATACAGGAAAAGCAAGGACATCCAGGCCCGGATGTCTGATATGAAAGGGTGTCTGGGTGAAAACCTGAGATATTCATATGCCAATGCCCGTGCTGCATTGCTGTCAATGTAATCAAAACTCGACGTATTGATTATGCAAGTCATCTTGTTGGTGTCCTTGCGGTGGGCAAGAACAGACACGGTGATGGCTGGCCCCATAGGGACTGTCAGCTTGGGTTTGACTTCCATCATCAAAATGCAGTCTGCGGCATTCAGATGTGCAACAAGTACATCTGGTATGCCGCCTGGTGTGTTCTGTAAACCTGCTCGAAGAATGCAGCCTGAAACTGCTTGAGAGAAGATTAGTGATCCCTCAAGCCACATGTCAATGTAAAACACCAGATCCTCAAAAGTGAGCTTAGGTACAGGAAGGTGCACTGTCTTCCGTGGCTTGGAGAACGTTAAATAGAGCTTTTGGAAGTTTGCGTCAGAAGGAGGCTGCTTGCAGATGGAAGGCCATTTCCGTGAGCAGATGCATTTCCAGAAGTAATCATCCTTTGCAATTTCGCACCATTGGCGGCATACAAGCATGCAAAAGACTAAGTCTTTACCATCCAGTAGAGGGAAAACAGCCTTCAGAACTTCACCAGGAAATCCATTTTCCATTCTCAATCACTGAACTTAAGGAAATGGAATGCCTCTACCCTCTAGGATGGAGCCTTCAGCTACAAACCAAAGAGTGAACCAGAAATGCCTATTAATAAGAGATGGTTAAACAAATACTGATCAATTCATGCCCAGTCAAAAACTGAAGTAGCACGACTACTGCTATCTTTTAATTCACTATAATCTGAATCTGCAAGGATGATAAACGTAGAAGAGCATACCTAGACTAAGCAGAACATGGACTAATGGCTATTGCTAGAACATACTCCCTCCATCCCAAAATATAAGATCGTTTTGCAAGCTAAAACAGCTTGCAAAACGATCTTACATTATGGGACGGAGGGGGTAGTCCATAAAAAAAATAGCTTCCATCTTCCAGATCAATAATAATTTGGAAATGTGATGTCTGTTGGAGTTGGGGGTGTGAACTACACAAGAATGATAGAAGAAATAAATGATCAATTTGATTAACAAGTAAGCTTTCAAATAATACAGGCAGTAATGGAAACTATTTTGTTTCTGAGTCACAACCAAATGATCCAACCGATTACCATGAGTAGTTGCTATAATCAAACTGATTTGACACAATACCACGATAAGCATTCACTATGGTGCCTTGAAGGGTAGATGTTCAACTTCACAGCAAAACATGGTCTTATTTGTGTTGTTGATCAATATACTTATTAAGGAACACCAAACCTCTGGAGTTCAGGAAAGCACATCCTCACAAAACAAAATGTTCCCTTTTTAGGCATAGAATAATTATTTTAAATATATCCCATTTTCAGCTTTGATCTGCAGTCTGGCATAAGAGCATATTTACTCAAAAGCACAAACCGAACTATGACACCCCAACTCTTTATTGATAATGCATCATGTATATGTTGTTGATCTCCAACGCATTCATTTATCGTTAACCACTCCGATCTTTTTTGAGTGAAAGCCAATGGAAAATATTGTAACTCGTACTATATACAAGACATGAGCATAATAATTCTAGCTGTACAAGTTTATGCTTAAACTGATATATAATCCCAAAACATGAAAAATGAAACCTACGTATGATTGCCCCCAATAATCAGTGAGGTAATGAAACACCTAGCGTTCGGAAGGAGAAAACATAAAGACTTATCCAATATACAACAGAAAAATCGAACGTTCAACGGAATTTTACTTGTTTTGCCTACTAGCCACGGGGTCAGCGGTTATCCGGATTCGGGAGTGATGCTGTGAACAAAAAATAAGGGGGTGTAGAGAAAGGGAAGTAAAGGAACCCACCGTGGCTAGGAAGAACCGTCGGTAAGGCGGGCCGCCGGCGTAGATCTGCAGAGACCGGAGAGGATGAAGGGGCGGTCGTCGATCTGGTAGCGATGGACGACGGGGTGGCAACGTCGGAAGAGGGACGCGCAGGGGAAGAGAGGTCGCCGTTGCCGGAGAGATTCGCCCATAGACAAACACCCAGAGGAAGGAGCAGGATCGGTGTCTGGGAACGGGAGAGGAATGGGGACCCGGAGGTGCTCGGTGTCGGTCGGAGAAACCACGGGTATCCCGAAGCCAGGCTGTCACATGTGGGTTGGGCCGAATGAGCCGATGGGTCAGATTTGTGTATGTAACGCGCCCGTCGCCCACACGTATCTGAAGCCCAAAAATCGAGTCGAGTCCTCCATTTGGAAGTTGGCAGGCGCGCAATATGGACCGGCACAAGAATGGCACTGTCATTCCTTGCTCGGCTACACCCAACAAGCCCCCGTTATCCTAAAAAAATGCTGTTACTCCTGATTTTCTCCTCTATTTTTCCTCTTCAACGGATTAAAAATATATTATTGAATATAAATAACAGATTTTAAACCTATATTACTGATACAAAAAATGTCCATAAATTCAAAAAATGATCTTGAGTTTTAAAAAGTTCATGAAATTTGAAAAATGTTCAGGAATTTATTAAAAAATTAGGATCTTTTAAAATGTCTGAATTTCAAAAAAAATGTTCACAAATTTAGAAATAAACACTAATTTTAAAATATTCATGAATTTATAAACAGGTAAAAGAAAGAAAACAAAATAAAAAAAGTAAACAAACAAACTGAAAAAAAAACTCCGAAAATCAGTAGAAGAGAAAAAAGCCCCGACAAACAAAAAAAAAGTCCGCTGATGCGCTGGCTCACATTCAAGAGATGGTGGAAGAACAATTAGTTTCTAAGTAAACATGGAATAGTGAGTTGTGGGGCATACATCTTCACATTTGTACGGTGCTTTGACATTAACAGTTGGAGCATCATAACAGTTCTTGTGATCATGGCAAAAGATCTCGTGACTGATCACGATTCAGCGGCATGGGCTCAGTGCTATGATGCAAACGTATCAGTATTCAGTAAGCATGCCATCCACCTTGGCTGAACCATGAAGAATTACCTCTTATATTACATATGGATGAGACAATAAATCAATGAGGGGCATCTTCCCAAGAAGTGTTTACTTCCTTTACGGGCATAGCCTTTAGGATCGAACAATTATAAAATGTGAAGAAACTTACATGCATCATTCCCAAAGCTGAATCAGGCTCTATGTAAATGAGCAATTGATGTCACTAATGAGCAGAGTTTTGATCCAGCTAGACCACTATACGCTCTGTTTTACAAAACCAATGCTGTCTCTTTAGATGCAGGTTAACTCCAGTCAATTTGTTGTATTTATCAGCCGTGTGGGGACAATAGCATATAAACTGGGCGTTCCAGCACAGATTCATATTCACAATCTTTTTCATGCGAGTCTTTTGAAGTGCTTCCATGTTGATCCACCAGATGCGCCACCAGCATTAACGTTGATTTATCACGTTCAGATAATCCTGAGGCAAATGAAGTCTTGGGGCACGGTAGCAAGTGGTGTTCAGAAAATTTTGGTACAATAGGAAGAAAAGATCCAGGATTTTCAGCTCAAAGACGAGCTGCTTGAGGAGGCGGGGAGTACTGTCGTATGCGCAAAAATAGTTCCAGATGTACATATTTGCAAGCAAACTCCAAAAGTGGAATAGGTTCCAATTGAGTTGCCTGCTATCTTCTTCCAGTGGTTCTGAACATTTTTCATACACTTTTGCTCATCCAAATGGCCTATATGAAATTCGCTAGACAATTTTCTTCTGCAGAAGTGTGAATCATCATGTCATGTATTAGAAAATAGCATGATGTCCAAAACAGCCAGGAGGACCTAGATACATGGAGAAGTGAATGAGAAGTTGCAGTGCGAACTTGAATGACATTCACAAAACTGACAAACATGGCCCACTCAACATCTGTTTTGAATTCAGCAAGAATTTATCACGGCACTACGCAATTAGCTAATACCCCGTCCGTCCCATAATATAAGATCTTATTACATTCAATATACTCACATATTGGATGTAATAAGATCTTATATTATGGGACGGAGGGGGTACTAGTTATGCATAAATGTATAATCAACATTGTTTTTCAATAACCCAAAGAATTATGGACTATAAGTTTAAATGGAACTAAATGGATTAGGAGCATAATGCGGCATCCAAGGGAGGGAGATACCTTTGCCAATATTAGCAACATCATCTTGGATAATAAGAGGACTTTTGCCGCCACGCTCTAATGAGACAGACTATTGAAGAAGATAAATGCACAATGGATGCATAATTCACAGACTTCTTGGCTCTTGCAACAGACCTTAACCATTTGCACCGGTAGCAGTCAGCCAGTCATTATATCTCTAAAGCTGATTCCAGAGTTTATGTAAATGAGCTAATGCAGTCAATTAGTTATTTACCCTTCTACAGTCTCGGCTGTAGTTATGCCATAACTGTTAACTCACACCCAAATATCAACCGCACTCCAGCCCACACCTTTTTCCACTCCATGATTCTTCATCGTGTCTCTTAGTTTCTCTATCTCTTCCCATGTTTCAGCACTGCCATATGAATTGGACATTAAAATATAGTACCCATCATTTCCTGGGTCAGAAGCAAAAGCCTTCTTTGCAACTCTTAACCCCATCTCGAAATTGTCATGCATTTTGCAGGCACTAAGCAAAGTTCCCCATACCCCACCATCAGGTTGTATTGGCATAGCCAAAATCATATCTTCTGCTTCTTGAAGATGCCCAGATTTCCCTAGGAGATCCACCATACATGCGTAATGCTTCAGGTTAGGTTCAAGGCAGTATTCCCCCATTCTGATGAACAGCTTCCTGCCCTCATCAACATACCCTGCATGGCAGCAAGCAGACAGAATGGCAAGAAAAGTGACACTGTTAGGCTTAATACTTCCTCTCTCCATCTCACTAAATAACTGCAGTGCTTGCTTCACATCGCCATGCATCCCATAGCCTGCTATCATCACGTTCCATGTAACAACATCCCGTACGAGCATAGAATCGAAAATTCCTCTTGCAATCCCCAGCTGCCCACATTTAGTATACATGTCGACAAGTGATGTACTAATAGATACATCAGATTCCAACCCCATATCTTTCACATAAGAATGTATCAGTTCACCATGTTCCAGTGCAGCCAAATTTGCACAAGCTGAAATGACAGTAATCAAGGTTGCAGAGTTTGGTTGGACACCTTCAGTGAGCATCTGATCATATAGTGACAAGGCATCATTTGAATGACCTAGATGTGAATAGCTGGATAGGAGTGCATTCCAGGTGACAACATCCCTCCTCACTTTGGCCACACCAAATATTTTGTATGCAAGGTCAAATTTCCCACACCTTCCATACATGCCAATTAATGCATTGGCAACTGAAATTTCATCAAGCAAGCACTTGATCGAAAAACAATGAGCTGATTGACCTAACCGCAGTTTTCCTAGCCGTGAACAAGAAGAGATTGTGGAAACCAAGCTGTTGATATCACATAAAAATTCATCATGATCTCTGCAATGCATTTCTCGGTACAACTCCAAGCATTTGACATCAAGTCCAGCTTTGCAGTATAATACAACCATCAAACTCCATGATTCTGCATCTCGTTGATGCAAAATTCCAAAAACTTTGCCTGCAGCATCTACCAACTCAAGTTTCCCGTACATTGAAATCAAAGCATTGGCAACCAACAAATTGTCTCCAAAGTTTCTCTTAGTTATAGCTGCATGAAATGCCTTCCCCATACGCACATTTCCACTGTTCCCTAACCCTGAAAGTACACAGCGAACAAGAACTTCATCTGGCTGCAGACCAGACACCACCATCTCCTGGAACAACTCCACGGCCTCCCTATCAAGTCCTCTCCTACAATAGGCTCCAATCAAGCTAGTCCAGGTAACCACATCTTTTTCTGGCAACTTCGGGAATAAAACACATGCATCCTCAGTCTTATCGCACTTTGAGTACATTGAGAAAAGCGCGGAAACCACCAACGCACAATCTCCAATCCCTTCCTTCACCGTGTACCCGTGCAAGCATCTCCCAGCAGACAGCTCACCTAGCACTCCGCAAGCCTCCAACCCACTCTCCATTGTCCGTGAATTTGGCCTCGCGCCGCCATCACCCGCTAGCCTAACCATCTGCACCAAGTATCTCATCCCCTTCTCACACTCGTCATTCCTAACGCACCCAGAGACCACCGCGGTCCACGTGATGACGTCCCTCTCAGCCATTTCGTCGAACAGCTTCATAGCGTCGTCAATGCAGCCGCACCTGGCATACATGTACACCAGCGACGACGAGACCGCGAGGGAACCATCGCCTACCAGGAGGCCGAGCTTGACGGAGTAGGCATGCACGGAGGAGCCGACCGGGAGGGCCGCGAGCTCGGCGGCCGCGGAGGCGGCGATGGGCGCGGTGAACCGGGAGGGCCGCGCGCCAGAGGCGCACATGCGGCGGTGGGCGGAGAGCGCGGAGGCGAAGTCGGAGGCGCAATGGTGGGAGCGGAGGAGGGAGTTCCAGAGGAAGGTGTCGGGGCAGGGGGAGGCGGAGAAGGCGAGGGCGGCGAGGCCGGGGCGGCCGGAGGAGGAGTAGGCGGAGACGAGCTTGGCGGCGAAGTCGGGGCGGGAACAGAGGCCCGAGGTGGCAGCGAGAGCGTGTACTCGGAGGAGCACGGGCAGCGGCGGGAGCGCCGAGGACGGCGAGGCTAGGAAGCGGTAGAGAAGGCCCAGGCTCCTCGGGGTGAGAGGAGGGCGAGAAGGCGGCATCGGTTTGCCGTTTGCTTGTTCAAACTCGTTGATCAGTTGAAAATATGGGCAGTCGCCTGTGTTCGAACTCAATCGATTTGGCCGAACCGTTGGATTGAGCTCATCTGTTTCTTCAACCTCCACTCACCAGAGCTCTCTTCTGAGGGCAACTCCAACGCGCTGTCCGGTCCGCCCTCCTTCGTTTGGGTCTGTGCTGACCAAAAACACGGCCCAACGCGCTGACACAAATAGACGCGCGTCCGTTTTGCTGTTCGTTTGGACCCATTTTTGACCCAAATTTGGGTTGAATTTGCGTCCTCGTGGACACACAACGACGCCCACGGTGTCCTCCTCTGGCCCGTCTATGGGTAGCACACATGCCATTCTTCCCCCACCACCACCCCCGGCCTCTTCACCATCGTCGTCGTCACCCGGTTTCCTGCCTCTTCGCCACCACCCCAGCCCCCGTCGCCGCATCCACCGACAGCCCCACCGACACCGCATCCATCGACGCCCACTCTACCGTTGTTGTGGTCGCTTCTTGTCGCCGACGAAGTAGTACAAGGCCCGCCTACCAGGGTCGCTGCCAGCCCTCGGCATACCCCTACCTCCAAGGTCACTGCCGGAGGATGCGGGGTTCGACAACCCTGCTGCCTCAGTCTCCGTCAACGTGCCATTCATCGGCCGCGACTTGTCCACGCGTGCCGTCGTCGCGACCCGCAAGGTGTTCAGCCGTTTGCTCTGCCCGACCGAGGCTTGTCCATGCCCGCCGCTGTCTAGTAAGGTATGGATTCATTACTCTAAAGGTTCATGGCGAATAACTCGGATGAGTTTTTTTACAACAACATCATATGTTTATCATTGCCCGAAGAATTGTCCAACGATGATGATGTTGTGGTTGCTACTTTGGTTGTCAATGAGCACATCTCGAGGCAGCGAACATTGTTTAGGGGATCTATCCCGGGCTGTGCTCCGGGGTTGAATCGTAACAAAGAAAGCGGCCATCGCCTACTCTAAAACGACTATTTCAAACTTACAGAACCATTATTCTTTGCCAAGCTTTTTCGGAGACGCTTCCGGGCACGAAAATTCATCCAAGCCCCTTAGGCTCCGGTGATACTGACACCTTTCAACCGAACTTCAATCCTAAGTCCTCCTTTGGATAGAGGATTTTTTTTAATTCTAGAGGATAGAAATTTTGTAGAAAAATCTCCTTTGAAGACATTTTCTTAACATGGTGCAATCGAAGTCGCTCACATATACAAACATATACACTACTCCTATGAGCACCTCCGAGAGACTGAGTTGGCATAGCATCTTGAGATTTTACGAAGTCACCACAGGCGCCTCACAGTCGACGGGAATGTCTCCTCCCACTGAACGAACATCGTCGAAAGCCTGAAATAAATCCAGGAATATATCCTATGAATCAAGTGACTTCTCTTTCCCTATAGAAATTAACATACATGTCATCTAATTTTCTATAACTTTTCTATTCCTATGAACCAAAGGAGGCCCAAACTATAATTCCTCCCCACACCTTGTCGTCGCCTCTTCTCGCTCGATCCAGGGTCATCTCCGCCATACCGACAACATCCACGTGTTGTCACCGCCTCTGGCTCCGCTTGAGTTCACCTCCGTCGGTGCAGCCATGTTGCCTCCGCTCGATGAGTTTGATAACAACAAAATCCGACAATTAAACAACCTACTATAGCTGGACAAACACTTTCTGCAATCTGAATAATACAAGGAGGGGGGTTATTTTCTTAATAATATTTTGTATTAGTTTTATTTATGGCCGCATAGCGGAGATATCCCAAAAGAATTTAACCATAGAAAAATAACATGAGTGGCAGAAAACAACAAATATTGTGAACTACTGAAATTTGGTATCAACATGCTGCATAGTTAAAAGGAAATAGTAACTGGCGAACGTTCGCCATGGAGAAACTGCCAGTGAACACCCTAGCTGCCACATGATCTTAATCTTACGGTGTAGTTTGGATGACCTTTTTACATTCAAAATTAGACAAATGACATGGCAATTTTGCAAAAAGGCCACCTGGTTTTCGAAAACTGCCCGACAAACGTTTGTAAATGCCATGTCCCGTGGCGAACGTTCGCCAGATATGCCCATCCTAGTTAAAGGCGTAAATCTGCAGTTTATATAGACTTCATATCTTTCATCATATTAAAAAAATTATATCATCATTTTTCACAAACTTTGCATGGAAGCCCTCATTCTCTTTTTTTATGGGACCTCATCAGAGGGTGGAGAGTTTCCCCGATTGCATTAAAAGAAGAGTTGATCCCGTTAACGAGGGAAACCGGATCCAAAAACCATACACATCTTGATTAATTAAGGAAAGCCAAGAAAAAAAAATCAAATACAAACACAAAAGAAACAAAACTAGAACTAGATGAAGGGGTTTAAACATCGTCTAAGCCTGACACAAGAGCGCTGAGGCCCAAAACAAGAGCGCCCAAAACCACCAGCCAAAGAAACCACCAGCCAAAGAAACCACCAGACGCAGCATATGTCCAGCCAAAGCGACCACCATACTCGCAAGATATCTCAAACACCCCGAGACTCTCAACCGCCATGTATCGAAGCAACATGAACTAGCATTTAGCAGTGACCCCCTTTGATTTACCGTCGATGGTCGCCAAAGCGATTTTTTGTCCAAAAGGACCACCTGCCAACAGAATTGCCAGAAAAGACCCCCTTCAGATGAAATTGACAAAAAAGACCCCCTGAGCCATGACGGCAGGCGCGGCAGCCGACACGTGGCACCTGCCGCCACGCCCGGAGGCGGCAATACTGTTCACGCAGGGGATGAGAAAAACAACGACGAGGCGAGCAAACAGTACCTGCCGCCTCACGCAGTAGCGGCAGCACTGTTCACGCGTGAGTGAACAGTAATTTCGAAAAAAATAAAAAAAAATAGCAGAAAAATCTGGAATTTTTTAGCAGCAAAAACAATCGAGTGTTCTAAGTGTGTGCAAAATTTCAGAATTTTTTGAATTTTTCTGCTATCTTTTTTTATTTTTTTCGAAATTACTGTTCACTCACGTGTGAACAGTGCTGCCGCCACTGCGTGGGGCGGCAGGTACTGTTCGCTCGCCTCGTCATTGTTTTTCTCATCTCCTGTGTGAACAGTGTTGCCATCTCCAGGCGTGACGGCAGGTGCCACGTGTCGGCTGCCGCACCTGCCGCCACGGCCTAGGTGGTCTTTTTTTGCCAATTTCATCTGAAGGGGGTCTTTTCTGGCAATTCCGCTGGGCAGGTGGTCCTTTTGGAAAAAAAATCCATTCTCACGTTGTAGGTCCAAGAGTTTATATAGGCATAAAAATTTCCCACCCGAGGTTTACAAGAGAGCCTCAGAAATGCACCACATGAACTCTCACCAAAAGAACATAAACAGATATAACCAAGCGGACAGCTTGGTAAGCTACCAACAACAAATTGCAATGAAATAACATAAACAGATATAACGAAAGCAGAAGAACGTAATGTCGTTTTTTACTTTAGCAAGTTTTTGACCAACCGCATCTGTCACAGGCTCGATGACACGCTATCATAACCAAGTTTGCCACATAATGGGTTATTGCGAAAGCACTGTACAGAAGTCCCAGACAGGATAGAACTCGCCTTTTCAGTGAACGAGGCTCCATTCTCATTACATGAATGTCTCATCTCAAGTCATCTACAGCTTCGATGGGCGCTGGTACCATCCGTATAGCTCATCTTTGCAGTACCTGGTGACTTGCTTCACGCTCAGGTAGTTCTCGAGGCCCCTGAAAGCAAAACAGCAAAGACGGTTCAGAGGATACTAGCTGCAGTTTGTGAACCATAGCGCTCATGAAGTCAACTCACCATTCTCCTAGCTCCCGGCCAAAACCACTACGCTTGTTCCCTCCCCACGGAGCTTGAACCAGAGTCGGTTGCGAGCAATTTATCCAAACAATGCCCGAGTGAATAACCTGCAGGTGTGGGATTGTACGTTTACCTATCAGCTCACCGAATACTTCAATTGCATCACACGCTACAAATTTACGGGCGTGCTTGAATCTACCTTTGCAATGCGCTCACACCTCTCTAGATCATCAGAGATCACACCACCACCCAAGCCATAGCTGAAAACAAAATGGTAGAGAAGTCAAGGGAATGATATAAGCATGGAAGTTTTTTCTTCAGGCTTGCGCAAATCAGTTAACTCACTGGGTATCATTTGCAAGCTCTACAGCTTCGCTCTCTGTCTTAAATACTTTGACACAGATGACTGGTCCAAAGACTTCCTCTCTCCAAATTTGCATTGATGTGCTAACGTCTGTTATAATTGTAGGTTCAATGAAGAACCCTTTTCCGAGATGCTGCCATTTCACAAACGTAGCTTGGATGAATAACCGAGAGACAAGAGCATGTAATGTAATGACCAATGCTTACCTTTGGTCGGTCACCCCCATGCAAAATTGTAGCACCTTCACTTCTGGCTGTCGAGATGAACTTCTTGATCTTTTCATACTGAAATAAGAAAGAAAAAATTGCTGTCTATTGTAAGGGAACTCTAAGGTGGTTGCAAAAGCATAACTGGATATACAAGCTAAATACTCCCTCTGTCCCAAAATAAGTGTCTCAACTTTGTACTACCTCTAGTACAAATTTGTACTAAGCTCAAGACACTTATTTTAGGACGGAGGGAGTAGTTTGCAAAAGAGAAAGTCGACAGTTAACAATTTATTGCATTGCAGGTCATCCCCGTTTTCTCGAAGAGGAATCGGTTTTAAGTTCAATTTCACACCAGAGTGTGAACAGGTTTACCAAAATGTACATATTTGCAACCAAGCTACAAAAGTGCAATACGCTCCATTTGAGTTACCTGCCCTTTACTGATGACTGAACCCAGCCTGCAACCTTCTTCCAGTGGATCTGAGATTTTTATATTCTTTGCCCATTCAACTAGTCTATCTAAAAATCGCTCTGCAATTTTCTCCTGTGAAAGAGTGGATCTTCATGTCATCTATTAGAAAATGGCCTAATTTTCCAAATAAAATAAAATCCAGGAGAGCATACATACATGGAGAAGTAAACGAGAAGTTGCACTGCAAACTTGACCACTATTGAAAAAACAACCAAACATGGCCCATTCAACAGCTGTTTCAAATTCAGCAAGACTTCAGCACACCAATCCACAAATTAGCTAAGACTATGTATCAATGGAATATGTAAAATTGGCAATTATTCTTCCATAACCCAGAGATTATGGACTGAGTTAAAGTGTAAAAATGGATTAGGAGCATAGTGCAACATCCATGAGAGGAAGATACCTTTGTCAATGTCAGCAACATCATCAAAGATAACAAGAGGACTTTTGCCACCAAGCTCTAATGAAACAGGCTGTTGAAGAAGATAATACACAACAGTATCAGAATAAAGGAAACATTGATGCCTAATTCACAGATTACTTGCATCGGCTCTTTACCAAACAACAGAACATCACAAGTTATAGCAACTGAAATATATAGAGAACACACCTTAACCATTTGGGCAGCAGCGGTCATTATCGTCTTACCAGTTGCAGTACTTCCTGTAAAAGCAATCTACAGAAAGGATCGAAAGATAATTTTAGAAGCTTGAGAACTGAGGGTGATCATATAAGATTACAACTCGGTATATCCATGAGCATATGACTATTCATATTCAAAGAATAGGTCTGACCTTATCCACATGAGGATGTGAAGCTATTGGAGCACCTGCATCAGGGCCCAGACCAGTAATTATGTTCAGAACTCCTGAAGGCAGTCCTATCTCTTCACAGATTGCGCCGAGCTCTAAGCAAGTTCTGTTTTTGAAAAAAAAAATAGTCATGGATACAATAATCATTCAAAGGACGGGACTTAACTAAAAGGCATCAAGCCTTACAGAGAAGCCAGCTCAGATGGTTTTAACACAGCCGTACACCCAGCAGCCAGGGCAGGTGCAACCTTCCAAGTAGCCATCAACAGAGGATAGTTCCTTCATTTGCACAAGAGAAAGCAAAATAATTAGAAGTTTAGAACTATTAATTCAAAGACACCGAGTTATCAAATTCAGCAGGCAACCAATGCAAAATTATCTTAATTCGATTGTTAATTAATGACCTGTTGTTTCGATTTAAAAAGTAAAACAAATGACCAGTGGTTTAGCCTGTACTCTTATAATATTTAATATTCAATACCATGGAAGAAGAAAAGATCTGCCATGAACTATAAGACCTTGGAATGTCAAGGATAACAGCTTAAGAAGTCTTAAGAAGAAAAAATGACAAGTGAACCTATAAAAAAATGCTATGACATCCGCATATAGTGTGGATCAAAATCCAAGAGAAATGGTTGCAAATATATACCAGGGAGTGATGAGTCCAACAACCCCGATGGGTTCTTTAAGAACATAGGTCTTGAATTCTTCCATGGGCAGAGAGATTGGTGCATGTTGTTTACCATCTAAGGCTTCAGCCAGACCAGCATAGTACTCAAAGCATGCAGCGACATCGTCCTAAGATAGGATGGAAAATCATCAAACAAAACATGGAGCGTCTTTAGGCACACTAAACATTATAACGTGAATACTTGAAAGTACCATGTCCGCAACTGCTTCGTCCTTGGGCTTTCCAGAATCAATTGTCTCCAGCAATGATAGATACGATATCTTTTCTTTAATCTGCACCAGCATCCAATATTTCAAGAAAATTACTGGCAGTAACAAACATACTAATTAACAGACAAACATCCACTATTCAAAGCAGTGACAATAGGAAACTCTCTCGTGCTAACAAAAATTCTGGCTCTCCCTCTTCCATTTCAATGCAGCAAAACAGCACGAATTTGGTAAACCTTACACATGCTACATGTATATATGAAATTGATGTCAAATGCTAAGATCTATATGTAGAGTGCCTTCACCTTTGAAATTGGTGCCGTCCAACAGTTTCAAAATTGGTTTCATTATAACAGAAACACCATGTTCTGAATGAACGAACCTATCATCTTGCCAGCTTCCACTCCTTAGAGCTAAAGCTTTTGTATCGGAGTATGACAGACTAACATGCCAAAATTAAGAACAATTTTCTGTTGCATATGATGGTGAGACTATCTCCTACCATACTTGCAACATATGTAAAAAAACAGTCATGTGATTTGCAATAAAAAGAGTAACAAATCTGATAATTTTCAATAACTAGCCAAATGTCCAGCGTGATTGTGCAAAGTATAGCAATGTATAATGTGTGGAGTTTAAATCTCAGCAGGATTTGCTGTTTCCCAAGAGAAGGAGGGTGCCATCCCTCAGTAACGTGATTGGATGCTGAATTTGAATTCCTACTTTGAAAACAAACTGAAGTTGGTACATTTAATTCATCATAATGGAACATCTTCGCAAACCACATGATACAGAGGATTAGTGGAGCCATCAACCAGGTTTGCACCCTCCACCTCTGAATTACGAACAATGGTATTGTACATTCTTTTCGGAACATTTTTTTTGGCAAACTTCTTTTTGGAACATACTTGTAAGTTGTAACTTATTGATAACCAACTACCAAACCTAAGACTTTTATGAAAGGATCCATCAACCCAAGGATCTGATGTTTTTTCTTACTAGCGACCGTTTCTAGCAGTTATAGAGCTCAAATGATGCAATAAAGATGTATAATCGGACTAGATCAAACTTTTCTACAAGAGATGTGCAGCACTAAGGGTATTCTTTCCTTCAGCTCCCGAACCCGAAACCAACTTCACTCACAGGGCAATGAGATAATGGCCACTCGGCAACTCCGTGTATACGCCTAATTTTTCTGAGAGGATGTATACATCCAACTTGAGGGAGATTAAAGCTGGGCCTCAGATTCAGAGAAACACAAGAGATTGGCACCTTAGCGGCGATCGCGTTCAGATACTTGGCCCGCGTCGCCCCGGAAGCGCGCGCCCAGCGGCTTCCGCCGTCGAGCAAGAACGCAGACCGCGCCGCGGCGACGGCGAGCTCGACGTCCTCCGCGGTGGCTGCCGGGATGTCGCCTTCACCGATCACCAAACCACACAGCAAACCAACAAGCTGAAGTCAGTACGGTACTGATACTAGTAGCGCCCGGAGCATAGAAAACGATGTGGCGGAAGGGCGGAGGGGGGGACGGGACGGCGAAACGAACCGATGGTGTCCTCGGTGGCCGGGTTGATGACGGGGATGCGGCGGCCCAGGGTGGGCTCGCGCCACCCGCCGCCGATGAAGAGGCCGCGGCGCGGGATCGCTGGGGGCGCGGCCATGGCTACTCTGCTTCGGCGAGGTGGATGACCGTGCTGGGTGGTGGTGCCGTGCCGTAGTAGCAGTAGGAGGTGAGTAGGAGCGAGGTGTGCTGCGGTGGCTCCTGATGCTTTTGCCTTTAGGGGCGAGCGAGCACGTTTTCTCGTGATCCCGGCGATCTCAGTTGGCCCCGCAAGCCGCAAGTGTTGGCCGCGTCGCTATCCTCCACGCCTCTCGCCCCCGAATTAACTAGTGCGCGATCATCCGGGAGGGGTCTCTTTTCCTCTCCACGATCCACCGGGACGTGACCAAAGATCGTCGCACGCGCGCGTCGTGTCCTCGCGTGTGGCGCGGAAGGCACACACGTATGTGCTTTGCTCGTGCTGGGTGGTCGTGGGTGTGGCGCCGTCACTGCCAGCGCCACCTAACATTCAGCTTTCAGGATCAGTCGCCTTTTACAGCGCATAGTCGGATCGTCGTTCCAAACCAGATCAAGGCACTGCTGCAAAAGATTCTCATATTGATTTTGATGTTTAATGCGTACCCCCAAAAAATTCGAGTTCAAGCGCGTGCATGCATGCACGCACGTGAGCTGCTCGTCTTGTTGTTAGTTCAAAGTTCTACGGCCAACTCCAACGCACGATCCCAAATAGATGTCTGTTTCATCCGTTTTTCGTCTGTTTGGAGTGACAATGGGTCGTGTTTGCCCGGATTTATGGATGCGCCGGCCATGTGTTCAACACACAGTCGCATTTCGGCTGCATCCTGTCCGCATATATTTTATTTTTGCAAACACATATATTTTATTTTCGTCATTAATTTTTGATGCATGGAAGCACATCACCAAATTTTGACTAGAATAGTAAGACCAAAGAAAACAAGAACCATAATAAGATATTTTAGAAGATAACCAACTTCCATAACTGCTCTCGTAAGTTGGATTAGTGCCTTTTTGATGCATTCATTGTTGATCTGTGGAGGCTCGATATTGCGTGCTTCTTTCTTCTTCGAGTCTAAAGAAGTAGATGTTGCTTCCTCGCATCTAGTCTAATCTCTAGCCTCTATTCTAGCAACAAGTGCACTTGTCTCATCTCTAACCTCTATTCTAGCAACAAGTGCACGAACATCTACTAAATTGCGCTTTATCAATATATCGATGTATTCTTCTTCCCAATACCAAAAGTTGCATCCATTCTACACAATAAAAATTTAAGTGAGTACAACTAGTTGAATCCGAGAGCACAACCGAAGCTAAAGTAGCACATACCCCATCGTTTGAGCACTTGATGAACACCCATCCGGGATGTTTCGGCGTTCTAGACACGCGGCGCAAGACCTTCCTTGGGCAGTCGTCGCACTTTATGAGTGACAACGGTGCACCGACGAGCCTTTGGGCCAGGACCGAGCCCAGCCGACGGCTGTTCGTGTATTTGCCGGCGAACCGCCAACGGTGTAGATCCGAGCGGCTAGAGGCGGAGTCAGTACCTGCATGCGGCCTTACGGCCTTGCCGGGGTCTTCCGACCTGGTGCCCGGCTAGTTCATGGCACGGCGCGGGCTCCCGCAGCCAGGCGAGCTCAAGTCCGACCGGATCCGCTCCAAATCCGACCGCCGGGTGCGCAAATCAGGTGGCCGTAGTTGGATAGCTCGGGGCATCGAGGGAACGGGGGCTACGGCAAGGGTTAGGGCGAGCGCGCAGCCGAGCTGCACAGCGGCAATGGCGGCGGGGCGGGGGTGCGACTGGAGCGCGGGGAGGGGGCGGGGGAGAGAATAGAAAAAGGAAAGTCTGCGTCCCCGACGGGCGGACCAGGGGAGGACATGGGCAGGCGCACGCGCCGTCCTCGCGTGTCCGTTCGGCCGCAAACTCGGCTCAAGTCAAACTTGGGCCGAGAATGGGTCAAAAGCGGACAGAAAACGAACGACGGTCCGTTTGTGGCCGCACGTTAGAAGACCTGCGTTGTCTGTTTATCCCAAATGAACGCAGGCAGACAGGATGGGATCGCGCGCTGGAGTTGGACTAAAGAAACACGTTCACGTGCAGCAGGGTTTGAGATTTTGTTCTCTTCTCCGTGATATGCAGCGCCAGATGTTCGATGCCATGGGAATGATCGAGTCCTACTTCCCGGGGAGGGGAGGGTAACATGGTGAGAGGAGACCGATGCAAAGGGTGCGCTCAACGTCATTGGATCACCTTTTCCTGAGCAAAGCGTGTGGGTAGATTACTTTTCTTCTTGATAGGAACGTCAGGTTCTTTTCAATTATTTAGAAAAAAAACTCAGACGACCGATTTTCATTTCAAATTGGTTGCTATCTTAGGGATTTTTTGATTCGCATAATTCTAAAAACACGGAAATAGAAAAAAAGACATAGAATTGAAATGTCATTCTCATCTCAGGGTGTATTCGGCTTGGAGAAAATTAAAATCGTAGGAAGTAGACGTAGTACAGGGAAATGACAGGATATCACTTTTTTCAATAAAAGATGGATTTTATTGACTCAAATGAAGCATCAAGATGGTACAAATACAACGAGCACACATACAACCTCTGCATAATTAGGATATATACAGCCAATACCAACGTACACTCATAAAACACACACCGATAAATAGCAAAATCATGTAAGACCAAAGCTATGTGTAGACGAGGAAAAAAGAACTCCAAAGCGATCAAATCCGTGACCGACAAACTACAACAAGGACCATATCCGCATCGATCATCTCATGACATCACACGGACGACGATGTTCTTCAACTGACACAGGTCAGACCTAGGCTTTCACCCCGGAGTTCGAGACCGAGTGCTCGACTAGCGCCACCATTGATGTCACTTATTTGTTGTCACCACCACTTTTCTGCCATCTCAACAGCTAAATGTGATGGGTGACCGCCGTCGCTGCACAACCATCCCTCTGTGTGAAGTCGCCGTCTATAGTTTGCAACTCCCGGCCGAAGTCAACCACCGGATCTAAAGAGAGGACCCTCTGAAGACCTTTTGGTGGTCATCGCAGTTCGCAGAATGTTCACCACCGCAGACCAAAGTGGCGTAGATGGTGGAGCCGCAAGATCTGCCACTACAGATAACCTCCAAGGCCATATTTGTGCCGCCATCGTGCGGGAGCCCCATTGGAGCGGCACCCCGACATCCCAGACGCCTCCTATCACCGCGGACACGGCAACGACTGTTGCGGAACGTTGCATGGGAAACAAAAAAATTCCTACGCTCACCAAGATCAATCTAGGAGATGCACATCTACGAGAGGAGAGATTGGATCTACATACCCTTGTAGATCGCTAAGCGGAAGCGTTAAGAAACGTGGTTGATGTAGTCGAACGTCTTCGCGATCTAATCACGATCCGTCCACGAACTCCCAATCAAGTGCCGAACGGACGATACCTCCGAGTTTAGCACCCGTACGGCTCGGCGGCGTCCTCTCCTTCTTGATCCAGCAAGCGAGAGAGAAGGGGTAGATGAGATCGGGACCGACACGACGGTATGGTGGTGGTGGTGGCAGCGGAATTCCGGCAGGGCTTCGCCAAGCACGTACCGGTGAAACGTGGGAGGAGTTGGGAGAGCTAACGGGCAAGGGTCGAAGGGTGGCTGCCCCCAACGCTTCCCCACCTTTATATAGGCGTGGAGGGGGCTGGTGGCTTGCCCTCCAAGGCCCTAGGGTCGTTGGTCAAAGGGGGAGGAAGGAAATCCCTCCTTTCCTTCCCCATCGATCGCTATCCCCCTTTTTTAGGGATCCTGGTCTTATCCCTTCGGGATATGATACTATTCCTTTTAAGGGAGAATCTTGGTGCGCCTAGATCAGGGTTGTGGGGACTTTCTCCACTACCCACGTTCATGTGGGTCCCACTCCAGAACCTTCTAGAACCTTCCCGGTACAATACAAAAAAAACTCAAACTTTTTCCGGAACCCCGATAACAACTTTTCATATATGAATCTTTACCTCCGGACTATTCCGGAGCTCCTCATGACGTCCCGGATCCCATCCGGGACTCCGAACAACCTTTGGATTTTCCACTATTAATATCTCAATACTACCCTAGCGCTACCGAACGTTAAGCGTGCGACCCTACGGGTTCGGGAATATGCAGACATGACCGAGACTCATCTTCGGTCAATAACCAATAGCGGGACCTGGATGCCCATATTGGTTCCTACATATTCAACGGAGATCTTTATCGGTTGAACCACGATGTCAAGGATTCAGCTAATCCCATATGCAGTTCCCTTTGTCCATCGGTATGTTACTTGCCCGAGATTCGATCGTCGGTATCTCCATACCTAGTTCAATCTCGTTACCAGCAAGTCTCTTTACTCGTTCCGTAATACAAGATCCCGTGGCTAACTCCTTAGTCACATTGCTTGCAAGCTCATTGTGATGTTGTATTACCGAGTGGGCCCCGAGATACCTCTCCGTCATACAGAGTGACAAATCCCAGTCTCGATCCATGCCAACTCAACAGATACCCTCGGAGATACCTGTAGAGCATCTTTATATTCACCCAGTTACATTGCGACGTTTGATACACACAAGGTACTCCTCCGGTGTCAGTGAGTTACATGATCTCATGGTTATAGGAACAGATACTTGACATGCAGAAAACGATAGCAATAAACTTGATACGATCATATGCTACGTTTATAGTTTGGGTCTTGTCCATCACATCATTCTCCTAATGATGTTATCCCGTTATCAAATGGCAACTCATGTCTATGGTTAGGAAACCATAGCCATCTTTGATCAATGAGCTAGTCCGGTAGAGGCTCACTAGGGACATGTTGTTGTCTATGTATTCACACATGTATTTGAGTTTCCGGTCAATACAATTATAGCATGGATAATAAACGATTATCATGAACAAGGAAATATGATAATAACCACTTTATTATTGCCTCTAGGGCATATTTCCAACAATCTCCCACTTGCACTAGAGTCAATAATCTAGCATTACATGGTAATGAATCTAACACCCATAGAGTTCTGGTGTTGATCATGTTTTGCCCATGGAAGAGGTTTAGTCAACGGATCTGCAACATTTAGATCCATATGTACTTTGCAAATGTTTATGTCTTCCTCCTTGATCACATTGCGAATGGAATTGAAGCGTCGCTTTATGTGTCTGGTCCTCTTGTGAAACCTTGGTTCCTTGGCCAGAGCAATGGCACCAGTGTTGTCACAGAACAGAGTCATTGGGTTCAGTACACTAGGCACAACTCCAAGATCTATCATGAACTGCTTCATCCAGACACCTTCCTTCACTGCCTTTGAGGCAGCTATGTACGCCGCTTCGCATGTAGAATCAGCTACCACGCTTTGCTTGGAACTGCACCAGCTTACCGCTCCCCCATTAAGAATATATACGTATCCGGTTTGAGACTTAGAGTCATCCAGATCAGTGTCAAAGCTTGCATCGACGTAACCCTTTACGACGAGCTCTTAATCACCTCCTTAAACGAGAAACATTTCCTTAGTTCTTTTCAGGTACCTAAGGATATTCTTGACCGTTGTCCAGTGTTCCATTCCTGGATTACCTTGAAACCTTCCGGCCATACTTATGGCAAGGCAGACATCTGGTCTTGTGCACAGCATCGCATACATGATAGAGCCTATGGCAGAAGCATAGGGGATGACACTCATCTTTTCTCTATCCTCTGTAGTTGCTGGACATTGAGTCTTACTCAACTTCACACCTTGCAAAACAGGCAAGAACCCCTTCTTGGACTGATCCATTTTGAACTTCTTCAAAATCTTATCAAGGTATGTGCTTTGTGAAAGTCCTATTAAGCGCCTCGATCTATCTCTATAGATCTTGATGCCTAATATGAAAGCAGCTTCTCCTAGGTCCTTCATTGAAAAACTCTTGTTCAAATATTCCTTCATGCTTTCCAAAAGTCCTATATTATTTCCAATCAGCAATATGTCATCCACATATAATATCAGAAACGCTATAGAGCTCCCACTCACTTTCTTGTAAATACAAGCTTCTCCATAAACTTGTATAAACCCAAACGCTTTGATCACCTCATCAAAGTGAAGATTCGAACTCCGAGATGCTTGCACCAGTCCATAAATGGATCGCTGGAGCTTGCACACTTTATCAGCATTCTCTGGATCGACAAAACCTTCCGGTTGCATCATATACAACTCTTCCTGAAGGAAACCGTTAAGGAATGTTGTTTTGACATCCATCTTCCAGATTTCATAATCGAAAAATGTAGCTATTGCCAACATGATTCTGACAGACTTAAGCATCGCTACGGGTGAGAAAGTCTCATCGTAGTCAACTCCTTGAACTTGTGAAAACCCCTTTGCCACAAGTCGAGCTTTATAGACGGTGATATTACCGTCCGCGTCCGTCTTCTTATTGAAGATCCATTTATTCTGAATGGCCTTTCGCCCTTCAGGTAATACTTCCAAAGTCCATACTTTGTTTTCATACATGGATCCCATCTCGGATTTCATGGCCTCTAACCATTTGTCGGAATCTGGGCCCACCATCGCTTCTCCATAGCTCGTAGGTTCATCGTTGTCCAACAACATGACATCTAAGACAGGGTTACCGTACCACTCAGGAGCAGTATGTATCCTTGTCGACCTACGAGGTTCGATAGTAACTTGATCTGAAACTTCATGATCACTATCATTAGTTTCCTCTTCAACTGATGTAGGTGCCACAGAAACATCTTTCTGTGCTGCTCTACTCTCTGGTTGAAGTGAAGGTTCAACAACCTCATCAAGTTCTATCTTCCTCCCACTCAATTCTTTCGAGAGAAACTCTTTCTTGAGAAAGGACCCATTCTTCACGTCAAACACTTTGCCCTCGGATCTGAGATAGAAGGTATACCCAATTGTCTCCTTTGGGTATCCTATAAAGACGCATTTGTCCGCTTTGGGTTCGAGCTTTTCTGGCTGAAGCCTTTTGACATAAGCATCGCAGCCCCAAACCTTAAGAAACTACAGCTTAGGTTTCTTGCCAAACCATAGTTCATACGGTGTCGTCTCTACGGACTTAGATGGTGCCCTATTTAAAGTGAATGCATCCATCTCTAATGCATAACCCCAAAATGAGAGTGGCAGATCGGTAAGGGACATCATAGAATGCACCATATCCAATAAGGTACGATTACGACGTTCGGACACACCATTACACTGTGGTGTTCCAGGCGGCGTCAGTTGTGAAACAATTCCACATTGTCTAAAGTGATTGCCAAACTCATAACTCAGATACTCTCCCCCTCTCAGATCGTAGGAATTTAATCTTCTTGTTACGATGATTCTCAATTCACTCTGAAATTTCTTGAACTTTTCAAACGTTTCAGACTTATGCTTCATTAAGTAAATATACCCATATCTACTCAAATCATCGGTGAAGGTGATAAAGTAACGATATCCACCATGCTCATCAACACTCATCGGACCGCACACATCAGTATGTATGATTTCCAACAAGTCACTTGCCCATTCCATTGTTCCAGAAAACGGGGTTTTAGTCATCTTGCCCATGAGGCATGGTTTGCATGTGTCAAGTGATTCAAAATCAAGTGACTCCAAAAGTCCATCAGCATGGAGTTTCTTCATGCGCTTTACACCAATATGACCTAAGCGGCAGTGCCACAAGAAAGTGGTACTATCATTATCTACTCTACATCTTTTGGAATCAATGTTATGAACATGTGTATCATCACTATCGAGATTCAATAAGAATAAACCCCTCACAATGGGTGCATGACCATAAAAGATATTACCCATATAAATAGAACAACCATTATTCTCTGATTTAAATGAGTAACCGTCTCGCATTAAACAAGATCCAGATATAATGTTCATGCTCAACTCAGGCACTAAATAACAATTATTCAGGTTCATCACTAATCCCGATGGTAATCGAAGAGCGAGCATGCCGACGGCGATCACATCAACCATGGAACCATTTCCCACGCGCATCGTCACTTCGTCCTTCGCCAGCCTCCGTCTATTCCGTAGTTCCTGTTTTGAGTTGCAAATGTGAGCAACCGAACCGGTATCAAATACCCAGACACTACAACAAGAGTTGGTAAGGTACACATCAATAACATGTATATCATATATACCTTTGTTGACGTTGGCCCCCTTCTTGTCGGACAGATACTTGGGGCAATTCCGCTTCCAGTGGCCAGTTCCCTTGCAATAGAAGCACTCAGTTTTAGGCTTGGGTCCAGCCTTGGGTTTCTTCACGGGAGGAGCAACTGATTTGCCACTCTTCTTGAAGTTTCCCTTATTTCCCTTGCTCTTCTTGAAACTAGTGGTTTTATTGACCATCAACACTTGATGCTCCTTCTGGATGTCTGACTCAGCGACTTTCAGCATCGCGAACAGCTCGGAGACTGACTTGTTCATCCCTTGCATGTTATAGTTCAACACAAAGCTCTTGTAGCTAGGTGGTAGCGATTGAAGAACTCTGTTAGTGACCGCCTCAGGCAGGAGCTCAACTCCCAACTCAGCCAGACGGTTGTAATACCCAGACATTCTGAGTATGTGCTCACTGACGGAGCTGTTCTCCTCCATTTTGGAGGCATAGAACTTATCGGAGGTCTCATACCTCTCGATCCGGGCATTCTTCTCAAAAATAAACTTCTACTCCTGGAACATCTCATATGCTCCATGACGTTCAAAACGCCTTTGAAGTCCCGGTTCTAAGCCATACAACATGGCGCACTGAACTATTGAGTAGTCATCAACACGCGACTGCCAGGCGTTCACAACGTCCAGAGTAGTTGGAGGGGTGGCGCACCAAGCGGTGCATCAAGGACATAAGACTTTTGGGCAACCGTGAGGATAATCCTCAGATTACGGGCCTAGTCCACAAAGTTGCTTCCATCATCTTTCAGCTTAGCTTTCTCTAGGAACGCATTGAAATTTAGGGGAGCTACTGCGCGAGCTATTGATCTACAACATAATTTGCAAAGATAACTTAGACTATTGTTCAAGATAATGAGTTCAATTAATAATATTATCTAAGAACTCCCACTCAAATCGACATCCCTCCAGTCGTCCGAGTGTAACATGATCCAAATTCACCAACCCAAGTCCGATCATCACGTGAGATGAGGTGGTTTCAATGGTGAACATCTCCATGTTGATCATATCTACTATATGACTCATGTTCGACCTTTCGGTCTCTTGTGTTCCAAGGCCATGTCTGTACATGCTAGGCTAGTCAAGTTTAACCCAAGTGTTCCGCATGTGCAAAACTGGCCTGCACCCATTGTATGCGAACGTAGAGTCTATCACACCCGATCATCACGTGGTGCTTCGAAATGACGAACTTTCGCAATGGTGCACACTTGGGGAGAACACAATTTTATCTTGAAATTTTAGTGAGGGATCACCTTATAATGCTACTGTCGTCCTAAGCAAAATAAGATGCATAAAAGGATTAACATCACATGCAAATCATAAGTGACATGATATGGCCATAATCTTGTGCTTTTTATCTCCATCTTCAAAGCACCGGCATGATCTCCATCGTCACCGGCATGACACCATGATATCCATCATCATGTCGCCATCGGGGTTGTCACGCCAACCATGCTTCTACAACTATTGCTACCGCTTAGCGATAAAGTAAAGCATTACATAGCGCTTAATGATTGACACGCGGGTCATACAATAATTAAAGACAACCCTATGGCTCCTGCCGGTTGCCGTATTCATCGACATGCAAGTCGTGATAATCTATACAAAACATGATCATCTCATACATCAAATATATCTCATCATGTCCTTGGCCACATCATATCACAACATACCCTGCAAAAACAAGTTAGACGTCCTCTACTTTGTTGTTGCATGTTTTACATGGCTGCTATGGGTGACTAGTAAGAACCTTTCTTACCTACGCCAAGCCATAACGGTGATATTCAAGTTGCTATTTAACCTTCTACAAGGACCACCTTTGTCGAATCCGATTCAACTAAGGTGGGAGAGACAAACACCCGCCAGCCATCTTTATGCAACAAGTTGCATGTCAGTCGATGGAACCGGTCTCATGTACGTGGACATGTAAAGTTGGTCCGGACCGCTTCATCCCACAATACCGATGAATCAAAATAAGACCAAGGAAGGAAGCAATCTGAATATCAACGCCCACAAACTCCTTTGTGTTCTACTCCTGATGTCATCTACGCATAGACCTAGCTCATGATGCCACTGTTGGGGAACGTTGCATTGGAAACAAAAAAATTCCTATGCTCACCAAGATCAACCTAGGAGATGCACATCTACGAGACAAGAGATTGGATCTACATACTCTTGTAGATCACTAAGCAGAAGCGTTAAGAAACGCGGTTGATGTAGTCGAACATCTTCGCGATCCAATCACGATCCGTCCACGAACTCCCGATCAAGTGCCAAACGGACGGCACCTCCGAGTTTAGCACACGTGCGGCTCGGTGACATCCTCTCCTTCTTGATCCAGCAAGCAAGAGAGAGGGGGTAGATGAGATCGGGACAAACACGACGGTATGGTGCTGGTGGTGGCAGCGGAATTCCGGCAGGGCTTCGCCAAGCACGTACCGGTGAAACATGGGAGGAGTTGGGAGAGGTAACTGGCAAGGGTCGAAGGGTGGATGCCCCCAACGCCTCCCCACCTTTATATAGGCGTGGAGGGGGCTGGTGGCTTGCCCTCCAAGGCCCTAGGGTCGTTGGTCAAAGGGGGAGGAAGGAAATCCCTCCTTTCGTTCCCCACCGATCGCTATCCCCCCTTCTTAGGGATCCTGAACTTATCCCTTCGGGATATGGTACTATTCCTTTTAAGGGAGAATCTTGGTGCGCCTAGACCAGGGTTGTGGGGACTTTCCCCACTACCCATGTTCATGTGGGTCCCCCAGGTGGGCCCCACTCTAGAACCTTCTAGAACCTTTCCGGTACAATACCGAAAAAACTTGAACTTTTTCAGGAACCCCGATAACAACTTTCCATATATGAATCTTTACCTCCAGACTATTCCGGAGCTCCTCGTGACGTCCCGAATCCCATCCGAGACTCCTAACAACCTTCTGATTTTCCACTATTAATATCTCAATACTACCCTAGCGCTACCGAACGTTAAGCGTGCGACCCTACGGGTTCGGGAATATGCAGATATGACCGAGACTCCTCTCCGGTCAATAACCAATAGCGGGACCTGGATGCCCATATTGGTTCCTACATATTCAATGGAGATCTTTATAGGTTGAACCACGATGTCAAGGATTCAGCTAATCCCATATGCAGTTCCCTTTGTCCATCGGTATGTTACTTGCCCGAGATTCGATCGCCGGTATCTCCATACCTAGTTCAATCTCGTTACCGGCAAGTCTCTTTACTCATTCCGTAATACAAGATCCCGTGGCTAACTCCTTAGTCACATTGCTTGCAAGCTCATTGTGATGTTGTATTACCGAGTGGGCCCCGAGATACCTCTCCGTCATACGGAGTGACAAATCCCAGTCTCGATCCATGCCAACTCAACAAATACCCTCGGAGATACCTATAGAGCATCTTTATATTCACCCAGTTACGTTGCGATGTTTGATACACACAAGGTACTCCTCCGGTGTCAGTGAGTTGCATGATCTCATGGTTATAGGAACATATACTTGACATGTGAAAAATGATAGCAATAAACTTGATACGATCATATGCTACGTTTATAGTTTGGGTCTTGTCCATCACATCATTCTTCTAATGATGTGATCCCGTTATCAAATGACAACTCATGTCTATGGCTAGGAAACCATATTCATCTTTGATCAACGAGCTAGTCCGGTAGAGGCTCACTAGGGACATGTTGTTGTCTATGTATCCACACATGTATTTGAGTTTCCAGTCAATACAATTATAGCATGGATAATAAACGATTGTCATGTGTAACACCCCCAGTGGTTAACTGCAGTAATCACCCTTTTTGATTATGCCATGTCATCATGTTTAACAGTGCATGATCATCATTAGCATTATATTGCATTTCAACTCCTAAGTCAAAATCCAAATTTAAATGAAAGTGGAAAATAAAAGTTGTCCAGCATAAAAACTAAAATGTTCAATAAATAGCAAATATTCCAGAGACTATTCTAAAATTGAAACCAACAATAAATAAATTAATTAGGTGGCTCAAACTTTACCAAAACAGTAAGGTTTAATACATTCTATTTATTATAAAATTTGTGTGAGGTCCAGTTGACTCCAAACTAATTTTTGACAGTGGTAGAGGATGCCTAGTAATTAATGGAACAAGTATCATGTTTTACAAAATTGAATTTGAGGCCTAACTAATTACAAAAACAGAAAATGTGAATAAATAAAAGAAAAAGACAAAAAGAAAACAAAAGAGAAAATAAAAAAAGGAACCCCCCCCAACTGGGCCTCGGCCCAGCAGGCCACCAGGCCGCCAGCCCAGCCCAGCTGCGCCTGCATAACCCCCCCACCCCCGAAACCCTAACCCCCACCCGATCCTCTCTCACTCCCCCGCTCCCTCCCCGATCTGGATCGGGCGCCGGCCCGACGCGCCCCTCGCCCGCGCGCTCGCCCCTCCTCGCCCCCGACGCGCTCGACGACCGCGCCCCGCGCCCGACGTGCCACCGCCGCCGTCGCCTCTCCGCCACCACGCCGCCGTCCTCCTCGTCCTCTCCCTCGAGCTCGCGCCGCTGCCTAGTCCCTACAGCTCGCGGTGAGCTCCGCGCCGGCCGCCCCCTCTTTCTCTCGGTCGCCGCCGCCCCGCTCGCGCTCGCCACGGTCGCCGTGCGCCGGGCCGCGCCCCGGCCGCGTCTGCGCCGCCCAGCACCTGCAAGCACCCGCGCGCCTCGCCCGCCTCGCGCACCCGCCCCACACCCCCTCCGGCCTCGCCCCGCTCGCCCCTGCCGCTGCACGCACACGCGCTGCCGCGCTGCTGTCGCGCCCTCGCCACGCCCCCGTCGCGCCCGTCGCACGCGCCCGCGCCCCGCCACCGGCACGCCCGCGTCCGTGGCCTCGTGCCACTGACGGGTGGGGCCCCGCCGCCCCTGTGCCACTGGCCGGTGGGCCGAACCCCCTGTGACGCTGACAGCACGGGCCCACGCCCTAAAAACGAAATAAGAAAAATAAATAAATAAAAATAAAAATAGAATAATTAAAATTAATAATTAATTAGTTAATTAATTAAGTTAATTAACTATGTTTATATTAATCTAATTTAATTAATTAGTTTAATTAAATAGTAATTAGTTAGTTAATCACTAATTAACCTAACAGTCTATGACAGGTGGACCCCACGTGTCAGATGACTGCTGACGTCAGCATGAGGTCATGCTGACGTCATCAACACGGTTTCGGATAATGTTTATTTTATATAATTAAATAAATTCTAGAAATTAATAAAAACTTTAGAAAATCATAATAAATAATCTGTAACTCCGATGGAAAAACTTTGTACATGAAAGTTGCTCAGAACGACGAGACAAATTCGGATACGCGGTCCGTTCGTCCGTCACGCGTCCCTATCTATCCGAACATGGAACCGTCCCCCTCCGGATCGTCTGTCCGATAATTCCAAAGACCCGGGAAATATCGTCAGATATTCTCCTGCTCCGTCTGATACGTGTAGTACTGCGTTAGACTACCCCTAGCACCGTGTATCGTATTTGTCATGCTCATGTTTGCTGTGTATTTATACTGTTTCCTCCTCCTCTTCTCTCTCGTTAGACCCCGACACCGACGTCGTCCCCGAGACCGACGAAGCTCCAGAGCCCGAAGACACCATTGACGACCTTGCCCTTGCCGCCGAGCAACCAGGCAAGCCCCCCCTTTGATCATCCCGATATCGCCCATTCTATTTCTCATGCATGCATTAGAATTGCTGCTGCTGCTGCTTTACCTATTCTGATGCATAGCCTGTTTATTGTAACCTGCTGTTGATAATTACCTGCATATCCTAAACTGCTTAGTATAGGCTGGGTAGAGACCTATCAGTGACCCCCTAGTCCCGCCCGCCCCGCTGGGTAATCCGAAGACCCGATCAACGGGATTGAAGACCAGGCCCCGGCATCGCACATCACCCCCTTAGTTGTAACGACACTGCAGCGTTACTATCGAGTGCCGAGGGTGATACCTCGTGTAGCACTTCTGATGTTAACTCTGTAGAGTAGCTATTCGGTCGTGGTCATCGAGGGTGATTCCTCCTTCACTGCTTCCGACAACGATGCCGTCGTACAACACCTCAAGTGTGAACTCAGTGAGGGTGATTCCTCCGAGTTCACCTTGACGGATACATCGAGTGGGAATTCAATAAGGGTGATACCTCGGATTCCTCTGATGTTATGGACACACGGATACTTGGACTTTACACTGTTACTTGGATAGGCGGGTCGACCCTGAGGGGTACCCGCGTGCGCTTGAGAGGCGAGTGTTGTGAAGACGGGTGCCTGTATGGTGCCCGAGTGATAAATACGAGGCGCGGCCGGGCATTTTTAACCCTTGCAGCAAGTCCTCGAGACGGGGCGACGGGGTCACATCTTTCGTGAGTCTCTGCTCGTTACCGCAAGCCCAAGGTACTAACGATTTGGATATTTGATCCGAGCAGGCCTCTGGCCTAATAGCACTAACCATCACGTGGGCATAGTATGGGCGTTCTGCATCGTAGCATCAGCCGACAGTTCTGTCAGACGTCCAGTTCAGCATTGTGGCATGGTCAGATCGTACCGACCCTCCGAGGCGGTGCTGGTATCCACCCTGCACACAATGACCCGGAGTGCACAGGGCGATGGCCCAAGACCCCTGAGTGCTTAGGATGTAGACCGGCGGGGACCTCTCTGCTGAGCTTTAGGTAGGGCTGCGGTGTGTCGTTTGGCCGAGGCCGGGCATGACCCAGGAAAGTGTGTCCGGCCGAAGTTAATCGAGCGTGTTGGGTAAGTTGGTGCACCCCTGCAGGGAAGAACACTTCTATCGATAGCCTGTCCTACGGTAAAGGACACTCGGAGTTGTATCCTGATTGATACAATTTAGAACTGGATACTTGGATACTATGGCTCTGGGATTGCTTCTCGCAGGGAGTCGAGAAGGGATCTCAGGATGAGGTTGATGATTGTATGGCTCTGGGATTGCTTTCTCGCAGGGAGTCGAGAAAGGATCTCTGGGTGAGGTTGAGACTTAATGATACTGCTACATTATATTGTACTGTTCTACTCTCTTCCATTTCTGCAAGAACGCTGAAGATGCTAGTCTTCGATAGGACTAGGCCTTCTCTTTATTCTGGCATTTCTGCAGCCTAGTCCACATATACAGCCTCTCATTGAAAATGTTGCATATGTAGTGTAGATCCTTGCTTGCTGAGTACTTCTGAGTACTCACGGCTGCTTTGTTTTCCTTTTCTCCCCATATCAGTTTGTCGTGACCAAGATGACAGAGCCCCTGAGACAGCTGTCCCCGCCGACGATCGCTACTACTACCCAGAGGATGGATACTACTACGAGTTGACTGACAACTAGGAGTAGTATCGGAGGGTCCCAGGCAGGAGGCCTACGCCTTTCGATCGTAGTGTTTTATTTTGCCCCACCTTTCTAAAGGCCTTTCTGTTTCTGTTTCATATCTGTACTCAGATATCTTATGCTTCCGCTGACGCTTGTACGCAAGCTTATGTATTCGAGCCCTCGAGGCCCCTGGCTTGTAATATAAAGCTTGTATGACTTTATTTATGTTTTAGAGTCATGTTGTGATATCTTCCCGTGAGTCCTTAGGCTTGATCATGTGTATTTGCGTGTATGATTAGTGCACGATTGAGCCGGGGGCGTCACAAGTTGGTATCAGAGCCGACTGCCTGTAGGAATCCCCCTTTCCAACTCCTTGGCCGAAGTTGAGTCTAGTGGTCCAAAACTAATTTACTAACTTGGTCGTGTGGCTTACGGGCCCACGTCGCCAATTGGGTGGTATTAGGATCTTTTATTCCTCGTCTATACTCTGGGACTTTGATCTCTCTTCCTTTCGGGTTAGAATTTTACTAACTCTAACATTAGGTTCTCGTGATCACATCCACCCGGAGTTCTGAAATTACCCCTCCTTTCTTCAAGAATTGTGGGCCAGGTTCTGCTTGCAGGATTCTTTTATCGAGGGCACCCTGTGTTGTCACTTGCAGATACCTCGCTCCAACAATTTTCTCCGACATGATATAGCCTTTGCTATGTCACGTTGTTGTAATCCTCACCGCGTGCCTGCGCGCCGCCTAGCTTGTCTACGTGCGTGCGTTTCCGAACTCCTACCGCCGTTTGTGTCCAACTCCGTGCATCGTTCTGTATGTCTGTAATGACTACTGATATACACCTGATGCCTTCTTGTTTATTTCCCATGTTACATCATGAACTCCATACACCTGCAGTTTTTCTTGCTAAACTGCCCCTGTTGAATTGGCAGGATGGCTGACGATCCTCCACCTCCACCTTATATTGCCGCAATGATGCAGCAGTTTGAACTGAACCGTCAGGTTATGACCAGGATATTGGCCCAGTTTCCAAACCAGAATACTCATCAACAGCCTACCCCAATAACTCTGCCGGAATTCGTGCGCCTCAATCCGTCCACTTTTCGCAGCTCGACTGATCCAATGGATGCTGATGATTGGCTCCGTGACATTGCCTTCCAGATGAAGTCGGCCAATGTTATCCCTGACAGTTACGTCACATATGCGACATATCACCTGAGGGGTTCAGCTGCTCAATGGTGGGAAAGCCACAAGGGTGTGTTGCCTGCTGAAACAATAACCACTTGGCAGCAATTTCAGTCAGCTTTTCGTGCATGGTACATTCCTCAAGGTCTGATGGACCAGAAGAAGCAGGAGTTCCGCAAACTCTCTTAGGGTAAAATGACTGTGGATGAATATCAGAGGAAATTTCATGAATTGTCTCACTATGCTGAAGATGACGTCTGCACTGACGCACGCAAGCAGGAGAAATTCCGTGAAGGACTGCGTACTGATATAAACCTTGCACTTATTGTCCATGATTGCACAGACTTCGCAACGCTTGTCAGCCAATCTTTCCAAGTTGAAACTGCTTTGACTAAATACCAGGAGTCGCTCAAGCGTACTCGAGATGTCGGCTCGTCTTCGGGTCGACCTGTTCAGAAACGTCAAGTCTGGATTCCCCACAATGTTTACCACCGACCTGCTCCAACACCAAGGCCGTCATATGTTGCACCTCGTCTGCCTTCACCGTCGAGACAGCTAACGGTTCATGATGGACCGCCTAATGCTATGGCTTCTCCTCAGGTTGCACCACGTCCTCCTAATGGTTGTAAGAAGAGTTGTCGAAACCGCCGATTCAGAAACCGTAATACCATACCGACTGCTGTTGTACTTGGCCATGCCAATCACGTCAATGCTGAAAAGGCTCAGAAGGAACCGACTATCGTGCTGGGAACACTCTGTGAATTCAGTACCAGCCTTTGTTCTCTTTGATTCAGGAGCATTGCATGCTTTTGTGTCCCAACAATTTGCTCAGTCACATGAGTTATACTTGGAAGAATTACCCACTCCTCTAATGGTTCAGTCCCCGAGATCCAAGTGGCAAACCACAATGCTAAGCCCTCAGAACCACATCGAGATTGGAGGTCTACTTTTTCCGGTTTCTCTCATTGTACTTGGACCTTCTGACATAGACATCATTCTCGGTATGGACTGGTTGACAGCCCATAATGCTTTGATTGATTGCGCTACTAAGACAGTTCAACTCACTCACCCTTCTGGCCAGACAGTCAGATACTCAGCCCGAATAGCTCAGGATGCTGAGAGCCAGATATATGCTCTGAATGCATTGAATGCTTCACCTCTTGAAGGCATCGAGAACATTCCAGTTGTTCGTGATTTTCAAGATGTATTTCCAGAAGAACTTCCAGGAATACCCCCTGCTAGAGCTGTCGAGTTTGTCATCGATTTGAAACCGGGCACAACTCCTATTGCGAAGCGTCCTTATAAAATGCCTCCGCACCACCTTCTTGAACTTAAGGAGGAAATCGACAAGTCACTTAAGAAGGGTTTCATCCGCCCCAGTTCCTCTGCTTGGGGAGCACCTTCACTCTTCGTTAAGAAGAAAGATGGAACTAACCGATTGGTTCAGGATTATCGGCCCATTAACCAAGCCACAATTCAGAATAAATATCCGCTTCCCCGGATCAATGATTTGTATGATCAACTTGCTGGATCATCGGTGTTTTCTAAACTCGACTTGAGGTTGGGATATCATCAGATCCGTGTTCGTGAAGAGGATATTCCGAAGACTGCATTTGTTACTCGCTATGGTTCTTATGAGTACACTGTAATGTCATTTGGCTTAACAAATGCTCCAGCCACATTCTCCCGTCTAATGAATTACATCTTCATGGATTACCTCGACAAGTTCGTCGTGGTATATCTAGATGATATTTTGGTATATTCGAGGAATAAGGAAGAACATGCTGAACACCTCCGTCTTGTACTGGAAAGGCTCCGAGAACACCAGTTGTATGCCAAATACTCCGAATGTGAATTCTGGCTTTCTGAAGTAACCTACCTTGGTCATGTGATTTCCAAGGATGGAATTGCTGTTAACCCGGAACGAGTTCAGGCTATTCTGGATTGGACTCCTCCGAAGAACGTCAAGCAAGTGAGAAATTTTCTCGGCCTTGCAAGCTATTGCCGTCGATTTGTCGAAAACTTTTCCAAGATTGCTAAGCCCCTGACTGATCTTCTTCACAAGGGCGTTAAATTTGAATGGACAGAAAAATGTCAGGAAAGTTTTCAAACACTCAAAGACAAGCTAACATCCGCCCCAGTACTATCTCCTCCAGATTCCCGCAAAGACTTTGTGATTTATTGTGACGCATCCCATGAAGGATTAGGCTGTGTTCTAATGCAAGAGCGTAAAGTGATTGCCTATGGCTCTTGACAGTTGCGCCCGCATGAAGAGAATTATCCGGTACATGATCTAGAACTAGCTGCTGTCATCTATGCATTGCAGTTGTGGCGACATTACCTTCTCGGTAATCGTTGCGAGATATACACAGATCATAAAAGTCTGAAGTACTTGTTCACCCAGCCATCTCTAAACCTCCGTCAGCAAAGATGGATGGAGGCCATTGCGGACTATGATTTGGGTATTTCTTATACCCCTGGCAAGGCTAACGTGATGGCTGATGCCTTAAGCCGCAAGTCCTATTGCAACAACCTCATGGTTAAGCAAGCTCAACCTCGTCTTTTTGGAGAACTGCGCAAGCTGAATCTGTGTATTGTTCCACAGGGTTCTCTTAATAACCTTGTGATACAACCCGATCTTGAGAAAGCTGTTAAGAATGCGCAAGCTAAAGATGCTGAAATTGATCTGATGAAGAAAGACCTTCACCTTGTAAAGTACAGTGATTTCTCGCTGTCTGAAGATGGAACCTTGTATTTCAGAAACTGCATTGTGGTACCTCGCTTCGAACTCATGACTGACAAGGTCATGAAGGAGGCACATGATACCCCGCTGTCTATTCATCCGGGTAGCACCAAGATGTATCGTGATCTCCGTCAAAGGTACTGGTGGTCTAAAATGAAGCAGGATATTGCTCGATATGTTGCTGAATGTGATGTGTGTCGTCGCGTTAAAGCAGAACATCAGAAACCAGCTGGAATTCTGCAACCACTTCCTATTCCTCTATGGAAATGGGATAAGGTTCAGATGGATTTCGTTACAGGACTTCCCAGGTCACAGAAGGGTCACGATGCTATTCTTGTCGTCGTCGACCAACTCTCTAAAGTTGCACACTTTCTGCCTGTCAAAGAAACTATCACTGCTAGCCAGTTAGCAGAGTTGTATATCTCCAGAATTGTTTCACTCCACGGTATTCCGAAGGAGATCAGTTCGGACCGTGGCGGTCTTTTCACCTCAAAATTCTGGGAAAGTTTCCAAACAGCTATGGGAACTCATATTACCTGGAGTTCAGCTTATCACCCCCAATCCCAAGGCCAAGTCGAACGAGTCAATCAAGTGCTTGAAGACATGTTGCGGGCTTGTGTTATATCGTTTGGCAAGAAGTGGGAAGAATCTCTTCCGTATGCCGAGTTCTCTTATAACAACAGCTATCAAGCCAGCTTGAAAATGGCCCCCTTCGAAGTACTCTATGGACGTAAGTGTCGAATCCCTCTGAATTGGTCAGAAACTGGGGAACGACCGCTCGTGGGTCCGGATATTATTCAACACGCCGAAGAACAAGTCCGTATTGTCCGGGAAAATCTCAAGGCGGCTCAGGACCGCCAGAAGAGCAACTATGATCGCAAATGATGGGGTTTGACTTATCAACCTGGTGATCAGGCTTATCTGCGAGTCACCCCGATGAAAGGCTCTCACCGTTTTGGAATCAAGGGCAAGCTAGCTCCACGCTATATTGGTCCTTTCCGCATTGTTGCAAGGCGTGGACAGGTGGCATATAAATTGGAATTGCCGCCGCAATTCTCTCATATCCACGACGTCTTCCATGTGTCGCAACTTCGTAAATGCTTCAAGGAATCTCCGAACCGAGCTGTGGATCACGAAATGCTCGAATTGCATGATGATCTTTCATATAAGGAGCATCTGATCCGCATTCTCAATGAAGCTGAACGCCGGACCCGTCAGAAGGTTACCAAGTTCCTCAAAGTGCAGTGGTCAAATCATACTGAAGATGAAGCCACTTGGGAACGCGAGGATAATCTTCGTGCGGAATACCCCGAACTTTTTCCTTCTACCTCTTAATAGTCGGGACGAGAATTCTTGTTAGTGGAGGAGATTTGTAACACCCCCAGTGGTTAACTGCAGTAATCACCCTTTTGATTATGCCATGTCATCATGTTTAACAGTGCATGATCATCATTAGCATTATATTGCATTTCAACTCCTAAGTCAAAATCCAAATTTAAATGAAAGTGGAAAATAAAAGTTGTCCAGCATAAAAACTAAAATGTTCAATAAATAGCAAATATTCCAGAGACTATTCTAAAATTGAAACCAACAATAAGTAAATTAATTAGGTGGCTCAAACTTTACCAAAACAGTAAGGTTTAATACATTCTATTTATTATAAAATTTGTGTGAGGTCCAGTTGACTCCAAACTAATTTTTGACAGTGGTAGAGGATGCCTAGTAATTAATGGAACAAGTATCATGTTTTACAAAATTGAATTTGAGGCCTAACTAATTACAAAAACAGAAAATGTGAATAAATAAAAGAAAAAGACAAAAAGAAAACAAAAGAGAAAATAAAAAAAGGAACCCCCCCCCAACTGGGCCTCGGCCCAGCAGGCCACCAGGCCGCCAGGCCAGCCCAGCTGCGCCTGCATAACCCCCCCACCACCCCCGAAACCCTAACCCCCACCCGATCCTCTCTCACTCCCCCGCTCCCTCCCCGATCTGGATCGAGCGCCGGCCCGACGCGCCCCTCGCCCGCGCGCTCGCCCCCGACGCGCTCGACGACCGCACCCCACGCCTGACGCGCCACCGCCGCCGTCGCCTCTCCGCCACCACGCCGCCGTCCTCCTCGTCCTCCCCCTCGAGCTCGCGCCGCTGCCTAGTCCCTACAGCTCGCGGTGAGCTCCGCGCCGGCCGCCCCCTCTTTCTCTCGGTCGCCGCCGCCCCGCTCGCGCTCGCAACGGTCGCCGTGCGCCGGGCCGCGCCCCGGCCGCGTCCGCGCCGCCCCGCACCCGCGCGCGCCCCACACCCCCTCCGGCCTCGCCCCGCTCGCCCCTGCCGCTGCACGCACACGCGCCCGCGCACGCGCTGCCTCGCTGCTGCCGCGCCCTCGCCACGCCCCTGCCGCGCCCGTCGCACGCGCCCGCGCCCTGCCACCGGCACGCCCGCGTCCGTGGCCTCGTGCCACTGACGGGTGGGGCCCCGCCGCCCCTGTGCCACTGGCCGGTGGGCCGAACCCCCTGTGACGCTGACAGCACGGGCCCACGCCCTAAAAATGAAATAAGAAAAATAAATTAATGAAAATAAAAATAGAATAATTAATATTAATAATTAATTAGTGAATTAATTAAGTTAATTAACCCTGTTTAGATTAATCTAATTTAATTAATTAGTTTAATTAAATAGTAATTAGTTAGTTAATCACTAATTAACCTAAAAGTCTATGACAGGTGGACCCCACGTGTCAGATGACTGCTGACGTCAGCATGAGGTCATGCTGACGTCATCAACACTGTTTCGGATAATGTTTATTTTATATAATTAAATAAATTCTAGAAATTAATAAAAACTTTAGAAAATCATAATAAATAATCCGTAACTCCGATGGAAAAACTTTGTACATGAAAGTTGCTCAGAACGACGAGATGAATTCGGATACGCGGTCCGTTCGTCCGTCACGCGTCCCTATCTATCCGAACATGGAACCGTCCCCCTCCGGATCGTCTGTCCGATAATTCCAAAGACCCGGGAAATATCGTCAGATATTCTCCCGCTCCGTCTGATACGTGTAGTACTGCGTTAGACTACCCCTAGCACCGTGTATCGTATTTGTCATGCTCATGTTTGCTGTGTATTTATACTGTTTCCTCCCCCTCTTCTCTCTCGTTAGACCCCGGGACCGACGTCGTCCCCAAGACCGACGAATCTCCGGAGCCCGAAGACACCATTGACGACCTTGGCCTTGCCGCCGAGCAACCAGGCAAGCCCCCCCTTTGATCATCCCGATATCGCCCATTCTATTTCTCATGCTTGCATTAGAATTGCTGTTGCTGCTGCTTTACCTATTCTGATGCATAGCCTGTTTATTGTAACCTGCTGTTGATAATTACCTGTATATCCTAAACTGCTTAGTATAGGCTGGGTAGAGACCTATCAGTGACCCCCTAGTCCCGACCGCCCCGCTGGGTAATCCGAAGACCCGATCAACGGGATTGAAGGCCAGGCCCCGGCACCGCACATCACCCCCTTAGTTGTAACGACACTGCAGCGTTACTATCAAGTGCCGAGGGTGATACCTCGTGTAGCACTTCTGATGTTAACTTTGTAGAGTAGCTATTCGGTCGTGGTCATCGAGGGTGATTCCTCCTTCACCGCTTCCGACAACGACGCCGTCGTACAACACCTCAAGTGTGAACCCAGTGAGGGTGATTCCTCCGAGTTCACCTTGACGGATACATCGAGTGGGAATTCAACGAGGGTGATACCTCGGATTCCTCTGATGTTATGGACACACGGATACTTGGACTTTACACTGTTACTTGGATAGGCGGGTCTACCCTGAGGGGTACCCGCGTGAGCCTGAGAGGCGAGTGTTGTGAAGACGGGTGCCTGTATGGTGCCCGAGTGATGAATACGAGGCGCGGCCGGGCATTCTTAACCCTTGCAGCAAGTCCTCGGGACGGGGCGACGGGGTCACATCTTTCGTGAGTCTCTGCTCGTTACCACAAGCCCAAGGTACTAACGATTTGGATATTTGATCCGAGTAGGCCTCTGGCCTAATAGCACTAACCATCACGTGGGCATAGTATGGGCGTTCTGCATCGTAGCATCAGCCGACAGTTCTGTCAGACGTCCAGTTCAGCATTGTGGCACGGTCGTATCGTACCGACCCTCCGAGGCGGTGCTGGTATCCACCCTGCACACAATGACCGGGAGTGCACAGGGCGATGGCCCAAGACCCCTGAGTGCTTAGGATGTAGACCGGCGGGGACCTCTCTGCTGAGCTTTAGGTAGGGCTGCGGTGTGTCATTTGGCCGAGGCCGGGCATGACCCAGGAAAGTGTGTCCGGCCGGAGTTAATCGAGCGTGTTGGGTAAGTTGGTGCACCCCTGCAGGGAAGAACACTTCTATCGGTAGCCTGTCCTACGGTAAAGGACACTCGGAGTTGTATCCTGATTGATACAATTTAGAACTGGATACTTGGATACTATGGCTCTGGGATTGCTTCTCGCAGGGAGTCGAGAAGGGATCTCAGGACGAGGTTGATGACTGTATGGCTCTGGGATTGCTTTCTCGCAGGGAGTCGAGAAAGGATCTCTGGGTGAGGTTGAGACTTAATGATACTGCTACATTATATTGTACTGTTCTACTCTCTTCCATTTCTGCAAGAACGCTGAAGATGCTAGTCTTCGATAGGACTAGGCCTTCTCTCTATTCTGGCATTTCTGCAACCCAGTCCACATATACAGCCTCTCATTGAAAATTTTGCATATGTAGTGTAGATCCTTGCTTGCTGAGTACTTCTGAGTACTCACGGTTGCTTTGTTTTCCTTTTCTCCCCATATTAGTTTGTCGTGACCAAGATGACGGAGCCCCTGAGACAGCTGTCCCCGCCGACGATCGCTACTACTACCCAGAGGATGGATACTACTACGAGTTGACTGACAACCAGGAGTAGTATCGGAGGGTCCCAGGCAGGAGGCCTATGCCTTTTGATCATAGTGTTTTATTTTGCCCGGCCTTTCTAAAGGCCTTTCTGTTTCTGTTTCATATCTGTACTTAGATATCTGATGCTTCCGCTGACGCTTGTACGCAAGCTTATGTATTCGAGCCCTCGAGGCCCCTGGCTTGTAATATAAAGCTTGTATGACTTTATTTATGTTTTAGAGTTGTGTTCTGATATCTTCCCGTGAGTCCTTAGGCTTGATCGTGTGCATTTGCGTGTATGATTAGTGCACGATTGAGCCGGGGGCGTCACATCATAAACAAGGAAATATAATAATAACCACTTTATTATTGCCTCTAGGGCATATTTCGAACAACGACAGCCCCGTCCGACACTACCTCTGATAGGACGGGCAGATCGAGCAGACCGGAAAATGGATCGAGAAACAAACTCCGCCACCGCCTCCACAACGCTGCCCATGCCCCCGCCCTCCAGCAGGACCCAACTCACTCACCCTTTCCACTCAACTCGACCGTGCGATGTCGCTCCTTCTCGGCACCGCTCTACCATGTCATCGTGGAAGGACGAAGAGGCGAGCAGCAACGACGACCTCAACATCCATGGCATGGATATTTGCCCATATGTGAGTGATTTCCTATTCTAGATTTAGGGTTTGAGGATTTGAACTCCAATTCGACTCGCATTGCTTCCATTTCATCTTTTTTTTATTCTTGTAGGAGAATCCTAATACCATTCAAGGCCCACATTTCTTTGGCAAAGAGGTGGGTCTCTGATACGTTTCCAACGTATCTATAATTTATGAAGTATTCATGCCATGTTTACAACAATTTTATATGGTTTTGGTATGATTTGGATGGAACTAACCCGGACTGACGCTGTTTTCAGCAGAACTACCTTGGTGTTGTTTTTTTTTGAGCAGAAATAAAAGTTTTCCAAATGCAACGAAACTTTTTGACGATTTTTTTGGAACAAAAGAGGCACTAGAAGCTTTGTGTGAGGACCAGAAGGTGAAGGAGGTGAGCACAAGACACCTGGGCGCGCCAGGAGGCCTAGGCGCGCCTAGGTGGGTTATGCTCACCTCGAGGCCCATCTTCGCATGAAACCGACCCAAAAAATCCTATAAATACAGAAACCCCCAGAAATAACCCTAGATCAGAAGTTCCGCCAGCACAAGCCTCTGTAGCCACGAAAAACCAATCTAGACCCTGTTCCGGCACCCTACCGGAGGGGGAAATCATCACCGGTGGCCATCTTCATCATCCCGGCGGCCACCATGATGAGGAGGGAGTAGTCCACCCTCAGGGTTGAGGGTTTGTACCAGTAGCTATGTGTTTAATCTCTCTCTCTCTCTCGTGTTCTTGAGATGTCACGATCTTGATGTATCGCAGACTTTGTTAATATAGTTGGATCATATGGTGTTTTCCCCTCTCTATCTTGTTGTGAATTGAGTTTTCCCTTTGAGATTTCATCCTTATCGGATTGAATACTTTGTTGGATTTGAGAGCACTTGATCTATGTCTTGGCACTCAACTCGTGGATTCCCGAGGTGACATTGGGGTAATCTATGCATTGGGGTTGTGAAGGAAATATGCCCTAGAGGCAATAATAAAGTTGTTATTTTATATTTCCTTATTCATGATAAAGGTTTATTATTCATGCTAGAATTGTATTGATCAGAAACTTAAATACATGTGTGAATACATAAACAAACACCGTGTCCCTAGTAAGCCTCTACTAGACTAGCTCGTTGATTAAAGATGGTTAAGGTTTCCTGACCATAGACATGTGTTGTCATTTGATAACAGGATCACATCATTAGGAGAATGATGTGATGGTGTCGGAGTAAATGACCATGGGTAGCCCCATCAGCTCCCTTTGCTATTTCAAGGCTTCGGGGCAGGCTGCGCCCCTCAAGCATCAAGGACAAGGGCCGCCTTCTTGAGGTCGGCTGGACCAAGCAGCCGGTTGCCGGGAGGCGGCGGAGTCCACAAGACGGCCATGAAGTAGGCCGACTCCTGGCAGGCGGCCTCCTGGGATGCCGAGTCCTAGCAGGCGGCCCCTCACGCCCTCAAAGTCAGCACCAACTTAAACATGACGAGACGGGGCATGGCTACAGTGCAAGCCTGCCAACCCCGAATCCTGGGCCGAACATGGCCACAGTGCGACGTACGGAGCAGGCGTCCCACGCCCATAGCGGGACTGTTGCCATGCCGCCCGTGACATCACCCATGGCCGAGGAAGCCATGCTCCCGCGACGTGCGGCCTGTACGGCCCGCAGGCGACGGGTCCTACCTGTCCGTGAGAAGCCAGAAGGTGGCGAGCCCAGACCAGCCGGCTCGGAAGAGAGGTCGGCCTCCGGCAGGCAGCCTTCTCTCTCCCTTAAAGTCTGTGCGCCATTAACCAGATGTGACGGGGTGTGGCTACAGTGAACGCCCGCCGGGCGGCAGGACTGTACCCACGCTCCCCCTGACGAGGCCTTCGTCATCAGGAACAACACTACAGCGTAAAGTGGTCAACCCTGGCCCGCAGACGGCGGGACCCACCTGTCTGCGGAGAAGCCGGCGACCAGCGACGCTGACCGCCGGGTCCCGCGGCAAGCCGGATTACCGTTGTACCCCTGGGGGTAGACCTATATAAACCCCCCGGGTTACCCCATGCAAGGGGTTGGAACCTTGGAGAACACCACAACCGAGCACCCGACGTGCCACACATTCACGTAGAGAGAGCGGAGTAGAGCTAGCCTTGCCCTTCTTCCTCCTCTAGCCAAACAGCTCCAGGAGCAAGCTTGTAGCTACTTGTTGAAGTAGTGATCATGCGGAGACCCCGCAGAGCAGGACTAGGGGTGTTATCTCCTAGGAGAGCCCCGAACTTGGGTAAGATTCGCAAGCGTATGCGGTCTCGCTCACTCCCGCTTCTAGAGCCCGGCGACGTACTTTTGTCCCCATCCATGATAAGCCATCCCTTGGCATATGTCGCTCGATATCCCCGACATTTGGCGCCCACCGTGGGGCTAGGTGCACCGTCGTCCGGAAACACATTCTGGACGGGAACCCTCTTCCTCCCTGGCGATCGCAGCCAGCCCGGCAAGCCCGACGGCGTTTGCGCCGACACGCTGCGCGGCCTGGAAGTTGTTTGTGCCGCAAGCAACCTCGCTGATCTCATCGGCGGATCCACCTCTTCGATGAGCTCGCACTCGACGCGGGCGCAGCTAGCTCCGAGAGCTGCCTCGTCGATCTCCTCGGCAAGCTTCACATCACCGACGAGTCGGTCTCCGACCCGGAGTCCGTTGGCTCCACCAACCTGCTCGTCGACATGGTCGTCGATGCCGACGTCGCGCTTCCTGATGCCTTCCCCGGTGACGTGGTGATCTTCGACGATCCACTTCCCGCTGCAGACAGCAGCACCGTCACTAAGGTGCTGGTCATCAGCCACGACGGAACCTCCGACCAGGCCCCCCTGGACCCGTTGCAGGCGGCAATGCGGGACCTGTCCGCTCTCGTAGAGCCCGGTGCGAGCGGTGAAACGCTGGAGGCATGCCGTATCGCACTTCTCGACAGCGCCAACAAGTTGGCGGCCATGAGATGGCTCACTGAGGCTTACCACCGCGAGATCGACCGCGCCGTCTGCGGCACACCGGCTGCTGGCGAACCCAGCCGTGTGGGCACGGTCCGGCAGCGCGGTGCCGCCATCGCCAGCATGTTGGGGGCCGACCGCCCGGTCTACGCCACGCCCATGGAGAACTTGCGCGCCGCCCAGGCAGCGGCAGACGAGCTGGACCGCCTGGAGGGCGACGAATGTCGCTCCATGACGGAGCGTGTCCAGCAGCTCATCGACGCGGCCGCCACACAGCAAGAAGCCGGCCGCCGCGTGGTGGAACCCGGCCTACAGGCTGGGAACCTTCCCCCTCGCCGAGAGCATGACGCGACCTCCCGGACGCCGACAGCCGGCGCCCGTGACCAAGAGCCGGCTGCTAGCCGCAGCCGCACCCGCATTTCCATTGAGCGCGACCAAGACGGCCGCCCACGAGCAGTGGAACAGTGGGACGGTCGTCCGCCTCTCCCGCGCAGGGAGAGGCGCGCCTCCCCGCCGCCTGTTGAGCATCCGACTCTCGGAGGCCGGCTGGGCCCCCGCGAAGGAGTCGGAGAGAATGACGCCCGCAACCGGATCGACTGCTTGGCTCGGTCCCTGGCGTTGGAAGAAGAAGATGCAATTGGCCCGCCTTGTTTCGGCCCCTGCATTCGCGATGAGCCCTTCCCCAAAGGGTTCTTGCTCCCTCGGGACACTCCCAAGTACAACGGCTCTGTGAAGCCGGAAGATTGGCTGGTCGACAACTCCACTGCCGTCAACATAGCGAATGGCAACAAGCGTGTCGCCGTGAAGTATGTTCCGCTCATGCTCCAGGGCATGGCCCGGACATGGCTGAACAGCCTCAAGCCCTACAGCGTCAACAGCTGGCTAGACTTCACCGAAGTTTTCATCTGTAACTTCACCAGCACCTACAAGCGGCCGCCCAAGCCTCGCCAGCTCTCCCTGTGCATCCAGGGCCCGATCGAGTCCACCCGCGAATACTTAACGCGGTGGGCCGAGCTGCGCAACTCCTGCGAAGGGGTTCATGAGGTGCAAGCCATTGAATACTTCACTGCCGGGTGCTGAGAGGGCACCCTACTCAAGCACCGGCTCCTCTACGACGAGCCGGCCACGCTCGAGGAGCTGTTGATCATAGCGGACAAGTACGCCACTGCCGACTCCTCCATGAAGTCGGAACTCCGGGTGGATGCGTCAGGAAAGATGCTCCCTCCGGCTCCTCAGACACCGGCTGGAGATTCCAGCCGGCGCCAACAGTCAAACGACAATAAGCGCAAGGCCCCACAGCCGGCTACCACCAGCCGGCAGGTGGCGACAGTCGAAGACCAGCAGCCAGAAGAGCAGCCCGGCCCCAAACGCTAGAGGGGCGGCAAGCCTGCCTGGTTGCCCGCCTTCTCGTTTGAGCAAACCCTCGACGCTCCCTGCAAGTTCCACAACGGCGTGAAGCCATCCAACCACACCACCCGGAAGTGCCACTGGCTCACCCGCATCGCCAGAGGCGAAGGGCTGTCTCCGCCGCCTGCTGGCCCGCCGCCTCCGCCTCCCCAGCAGCCGGCGGTCCGACCAGTCGGCGCGATCCAAGACGAGTTTCCGGAAGAGCATGGAGCTTACGTCGTCTTCACCAGCGCGACTGACGACAGGCACAGCCGGCGTCAACAGCGCCGAGAAGTGAACACTGTCACCTCTGAAGCCCCAGAGTTCATGCACTGGTCGGAGAAGCCGATCAGTTGGAGCCGAGCTGACCACCCGGAGGTGATGCCCTCTCCGGGTTCCTATGCCCTGGTTTTGGATGCCACCTTCGCAACGGAGAGGCGAGCTGCTCGTTTCTCCCGAATTCTGATAGACGGCAGTAGCAGCATCAACATCCTCTACCGCGACACCATGGAGAAGTTGTGCATCAAAGAGAAACAGCTCCAGCCCAGCCGGACTGTCTTCCATGGCATTGTGCCTGGCCTATCCTGCTCACCAATCGGCAAGATCAAGATAGATGTCCTCTTTGGAGACAAGAGTCACTTCCGCCGAGAGCCAATCTGGTTCGAGGTGGTTGAACTGGAGAGCCCCTACCACGCGTTGCTTGGCCGGCCTGCTCTGGCCAAGTTCATGGCGGTCCCCCACTACGCCTACCTCAAGATGAAGATGCCGGGCACCAAGGGCATTATCACCATAGTCGGCAACTACCAGAAGTCCGCGGAGTGTGCTGCAGCCAGCAGTCGGCTGGCCGAATCCCTTGTGATTGCTGCCGAGAAGTGGCTCCTTGACCGGGTTGTGGCCATGGCCGGCAAGCAGCCGGACCTATCGCCAGATCCCAAGGAGTCAGAAGCTCAGGGCTCTTTCCAGCCGGCCAAAGAAACCAAGAAGATACCCTTGGACCCAGAGCACCCGGAGAAGTTCGCTGTCATAGGAGCTCACCTTGACAGCAAATAGGAAGGCGAGCTCGTCGATTTCCTCCGTGAGAATCGGGACATCTTTGCGTGGTCTCCAAAGGACATGCCGGGTGTTCCGACGGATTTCGCCGAGCACAAGCTACATGTCAGAGCAGATGCAAAACCAGTCAGACAACCCCTCCGCCGCCTGTTGGAGGAGAAGAGAGGAATTGTTGGTGAAGAGATAGCCCGGCTTCTAGCAGCCGGCTTCATTATGGAAGTATTCTTCCCAGAGTGGCTAGCCAACCCAGTCCTTGTACTAAAGAAGAATAACAAATGGCGCATGTGTATTGACTACACCAGCCTCAACAAAGCTTGCCCAAAGGATCCGTTCGCCTTGCCCCGGATCGACCAAGTGATAGACTCCACAGCCGGATGCGAGCTGTTGAGTTTCTTGGATGCCTATTCGGGGTACCACCAGATTAAGTTAAGCCCGGCCGATCGCCTGAAGACCGCCTTCATCACACCATTCGGAGCCTTCTGCTACCTGACCATGACATTCGGCTTGAGAAATGCCGGTGCCACGTTCCAGCGTTGCATGTAGAAGTGCCTCCTCAAGCAACTCGGCAGAAATGCCCACGTCTATGTAGACGATATTGTGGTGAAGATGGAGAAGCGCGGTACCCTCCTGGAAGATCTCAAGGAAACTTTTGATAATCTGCGCCGTTTTCAAATCAAGCTCAACCCAGAGAAGTGTGTCTTTGGAGTGCCAGCCGGCCAGCTCCTCGGTTTCCTTGTCTTAGAACGCGGCATAGAGTGCAACCCTGTCAAGATCAAGGCCATCGAGAGGATGGAGAGGCCCACCCGACTGCGAGACGTCCAGAAGTTCACCGGCTGCTTGGCATCCATCAGCCGCTTCATCAGTCGGCTAGGCGAGAAGGCCCTTCCCCTGTACCAGCTGATGAAGAAGACCACTCATTTCGAGTGGAACGACAAGGCGGACGAGGCGTTCCTCCAGCTCAAGAAGATGTTGACCACGCCGCCCGTCCTGGCCGCCCCGGCTGCCAAGGAGCCTATGCTTCTCTACATCGCCGCCACCAGCCGGGTGGTCAGTACAGTTATGGTGGTAGAGCGCCAAGAGGACGGCAAGGCGCTGCCGGTCCAGAGGCCCGTCTACTACTTGAGTGAGGTGCTGTCGGCTTCCAAACAGAACTACCCCCATTACCAAAAGTTGTGCTATGGCGTGCATTTTGCCGCCAAGAAGCTCAAGCCATACTTTCAAGAGCATCCCATCACGGTTGTCTGCACCGCCCCGCTTGCGGAGATCATAGGCAGCAGAGACGCATCGGGCCGAGTGGCCAAGTGGGCCATCGAGCTGGCCTCCTACACCATCTTCTACCAGCCTCGCGCCGCCATCAAGTCCCAAGCACTGGCCGACTTCCTCGTCGACTGGGCCAAGACCCAGTACCTGCCGCCAGCTCCAGACTCCACTCATTGGCGGATGCACTTTGATGGCTCGAAGATGCGCACCGGTTTGGGAGCCGGCGTCGTCCTCACCTCTCCCAAAGGCGACAAGCTCAGATACGTGTTGCAAATCCACTTTGCCGCCTCCAACAACGTGGCCGAGTACGAGGCGCTAGTACACAGACTCCGGCTGGCCAAGGAGATTGGCATCCGCCAGATTCTGTGCTACGGCGATTCGGACTTGGTGGTCCAACAGTCGTCCGGCGACTGGGACGCCAAGGATGCAAATATGGCAAGCTACCGCTTCCTTGTCCAGCAGATCAGCGGATACTTTGATGGGTGCGAGTTCCTTCACGTGCCACGGGCCGACAACGAGCAAGCAGATGCCCTGGCACGGATCGGCTCCATCCGGCAAGCCATACCAGCCGGCGTGTCCCTTCAGTGCCTCCGCAAGCCGTCTATCAAGCCTTCCCCGGAATCAGAATCCATCTTCGTGCCGATTGCCCCCGAAGCAGTCAGATCTGACTCGGGGGCTGCAGCAGCCGGCCCGGGGACTTCGGCAGGTGGCACGGGGACTGCAGCAGCCGCACCCGGCCCGGGGACTTTGCAACCCGGCCCGGGGACTGCAGCAGCCGGCCCGGGGACTTCGGCAAGCGGCTCGGGGACTGCAGCAGTCGCACCCGGCCCGGGGACTCCACAACCCGGCCCGGGGGCTGCAGCAGTCGTCCCGGGGACTTCAACAGCGCAGCAAGACGCAGCCGACTCCACCCCACCACCTCCCAGCCCAACGGCCCTAGTTTCAGTGGCCGTAATGACGGTGGATGAAGTCGAAGCACCATCATGGGCGCAGCCCATCCTCAACTTTCTGGTAAGCGGAGAGCTGCCAGTTGATGAGATCTCGGCCCGGCAGGTGCAACGCCGGGCAGGAGCTTACACGATAGTAAACAGAGAGCTTGTCAGGCGCAGCGTGACCGACGTTTTCCAACGCTGCGTCTAACCAGAGAAAGGCAAGGCAATCCTCAGAGACATACATCAAGGCGAGTGCGGCCACCACGCGGCCTCCAGATCACTTGTCGCCAAAGCTTTCCGCCATGGTTTCTTTTGGCCGACGGCTTTGGAGGACGCCAAGGATTTGGTCAAGAAATGCAAGGGGTGCCAAAAATTCAGCTCCAAGCAACATCTGCCGGCTTCCGCACTCAAGACCACCCCCCTTACCTGGCCCTTTGCCGTCTAGGGGCTGGACATGGTGGGCCCATTCAAGACAGCACACGGTGGCATGACCCATCTGCTGGTCGCCGTGGACAAATTCACCAAGTGGATTGAAGCAAAACCAATCAAGAAACTAAATGGTCCGACTGCTGTGACCTTCATCGCGGATATCACCGTCCGGTATGGTGTACCACACAGCATCATCACGGACAATGGCACTAACTTTGCCAAAGGCGCCTTGGCCCGTTTCTGCTCGACGCAGGGCATCTGACTGGACTTAGCATCCGTTGCCCATCCGCAGTCAAACGGCCAGGTAGAACGAGCAAATGGCCTCATCTTATCCGGCATCAAACCCCGACTGGTCGAGCCGCTGGAGCGCTCGGCCGTCTGCTGGATCGACGAGCTGCCAGCCGTCCTCTGGAGTCTCTGCACCACTCCGAACAGATCAACCGGTTTCACTCCCTTCTTCCTTGTATACGGGGCCAAGGCCGTCATCCCAACTGACGTCGAGTTCGACTCGCCTCGCGTCACCATGTACACGGAGGCGGAGGCGAAGGAAGCACGAGCAGACGGCATCGATCTGCTGGAAGAAGGCCGGCTGTTAGCCCTCAGCCGGTCCGCCATCTACCAGCAGAGCCTGCGCCGCTACTACAGTCGGAAGGTCAAGCCACGATCCTTCCAAGAGGGAGACCTTGTGCTCCGGCTGATCCAGCGAACAGCCGGCCAGAACAAGCTCTCGGCCCCTTGGGAAGGCCCCTTCATCATCAGCCAAGCCTTGGGCAACGACTCCTATTACCTCATCGATGCGCACAAGCCCAGGGCGCGGAAAAGGGACGATTCCGGCAAGGAAGCAGAGCGCCCATGGAACGCAAATCTTCTCCGAAGATTTTACAGTTAAATACAGTATGTACCACGCTACCTTTTGTACTAAGGGCAAAGGCACCGGGTCCCTCGAGGAGCACTCGGGGGCTACCTTTCTTATCTGTATGATAAGTTTCATGCCTGTGAGTATGTTATTTCATTCCTCCGCCCGGCACTGGGTCCGACCAGTCGGCCCGAGGGCTTGCCGCCTTGTACTATGTTGGCTCTACCTGCAGTCGGACAAGTAGTGTGCCGGCATCTAAGCCCACCCTTGCCATAAGCCGCAGCTCGCAGAGCGACTGTCTGGCCGGCAAGGGTCAAAGGCAAGAAATGGTGCTCACATGAAAAATGGCTAAGGACGAAAACACCCACATAGGCCAAGTTGGCTCCTCGCCTGGCTGTCCGGTTGCTGAGCAGCCGGCCGGCCGGCTTCTCACTTAAATTGCTACATTCTAAGTGGTCAAAGTACTTGTCTTCCCAAAATGGCCAAGTACTTGACCCGGCCAGCAGACCGAGAATGGCTGACTGGCCGGCAAGGCGGCAGCCAAGGGAAAGCGGCAAAGGAAAAAGCCAAAAGAACAGAGAGCAAGACAAGTCAGAGCTCGGCGAAGCACATCTTGTGCGAGAATTAAATTACATAGCAAGAGGCCCTCGGCAAGCATTCAGCAAAGTTTGCATACACCCAGCGGGTGGAACTGCGCGAATTTAACAAAGTTTGTTCTAAAGATTACCAAGGCAGGAAAAGATAGGATAAGTTGGCAGCCTAGGCCAAACGAGCAACAGGCGGGTCCGGCAGGCTGGTGGAGTCGGCGGCGCCAGTTGGTGGAGTGGCCGTCCGGCGAGTCTCAGCTTGGTCACCTTCAGTAGCAGTCGGTGCACTCGCACGCGGCTCGTTGCTGGAGGCCCGATCGAGCTGAAGCTGGGCGTCCACTCCGCCTTCCGGTGCGTCGCCTTCACCATCCTCATCTTCCTCGTCCTCGCCTTCGTCGCTTGAGGTGATTTCTTCCGCCGAGTCCTCGCCATCATCTGGGTTCAGCCCGAACCAGTCCACCGACACCTCGGCACCTTCCTCGTCCAGCTCGGGGAAGAAGACGCCGGTGTCGATGTACTCGGCGATCGCCACCGCGCGATGGGTGAGCGCGGGCCCCGCTGCCACCAACTCTTCCATGGCCTGCTGTCGGAACATGGCCAACTGGGCTAGGTCCAGCCCAGGATACCACGCCTTGACAAACTCCAAGGCTCTTCGGGCGCCTGCCCGAGCGAAGGAGCCCCTCCAAGCCTTGAAGCGGCCGATTGCCGCCTCCAACCAGTCGGCGGTCCGACTAGGGGTGCGTGGAGCCTGGCCACCTGGCCAGAGGGTGGAAACCAGCTGAGACCCGGCACGCTGAAGGCGGCGGAGCAGATGGTGAACCGGCTGTAAACGCGTCCTGACGTCCAGGAGCTGCTCGTTCATGTTCCGAGGCGCGTCGGGCGGGATCTCCACTCCTTCCCTCCTACGCCGGTCGCACCGCGCCTCAATGGCCTGGCTGACGGCGACAGCGTGGCCAGGAAAGAAGTCTACGCAAAAGAAAACAGAGATCAGAAGCCGACTCCCGGTGCAGTCGACAGCTATTCCAAAGAAAGAAGCTTACCGTCGATCATGTCCTCAATCTCGCCGTAGCCAGCGGCGAGGATCGCCTCCTTCTCGGCCCACTTTGAGCGTTCGACCTCAAACTCGGCCTGAAGGGCGCCTTCTGCCTTCTTGAGCTTCTGGAGCTCCGCCTTGTGCTGGTCCGCCTGGTCCGCCAACTTCTTGGCCAGACGGTCGTGCTCCAGGGCCGCCTTACGGCGCTCCTCCTCCTTGACGCGCAACTCGGTCTGGACTTCGCCCAGATGCTGCAGTGTGGCGTTGGCTCCTGCAAAAATAAGAAAGAGAAGACAATCAACAAAGATGAACAAAAAAGAAAGTGGTTGCCGGAAGATCCGGCCCGACTGCTCAGCAGTCGGCCCGAATCTCGGGGGCTACACCCAGCGGGTGCGCTGATGCGCCCCCACGAGGAAGATGACATAATGCTTACGCCAGCTTTCGGTGAGGTCGGCGGTCCGCTTAGCCAACTCCTGGACCTGGGAGTTGAAGGCGGCTGCGCGGATGTTGTGGTAGTCCTGCGACAAAGACAAAAGAAGACGAAACAAGTTAGCACTCGGAACTTACCTTAAAGTTCCGAGCCGCCTACTCAGCAGCCGGCCCGAAACTCGGGGACTACACCCAGTGGGTGCGCTGATGCGCCCCCACGGGAGACTGCAAGAATCAAAAAAACAAAGCAAAGAAGCATACCCGAACGGCCGTTCGCGTCACCAAGAACGCCTTCGTACACTGCTGGAGGGCGGCGCCTTGGGCCTGGAGCTGGGCCTGAACGTCCTGCGCGGCCTTGTTCAGCATGCCCGTCCCGCCCCCAGGCGTCCACTCTGGTGGGGCGGCACTGGTGGCCTCTGCATCTGGGGCCGACGAGCTCGCGGCCCCAATCTCCTGCGCCCGTGGCGCCGAGGCCGCTTTCGCCGCACACCGGCGCGCCGAAGGACGGACCGTGGGAGTCGCCCCCACCGCCAACTCACTGCTGACTTGCGGCGCCGGTGGCGCGACAGGCTGATTGCCTCGGGCCCCGGCAGTCGGCGCTCGCAGGGGGACCTCCGCCCCCGAGACGATGGCATCGCCTTCCCGCCTCTCCATGACCGGCTGGTCATCGCCGGACCCTCCAGTCGGCGCGGGGATCTCTGGCGCTGGCGGCGCCGCGCGCAGCGGGATAATAAGCTGCGGAGTCCGGCCGTGGGCGGATTCTTCCGCTTGCGCCTTGGCGGCCGCTTCCGCCTGAGCCTTGGCGGCGGTGTCCGCCCGGATCTTGGCCGTGGCATCTGCTTGAGCCTTGGCCGCCTCCGCCTCCTGCCTTTCCGCCTCCTCCCGCTCCTCACGCGCCTCCCGCGCGTTCCTCTCCGTCGCCGCCCGAAGGTCGGCGAGCGGGTCCACCCGGCGGGTATTGGCGGAGCCCTTCGTCGCCCCAACCACGGAAGCAGCGGCAGACCGCTCAAGGGTTAGTGGAGCACTGATTCGAGGAAGACAAAAGGAAGCTCAGAAAAAGGTTGCAAAGAAGAAAAGAAAAGTACGACCAGGCACTTACGCGGACACCATCGGGGGCTGCTTCGGGGCCCTCTGGAACTGGGCCGCTCTCGCGGCGGCCTCTTGCCGCTTGGTCGTGGCGGCCGCGTTCTTGGACTTCTTCGGTCGGCTGCCGAACAGCAGCGAGCCAGCTCGGCGCTTGTGTGGGCCGCCTGGTGCGGTCGGCGCGGCCAAGGAGCTCGCGCCCGCCCTCTCGATGCCGTGCGGGCGGCGCGGCTCATTCTCCTCCTCGTCATCGTCCGGCCAGTCCTCAAGGCCGCCTCCTCCCACGGAGCCGCCTGCTCCGCCGCCGCCACCTGTGGCGTCGTCCTCCTCCATGGCGGCTGCCCCCAAGTCGGGGTCTTCCACATCGCTCCTCGTCCGGTCCGGCATGTACTGCTGACCTGGATCCAGAGCGCCGGTGGCCGACTGGGCCGGGAGGACCTGCACCATAGCCGACTGATCAGACGGCGAAACAAGAACTCGGACCAGCAAAAGAGAAAAAGAATTACAAAGACTTACCGCAGGTGGCGGATGTGCGCGGTCGTACGGCCGCTTGCCGAACCGGCAGTCCGTCTCTGACAGCTTACAATCGGAGATATAGTTGACCAGCCGGACCACCTCCACGTCCGGCAGCTCCCGCGTGGACATCCGGCATGGGTCCCGGTGCCCGCTCATGCAACTGATGATGTGAGGCCGGGCTTGGAGGGGGAGAACTCGGCGCGTCACGAAGGCGGCCAGCAAGTCCGAGCCCTTCAAGCCCTCCGACTCCGTCATCACATGAAGTCGGGCAAGGGCGGCGGAGGAGGCGGCCGATAGAGAGCTCGGCTTGAGCCGCCAGTTGGCGCGCGGCTCGGCCGGCGGGCCGGCTATGTAAGCCGGCAAGTTGACGTAATCGCTAGTCGGATAGATGTTTCTGACATAGAAATAAGATTTCTGCCACCGCTTGGCGGACTGCAGCAGAGAGATGGAAGGGAAGCGGTTCCCGGCGCCCGGACGCCGCACTGAGCCGCCTGGCCCTTGGCGGCGGTGCCAAGTCTGAGGTAGAAGCACTCCCCCCAGAGTTCGAGGGTGGGGAGAGTGCTGAGATATCCTTCGCACATGGCGACGAAGGCGGCCAGCAGCACCACTGTGTTTGGCATGAGGTGGTGCGGCTGGACTTGGTAGAAATCAAAGAAAGAGCGAAGGAAGTTGCTTGCTGGAAGGCCGAAGCCGCGAAGGAAATGAGAACGGAAGACGACGCGTTCGTCGTCCTCCGGCGCCGGCGAGATTTCTGCCTCGGGAGGGACGCGCACCTGCACATTCGCCTCTCGGGGCAGCCGGCGTGTTTGGCAGAGGAAGGAGAGGTGGTCTTCATGGACGTTGGAGCCGTCCCAGTCGCCGGCTCATGAATGCGCCATGGGCGACGGAGCTCGTCGCAGGCGCGGCGCGGTGGCGAGCGGACGAGGCTGCAGCGGAGCAAGGGTGCCGCTGCGAGAGGACGCACAGCGACGGCAAGCTGCGGCAGCGCTTCGGCGGGAGGAAGGAGCGCTGCGGCGGCAGGAAGAAGAAGGAGGGCAAGGGGGGAGGAGGGCGCTCGTACGTCTGCCACCCCCTCCTCCCCCTACTTATAGCCCAGGCGGCGAAGCCGAGGGGGCGGGGACGTGGGGGGCCGTGGGGATTAACTGCGCCCACTCCCCCACGATTCCCGTGATTACGGCGCCAGTAAAAGTGTGCATTAACTGCCACAGAATACCAACCGACCACCTCGGCCGCAGCGGATCCGCGCGCGCACCAAGGCACTGTAGTGGCGGGCCCCGGCCTGCGACGCAGTCCCGTCGCGCGCGTGGGCTGACAGGCCGGCTTGGCCTGACGACGCCACGTGGCCGACCTACGCGGGCGGCAAGTCTGATGCCTGGCTGGCATGCCACCTGGTTCCCACCACGATGTTTCGAAACCGCCAGGCGGCCTGCCTGGTCATAGCCGACACCTACCAGTCGGCACCTCGGAAGACGGAGGAAGCAGAATACCAGACAACCCGGAATATGAAGCTGCTGAGGCTTCTCGCCCCTTCAGCCGCATCGCCTCATCAGCTTCGGGGACTACTGTCGGAGTAAATGACCATGGGTAGCCCCATCAGCTCCCTTTGCTATTTCAAGGCTTCGGGGCAGGCTGTGCCCCTCAAGCATCAAGGACAAGGGCCGCCTTCTTGAGGCCGGCTGGACCAAGCAGCCGGTTGCCGGGAGGCGGCGGAGTCCACAAGACGGCCATGAAGTAGGCCGACTCCTGGCAGGCGGCCTCCTGGGATGCCGAGTCCTAGCAGGCGGCCCCTCACGCCCTCAAAGTCAGCACCAACTTAAACATGACGAGACGGGGTGTAACACCCCCGGTGATTAGCAACAGTAATCACTTTTGATAATGACAAGTCAGCAAGGTTAACAGTGTCAAATCGTCATTAGCATCATATTGCATTTCAACTCCTGACTCAAATTCAAATTTAAATGAAAGTGAAATATAAAAGTTGTCCAACATAAAAACTAAAATGCTCAGTAAATAACAAATATTGCAGAGGCTAGTCTAAAATTGAAACCAACAAATAATAAAATGATTAGGTGGCACTAACATGTTTAAAACAGCTAGGAGTAATGCATTATAATTATTATAAAAGTGGTGTGAGATCCATTTCACTCCAAACCAATTTTTGACAGTGGTAGAGGATGCCTAGTATTTATTGGAACAATTGCCATGTTCTATAAAAATCATTTTGAGGCCTAACTTTTTACTAAACAGGGAAATAAGAATAAATAAAAAGGAAAAGAACAAAACAGAAAAACAAAAGAAAAGATAAAAGAAAGCAACCCCCCCTTTTTTCCCCACTGGGCCACGGCCCAGCTGGCCTCAGCCCACCTGGGCCGACCCACCCACTCCCCTCGGCCTATATGGCCTCGCAGGCCCGATACCCTAACCCTAATCCCCACTCGATCCCCTCCCACTCCCCCGAGCTCCCTCTCGCTCGATCTGGATCGAGCCCGTCGCCGCCACCCTGTCGCCGTCGTCGGACGCCATCGCTGCCGCCTCCTCGTCTCCTCCCCGTGCCGCTTCTCCAAGCCTCGCCGCTTGTTCCCCTGCATCGAATGTGAGCGGACCCCCTCTCCTCTGTCTCCCACACGCTCGCGCGCGCACGCCCTCGCCTCGCTCCCTGCCCGCTCCGGCTACGCCCCGCGACCTCCCGTGCGCGTTCGCACCTGCCGAGCCCGTGGCCACCGCGTTGCCGCTGCTCCCGCCAGACTGCTGCTCCTCCACCGCGCCGCCGCACCCGCCCCGTCCCTGATCGCCGCTGCCCCGGCGCGGTTCTGGCCACTGCTCGCGTCGTCGCCGCGCCACCGCGCCCAAACCCCGCGTCGTTGCTCGCCATTGGCCTCGCCCCGGCCTCCAACGGCCCTCCTCGCGCCTGCTTGCGTCGCCGCCTCCCGCTTCCATCGCGGCCACCCGCAGCAGCCACCACGCCACTGGTCGCCGCCGCTCCGGCTAGCCTTTCCCCCCTCGCGCTCCCGCAGCCGCAGCTTGTGCCTGCTCGCCGACGGCCGCACCCAGCGCCCCGCACGAAGCTCCGCCCGCAGCCTCCCCGCTTCGGCCACCACGCGCCCGCGCTGACTGCCGTGGCCTCTTCCCCACCGCCTGCCTCTGCTCGCCAGCCGGCGTCCCCTGCTGCCGACCCGCGCCCGCGGACCCCCCTCCCCTGCTGCAGCTTGCTGCGGTGGCCGCCGGTGCCCTGCTGCGCCCCGTCCCGCGGCTGGCCTGGGCGAGCGCCCTGTCGGGCGGGCTGGCGCCCGTCGCCCGGGTCCATTCGCCCGCGCCCGCTAAGGGCCCCCAGGGCCAATGACAGTGGGGGCCCACCCCCAGAACGTTTTTATAAAAAGAAAATAAAAATAAAAATAATAAAAATAATTAATTACTTAATTAATCCTGATTAGGTTAATTTAATCAACTAATTAGTGTTAATTTAACAGTAATCTAATTAGTTAATCCTAATTAATCTAACAGTCTATGACAGGTGGGACCCACCCTGTCAGGACACCTGCTGACGTCAGCATGATGTCATGCTGATGTCATCGCAGCACTGTTTCGGATAATGTTGATTTAAATAATTAAATAAATTCCAGAAATTAATAAAAACTTTAGAAAATCATATTAAATAAACCGTAGCTCGGATCGAAAAACTTTGTACATGAAAGTTGCTCAGAACGACGATACGAATTTGAATACGCCCCCCGTATTCCCGTCAGATGCCTCTAGCTATAAGAACATTGGACTTTTAGACCGATTTCAGTAAATGAATAGTGCCCAACTTTAATTAAATAAATCCGAATAAATTCCTAAATTAACTAAATCATTTAGTTAGGTAGTAGAACACCCCGGCACTGCATATTGTCATGTCATACTTTGTGTAGCATTGTTTGCTTTGTATTTACTGTTTCCTCCCCCTCCTTCTCTCTCGATAGATGCTGAGACCGCTGACGACGCTGCCGTGAACGACTACTACGTCGACGACCCTTCTCTCTCGACACAGCTTCCAGGCAAGCCCCCCCCCCTTGATCAACCCGATATCGCCTATTCCTTCTCTCTACTGCTTGCATTAGAGTAGTGTAGCATGTTACTGCTTTCGGTTAATCCTATTCTACTGCATAGCCTGTCTTTGCTACTACTGTTGATACCTTACCTGCAATCCTAAATGCTTAGTATAGGTTGCTAGAATTACATCAGTGGCCCTACACTCTTGTCCGTCTGCCAGGCTATACTACTGGGCCGTGATCACTTCGGGAGGTGATCACGGGTTTATATTGTATATTATTACATATTTATGTTACTGTTCGGAGATGGGGGCTGATGGGGCAGGTGGTTCCATCCAGGCAGAGGTGGGCCTAGGTTCCCGACGGCCCCCGAGTGTTACTTTGTGGCGGAGCAACAGGGCAGGTTGTGACCACCTAGGAGACAGGTGGGCCTGGCCCTGGTCGGCGTCCGCGGTTACTTCAAATTAACACGCTTAACGAGATTGGGTATTTGATCTGAGTCTGGCTACGAGCCTATACGCGCTAACCACCACGCGGGAACAGTTATGGGTACTCGACGTCGTGGTATCAGCCGAAGCCTCCTAGACGTCAGCGACTGAGCGGCGCGCGCCGGGTTGGACCGCGTAATGCGACTTCCTTTGTAATGGAGGTTGCTAGGTCTGCTCTCCGGCCGCCCACGCAACGTGTAGGTGTGCAATGGGCGATGGGCCCAGACCCCTGCGCGCATAGGATTTAGACCGGCGTGCTGACCTCTCTGTTAGGCCTAGGTAGGGCTGCGACGTGTTGATCTTCCGAGGCCGGACATGACCCAGGAAAGTGTGCCCGGCCAGAGGGATCGAGCATGTTGGGTAATGTGGTGCACCCCTGCAGGGAAGTTTATCTATTCGAATAGCCGTGTCCCTCGGTAAAAGGACGACCCGGAGTTGTACCTCGACCTTATGACAACTAGAACCGGATACTTAATAAAACACACCCTTTCAAGTGCCAGATACAACCCGGTGATCGCTCTCTCACAGGGCGACGAGGAGAGGATCGTCGGGTAGGATTATGCTATGCGATGATACTTGGTGAACTTACCATCTACTCTCTTCTACATGCTGCAAGATGGAGGCTGCCAGAAGCGTAGTCTTCGACAGGATTAGATATCCCCCCTCTTATTCTGGCTTTCTGCAGTTCAGTCCACTGATATGGCCCTTTACACATATACCCATGCATATGTAGTGTAGCTCCTTGCTTGCGAGTACTTTGGATGAGTACTCACGGTTGCTTTGCTTCCCCCTTTTCCCCCATTTCTTTTCTTTCTGGTTGTCACAACCAGATGCTGGAGTTCAGGAGCCAGACGCCATCGTCGACGACGACCCCTACTACTCTGGAGGTGCCTACTACTACGTGCAGGCCGCCGCCGACGACCATGAGTAGTTTAGGAGGATCCCAGGCAGGAGGCCTGCGCCTCTTTCGATATGTATCCCAGTTTGTGCTAGCCATCTTATGGCAACTTGTTTAACTTATGTCTGTACTCAGATATTGTTGCTTCCGCTGACTCGTCTATGATCGAGCACTTGTATTCGAGCCCTCGAGGCCCCTGGCTTGTATAATGATGCTTGTATGACTTATTTATTTTTAGAGTTGTGTTGTGATATCTTCCCGTGAGTCCCTGATCTTGATCGTACACGTTTGCGTGTATGATTAGTGTACGATTGAATCGGGGGCGTCACACGGGGCATGGCTACAGTGCAAGCTTGCCAACCCCGAATCCTGGGCCGAACGTGGCCACAGTGCGACATACGGAGCAGGCGTCCCACGCCCAGAGCGGGACTGTTGCCATGCCGCCCGTGACATCACCCATGGCCGAGGAGGCCATGCTCCCGCGATGTGCGGCCTGTACGGCCTGCAGGCGGCGGGTCCTACCTGTTCGTGAGAAGCCAGAAGGCGGCGAGCCTAGACCAGCCGGCTCGGAAGAGAGGTCGGCCTCCGGCAGGCGGCCTTCTCTCTCCCTTAAAGTCTGTGCGCCATTAACCAGATGTGACGGGGTGTGGCTACAGTGAACGCCCGCCGGGCGGCAGGACTGTACCCACGCTCCCCCTGACGAGGCCTTCGTCATCAGGAACAATACTATAGCGTAAAGTGGTCAACCCTGGCCCACAGACGGCGGGACCCACCTGTCGGCGGAGAAGCCGGCGACCAGCGACGCTGACCGCCGGGTCCCGCGGCAAGCCAGATTACCGTTGTACCCCTGGGGGTAGACCTATATAAACCCCCCGGGTTACCCCATGCAAGGGGTTGGAACCTTGGAGAACACCACAACCGAGCACCCGACGTGCCACACATTCACGTAGAGAGAGCGGAGTAGAGCTAGCCTTGCCCTTCTTCCTCCTCTAGCCAAACAGCTCCAAGAGCAAGCTTGTAGCTACTTGTTGAAGTAGTGATCATGCGGAGACCCCGCAGAGCAGGACTAGGGGTGTTATCTCCTAGGAGAGCCCCGAACCTGGGTAAGATTCGCAAGCGTATGCGGTCTCGCTCACTCCCGCTTCTAGAGCCCGGCGACGTACTTTTGTCCCATCCATGATAAGCCATCCCTTGGCATATGTTGCTCGATATCCCCGACAGATGGACAAGACCCATCCGTTAGCTTAGCATAATGATCGTTAAGTTTTATTGCTATTGCTTTCTTCATGTCAAATACATATTCCTTCGACTATGAGATTATGCAACTCCCGAATACCGGAGGAATGCCTTGTGTGGTATCAAACATCACAACATAACTGGGTGATCATAAAGATGCTCTACAGGTATCTCTGAAGGTGTTTATTGAGTTGGCATAGATCGAGATTAGGATTTGTCACTCCGAGTTTCGGAGAGGTATCTCTGGGCCCTCTCGGTAATACACATCATAAGCTTGCAAGCAAAACGACTAAGGAGTTAGTCACGAGGTGATGTATTACGGAATGAGTAAAGAGACTTGCCGGTAACAAGATTGAACTAGGTATGAAGATACCGTTGATCGAATCTCGGGCAAGTAACATACCGATGGACAAAGGGAATTACGTATGTTGTCATAACGGTTCGATCGATAAAGATCTTCATAGAATATGTTGGAGCCAATATGGGCATCCAGGTTCCGCTATTGGTTATTGACCAGAGAGGTGTCTCGATCATGTCTACATAGTTCTCAAACCCGTAGGGTCCGCACGCTTAACGTTCGATGACGATATAGTATTATATGAGTTATGTGATTTGGTGACCGAATGTTGTTCAGAGTCCCGGATGTGATCACGGACATGATGAGGAGTCTGAAAATGGTCGAGAGGTAAAGATTGATATATAGGACGATGGTATTCAGACACCGGAAGTGTTTCGGGGGTCACCGGGTACTTATCGGGTCACCGGAAGGGGTTCCGGGCACCCCCGGCAAAAGATATGGGCCTAATGGGCCAAAAGGGGAAATGCACCAGCCACAAGGGGCTGGTGCACCCCCCATATGGGCCGGCCTAGGAGGATAAGGAAAGAGGGGAAGGGAAAGGAAAGAGTGGAATAGGATTCACCCTTCCTTCCCTCTCCCCCCTCTTTCCTTCCCCCTTGGATAAATATGGCAGGGGGGCGCCACTTGGGGAGGACCCCAAGTAGGATTCGGCCTACTTGGGGCACCTCCTGGTAGCCTCCTCTCTTCCTCCCACCTATATATATGAGGGGGGCGCCTAGCACACACCATACAATTGCCTAGCCGTGTGCGGCGCCCCCTCCACTGTTTACACCCCCGGTCATATTTTCGTAGTGCTTAGGCGAAGCACTGCGGAGATCACTTCACCATCACCTTCACCACGCCGTCGTGCTGACGGAACTCATCTACTACCTTGACGTCTTGCTGGATCATGAAGGCGAGGGACGTCACCGAGCTGAACGTGTGCAGAACGCGGAGGTGCCGTGCGTTCGGTACTTGATCGGTTGAAGCGCGAAGAAGTTTGACTACATCAACCGCGTTGTGAAACGCTTCCTCTTATGGTCTATGAGGGTACGTAGACACACTCTCCCCCTCGTTGCTATGCATCTCCATGGATAGATCATTGCATGTGCGTAGATTTTTTTGTTTTACATGCAACGATTCCCAACAGTGGCATCATGAGCCAGGTCTATGTGTAGATGATATGCACGAGTAGAACACAAAGAAGTTGTGGGCGGTGATGTTCATACTGCTTACCACCAATGTCTTATTTTGATTCTGTGGCATTGTGGGATGAAGCGGCCCGGACCAACCTTACATGTCCACGTACATGAGACCGGTTCCACCGACTGACATGCAACTAGTTTTGCATAAAGGTGGCTGGCGGGTGTCTGTTTCTCCTACTTTAGTTGAATCAAATTTGACTGCGGCCGGTCCTTAAAGAAGGTTAAAACAGCAAACTTGATAATTCACCGGTGTGGTTTTTGCTGTAGGTAAGAACGATTCTTGCTAGAAGCCCATAGCAGCCACGTAAAACTTGCAACAACAAAGTAGAGGACGTCTAACTTGTTTTTGCAGGGTATGTTGTGATGTGATATGGTCAGGACATGATGTGATATACGTTATTGTATGAGATGATCATGTTTTGTAAGTTATCGGCAACCGGCAGGAGCCTTATGGTTGTCTCTTTATTGTATGAAATGCGATCGCCATGTAATTGCTTTACTTTATCGCTATGCGTTAGCAATAGTTGGCGAGACGACCACGACACAACGATGGAGATCAAGGTGTCGAGCCGGTGACGATGGAGATCATGATGATGCTTTGGAGATGGAGATCAAAAGCACGAGATGATGATGGCCATATCATGTCACATATTTTGATTGCATGTGATGTTTATCTTTTATGCATCTTATTTTGCTTAGTACGGCGGTAGCATTATAAGATGATCCCTTCACTAAATTTCAAGGTAAAAGTGTTCTCCCTGAGTATGCACCGTTGCTACAGTTTGTCATGTTGAGACACCACGTGATGATCGGGTGTGATAGACTCTACATTCACGTACAACGGGTGTAAGACAGTTTTGCACATGCAGAATACTTGGGTTAAACTTGACGAGCCTAGCATGTACAGACATGGCCTCGGAACACTGGAGATCGAAAGATCGAACGTGAATCATATAGTAGATATGATCAACATAGAGATGTTCACCATTGATGACTACCCCATCTCACGTGATGATCGGACATGGGTTAGTTGATTTGGATCATGTATCACTTAGATGACTTGAGGGATGTCTATTTAAGTGGGAGTTCTTAAGTAATTTGATTAATTGAACTTAATTTATCATGAACTTAGTCCTGATAGTATTTGCATATCTATGTTGTAGATCAATGGCCCGTGCTACCGTTCCCCTGAATTTTAATGCTTTCCTAGAGAAAGCTAAGTTGAAAGATGATAGTAGCAACTACACGGACTGGGTCCGTAACTTGAGGATTATCCTCATTGCTGCACAGAAGAATTATGCCCTTGATGCACCACTAGGTGAAAGGCCTACTACAGGAGCAGAAGCTGATGTTTTGAACGTCTGGCAAGCTCGATCTGATGACTACTCGATAGTTCAGTGTGCCATGCTTTACGGCTTAGAACCGGGGCTTCAAAGACATTTTGAACGTCATGGAGCATATGAGATGTTCCAAGAGTTGAAGTTAATATTTCTAGCAAATGCCCGGGTTGAGAGATATGAAGTCTCCAACAAGTTCTATAGCTGCAAGATGGAGGAGAACAGTTCTGTCAGTGAACACATACTCAAAATGTCTGGGTATTATAATCACTTGGCTCAGCTGGGAGTTGATCTTCTGGTTGATTGTGTTATTGATAGAGTTCTTCAATCACTGCCACCAAGCTACAAAGGCTTTGTGATGAACTATAATATGCAAGGGATTAACAAAACAATTCTCGAGCTCTTCGCAATGCTTAAGGCCACGGAGGTAGAAATCAAGAAGGAGCATCAAGTGTTGATGGTTAACAAGACCACTAGTTTCAAGAAAAAGGGCAAGGGAAAGAAAGGGAACTTCAAGAAGAATGGCAAGCAAGTTGCCACTCCCGGGAAGAAGCCCAAAGCTGGACCCAAGCCTGAAACTGGGTGCTTCTACTGCAAAGGAACTGGTCACTGGAAGCGGAATTGCCCCAAGTATTTGGCGGATAAGAAGGATGGCAAAGTGAACAAAGGTATATTTGATATACATGTTATTGATGTGTACCTTACTAATGCTCGTAGTAGCGCCTGGATATTTGATACTGGTTCAGTTGCTCATATTTGTAACTCGGAACAGGAGCTACGGATTAAACGAAGATTGGCTAAGGACGAGGTGACGATGTGCGTCGGGAATGGTTCCAAGGTCGATGTGATCGCCGTCTGCACGCTACCTCTACATCTACCTTCGGGATTAGTTTTAGACCTGAATAATTGTTATTTGGTGCCAGCGTTGAGCATGAACATTATATCTAGATCTTGTTTAGTGCGAGACGGTTATTCATTTAAATAAGAGAATAATGGTTGTTCTATTTATATGAGTAATATCTTTTATGGTCATGCACCCTTGAAGAGTGGTCTATTTTTGTTGAATCTCGATTGTAGTGATACACATATTCATAATATTGATGCCAAAAGATGCAAAGTTGATAATGATAATGCAACATATTTGTGGCACTGCCGTTTAGGTCATATTGGTGTAAAGCGCATGAAGAAACTCCATGCAGATGGGCTTTTGGAATCACTTGATTATGAATCATTTGATACTTGCGAACCATGCCTCATTGGCAAGATGACTAAAACTCCGTTCTCCGGAACAATGGAGCGAGCCAATGACTTGTTGGAAATAATACATACCGATGTATGCGGTCTAATGAGTGTTGAGGCACACGACGGGTATCGTTATTTTCTGACCTTCACAGATGATTTGAGCAGATATGGGTATATCTACTTAATGAAACACAAGTCTGAAACATTTGAAAAGTTCAAATAATTTCAGAGTGAAGTGGAGAATCATCGTAATAAGAAAATAAAGTTTCTACGATCTTATCGCGGAGGCGAATATTTGAGTTACGAGTTTGGCCTTCATTTAAAACAATGTGGAATAGTTTCACAACTCACGCCACCTGGAACACCATAGCGTAATGGTGTGTCCGAACGTCGTAACCGTACTTTATTGGATATGGTGCATTCTATGATGTCTCTTACCGATTTACCACTATCATTTTGGGGTTATGCATTAGAGACAGCTGCATTCACGTTAAATAGGGCACCGTCTAAATCCGTTGAGATGACACCGTATGAACTATGGTTTGGCAAGAAACCTAATCTGTCGTTTCTTAAATTTGGGGTTGCGACACTTATGTCAAAAAGGTTTTAGCCTGATAAGCTCGAACCCAAATCGGAGAAGTGCGTCTTCATAGGATACCCTAAGGAAACAATTGGGTACACCTTCTACCATAGATCCGAAGGCAAAATCTTTGTTGCTAAGAATGAGTCATTTCTAGAGAAGGAGTTCCTCTCGAAAGAAGTGAGTGGGAGGAAAGTAGAAATTGATGAGGTAATTGTACCTTCTCTCGAATTGGAAAGTAGTACATCACAGAAAACTGTTCCCATGATGCCTACACCAACTAGAGAGGAAGCAAATGATAATGATCATGAAACTTCAGATCAAGTTGCTACTGAACCTCGTAGGTCAACCAGAGCACGATCCGCACCAGAGTGGTATGGTAATCCTGTTCTGGAAGTCATGTTATTAGACCAAGGCGAACCTACGAATTATGAAGAAGCTATGATGAGCCCAGATTCCAACAGATGGCTTGAGGCCATGAAATCTGAGATAGGACCCATGTATGAGAACAAAATGTGGACTTTGGTGGACTTGCCCGATGATCGGCAAGCCATAGAGAATAAATGGATCTTCAATAAGAAGACTGACGCTGATGGTAATGTTACTGTCTACAAAGCTCGACTTGTCGCAAAAGGTTTTCGACAAGTTCAACGGGTTGACTACGATGAGACTTTCTCACCCGTAGCGATGCTTAAGTCCGTCCGAATCGTGTTAGCAATTTCCGCATTTTATGATTATGAAATCTGGAAAATGGACGTCAAAACTGCATTCCTTAATGGATATCTTAAAGAAGAGTTGTATATGATGCAACCAGAAGGTTTTGTCGATCCTAAAGGTGCTAACAAAGTGTGCAAGCTCTAGCGATCTATCTATGGACTGGTGCAAGCATCTCGGAGTTGGAATATACGCTTTGATGAGGTGATCAAAGCATATAGTTTTATACAGACTTTTGGTGAAGCCTGTATTTACAAGAAAGTGAGTGGGAGCTCTGTAGCATTTCTGATATTATATGTGGATGACATATTGTTGATTGGAAATGATATAGAATTTCTGGATAGCATAAAAGGATACTTGAATAAGAATTTTTCAATGAAAGATCTCGGTGAAGCTGCTTATATATTGGGCATCAAGATCTATAGGGATAGATCGAGACGCTTAATAGGACTTTCACAAAGCACATACCTTGATAAAGTTTTGAACAAGTTCAAAATGGATCAGTCAAAGAAAGGGTTCTTGCCTGTGTTGCAAGGTGTGAAGTTGAGTAAGACGCAATGCCCGACCACTGCGGAAGATAGAGAGAAAATGGAAGTCATTCCCTATGCCTCAGCCATAGGTTCTATCATGTATGCTATGCTGTGTACCAGACCTGATGTGTGCCTTGCCATAAGTCTAGTAGGGAGGTACCAAAGTAATCCAGGAGTGGAACACTGGACAGCGGTCAAGAACATCCTGAAGTACCTAAAAAGGACCAAGGATATGTTTCTCGTTTATGGAGGTGATAAAGATGCCGACGATCAAATCTCGGGCAAGTAACATACCGATGGACAAAGGGAATTACGTACGTTGTCATAACGGTTTGACCGATAAAGATCTTCGTAGAATATGTAGGAGCCAATATGGGCATCCAGGTTCCGCTATTGGTTATTGACCGGAGAGGTGTCTCGGTCATGTCTACATAGTTCTCAAACCCGTAGGGTCCGCACGCTTAACGTCCGATGATGATATAGTATTATATGAGTTATGTGATTTGGTGAACGAATATTGTTTGGAGTCCCGGATGAGATCACAGACATGACGAGGAGTCTCAAAATGGTCGAGAGGTAAAGATTGATATATAGGACGATGGTATTCGGACACCGGAAGTGTTTCGGGGGTCACCGGAAGGGGTTCCGGGCACCCCCGGCAAAAGATATGGGCCTTATGGGCCAAGAGGGGAAACGCACCAGCCACAAGAGGCTGGTGCGCCCCCCATATGGGCCGGCCTAGGAGGAGAAGGAAAGAGGGGAAGGGAAAGTAAAGAGTGGAATAGGATTCCCCCTTCCTTCCCTCTCCCCCTCTTTCTTTCCCCCTCGGATAAATATGGCAGGGGGGCGCACCACTTGGGGAGGACCCCAAGTAGGATTCGGCCTACTTGGGGCGCCTCCTGGCAGCCTCCTCTCTCCCTCCCACCAGACAATTGCCTAGCCGTGTGCGGCGCCCCCTCCACCGTTTACACCCCCGGTCATATTTTCGTAGTGCTTAGGCGAAGCCCTGCGGAGATCACTTCACCATCACCGTCACCACGCCGTCTTGCTGACGGAACTCATCTACTACCTCAATGTCTTGCTGGATCAAGAAGGTGAGGGACGTCACTGAGCTGAACGTGTGCAGAACGCGGAGGTGCCGTGCGTTCGGTAATTGATCAGTTGAAGTGCGAAGAAGTTCGACTACATCAACCGCGTTGTGAAAAGCTTCCGCTTACGGTCTACAAGGGTACGTAGACACACTCTCCCCCTCATTGCTATGCATCTCCATGGATAGATCATTGCGTGTGCGTAGATTTTTTTTGTTTTCCATGCAACGATTCCCAACAGGTTGATGCATGTTTTCATCCTTCTTTCTCCGGTAGAAATCTTGGGGCACTCTTTGAGGTTCTTTGTGTTGGATTGAGTATTATGAATTTGAAATTGTTTGATGCACATTGCATAATCGACTCACGGATACTCGCGGTGACATTGGAGTATCTAGGTGACATTAGAGTTGGTTGATGTGTATCATATGGTGTTATTTTAGTATGAACTCTTGGTTAGATCGACCGGAAAGAATAGCTTGGTGTTATTTTTAGTATGAACTCTAGGATAGATTGATCGGAAAGAATAGCTTTGAGGTGGTTCATACCCTACAAACAATTTCTTCTTATGTTCTCCGCTAGATAGGAATTTTGGAGTGATTCTTCATCACACGTTGAGGGATCACTACTAGGGAAAACCCTAGCAGTAGTGCGGGTTTTAGGTATATCCGTAGCGCGGGGTCCCGCACTACTGATACGGCGCTACAGCTAACTTGTATCAGTAGCGCGTGATGGCCCGCGCTACTGCTATACATGCGTAGCAGTAGCGTGCTCTGACGCAACGCGCTACTGCTAATAGCTGCAGCGCTTTGTGTTGAGCCGCGCTACTGCTATACTTCGGTAGCAGCAGCGTGCTTTGCAGCAACGCGCTGCTACTAATAGCTGCAGCGCTTTTGGTTAAGCCGCGCTGATGCTAGTTTTATTAGTTTCTGATTTTTTTTTCTGCATATTTTTTTTGTATTTGAACAAGCTTTATACAATAATCTTTAGCACATACAAATGTCATCATCATACACATACAAATGTAGTCGTAGCATATACATACATATCGTCTCATCAAATCATGTCATCATCATAATCATCATCCAACACAAAGTGGTCTCTCGTCATCATCTCGAAAATAGCGATACAAGTCTCGAATACTTGCAACTACATCGTCATCCATCTAAACAATGATATACGCGAGAAGAGCTATCACTATGAGTGATAGCAGAACTATGCAGTACACGAGGCGGCGGTTATGAGTCCTCTCTTGTGCTAGCGTGAACCTCAAGTAACTGGCTTCTGCTTCTTGTCTGCTTTTGAAGCCTTTATGGCTGGCGCCCGAGACCCCCTCCACTTGCACCTGACACTCAGGCCACTCGTTGTACACTCCCGGAACCTTCCCTTTGTACACGGCATAGCACTGCTTCTTCGCCATCAAGAATCTAGGTACCTGTTAGAGATGCATCTTCATCAAGAGAATGTACAATCATATATGCAACAAAATATACTTGAGCAACACGAAAAAGAAAGGGTTAGCAACTAGATGCAACATATAGTAAACATACAAATAATGAACGCAGTTTCATCGTACGCAAACTAATTAACTAGAGGTACGTAGGTCATCATACCCAAACTAACAAAGTAGCGTTACGCAAGTTCGGCAGGGACCGTGGACATCACAAAGTTTCATCGCTACCGAAAGTATACAAGTTCAACCGACACATATCATCATCATCAGCATCGTAAATCACTAGAAGTTCCATCCTTCCATATCATCGAGGATGGACCCTAGCTTCTTGAACGGCGTGAGGTCCTGACGTTGCATGCCTATGCGAGTTCGGACGTCAGCTCACGATATAGGGCCGTGGTGGAACATCCCCTTCTCATCGATGACTTCTTTCATGATGATCGTCGCAATGTCCCTCTGGATGCGAAATAAGTCATCTCTAAGTTTATAATCCGCTTCTCCATGAGATTCTACCCAGTTGCGGATATGATCATCATTTCTGCTTGTCATGTGAAGCTTTTGGTGATCCGTTGTGAACTCCATCATGAGATGGAGGAGGTAGAATCCATCGTTCTTGCTTGGTTTTGGGACATGGATGCAGCAGAAGTTTGTTTTATGCGAGAAACCCGTCTTCTTGTGCCTTTGTTTCCTGATCTGCAGGTGGCCACCCCTCAAGCTAAAGCCTTGGAGAGCATCATCTAGAATATTCATTATGTGGGTATAGTCCTTCTTCTCGTAGTTTCTGGTAGGGTCGAAATACACGGCGTGGGAGACTCGCGGGTAAATAACGATAAGGACGGCGCGCCCGTTGCTGTGGGGAAAAAAACACCTCAAATTATTCTCCATATGAGCGAGAAGGAATGATTGAAATGTACGAAAGGGTTTTCTGGCACTGACTTACTTTGGATGATAAGGCAGGAGGACAATTTCCTGGTCCTTATTCTGTACCATGACGTTTTCGAGGTACTCCCTAGCAGTTTTACGCTCAAAGACGCCGAGACTCAAGAAGGACTCGTGCATGTAGTATGGATCCGCCACACAGATTTGCGAGACTTCTTCTCTCTTCATGATGGAGCTCATATGTAGCACAAAAAGGCGGACGATTGTAAAATCGAGCCGCCTTGTCAGAAACATCTCGAAGATATGGTCAAACCGCAGGAAGAACACCTCCGCGGGCCGTGTGTCGATGTAGCACTTCCCCTCAGGCACACGAGCCACGTATGTCGGATATCCTGGATCCTTCGAGGCTAATAGGCTTTTCTCAGTCGACAGCACATGGTCGTGCAGTCTCCTGAGATCCCCTAATAGTGCCTCCAGCGGTTTCGGCGGTAGCATCGGCTCGCCTGTGACATGGAACATGGCCGCACCTTTGACGGGTACACGCTCTTCAAAATCCACCGTCTGGCTGCTATGTGCTCTGGCTTGTTTGTAGGCAGCTGAGCCTATCTTCCCCGGTCTCTTCCTCTCCTTTTTCTTGGGCTGACCTTCCAGACCCTTCCTTAACCCTTGCCCCAGTGTTGTCGGGCTAAGCACTGTATGACCCCCGGCTAGTTGAGCCTGTGTTGAGGCGGCATCTTCAGGCGTGTCCTGTGAGGATCGCATGAAGAGAGACTTCTTGCAATCCCTGCTAGGACGTTCCTGCCCGGGCAGATCATCCATATCCTCATCAGCATGCTGATAGCCCGAGTCATCATATGGCTGACTCATCATATCTAAGTCACCGTCATAGGCGCCTGTATTGAGGAACCTCATTGGGTCCTCCTCCATCTCATCATCCATTCTTTGTTCTACGGGGGTGATTACATCAGCCACTATTGGACCCCCTTCATCACGTCATCCGCCGCTCTCACCCGGCACTATAGGCGCTGGTAATTGCGTAGGCGGGGTGGTGGTGTCCATACCTGCTTGTTGATGTGTGGTTATTGGTGTGCTCTCGGCCGGCTCCAGACGAAGAAGATTCTTTGGCCATAGCAGCAACCAACCCTTGCAGCTTCCAATCCGCAGCGGGGTCTCGTCGTCCTCTCCCCCTAGCCGTAATGGAGGAGGCAAATCCTCGTGCCCCGATTTCACACTCGACAAGGTAACCCTGAAGTGCCCACGGGGCATCGGCTGGCCGTGGAACGAGAGTTCCAAGGGCTTCATTATCACCGCCTTTCCCACGTCCACCTTCTGGCCTTTGATCAAGTAGAGTACGGTGCACGGGGTTTCGTCTGCCTGCAAACACATGTCTGCGTCGTAAAACATCCGAAAGGCAACAAAAATGGAATATTCTAGATATATGTTGGTGCGACATGTAATTACCGTGAGGGCGTCGAGCTCAGCCAAAGACAAAGGCCCGCCTAGCGCGCCAGAGACTGAGGACGGGCTGCTATGAGCGGGTGCTGGTGCGGGTGCGGGAGCAGGCCCGGTTGCGTGAGCAGGTGATGGTGCGGTGGTGTTGTTCACCGAGTTGCTCCCGATGAAACTGGGCATGGGGAAATCATGTACCGTCTTGTCTGGATTTTCCTTCGTCCAGTTGATGATAGCCGGGATCAAGTTAGTAGCGAAATCATTTCTGCAGGCATGTACAACTGCATCGACTGCCTGCTGTAGCAACTCATTTTTCTCCTCAGCTGCTTTTTTCGCGTCCTCGGCTGCTTTTTTCTCGAACGCAAGCTTCACCTTCTCGTCGATGTCCGCCTGACTAAACTTCTTTTTCTGCTTCTTGGCCTCCGGGCCCTCATTGTAAAACACCTTCCACGTGGCGCCGTCTCCGGCGGCGTGCACACGTCCATATTGCGGCCGCTGGCCCAAAGGGAGTCCCTTAAGTTCGTTCAAGGCCCGGTTGAGAGGGGTGTCCCACTTGGGCCTCATCGGCAAAGTAGGGCTTTCGGCTGCAAGCTGGTGTTGCTTCTCCTGTAGAAGGAACACGAACCATTTACGAATGTGTAGTCGACTTGATCAAAAGCTAAATGTAAGGTGGTAAAAGAATAATTACCAGTATTCTAATCAATTTCCTCATGATCGGGTCCATGTAAAAAACCTTCTTTTCCTTGTCCCACTTGTAGCGGGCCCTGATGAAGTCATGCTCCAAGGGGTTGGTGAACTTCGCGAAGGGGTCTGGGAGACCCACGGCTTCACGTTCCGCGTCCTCCTTATCCCATATGGGCCTTTTGCCAAGGTAGCCACGGCTTCCGAGGCGATGCTTCCCCGTGTTCCTTTGCTGAAGGCTCTTGAATTTCGCAGCCTTAGCCTTGGCTGCCTCGGTAGCGCAAGTGTCCATGAACTTTTCGAACTCCTCTTCCGTAAGTGTCAGATTTTCCTCCAGAATCTTGGACAGGGGTTCCTCAGCCTCAATAGCTCGTTTCACCCTCCCTTTCCAGGAGGCCAAAACATTGCTGAACATGCCCATGGCGTGATTGTTAATCTTTTTCATCTTCGGATCATCCCACGGTTGTTCTGTGCTATCATCCCGGTCGGGGAACTTGAATCTCTTATGCAACTTCATCAGGAGCAACTGCCTCAAATGTTCTTTACTCCTTAAGTCATTGTCGTTGATGCTCGCGCATTCCCGTAGGATGCATCCTACTTGGTTCCCATAGCACTTGCGAGGTTCTTCCGGCTCTAATGGCTCAAACTTGCCAGGGGCCATCTTTGTGATCACCAGTCGTCCGATGCTGAGTTTGTTAGGTTTTTGTATCCTCTGCTTCTTCTGCTTCTTCTTTTCGGTAGCGTCATCGGCGCCGGTACCTTCCCTGCCGGTCTCAGCGCCGCCATCGGTGCCGGCGCCGTCGGCGTCGATGTCGGCGTCAGTACCATCATCGAGGCTGACCTGCAAACCTTGACTGTGCTTAGCAGACAAAAAGTCGAGGTACTGTTGTTCACCCTCATAATCCATCTCGTCTGCATCTTGGTCAGAAGGCCCGGTTTCTTCGTTGTTCGACATGTTTCCTATGATTAAGTCTCCTCGTTTAATTCTAAAACTACAAAAAAAAATGAGAAATGACATAAAAAAAGATCTATGTTTGCTGGAATGTCGTTTCCCAGCAAATCCCGGCACTCAATATGCCTACTTTCTAGCACAAGTCATGCCAAAATTCACGGAAAATTTTGGCATGACCTTTGCTAAAAAGTTGACATATCGAGCGCCTGAAATTCACCGGAATGGAAATGAATCAACATTCCGGCGAAACATAGGCCACTCGGATCATTTACCCTGCACATAATCATCATTTTCCAAATATGACATGTCCAAAACATCACATGTCCAAATGACATGTCCAAATTCCAAATATGACATGTCCAAATCACATGTCCACATATCACATGTCCACTTCAAATTTGCATATAAAAGGAAGACAAATATAGAACTTGAAGAAAAATGCAAGAAGTCATCTTTCTTCACAATATTTGAAACTAAATTCAGCCTACCTAAATTTGAAACTAAAAAATAGCAACAATTGCTTTAACTAAAAAATTTAAATAGCAACAGTTGCTTTAACTAATCTGTCCACTTCAAATTCTGTTTTTTTAAATAGCAACAATTGCTTAAACTAAATAATTTAAATAGCAACAGTTGCTTTAACTAATCTGTCCTAGGTTTCATACTAATTCTAATTAACTAACTAGCACTATAAAATTTAAATAGCAACAATTGCTTTAACTAAAAAATGCAAGAAACCTATATAATCAATTCTGTTTTTTCTTACACTAAAAAATAGCATAGGGTTCATACTAATTCATACTAACTAGCACTAAATAGCAGAGAAGAGGGGAGGGGAGAGGGCTTACAGAGGGCAGAGAGAGAGAGAGAGAGAGATGGGGTCGGGGGAGACGGCGCGGCACCGAGGCAAGGCGGGGTCGGGGGAGACGGCGCGACACCGAGGTGAGGCGGGGTCGGGGGAGACGGCACGACATCGAGGAGAGGCGGGGTCGGGGGAGACGGCGCGGCACCGAGGAGAGGCGGGGTCGGGGGAGACGACGACTCTGGCGAGGGAGAGGGCGAGGGACCAGGTGAGGGAGAGGGCACGGCACCAGGCGAGGACGGGCTCCGGCGGCGACGAGGGGGGAGAAGAGAGAGTGTGGATTTGGGGGAAGAAGCAGAGGCGGGAAGCCCGTTGGGGGGTTAAGTGAACATAGCAGTAGCGCGGTTCCTCAAAATGCGCTATAGCTAAGTTAGCCATAGCGTGTTTTGACAAGCAGCGCTACTGCTATCACCGATAGCTATAGCGCGTTTTACTAAAAGGCGCTACTGCTATGTTGACTACCTGTAGCTCTTTTTTAGAAAAGCGCTACTGCTATAACCAGTACCTATAGCAGTTTTCCTGTTTTGTTTCTTCTATTTTCTTTTCCTTTATTTTCTCTTCATTTTCTTTTCTTCTTTTCCTTTTCTTTTCTTTTCCCACTTTTCCCGAGAGTAGGAACGAAGGGAAGGTGATACAATGTATATAAGTAAGGCGATATATATTGCATCATTTGACGGTTAAGTATGTATACAAAATAGAAACATATATATTACATCATTTGACCCATGCATAACGGTTAAGTGTGTACACAAAATAGGAACATATATATTACATCATTTGACCAATAACGGTTCCTCAGCGTCGACGTTTTCATTTTTGAGTGAGCTTCTTTCCCTTCTTGTTCGTTGAAGAATAATTGAGCCCCTCATTGTGACTTTTCCTTTTCCATGGAGTACGATCTTTCTTAGGTAATGTAGTATTGATTCTTCTTTTGACGTATACTTCATCGTCATCATCATCCTCCCTCATTGGGTTGCAGTACTGGTCATAGTCTTCCTCGTTGGCGACTCCATCCATTCCAATGATGTTCACGGTAGCGCTCTTGGCGTCGGGTATAGTCATGGTAGTGAAATACCAGTTTTCTCTTTCGACATTCTTAGCCCATCTGACACGGAACATCGTCGCGTTGTGCAGTCCAGAGTAGTCAAGCTCCCAGATCTCCTCGACCCTTCCGTAAAATCTCTCAGTTGCGCCGTTGTCGCTGCCGGTCATGCATTCCATCGTCACCCCTGAGTTCTGATCATCACTGTCCATATCTTTGGCCTCCGTGTAGAATGTGTATCCGTTGATATCGTATGCCTGATAGGTGACAAGGTTGGGCGAGGGGCCATGTGCTAAGGCGTATATGAGCAATCCGTCCTTAGAGCCCTCTTCCGGGGGATTAGCAATAATATGCTCTTTGAACCAATGCAGGAAAGTGGAGTTGTGCTCTCTAGTAACTTCGGCGTCCGTCCTGCATACCCCCCGGTCATGATACTTCTTTGCGATAGTTTCTTTGTGCAGTGCCACGAAAGGATCTACCTGGTCTAGGTGTTGTAGCACTACCAAGTTTGCTCTGTCAAAGTCGTTGCGTTGATCTGAGTAGGCCACATGCAGTTCCTTGCGACCGTTGGAGTGACCTTCTCCTTCGAGCCTCCCATCGTGCTTGTTAATGGGCAAACCAACACCAGGCGGCTGGTCTGCACCATATAGAAAATTCTCGCAGAAAGAGATGCACTCTTGTGTCAGATAGCCCTGGACGATGCTTCCATCCGGACGGGACATGTTACGAACAAATCCTTTGATGATCCCATTCATCCTCTCAAACGGCATCATGTTGTGCAGGAATGACGGCCCCAGGTCTATTATGTCGTCCACAATATGGACACACAGATGCACCATGACATCAAAGAACGCGGGCGGGAAGTACATCTGAAGCTCATTTAGTATCACAACGATCTCTTCCTGTAGCCTTCGGAGCTGCTTCACACTGATCGACTTTCGAGAGATGACATCGAAAAAGTTGCAGAGACCAATAAGCGTGTCACAGACGTGCTTGTCCATTATCCCTCTAAGGGAAACAAGTAGTATCTGCGTCATCATCACATGACAGTCATGGGACTTCATCCCGCTGAACCTTTTCTTCTTCGTGTCTAGATATCTGCTTATCTTCCCACAGTAACCGGAACTAACTTTGATTCCAGTAAGGCACTTGAAGAATTGATCGATCTTAGCCGGACTTAAGGTGAAGCAAGAAGGGGGGCAATAATCCTCTTCCTTTACTTTTTTGCCCTTCTTCTCCTGCGCCTCTGTCTCCGTCTCTGTCTCTGACTTTTTACGGGGCGGCATGTGCAGATCTTCCCTGATTTTCAAATCTTGCAAGTCTTTTCTTGCCTTCGGCCCATCCTTGGTCTTATCCGGCATGTTTATCAGTGTCGCAAGCAAGCTCTCAAGGACATTCTTACAGATATGCATTTGATCAAGGCAATGAGGCGTGTCGAGTTTGTGCCAGTACTCCAAGTCCCAGAAAACAGACCTCGTCTTCCATACCTTCAGCAGCGGCTCCGACGCCTTTTTCATCGTCTTTCCCGGCATGGGGCACTGTTCCTAGTTTTTGAACAGCTCATCGATTTCGGCGCCGCTCCGCTTACATGGAGGTCCTCGATGCTCAGCCTCACCATTGAATAGATTTCCATGGTTTCTCCACGGGTTGTCCTTCTCGAGCCATCTTTGATGCCCCATGTACACGATTTTCCCAGACCCGCCATCTTTCCTTGACGTTAGCTGCTGAGACGTCGTATCATCCATGCACCGCGTGCATCCGCAATATCCATGGCACACCTGGCCTGCGACATATCCGTAACCGAGATAGTCGTGCACCGTCGTGATCAATGCGGCTCTGATATAGAAATACTCGCCTTTGCTGGCGTCCCATGTCTTGGCCAGTGTTTTCCATAACGTGTCTAACTCCTCTTGAAGTAGCCCCAGATACAGATTAATATTATTTCCCGGTTGTTTCGGCCCTTGAATCAGCATGCTCATGTGTATGTACTTCGACTTCATGCACAACCAGGGGGGATGTTGTACATCCATACAAACACGGGCCATGTGCTATGGTTGGTGTTCTGGTTGCCAAACGGATTCATGCCATCGGTACACGCGCCGAGCACGATGTTCCTTGCATCACATGCGAAATACCAATATTCGCCGTTGAACGCTCTCCACTGGCTTCCATCCATGACGTGTCTCAGCTTCGGATCATCTCCATCGTCGGGCTTCTTCCTCTCCGCGTGCCAGCGCATGAGCTTTGCATCCTTGGGATCTATGAAATACCGCTGTAGACGGGGAGTGATCGGTAAGTACCATACAACTTTATGGGAAGATTTCTTCCTGGCCTTCTTGTATCGAGAAGCATTGCACACCGGACAGCTTGTTTTTTCCGCGTGCTCCTTTCGATAAATTATGCAATCGTTGATGCATGCATGGTATCTAATGTGCGGCAGATCAAGAGGGCACACGATCTTCTTGGCCTCATCCACACTAGTAGGACATAGATTCCCCGCGGGAAGAACATCCTTTAGGTACTTGAGAAGCTCATCGAGGCTAGTGTCGGTCCATTCGTTTTTAGCCTTCATCTTTAGGAGTTCGAGCGTGAAACTCAAGCGGGTCACCTCGGGATTGCAACCATGATACAATGGAGTGTTCGAGTCTAACACCAGTTGCTGCAGCTTGGCCTCCTCTCTAGAAGCAGCTCTCTCCGTACTCGTCTCCTTGCGAAGCAGTGCTTGAACATGAGGGTCCCGCATGATTGAACTTAGTACCGACGAATTCTGCGGCGTGGAGTCCATGTTCTCTCCGCCGCCATATCCGGCCCCTTCTCTGCCACCATGTCCGGCCTCTTCCCCGCCGCCATGTCTGGCCCCTTCTCCGCCGCCATTATCGATCATCTCTTCGTCTTGCCCCATGTCATCATTGCCTACCCCGTCGGCGTCCTCAACATCATCATCCTCATCTTCAATTATCCACCGAGTATAGCCATCCATGAAACCAGTCATGAGCAGGCGCGCTTCGACACGACCATCGTCATAGGGGTCGAGCCAAACTCGTCCTTTGCATCTTCGACACGGATATAAAACCTCTGTCAGGTTATTTTCTTTCATGTCCTGCACCGCCGACCGCAACCACCTGTCCACCATCGTTCCACTGACCATCATGAATGCCTGCACGGTAATAATAAACAAATTGATTATAAAAATGCATGCATGCATCAAAGTCATACAAAAGTTCGGCATGACCTTCCCTAAAAATAGGACATATAGAGTTTGCCCGGAATTTGCCGAAACGGAAATAAATCGACATTTCGGCAAAACATAGGCAACTCACAAGCACAATTCGGCGTCAACTCATGCCACACACACAATTTCCATCATATCGCCCGATTATGTCATATCGCACACACATACACATATTTCCATTCTTGCAAAAGCATAAATTTTTAATCACCTATCTCGAGATCGAGCACAGTGAGATGATGATGTAGTTAGGGAGATTAAAAGTGGACAAATCTCTTCTTGACAAGGCTAGATCTAGTTAGGGGGCACATAGGTCACTTCACTAAATGCTACATCTACCTAGCTAGCTAGTTTGGGAGGAGACAAGTTCAACTAGTGGAGGGGGAAGGAAAAAGAGAAAGGAGATGCATTAATGGAGGTGGTGTAGTTATCTAGGAGTAATAAAGAGAGAGAAAGGTAGGTAGAAGAAGGAGAGTAATGGGGGGAGAAGTAGTGAGGAAGAAGCAAAGTGAGGGAGAGAGGAGGTGGGAGCTAGGGAAAGTGAGGAAGCTAGAGAGGATGGGGGAGGGGGAGGGGGGAGGGAAAAGGTGGTATGGCTGCGGCTTAGCAGTAGCGCTGGTCGTAAAACGGGCTACTGCTAATAAGATAGCAGTAGCGCGCTTATGGAACACGCGCTACTGCTAAGCGGGGCCTGCCATGTGGTCAGTTTCAAAATTAGCAGTAGCGACCTGTAAAAAAAGCGCGCTACTACTATTACTTTAGCAGTAGCGCGGTTAGCGCGAGTGCGCTACTGCTAAACCTAGGGTGGCGGCAACGGTTGGTCAATTTTAGTAGCAGCATTGTTCTACCTAGCTGCGCTACTGCTAAGTTGGTAGCAGTAGCGCCTGTTGCAGGCCATCGCTACTGATAATTAGCAGTAGCGCCTCTTCCAGACCCGCGTTGCTGCTAAGATTCTGTGTATAAGGTTTTCCCTAGTAGTGGATGGTTATATGATCCAATTATATTAGCATTGTTGAGAGATTGCACTAGTGAAACTACGGACCCTAGGCCTCATTTTCAAGCATTGCAATACCGTTTGTGCTCCGTTTTATCAATTGCCACCTTGCTGTTTTTATTGTTCCTATTACAAAAATCAATATCTACTATCATTACTACCCTCGTATCACCATCTGTTTGCCGAACTAGTGCACCTAAACAAATTACCATTGTATTTGGTGTGTTGGGAACACAAGAGACTTTTTATTATTTGGTTGTAGGGTTGTTTGAGAGAGACCATCTTCATCCTATGCCTCCCACGGATTGATAAACCTTAGGTCATCCACTTGAGGGAAAATTGCTACTGTCCTACAAAACTCTGCGCTTGGAGGCCCAACACGAGTCTACAAGAACAAGTTGTGTAGTAGACATCAAGCTCTTTTCTAGCGCCGTTGCCGGGGAGGTGAGTGCTTGAAGGTATATCTTCTGATCTTGCAATTGAATCTTTTAGTTTCTTGTTTTATCACTAGTTTGGTTTATAAAGAAAACTACAAAAAATGGAATTGAGGTTGCATCATATTGTTCATCTTTATAATGTCTTTCGTGAAAATGATGGAAAGGAAAATTGTGCTCAATTGATAGAGGAAGAATTCTATAAAATGTTTGACAAAAAATCTTTGAATGATGAGCATGATTGCAATGTTGTTGGTATGAATTCTTTGAATATCCATGATGCTAACGATATGCAAAGCCATAAGCTTGGGGTTGCTATATTTGATGAAGATGATATTTTTAGTCCCCCAAGTTTTGATGAGAAAATTTATTATGATGATTGCATGCCTCCTATATATGATGATTATATTGATGAAAGTGGGTTTGGAAGAGTGTCAACTCTAGGAAGTAATTATCCCACTATTTTGGAGGGTGTTGAATCTTATTGTAATAATTATGAAAGTGGATTTGGAGAGGTCATAACTTTATTTAGTGATGAATCCACTATTTTGGAAGAGGTTTCAATTGATTATGAGAATAAAGTTGCTATCTATGATGATTATGGTGATGAAATGTATGATATAAAGAATAATGATAACCATGAAACTTGTCATCATGGTTTTGATTTTCAATTGGATTATACCTCACATGATAGTTATTTTATTGAGTTTGCTCCCACTACTATTCATGAGAATAAATTTGCTTATGTGGAGAGTAATAATTTTTTTATGTATGTGGATCATGAAAAGAATGCTTTATGTGATAGTTATATTGTTGAATTCATTCGTGATGCTACTGAAAATTATTATGAGAGAGGAACTTATGCTTCTACACATTTCAATAATATCAAGTTTCCTCTCTTTATGTTGTAAGTTTTGATGTCATGCTTGTTTTGCCTTCCTATGCTAGTTGATTCTTGCTCCTATAAGTTGTTCACTCACAAAATCCATATGCATAGGAAGTGGGTTAGACTTAAATGTGCTAGTCATATGCTTCATGATGCTCTCTTTGTGTTTCAATTCTTATCTTTTATGTGAGCATCATTGAAATCATCATGCCTAGCTAAAAGGCATTAAAGAAAAGCGCTTGTTGGGAGACAACCCAACACTTTTACCTATTGTTTTTGTATGTTCACATGATTAAGCTACTATAGTAATCATGTTTTATAGCTTTTGTTTCAATAAAGTGCCAAGTAAAGCCTTTGGGATAGTATGGATGATAGTTGACTTGATTCTATGCAAAAACAGAAACTTTTGCTTCCAGTAACAGAATTGTTTAAATTCACTGGAGCGTCAAAAAACTCTGAATTTTTATATATGATTGATCTACAAATTACCTACGTTTTCCTAATTTTCAGAATTTTTGGAGGTGCAGAAGTATGACTAAAATTCAGATCTTTACGTATTGTTCTGTTTTTGACAGATTATGTTTGCAATGCATAGTTTTCTTGTTTTATGGTTTCTATAGCTTATATTTCTTAATATAAATTGTGGAAATTGTATATTACATTAGGCATTGTGTGAGAATAATTATGAATCTTATCTTGACAGTACCAAAGTGAATGATTTGTCTTTATCATACTAACCCATCTCACGAAGTTCCGTTAAGTTTTGTGTGATTGAAGTTTTCAAGTTTTGGGTGAGATATCGATATGAGGAGAATAAGGAGTGACAAGACCCTAAGATTGGGGATGCACAAGGCACTCCAAGGTAAATTTCAAGTAAGATCCAAGCAATTAAGCTTGCGGATGCCCCGGAAGGCATCCCCTCTTTCGTCTTCAACATTATCGGTAACCTTACTTGGAGCTACATTTTTATTCGTCACATGATATGTGTTTTGCTTGGAGCATAATTTTCTTTTATTAGGATTTGCCTGCTGTTATTTAGAGTAATGTTTTTCATCTTTTATTTCAATAAAAATGTCAAGCATAACCTTTACCATGCTTATTTTGCAAGTCTATATGTGGCCGTTTGAAAACAGAAAGTTGCATGCTAGTGCGTGAATTCTTGAGAAAAGTCAGAATGTGATAAAATGTTGATTTTTTTTCACAATAATCTATGATAAATTTTCTACAGTGTGGTAAATTTTCAGAACTTTTGGAGTAGGGAAGTATGAGTAAAATTGAACTCTTTATAGACGGTCCTGTTTAGACAGATTGCTGTTTTGTTTGCATATGTTTGCTTGTTTAATGATTCTATTTGAGGATAGGAGTATTAAATAAGTAGAGGCATTTAGTATGCAATGTTAAATAATAATTTTAGTGATTTTTTGCAGTAGAGAATGATAAGGTGTTGCATTAATTTATACTAACTTATCTCACGAGTTCTTGTTGAGTTTTGTGTGGATGAAGTTTTTAAGATTTAGCGAAACCGTTCTATAAAAGGAATTAAGGAGACACAAAAGCTCAAGTTTGGGGATGCCCAAGGCATCCCAAGATAATATTCCAAGAAGTCTCAAGAATCTAAGCTTGGGGATGCCCCGGTAGGCATCCCACCTTTCTTCATCAACAATTATCGGTTAGCCTCGGTTGAGCCTAAGTTTTTGCTTCTTCACATGATGTGTGCTATTCTTGGAATGTCATTTGGTTTTTGTTTTGCTTGCTGTTTTAATAAAATACTTATATCTATAAGTTTTTAAATAAGAAAGAGTCCTCACATAGCTACCTATTTACTTAACTACTCGCATGATCTTCACTTATATCTTTTTGGAGTAGTTTGTCATTTACTCTTGTGCTTCACTTATATCCTATGAGTAAATTGTTGAATGAATTGAATATCATGAAGTTGAAATTATATGTTCATATCATGACTAGTAGTATCTTCGCATTGGGTTTCATAAGTGAAATCTTTTGAAGCTTGACAATCACAATATTGGTCATACAAGCAATTCATGAATGATTAATATAAGGAAGAGAACTTTCACATACAAATATATTATCTTGGACATCTTCTATGATTGTGAATACCCATTAATTATTTTCAAACTTGAGCAAATTAGTTGAAGTTGGACAAGGAAGACAACGTAATGAGTTATGTTTGGGTATATTTGCATAGAAGTTATATTGTTATGGATCCTCCAACATGTGGTGTTTGCCTAGGATCTTTTGCTAGCCAAAAAATCATACTAAGTAGAGATATTACTTGTGCATACAAAAGCCCTTAAACCCAGTTTCTTGCCATGAGTGTCCACCATACCTACCTATGGATTGAATAAGATCCTTCAAGTAAGTTGTCATCGGTGCATAAAGCAATAAAAATTGCTCCTAAATATGTTTGATCTTTTATTGTAAGGGAAAATTGAGCATTGTACGAACTTGTGATGGCAAAGTAATAAAAGCGACGGACTGCATAATAAAGGTTGCTATCATAAGCGGCAATATAACGTGACATTCCTTTGCATTAAGAGTTTGGACATCCAAAAATAAAAAGCGCATGACAATCTCTGCTTTCCTCTGCGAAGGGCCTATCTTTTACTTTTCAGTATTTACTTTTATGCAAGAGTCAATAGTATGCATTCTCATTTCAACCTCAATTATCCTCTAGTTGGGAAGCATCATGTGGTGGGGAAAGATCTAGGCACATATGGCCAGTCAAATATATTTGATCATGATTTATTATTGTTGACAATTATCTCTATGATAAATCGGTTGGGAGGCGACACATTAAGCCCCTATCTTCTGTGTGTTCGATGGATGCCATTTGTTCTAAAAATATGCTTTGAGTACTAGCAATCATAGAACACTATATGATGATTGAGTATGTGGAGCTCTTACTTAGACTCTGTTGAATAAGTTGAATTGCAATTGTTTGGTGACTAAGAATATAGGTTGTTGAGTTTCAAGAGAATTCATTGTTTGAACCTTAACATGTGAATTGGTTGCTACTTTAACATGAGAAGTTTTATGAGAAAGAATTGCTATTATGATGCTAGAAAAAGTGATTGAAATTATCATTGATCAAACTTATGCACTTTGCTAGCATTCACACTTCATAAATTATTTATTTTACCATTTACCTACTCGAGGACGAGTAGGAATTAAGCTTGGGGATGCTGATACGTCTCCAATGTATCTATAATTTATGAAGTATTCATGCCATGTTTACAACAATTTTATATGGTTTTGGTATGATTTGGATGGAACTAACCCGGACTGACGCTGTTTTCAGCAGAACTACCGTGGTGTTGTTTTCTGTGCAGAAATAGAAGTTCTCCAAATGCAACGAAACTTTTTGACGATTTTTTTGGAACAAAAGAGGCACTAGAAGCTTCGTGGGAGGACCAGATGGTGAAGGAGGTGAGCACAAGACACTTGGGCGCGCCAAGAGGCCCAGGCGCGCCCAGGTGGGTTGTGCTCACCTCGAGGCCCATCTTCGCGTGAAACCGACGCCAAAAAATCCTATAAATACAGAAACCCCCAGAAATAACCCTAGATCAGAAGTCCCGCCACCGCAAGCCTCTGTAGCCACAAAAAACCAATCTAGACCCTATTCTGACACCCTGCCGGAGGGGGGAAATCATCACCGATGGCAATCTTCATCATCCCAGCGACAACCATGATGAGGAGGGAGTAGTCCACCCTCGGGGCTGAGGGTTTGTACCAGTAGCTATGTGTTTAATCTCTCTCTCATGTTCTTGAGATGTCACGATCTTGATGTATCGTGGGCTTTGTTAATATAGTTGGATCATATGGTGTTTTCCCCTCTCTATCTTGTTGTGAATTGAGTTTTCCCTTTGAGATTTCGTTCTTATCAAATTGAATACTTTGTTAGATTTGAGAGCACTTGATCTATGTCTTGGCACTCAACTCGCGGATTCCTGAGGTGACATTGGGGTAATCTATGCATAGGGGTTGATGCACGTTTTCGTCCTTCTTTCTCCGGTAGAAATCTTGGGGCACTCTTTGAGGTTCTTTGTGTTGGATTGAGTATTATGAATCTGAAATTGTGTCAGGACCCCGATCCTAAGTCACACCGATCTAGCATGTAACACATCGTATCACTTTGCGGCCTCACGCACGGTATCCCCATGGGTGCCACCTTATCTGGCCTGGGACCGTTTGCGCCTTTTGGCTCACGTATATGATAGTGTTGCTAGCATCCATATGACAGAGAACCCGGGCCGACATGACTAGTCGTAAACCCAAGGTGGCACTAACTTACAGGGACAGGCATACATGGCCCATCAATGCACGTGTCGATCAGCAGCGAGTGAATCCGGGCTGTAGCAAGCTAACAGGACTCCGATAAACACCGCGTGACATTTCCCCGAAGGGACAGACACAGGAGCAAAGAAGGACACATGCCGGCCAACCTAAGTGTTTCAGAGCAGTAGCGAACTACCATGGCTCAGTGGAAGCACCAGGAATCATTTCCCCATAAGGAAGGCTACCAAGAATAAACAACTTGGTGTCAGATCCCACACATAGCAATACACGTTACACGTACGCATAACATGCAAGTATGTGTAGATACAACATGGCATAACAACATAACTCAACAACACATATAGATAAAGGCCTAGAAGAGCCGTCATAGCATTTATTACAAGCAGTGGGTCTCATGACCCAACATACATAGCATACAGGCAACGAAAGCATAAACATGTCTGGGTACAGACATCTGAAAAGGATGAAGGCTATAAAGCCTGACTATCTACAAGACCCTCCCAAGGGTACAAGATCGTAGCTGAGGTAACAAGCTAAACGTCGAAGTCCATGCGGAACTACTAGTGAGACCGAAGTCTCCTCTACAAAACATAAATTAAGCAAACGTGAGTACAAATGTACCCAGCAAGACTTACATCAGAACTATCTACATATGCATCAGTATCAACAAAGGGGGTGGTGGAGTTTAACTGCATCAAGCCAGCTTTGACTCGGTGGCTATCCTGTACTACGACTGCTGGTAACTCTTTTGAGGTGGCGCACACGAGTCCACATATTCACCATATCAATACACCACTATGGATCCGCTCCCGTCTCCCTACGAGAAGGCCATCCATAGCACTCACGCTTATCTTGCGCATTTTAGAGTATCCACTTCTAGTTATCTATGAACCATATAAGCGTTCCAAGTAGTCCATATCCGCGGACGCGACTATTCAAATAGATCATATTACCCTGCAGGGGTGTACTTCTTCACACACGCTCTCACCACTTATCGTCGTTTACACGACATGTACTCGGCAACCTTCAAGCGGTAGCCCAGCGAGGGTGTTGGCCACGACCTGACTAACCACACAAGTCTCTAGTCCAGGTTTATTGCCTATTCGAGTTCCATCCGCAAGGAAGTCCGGCCGGGGTTTCCACTACTGCCCCAAATGATGTGTGCAGGGTTCCCAAGCCCACCAAACGGGTGCCACTTGGTACACCGGGCCATGGTGCCTAGTGTGTCCCAAGCCCACCTGCACTGGGTGCCACTTGGTAGACTACTAACACAACCTATAAACACCAGAAACTAGTTGCAACTCCTGGACAGAGATCGAGGCGATTAGTAAGTCGAGAGGGGCACTTAAGCATTCCAATGCGTGGTAGTAACTGTCTTGGATCACAAACACAGAACTCAGTTCCTGAGGATGGTTTCAATGAGACAACCCACCATGTACTCCTACATGGCCTCTCACCGCTACCTTTACCAAATCGTGTTCACACACTTAGCTCTCAACAGTAGGACATGTTCACCACATTCCAATTCATCTCCGATGAATCAGACCTGACTCAACTCTAAGCAATAGCAGGCATAACAAGCAAGCATGAATGAGTAGGCACATCATGGCTCAAACAACTCCTACTCATGCTAGTGGGTTTTTACTAATTACTGTGGCAAAGACAGGTCATGCAGAGGAATGGGTTCAACTACCGCAACATGTAATAGTTGAATCATTGTTGTCCTAATGCAATAAAATAGAGCAGGAGCGAGAGAGTGGGATTGTATCGGAATGCTCAAAGGGGGTTTGCTTGCCTGGCACTTTCGAAGATTGTATAGCTCTTCATCAGTGTCGTCAAATTCATCATCAGAACTACATCCACTGAGAGGAAACAAACACCGGCAAACAAGAGGGAACACAATCAATGCAATGCATCAATATGATGCATGATCATGACATGGCAACATGCTGTGGTTTGAGCTAATGTAGCTAGCAACAATTTAAATGAAGTTGGTTTGAACCCAAGGTTCAAATTCAAACTCCATGTAAGGCATTTCAAATGCCATTTATTCAAATTGTCATATACAACAACCTTAGGTTGTTCAAACATGCATGAAAATGCCATAAACAGATTCTTCATATTTTTTGATAATTTTTCATATATAAACTATTTCATTTAGAGTTACGGTTTAATTTATATGATTTTTAGAAGTTTAGGACATTTTTTGAAATAAATAAATCATTTCTGATTTATTTTAAACTCGAGAAACATTTACTGCGTCAGCATTGCGCAAGGGTGACATCAGCAGTCAACGGGGCGCTCCAGGTCAAATCTGACCAGTGGGACCCAAATGTCAGTGTCTAGGCTAATTAATAGAGTTAGTTAGCACTAAACTAATCCTAAACCTTGGTTAATTAGGGGCCTGGGCCCCCATGTCAGTGACACGAGGGGAGGCCATTAGTGGTGGCTAAGCAGGGGTTAGGCCGGCGGCTCGTCGCCGGCGATGACAGAGACGACAGGGCGGCTCAGAAATGCTCCTCCGGCGACCAAATCAGCGACAGAGAGCACCTACGTGACCAGCACGTTGTAGCGCATCTAATGGAGGCAACAGCAGGTGCCGGGGTGCAGTGTAGCGGCGGCGGCGACGGGCGGAGCGGTGGCCGGAGTTCGGCCGTGAACGGGGAGGCGGTTTTGGCGCATAGCAGGACGAGCGAGTGTGTCCGTTCGCCTCCTGGGAGTGTGCTAGGCACGGGGCGATGCTCAGGCGCAGGCTACAACGTCTATATCGATGGCGGCGTCACGGCCGGCGGCAGTGGGTTCTCGGGCTCGACGGAACCCGTGGTTAGAGGACGCAATCGACAGCGAGGTTAGGGGGGAATGGACCGGGAGCTCACAGCTGTTCGAGGGAGACAGGCGTCGAGCTCGGGGAGGCAGGGACGATGGCGAATTGACGGCGGCGGTGATCGGCTCCCGAGGTGGAAGACGGTGGCGATGACGACGCTACGGCGCGTCCCGGCTTGCTTGGCTCGGTGGAGATGACGAGGACGACATCGCAGAGCTCGTGGGAACGACGGCGGGGCGAGCGGGTAGCTGTGGCCGCGGTGGTTCTCCTCGACAGTCACGGGTGCGTCCACACGGTCACGGGAGAGAGAGTCAGAGAGGGGATAGGGACGAGCAAGTGGTCGAGGAAGGCGAGGGGGAGTGCGTGGCGCCCTTGGGTGCCTCTAGAGGCGAGCAGGTAAGCAGGAGGTGGCCTCGCGCGTGCGGGCGCGCTGCGGGCACGCGCCCTCGCCTACTGGCGCGAGGAAGACGACAGGGGGCTGCTAGGCTGGGCCAGCCAACTGGGCCGCTAGGTAAGCCCAGGTGAGGTTCCTCTCTCTGCTCTGTTTTTTTGTTTCCTATTTATTCAGTTTGTTTGATTTGGTTTAACTACCAAATCACTTTATAAACTTCTGAAATTCAATATGTGGACTTAGGGAACTAGTCCAGAGCCACATACAAACTTTCACAATTATTGGACCAATATTTAATATATAATAAATATAAGTCCAATGCAAATAATTATTGGATTAACTCAAATTCCCAAAATAATTTTTTTTGAGATTCCAAAAATACTGGTTTGAATTTTACCTGTTGCCAATATTTTAACAGAATAACAGGAACATTTTCTTGGACTTATTTGAGAAGATTTTAATGTTGATCATTTTTAAAAGGTTTCTGAGGCTTTCACATAACCCCATTTCAAATTCATTGAAATTTAAACATGATGCACACATGACTAGATAGTCTAGGTCATTACGAGACTAGGGATGTGACAAATTGTTTGATGCACATCGCATAATCAACTCAGAGATACTTGCGGTGACATTGGAGTATCTAGGTGACATTAGAGTTGGTTGATGTGTATCATATGGTGTTATTTTAGTACGAACTCTTGGTTAGATCGACCGGAAAGAATAGCTTGGTGTTATTTTAGTACGAACTCTAGGATAGATTGATCGAAAAGAATAGCTTTGAGGTGGTTTCGTACCCTACAAACAATTTCTTCTTATGTTCTCCGCTAGATAGGAACTTTGGAGTGATTCTTCATCACACGCTGAGGGATGGTTATATGATCCAATTATATTAGCATTGTTGAGAGATTGCACTAGCAAAACTACAGACCCTAGGCCTTGTTTTCAAGCATTGCAATACCGTTTGCTCCGTTTTATCAATTGCTACCTTGCTGTTTTTATTGTTCCTATTACAAAAATCAATATCTACTATCATTACTACGCTCGTATCACCATCTCTTCGTCGAACTAGTGCACCTATACAAATTATCATTGTATTTGGTGTGTTGGGGACACAAGAGACTTTTTATTATTTGGTTGCAGGGTTGTTTGAGAGAGACCATCTTCATCCTACGCCTCCCACGGATTGATAAACCTTAGGTCATCCACTTGAGGGAAAATTGCTACTGTCCTACAAAACTCTACGCTTGGAGGCCCAACACGAGTCTACAAAAACAAGTTGTGTAGTAGACATCAGTCTCCCTGTGTATTACACACTCCACTAGGCAAAGCCTATGAGATGTGTGGTTTTGAAGGGACACCGGGGGAAGTTTCCATGGGGGTGTTTTCAATGTGAGTAAATAAATCTGTTCATAGGTATTCACAAACTAAAGATTGCTGAATTTTTGTGGTCACTGTTTTGTTGTCAATGTCATTAGGAAGCTAGTGGTCACTGAATTTGCAATGAGCTAGCAGTCATTGTGTATGCAATGAGCTAGTGGTCAATGAGCGGATTATTTAAGAACTGTTGAGTGACTAGTGCATTGTAGTCTCACTTTACTTCTTCATTAGCTATTGAATGAGTTAGTGTTTAAAGTTGTTCACTAAATGGTAGAGGTGCTCACTATAATTGTATATAAGAACTAGTGAATGAGTTAGTGATCTATATTTGTCACTTGTAATGAGCCTAGTGGTCAATGAGCAATTATTTAAGAACCGATGATTGAGCTAGTGATGCAGTCTCACTATCAATTGGCCAAATTAACTAGTGTTTAGTGTTTAAACTTCTTCATTAAATGGTAGAGATGCTCGTTGTACATTTTAGGAAAGTAATCAACTAGTGCTCATTGTGCAAACTTATTAGATATTAAATAATTAATTGTGTTCAAATTTGTACTTGTATTTACAAGGAGGTGCAAACTGTGGAGTTGTGTAGTGGGTTGATGATCCCTGACATGTCATACTGCAGAGGTGCCTTCTTAAGATAAAAAAAGTCTCATGGGAGCAATCGTGGTAGGATGATGGATAAGTGCTACTTGTGAACAGGGTTGGGATTTTTGTTTTTTATAATATGACTAAAGCACTTGCACACACAAAAGCAAGTACTTGCACCCAACGCAGGCAAGAGGGTTGTCAATCCCCTTGAACTCGTTACTTGCAAGGATCAAATCTTGTATGGGTAGATAGATAAATTGCAAAACAAAATAAAAGTAAATAAATTGTAGGAAGGTATTTTTGTTTTTTATAATATGATTAATTAGACCCGGCGCCATATTTTCACTAGAGGCTTCTCTCTCGAACACATAACATACGGTGGGTAAACAAATTACTGTTGGGCAATTGATAGAAAAGCGCATATTTATGACGTATTCATGGCAATGATCATGTATATAGGCATCACGTCCATGACAAGTAGACCGACTCCTGCCTGCATATACTACTATTACTCCACCAATCGACCGCTATCCAGCATGCATCTATGGTATTAAGTTCATGACAAACAGAGTAACGCCTTAAGCAAGATGACATGATGTAGACAAAGTAAACTCAAGCAATATGACTAAACCCCGTTGTTTTACCCTTTTAGCAACAATACAATACGTGCCTCGCTACCCCTTCTATCACTGTGTGTGGACACTGCAAGATTGAACCAATTACACATCACCTCTCCCACTGAAGATAAATCAATCTAGTTGGCCAAACCAAATGGATAGATCGGAGAGAAATACAAAGCTATAACAATCATGCATAATAAAGTTCAGAAAAGGCTCAATTACTTTCAATGAATAATCTGATGATAAACCTGCAATTCATCGGATCCCAACAAACACACCACAAGAGAAGATTACATCGGATAGAACTCCACGAAGATCGAGGAGAACATGGTATTGAAGATCAAAGAGAGAGAAGAAGCCATCTAGCTACTAGCTATGGACCCATAGGTCTATGATGAACTACTCACGCATCATCGAAAGGCAGCAAGGATGATGTAGAAGCTCTTCGTGATCAATTCCCCCTCCGGCAGAGTACCGAAAAAGGCCTCCAAATGGGATTGCGGAAGAACAGAAGCTTGCGGCGGTGGAAAAAGTTTTTCAGGTGGCTCTCTGTTGGTTTGGGAATATATGTGAATTTATAGGCTTGGAATTAGGTCAGACAGAGCTGCGTGAGGCCCACGAGCTTAGAGGGCATGCCTACCCCCCTGGGGCGCGCCCTGTGAGCTCGTGGCTCTCCCGTAGGTCTTCTGGCCTCCTCCCGAAACTTCTATAGTCCCTTCTGGTCCAGGAAAAATCACTGTAAAGTTTCATCGTGTTTGGACTTCATTTGGTATTGATTTTCTGAAAAGCCAAACACAAGCAAAAAAATAGGAACTGGCACTCGACACTGGCTTAATAGGTTAGTCCCAAAAAATGATATAAAATAGCATATAAAGCATCCAATATTGATAATATAATAGCATGAAACAATAAAAAATTATAGATACATCAAAGACGTATCAGCATCCTCTAGCTTAATTCATGCTCATCCTCGAGTAGCAAAATGATAAAAACAGAATTTTTGATGTTGAATGCTACCTAACATGTGTATCATGTAATCTCTTTATGGTATAAATACTGGGAAACGATGAAGTAACAATATCAACATAATAATATCCATGAATATAAGAAGCATAATCATTACTTTTTTCAAACGAATGTTATCCCCACTCATTTTATCATGTTATCATGGCATGACTCCGCCTTCACCGCATAAATATAAATCATGAGCACCCCAGTATCAAATCAGGCAATTGGATCATACTTTTAACGCGCTTCAGCATTTTCAACCCCACGCAATACATGAGCATGAGTGATACGTCTCCAACGTATCTATAATTTTTTCTTGTTCCATGCTATTATATTATCATTCTTGGATGTTTTACAATCATTTTATAGCAACTTTATATCATTTTTGGGACTAACCTATTGACATAGTACCCAGTGCCAGTTGCTGTTTTTTGCTTGTTTTTTACTTCGTAGAATATCAGTACCAAACGGAGTCCAAATGCAGCGAAACTTTTTGGAGATTTTTTTGGACCAGAAGACACCCAGTGGGCCAAGAAAGCACCAGAGGGGAGGCCTGTGGTAGGCACAACCCACCAGGGCGCGCCCAGGGGGTTGTGCCCCCCACGGAGACCTCCCGCACCGCCTCTTCGCCCTATAAATTCCCAAATATTCCAAAAACCCTAGGGGAGTCGACGAAACACAATTCCAGCCACCGCAAGTTCCAGAACCACGAGATCCAATCTAGACACTATCACGGAGGGGTTCATCATCCTCATTGGTGCCTCTCCGATGATGCGTGAGTAGTCCACCATAGACCTAAGGGTCTGTAGGCAGTAGCTAGATGGCTTCCTCTCTCTCTTTTGATTCTCAATACAATGGTCTCTTGGAGATCTATTTGATGTAACTCTTTTTTGCGGTGTATTTGTTGGGATCCGATGAACTTTGAGTTTATGATCAGATCTATATCCATGAATATTATTTGAGTCTTCTTTTGATCTCTTATATGCATGATTATTTATAGCCTCGTATTTCTTCTTCTTCGAATCTTCGGTTTAGTTAGGCCAACTAGATCGATTTTTCTTGCCATGGGAAGAGGTGCTTTGTGATGGGTTTGATCTTGCGGTGTTCTTTCCCAGTGACAGAAGGGGCAGCAAGACACACATGTATTATTGCTATTAAGGATAATAAGATGGGGGCTATTCCTACATGAATAGATCTCGTCTACATCATGTCATCGTTCTTATTGCATTACTCCGTTTCTCCATGAACTTAATACACTAGATGCATGCTGGATAGCGGTCGATGTGTAGAGTAATACTAGTAGATGCAGGCAGGAGTCGTCTACTAATCTTGGACGTGATGCCTATATATTGATCATTGCCTAGGATATCGTCATAATTATTTGATCTTCTATCAATTGCCCAACAGTAATTTGTTTACCCACCGTGTGGTATTTTCTCGAGAGAAGCCACTAGTGAAATCTACGGCCCCCGGGTCTATTCTTTATCATATTTGCTTTGAGATCTATTTTTATTTGCTTTTATTTTCATATCTATTGTTCCAAAAACCCAAAAATACCTTGCTGCACTTTTTTATTACTTATTTTATTTCGAGTTTTATCGAGAGCTATTTATCCAATCTATCACAAATATTTTCCCATCAACTTGCCAATTTCTCGCGCATTACCTAGGAGGGATTGACAACCCCTCTTACGCGTTGGGTCGCAAGCATTTGTTCTTTGTTTGCAGGTACCTTTTACATAGTGTTGCTTGGTTCTCCTACTGGATTGATACCTTGGTTTCATAACTGAGGGAAATACCTACCATAGCTGTACTGCATCATCCCTTCATCTTTGGGGAAGTACCGACGTAGTTTCAAGCGACATCAAAAGGAATTTCTGGTGCCGTTGCCGGGGAGACATCATCAACATCTATCAGGTTCCTAATCACAAATATCATCTCCTTGTAATTTACATTATTTGCCATTTGCCTCTCGTTTTCATGTCCCCCACTTCACAAAATTTTTCCGTTTTATTCGTCCTCTTTTTCGTTCGCCTTTTTCTCTATCAGATTTGTTTTTTGTTTGCAATCTTGTTTGCATAGTCACGATGTCTCAAGAAAACACCAAGTTGTGTGATTTTTTCAATACCAATAATAATGATTTTATTAGCACTCTGATTGCTCCTCCAGCCACTAGTACAGAATCTTGTGATATTAATGCCGCTTTGTTGAATCTTGTTATGAAAGATCAATTTTCCGGTACTCCTAATGAGGATGTCGCGTCCCATCTAAACACATTCGTAGAATTGTGTGATATGCAAAAGAAAATAGATGTGGACAAAAGAAAATATAGCAATTGTATTTGTTTCTCATGTATTTTGTCAAGATAAATTCGATTTATTTCTCACATGAAAGACTACAAAATTGCACCCTGAAGAATTGAACATCATATTTGCAGAATTGAACCAAACAGTTAACTGAACACGACAACTAATTAACCAAACAGTTAATAAGTGAGCACCACATTGCACGACATATAGAACATATACACTAGAGCAACATATTGCATGGTAAAAGTAGATAGGACAATTCACTAGAATTTGTTAAGGAAAGGCAGGAGCAGCACATGCAATGGGTAAGCCAAGCATGCTTAACCGGCATAGCTAGCAAACTGAACATAGGTCCTTATAGTGAGCTAATAAGACAAGCTACTCCTCATCGTCGGAGATATCGATGATGATTGGCTCCTTGGACATGGAAGAGGGCGAGGCCTCCACATCATGGGTGCCCTTGTCGTAGTGGTGAGTTGCCCGAGCCGCTCCGGGCACCAACCTGCTGGCTCTCGAGTTGAGGTAAGCACGGGCACGCTGAGAAAACACCTCATAGTCTTCATCGAAGGCACCGATGGTGGCCTCGAGAAAATGCCACGAACTGTCGTTTAAAGCAGCCAACCGCGTCGTGGCGTCGGCACGCGAGGCATCGACGGTGGCCTCGACGGCGAGGTGCTCCTCCAAGATCTGGGGGTCAGCACGAATGGCAGCCATCGCGACCTCATCCGCGCGTGCGATCGTGATTTGCTTCTCCGCTGCCAAATGCTCCTTGAGGTCCTGGCTATACTGCGTGCATCATGGCTTAGTGTGGCGCTTATTTGGGGGAGGGTCAGTGATTTGGGTGGAAGGTGTCGCGTCAGCGGTCGGGGCATTTGGGATGTGGAAGGAGGAGGAGGATGGGGGTCGGGTGTGGATTACCTGCCTGGATCAACGTGGCCGAGCAGCATGAAAGAGGGTCGCCGGCGAGGAGTCGGCGCTGCAAGCAAGGAGTGAAGGTTTCAACTTGGAAAGGAAGGCGGAAATAGGGGAAATGTGGCTTTTGGTAAGGGGGAGGGAGCGGGGAGGTAGATATTTCCGCGGAAGCCGAAAATTTTGGATCGGTGCAGCGAAAAAACTGGCGCGCAAAGTGTCATCAGACACGGTCCCTTATTCAGCACTGTGTACGATATGTGAACATCACAAACGATTCATATAGCTTAACCCGTGTGTGATGAGTTTGAACGTGCAAATTTTGGTCTGAATTTCCCTGGTTACAGTGGTCATCCACGTCATTGCATAATTTGGGTAGACAAAGGAGACTACAGCACACCCACACTTCTTAATCGGGCAAGTTCAGCAATTAAACAGAGTTAGCTGACCTAAACATTACTCTAACAAATTAAAGACCGATGCTCTTGATTAAACAAAACAAAGAGTACTACTCCGGCTAGTGCTCGTCGATCTCCGCCGCCTCCTCCATGCCCAGCTCGCGCCCGACGATCTCCTGGGGAAGGGGCTCCATGGCATCCATCGCACCATACTCGGCAAGCATCTCGCCATCCGCATCCGCCATCTCTTTGGAAAAGGCCGCCATGAGCTGGGCATGGGCGGCTGCGATCTGGGCTTGGACAGGCTCTGTCGTGGCAAGGTATGCCACGGAGGAACGAACGACTGCTCGAATGCTCTCGGTGATTGCCAACTCTTCGGCCATGGGTTGCCGACCGTTGTCGGAGAAGCTTCGTTAGATTTGTGCGGTGACTGCCACGAGCTGGGCGTGGGCAGCCTTGACATGGTCGTGGGCGGCCTCCATCAGGGCTGACACCGCCATTGCGGAATGGACAACTGCTGTGCCGCTCTCGCCAGTTGCTATCCCCGAGGCAGATGTTGCTGCCGCCACCTGAGAAGCAACAACGGCCGTTTGGGCTGCCTTGGCCGCCCGGTCGCAGATTGCGGCCGTGCTCATGAAGCTTGTTAGCACGCGCATGGCGGCTGCGGCTGCGCTCTTGCCGGAGTGGGCTGCCGAAGTTGCCCTCGCGAAGCGGGTCCACGTTCCCATATTTCACCGATGACGATTGAATAGTGAAATGATATTTGGGGATCGAGCTAGTGTGCTTGACATGCCGGCTATGGACTATAGCCGACACACCCTCTCACGTAAGCCATATGCGTGCTATACTCCGACGGTGCTCCAAGATATTTTGTGCTGCATCTCACACGGTTGGTGATAATAAACTGTGTGCGATCTACTTGATTTTTTTGTCTTGATTTGAATTACATAATAGGGTCACAGCGGCAAAGGAGGGTGTTTGAATTTCTAAAACTTTTATCTGCAGAGAACATGCAACTATACGTGTGTCGTCAAAAAATTGTAATTATTCAGGGTTCATTTGGACATTTTTATACGTTAACTTGGTTTTCTAGGCATTTCAGGTGCATAATTCAAAATTAAACTACATGCACATGCTCCGGTGCACCAAAATGGGTTGTAAAATCATATATGTGTCCATGGGTTGATGCATATGTCTCATGCAAGAAATGGGGATGAATTTCAAACACCATGGCACCCTGGCTCTCCGGCAAACATTGAGGTACTTGCTTTTGTAATTCTAGTAAATCCAAAACTTGTCTGAAATTCATGAACCTTGGCATGCTATCATGGAATGGCATCAACATGCTGGGGTAAAAAATATTGTCCCATTTGGGGCAGGTTATGGTATAAGCTTCTCACAAACCAGAGCTTCTCACAAGAAGCCTTATGGTTTCGGTAGGGAAACGTGTCACCTTTGTGGACAAAACGATATTCGTCGCCTCTTCTTGCTTTCAATTTTTTTCTGGTGTCAACATAGAACAACATGAGTGTCGTGTTAAATTTTGGAATTTTTCGGGGTTCGTTTGGACATTTTTATACGTCAACTGAGTTTTCTAGGCATTTATGTGCATAATTCAAAATTGAACTACATGAACATGCTCCAGTGCATAAAAATGGGTTGAAAAATCAAATGTGTGTCCTTGGTTGCAAGCTTAGGTCACATGCAAGAAATGAGAATGAATGTCAAACACCTTGACACTGTCGCTTGGCCGCTAACATTGAGATACATGGTTTTAAAATTCTAGTAAATCGAAAACTCGTCTGAAATTCATGAAACTTGACATGATATCATGGAACGGCATCAACATGCCGTGGTAAAAATATTGTCCCATTTGGGGCAGGTTTGGGTATAAGCTTCTCGCAAACCAGAGCTTCTCACAACAAGCCTGATGGTTTCGGTAGGGAATGTGCCACCTTTGTGGACGAAAGGATATCCGCTGCCTCTTCTTGCTTTCAAAATTTTTCTAGTGTCAACATAGAACAACAGGAGTGTTGTGTCAATTTTTGGGATTTTTCGAGGTTCGCTTGGACATTTTTATACATTAACTGAGTTTTCTATGCATTTATGTGCATAATTCAAATTTGAACTACATGCACATGCTCTAGTGCATATAAATGGGTTCAAAATTCAAATGTGTGTCCTTGGTTGCAAGCTTAGGTCACATGCAAGATATGAGAATGAATGCCAAACACCTTGACACTGTCGCTTGGCCTCTAACATTGAGATACATGGTTTTAAAATTCTAGTAAATCGAAAACTCGTCTGAAATTCATGAAACTTGACATGATATCATGGAACAGCATCAACATGCCGTGGTAAAAATATTGTCCTATTTGGGGTAGGTTTGGGGTATAAGCTTCTCGCAAACCAGAGCTTCTCACAACAAGCCTGATGGTTTCGGTAGGGAACGTTTCACCTTTCTGGACGAAATGATATCCGTTGCCTCTTCTTGATTTCAATTTTTTTCTAGTGTCAACATAGAACAACAGGAGTGTTGTGTTAATTTTTGGAATTTCCGGGGTTCATTTGGATATTTTTATACATTAACTGGGTTTTCTATGCATTTATGTGCATAATTCAAATTTGAACTACAGGCACATGCTCCAGTTCATATAAATGGGTTCAAAATTCTAATGTGTGTCCTTGGTTGCATGCTTAAGTCCCATGCAAGAAATGGGAATGAATGTTAAACACCTTGCCACCGTCACTCGACCGCTAACATTGAGATACATGGTTTTTAAATTTTAGTAAATCAAAAACGCGTCTGAAATTTATGAAACTTGACATGCTATCATGGAACAGCATCAACATGCCGTGGTAAAAATATTGTCCCATCTGGGTCAGGTTGGGGTATAAGCTTCTCACAACAAGCCTCATGGTTACGGTAGGGAACGTTTCACCTTTCTGGACGAAATAATATCCGTTGCCTCTTCTTGATTTCAATTTTTTTTCTAGTGTCAACAGGAGTGTTGTGTTAAATTTTGGAATTTTTCGGGGTTCGTTTGGACATTTTTATACATTAACTGAGTTTTCTATGCATTTATGTGCATAATTCAAATTTGAACTACAGGCACATGCTCCAGTGCATATAAATTGGTTGAAAAATCAAATCTGTGTCCTTGGTTGCATGCTTAGGTCCCATGCAAGAAATGGGAATGAATGTCAAACACCTTGCCACCGTCGCTCGGCCGCAAACATTGAGATACATGGTTTTCAAATTCTAGTAAATCCAAAACTCGTCTGAAATTCATGAAACTTGGCATGCTATCATGGAACGGCATCAACATGCTATGGTAAAAAAATTATCCCATTTGGGGCAGGTTTGGGTATAAGCTTCTCACATACCAGAGCTTCTAACAACAAGCCTCATGGTTCCGATAGGGAATGTGCCTCCTTGGTGGATGAAACGATATTCGTTGCCTCTTCCTATTTTCAATTTTTTTCCTAGTGGCAACATAGAGCAACAGAAGTGTCGTGTTAAAATTTGCAATTTCGGGGTTCGTTTGGACATTTTTTTATACATTAACTGAGTTTTCTATGCATTTTATATGCATAATTCAAATTTGAACTACATGCACATGCTCCATTGCAGAAAAATGGGTTGACATATCAAATGTGTGTCCTTGGGTGCATGCTTAGGTCCCATGCAAGATATGGGAATGAATTTCAAACACCAGGGCACTGTTGATTGCCGGCAAAACGTTGAGATACTTTGTTTTTAAATTCTAGTAAATCCAAAAACTCGTCTGAAATTCATGAAACTTGGCATGCTATCATGGAATGGCACCCGACATGCTATGGTATTTTTCAGGTCCATTTTGAGAGAAGGCGCACTCGAATAACAGCCAACAAAGGAATTTTGAAACAAATAGCAACCACTTTAACATCTCAAACATTTTGTATAATTTAAATTGGGTGCGTTCTATTAACCATTCACGTGACGCCATGCGTCACTCTTTTAATGGCTAGGAGGTGTCGTGCAGACAGCTTCTTGACTGAACGGGAGGCGTGCGAGCGCAGGCTGACCGAGAGGCGTGCAAGCTGTCCTCCAATGCGCAGGCTCATTGGGAAGCATGCGAGCTGTACGTCGCGCAGGCTCACTGGGAAGTGAGCCCTTTGACTTCCATGGCCACCCGCCTTACTCGCATCCTCTCCATTAATGGCGCCCGAGCCGCAGTTTAATATGGGCGGCCTTACTGTTCGCCTCCCATTCCCCTCCCGCAGACCTCCACCAACGCCATGGCGCAGAAAGATCATCTGCCACTAGTCTTCCAGTTTGGTGAAGTTGACTCCGAGCCGGAGGAGATAGAAAATAAGGAGGAATGGGGCCTCGTGGACATGGCCCTGAACGAGCTGGCCGCGGCGGTTGCTGCCCCCGCGCCCGCCCTAGCTCCCATCCTTGCGCCCGCGCCAGCGACCATCCCCGTAGCATTGATGGGCTGGTCACCGAGCACTATGGCAGAGCTGGAAGCCGCGGGCGTTAGCGAGGTCTCCGCGGACCCGCACGAGCTCATGTACATGCCAGCGCCAGCGCCCTTTCCCGTGCCTGTGCGCGCACCTGCATCCACCGCGGCGCCGGTCCCCGTGTGTTTGCCTGCACCCACCGCGCCCGCGCCCATGCGCGCGCCCCCCTCAGCGGCATGGGACGCCGCCATCGACCGCTACCTCGCAGCGTTGCGAGTTGCCGTCCTCCGGCACCTCGCCCGTCGATCGCGCGACGACATGATGTTCGATTTCCAAGTGAAGAACATTCTGTGCTGCCTTGAAGACTTCAACAACGGTGTCCCGGAGGACGACAACGACAATGCCGGCATGGCACGTCACCTCCGCCGTCACCGGAATTAGTTTTTTTGGGTTTAATACTGTATCTCGATCATATGAATATAAATTCACAGTGTGACTGAATGAAAGATATGGTTTGAACGAACTTGCGTTTTTCTCTCTGAATGTACAGACTAATCAAACAATTTTCTTTAAAAAAACATCAATGGTTTTTAAATATAAAACACTCATCGCAAACGTTTTAGATAGAACACCTGTATGCAAACCGACAGCTTCCCCAGGAAGCCAAGGGAAAATGTGCCGAGCAGGATTTGTGCAGCTCTTCATCACAAACGTTTTAGATAGAACACCCGTATGCAAAGTGAGAGCTATGGTCTTTCCAAGTAAGCCAAGGGAAAATTTGCCGCGTAGGATTTGTGCATCTCTTCAATGCAAACGGTTCAGATTGAATACGGTATGCAAAGCGAGACTTCGGCGCTAAGCAAAGAGAAAATCTGGCACGCAGGATTTGTACATCCCTTCAATGCAAACGGTTTTTTTGGATGACCCGTGTGCAACCACGTACAGATAATTTGGTAAGATTTGCATCTGTCATATTGGGTATATTGCCATTTGTCAAACTGGAAAGATTGACATTTGTTGATCTAGTAACATTGCCCTTTGTCAACCTTGTAACACTGCCATTTGTCAAAATATGCAGCTAGAAATCACTAGCACTATCTAATTGTTGCAACTAAAATTCAGTAATTAAGCATAGATTTCATTCATAGATTAAGCAGTCGTTCTTTATACAAACAGTTCAAATCGATAGCTGAACCGACCAAACTTTTCCCCAATTGTTGCCAACCACATACTGAAATAGCTAGTTCATCTATACATACTAGCTAATTTTAAGTTCGTTGTACAGTTCCACCACATCTATAGTCAAATGAACTGAACAAAATATCCCCTAAATACTACTACTATGGAGGGGCTTTGTACTACTTCCGGCAGCCTCTCCTCTGCCAAGCGCGCTCAGTAAGAGGCAGAAGAGGAGGAGCCTACCGACGAGCTGGACAACTGCAATACGGTGCCTGCCGCTGCTGCACCTTCAGCGACGCTCACCTCAAACGCCCTCTGCCGCTCCAGACGACCCTTCTCGAAGCGGCAGGACTCCTCATAGATCTCCTGATTCCTCGCCTCTGCGGCGGCGTGTGCTGCGGCCATGGTGGCATTAAGGCTCTTTGCGTGCTCGACGAGGCGCTCCTCCTCCTCCCGCAGGAACTCGATGTAGTGTGCAAGGTCACTGACGCACGTGCGGTCCTCCACCTCCGCCTCCCGCCTTCGGGCGGCGGTGGCGGAGTGGGTGATGACCCCGGCGGTCGACGGTGGGCTGGCGGCCACGACGGCCAACGATGGGGTGGCGGCCACGACCACCACCTCCCGCCTTCGGGCCGCGGTGACGGAGCGGGTGATGGCCACGGTGGCCGGCAGTGGGGTGGCGGCCACGACGGCCACCTCCCGCCTTCGGGCCGCGACGGCAGAGCGGGCAATGACCCTGGCTTTCAACGATGGTGTGGCGGCCATGGCGGCAGACGGTGGGGTGGCGGCAATGGCGACCGGCAACAGCTGCCGACGGGCAGCGGCGGCGGAGCGTGTGGTGGGTGTTCCTTGAACACTCAACAGGGACACCACGCGCACTACCCTACGCCGGGGACTGCACTGCCGCCGTGGTGTAGCCTCCCAGCTGGAGCTGTCCTCTGATGACGGCGGAGTGGCTGAGCGACGACGACGGACCGGTGCCATTGGTGATTGTGGGAGAAGCAGACGAGATAAGCTACAGGGAGGGAGGGGAAAATGTGATGCAGGACTCGCCGGCCGTGAGGGTTTATATAGCAGGTCGGTAAACATTGAGATTTTGGGGGATTTCACCGATGAGGACATGTATATAGGGTAGGGTTCTAGGCCTGACCTACATACCCTACCCAAAGACACCACGTGCAAGAATACAAGGCCCACAATGCTAAGAAGGAGTCACAGATTGGAATGCCTGCAGCCTACAAGTCACTCGAACATAAGATTCACTCGGCAGCCTCTTCATCACTCGACCATCTCTATCCACTTGGAGTACCAAGCGTCACTCAGCGGCAGAAGATCAAGGATCACCCTGAGATAGCAACAGTCAGACGATCAGTTCGCCACCATAAAGAACATCAAATGCTGGCGTTACCTGTAACGCTCGCGTCCTTTAACCTCTCCATTGAACCCTTGAGTAACGGGGCATTCATGAGGGGCCAGCGAACTCTATATAAGCCGCCCTCCACCCCTGCACAAGGGTTCGCACCTCTTGTAACACAACACTCCAGACAACAAGCTCCCGCAGCGCCGAGACGTAGGGTCTTTACCTCTTCCGAGAGGGGCCTGAACTCATAAATCTGAGTGCACAACCACACGTAGCTAGACTCTGCCCTCCTATACGTACCCCTATACTCTACTGTCAGATCTGTTCCCACAATAGTTAGCGCCCACCATGGGGCAAGCGTCTAGGCAACTTCCGGCGTGGTTAAGTTTTTCAACATCTTCACCATGGTTTCCGGCAGCGGACTGTCTCTGGGTCGCGAGATCCATCTCGGCGCTCTCAGCTTCGTCGCCGATGATTCGTCATGGCTCCAAGAAGCCCCTTTGGATGTCGAGGCACTTCCTATTCGCGGGGCGGCGCACTTCCATGCAAACTCCTGCGGCGTCCTCCTCCGGCAGCCGTCGACTCAGTATCAGTCGGCTCCGGCGGCGTTTTCTCTCCCCGCTGCTAGCCGTCGCAAGCGATCCGGTCGCTCTTGGCTCCAGCGATGGGTTAAGCATGCGGTGACTCGTCAGCCATCCGCTCTGCAGATCGCGGCGATCGAGCCCGACAAATCTCTCTATGAATTGATTGATCCGTTGTTAGATCACTCGGGTGCACCATCCGAGTGCGAGAGCAGCGACCCGGCGGCGGAAGTACTTATGGCTGGCTCTCAGCATAGCCCGCCAGGGTTTTCCCGTGATGTGGATGGAGGCAACGGTCCGTCACATATCAACGACGAGTACTACCCGCAACCCCTCACCACTCAACAGAGAGAAGAACTGTTGCGCAGGAACGAGCAAGTCCTTCAGACACCCATCGCTGGCATGACCGTCGAGGCCCAGGCTTTGGAAGCTGTGCGCGTAGCCACTCTGGACGAGCACACGCGTCTCGAGGAGCTCCAGAAATCACTCAACGACCATGCTCGCAGGCAACCCCCAAGCTCCAATCGACGGCAGCGGCAACTGTTCCCGAGTGGATCGCGGAACGAGTACCAAGTATTCCGCACTCTGATTCAAAACATTGCACTTGCTGCACGGATTGCAGATTCTATCCAGCTATCCTGATCCAAAGCTGGAGAAGGTCTTCGGCAGATCCAAGCGCTGCTTAGAGCGGCTGGGGAACAGAATTCAGCCGTTTCCTAGTTGCGCAACAGAATTCACAGCAGGTCCATCAGGGCAGACACAGTTCAGTCGGACCATAGCCCGAGATCGCCTCTGCGGTGTGAAGATCGCAGTTACCACCAGGCTCAGTACCTGGATCAAGGCCATAGTCAGTTTGCTCCTCGGCATCACCGTGACGACCACCGTCGAGTGCCGACGCCCCCTCTGAGGGGTGGTTCGTATGCGCCCCAACGGTACAATGACAGGCGCCCATACGGCGATGAGCGTAGGGAGCCAGTCGATCCCTGAGATCCGGGGTTCAATGCAAGGTCAGTCCTTGTGCAGAATCTAGTCGACAGAGGCAGAGCTCACCGGGAGAGCTTGGACAGAGATCGTCCGAGTGGAAGTGGCGCGTACATCTCTGGGCCCGAGTGTTTCAGCAGGACCATACGGGCTGCAGAGATACCACCCAACTTCAGGTTAGCCGCAGGAGTAAGCAAGTTCACTGGCGAGTTGAAGCCAGAAACATGGTAGGAAGATTACCGAGTGGCAGTGCAGATTGGCGGGGGCAATGATTATGTCGCCATGAAACAATTACCCTTGATGTTAGAGGGGTCTGCCCAGGCGTGGTTGAACCAGTTGGCTCCTTCTAGCATATACTGCTGGGAAGACCTGGCTTGAGTGTTCATCAAGACATTCGAAGGCATGTGCAAGCGTCCCGCTGGGCTGACTGAATTGCAGCACTGTGTTCAAAAGCTGAATGAAACTCTGAGGGATTACATACAGCGCTGGACCACACTTCACCACTTGGTGGAGAATGTCACCGAGCATCAGACAGTTTGTGCTTTCAAGGCTGGTGTCAAATACAGAGAACTCATCCTGAAGTTTGGTCGGTCTGGGACCTTGACCATGAGCAGAATGATGGAGATAGCCACTCGGTATGTGAATGGCGAAGAGGAAGACCGTCTCCGCAACGGCAAAGGAAAAAATGGTGAGCACGACACCAGCAACAATAATCCCAGTCGAAAACAGAAGCGCAAAGCCGAAGGTACAGGTCAAGCAAAAGCGGCCGCTTTGGCTGCGCAGGGCAAGTACAAAGGAAAGGCCAAAGAGCAGTGGATACCCAAGAAGAAGAGAGATCAGTCGGGACAGGACATCCTCGATCTGCCGTGTGCCATTCACACCAAGAAAGAAGAAGAGGGTAACCTGATATTACCCAAGCATACCACTCGACAGTGCAGACTATTGATTCAGTAGTTCCGCGATGGTCAGCCAAGTGAAAAGAGCCCCGATGAAGACGACGGTGAGGAGAAGGCTAAGGATTACCCCACGGTCATTGCCACTCTGGTGATTTTCGCTGACGTCGAGAGTAAAAGCTGACTGAAGTCATCAATCGAGAGGTGAATATGGCTATTCCAGCGACTACGACATACCTCAAGTGGTCAAAAAATCCCATTACTTTCGATCAGTTGGACCACCCAGCTTACGTTGCTACCCCTGGGCGGCAGGCGCTGGTGGTTGATCCAGTGGTGGGAGGCACTCGGTTACGTAAGGTCCTCATGGATGGTGGGAGTGGTTTGAACATACTCTACACTGAGACCCTCAAGGGAATGGGCATTCCGATGTCCCGACTCAGCGAGAGCAACATGCAGTTTCACGGAGTCATCCTAGGGAAGAAGGCAAGATCACTCGGCCAGATTGCTTTGGACGTGGTTTTCGGTGATTCGAAGAATTTTTGGAAGGAGAAGTTGACGTTTGAAGTGGTGGACTTTCACAATGCTTATCATGCTATCCTTGGCCGACCAGCTTATGCGCATTTTATGGCCCGTCCATGTTACGTGTACCTCAAGCTGAAAATGCTCGGTCCCAAGGACGTGATCACGGTCACGGGAAACAAGAAGAGAGCCGAGGAGTGTCTTCAGCAAGGGTCCAAAATTGCTGATGAGCAGATGGCAATGGTGGAATTGGAAGAGTACAAGAGAAATGCTGATCCGACTGATTTGCTTCGTTCCAAGAAACCAGCCTCTGAATCTACTTTCCAGTCAGCAGGGGAGACGAAACAAGTGCACATTCACCCGGAAGATCCTGCGGCCGCTCCGACTAACATCTCAAGAACACTCGATAGAAAATAGGAAGCCGCGCTCATCCAGTTCCTCCGTGAGAACTGGGACATCTTCGCATGGAAACCGTCTGACATGCCAGGTGTACCCAGGGGACTGACTGAGCACCATTTGAGAGTCGATCTGAGGGCCAAACCTGTTAAGGAGCATCTCCGTCACTCTGCTACAGAGAAGAGAAAGGCGATTGGTGAAGAGGTAGCTCGGCTCCTAGCAGTTGAGTTTATACACGAAGTTTACCACTCCAAGTGGCTCGCCAACGTCGTCATGGTCCCCAAGAAGGACAAGTCACTCCGTATGTGTATCGATTTCAAACACATCAATCGGGCTTGCCCGAAAGATCATTTTCCGCTCCCCCGCATCGACCAAATAGTGGATTCCACTTCAGGGAGCGAGCGTTTATCTTTCCTTGATGCGTACTCCGGGTACCATCAAATCCGCCTGTATGGACTAGATGAAATAAAAACTTCCTTCATCACCCCTTTTGGGTGTTTCTGCTATGTCACCATGCCATTCAGCCTAAAAATGCTGGTGCTACCTTTATGCGTATAATTCAGAAGTGCCTGCTCACTCAGATCAGTCGGAATGTTGAGGCCTACATGGATGATATCGTGGTCAAGTCACGCAAGGGTTCTGACCTACTAGCTGACCTCGCTGAAACCTTTGCCAATCAGAGAAGGTACGACATCAAGCTGAACCCGTCTAAATGCACCTTTGGAGTGCCTGGTGGCAAGTTACTCGGTTTTCTCATTTCCGAACAAGGACTAGATGCTAATCCCAAGAAAATCAGTGCGATTGTCCGAATGAAGTGCCCTGAGAGTGTGCACGATGTCCAGAAGCTCACAGGCTGTCTCGCAGCGTTGAGTCGGTTCATTTCTCGTCTCGGAGAAAAGGCATTGCCTTTATACCGACTGATGAAGAAGTCCGACACATTCGAGTGGACCCCTGAAGCAGAAGCAGCGTTTGTTGAGCTCAAAGCCCTGCTCTCCACCGAGCCGGTGCTTGCTGCCCCAAACAGCAAAGAGCCTCTGCTTTTGTACATTGCGGCCACTGGCCAGGTCGTCAGCACGGTCCTCACAGTGGAGCGAGAAGAAGAAGGCAAGGCTTACAAAGTTCAGCGACCAGTGTATTACATCTCTGAAGTCCTGACTCTGTCCAAGCAGAGGTATCCTCATTACCAAAAACTTGTCTACGGTATTTTCTTAACAGCGAAGAAAGTTGCACATTATTTCCAAGAACACTCGGTCTCAGTCATCAGTGACGCCCCATTGTCTGAAATCATGAACAATCGGGATGCAACCGGCCGAGTGGCCAAGTGGGCCATCGAGCTCCTCCCTTTGGATATTAAGTTTGAAGCAAAAAAAGCAATCAAGTCCCAAGCAGTCGCAGATTTCATGGCCGAATGGATAGAACAGCAACAACCGACTCAGATCCACCCGGAGCACTGGACTATGTTCTTCGATGGCTCCAAGATGTTGAATGGTTCTGGCGCTGGAGTGGTCTTTGTATCCCAAAAGGCGATCGACTCAGTTATGTCCTGCAGATTCACTTCGATTCCTCCAATAATGAGGCCGAATATGAAGCACTCCTCTACGGGTTGTGTATGGCCATCTCACTCGGCGTCCGACGCTTGATGGTATACGGAGACTCAGATCTGGTAGTCAATCAAGTGATGAAAGAATGTGATGTTAGAAACCTCACTATTACAGGATACTGCAATGCAGTGAGAAAGTTAGAGAAGAAATTTGAGGGCCTGGAGCTTCCTCACATTCCCCGAGTCAAAAATCAAGCAACTGACGATTTGGCAAAGATCGGGTCCACTCGGAAGCCTGTCCCCAGCAACATGTTCCTTGAACACCTCCATTCCCTGTCAGCATAGGAAGATCCTTTCACTGAAGAGCCTCCTCAGGCGATAAGTCCCTCCAATCCGACTGAAATCAAGGTCCCTGCAGTCATTGACTTGGTTAAGGAGATTTTGGTAATTACACCCGACTGGACTGTGTCGTACATTACATATTTGCTCAGAAAAGAACTCCCAGAGGACAAAGTCGAGGCACGTCAAATTGTCCGTAGGTCCAAAGCTTTCACTGTGATGAACGGAAAGCTATACAGAGAAAGTGTCACTGGCGTGGCCGAATGATGTATTTCTCCAGAGGAAGGTCGATTGATCCTAGAAGAGATTCTCTCGGGAACCTGTGGTCATCACGCGTCCTCTCGGACAATCATAGCAAAAGCATATCGAGCTAGCTTTTACTGGCCACGTGCCAATGAAGCCGCCAAATAGATCATTCAGCATTGCAACGGGTGCCATTTCTATGCAAACTTGTCCCATAAACCTGCATCCGCCTTGCAGACCATACCACTCGTCTGGCTGTTTGCCGTGTGGGGATTGGACATGGTTGGATCGCTCAGGACAGGCTCGAGTGGTTTCACCCATCTGCTCATGGCAGTCGACAAATTTACCAAGTGGGTTGAAGCCAAGCCCATCAAGAAGCTACATTCACACACAGCCATCAAGTTCATGAGAGAGTTGATATTCAGATATGGAGTCCCACATAGCATTATCACAGACAATGGCTCAAACTTCGATTCAGAAGAGTTCAGACAGTTCTGCGCCACCCAAGGCACTCGGGTGGATTACGCATCCGTTGCGCACCCGCAGTCGAACGGTCAGGCTGAGAGGGCGAATGGCCTTATCCTTCAAGGGTTGAAGCCACGACTCATGCGTGATCTCGAGCATGCAACCGAAGCTTGGGTGACCAAACTGCCATCAGTCCTGTGGGGTTTAAGGACGACTCCTAACCGGTCCACCGACCGCACCCCTTCTTCATGGTGTATGGAGCCGAAGCCGTGCTACCAAGTGATCTCCTCCACAACTCGCCCTGAGTGGAGCTCAAGCAGAAGAGGCGCGGCAAGACGTTGTGGATCTCCTTGAGGAGGAACGAGAGATGGCCCTAATTCGGTCCACTGCTTATCAGCAAGACCTATGGTGTTTCCACGCCAGACACGTCAAAGGTTGGGCATTCCAAGAAGAAGACCTTGTGCTCCGAGTGGATCGGCAGCGGCCGCATAAACTCACCCTCGCTTGGGAAGGTTGTTTCATCGTCACCAAGGTGCTACATAATGGGGCCTACCACCTCTACAACCTCGCAAAGAAGATCGATGAGCTGCGTGCCTGGAACGCTGAACTTCTTCGTCGATTCTATACTTGATGATTGAATTGTCAAGATGTAATAAGAGTACTTTTAGAAATATTTGCTTATCAAAGACATGACTCTTGCAGTCCTTCGATGTTTTCACTCGCACGAGTGCGTGTTCCAAACCCCCAGTAGGAAGCTTAGTTGCGAACCAGTTTTCGCCTAAGTTAAAAACTGCTCCGAGTGGCGAGCATCCCTCTCACTCGGGGGCTTAGCTGCGAACCAGTCTTCGCCTAAGTTAAAACTACTCCAAGTGATGAGCATCCCTCTCACTCGGGTGCTTAGCTGTGAACCAGTATTCGCCTAATGTTGGGGATGTAACCCCGAGGGTGACCCGCTCAGGAGGGGCCAGGTTACACCGTTGGCGACTCTACACGAGAAAGCCCAAGTAGGTCCAAGAAGATGAAACATGAAGACTGTTGGTGGCTTACAAGGTGGGCCTGCTGAGGGCCCAAGACCTGGCAGTAGAATCATGACCCGGAAGGTGTGAGCCGCCACGATGGCGACTTGCCTAGCAAGGCAGGATGACTTATAACCGAGTTGGTCACGTTGTGTGATCCGACTTGGACTCTTGTAAGCCCGGGGCCTCGACCTATGTATATAAAGGCGAGACCCAGCGGTGGGTTAACTCAGGTAACAACCAATCGATAGCTAGGTCAAGCGATTCCGCTCCCTTGTAATCGATACTCAATTAATACAACTCAAAGCAAGACGTAGGCTTTTACCTCGTTGTGAGGGGCCGAACTTGGGTAAACCTTGGGTCTTTCGTCTCGTTCAACCCCTTCAAGTCAACCTACGTTGCGATGGCTCCACACCTCAGTCCTTTCACAAGGGCATCTGCCGTGACAAAACCACGACAGTTGGCGCCCACCATGGGGCCAGCGCATGGTGGTTTCGAGTTCTTAAAATGCTCTATTCCAGGGATCGAGGGATATGCCGTGGGCCAGATGACTAAGAGTCGCCGCGGCAAGCTCTACATCGACGACGCTGGCTGGGGTCCGGAGGCCGACTCAATCGAGTACGGGTATCGGGTCCCCTTCGGCGGGATTCACGTCTTCATCAGCAAGATTGGCGGATCAGAGCCTGAGCCGGATATCTGCACCGACATCGTCAAGCCGGCTCGGCGTGCACAACCCGCCAAGGTTTAACCTAGCCGGAAGCGTGTCTTCGTTGGATTTTGCGCATGGCACGGACCTTGCAGAGGATTCTGTGTCTAGAGGAGATACTCTCATCTATTCAGGTGATGAGTCCTCGACCGAAGAGATAGAGTCGATCTACCAGCTTCAAGACGGCAGGCTTGGGGGCTATTCCGATGGCGATGGTATTCCAGATCCCTATGAGCCGCCGTATCATGCTGCTATCTTTATGGCTGGTACAGGGCCGGCTCTCAACTCATCAACTGCGGCGGCTATGACTTCTGGATCGACTGTCGCTGCAACAGTTGGGGCTAGCGGTTCAGCTCGACCGCCGGCTCAAGTTTTGTCTGAACTTTTGGGTACTTTGACAACCTTGTTAGCAATAGAGGTTACTATGGCGAATCAAGCACAACATAACACAGAGGTTGCAAAGGTACGTGATGAGGTGGCCAAGGCTCAGGAGGAGCTTAATGCAGAGAACGCCAGGATGGCAGTGAAACGAACCCAGATGGATGCTGAGTCACAATGTATCAGGGCGGAGGCTTTTCGCTTAAGTTTGGATCAAAACGCTTCTAATGCTGTTTTTCAAAGGAGGTACCAAACCCGCCTGCCTTTGCAGTATGGGGCGTGGAACCTTTTCAACACGCCTGGTGCAGGGCCAAGTAACCCGCCAGGCACAGCCCGGGCGGCTGAAGTCCCAGGGAGCGGGGCGATGGCTCAGCCCCAATTACCAGACCCGCCCGTAGGGATCGAACCCCGCCCCGACGTTTTTCAACACCATCTGGCCATTATTCTAACCTGGTGGATAACATGATAGCGACGGCTACCCGGCTCAATGCAATCCCTATCACGGATGAGATGCCTTTTGCAGCTGAGGCGCGGAACGCAATTGAGCTCTTACAAACAGCGGTTGCGCAGCAGGAGAATTATACACATAGTCGTGAGAGGGTGCACTCGACCCCCTCCCAAGCCGCAGTTACAGCCGGCGCATTGAGTCGCCGGTGGTTTCCAGTAGCGAACGACGTCGTCAAGTGAATCAGGATGACCCACCCCATGGGAATAACCCGCCCCTTACTCATGCTCAGGTGATTGTGAACGATGCTAGAGCTCGCCGAGAGGCGAAGGCGGCGGCGACTCAACTGGGGGCTTATCAGCAGCCTCCGGTCACCCCTTCGGCGTCAGTAGGGGCTGGTGTAATTTCCTGGTCTGTCGGAGTGCCTTGTTTAGTACCAGCTTTACGTAATGAGCGTCTACCTAAAGATTTCAAGGGTCCTTGTAAGGTGGCTAATTATACAGCTGATCTCCCCCCTGAGGCCTGGATTGAGATCTATGAGTTAGCCATGGAAATGCTGGATGTCAATGATGTTGTATGTGCCAAGTATTTTACCATGATGTTGGATGGACCGGCTCAAACTTGGTTAAAAGGATTGCCCGCCAACTCCATCAATTCATGGGCAGAGTTGAAAGCATGGTTCATTCAGAATTTCAAAGGAACGTGCAAGCAGCCTTTGACGATTATCAATCTTGATAACTATGTGCAGCGTGAAGATGAGTCGGCTCATCATTGGGTCTGGCGGGTCTCTGCTATTATGCACTCTTCAGACAGCATTGTGGCGGGTCAGGCGATTCAGGTCTTGGAAAAGAACTGTCATTTTACCCCCCCCCCCTTAAGCAGAAGCTTGGGCGGCTTAAACATCATTGCAATGATATGGGTGAGCTCATGGCGACTCTCATTAAGTATGACGACTCTGATACCACCAAGGACCCTGGATCTGATGATGAGAAGTCCAACAAGGGAAAGAAAGGCGGTAATGGTAAGGGTCAGCAGCAGAATATGGCAGGGCACAATGGAAACAACCAAGGCAATGGTGGTAAGAGCAGACAACCCGATGGCGGGTCAGATCTTGTAGCTAACACCAACACTGGATATAAAAACCAGTGCCGTAATGGTAATGGTAAGCCATCCTTCGGAGGGAAGAACTTTAATATTGAGGCGATGATGAACGAACCTTGCCCAAAACACAGTCTGCCTAATAAGCCGGCAACTCATGCTTGGAAGGACTGTTTTATCATGCGAGAGTACAGGAATTCCAGTTTCAGTCAGAATCATGGTAACAATAATGGCCCGCCAGGCGGGTCAGGATCCGGTTCACAGGGGCCTGGCTTTGGTGGTGGCGGTTCAAATTCTGGTTATCAAGGACAGGGCAATCGGGGTGGTTATAACCAACAATCTGGTAAGGGTAACCAACAGCATCAGTCAGGATATCAGAGTAATTCAAAGTAGCTCAACAGTGGCCAGTATTATGTCTTCACCACAAGTCTGTGCAAGCGAGATCAGAAGGTTCATAAGCGCGCGGTCAATGCAATTGAGCCGGCAGTACCTCAATACTTGCGGTGGTCAGAATGTCCAATCACATGGAGTCAAGAAGATCACCCACCCCGGGTTGAGAATCCGGGTCAGCTGGCACTAGTGGTAGCCCCTCAGGTCGGGGGTTATAAATTCACTAAAGTACTCATGGATGGTGGCAGCAGTATCAACATCCTGTATTATGACACCTTTCGCCGGATGAACTTAACTGACAAGGACCTTAAGCCGTCTTCTACGGTTTTTCATGGCGTGATGCCTGGTAAGTCGGCTTATCCCGTTGGAAAGATTGCCCTGGAAGTGGCCTTTGGTGATGACTATGACTACAGAATAGAGACGTTATGGTTTGAAGTGGTCAAAATCAAGAGCCCTTATCATGCCTTGTTTGGACGGCCGGCTTATGCCAGGTTTATGGCTCGACCTTGTTACGTTTATTTGCAGCTTAAGATGCCAGGACGTAAGGACACTATTATGGTCCATGGTGATCGAAAGATTGCTTTGGAATGTGAGGAAGGAGATGCTGCCTATGCTGAGTCCGCCTGTGCCAAGGAGGAGCTTAAATTCTATAAGGATAATGTTGACCCGACTGATATGACCCCTTTGAAGAAGCCCAACACTGAGCAAGACCCTTTGTTAAAATTTAAGTCAGCTGATGACACCAAGCAGGTTGACTTTGTCCCTGGCAACTCATCTCAGCAGTTCACAGTAGGGGCTAATATGGATCCTAAATAGGAAAGCGCGCTCATCGAATTCATCCGTGAGAATTGGGACATCTTTGCATGGAAACCTTCTGACATGCCGGGTGTATCGAGAGAATTCACTGAGCACACCCTTAATGTGGATCCTAAGTTTAAGCCAGTCAAGCAATTCCTTTGTCTTTTCAATGAAGAGCGACGTAAGGCCATTGGAGAGGAGGTAGCCCTGCTCTTGGCAGCTGGGTTTATTTTGGAAGTCTTTCACCCTGAGTGGTTGGCTAACCCTGTGCTTGTACTAAAAAAGAATGGCATATGGCGTATGTGTGTTGACTACACAGATCTTAACAAAGCTTGTCCAGCTGATCCGTTTGCTCTCCCTCGTATCGACCAGATTATTGACGCCACGACGGGTTGTGAGAGCTTATGCTTCCTGGATGCTTATTCTGGTTATCATCAGATCAAGATGGCAGTTAAGGACCAAGAGAAGATGTCTTTTATCACCCCTTTTGGAGCCTTCTGCTATGTTTCTATGCCTTTTGGTCTTAAGAGTGCTCAGGTGACTTATCAACGCTGTGTTCAGAATTGTTTTCACAGTCAGATTGGGCGTAATGTGCATGCTTATGTGGATGATATTGTGGTCAAATCCAGAAAGAAGGAGACTCTCCTGGATGATTTGAAGGAGACCTTTGACAATCTCTGGGTCTATAAAATGATGCTTAACCCGGCCAAGTGTGCCTGCAGGTAAACTATTGGGTTTTCTGATCTCAGAGAGGGGCATTGAGGCTAACCCGGAGAAGATTAAGGCCATCACTTCACTGGCTAGGCCGGCGTGTGTCAATGACGTCCGGCGCTTGGTGGGTCATATCGTGGCTCTGAGCCGGTTTATAAGCCGCCTGGGAGAGAAGGCAATTCCTTTATACCATATGATCAAAAAGACAAACCACTTTGTTTGGAGTGATGCTGCTGATAAGGCATTTGAGGCACTCAAAAAACAGTTAGCTGAGCCGCCCGTCCTTGCGGCTCCTATTGAGAAAGAGCCTTTGCTCCTGTATGTGGCGGCTAATAGTAAGGCTGTCAGTGTGGCAGTTGTTGTGGAACGCAAGGCGGCGGGTAAGGAATACCCGGTTCAGTGGCCGGCTTATTATGTCAGTGAGGTGTTGATTGAGTCCAAGCAACGATACCCACATTGTCAGAAACTGGTGTATGGGGTGTTCATGGCGAGTCACAAACTGAAGCATTATTTTCTTGGTCATCCTATTACTGTGGTCAGCTCTACTCCCTTAGGAGACATTATTCAAAACAGGGAGGCCACATGTCGAGTCGCTAAGTGGGCAATAGAACTTGGACCTCATGGTTTGAAATATGTGCCAAGAACAGCCATCAAATCTCAGGCTCTGGTGGATTTCATCAATGACTGGACAGAGTTGCAGACACCTGAGGAGAAGCCTGATAACACATATTGGACAATTCACTTTGATGGGTCCAGGCAGTTGGAAGGCTCGGGGGCTGGAGTTATTTTGACTTCCCTACGAGGTGACAAATTTTGTTATGTTTTAAGGCTAATGTTTCCTTGTACTAACAATGCAGCTGAATATGAGGCTTTACTCCACGGCCTTCGTATGGCCAAGGAGATGAATTTAAGCTGGGTCAGGTGTCTAGGCGACTCAGATCTGGTGGCTCAGCAAGTTTCAGGAACATGGGATTCTAAAGACCCGCTCATGGCGGCTTATCGCCGGGCGGTTGACAATATTGCTGGTCATTTCAAGGGTTATCAGGTGGATCACCCTGATAGAAGGAAGAACGAGGCGGTGATGCCTTAAGCCGGCTTGGATCTCAACGTAAGCCAGTGCCTCCTAATGTGTTTCTTGACGTGTTGCATAATCCTTCGGTCAAGTTACCATCTAAAGAAGACCTTGCTGTCCCTGACCCGGAGGCGCAGTTGGTGGCGGCTCTCCATGCTATTCCTGATTGGACACTCCCCTACTTGGCCTATATGACCCAGGGCGAGTTACCTGAGGCTAAAACTTTGGCAAGGCAAATAATCAGGAGGTCTAAGTCTATGACTATTGTCAACGGCGAGTTACACCGATGTAGTGTGACAGGCGTGTTTCAACATTGTGTTTCTCCTAAAGAGGGCCGTGAGATCTTACGAGAAATTCATGAAGGTGATTGTGGTCATCATGCCAGTTCTAAGTCTTTAGTGGCTAAAGCTTTTCGTCACGGGTTTTACTGGTTGGCGGCTCATGCTGATGCAAAGGATATTGTTAGCAAGTGCGATGGGTGTCAAAAATTTGCAAGACAGGCTCATGTGCCAGCTCAAGAATTGCGTATGATTTCAATAACTTGGCTATTTGTAGTCTGGGGGCTCGATATGGTTGGACCATTCAAGAAGTCTAAGGATAAAAAGACCCACCTTTTGGTGGCGGTTGACAAGTTTACCAAGTGGGTTGAGGCGGAGCCAGTTAGCAATTGTGAGGCAACCACAGCTGTTCAGTTTGTTAAAAAACTGATTTTCGGCTTTGGATACCCTCATAGTATCATTACTGATAATGGCACTAATCTATCTAAGGGTGCTATGAAGGAGTTCTGTCAAAGAGAGCATATTCGTCTTGACGTTTCTTCAGTGGCTCATCCACAGTCTAATGGCCAGGCAGAGCGAGCTAATCAAGAAATTTTGAGAGGCATCAAACCCCGCCTCATGGTTCCTTTGAAGCGAACGCCGGGTTGTTGGGTTGAGGAGTTACCTTTAGTGCTTTGGAGTATCAATACCACCCCCAACAGATCAACAGGCTATACGCCTTTCTTTATGGTTTATGGTGCAGAGGTGGTTCTCCCAAGTGACATCCGTCATGACTCGCCTAGAGTGGCGGCTTATGTTGAAGATGATAATGAGATGGCACGACAAAACTCACTTGATGCTTTGGATGAAGAGCGTGACCTTGCAGCGGCTCGTTCGGCGATATATCAGCAAGATCTACATCGCTATCATAGCCGTAGAGTTCGAAGCCGGACCTTTCAAGAGGGCGACTTAGTGCTCCGTTTGATTCAAGATCACACAGTGATGCATAAGCTTCTCCTCCTTGGGAAGGGCCTTTTGTGATAAGCAAAAATCTCAATAACGGGTCTTACTACCTCATTGATATACGAGAACACAAAGATTCACGCAAGTCGGAAGAGGAGACCTGCCGGCCATGGAATATTGCTCATCTTCGGCCTTACTATACTTGAGCCACCGGCTCTTATCCTTTGTACATACATTTGTCAATGTATATATCTTTTATGATCAATATAATAAAGCCGGCATCCCTGAAATTCAGGGCCTATGTCGTTTCATTTCTGTGCATCTGAGTCTTTGTTATTTGATCATAAGGTCACTTGGGGGCTTCCAACCCATCGGGTTTAGCTTTCATACCCTCTTGACTGGCCTAAGTTGCCACATTATGAGTTACACCTGCCTGTTTGCAACTTGCTACTCCGCTAGGTGACCCGCCGAACTCTTAACAGTTAATCTTTTTTAAGACCCTGAACTTGTTAAGGTTAAAACGACGGCTTGTGTCACGTGAGGGTCGGCTTACAGTGAGCTAGGATAAACTCAACGGCTATGCGGCCTTGAAAGCAAAAGGCCTGTGAGCCAACTTGTTCGGTCGAGTCTTGAAAGCCGGCCTAACAAAAAATTGGGATTTTTTGTATCTCTCTTTTGGATTTTCTGGATGTTTTTTATCTTAAGTTTTGTTTTTTTGCAAATTTTGACTACCCGGGTCGTGAGGCTCTGGGTTATGATTCTCATGTTTGAGTATTTCGGGTTGTCACCCGCCCTGACTTTTGACTTTAAGTCGCCAGTATGTTTTGGCTTGAATAGCCGTGATTATGGTTCAGTAGTCATATAAGGCTACCTATCTTTGGGTTGTCACCCAACCTAGCTTTTGAATTTAAGTCGCCAGCACATATGTTGCATGTTCTTCTGAAGGATATGCAAGATTGTCGGCAAAAACAAGAGTCATGGTCTGGCTCATATATATGAAGCATGCAATCAACTTCAACTACCGGATCAAGAGTTGCGATAAAACATGCACGAAGGCATGACAGGGCGGATCACTGTTTTAAGCTATCCTAATACAAGGCTTCCATGAGCCCAAAAGTGTTGGAACCAAGTGTTTTTTGGAGTTGCACACCTATAACCCGGCCTAAGAGCCGCTTGGTTCATCATTGCTATGATCAATTTTCTTCTTGATGCCTTGACGACTCCGGGTCATCCCACGCCGGCTCTTCTTCGTCGACCATCTGGAGGTCAGCCGATGTCCAGTCGATGCCGGTTAAGGCCTCGAATGTGGCTTCATCATTAATAATAACGGAAGGGTCAAGGTCAGGGGCGAAGATGTGCATACGCCTAGGAGGAACAAGATCCATCACTTCATGCGTTGGCGGCTTAATCTTGTTGTTGTTTTCATCATAAGCCGGCGTGTAATGGTTCAAGTTCAACTCTTCTATAAGCTTGCAAGCTACGGGCCGCATCTCTCTGACACATTTGTTGAAGTCTTGTTCTTCAAATATTGACCCATCATCCTTGAACTCTGGGCATCCGGTGGCTATCTCCTCCAGGTCAAGCTCTGATTGCCACGCTTTTGCCCAGCCTAGAGCAACAATGGCTCCAGCTCGGGCGGCTGCTAATTTAATCTCTTTAATTTGAGCCGGCGCAGTTGACAATTGCTCTAAGACCGTCTTGATGAGAGTTGGAGGTTTCTTTCCACCTGATAAAGCTGCAAGGGCTGCGTTGCATCCCAGCATATAACTGTTCGGCCAATGAATACACCGCCTTCAGTTTGAGCAACATGTTCTGGCCAAGATTGGCGCTTCTGGGGCCTGTTTAAAAGTCGCCAGGCGGGTTAAATATTATCTATTATGAATCGCCAGGCGGGTCAAAGAAGTATTAAAACAAAGGATGAAGTGCAAATGTTTAACTTACCGAAGATGGCGGTTGTCATGTGGATTATGTGTTGCTTTAAGCCGGCAAGCTCGTCAGTCACCGGCTTAAGTTGATTTTCAGCCTCTTTGGCTCTCTTCAGTAGTGCAGCCTTGTCAGACTCCCAGGCGGTTCTTTCAGCATCAAAACCCGCCTTGATTTTTTTAATTTCTTCCAGTGAAGATTTCAGCTTTAACTCAGCCTTGGAAGTTTGAGCTTGTTGCAGCTCAATATTCTTCTTTAAATTGCCAAGATGCGATTCCTTCATGTTCAGCTCCTCCTGAAATATAGTATTGAAGCAATAATTACCACACAAGGAGCAAGTGATATAAGTACTTTAAGTCCCAAGCACATTGCAAAACAATATACTTGGCACTTGGGGGCTAATGTAGGTCATTTCAAATTCTATTATGACCCGGTTCACTTTGGTAAGTTAAGCCAGCCCTTGGGGGCTACATATTTGGTTTTCAGTGACTATAGGTCCCGGCTCACTTTGGTAAGTTAAGCTGGCCCTTGGGGGCTACATATTCGATTTTCAGTGACTATAAGTCCCGGCTCACTTTGGTAAGTTAAGCCGACCCTTGGGGGCTACATATTCGATTTTCAGTGACTATAAGTCCCGGCTCACTTTGGTAAGTTAAGCCGGCCCTTGGGGGCTACATATTTGGTTTTCAGTGATTATAAGTCCCGGTTCACTTTGGAAAGTTAAGCTGGCCCTTGGGGGCTACACTTTGGAAGGTTTTACAAGTCTAAAGTATACTCAATACTTTTCCTATACTCTATACTTGGGGGCTCCTATGGATATAAGTATATCAGCAAGGCTAAAGAGGAAAGGGATGGTTTCATACCTCATATTTCTGCTTCATAAGTTGAACTAGCCCAGCTTCCATGTCTTGACTTGTGTTGAGGCGACTCAAATAGCCCGCATACACGTCGCCTGCACTGAAGGCGGAGTAGATCTCCAGGTCCAGCTTGGCCTTGCCTTTTTCCAAGGAAGGAGATTCTTCCTTGGTACTATGTTTGGCTAGCACAGTGGAGGCCCCTGGTGTTGTATAAGCCGTCCCGGTGATAGTCACATCATCAGAGTTCTTCTCAAGGGGGATCTCTTCAGCTGGCTTCGGAGGAGTTAGCGACTTAGGGCTCGGCGGGTCATGGCTGGCCGCTGGGTTAAGCTCAGTATCCATTTGATCAAGGATGGTAGCATCAATTGACGGTGGCAGGTCATTGACAGGCTCTTTAGGGTCTTGAATGACGGCCTCAGAAATTTCTGCCGTCTGCTTCTCTGGTTCAACAGCTTTGGGATCTTTTGAAGACCCGCCCAACTTTTGTTTCTTGCCCGCTTTAGCAACACCTCTGCAACAAAGATACAAAGTCTATGAGTATATCATTACAAGTCATTTATAAACAAATGAAGATACTTACCCCTGAGCGACCTTGAAAGTGGGCATTTGAGTTCCAGTAGATTCGCCGGATGACGGAGGCGTCCCCTGATAATTTGAGTTGGAAGGATTAAGAGGTTGACGTGTGAGGCCGGCTAATGGATAGAGAAAGTCCGGGTCATGTGGCACCTCATTTCGACGCTTGCGAGGAGTAGGCGTATTAGGTAAGCCGGCGATGAGATCTTGAGAGCCGCCGCTCTGGGTCGGGCGTCTTGACTCGTGGTGTTGTTTCTTCAAAAGAAAGTTGGGATCCAAGTGAGCAATAGGATGAGAAAATTTCACCTTCCGGACGACCCGCCGAATTTTCTTTCTTGGTAAGGATTCTGAGCCGGAGGAAATTATAGTTACCTCTGCAGCATCGGCATGACTGGTCTCTGCCTCTTCCTGAGAGGGATCAGCGTCAATAAGTTGCATAAAGAAAAGACCAAGGGAGTCAAGTTCTACCTCTGATTCATCATCAAGTTTGAGCAGCTCTTCAGCTGATGGCTTCTTGCGACGAGCCGACGCGCGAATCTTTCCTTTAGCCTTTTTAATTGGCATGGCTGCTTGTAATTTCTTCTTCCAGAAAGAAGAGTCGGCCTGTGTATAGGTGCATATGTGCAATAAGTTAAGGATATAAAGTACAAAAATAGATATATGAAGAGAAAGGTTCATCCAAGATACTTACAGCTGGAGCCGGGTTAAGTGTGCAGAAGGGGTTTAATCCCACTTTACGGAAATTCTCCAGAGGCTCTCCAAGCAATGTTTTAACCATGTCAGTGGTTTCCTTATCAGTCAAGAATGTCTGGTTATAGCGCTGAGGATCTTTCTGATCACCTGTGTATTTACACATTAAGCTGCTACGCCGGCTCAATGGTAAAATTCTCCAAGAGACCCAACAGTGAACCAGATCAACTCTGGATAAGCCATTGGCTACTAGAGCCCTTATCTTTGAAAATGTAGAGGAATATTTAGCCCGCTCTGCAGCAGTGATACAATCCGGAAGCTCGTGGCTTGGGCTGAGACGGAAAGGACGGAAACCCGGCAGGGGACTTTCATCATCTGGAGAGGTATCTTGGCAGTAAAACCAAGTATAGTTCCAGTCTTTGGGGTGACTAGGCAGTGTAGCTGTAGGAAAAATGACGTCTCTTCGCCTTTGAATGGAAATCCCACCAAGTTCGAGACTAGGCCAATCTGTCATCTCGGTTTGGCGGTTGAGATAAAAGTATTCTCTGAATAGGTCAACCTCAGGCTCTTGTTGAAGGTACACCTCACAGAAAACTTGAAAGTTGCATATGTTGGAGATGGAATTGGGGCCAATGTCTTGAGGATGAAGGTTATAAAAATGCAGAACATCCCGGAAGAACTTTGACCCGAGCGGTGAAAAGCCATGGAGGAGATGATCTAAAAAGACAATAACTTCGCCTTCTCGGGGTTGAGGAGTAGTTTCAGAGCCGGGAACTCGCCAGTGAATAACTTCTTTGGATGGCAAAACTCCCATGTCTACATATTCACCTAATGAGAGTTCGGAGACTCTGCTAGCAGCCCAGTCGCAAGAAGTGGGAGCCCTAGTCATTGTTGGTGGGTTAAAAGCTATGGCCTAGAGGTAAAAGCATGACGGATTAATATTATGGTGATGAGCCGTTTAAAGGTGCAGCGGATAATTTGGTAGCTGCAAGCTGATTATGGATACAAGCTAAATCATTATGAAGCATGGAGAAATCTCAACCACCCTTATGAGAAGGTAAGGTAACTCTCAAGGTGACTAATATATGGCGAGTTACAGTTTCATGGTTGAGCCGGCCAGGTTCTGGCGGGTTACAAAGTTGTTATTTAAGCCGCCCGAAATAAAGAACGGTGGGTCAGTTGTCTATGAAATCAAGGTTGTTGAAATTTTGCTAAGTGTTGGATAAACAAGTTTCACAGGATGCGGCTATATTTACGGATCTGAGGCAGTTCGAAAAGAAGAACTATTTCTAAACCTAAGATACAACAGAGAAGAACTAGCGAGCTATATATTGATGCAAAAAGTAAGAAAGATTCATCTAAGATGTAAGATAGAGATTGGAAACAATGGCCGCTCTAGCTGTACATACTTTTTGGATTGAATTACGTTTTCTATGCGAGAGAAGGATGAACTTGGATGAACTACGATGAGCTATGACGAACTCCGTGAGCTAGGGTATCTTAATGTGGATCTGAACGAAGGAAAAAGGATTACCTGAGGATTTGAGGGAAGAGCGGAAGGGCGCCGCAGTTCTCTGGTCCGAACAGGGTGATGCAGCAGCCTCGACGGAGCGGTTGATGTAGTTGCACGGTGGTAGTGGAGCTCCAGTGGCGAGGGCGGCGCAAGGAAGAAGAAGAAGAGAGGGAGACGGGGGTAAAAGTGAAAAAGGAAATAGTAAAATGGCATGCACGGAAATCGAGGAGGCGACATGATTATCTCAACAGTGGAGGCGCCTCGATTCTCGGACGACTAGTTAATGCAAAAAGATCCGTTGTGATGTCATGGATTTTTCCTGGATTTATTTCACATGATGTCATGGCGGGTTACAGCGATTCGTTCAAGGTTAAGCATTGGAAAGGCAGACTCGCTAACCGAAGCAATGAAGATTGACATGAACAAGTTCAAATCAATCTGGGGCCTAATGTTAGGGATGTAACCCCGAGGTGTGACATGCCCAGGAGGGGCTGGGTTACACCGTTGGCGACTCTACACGAGAAAGCCCAAGTAGGTCCAAGAAGATGAAACATGAAGACTGATGGCGGCTTACAAGGTGGGCCTGCTGAGGGCCCAAGACCTGGCGGTAGAATCATGACCCGGAAGGTGTGAGCCGCCACGATGGTGACTTGCCTAGCAAGGCAGGATGACTTAGAAACTGAGTTGGTCATGTTGTGTGATCTGACTTGGACTCTTGTAAGCCCGGGGCCTCGACCTGTGTATATAAAGGCGAGACCCAATGGCGGGTTAACTCAGGTAACAACCAATCGATAGCTAGGTCAAGCGATTCCGCTCCCTTGTAATCGATACTCAATCAATACAACTCGAAGCAGGACGTAGGCTTTTACCTCATTGTGAGGGGCTGAACCTGGGTAAACCTTGTGTCTTTCGTCCTGTTCAACCCCTTTAAGTCAACCTATGTTGCGATGGCTCCACACCTAAGTCCTTTCACAAGGGCATCTAACAAAACCACGACACCTAAGTTAAAAACTGCTCCGAGTGGCGAGCATCCCTCTCAGTCGGGGGCTTAGCTGCGAACCAGTCTTCGCCTAAGTTAAAACTACTCCGAGTGACGAGCCTCCCTCCCACTCGGGGGCTTAGCTATGAACCAGTCTTCGCCTAAGTTAAAACTACTCCGAGGGACGAGCATCCCTCTCACTCGGGGGCTTAGCTACGAACCAGTCTTCGCCTAAGTCGAAAACTACTCCGAGTGGCGAGCATCCCTCTCACTCGGGGGGCTTAGCTGCGAACCAGTCTTCGCCTAAGTTGAAAACTACTCCGAGTGGCGAGCATCCCTCTCACTCGGGGGCTTAGCTATGAACCAGTCTTTGCCTAAGTTGAAAACTGCTCCGAGTGGCGAGCATCCCTCTCACTCGGGGGCTTAGCTGCGAACCAGTCTTCGCCTAAGTTAAAAACTGCTCCGAGTGGCGAGCATCCCTCTCACTCGGGGGCTTAGCTGCGAACTAGTCTTCACCTAAGTTAAAACTCCTCCGAGTGATGAGCATCCCTCTCACTCGGGGGCTTAGCTACGAACCAGTCTTCGCCTAAGTTAAAAACTGCTCCGAGTGGCGAGCATCCCTCCCACTCGGGGGCTTAGCTGCGAACCAGTCTTCGCCTAAGTTAAAACTACTCCGAGTAACGAGCATCCCTCTCACTCGGGGGCTTAGCTGCGAACCAGTCCTCGCCTAAGTTAATACTACTCCGAGTGACGAGCATCCCTCTTACTCAGGGGCTTAGCTATGAGCTAGTCTTCACCTAAGTTAAAAATCTACTCCGAGTGACGAGCATCCCTCTCACTCGAAGGCTTAGTTGCGAGCCAGTCTTCACCTAAGTTATGAAATAGACTTGACCATGCAAGAAACTGGAAAGAAACATTCTTATAAGTCCAAAATTCTAAGCGCAGATAAAAGTACTCGGGTTGAAAGCCCGAAGGAGTTTTAACGGGTACAAAATCACTCGGCATACCGAGGCAAATAAGTTCTAACTGAATGGTACTCGGGTCATAAGTTTTCCCTCATGTACCGGTGGGACTCGCGGGCTCGACGAAGGTGTCCAAGTCTATGCCGTCCACAATCCGAGTGGCTGCCTCAATGAAAGTCTCCATGAGTCTTCAAACTTGAGCTTTTTTGTGTTCGCCACCTGGAGAGCCTGCAACTTTTCTTCCTTGGCGTCTTTGCAATGGACGTGGATGAGTGAAAGTGCCACATCAGCCCCGCAGTGAGCAGCAGACTTCTTCCATGCCTGCACCCGGCCAGGGATCTCATTGAGTCGAGTCATCATTGATTCAAGATCACTCTGGAGTGTATCCTCCGGCCATAACTCTTTGTCTATCTTCGCCAGCGCAGCCCTCAGACGAGTGATGTATCCCAGGACATCATTGAGACGAGCTTCAAGTCGCAGCATGTTCAGAGCCACCGCGTCCTTGACGAGTTTCTTGGTGGGGTCCAGATCCGTCTCGATCCGGTCGGTCTCCAACTCGAAATTCTGACAGAATTCTGCATGAGGAGGAAGGAAAAAATTAGTTATGCCATCGCTTTCGAGATTCACAGAAATTCACTCGAGCAAAGAGAGGTACCTTCAAGCATGCCGTACATCTTCTTCGCAAAGCCTCCCAAATACTTCTCCAGCGCGTCCCTCCTCTGGGTGAGCTGGTCCACCTTGTCGTTCAGGGCTGTCTTCTCCAATTCAAAGGCACTCGCCTGATCTTCAATCTTCTTGGCCCACTCGGCTTGCTCTTTCTTAAGCTCGGCGGCCTCCTTCTTTGCCTCCTCAACAGTAGCCTTCAGAGATGCGTTCTCCTCCTCCAACTTGCCAACTGAGGCTAGCTTTGCCTTAGCGGACTCGGCCTTCTCCCTATCCACCTTCTGCGCCCCCGCGAGTGCATTATCCTTATCTTCCAGAGCCTGCTTCATGGTGTCTAAAGAAACAACATTCCTGAGTCGCGCTTGAAGCTGACGATTCTCATTACGCACATCTGTTCGAGTGAAACTACTCGGCTCAAAGGACGGAAAGGAAGGACGACGGTATACACAATCGACAAGAATTACCTCCCATGGTCTTCGCCTCCGTCTAAGCACGAGCCAAGTTCCTTTTCTCCAGTTCCAGATCCAGTTGGAGCTGGATCTTCTCCTTCTCCAGGGCAGCATACTGGGTCATGAGCTCACAGGTTTTTTGAGATCAACAAAGAAACAATTCAATCAGCAACGAGAAAAGATTCTCAAATATTTCTCTACTTCCGAGTGGAGAAGAGCAAATCCAGCTGATACCAAAAAATTCTCAGACCCCTGTCGAATCAAACATTCGACGGTGGTCTCGGGGACTACACCCAGTGGGTGCACTCAGTGTGCCCCCACTAGATCAATTCCCACTCAGCACGGCCTGACCGGTCCAAGTGAAGAGCTACAAACAAACATTCTCTAAGACCCCCGCTGAATCAAACACTCGACGACGGTCTCGGGGAGTACACCCAGTGGGTGCACTTGGCGTGCCCCCACTAAATCAATTTCCACTTGGCTCGGCCTAACCAGTCCGAGTGAAGAATTACGATCAAAGGTGTGTTGGCATCATAAGTCAAAAACACCCAGTGGGTGTACAGAGTTAAGATGGACAGGAAATAACCCAATCAGAAATCAACTTACAATCGCACTTACTCAGACATTCGCCTGAAGAGTTGTACTGGCATCATAAGCTAGCTTGCTGGCTTCATACGCCTCCTTCAGATGCTGCATCATCAGATTGGCTTGAATCATTGCCTCTTTGCTGGCCCCAGTTTGGTCTTCCGGAACATGATGCAGAGTGAATACATGAGGTGGAGGAGTTGGTGACGCAGCCGGAGGAATCAGCACTTGAGATTAACCAGCCGGCCCCGAAGATGGAGGAGTCGGTACCAAAGGTAAAGCAGTCGGCAGAGGGACAGCAGGGTCAGCACCAGCTCGAGATGAACCACCTGGTTCCTGAGACACAGCTGCAGGCGGCGCACAGGGCGTTTGGCTCGACGGCACTCTCCGGGTGAAGCTGCGGGGGATGGTCGAGGTCGTACCCTCACCTCCTGCTTCCTTCCGAGGCTCGTCTTCGTCATCGTCAGCAATGTGGATGATGTCTGTTGGCTCTGCAGTCACTCGACAACAACAAATTAGATCGATCGTTGAATCAACCAGTGGGACAGAACAGAGTGAAAATCGGTCAAACCTTGCCGGGAAGTGGCCGTGTCCGCAGTATCCATCTCCGCATGATCCCTATCAATCTACATGGGCAACGTTGCAGAAGTAGCAGCTCTGTCACACAATCCTCACTCGGTCAGCAAAAGTATGAAGATCTGCAACAGTAAGAAAGAAAGAAATAACACTCACGTCGAAGCGATAGGCATGGTGACCTTTATTCTGGGCAGAGCCTTCCGAGGTTTCGGTGGGGCAACCTTAAGCTGCTTTGCAGCCTTCTTAGTTGGATCTGGCGTCGCTGTCCGAGTGCGCTTCGGGTTCCTGACAGTCGAAGCCACAGCGTTGCCCTGGCCGGCAGTCGGATCCTGGTTCATCTTGGTTCGATGTTCAGTGCGTGCTCCAGCCGACGGAGAAGACTCGGCTTCCTCACCTTCTTCCGAGTACTCACTACCGCTCGCACCATCTTCAGAGTAACTGCCCTCAGCACTCCCACCTTCGCTCTTAGCACCTTCAACGAGTTGTTCTCTGTTCGGCACGGGCGAAAGCATCTTCGTGAATTCCTGCGAGGTACAAAAATCAAAGTCAGTCGGTCTATCAATCCAGTCGGATGTTGGAAACAAAAGGGAAAACACTCGACAAAATACGTCTCACATCCCCTGGTGGGTGCTCGGCGTGGAAGGGCAAGACCCGCCTGGATCCACGAGGGTTGTCGCGAGCCCCGGTGATGCTGCTAAGCCATTGCTTCACGGTCTCATCCTTGACCTCCTCTGGATGAGTTCGAGTTGAATCGTCTGGGCCTGTATACTGCCACATGGGATGGTTTCGTGCCTGTAGGGGTTGAATATGTCGACTGAGGAACACCTCTAACAGATCCAGGCCCGTCACTCCACCTCGGATCAGCTCGACTACAGCTTCTACTAAGACTCCCACTTCAGCTTTCTCTTCCTTGGCCACAGTTAGCGAGCGGGGGGCGTTAATCCTGTCCGACGTGAAAGGGGGAAGGCCAGTCGATGAACCAAAGGATGGAACGTCATTGCAGTAAAACCAGGTTGACTGCCAACCTCTAAAGGATTCGGGAAAGGTCATTGCAAGAAATGCGCTCCTACCCCTCATCTGGATACCTAGACCTCCACATAACTGGGTCACGTGGGTCCTCTCGCCACTCGGATCTGCTTTCTTGATCGACTGAGAACGACACATGAAGATGTGCTTGAACAACCCCCAGTGGGGATGGCAACCCAGGAAATTTTCGCACATGGAAACAAAGGCAGCAAGATATGATATGGCATTCGGGGGAAGATGATGAAGTTGAGCGCCGAAGAAATTTAGAAACCCTAAAAAAACGGATGCGGGGGCAAGGAGAAACCTCTCTCCAAGTCGGTGAGGAGGACTCGCTCCCCGGGGCGCGGCGTAGGCTCGACCTCCCTTTCCTGCGGCAACCTCCAAGACCCTGGGATCAGCAGGCCATCGGCGGTGAGCCCGTTGAGGTCCTCTGCCGTGGCCGTCGACGGCAACCAATTGCCCTGGATCTAACCCGGCAGCACCGCGGCCTAAGAGCTCGACGCCTTCTTCCCCTTGGCTGCCTTCTTGGCGTGCTCCAGCTTCGCTGTCTTGTCCTTCACCATCTCCGTGGTGGTCGTCGGAGTCGAGCAGAGCTGCGCGGCGCGGAGACAGAAGAGGTGGAGAGACGAGCGAAAGTGGGGAAAATAGGAGAAGCACTGTTACACCCGTCGGCCTCGCCGCCTCTTATAATAATGCACCTGAGTCACTGGCCCCTGGGCCGCGAGATCCCAGCGCATCCCACGAACGGAGACTGTGTAGTACGTGGCGATAAAGGGGGAGCAAAAATCGAGGAGTCTCGCCCCACTTGCCCCACTTACCGCGCCGTTGCCGATTCGCACACTTCTCCAAAATTTCGAATCCCGCGAAATCCGGGACTTGACAGAACAATCGATCGCGCCGAAGGCTTCCTTGTTCATTCGAGCCCGACCCGATGTTCGGAATCACTCGGTCACACAACGAGCCGGAATCGATCGAGGCGATTGACAAGGAATGAAGGCAGTGCCGATATCTGCAGAGCTCAAAAGTGCCTCCCAGGCACTGAGTCCAATCAGATTCCGCTCCAATTCTTTTTCACTCAGACCCTGATCCATTCGGGGGCTAATGACGAGGACAGGTATATAGAGTAGGGTCCTAGGCCTGACCTACATACCCTAACCAAAGACACCACATGCAAGAATACAAGGCCGACAATGCTAAGAAGGAGCCACCGATTGGAATGCCTGCAGCCTACAAGTCACTCGAACATAAGATTCACTCGACAGCCTCTCCATCACTCGACCGTCTCTATCCACTCGGAGTACCAAGCGTCACTCAGCGGCAGAAGACCAAGGATCACCCTGAGATAGCAACAGTCAGAGGATCAGTTCGCCACCATAAAGAACATCAAATGCTGGCGTTACCTGTAAGGCCCGCGTCCTTTAACCTATCCATTGAACCCTTGAGTAACGGGGCATTCATGAGGGGCCAGCGAATTCTATATAAGCCGCCCCTCCACCCCCGCACAAGGGTTCGCACCTCTTGTAACACAACACTCCAGATAACAAGCTCCCGCAGCACCGAGACGTAGGGTCTTTACCTCTTCCGAGAGGGGCCTGAACTCGTAAATCTGAGTGTACAACCACACCGTAGCTAGGCTCTGCCCTCCTATACGTACACCTATACTCTACTGTCAGATCTGTTCCCACGACATTCACCGAGTCAGGTGGGAAGCTTTCGCGGGAACCTGCGCGATTGCGCGGGAACCGGCTCACTCACTTGGAGCCACTGTTTGGCCAAAAGAACTCCCCCATGTGCTGCTCAAGCTTGCGTTGTAAGCCGTTTGCTGCAGTAGGGTGACAAGACGTGCGAGAGGAGGACGAAAGGACACGTACACATACGGTTAATAAAAAAAATGTTTGCGATTTAATTACCTACTACCCCCGTTCTGGTTTATAAGTCGTCTATGTATTTTTGTGCCAAATTTTGACTAGAGATTTAACTAATAAAATACGAATGCATGTCGCCAAAGATTATATCGTTGGATTTGTATTTGAACATAGTTTCCAATTATATAATTTTTATAACATGCATTAACATTTTGTTGGTTAAATTTAAGGTCAAAATATGGCACGAAATATAAAGGGGACTAATAGACCAAGACGGAGGTAGTAGCACACGGCCGCTCTCTACGCAGCGTCGCAACTGCCGGCCGGCTTGTAGACGACCATTCCCTGTGTGTTCAACTACTCTATGCATGTGGTAGCTCGCAATTGAGGCGGCCGCGGCGCGCTCTGCTCGTGTCCCGCCGCGTGCGCTCTACTCTCGCGTCCCTCCGGGCGCTCTACCCTCGCCCCTCCACGCGTGCTGCCAGTGTTTGGGGCCGGCGCATGATCATGTACGTTCGTGCTGCCATTATGCATGCGGTTGCGCCGGGCGCGGCGCCGCGATGCAGTTACCCGCTGCAAAAAATGCCATGCGGACGCGCGGAGAATCCAGGTTGCCCAGCCCACATTTATTCCTACGGCCATTTACCTTCATCTCTCGCGCCACACGACACAATAAGCACTCCCACGACGACACATATAGAGAGGACATCTAGCGGTTCCAATAGCGCTCCCCATGGCTCCAATAGCGCTCCCAGCGGCCGATGACGACAACGGGGGGCAGTTCACCACGCATCACATAGTGGACACCCACGTGAGGGGGAAGGCCCTCTCGGTGGTGTACATGAACGAGCCGGTATCGGTGGAGAGCTCCATCCAAACTATGGAGCAGTTGCTTGCTGAGGAAAAGTACCAAGTGGTCGGCTTCGACCTCGAGTTCACCAGCGGTCGTGGCGGGCACGATCAGAAGGTTGTCGTCGCCCAGTTGTGCGTGCGACATGACGTCCTTGTCTACCACTACCACCTGGCCACAAGGCCTTGCGAGCGTTTCTCCAGGTTTATCAACAGCTCCGACTACAGTTTCCCTACGGTGGACACCACCAACGATCTAAAAGCGCTCAAGGTTTCAGGCTTGACCTGCAAGAATCTTGTCAACATCCATGACCACTACAAGGTCTGGGGCAGCGACACCAACAAACAGAACTCCCTGGTTGACCTCGCCTCGGCCATCATCGACCCCTACTACATGAAGATGAAGGATGAGTGCAAGAAGGACAAAAACACCTGGTACAGTGTCTCGCATCAGAGACTAGATGAAGAACACGTCAAGTACGCGGCTAAGGACGCGTACATAAGCTACGAGATGTACAGGCGGATTGTTGACATGAGGAAGTATCTTCTTCCTGCCCCAGACGAGGGATCGAGCCACAGAGCAGTGGCCGGAGTGTCACAAGAAGTAGATGACTAGACGATCATTTCTCCTAGTTTAGAATGCATGCAATTGTTTATTGAGGTGTGTGTGAATGATCTGTATAGCCACTTATGTAATTGGATGTTTATTTCAGTTATATATATATGTTATTCTTCTGTAGATAGAGCAAATCACACGGCTTATTAGTAGCAATCGTCTGTGTTATTATTGGTCTTCGCACACATTTCTGATTACGGACCTGTTTGCCGCGTATCACACACATCTTGTTCAGGCGAACTGTTTCTGTTGTCTTGGCTCATCGCAAACAGTTCATCCAAGTGAACTGTATGCCCTCTATCGCACACACCTTGATTTGGATGACCGTTTCTATTGTGTTGCCTAATCACACACAGTTCATCCTAGTGAACTGTATGCCGTATATTGCACACACCCTCATCTGGCTGCCCGTTTCTGTTGTTCTGTCTCATCGCAAACAGTTCTGCTGGATTAACCGTTTGCCACACATCGCACACACAACTCTAATCTGAACCGTGTTTGATGTCACCGCCATCGCAAAAGTTTTGTATCTTTTTTGACGGTTTTATTACATCACCGTTTGTGATTAATGCATCGCACACAGTTTCGTCGAAGGGTCTCTGATTGGACTGTTGCGTTTGGACCAACCTGCAGTAGTGCTAGCCTCCACTTGTACTAAGTAGAAATACTACTTGTGCATCCAAAATCTTTAAACCTAGTTTTGCCATATGAGTCCACCATACCTACCTATATGCGGTATTTCCATGCCGTTCTAAGCAAATTTGTATGTGCCATCTCTAAATTTTCAAAATGAATTTCCTTTTTGTGTGCTCGTACCGCTCATGAAGCGGCAGGGGGTGGCCAATATTTTCCATGCTAGATGTGTTATTCTCAAGATGAGTGTTTATTCACTTGTCATTGCATGAGAGTGCGGTGGTAATAGGGATGCCCAGTCCCGAAATGAAAAAGAAATTTACTTTATGTTGTCAAATAATAAATTCCTTGGAAAGTGTTGGTATGGAAGGCACCCATGGATACAACTAGCCATGGATTGTGAAAGAATGGTGGAAAAGGAATAAACTTTATTTTATGTTTGGGAACCGCCTATGATATATCTAGCATGGAAAGTGTTGGGAATTACTCGGTCCTTTTCGTTGACGGGAAAAGTATGCCTCTCAAAAAAAATTATCTCTCAATTTAAGCTTTGAGCTCTGGCACCTCTACAAATCCCTACTTCCCTATGAGAAGGGCTTATCTATTTACTTTATGCAATTTTTATTTTTATTTGAGTCTCCATCTTCTCTTATAAAGCACCAACTAGGGAGCACTATGATCATACTTGAGCATTGGATGTAGCTAATATGCGAGTGTGTTTCATGAATGGATCAATGATTGAACATGATGGGCTAGGGATAACTTTCTTTAGTGTTGATATTTTGAAAGACATGGTTGCTTGTTGATATGCTTGAGTATTGAAATCTTCATGTCAAAACTAGACTATTGCTTTGAAAAAAGTCCAAATGTCCATGCTACAAAAGAAAAGAATATGTGATGAACATGTTAGGCAGCATTCCACATCAAAAATTTTGTTTTTATCATTTACCTACTCGAGGACGAGTAGGAATTAAGCTTGGGGATGCTGATACGTCTCCAACATATCTATAATTTTTGCTTGTTCCATGCTGCTATATTATCATTCTTGGATGTTTTGCAATCATTTTATAGCAACTTTATATCATTTTGTGGGACTAACCTATTGGCATAGTGCCCAGTGCCAGTTGCTATTTTTTGCTTATTTTTTTACTTCGCAGAATATCAGTACCAAACGGAGTCCAAATGCAGCGAAACTTTTTGGAGATTTTTTCTAGACCAGAAGATACCCAGTGGGCCAAGAAAGTACCAGAGGGGAGGCCCGTGGTGGGCACAACCCACCAGGGTGCGCCCAGGGCGGTTGTGTCCCCACGGAGACCTACCGCACCGCCTCTTCGCCCTATAAATTCCCAAATATTCCAGAAACCCTAGGAGAGTCGACGAAACACAATTCCAGCCGCCGCAAGTTCCAGAACCACGAAATCCAATCTAGACACCATCACGAAGGGGTTCATCATCCTTATTGGTGCCTCTCCGATGATGCGTGAGTATTCCACCATAGACCTAAGGCAGTAGCGAGATGGCTTCCTCTCTCTCTCTCTCTCTCTTTTGATTCTCAATACAATGGTCTCTTGGAGATCTATTTGATGTAACTCTTTTTTGCGGTGTGTTTGTTGGGATCCGATGAACTTTAAGTTTATGATCAGATCTATATCCATGAATATTATTTGAGTCTTCTTCTGGTTTCTTATATGCATGATTATTTATAGTCTTGTATTTCTTATTCGAATCTTTGGTTTAGTTAGGCCAACTAGACTGATTTTTCTTGCCATGGGAAGAGGTGATTTGTGATGGGTTCGATCTTGCAGTGTTCTTTCCCAGTGACAGAAGGGGCAGCAAGACACGCATGTATCGTTGCTATTAAGCATAACAAGATGGGGGCTATTCCTACATGAATAGATCTCGTCTACATCATGTCATCGTTCTTATTGCACTACTCCATTTCTCCATGAACTTAATACACTAGATGCATGCTGGATAGCGGTTGATGTGTGGAGTAATAGTAGTAGATGCAGGCAGGAGTCGGTCTACTAATCTTGGACGTGATGCCTATATATTGATCATTGCCTTGGATATCGTCATAATTATTCAATCTTCTATGAATTGCCCAAAAGTAATTTGTTTACCCACCGTGTGCTATTTTCTCGAGAGAAGCCACTAGTGAAATCTACAGCCCCCGGGTCTATTCTTTATCATATTTGCTTTGAGATCTATTTTTATTTGCTTTTATTTTTGGATCTATTATTCCAAAAACCCAAAAATACCTTGTTGCACTTTTTTATTACTTACTTTATTTCGCGTTTTATCGAGAGTTATTTATCCAATCTATCACAAATATTTTCCCGTCAACTTGCCAATTTCTGGTGCCGTTACCTAGGAGGGATTGACAACCCCTCTTACGCGTTGGGTTGCAAGTATTTGTTCTTTGTGTGCAGGTACCGTTTACATAGTGTTGCTTGGTTCTCCTACTGGATTGATACCTTGGTTTCATAACTGAGGGAAATACCTACCGTAGCTGTACTGCATCATCCCTTCGTCTTTGGGGAAATACCGACGCAATTTCAAGCGATATCAGTGAACCATGGATATAGCACTATAGGTGGAATAGAATGGGGTGGTAGAGATCAATAAGAGAAGTCAAAAAGGAAGAAAGTCTCGAATCAACTCGGCGGATCAACGGGCTATGGAGATGCCCATCAATCGATATCAATGCGAGGAGTAGGGATTGCCATGCAACTGATGCACTAAGAGCTATAAGTGTGTGAAAGTTCAACGGAAACTAAGTGTGTGCGCATCCAACTTGCTTGCTCATGAAGACCTCGGGCAGGAAGCTCATTATCGGAATATACAAGCGAAGTTCTACAATGAAAAATTCCTGCTAGTATATGAAAGTGATAACTCAGGAGACTCTCTAGTATAACATGGTGCTACTCTGAAGCGCAAGTGTGGAAAAATGATAGTAAAATTGCCCCTTCTCTCTTTAACTCTCATTTATTTCTTTTTTATGTTTTTTCTCTTTTTTATTTTTCACCCAGAGTCTCATCCCGACTTGTGGGGGAATCATAGTCTCCATCATCCTTTCCTCACTGGGAAAATTCTCTAATAATGATGATCATGACACTTTTATTTACTTACAATTCGATAAAACTGAAACAATATGACTATATGAATGCCTCTGGCGGTGTAACAGGATGTGCAATGGTCTAGCGTAACATGTATAATAATGATGAACAGTGGCTTTGCACAAATATCATGTCAGCTCTATATGATCATGCAAAGCAATATGATGATGAACACACAAGTCATGAGACAGAACGGTGGAAGTTGCATGGCAATATATCTCGGAATGGCTATGGAAATGCCATAATAGGTAGGTATGATGGCTATTTTGAGGAAGATATAATGAGGCTTATGTGTGATAGAACGTATCGTATCACGGGGTTTGGATGCACCGGCGAAGTTTGCACCAACTCTCAAGGTGAGAAAGGGCAATGCACGGTACCAGAGAGGCTAGCAAATTGCGGAAAGGTAGGTGTGCGTATAATCCATGGACTCACATTAGTCATAAAGAACTCACATACTTATTGTGAAAGTTTGTTAACCCTCTAAGCAAAGTACTACTCGCATGCCCCTAGGGAATTGGTTGGTAGGAGTTAACCATCGCATGCATTCGATTATAACATCACTCAAGGATTTCATTTTAGACATAAAAATGCTCAAACCTCCCCACCATGCCATGACCAACACTTAGATGAGAAGTTAATAACAAGATTTAATACCGATATTTCTACTAACCAATGATCATTAACCAATATCCTTTCATATTACGACATCGATATAATTAAACCATATGTTTCATATTTAATGATCTACATGAAAGTTTTTATTATATCCCCCTTGAATACCTATCCTTTTTGGACTACCCTTAAAACACGTGCATATTACCACTTCATATTTCTAGACTCTCAAAAATATTTAAGTGAAGCATGAGAGTGCAATCATTTCTATATAATATAACCACCCCCGTGCTCTAAAAGATATAAGTGAAGCACTAGATCAACTGCCTAGCTCAAAAGATATAAGTGAAGCACATAGAGTATTCTAACAAATCATGATAAATATGTGTCCCTCTCAAAAGGTATGTCCAGCAAACAATGATTGTGGCAAACTAAAAAGGAAAAAAGAAAAAACTACTATGGCACAAGACGCTCCAAGTAAAACTCATATCATGTGATGAATAAAAAATATAGCTCCAAGTAAGATACCGATAGATTGTAGACAAAAGAGGGGATGCCATCCGGGACATCCCCAAGCTTAGACGCTTGGGTCTTCCTTTAATATTACCTTGGGGTGCCTTGGGCATCCCCAAGCTTAGTGTCTTGCTGCTCCTTATTCCTTCATCCATCGTGATCTCACCCAAAACTTGAAAATTTCAGCACACAAAACTCAACAAAAACCTCGTGAGATCCGTTAGTATAATAAACATATCATAAACTTTAGGTACTGTTGTACACTCATTCATAATTTATTATTGTATAATACCTACTGTATTCTAACTTCTCCATTACTTATACCCCCCGATATAATCCATATCATCATTAAAACAAGCAAACTATGCAACAAAAACAGAATCTGTCCAAACAGAACAGTCTATAATGATCTGAATAAAAATCATACTTCTGTAACTCTAAAAATTCTAAAATATTAGGACAACGTGGGAAATTTGTATATCAATCATGTGTAAAAATTTCAGATCAACAACACGTTCTAGTGAATTATAGAAATTCCTGGACTGAGAGAAAATATTGACAATCTCAACATAGCGAGAGGTAATTTAGTAATATGAAAGTTCCTATAACCATTTTTGCCTCTCTCATAGTAATTACATGTAGGATCATATTCAAATTCAACAATATAGCTATAAAATAATATATTCTCTACATGATCCACATGCATTCAAAGTTTATACTCTTCCAAAATAGTGGGATTAACATCAATTAAAGTCATGAGCTCTCCAAACCCACTTTTATGAAAAAATTCATAAGATTGAACACTCTCCGAGTATGTGGGATTCTTTTGACCTAAAGTTGACACTCTTACAAACCCACTTTCAATATTATTGTAAACATTATTATCAATAACATATTCATCATGGGGCCTAAATAAATTTTCAAGATCATGAGAAACAACACCCCAATCATGATCATTACAATGAGTAGTGGACATAACAGAATCATCATCCCCAAGCTTGTAGTTTTGCATATTATTAGCACAATTGATATTAATAAAATTTATAATAAAATCATTGCCATCATGCTTTTCATTCAAGGAGCCATCATGTATCACTTTATAAATTTCATCTTTTAACACTTCATCACAATTTTCAGATTCACGATTTTTAAGCAAAACTTCATAAAGATAATCAAGGGCACTCAACTCACTAGCAATTGGTTCAACATAATTGGATTTTTTTGAAAAGATTAGCAAGTGGATGAGGATCCATATTACTATTTTTTAGCAAGCGAAGATGCTAGCAAATAGAAGTCACATGGCAGCACAAGCAAAAATAGCACACACAATATTTTTGCTATTTTTGAATTTTTTAGAGAAGTGAGGGAGATGAAAAAGAGAGGCAAATAAAAATTAGAGCAAGTAGATGATAGTTTGTATGTAGGAACCTGGTGAGAATTTGATGATGTCTCCCCGGCAACGGCGCCAGAAATTCTTTCTGCTACTTGTGAGTTGCGTTGGGATTTTCCCAAAAGAGGAAGGGTGGAGCAGTACAGTAGAGATAAGTATTTCCCTCAGTGAGAACCAAGATCATCGAACCAATAGGAGAATCACACAAACCCTAGTGAATAACACCTGCACACATAAAAGCAAATACTTGCACCCAACGCAGGCAAGAGGGTTGTCAATCCCCTTGAAATCGTTACTTGCAAGGATCAAATCTTGTATGGGTAGATAGATAAATTGCAAAATAAAATAAAAATGAATAAATTATGGCAAGGTATTTTTGGTTTTTATAATATGATTAATAGACCCGGGGCCATGGTTTTCACTATAGGCTTCTCTCTCGAACACATAGCATAAGGTGGGTAAACAAATTACTATTGGGCAATTGATAGAAAAGCGCATAGTTATGACTTATTCATGGCAATGATCATGTATATAGGCATCACGTCCGTGACAAGTAGACCGACTCCTGCCTGCATGTACTACTATTACTCCACCAATCGACCGCTATCCAACATGCATCTATGGTATTAAGTTCATGACAAATAGAGTAACGCCTTAAGCAAGATGACATGATGTAGACAAAGTAAACTCAAGCAATATGATTAAACCCTATCGTTTTATCCTTAATAGCAACAATACAATACGTGCCTTGCTACCCCTTCTATCACTGAGTGAGGACACCGCAAGATTGAACCCATTACAAAGCACCTCTCCCATTGAAGATAAATCAATCTAGTTGGCTAAACCAAACAGATAGATCGGAGAGAAATACAAAGCTATAACAATCATGCATAATAAAGTTCAAAAAGGACTCAATTACTTTCAATGAATAATATGGTGATAAACTCACAATTCATCGGATCCCAACAAACACACCGCAAAAGAAGATTACATCGGATAGAACTCCAAGAAGATTGAGGAGAACATGGTATTGAAAATCGAGAAGAACATAATATTGAAGATCAAAGAGAGAGAAGAAACCATCTAGCTACTAGCTATGGACCCGTAGGTCTGTGGTGAACTACCCACGCATCATTGGAAGGCAGCAAGGATGATGTAGAAGCCCTCCGTGACCGATTCCCCCTCTAGCAGAGTACCGGAAAAGGCCTCCAGATGAGATCATGGAAGAACAGAAGCTTGTGACAATGGAAAAAGTGTTTCAGGTGGCTCTCTGTTGGTTTGGGAATATATGTGAATTTATAGACTTGGAATTAGGTCAAACGGAGCAATAAGCAAGCTCATGAGACAGAGGTAAGAAAGCTTAAGAAGGAGAATGAGGAAGTGAACCTGCAGTCAATACAAAATGTCTGATCACTTCTGACAAAAATCGTCACGATGGAGGAAGAACCATCACCTAAGGCCATTTCAAGTGATGGTAACCTTCACTAGATGATGCTCACCAAGGGCAGTCCCTTTGAATCTTAGGTGACGGTTCGTTCTGATTTTAGGTGATGCGGTTGATCGTCACAAGGCATGTGCATATTCGGTGATAGTTTGTTGTGTCACAGAAAATGTTTGAACATATTAGTGAAAAAATCAACAACAAAAAAAGGTTGTGGGGTTCAGATCCGTGATATCGGGTTTTCTCTGCCATGGCAGATTTTGAACATATTTAAGTCAAATCTATTTTGTTTATCTATTGATATCCTTAAATCAAAATCGAATGACTATTTTTCCTACATGCTTACACTTATACTGTCAATCAACATGTTTGCTTGGCTGCCTTTTCAAATTTAAGCATTTCAACTTTGAATTTGAACCTTGAAACACATTTATCAGAGCACTGAGTATTTTTAATTAATTACTTTACGCGCTTCTATGCCAACTATTTATGAAATCCTTTCATACTAGTTTTGGGTTAAGATCATTTATGCATGACTTAGTTGTTTTAAATTATAAAAGTTGTGCATTACATTCATCCACTCAAGACATGAGTAATGTCATTATCATATCATAAATTGAAGGTTCACACTCATGAAATGGCATAGTCATACCATAATGAAGCATTCATGGGAAAATATGAACATAGAAGCATATATACCATTACAAGTTCTTAACACTACCTAAGTAGTGTACCCCAATACCAAAGGGATCGCCAAGTCTGGTAGAAGTACTACAAATCATGTCTTAACAATAGTTATTGGTTTAACCATACAATAAACATGTGTGGAACATCATTAGGAACGGTAGTTAAAACATGACCAGCAAGTTGGAGGCTCATGAGGTAGAGCAACATGACAATAGAACTACTCTTTCTTGTTCATCAGCCATGGAAGCGAGGAATTGGAAAGTCACTGCATGTCCATGGTGGAGCACGAAGATCATCATGTCTCCGGTTTTCATTTTGTACACTTAAAGTAGTTTCTTCCACCCATTAAGGATGATGCGCCCATCATCCGTTGGTGAAGTCGAGTACATACTGGATTTGATATTGATGCTAGGGTGGAGAATAATGGCCAGTTCACCATTTGCATTTATCATGTTATTCACAATATGATTTGAGAGTTTCTGCTGCAAAAACACAATTGGAACATAGTAAGCAATCTATTTAATTACCAAGACTATGTGAACAAAACAAAACTACATACAATTGTAACCATGAGCTTGTTGCCAATGCTGGTCTTGTTCAAAGTGTGAAGCGATGTCACGTATGAATGATCTCTTGGTCTAGCTTTGTAATTGTCTAGAAGCATCCAAATTCGATCGACAAAAGGTCAGAGGTTAGTCAAAAATGTTTTAAATGTATACACAAAATATACAATGTGTATGAAAATAATATTCATCGAAACATTTATATGAAAAATGTTAAACATGCATTAAAATTTTATTTTTGATGTATACGTAAAATATACAATGTGTAACAAAAATGTAGACATGTGTTGAAAAAAGAGAAAAAGAAAGAAAAGAAAGAAAGAAAACCGTAGAGAAAAAGAGAAAAGAAATAAAAACAAGAAAACCATTGCAAAAAATAAAAATAAACAAAGAAAACAAAAAACTAGGAGAAAACCCAAGAAAGAAACAAAACACCATAGAAAACAAACAAAGAAAAGTTTTTTTAGTAAAAACCAAGGAAGAAACAAAGAAAACCAGTGGAAAATGAAGGAAAACAAAGAAAATCGAGAAAACCAGAGTAAACCAAAGAAGAAGCAAAGGAAATCAAAGAAAAAACCAAAAGACAAAAGACAAAAAGAGAAAAGGAAAAACGGAACAAACGAACGCGCATGTTACTGGCCACTCCATATGCGTCGTCGCTACGGGGCTCTGCTACCGAGATGGATGCTACACTCACTATAAGCGAGATATAGCATTCGGGGGCGCGCCAATGTCCCACTTACAGCGAGACATATGTCCGCCTCGCTTGAAGCGAGTGCAAGGTTGCACGGAAGCCTACTGGACCCAAAACGCTCATTTTCTCACTTTTTTGTTTTCATTTTTGCCTTTTTTTACTTTTATCTATGTTTCCTAATATTCTAAATATATATATTACAAATAATACTTTACTTAACTTTTTCAAAAAAATAATGATGTATTTGGAGAATGTTAAATGTGTATATAAAATTATTTCCAATGTATATGAAAAACGTATACAATGTACAAAGTAAATATAAAAAAGTAGACATAAAAATATAAGTTCTCAATAACTATTAATAATGTATTTGAAAAATATTAAACTTGTATATAAAAATGACCCTGATGTATAAAAAAAGTACAATGCGTATGAAAAAGTAGACATCAAAATATATATTATAAAAAAGTAATAATGTATTGAAAAAATGTTAAATATGTATAAAGAATGTATAATATGTATAAGAAAAATGTATTATGTGTACGAAGAAAAAGTAGACAACAAAACATATATTTGAAAAAAAATATTAATCATATATATAGAAAATGTTAAACTTGTATAAAAAATGTTAAACTTGTATGAAAAACAAACAAAAACAAAGAAAGACAACAGAAAGCCCAAGTCAAGCCCTGCCTAATCCAACAATGGAACTCTCTTAGTTGAATCCTTCACACTCCACTAAAAAAAAGTTGAATCCTTCACACTATTTAGTGTTGCAGTTTAATACTCTCTCCGTTTCATAATGTAGTGCATATAGATTTTTTGAAAAGTCAAACTTTACAATCTTTGACCAAGTGTATTTAGAAAACTCTTTATATCTACAGTACCAAATATAGACAACATGAAAATATGTCTGATGTATCTAAGGATATGTATTTCGTATTCTAGATGTATAAATTTTTCTCTTCAAACTTGGTCAAAGTTTGTAAATTTTGACTTTTTAAAAAATCTATATGCACTACATTGTGGAATGGAGGGAGTACATTACAGCTTTTAATACGTACTAGCAGATGTCTCTGAGTATCCAAGAGTAGACAATCCTTAGAAATTTCATTATAAGTTCTTTGTTGTGGAAGTTATTTTGTAATTTCTCTAATCTATGATCCGAAGCATTGTTCTTATAATTTGTTGTCAAGTTTGAATAAGGTTACATGTCATTTGAAAAAAATGCAAACACACAAGCAGCGAGTGAACACAATGGCAACTGTTGTGTTTGTGTCGAATATTGTGTACGAGTTGGGTTACGTTTGGACTTGGTGTTGTAGTGTGGGTAGGATACGTGTAGTGTCGGAGTCGGACACGTTGTACCCTTGGCCTCTTATATATGAGGAGGCACCCCACGTTGTAACCCATGACGACTAGATAGCGACAGGCTCGCAAGGGGGTGCCGGCGGCTTGTGCCGGCATCCGGGTGACCGGTGTTGCGGTATCTCGGGGAGGAGCGCCCGTAGTCATTGCCTCGGGGAGTAGGCGAGTTCGCTGAACCTCGTTAACAAATCTCGGTGTCATCATTGTGCTGTGATTGCTTGTTCCCGGTGGATCGACCACGTACCTCGAAGTAATTCTAACGAGTGGTATCATGAGCAAGGTTTGAGAGGCCGCTGTGCGTTGATCCAGAGGATGGAGAAGCAGTCGCGTGGTTGGATGCCTAGGCAGAGGTGAGTTGCAGCAGCTGGTCGTGGGATCGGCGACTCGGCGAGATGCGGCAGCGTGTCGCGCGCGTGCAAGGCGTGTGTGTGAGCTGCGGACCAGGAGGGGAGAAGCCGTACGACTGCAGGCAGGCAAGTCACGGGCCAAGCGGCAGCTGGTTAGCGCGTACGCGTGCGTACGGATGTGCGCAAGACCAGACACGAGTCGTGTACAACCTTCGACCGAGTTTGTTTTGGACAAAAAAGGAAGCAGGACCGAGTCCTGGCGGAACTCGTCATCTAGGCGGAGACCTATGAGGCGCTAATAAAAGGAGCAACCTGGGCTGGGTCACCGTACGGCGAGACAACAGATCCAATCGGGAAGGAGAAAATCCATTGATACGTAGCAATACATCGGAAGGCAATGGCTGAGACAAAGCAAGTTCGCTAGCATCGGGAGGTTGAGCCAAGATCAAAGTTGCATTACACGTGAAGACCAGAAGAGATTTTTTTGGTTGGAATTGCTAGTAGTACACGGAGGACCGGAGGTTCTGTTCGTGTACTTGGGGCATCGTGTGTAAAGCTTGGATAATTTTTCGCAGGGTCAGCCATACAAAAAACCATGGCGTCATCGGGTATCAGGTTTGAGGTGGAGAAGTTCAACGGAACTGGAAGCTTTGGGTTACGGCAGACAAAGGTGAAAGATTTGTTGGCACAACAAGGATGCTTGAAGGCGTTGTTGCAGGAAGCCAAGCCAGCTAATATCGAGGCTGATGACTGGGAGGAGTTACAGATGAAAGCAGCCGGAACTATACGGTTGTGTTTGTCGACCAGGTTATTTATCATGTGATGGATGAGAATTCGCCGAAGAAGATCTGGGAGAAGCTGGAAAGTTAGTTTACGTCCAAGACTGCGATGACCAAGGTGTATCTGAAGCAAAAGTTGTATGGGATGAGGATGCATGAGGGGTCAGATCTTGTGGAGTATATGAAAGCCTTTAATCAAGTCGTGACTGACCTAGCACGCTTGGGTGCGACAGTTGACGACGAGGATAGGGCAATTCTGCTTCTTTGTTCATTGCCATCATCCTATGACCATTTGATCACTACTTTGACACACGGCAAGGAGACCGTCAAGAATGAGGATATTACTGCGGCATTGCTATCTTATGATATGAGAAAGAAGAACGCGGTGGAAGTCTCTCATGGTGAAGGTTTGCTAGTCAAGGGTGAGGAGTGGCGGAAGGGATATGAGGCAGGGAAGAACAAGAAAAACAAAAAGAATATACAGTGTCACAAGTGTAAGCAGTGGGGACATATGAGAAAGGACTGTCCAGAACTCAATGGTGGGGCAAGTGCTAATGTGGCAACTCATGGTCATGACTCAGACATCAGTAGTGATGTCCTCGTAGTATCAGACAGGCGGTCAACCAAAGGTGAAGCGTGGATGTTGGATTCGGCTTGCTCTTTTCATGCGACACCCAACAGGGAGTGGTTCTCTTCGTACAAGTCTAGTGAGTTTGGTTTAGCCTATGTGGGCGATGACACAGGTTATCGTGTTGCTGGAGTAGGTGACATCAAAATCAAGATGTTTGACGGAGTTGAGCGGATGCTTCGGGGAGTCAGGTATGTACCAGGGCTAAGGAGGAATCTAATTTCGCTTGGAGTTCTTCATGATGGTGGTATGGTATTCCGTTGTGATCGGGATAAGAAGGCCATGAGAATCATGGAAGATGAGGTGACCGTGATGATTGGAGGGAGGACGGCTTCGCATCTTTACAAGTTGCAAGGGAGCACTATTGCAGGTGGAGTCACGGAGACTGGAGTTGCAGGAGTAGCAGCGGGGTCTCACGGTGGCGGCGGGTCTGGGGCAGACTCGTCGAGTAGCTCTCGGTAAGCTACGAAGCAGACATCACAAGTCCGGAGTACATGGAAGTTTGACGCATGGACAAATTCAAGGTGGTGGAGAATATTCGTCAAGGTGGAGTTTGTTGTGTTTGTGTCGAATATTGTGTACGAGTTGGGTTACGATTGGACTTGGTGTTGTAGTGTGGGTAGGATACGTGTAGTGTCGGAGTCGGACACGTTGTACCCTTGACCTCTTATATATGAGGAGGCACCCCACATTGTAACCCATGACGACTAGATAGCGACAGGCTCGCAAGGGGGTGTCGGCGGCTTGTGCCGGCATCCGGGTGGCCGGTGTTGCGGTATTCAGGGAGGAGCGCCCGTAGTCATTGCCCCGGGGAGTAGGCGAGTTCGCCAAACCTCGTTAACAAATCTTGATGTCATCATCGTGCTGTGATTGCTTGTTCCTCGATGGATCGACCACGTACCTCAGAGTAATTCTAACAGCAACGGACGCTAGCTGCGAGTCGACTGAGCACTAGGCGCACCCATATTTTTTGGTAAAACTCAATGCGGAAAAAGTCAGACACACAAACAGCAGTGTACGTACGCCGCAAACCCCAACGCTGCCAAAGAGCAGAAGCACTGTAGCAGACGCTTCCTACCTATTCCATCCACCCTACACGTCCATCTCTTTCACTTTCACGGTCTCCTTGACAACGTCCTCCTACAGCCGCTGCTTGGCCTCTCAAGCCTCAATGCAGCTCCACGGTCGCCGCGTCCGGCCTGGTGCGTTTGTACTGGTGCCGGCTAGCGAACACCAAGAACACCGCGAAGTTGGCCAGCCCGAGCACCGCCAGCATCCAGTAGAAGAGGTCCAGCCTCCCGTCGTCCAGGTGGCCACGTATCCACGCGCCCCGCGTGACGGCGTCGACGGCGAGCACGAGGAGGCTGCTCAGGAAGAACCCCATGGCCAGCGTCGCCAGGAACAGGCCCGTGCTCATGGACTTCATCCGCTCTGGCGCCTCCCGGATGAAGAACTCCAGCTGCCCCACGTACGCGAACGCCTCGCCGGCGCCCACCAGGAAGAACTGCGGCACCAGCCAGAGCGCGCTCACGGCGACGCCGCCGCTGCCGTTCGAGGCGTCCCTGCGTTTCTTCTCGACGAGCGCGGAGACGGCCATGCCGAGCGTGGCGAGGACGAGCCCCGCGGCCACGCGCTGGAGGGAGGTGAGGCCCTGCTGGCGCCGCGTCAGGCGGGCCGCCAGAGGGACCAGGAGGCGCTCGTTGAGCGCGGTGAAGAGCAGGACGGAGAGGAAGAGGAAGACGGAGAGCGAGCCTGCCGGGACGACGAAGCGGCTGCCGGCCCGGCGGTCCATCTGCTCGGCCTGCTGGATGGAGAAGGTGGTCATCTGGGAATAGATGGTCCAGAAGAGTATGCACGTGGACCACATGGGGAGAAGCTTCACCACCATCTTCACCTCCTCCACCTCCGTCACCGTCACCGCCGTCGCCAGATCGGCCTCCGCGATGGCCGCTTTGTCCAGACACCTGTTCATACAGAGAAAAAAGAACGGTCCACATTTTGTCACCGCAAACTTGCGTATATCCTATCTACTCTTCCCAAATACTTGTCTTTCTATATATTTCAATAAGTGACTACGTATGAAGCAAAATAAATGAATTTACACTCTAAAATATGTCTACGTACATCCGTATGGAGGAAGTAGATAGCATGTGCAATAATGCAGATCATTTCACCACGTAACTCGACCTATGCTCCTTTTGTCCACGATCTGCAAGACACGGGCGGCGTGCATGCATTGCACCATGCCGGCAAATTTCAGTGTCCTGCAACATGCTCCGCAGTGCTCTAGAAATGCCTCCGAGATTGGCCCCCGAAATGCCACCAAACAAGCAAGCACAGCACGCACTAGTGGCGCCGTCCGTTTGGAGGTGGATTTGCATGGCATGTTGGCCTAGCTCCTTCGGTGTCCATCTCCAAGTGCCTGGCTGCAAGGAAAAGTTCTGCATGGCTTTGTTGCGTTTGTGTAGCACATGATCCTGAGTTTCGGACGCCATTCGTCCAAGATGTGATATCACGCCGGATCACCACCCTCATCCGACCGATCTGGCACGTCGTAAAGTAGTTAACTGGTTTTGGCTTTTGGACAAACGGCGTGTCACGCTAAGATGCGTTGTGTCTGCATGTAGGTAGTTCTGCATGGTTGCTTAAAAAATGCTTCAAAAAAAAAAGTTCACGTAAAAGATGCACTAGTTTCTTGGATTGGTTCCTGGTACAGTACATGTGCCATGTTGGTTCCCGTTTTTTCCAGCCAAGGTTTTTATTTTTATTATTTTATTTTATTTTATTTATCCGCAATAGCTTCTCTTGTTCATTAATTTTAGTTGTTTTTCTTTTCTGAGGAAAAATTAAGTTGCTTTCTTAGCCACTTACCGGATGAAAAGCACACTATTAGTTCAATTTTTATTTTTATTAGACGCCTTTCATGAATAGCTACGTGCATCAAACCCTCTGTCACATTTCATCCAGTAGAATCCAAAAACAGAGCACGTCTCATGCATACAAGTGTAGTACGTGATTTTATTTTTTTTGAGAGGCGTGACCATGTGAATCTGGCGATAGAAGTTGAAGAAAACCAAATGACGCTTGAGTCAGTGTTTTACCTAGTTAGCGCAAAGGGACACAACCAGGCCAAAGGAAAGGAGTGGTGGTCTACGAATCTAAATGTATTTTTTTTTATATTTTACCTTAACAGTTGATGAATAAACCAAAAAAATTCGGGAGCTTCCATTAGTTAGTTATAACAGAAAAAAGGTTCATCAGTCATTTCTTATATGCACCATCCGATCTTTATTCAACCGCCCAAAATAGATCAAGTATTGTGCATACTCTTCCTCCCTTCTCTGTTCTTCCTCCGCACGCCCCCCGCTCAAACTGCCGGCCTCCACCACCCGCGGCCGGCGGGCGCTTCCATGCACCACCTCACCGCACCGCCCTCCCCTCAACCCACCCCCACTGCCGTTGCTGGCCGCCGCCCCGGCCATCCCTCTAAACCCTGCACCAATGAACAACTCCGGTGAACCTCCCTGCACCCCGCACCTGTAAGATAGATAGTGAGGCTACTTCTCCAGGGAACTTGCACCCAGGGGCGGACCCAGGATTGGGCCAAGCCCAGGGCCCAAGGCTTCTACAGTGGCACTACAGTGATGCTACAATACACAATACGCTACAGTCAACGCAATGATTCATCCTCACGCTGGGTCCTGGATCCGTCACTGCCTCCACCCCCATATCCCTAGGATAGATAGTGGAGCTACTTCTCCGGCGTTCCGCCTTCCATCTCTTGCTCGGTTAGAAGAAAGAAAAGTGATTGACGCCAACAAAAATTTCAGGCACCTGAAGTTTTGCAAAACCCGAAGTTTTCTCAAAAAAAAAAAGAGATGAGTAATACCTAAGCCTGTCCGTGTGTGGCACCTTGGCCTCGCGGAAGCCGTGGAGCTCGCTGGCATCAGCCGGGCACGGCAGCCTCCGGTTCCGCCACGCGCCCCACAGCACGCGGCTGATCACCGCGAGCGGGCTCCCCTGTGGCCTGCGGTACCGGTACCTCGGCGCGCCGGCCGCAAACACCGCCACCGCAGCGGCCATCGCGGCGGCCGCCACGCCGTACCCCCAGGCGCGGCCGAGGTTGTCCTGCACGTACACAAGCACGGTGACCGCGAAGAGCGAGCCGAGGCTGATGCAGAAGTAGAAGCGATTGAAGAAGTAGAGCATGGCCCGCTCCTCCCGCGGGTCGCGCCCGTCGAACTGGTCCGTCCCGAACCCGGACACGTTCGCCTTCAGCCCGCCCCCGCCTGCTGCGATCGTGTACATCGCCGCGTACAGCATCCCCAGCTGCCCGCCGCTCGCCGGCACGCACCCGGCCGCGCGGGGTCGGACCTCGCCGCCAGCCACCGCAGCGCACCGTGGGGGGCGCATCCCTGGCACCGCCGTGCTTGCCGCCAGCAGGCTCACGCCCTAAAATAATCGATGTAGCAGTAGTGCAATATCAGACGCGCGCGCCACGTACGTACATACATGCGCAGTGATGGCGGCTATGTTGGTGTGCTGCTTACGACGGCGGTGATTGTTGCCGAGACGGCGATGGTGAGGTAGCGGCCGAACTTGGCGTCGGCGATGAAGCCACCGAGGAGGGCGAGGAGGTTGAGCGTGCCCATGAAGTTGGTGACGATGTTGGCCGACTTGGCGCTGGAGAGATGCATGTCGCCGGTGAGGTACGTCACCAGGTTCATCGAGATGCCCATCACGCACACCCGCTCCGCCAACTCCGTGACTGAGACGGCAAAAACCACATAGCGATGAGCAGAAAGATTGCATCACCTGCAACTTCAACGGGATCACTGCTCCCACGTACACCGGTACGTACACGACTAGTATATACGTACCTAGGATGAGGCCGGCTCCGAACCATCCCCCGACGCGGGACTTGTCCACCGGCCTGCCCTTGAAATCTACCACCAGACCTTCGCAGCCGCCATTGTCGTCGAAGCCGCCGGTAGAAACCTGCGCACGCCCACGTACCGTTACAATAACATGGAGACCAACCCGATCACTACATGGCGATGCACGAACAGCAGCAAAATCGTCATATAGCAGTGTTATTCTGACTCGAGATTGCCGTACCATGTTGCTTCTTGCGATCAGGTGAGGACGAGGAGCCAATCGAACAGAGAACGGAGAGTGGCGCCGCTGTGTCGTGAGGTTGGAGGTAGGGGATTTTATAGCAGGAGGAAGAGGGGTGTTGTGGGAGATTTCCATGCATTTCTCTTTTTTTCTTCTTCTTCTAGTTTTAGCTCCTTTTGCTCTACTTTACTTGCGTTTTCCGATGGGCAAGCCCAAGTACCTTCGAAGATTCTACTCCCCTGTTACCTGGCACTTAGGGTTACTGTCTTCATATATAACGGTGTTTAATCACTTCCTCGGAGTTGGAGACGTCATCTTAGAGACCTAACGACGTCTACCGTTGCTATACGTGTGGTTGGAGGAGGTGTGTTCGGTGGTCGTGGTGCGATCGATGTTCGGTGTTGCCAGCACCGGGCATGCGTATACGGAAGAAGTCGATGTTGACGATGCGTCGCTCCAGGCTTGTCAGACCTGGAAACACACCGGGACGAAGGCACGCGTCAATCTTACCAGCACCAGGCATGCGTAGACGGGGACTTGCACAAGCTGTACGCCATGTCGGAGGAGTCGGAGGGGCCAGCTGAGGAGGACTCGATGCCGGTTGCGGCGCCAATCGGTGTGGGGCCGATGTCGCCGATGGTGGTCGGAGTAGACGAAGTAGTCGGGGAAGATGACGGCGACGCTGTCGATGAGCTGGTGCTAGACGAAGATGAAGGGGGTGGACGGGCGGCGCGGCTCGGGTGAGCGAGCGGCAACGGCGACGAACAAGAGCGGCAGTCGTGGCCTGATGGCGGCGGCGGCTGGGTTAGGAGTGCGGCGACGATACTCAAAGTACGTGAGGAAGAACCTGACAGCGTGACGAAGATTGGCACGGACGATGGCGTTCCCGCATCCAAGTAGGCGGTGCGGCGCATACCACGGGAGTTCGTCGCGCGGGAATGACGAAGTGGACTGCGATCCGTGGCGTGACGGCCTGAAGGGGCCACGCAACGGCAGCAGGCGGGTCGGGGCGACGACAGGAAGACCTCGGGGCGGCGGCGTGGACCGAGTGCCGCAGCGCTACGGCCCGAAGGGGTGGCGTAGCGGCGGAGCGCTAGTCGGTGCAGCCACGGGGACGGCCTTGGGTGGCGGTGGGTGAAAGGATCGAGATGGACCTAGAGAGAGGGGGGGGGGGGGGAGGGAGGTGTGGGGGGAGGGAAAGGTGAATAGGTACAATTACAAATTTTACTTCTTACTTGGCAATTTTAGGCTACAATGCGGAATATGAAGGTGAGCCTAACAATTGCAAAGATGATACAATGAGCTAAGTAAGGTGACCAAGTATTACAAGAATATGAATAAGCAAGCACAATATGGAACGAGTAAAGACAAAGAGACAAGTAACCACAAGTAGGGAGCTAGGGTTAGGAATAACCGCAACTCCGAGAGACAAGGATGTATGCCGATGTTCACTTCCTTGGAGGGAAGCTATGTCACCGTTTAGATAGGTGGATGTTACGACCAAGGCACACCAACGTCACGAAGGCTCACCCTATTCTCTCTTTGAGATATCACCACGAAGGCGATTCTCAACCACTAGTGGTAGACCTTGAGGTGGTCTCCAAACCCTCACAAACTTTCCGGGGGGTAATCACAATGGTTTGATTCCTCACCGAAGAACTCCTACCACCTAGGAGTCTCCAACCTCCAAGAGTAACAAGATTGTGGGAACCGCTCAAAACTTGCTCAAATCACGAATTCCTTTGGTTGAGAGGAGGGGAGAGGGACGATCTATCTTTTGATTGGAACAACACTCAAGAATCCTTACAAATGCACTCGGGATCTAGGAATTGGTGAAAGCAAGAGAGAGTGAGAGAGAAAGGTGTTCTTGAAATATTTTCACTGTGTTGGACAACCCTCACTCGAGGTGGAAGAAGGATATTTATAGTCATAGTGTAAAAGTGGCGGTGTATGAGCTCGATCCTCGGCGCTTCCTCCCGGCTGGGCATGACATCTTCGACGCGGGAGCTGAGCGGCTGCCACGGATCTACTACACCCCTATGCAGGTGCCGCTCCGAGCTCACGAGCAGTTCATGGTCGGGATTGTCGAGCCATTGCCGCCAGCGCACCTCGTGGACATCCGGCGCGAGCAAGTGCTCCACTTCCTGCAAGACGATCTCCAGGTGATTGTTCGATCTGCCCAGACTTGGTTTCAAGGTGTCGGGCTTTTTGAGGTTGCTAGCCCTGTTATGCGATCTTGGTTTACTATACACCCTCCGTTCCCGCTCGGACTAGATGAGGATGGCAACAAGTTCTTTGTGCATTTTATACCTCACAACTAGGGAGAGGGCTTACGGGTGATTCATGGACACATGACAGGTTGGCTCATGTTCATTGGGGTGCCTCTTGATTATAGAAACACTCAGTATCTGTCGGATGCTGTCAGCACTTTTGGCCAATTCCACTACTGGGATAAACCAGATCTTCGTCTTGTTCAGTCTCTGGTGTATGCTTCTTTCCCTGATAACATCATGGTGTCGCGCTTAGTTGTCTTCAGGGAGTATGCTAATTGGGGGGGGGACTATAGTTTCATGGTCTGCTGCTGTGTATATCCTAACTGACAACTTTGCTGAAGCAATGCTTGGTGCGGATGAAGACCCCATGCCTATGGATGGTAATCCGCATCCTATGCCAGGGCATGTACGACCACATCTATTCTGGGGGATGCCACCTTTTCCAGCTTTGGGTTGGGATGAAGTTCCACCTCATGGCAGCCACATCGTAATCCGCCTGAGAATAATGCTTGGGCCGATCAGCCACCAGATGAACCTCATGGTGAGAACCAGGATGCTGCAGGATGGGGCCCTTGGGATGCAGTTGTGGCTGCCTAGAATGTTCAACACCATGAGCCTGAGGTGCAAGCACCGCAAGATCAGAATTCTATGGTTTTAAACCCTTCGATGGACTCCAACAGCTCTTCTGAAAACCAGCAACATGATGTGGAAGTAGTTCAAAATGTCAATGAGGATGAGAATTTGCAGCTCTCTATTGTCCCCTACCACCCTCCAGTTGTAAATCTTGACCCTATTCATTTGGGAATTGTAAGGGTGGTTTTTGGCCCTGTTCTGCCGCCTGCTATGATTTGGGAAAGAAGCTTCAGAAATCTCATACCGGACTTGGAGTTGAGGGCTCTTCCCAGGCATTTCTATCTCCCTGCATTGCCACCGGCTGTTTGGCCCAAAAGAATCTGGCAGGAGGATTTTGAGCAATCACTAAAGCACAAATTATGCATTGACAGCCTGCCAACAGATCTTCCCTCCATCTCAGCTGAGCCTACGCTGCCTCGGTTATTGAAGATCAATTCAGTTTCACAGCACATATGCCTTCTCTGTTGGGGAAGCATAAAAGGGGCCGTCGTAAAGCAACTCGGCTAGTTCGATCTCCGGAGGATTTCTCCACTAGTCGGATGACATGCAGCTACACCAAGCGATATGGTTTCAAACCAGTTTCTGCTATCCCAAACAAGCCAACTCCTCTTCGTCAGCCGCGGGCAAAGAAGCTTCGTTCATCTGCTGCTTCACAGGAGCCTACCTCATCTTCAACACCTGAGCAAGTTAGTGAACGGGATCCTGCTATTCCACCACCAACGCCGATCCGTTTCATGCAGGATCTTGGGGCCTCACTGGGGATTTCACCGGAGAAGCTGACAACGGACAAGCATATGGCCTGTCCTGATGAAGACAGTCCATAGAAGGTTAATGATGATAAGTAAATCTTCGTGCAGCTTCTTGGAGGGGAATGCCATGTCATTCCTTTTTTGTAGTGGGTCTTGTGTCTGTCAGAGGGACTTCTTATTACTGTTTGATCTATCCTATGTTTCTGAATGTGTCGGGTCTATGTCTGAACTATTGTCTGATCTATGCTCTGTCAGTACTGCTGTAGGGTTGATGTCTGAACTTCCATTAGACAGTTATCTACTTGTCACTTCCTATGGTTATCTTCTCTGTTATGCAGTGGAGATGTTTGCTTACCCCTTCGTTAGTTTTTATGGATAATCCGTGTTTTCGTAATTGGAGAGTGCTTTGCTGGAATGTGCGAGGTTTAAATTCTGAAAAACGCGAGCGGGATGTCCGTGCTAAGATTGAGGAGAGTAACTGCTCTATAGTTTGTCTGCAGGAGACAAAATGTGAATCTTTTGATCTTAAATTCATTCGTCAGTTCTGCCCGAGAAGATTTGATAATTTTGTTTATGCACCATCAGTAGGTGCTTCGGGTGGTATTTTAATCGTATGGAACTCTGCCATCTTCTCGGGCCATCTTATTGAAATCCAATGTTATGGTGTGGTTGTTTCTTTTACTTCAGTTCAAAATTCTGAAGTTTGGACTCTGGTTTCAGTTTATGGACCCTGTGATGGACCATTACGTGATGATTTTGTGAATTGGTTCTACCACCTACAGATACTCGATGATGATAAATGGTTGCTGTTGGGGGATTTCAATTTCGTAAGGTCACTTGAAAACATAAATCTACCTGGGGGGAACGTTAATGATGTTTTTTTGTTCAATGAGATCATTGGCCACCTTGGACTGCTTGAATTACCATTAAAGGGTAGGGCCTATACTTGGTCTAATATGCAACAGCAGACTCTCCTAGAGCAACTAGACCGGTTCTTTACGTCTAGCTCATGGATTTCATTATACCCCAATACTGTTGTTCTACCTTTGGCACGTACTGGTTCTGATCATATCCCTTGCTTGGTCTCTATTGAAACCACCATCCCACGAGCTAAGGTTTTCCATTTTGAAAACTATTGGGTTGATCTACCTGGCTTCATGGAATGTGTTGCGGCTTCTTGGAACGCCCCCTTATTTTGCTCTGGTTCGGCCACTGCGGTTATATCAAAAAAGTTCAAACGCCTCAGGGGTGATCTCAAGAGGTGGCATATTAATATTGCCTCAATCAAGAAAGTCATTCTCAACTGTTCCAAAGTGATTTTCAGCTTTGATTCTTTGGAAGAATGCAGACCCCTAACTATCCCAGAGTTCAATTTCAGAAAGATTGTGAAGTTTCATCATGAGGATCTATTAAGATTGCAGTATATTTACTAGAAGCAATGATGCACAATTCGATTCATTAAGGTAGGTGAGGAGAACTCAAAATTCTTCCATGCCATGGCATCTGAGAGATTGAGAAAGAACAATATTGCTAGCTTGGTGTCTGATGAAGGTGTCACTGTTCATGATCATGACCAAATGGCAGGAATTCTTTGGCACTCATTTAAATCTAGAATGGGCCAAACACACGGCATTCAGATGGGCTTTAGGCTATGTGACTTGATTGAGCCTGTTGAGGGCTTACATGAACTCTCACGACCCTTTTCTCTGAAGAAAATTGACCTGGTTCTCAAGGAGCTTCCCACTGATCGGGCACCGGGCCCTGATGGGTTCAATGGCCTTTTTGTTAAGCGATGTTGGCCCATAATCCAAAAGGATTTTTTGAACCTTATCCAGCAGTTTGCTTTTGGAGATATTAGTTTGGAAGGGATCAATGGGTCTTTGATTACTCTAATTCCGAAAATGCTTGCTCCTCAAGGATCAAATGATTTTTGACCGATCTCCTTGACAAACACCTGTCTCAAATTTCTCACCAAGTTGCTTGCTAATAGGTTGCAGACAGTCATCCTTAAATGCATTCACAAAAATTAGTTTGGGTTTTTAAAATCAAGATCTATTCAGGACTGCCTCGCATGGGCTCATCCACCAGTGTAAGCAATCTAAGAGACCTATTTTGATTTTGAAGCTTGACTTTGCCAAAGCATTTGATACCATTGAGCATGACGCTATCTTGCTCATTCTGAAGAAAAAGGGTTTTGATGTTAAGTGGCTAGCTTGGGTCAAGGAAATTTTATCTTCGGGTTCTTCCTCAGTCCTGTTGAGTGGAGTGCCGGGCAAGCAGTTTTAGTGCAAGAGTGGGGTGCGGCAAGGGGACCCTTTATCCCCATTGCTTTTTGTCATTGCGGCAGACCTCTTGCAATCTATGGTTAATAAGATGTTGAATGATGGTATCTTAACACTGCCAATTCCATCCCATGATCCATATTTTCCAATCATCCAATATGCAGACGACACAATCCTGATTGTGCCTGCTGTTGATTCACATCTCATTGCCCTTAAGAACATGCTCAATGTGTTCCATGCTTCAACTGGCCTTAAGGTGAATTTCCACAAGTCCTCCATGGTGCCCCTCAATGTGGATGATGTTGAAGCAACTAGACTAGCTACTCTGTTTGGTTGTACTTTGGGGCAGTTACCTTTCACCTACTTGGGTCTTCCTATGGGAACTACAAAACCCAGGATTCAGGATCTCATGCCTTTAGTTGACAGAGTCGAGAGAAGACTTAGTGCAAGTTCATCAACGCTGGATATCCCCATTGGTATTATTAAGCAGTTGGAAAGAATAGAGAGACAATGCTTATGACATGGTAACTCGGATTCCACAAGACAGTCCCTTGCAGCTTGGGATTTGGTGTGTAGACCTAAGAATAAAGGTGGCCTAGGAATTATGAACTTGCACTTGCAGAACCAAGGTTTGCTTATTAAGTATCTTCATAAGTTTTTCAACAAGGATGATATACCTTGGGTCTCCTGAATTTGGAACACGTATTACGATGGAGTGGTCCCACAAGCAGCAGTTTTATGCGGTTCCTTTTGGTGGAGGGATGTTTTTAAGCTTGCAGATTCCTACAGAGCCATCTCTTCTGTCACTGTCAACCAGGGAGATTCAGTCTTATTTTTTTCTGACAGTTGGGTGATTAATGACTCCTCCTGGCCACTCAGAGATAGGTTGCCACACCTATTCTCTTTTGTTCGCGATGACAAGATATCTACCATGGATTTTTTGGACTCAGAGGATGTTGCTACAATGTTCCACCTGCCAATCTCAAACACTGCTGCAATGGAGCTTCAACACCTGCAACACTGGATTGCATCTCTTCAGAGAGACCCCTTGGTGCCAGATGTGTGGATCTGGCCTTCCAAATCTAGGTACTTGGCAAAGAGTTTTTATGCCATCATGCACTCACACCTCCCTACCCTACAGCCCTGTGTTTAGCTCTGGAGTAGTTCTTGCACGCTCAAGATTAAAGTTTTCGGATGGTTATTGTTTTTTGACCATTTGAACACAAGGTATCTTCTCCTTAGAAGGCATTGGCGATCTGATCAGGATGAGAACTTCTGTGTTCTTTGCCCAACACACACGCATGAGGACATGATGCACCTCTTTTTCACTTGCAACTTCAGCCACAGGATCTGGTGCTATCTCCAGATTGATTGGACGGGTGGCCAGGACTTGACCTCATGTCTGTTGCACGCCAAGAAAAGTTTTCAACAACCATTCTTCTTTGAGGTTTTGCTCACTGCTGCCTGGTGCATTTGGACTACAAGAAATGGGAAAATTTTCAGATCAGAGAGGGCATCTTTTGGTGTATGGAGGAGCAAATTTATTCATGACATCTCCCTGTTGTCTCATAGAGTGAGGGAGCAAGTTAGGCCTTTATTTCTTTCTTGGGTTAATAACCTGCCATAGTTTGTAGCATAGGTAAGTAGGTAAGCTCTTGTACATTCTTTACCTTCTCTTGCTTCCTCCTAGGACTTTGTAAATATTTGGACCTCTCCTTCTTTTATTTTAATAAAGGACTGTGGAGCTATTGCTCCATAGTAAATAGTCAAAACAAAGTGGTCGTTGGAGGTCACTTAAGCTGCGTAGACGCCGGACGTCCGAAGTAAACCGGACATCCAGCAGAAAAGAAGGACCGGGCATCCGACCAGAGTCAGTCCTCCGGCCACTGGAGATTGGAGTGGTTCAGCGCAGCAGTAGTGGGAACTGGAATAGAGGGTGCGGACGTCCGGAGAACGCCGGGCATCCGGAGCACGGTCGTCCGGAGAGGACTGGAAATCCGTTATTTCGGCTCTGTGAAGTGGCATCGGATTTCCGGTTACCACCGGACGTCCGGAAGCCGGTCGTCCGGAAAGACCAGAAATCCATGATTTTCTTTCTGTAACGTGGCACCGGATTTCTGAAGAATCACGGTCAGCCGGAGGACTGTGACGCGTCGGTCGTCCGGAAACCTTCGGACGTCCGGACAAGGCAGAGGCCAACATCACAGTCAAGGTAAGAACTCCTCCAAGAGATTTTCCTAGATTTTGAGCAAGTCTTTTGCGAGAACCGGTGATCCCCTCTTAATAGTGCGGGATCCCTATACTCAAAAATAGAACCGAGAAAGAGCTAGAGCTTTTTGTCTTGTTTCTCCATACTTTGAGTATCTTGAATATGTCAGTCATGATCCACACTATAATCTTTTGGGAACTAAACCTGAGATGCAATTGACATAGATGATTAGTTCCCTATATGTATGTTGTCAACAATATCAAAATATGATTAAGGGCATGATTGCACTTTCAATCTCCCCCTTTTTGGTAGTTGATGACAACATACATATAGCTCTCAAAAAAATAGACTTATGAAGCTTATGAGAGATTTGTTACAGAGCTCCCCCTTATTGTATGCATAGTGAAACTGAATATGGGCAGGAGCTCACCCTTACTTGATAAAGAGCAGATAAAACACATTACATAGCTCAATATGTTAACATACAGATAATTCATGATAGAGCTCAATATACATAGATAGCATAATGGTTTGAACACATATAACATAACATAGTGGTTCAACATGCTCAACATAATGGTTCACCATACGATCAACATACATAAATAGCATAATGGTTAGCAAATCGAATACTAATATAATCTCCTCCCCCTTGGCATCAAGTACCCAAAAGGGGAAGGCTCTGAGATTGTACCCACACAATCAGAGATCATCACTGTCATCGTCATCGCCATGGGTGCCACTGCCTCCTGCCTCGTCAAAGAAATCATCCCATTCAGGGCCAGATGGGAATCCAAAGTCGGAAGGAAGAGCCTCTAGAAGACGCTCATCCTCACTCACGTCAGTGGCTCCTGAGTCTCTCAGACGAGCCTTTAAAGCATTCTTAGAAGAGATCATGCGAGGGACCACATCGTGGTTTTGTGAGCAGTTGAAGGAGAAAGTCTTCATCATGGCAGAATGGGCCTTCCCAAGAAAATGAGCAATGCGCCCGAAAGGAACTGAGCCAGAGAGAGCAGGATGAGACCGAGCAGCAGTCCGTCGAGCAGGGGCAGAGGAGGATTTCTTGGGAGCCCAATCATCCGCCATATGAGGTGGAATGACCCACGACAGATGCACATGAGTCCGAGCAATGGGAAAGGAGCAATACTCTCAATGAGGGCCTGAATAAACGGAGCATGAGGAAAAGCTCGCTTGTACTGAAGACTAGCAAGACGAATCTCATGCCTTAGAAAATGAGGAACATTAATCTTCCCGTTGGGATGCTCATAAAGGCGAGACATAAGATCAATGCAATACCCGTTACAGGACCCCTTATCACCCATCTTGGGATAGATGGTGCGAATGACACACTGAAAAATAATGAAGAAAGGAGACCTCAAAATAGATACTTGATTTAGATCCTTGCCCCTTTCCATGTCATCAAGTTGATCAAGAGGTTTTAGGAGATAGCCACATGCCTCAATGGCTTTGGGCGCATGATTGGGGTCAGCCTTATGGATTTTGAACCCAGTGTCAGGAAAACCAAGAGCGGCGACAAACTGAGCATAGGAGGCGGTGATCTCGGTGTCAGAAGTCATCCACGAGACGGTCTTGTCAGGACCAAAGAAACAAGTGGCATAAAACTGATGAATGGCAGCATGATTGAAATCGTGTTTAAAAGCAAACGAAGCAGCAAGACCAGAAGAATCAATGAGATCAATGGCACCTGGATATTTCACCGGGTGAGCACGAATATGCTCTAAATCTATGTAGTGATGAATAGACAGCCCCTTAGGAATAGTGACCATGGTGAAAATATCTGCCTGAACATTTGTACGAAAAACGAGAATCCATCGAGTCATGCTCAACAGAGAACTGGTCAACATCGCGACAAAACTTAACATAAGCTGGCTTGGAAACTAAGGTGAAGTTTTTGATCTCGCGACCTAGAGATAGAGGAGGCTCAAGAGAGATGTGGCGAGCATCACCATGAGGCTGATCCGGAGGCGGAGGAGGCATGTGAGAGGGCCTCCGTGTACCAGGCTTTGGAACATTTGCGTGAACATCGACATATTCAGCCCGTTCTTCATACTCCATTTCTTCCTCATAGTCGGAGCCCTTCATAGGTGAGGCAGCGGCAAGGGCGGGACACTTTGCATGATGCTTTTGAGGACGAGCATGTTCTTGGGAGTCATCGGAGACATTTTGACGAAGGGATAAAAAGGAGGAGAGGGACATATGCTCGTATGAGTTGGAAATGAGGAGGAACGAAATCGTCATACCAAGAGGATAGTACCACGAGCAGACGATCCCATGGGAGTCTTGTGCCCGATATGCTTGATCTTCAGCATTGTGGGACGCCCACCACCCCGTCGAAAGCCCTATGAGATAAAAGACTCTCAGATCCCTTAACCAACAAGGATTTGAAGAACTAATCGATGGAGGAGGAAAGGAAGAGAGGATCTACCTCGGGTGGAAGAAACGGAGGAAGTCAGCCGGAGAAAACGACTGGAGGATAGCCGACGGCGGCCCGACGACGCGAGGACAGAAGGGGATCAGGGCGGGGCGGCGAGTGGGTTAGGGTAACTGCCCCAGTGCGAGCCCCCTGCATTTTATATGAGCGGCCGAAGAGCCGGACGACCGGAAGGATCCGAACGTCCGAAAAGAACCGGACGTCGGGGGGTAGTGAGTCAGGGACCAGGGCACGGACGATCGGAAACTGTCGGATGTCCGACATCCATAAAGATGACAAAGGAGCAGAGTTGAAACAACTGAGTGGGAGTTAAGATAGAGGCAATTTGCGATGACACATATGACATTGAGATGATGAGATGCGGCATATAGAACACAAGGAACATGACCATACCAAACAATGATGACCCTAGATAAAATAGGTAAGCCGCTCTAACATTGGGCGGTGGCTTAGGCCACCATGTTTGAGTAAACATGGTATGGCACTGCATCATTTAAAGTACCATGGTCACATAGAGGTGACATAGTGACTTTGAGAGTGTTTGTTTTATTTGTGCATCATATAGAGAAAAGAAGATTCATGAATTGAATTTCTCCCCCTAAATATATGCCTACATCTAGACAGACATAAAGTAAATGTATGCATGGTTACAAGATTTCACATAATGCTATCAAGCTCCAAGATACCAAGTTCACGCCTAAGTTGACAAAACCTTGCTTCATCCAATGCTTTGGTGAAAATGTCGGCAAGTTGCATATCCATACCAACATGAGCAATATCAATGTCACCCTTTTGCACATGGTCTCCCAAGAAGTGATACCTAATATCAATGTGCTTGGTGCGAGGGTGATCAATAGGGTTCTCAACAATCTTGATGGCACTTTCATTGTCGCATAGAAGAGGCACATGTCTATAAGTGATACCATAATCCTTTAAAGTTTGCCTCATCCATAGTAATTGAGTTGCACAGCTTGCGGTTGCAATGTATTCGGCTTCGGCGGTGGAGAGGGAGACACAATTCTACTTCTTCGAGGACCAACTTACCAAGGAGTGTCCAAGAAATTGACATGCACCGGAGGTAGACTTCCGTCCCACTTTGTCTCCGGCCCAATCTTCATCCGTGTACCCAATGAGATCAAACTTGGCATCCTTGGGGTACCATAGACCCAGCTTTGGGTGTGAATAAGGTATCTAAGAATATGCTTAACTGCCTTATGATGACTTTCCCTAGGGGAAGCTTGAAATCTTGCACATATGCCTACACTTAACATGATGTCCGGTCTAGGTGCACAAAGATAAAGCAACAAACCAATCATAGAGCGATAAAGAGATGGGTCAAATGGGATACCGTTTGTGTCTTCATTTAGAACAAGTTTGGTTGGCATGGGTGTCTTGCATGGACTCGCGTCGGTCATTCCAAACTTATCAAGAAGGTCTCTGAGATATTCGGTTTGGGACAAGAAAATTCCTTCTTAAAATTGTTGAATTTGAAATCCGAGAAAGAAGTTCAAGTCCACATTGAGTGACATCTCAAAGGTCTTGGTCATGGAAGCCGCAAACTTCTTGCACGAATGAATGTTAGGAGAACCAAAAATGATGTCATCTACATAGATTTGGCATAAGATCAAATCACCCTTTTCTCTCTCAGTAAAAAGATTGGGATCGATCACCCCTCTCACAAAGCCATCATCGAGTAGAAACTTCTTAAGATGATCATACCAAACACGAGGTGCTTGTTTGAGGCCATACAAAGCCTTATGAAGTTTATACACATAGTCTTTGTGATCGGGATCAACGAACCCAGGTGGTTGTGATACATATACTTCTTCTTGTAGAGGACCGTTAAGAAAAGCACTCTTCACATCCATTTGATGTAAAGTAAAACCATTGAAGGCAGCATAAGCAAGTAAGATGCGAATAGACTCAAGACGGGCAACGGGAGCAAGGTCTCATCAAAGTCCAAACCTTCAACTTGTGAGTACCCTTGTTCCACTAACCTTGCCTTGTTTCAGATGATTACACCATTCTCATCTTGCTTGTTTTTTAAGATCCATTTTGTTCCAATGACATTATGTTCCTTAGTTGGTATCTTGACTAATGACCACACTTCGTTGCGTTCAAAACTGTTCAACTCTTCTTGCATAGCAACAAGCCAATCATTGTCCATCAATGCATCTTGTACCTTGAGTGGCTCAACACTAGAGACAAACGAAAAGTGAGCACAAAAGTTTGTCAATTGTTTACGAGTGACTCTACCTTCCGATATGCCATTAAGAATTTGATCAACATCGACATGATCAGCCACTCTTGGCATGATGGAGGTTAGGGTTTCACGAGGTTCAACTTCGTTTCCATCATCCACATCCTCAACATATGGATCATTAATGTGCAATGGAAGATCTTCTTCGTGTTGCATTTGTTGAGGTTCATCATCAAGGATTGCGCTTTCTTGTTCTTGCGCTTGATGATGATCTTGTTCTTGAATATGATCATGGTGAGGGACTTGTTCTTCTTCTTGTTCTTGAACAACGGGCTCCATTTGAGCAATAGGATCTTGTGGTGGCATGGGTGTTGTAGTAGCTTGATGATGAGTGAAACATCCATCTTCTTCTTCATCATCATGAGGTTCTTGTTCCATTGGAAGGAGAGCACCAACACCCATGGTCAAAATATCTTGAGAAGTATCTTCTTCACCTACATCACTTAGATCAACTTGCCCCCCATGGGAGCCATTAAATTCATCAAACACTACGTCACAAGTTTCTACAACACATCCATTGGATTTGTTGTAGACTCTATAGGCGTGAGAGTTTGATCCATAACCAACAAATATGCCCTCAATTGTTTTGGATTGAAATTTTCCTACCCGTTCTCTCTTGTTGAGAATGAAGCACTTGCACCCAAATACACGAAAGTACTTGACATTTGGCTTGCTCCTAGTTAGGAGCTCATATGGAGTCTTTTCCAATATCATGCGGAGGAAGAGCCGGTTTGATGCATGGCATGCGGTGTTGACGGACTCGGCCCAAAAACTATGTAGTGACTTGTACTCATCCAACATGGACCTAGCCATCTCCACAAGTGTACGGTTCTTCCTCTCGGCTACACCATTTTGTTGAGGAGTGCAGGGTGCGGAATATTGATGCTCAATCCCCTCATCACTAAGAAATTCTTCCAAGGTGTAGTTCTTGAACTCGGAGCCATTGTCGCTTCTAATTGCCAAAATTTCTTTGTCAAACTTGCGTTGGGCTTGCTTGGCAAAATCAATGAAGGTGATCTTCGTTTCGTCCTTGGACTTGAGGAAAAACACCTATGTGTATCTTGAGTAATCATCAATAATGACAAGTCCATACTTTTTCCCACCAAGACTATCCCATGAAGGAGGCCCAAAGAGATCCACATGAAGGAGCTCCAAAGGCCTTGAAGTAGATACAATATTCTTGGGTGGGTGCTTTGATTGATGTTGCTTCCCGGCTATGCATGCACTACACACACGATCTTTCTCAAAAAAGAAACATTGATTAGTCCAAGGATGTGATTACGCTTTAAGAGATCTTGAAGATTTCTTATGCCGACATGGGCTAGCTGGCGATGCCATAGTCACCCCTTGGCACTTGTGATGTGACATCCTTAGACTAATCAATGTTTGACAAAGAGAGTACATTCCATGCAACCTTGAAGATTTCTCATTTCCGTTTGTCAATGTTGGCATCGCCGGAGAGTGGAGGTACCGGTCTTGGTCCTCAAAATACTATCCCATAACTCCTTGGCACTTTTGATGTGAATGTAAGGTATCATTTGCTTATCATTCATTCCTTTCCTTATGCACATAATTGCGGTGTCATTGAGATGCTTGTCATATGTTTCTCTTGGAGTGAGATTCTTTGGGTCGACTGGGTTGTAGCCATGCTCCAAGATGTCCAACATTTCATCATTGGCGTACCTAAGATGGTCCTGCATACCAACCCTCCACAAAGCAAAATCGGAACTGTCATCAAGCAAAGGGGGTTTACCCCCAGGGTTATACTTAGGTTTCTCTACTTGAGGTCTTGCATAAAGCCATGGAACACTAGAGTGATCATTACTAGGAGGTTGTTGGCCAAGTGAAGGAGTAGGCACAGTTGGCCTCGAGGCCGCACCACTTGGATTGGTAAGTGGTGCGAGAATCATGGTTAATGCGGCTAACCTCATTTGGACCAAGGCCTCAAGAGAAGCATCATGCTCCTCATTTTTCTTAGCAAGGGCTCGTTCCAGATCCTCAGAAGAGAAGGACTTGACTTCCGAAGAAGCCGCGCCCTTCTCCTTCGGGTCTGCAATAAGGGGAGTCCCATCAGGGTTCATCTCGCTCTAGGGCGGTTAAGCCACAAGAATAGAGCACGAGGCTCTGACACCAATTGAAAGGAACAAGATGGACCTAGAGGGAGGGGGTGAATAGGTACAATTACATATTTTACTTCTTACTTAGCAATTTTAGGCTATAATGCAGAATATGAAGGTGAGCCTAACAATTGCAAAGATGATACAATGAGACAAGTAACCACAAGTAGGGAGCTAGGGTTAGGAATAACTGCAACTCCGAGAGACAAGGATGTATGCCGATGTTCACTTCCTTGGAGGGAAGCTACGTCGCCGTTTAGAGAGGTGGATGTTACCACGAAGGCACACCTACGCCACGAAGGCTCACCCTATTCTCTCTTTGAGATATCACCATGAAGGCGATTCTCAACCACTAGTGGTAGACCTTGGGGTGGTCTCCAAACACTCACAAACTTTCTGGGGGTAATCACAATGGTTTGATTCCTCACCGAAGAACTCCTATCGCCTAGGAGTCTCCAACCTCCAAGAGTAACAAGATCAAGGGAACCGCTCAAAACTTTCTCAAATCACGAATTCCTTTGGTTGAGAGGAGGGGAGAGCGACGATCTATCTTTTGATTGGAACAACACTCAAGAATCCTCACAAATGCACTCGGGATCTAGGGACTGGTGAAAGCAAGAGAGAGTGAGAGAGAAAGGTGTTCTTGGAATATTTTCACTGTGTTGGACAACCCTCACTCGAGGTGGAAGAAGGATATTTATAGTCATAGTGTAAAAGTGGCTGTTGGAGGTCACTTAAGCTGCGCAGACGCCAAACGTTCGAAGTATAACGGACATCCGGACAGAAAAGAAGGACCGGACGACCGACCGGAGTCGGTCGTCCGGCCACTAGAGATTGGAGTGGTTTAGCGCAGCAGTATTGGGAACTGGAACACAGGGTGCGGACGTCTGGAGAATGCCAGGCGTCAGGAGCACGGTCGTCTGGGGAGGACTGAAAATCCGTTATTTCGGCTTTGTGAAGTGGCATCGGATTTCCGGTTACCACCGGACGTCTCGAAAGACCAGAAAGCCATGATTTTCTTTCTGTAACGTGGCACCGGATTTCCCGAGAATAACGGTCAGCCGGAGGACTGTGACGCGCCAGTTGTCTGGAAACCTTTGGACATCCGGACAAGGCAGAGGCCAACATCACAGTCAAGGTAAGAACTCCTCCAAGAGATTTTCCTAGATTTTGAGCAAGTCTTTTGCAAGAACTAGTGATCCCCTCTTAATAGTGCGGGATCCCTATACTCAAAAAGAAAACCGTGAAAGAGCTAGAGATTTTTGTCTTGTTTCTCCCTACTTTGAGTATCTTGAATATGTCAGTCATGATCCACAATATAATATTTTGGGAACTAAACCTGAGATGCACTTGACAGAGATGATTAGCTCCCTATATGTATGTTGTCAACAATATCAAAATATGATTAAAGGCATGATTGAACTTTCAGCGGGGACCGCGTGTCGCGGCCCTACAACCCGAAGGGGCGGTGTAGTGGCGGTTCGTGGGTCGCGGGGACCACATGCCGCGGCGCTACAGCCCGAAGGGGTGGTGTAGCGGCGGCTCGCCCGTCGGGGCAGCCACATGGAGAACCACTGGCCGGTGACGACGGCCCGACAGACGGTGGCATGGATCGCGTGCCACGGCGCGACAGCCTGAAGCGGCGACGGCTGCGGGGGTAGTCGTCAGGCGGATCTCGGGGCGGCGGCATGGACCGCGGGTCACAGCGCGACAGCCCGAAGGGGCGTCGACGGGAGTGGCGCATAGGTCGGGGTAGCCGGCAGGAGGACCTCGGGGCGGCAACGCAGCGGTCGGCAGGGAAGCGACGTCAACCTATGGCTCGATCGGTGGTTGGCGCGTGCTCAGGGACGTGCTTGGCGAAGACAGGCGCGTGATAGGTTGATCAGACCGACGACGGCACTATACGCGCCATGGCGGGAATGACACGCAGATCGGAGTCGATGGCGACATTGTCGGTTAGTCCCAAGCGATGCGGACAAAGACGGAACGGAAATGGAGACCACGCGGACGAGCAGACGGTAGCGACGCACGAAGGCGTCCCTTGATGGTGCGCCCAGCTTTGCCGCGCGGTGGATAATGAAGTGGCCGGTGTAGAGTCGACACCGATGTCAGAGTAGAGGCGCGGGGGTCGACAGTGGTGGTGGGCGACGCAAATCGATCATAGATCGGTATAAAAAACAAAACGAAACGCAGATCAAGACGACCGGCGAGAGAGAAAAACCCGAAGCGAGGGCTCGGGAAAAAGGCTCTCTAGGATAGCCGGTCAGCGCGACCAGTGGACGAACCCTAGATACGGGTGCGCGGCCCCCGACGGCGGTCATGGAGGCCGACTACCCCGGGGGCGATGCGCGGGGCAGAAGCGGCGGGCGGTGGCTAGTGTTTGGATCGGTTAGGCCAATACCATGTTAGAAGGGATAGAGAGGGATTAGTGGAATCAATGTTTATTGCTTGAGCCTCGTGTGCATATATATAGGAGTACATGATTGATGTCTACTACACAACTTGTTCTTGTAGACTCGTGTTGGGCCTCCAAGCGCAATATTTCATAGGATAGTAGCAAATTTCCCTCAAGTGGATGACCTAAGGTCTATCAATCAGTGGGAGGCGTAGGATGAAGATGGTCTCTCTCAAACAAACCTGCAACCAAATAACAAAAAGTCTCTTGTGTCCCCAACACACCAAATACAATGGTAAATTGTATAGGTGCACTAGTTCGGCGAAGAGATGGTGATACAAATGTAGTAATGATATTAGATATTGATTTTTGTAATAGTAACTGATGACCCACAAGTATAGGGTATCAATTGTAGTCCCTTCGATAAGTAAGAGTGTTGAACCCAACGAAGAGCAGAAGGAAATGACAAGTGGTTTTCAGCAAGGTATTTTCTGCAAGCACTGAAATAGTCGGTAACAAGTAGTTTGATAGCAAGATAATTTGTAATGAGCAAGTAACGGTAACGGTAAATAAAGTGCAGCAAGGTAGCCCAATCCTTTTGTTGCAAAGGACAGGCCAAAACGGTCTCTTATGATAAGCAAAGCGTTCTTGAGGGTACACGGGAATTTCACCATATCACTTTCATCATGTTGGTTTGATTCGTGTTCGCTACTTTGATAATTTGATATGTGGGTGGACCGGTGCTTAGGTGCTATTCTTACTTGACCAAACCTCCTACTTATGATAAACCCCCTCGCAAGCATCCGCAACTACGAGAAAAGTATTAAGATAAAATCTAACCATAGCATTAAACTTTTGGATCCAAATCAGTCCCTTACGAAATAGCGCATAAACTAGGGTTTAAGCTTCTGTCACTCTAGCAACCCATCATCTAATAACTACTCCACAATGCATTCCCTTAGGCCCAAATATGGTGAAGTGCCATGTAGTCGACGTTCACATGACACCACTAAGGGAATCACAACATACATATCATCAAAATATCGAACATATATCAAGTTCACATGATTACTTGCAACATGACTTCTCCCATGACCTCAAGAACAAAAGTAACTACTCACAAATAATAATCATGCTCAAGATCAGAGGGGTATTAAATAGCATAATGGATCTGAACATATAATCTTCCACCAAATAAACCATATAGTAATCAACTACAAGATGTAATCAACACTACTAGTCACCCACAAGTACCAATCTAAGGTTCTGGTACAAAGATTGAACACAAGAGATGAACTAGGGTTTGAGAGTAGATGGTGCTGTTGAAGATGTTGATGGAGATGGCCCTCCCAAAGATGGGAGAGTTGTTGGTGATGACGATGACGATGATTTCCCCCTCCGGGAGGGAAGTTCCCCCGGCGGAATCACTCCGCCGGAGGGCAAAAGAGCTCCTGCCCAAGTTCCGCCTCGAGACGGCGACGCTTCATCCCGAAAGTCCTCCCCTTATTTTTTCTAGGTCAAAATGACTTATATACCAGAAGAGGGGCACCGGAGGTGGGCCGAGGAGGGCACAACCCACCTGGGCGCGCCCCAGGCGCGCCCAGGTGGGTTGTGCCCACCTGGTGGGCCCCCTCTGGTAGTTATTTGCTCCAATATTCTTCATATATTCCAAAACAATTCTCCGTAAATTTTCAGCTCATTTGGAGATGTGTAGAATAGGTAACTCTGACGTAGCTTTTTCAGGTCCAGAATTCCAGCTGCCGGTATTCTCCCTCTTTGTGTAAACCTTGCATAATATGAGAGAAAAGGCATTGGAATTACTCCCAAAAGCATTATTATGCATAAAAACATTATAAATAATAGTAGGAAAACATGATGCAAAATGGACGTATCAACTCCCCCAAGCTTAGGCCTCGCTTGTCCTCAAGCGAAAACCGAAATCGAAAAACATGCCCACATGCTTAGAGAGAGAGAGGTGTCGATAAAAACAAAATATGGACATAGAAGCATCATGCATATTATTATAACAGCAAAGAACTTTAACATAAAACTTTATCAAATAACTTTTATCATATAACTTTTGTCATATAACTTCTCATGAACAAGTAACAATTCATCACAACATTGAAGTATAAATCATAAACCTTATTAAAAACCAACAAACTATGTTCTCAGTCAACTTTGCAACTACAATTCATCATATTTTCAGGAAGGGTCACGTATCGGAGCCTTTAGGTAAGTCCACATACTCAACCATCATTTAATCTTCTATGATTGCTAACACTCACAGTGTACCCATGAACAAAAAGTTTCAACCAGACACATAGAAAGATAGGGGCTTATAGTTTCGCCTCCCAACGTATTCACCTCAAGGGTGATGTCAACAATAATAACTCATGCCTACTCATATCCAACTGGATATACGTGCCTAGATCTTTCCTCACCACATGATGCTTGCAAAAAGAAAAAATAAAAATGAATAGGGAAGAAAATTTTGACTCTTCATAAAAGTAAATGCATAAAATTAAAAGATAGGCCCTTCACAGAGGGAAGCAGAGGTTGTCATGCGCTTATTTGTTTGTATGCCAAATCCCTTAATGCAAAAGAACGTCACGTTATATTGCCCCTTATGATAGCAAACCTTTATTATGCAGTCCGTCGCTTTTATTCCTTTGCCATCACAAGTTCGTACAACGCTCAATTTTCTCTTACACTAAATGATCCAACACATTTAGAAGCAATTTTTATTGCCTTATTGCACCGATGACAACTTACTTGAAGGATCTTACTCAATCCATAGGTAGGTATGGTGGACTCTTAAAATAAGATTTGGGTTAAGGGTTTTGGATGCACAAGTAGTATCTCTATTTAGTGCGGAATTTTTGGCTAGAAAAGATATTGAGCAAGCACCACATGTTAAAGGATCTATGACAATATAACTTCTATGTGAATATGAACAAACATAAATCATTACGTTGTCTTCCTTGTCCAACGTCAACTATTTTGACACAAAATATTTAATGGGGGCTCACAATCATAAAAGATGTCCAAGATAGTGTATTTGCATGTGAATCTTCTCTTCCCTTATTAATTCTTTCATGAGTTGCATCATTGACTAATGCTATGTGTGTCAATCTCCAACAAATTTTACCACTTATACTTTTCCTCATGTGATGTCATTACTTACCATAAGATTAGCATATGATCTTTTTCATTTATTTTCCTTTCTTTTTATTGAGACATAAAAGTAAAGAAACAAAACTCAAACTACTCTTTATTATATATCTCGCACACGATTACATCGATTGATAGATCACTAAGCAAACACTCGAAAAGAAAGGATCAAACTAAACTTTTATTCAACTATATCATAGGAAACAAAAGATCGAACTAAAATAGATGAAAGCAAAGATAGTGGTGGTGATACGATACCGGGACACCTCCCCCAAGCTTGGCACAAGCCAAGGGGAGTGTCCATACCATAAACTCAAGTCTCCTTTGGTGATGAAGAAGGTGGTGGTGGTGATGTATGAGTGGTCTTCTTCCTCAGCTTACGCTTGAGGATGGAATTTTCCTCCCTCAAGTCATCGATCTCCTGCTCAAGCCTTAGTACCTTTTTGCATAATTCTTGCTTGCTTTCCTGCAAGAGATTAAAAGGGATAAACTGGATCTTAGGTTTCTTTGCTTTATTAGGGAGACTTGACTTCTTGAATTCCATGTGCATGTCCCCAGGTTGGGGTAATGGAACTTCATCTTCATCCAAACTTGTCGCTTCTTTCCTTTTTAGATCATATTCCTCTTCTTCCTCCATGGTCCAACTATTATGTTCCACATCTCCATAAACCTTGAGGTTTGCAATATAATCAGCAACATAGCTCTCACCCTCCGAATCTTGAGATGACATATTTTCAGATCTGCCAGAAAACATCAAGAAAGAAGAACAAAAGATTTCTCCGCGATACGGTGGTCAATACGTTCGGGGGGTATATAAAGATTTTTTTATCTTGGGAAACAAGCAAACGAGAGGAAAACGGAGTCGGGAAGGTTCCCGAGGTGGGCACAACCCACCTGGGCGCGCCAGGGGGCCCTGGTGCGCCCTGGTGTCTTGTGCCCTCCTCGGGTGCCTTCCTGGTTGTTTCTTATTTTCCTAATTTTTAATATATTCCAAAACTGACAGAAAATATTTTTGCAGATTTTTCGGAGTCCGTTTACTTACCGTATCACGTACCTCCTCTTTTTTAATCATTCTGGAGTGTTCCGGAAGGTCTCTTTTATGTGTTCCTCAGGTGTCATAGTTTGAATAATATTGCTTTCAACATTAATAGGCGTACCTGAAATATAATGTTTAATTCTTTGCCCATTGACCACCTTCGGGTTAGTACCTTCGGCATTATTTATTTTGATAGCTCCAGAGGTAAACCTCTTCGATGATATAAGGTCCTTCCCATTTAGAGAGAAGTTTTCCTGCAAAGAATCTGAAACGAGAGTTGCACAATAGAACATATTCTCCAACTTTGAATTCTTGCTTTTGGATTCTCTTGTCATGCCATCTTTTAACTTTTTCTTTAAATAATTTGGCATTTTCATAGGCTTGGGTTCTCCATTCATCCAGTGAGCTAATATCAAATAACCTCTTTTCACCGGCAAGTTTGAAATCATAGTTGAGTTCTTTAATTGCCCAATATGCTTTATGTTCTAACTCAGGAGGCAAATGATAAGCTTTTCCATAAACCATTTTATAGGGAGACATACCCATAGGATTTTTATATGCTATCCGGTAGGCCCAAAGTGCATCATCCAATTTCTTAGACCAATTCTTTTGGGACCTATTAACATTTTTTTGTAATATTAGTTTTATTTCTCTATTGCTAAGTTCAACTTGACCACTAGATTGAGGATGATAGGGTGATTCAATTCTATGGTTAACATCGTATTTAGCAAGCATTTTACAGAAAGCACCATGAATAAAGTGTGAACCACCATCAGTCATTAAATATCTAGGGACTCCAAACCTCGGGAAAATAACTTCTTTAAGCATTTTAATGGAAGTGTTATGATCAACACTACTAATTGGAATAGCTTCCACCCACTTAGTAATGTAATCAACAGCAACCAAAATATGTGTATACCCATTAGAGGAAGGAAAAGGTCCCATATAATCAAAACCCAAACATCAAATGGTTCAACAGCAAGTGAAAAATTCATAGGAATTTCTTGACGCTTACCGATATTGCCAATTCATTGACATTCATCACAAGATAAAACAAACTTACGGGCATCCTTGAAGAGAGTAGGCCAATAAAAACCAGATTGCAATACCTTGTGAGCAGTTCTATCTCCCGCATGATGCCCTCCATAAGCTTCGGAGTGATATTTCCTTAGGATTTGTTCCTGTTCATGCTCAGGTACACAACGTCTAATAATACCTTCTACTCCTTCTTTATAAAGATGTGGGTCATCCCAAAAGTAATGTCTTAAATCATATAACTTTTTCTTTTGTTGATAAGTGGAACTAGGTGGTATGTATTTAGCAACAATATAATTAGCATAGTCAGCATACCAAGGAGTGTTATGAGAAACATTTATTGCAGCTAATTGTTCATCAGGGAAGCTATCATCAATTGGTAGTGGGTCATCAAGGATATTCTCTAACCTAGATAAGTTATCAGCTACGGGGTTCTCAGCTCCTTTTCTATCAGTTATATGTAAATCAAATTCTTGTAGCTAGAGAACCCACCTAATGAGTCTAGGTTTAGCATCTTTCTTTTCCATAAGATATTTAATAGCAGCATGATCAGTGTGAATAGTAACTTTAGAATCAACAATGTAAGATCTGAATTTGTCACAAGCAAACACAATTGCTAAAAATTCTTTTTAAGGAGTGGCATAATTTCTTTGGGCACTGTCTAGACTTTTGTTAGCATAATGAATAACATTTAGTTTCTTATCAACTCTTTGTCCTAGAACAACACCAACAACATAATAACTAGCATCACACATAATTTCAAAAGGCAAGTTCCAATCAGGTGGTTGAACAATAGGTGCAGAAGTTAAGGCTTTCTTAAGTGTTTCAAAGGCTTCTACACAATCATCATCAAAAACAAATGGAACATCCTTTTGTAAAATATTTGTAAGAGGCCTAGAAATTTTAGAGAAGTCTTTAATAAACCTCCTATAGAAACCAACATGACCCAAAAAACTACGAATACCTTTAATATCTTTAGGACATGGCATTTTCTCAATTGCATCAACTTTAGCTTTATCCACCTCAATACCTCATTCAGAAATTTTATGCCCCAAAACAATACCTTCATTAACCATAAAGTGACACACTTCTCCCAATTCAAGACAATATTAGTTTGCTCACATCTCTGCAAAACTCGATCAAGGTTGCTTAAGTAATCATCAAAAGTAGATCCATATACAGAGAAATCATCCATGAAAACCACAACAATCTTTTCACAAAAATCAGAGAATCACTACTGCAGGATGCTGCTAACATGACACTACGATCAGAGACCCTTCGACGAAACTATGTGCGATGCAATAATCGCAAATGATGATGTAAAAAACCCGTCAAAAAAGATGCAAAACGTTTGCGATGACGGATGCATCAAACACGGTTCAGATTTTAGTTGTGTGTGCGATGCAGGGCATACGGTTCAGTTCAATGAACTGTTTGCGATGAGGCAGAAGAACAAAAACGGGTAGCCAGATGAAGGTGTGTGCGATATACGGCATACAGTTCACTCGGATGAACTGTTTGTGTTTAGGCGGAACAAAAGAAACGGTCAGCCAGATCAAGGTGTGTGCGATATACGGCATACGGTTCACTCGGATGAACTGTTTGCGTTGAGCCAAGAGAACAGAAACGGTTCAATTTAACAAGATGTGTGTGATACGCGGCAAACAGGTCTGTAATCAGAAATGTGTGCGAAGACTGATAATAGCACAGACGATTGCTGCTAATAAGACGTGTGTGTTGTGCGTTGGGATTGCATACAGAACAACAACATATATATATACACACTTATAAGGACATGGTTGCATAACCAAATTAAACATCCAATTACATAGGTGGCTACTACACACATGACATTTGCACACACCAAAGTAAACTATTACGTGCATAATTACATAGGTGGCTACTACACACATGACATTTTGACGCACCAAAGTCAACTATATATCACATGCATGATTAACTAGGATAAACGATCATCTGATCATCATCTACTTCTTGGGACGCTTGCCGCTACTGCTCTGCTTGTGGCTCGATCTGGCCTCGTCGATCTTGGTAACGAGGCACTTCCTCATGTCAACGATCCGCCTGTGCATCTCGTAGCATGTATACACGCTCTTGGCCGCGAACCTGAGGTGAGGTTCATCCAGTTGCCGCATCCAGGCCCCGTGCCAGGATACGAGACGTGTTTTGTTGGCATCCTGCTTCATCTTTTCGTAGTATGGGTCGATGATGGCCGAGGCGAGTTCAACCAGGGAGTCCTTCTTCGTGCTGCCCCAGACCCTGTAGTGCTCACGGATTTCGACAAGGTTCTTGCAGGCCAAGCCCGTAACCCTGAGCGCTTTTACATCATCGGTGGTTTCCACCGTAGCGAACTTGTAGTCGGTGCTATTGACAAACCTGGTGAAACGGTCGCAAGGCTCTGTGGCCATGTAGTAGTGGTAGTTGAGGACATGATGGCGCACGCACAATTGGGCGACGGCAACCTTCTGATCTATGTTGGGACGACCGCCGGTGTACTGGAGGTCGATGTCGACCACCTTGTACTTGTGTCGAGCAAGCAACTGCTCAACGGTGTTGATGTAGTCGTCCACCACGGCCAGGTCGATGGTGTACACTACCGAGAGATCCGTCTTCTTCGCGTGGGTCTCCACTTTATGCTCGCCGAACTCCATTGGAGCGCCGCTAGACATCCCCTCTCTATGCGTCGTCGCGGGTGTGCTTGTTGTGTTGTGGGGCGCGATCGAAAGGTTGAAGAGACTAAGGTTATAATGGCCGCGGGAATTAAAGGGGAAGCCGGACGGCCTGGAATATCGGCACGCCCGGATGAGAGTTCTAATTTGCAGCGCGTAACTCCATCGTGCCGCACGTAACTGCATCGCATGGCGACGCGCGCGGCGCAACCACATGCATATGGGGCCCCCGACGTGATCGTGCGCAGACCCAACCGCTAGCAGAGCGCGCGCGGAGGGACACGAGCAGATCGCTCCGCGGTTGCCTCAACAGCGAGCAACCATATATATGCATATAGCAGTTGAACACGCAAGGAAAAGCTGTCCACAAGCCGAGCGCGCCGACGGACGCGAGTAGAGCGTGCTGCGGCGCCTAACGGCGAACGGAGCTTGCCGAGGGACGCGAGCAGAGGCCGGCAGAATGATACGTGGCAAATAAGACGAACTGTGCGAGCTATGTCGGAGACATCAAGCACAAATTAGATTAGAGTTGCGTGTGCGATACGTGACATACAGTTGATCCATCCGAGCTGTTTGTGATGGAATAAGCCGTGTGTGTTGTGGGCAAACGCTTGCTGGTATATGACCGTTTGCGATTGATGAATTCATCGCCGACAGGTTACCTAGTGTGGTCCATGTGTGATGTGATATGCTCTGTCAGCAGAACATCTATGCTCTGTGTACAGAAGAACAACATATCTATACTTGTAACAGGACATGCTTTGTGACAGCCCGAGACCGACGCTTCAGATGCCTTATATTTACTTCGTTGTTGCTGTGTGTTTTATTGTTTGTTGCATTTCATCATGTCATCATGAGCATTGCATCCGCATGTTTTCATAAATCTTGCATCCATTCTTAGTTGTCGCATCTCCTTGTTGTCTCCGTTGTCCGTTCTTAGACCAACCGGGTTTTTCGACTCCCTCTTGTCTGGCCGCCTAACCTCTCTGCATAGTGCACATCTCCCATCGTGCGCATCCAAAAACTTCCCCGAACCCGACACGGGCAGTCGTGACCGATGGGTCCGAATCATCCCCAAACATCCCTAAAACATCTTCGGTTTATTATTTGGACTTCCCTACCTATTTATTTTCGACCGTCGGATTTCAATCGGATGATCCAAGCTCCTCTCTTTCTCATATACTCCCTCCGTCCCAAAATTCTTGTCTTAGATTTGTCTAGATACGGATGTATCTAATACTAAAACGTGACTTGATACATCCGTATTTAGACAAATCTAAGACAAGAATTTTGGGACAGAGGGAGTATATAGTACAACCCTAGCCCTAACAATCTGTCCCATCCATCCATCCCATCTACGCCGCCAGCCGACCAACTCCCTCCTTCCTCGGGATCCTCCCAGATCCACCGAACCAGCTGCCACCACTCCTCCTCGATCCATATGCTCGCGCCCCCGATCCAAAACCTTCTCGGCCTCTACCCATGCAGCCTCCTCGATCTGGAACAGGATAGGAGCTCCCGATCGAGTCTCTCGTGCGCCGCCACCCGTAGCGCTCCACCCCGCTCGAGCTCACCCGAGGGGAGGAGTCCCTCGAGCAGCTCCGATCCAGGTGCCTCGCCGCCTCCCTCCGATCGTCGCTGGCGCACTGCCGCCGGAGCTCGCCAGAGCAGCCAGCTGCCAGGTCGCCCCACTCTCTGTCTTCTGCCTCCCTTTCGCTTTTCCCTCCTCCTTCTTCCCTCTCACCTCTCTCTGTTGTTTTCTCTCTCAGGAAGCCATGGGCACCACATTCAAGCTCCGCCGCCATTGACTTCGCTCCACCATCGGCCGGATCCAGCACCCAGAGGCCGATCTGTCCCTCCTGTGCTAGGATCCGCTTGCCCCGCCGCCATCAATTCTAAGTTTTCTCAACGGTGTTTGTTCCATCCATCCCAAGTTGCCTTTGCTTTTCCCACCATCCCACCCTTTTCTTCAAGGACTCTGATTTCTTAATCAAGTATCCATTTTATGATGTGAAGTCTCTTTGTTCTTTTCCTTCAATGTTCTTACCCGGTGATTCTCATGAACATGCCCAGGAGCTTCAAGTTCATCATTCATCATTCTCGTATTCTTTTCTGATGGATTCAATTCGAGCTTTCGTTATTGAGCATATCATTTTTCCTCCGTGCAAATACTTTCCCATGCCGGTGCACCTCTTAATCATCCATGTCTCTCTATCCATTTGTATCCGGAGTGTTGAAGACATCTCAGAAGATTCACGTTCCATTCTTAATCTGTTCAAGCTATTTTGAGGTTGTTATCTCATTCAAGCCATTTAATCCAACGGGTGCAATCTCTCTTTTAAAAATCACTTCAACGGTGTATCTTTGAGTGGGCCCTAACCCATAGGTCTTTTCCCAGGATCATACCTGACTCTTCTAATTTTCTGGAGTTATTCTTAAAAAAAATTCAAAGCTTGACATAAGAATGAATTTTCATCAGTCATGTGCCTTCTCCAAGATCGCTTTCAAATTCTTTTCATCTTTCACTCAACCTTTCTACCCTTCATTGTCCGGAGTGTCTTAGCAATTTGGTGGTGTTCCTCGTCATCATTTTCAGCATTCAAGACCGAAGAAGAGTTTTCTCCAAATCTTGTTCGTTCTCTCGAAGATTCGTAGTTCAAACTTGATGCCATCCTCATGATTGTTTCGATTGTGAGAATTCTTTTTATATCCATCCGAAGCATGTCGTGGGTTCTTTCCATTTTCGATCCTCCGGAGGCCATCATTTCAGAGTATTTAATCGTTCTCAATGTTCAACTCGTGTTCACCAATTCTCCTAAATTGTTATTTCTTCATTCATATCCAATTTCTTCCGGTGCTTCACTCAAGTATTCTTTAGTCAGCTCGTGATCTCTTCAGTCTCTCGTATCTAAATTCTCTCAAGTATCTTCATGCATTTTTAATGCTTCCCGAAGAGCCACTCTCTTTTCTTCAATCGTTTTCAATTCTTACGATGGTTCGTTCAAGATTCCTCTTCCTTTGTTACCGTATCAATTAATTCATTCTTTCCAAATTATACCGGTGGTTTGTTCAAGTTTTTCCCCAAGTTTGCGCTATATCTCTCTTTAATCCTTTTCAATGAGAATAAGTTGTATGCAAATCCATTGCTTTCATCAAGTTCATTTGGTGAAGGATAGGCATATCATAATTCTTATTCTTATTTCATCGAGGTGATTTAATCCCTTCCTTCGGAGTTTGTTCATGATGAAGTAATTCTTGGTTCGAGATGCTTCATCTTTTCTTTTTGGAGTTCCAAGCTCTCTCAATTATCTCGTCCTGAAGGTCCATCTAAATCATTGCAAGGCTTCGATCTTATTCTTTTCAACCTTCATTTCTTTCTAGCATTCTTTTATTACTGGAGTTCTCCATGAAGGCTCAGCATGGTGGTTCGTCAAGGATTCCTTTCATTCTTCAATTGTTCTTCAAGATTTCTCTCGAAGTTATGATCCGCCAAGCTATACTCTAAAATAAACATGGTGCTCAACACATGTTTTGTTTTGGGAGTTCAAGCATTCCTCGTCTTGCATTCCGAAGTGCAGTTCTTTCTATCTTATCTTTTGAGGTGGTGGTATGCCATTCTTGACAATTTCCTTCATGTTTCATGATTCACAAGTTATCAAGAATGAGATATTTAAACCATCATTTTCTCTTCGTTCATGAGTTGTTTGCCACCCATCAATCTCTATGTTGGTGTTATCTTGGGTTATATTTCACCGAAGCCTTCCCTAAGGAATGTTGCTAATTGTGGTGTCTACCGATAATCCAAGTTTCCTCCTATCCTCCCAGTGATTTTTTTCCATCTCTTCGTTGATCTCAAGCAATCAATTGTTTCCGTTAGTGGCAGAATTGCACCTCAAATTTTGAGATGTTTTCCATAAGCCCATAACAAGCAACTTATTGTTTTTGTTGTTGATTTTTTCCAACAACTCCGTTCAACCCTTCTCCTAAGGATGCTCTTTCAAATTCATTTGAGGTAGAAGATGTTGTTTTCTTCTCCGTTCTTTTCATTCCATTCTTTCAGTTGTTCCGGAGGCATCATGTTGTCGCACTCTTCGAAGTATCATCTCGTTTCGCTAGTCTTTTCAGTTAGAGTGCTGTCTGAATTCTTTCGTTCTTATTCCTTCTCTACATCGTTTTAACCGGAGTGGTTTCAAAATATATCTTGTCCTTTGAGCTCTTGGTTCTACTCCTTGTTCCTCTTGTCTAACGGAGTGTTTTAAATTTCGTTTATCTCCATCGTGTCATTTCGTCAAGCTTTTCAACCTCTCAAGGTTCGTGGTTTCACTCATTTGTCGAAGAAGCAACTCAGTTTTACCTCTTCTCTCTGTTTTCATCCTTAGATCTCAGGACGAGATCTCTTGTAAGTGGGGGAGTGTTGTGACAGCCCGAGACCGACGCTTCAGATGCCTTCCATTTATTTCGTTGTCGCTGTGTGTTTTATTGTTTGTTGCATTTCATCATGTCATCATGAGCATTGCATCCGCATGTTTTCATAAAGCTTGCATCCGTTCTTAGTTGTTGCCTCTCCTTGTTGTCTCCATTGTCCGTTCTTAGACCAACCGGGTTTTTCGACTCCCTCTTGTCTGGCCGCCTAACCTCTCTGCATAGTGCACATCCCCCATCGCGCGCGTCCGAAAACTTCCCCGAACCCGACCCGGGCAGTCGTGACCGATGGGTCCGGATCATCCCTAAAACATCTTCGGTTTATTATTTGGACCTCCCTACCTATTTATTCTCGACCGTCGGATTTCAATCGGATGATCCAAACTCCTATCTTTCTCATATATATAGTACAACCCTAGCCCTAACAATCTGTCCCATCCATCCATCCCGTCTCCGCCGCCAGCCGACCAACTCCCTCCTTCCTCGGGATCCTCCCAGATCCACTGAACCAGCTGCCACTGCTCCTCCTCGATCCAGATGCTCGCGCCCCCGATCCAAAACCTTCTCGGCCTCTACCCGTGCAGCCTCCTCGATCTAGAACGGGATAGGAGCTCCCGATCAAGTCTCTCGTGCGCCGCCACCCGCAGCGCTCCACCCCGCTCGAGCTCACCCGAGGGGAGAAGTCCCTCAAGCAGCTCTGATCCAGGTGCCTTGCCGCCTCCCTCCGATCGTCACCGGCGCGCTGCCGCCAGAGCTCGCTGGAGCAGCCAGCCGCCAGGTCGCCCCGCTCTCTGTCTTCTCCCTCAATTTCGCTTTTCCCTCCTCCTTCTTCCCTTTCACCTCTCTCTCTCGTTTTCTCTCTCAGGAAGCCATGGGTGCCATGTTCAAGCTCCGCCGCTGTTGACTTCGCCCCACCACCGGCCGGATCCGGCACCCAGGGGCCGATCCGTCCGTCCTGCGCCGGGATTTGCTTGCCTCGCTGCCTCCGCGCCATCCCCGTCGCCGGAGGATGCAGCCCCGCTGCCTCCTTGCCCTCTGCCTCACTCGCGGTCAAGCGAGACGACCGCGCCCGCAGCGCGTTGCCGCCGCGTGGGCCTCCAGGAGCGCCAAGGCCCAGCGCCACGCCAAGTCCCCAGCGCCCAACCGGCCTGCTTCCTTCCTGGGCTTGGCCCAATGTGAGCAGCTTCCCCAGCCTCCAGTTTCGGCCCGTAGCTATTTTTTTCCCTGCTGCGAATTTTGAAATTATCCAGAGAACGCCTGTTTTGCAGAAAAGTCCCTCTAGTTCATGCATTTAATATCTCACAAACCGTGCATCGGATTAAAATGATTTATATATGTAAAATGCTTAGAATTTCATATAGTTTCATAATATCTAACTTTCATCTATGTTTAAAATGTTTAAATTGCTATTTGCATTTAATTTCCATAAATGACCTGTTAAATGGTTTATTTCATAACTAATTAACCGTAGCTCCGAATTAAATAAACTTTATATGTAAATGGTGTAGAAAAATGCATAGATTAACATGGTGCACTTACTTTGCATGTTTAACAACTCTAAAATTGTGTATAGGGTAGAACAGTAGCAAATTCGTAAATTGCTTATGGGGATTTTCCGGAATTGTTGTTTGTTGTTTCCAACCTCATTTAAACTTGCCTAGATAGGTAGTTTTATTATGCTTCACCTCTTGCCATGTTAACCGACATTTAATATTGATGGGTACATAACCGAGAGTGAACTAAATAATTCGAATGTGGTGTTTCATCAATATGCAACTCGTTGCATATTGAGCTCCACTTAATTTGTAGTATTGTTTGTTGCACTTTGCCATGCTATGACTCATTAAACCGGCCATGCATCATACTTGATTGTGCATCATGCCATGATTATGCTTGTTGGTTTACCATGTTGTTTGCTTCTTTCCGGTGTTGCTTCTTCTCGATAGTTCTCGGTAATGTTGCGATTGTGAGGATCCGTTCGACTACGCCCGTTCGTCTACTTCATGGATTTGGTCTTCTTCCCAGCGGGATTCCAGGCAAGATGATCATTACCCTGGATACTACTACTATCTTTGTTTTGCTAGTTGTCTCGATGCTATCGCTATGTCGCGCTACCTACCACTTGTTTATCAAGCCTCCCAAATTGCCATGATAAGCCTCTAACCTTTTCACCATCCCAGCAAACCGTTGATTGGCTATGTTACCGCTTTGCTCAGCCCCTCTTATAGCGTTGCTAGTTGCAGGTGCAGTTGCAGGTTGTTCTATGTTGGGACATGGATATCATGGGATATCACAATATCTCTTATTTAATTAATGCATCTATATACTTGGTAAAGGGTGGAAGGCTCGGCCTTTTGCCTGGTGTTTTGTTCCACTCTTGCCGCCTTAGTTTCCGTCATACCGGTGTTATGTTCCTTGATTTTGCGTCCCTAACACGGTCGGGGTTTATGGGCCCCCCTTGACAGTTCACTTTGAATAAAACTCTTCCAGCAAGGCCCAACATTGGTTTTACCATTTGCCTAATAACAACTAAAACTTGCATAGGGACTTTCCGGACCCCGAGGATAATTAATCAACAACCCGGGCCAGTGCTCCTCATGAGTGTTGGTCCAAACCGGGTAGACTGCGGGGCCACCATGAGGAAACTCGAGGATTGGTTTTACTCGTAGGATGTCCCATCCGATCGTGGCCTGAGACGAGATACGTGCGGCTCCTATCAGGGTGTCGGCACGTCGGGTGGTCTTGCTGGTTTTGTATTACCATTGTCGAAATGTCTTGTGAACCAGGATTCCGAGCTTGATCGGGTTGTTCCAGGAGGAGGATTTTCCTTCGCTGATCGTGAGAATTTGTGATGGACTAAGTTGGGACACCCCTGCAGGGTTTGATCTTTCGAAAGCCTTGCCCGCGATTATGTGGCAGATGGTAATTTTTAATATCCGGTTGTAGAGAACTTGACACCAGATCTGATATAAAATACACCAACTGCGTGTGTAACCTTGGCCGTCTCTTTTCGAGCGAGTTCGAGAAGAGAACCTGGTGGGGTTATGTTTGAACGTAAGTAGTTCAGGATCACTTCTTGATCGTTACTAGTTGGCGACCGTTTGCGTAGTTTCTCATCTTATTCTTGTACTCGTAAGTTAGCCACCATACAATGCTTAGTGCTGCTGCAACCGCACCACTTATCCATTCCATACCCATTAAGCTTTGCTAGTCTTGATACCCATGGTAATGGGATTGCTGAGTCCTCATGGCTCACAGATTACTACCACAACAGTTGCAGGTACAGGTAATGCGATGATCTGACACGAGTGCGATGCTTGCTTGTTTGGAGTTCTTCTGCTTCTTCTTCTTCAATCAAGGGATAGGTTCTGGGTCGGGAGCCTGGGATTAGCAGGGTGGATGTCGTTCTTCTTTTTCGTTTGGTTTCATCCATAGTCGGATCTTGCTCTTCTGTATGATGATTGCTATGTATTGATGAACTGTTGTATTCATGTTGTAGCTTGTGGCGAGTGTAAGCCTTTATCTTGTATTCTCATCTATTCAGTACATGGTATGTTGTAATGATATCCACCTTGCTATGCGCTCGAAATGCGGTTGTGCCCCAATCATGAGTTCATCACGTGATTGGGATAGAATTGCATCTTGGGCGCTACAAGTTGGTATTAGAGCCTTACTGCCCGCAGGAGCCCCCTTGGTTGATCGAACCGCTGATGTTGTTGAGTCTAAAAAAAACTATTTTGAGTCTAGTTATATCGGAGAGTAGGAATTCTTTTTACTCCTTATCCCCTTCGTCGCTCTGGTGAGGACTCGTGATGTAGGTGTTTTTCCACTCTTCTATCCTTTTCCACTCAATTTTTTTAGGATCATGCGGGTATTGTGGAATCGGTCTGATATCATTGTGACGGGAATTCTGTCTTGGTGCCTCCTGACATTTAGGGGTTGTGGCAGTGTCCCGGGGAGTTGAGCTCCAAGGTGTTTTCGTCACAGTGCTTATCGTTACAGTGCTCTGGCAAGAAATAGCCTGGCGAGTGTAATCTCCGGTAAGGTCCCTAGGTAGGAGTTCAAAGTAATATTTGAGAGATGCAGATCCAGGCATTCGATGTGATTGTCGTTATAAACATTACCCACCTCCGGGCCTATTATTATCTACAAAAGAAGAGAACGTGTTAGTGCCTACATGCTGTTTTGAACACTACTACACGCCCATTTGGTTTGCAGGATTTGTAAAATGCACCAACGTGCCATCTTCGATCTGACATGATTAACATGGGCATTTGATTACAATCTAGAAAAATGTAGCCTTCTTCACAAGAGGTTGGATTTGATGAAAAATTCCCTAAGAAAACTAGTACAGATGAATCCAAAGGAGAAATGCTTATGGATTGTAACCATATGAATCAAGCAACCAATATGGGGTGGGGGGTGTATGTCCTGAAATCCTCCAAAATTCCTTCAGAAATCGTAGTACATTGTCATTGTAAACTTGGGAAAAGGTGCAAACAATTGAACTCCCTTATGGTTAACATTTAACAGGAAAGGAACATCACCTAAATATACAACTTCTTCAGGCACGGAAAGCATCTCAGGAAACTGACAACTTGGTCCAGGTTGGGGCCGACAAATTCTAGTTCCAAGACCTTCACTATGCCCAAAATCTGGGTGAAGCTTTGCTAGATAACAGGCAAACATACATCTTCAAAACTAGAAATAATGTTGATATCAAGAAGGAGAGGTATAAGGTGACCATTGTACCTGAAAGTAGTAGTACTTGACAGACGAGTAGCCCACCACTGTCAATTTCGGTGCAGAAATGACATTGATTCTTGTTGGACCTTGTTGATCAACTACAAGTAATCTCTCAAGTGAAGGTGTGTCCTCAATGACCATATTGTGGTCCACCTTTTTGTGATCTCTCGTTGCAGCACCAGCAACACACATAAATAGTCCGGAGAGTCCTGGAGGTGATTTGGAAGGTACTCGACCAATTCATCGCCTGAAGACGAAGGAACTCGAGTGCAGTACAGCCGCGGAGCAGGCGCTCCATGTCATCCTTTGGGATGCAGACGGCAACGAGCTCAAGGTGCTTCAATCATGGTAGAAAAAGAGCGGGCGCGATCATTAAAACTGAGCTCCTCGAGCTGATCTAGGACGGGGGATCGGAACCACTCGTCAAGCTTGGCTCGGTCCTTGCCATTGGAACGAAACTTGCCCGTGATAAGGCATCTGATTGGGCCATGGTGACTGCCGAGGATCTGGGAGAACGCATCCAAGCTTTTGCGATAGCGATGGCAGAGCTCGTGGGCGTCGAGGAGGTCGACAGGGGTGGAGAGCCATAGGAGGCGCCACCGCCGGGAAAGGGCGGTTGTCCTCGCCTCATATTTGATTGGGAGGAGGGATATGATGATTGTCAACATATCATCGGGGAGGCTGCTGAGGAAGTCTAGGCCTGCTAGAGTCGCTTGCGGTTCTTTCTCGACCTGCCTCCGCTTGTTGGCAGCCTCGTTCTCCACCTCGTCGGCGACGGCGGAAACCTCTGTCTCCATATCCACGCCGTGCTCCGGTGCTTCAGCAGCCCCAACGTCGCCACTCTCTCCGATGGGGTGCTTCGGCGGCATCCTCATACACTGACGGCTTTGAGGACTGAGAGCGGCGCCGAGGATGCGGGCGAAGAGAGAGGATTGTATGTGTGGCGAGGATGGGGGGTGCGGCCACTCAGGCGCGCCATTAATACAGACCAGTGGGAGCGAGCCGGGCGGCGGTCAAAGGCTGTCTCGCTTCCCGGTGAGCCTGCGCGGCGGACTTCTGGCATTCCTATACCATCATTTCACGGAGCGAGGCGGGCGCGCCATTAATATGGAGCAATGAGAGCGAGGTGGGCGGCGGTCAAAGGGCTGGCTGGCCTCCCGGTGAGCCTGCGCGGCGGACTGCTGGCACGCCTACCGTTATTTCACACAGCTACTAGCACGCCCCGCACGGTGAGTGCGTAGCGAACACGCGCATGCCTTGGCCTCCCGGTCTGCCTGCTAGCATGCTTCTCGTCAACTCACGCATGCTCGTACGGCACACAGGACGCGTGCACGACACTTAATATATTGATTTTTCCTTTTTGATGATTAATTCTGCCGCTTTATTGCTTAACCGAAGCACGACACTTACATTGTTGGTCTAACGCCCACGGTTCGAATAAAGAGCTCGTTTGTGATATTGGTTGATAAATATTTATAATTTCCTGTGTGTAAGAAGATTATATCAAAACTTGTCTCAAATTTGAAAAAAAAAATCACAGTCTATTGGTGTCCATATGACACCGCAATAAGTTTCATGAATTTCAACTTAGTTTTGGATTTATTGGATTTTAAAATCAAGATTCTAGATGATAGAAATTTCTTGCATGGGGACTAAACATGCACCCAGGGACACGTACACATATGATTTTGCAATCCATTTTCGTGCACTATCACGGGTCTCATGTAGATCAAATTTGATTTTGCACATTTAAATCCCTGGGAAATCAATCAATGTATAAAAAGCGAATAGATGTTATCTATTTTTTTCAATTTTCAACACTAAACTCCTTTGGTCGCATGTTCGCTGCAGAAAAACTTTGACATGCATCTTTGGGCCACATGCACGCGGTGGTCCTACGACACTCACTCGCGTGGGCCCGCGAGGTCGCCGTCCAGCACTATGATATGCGATGAGATAGGTTAATTTGACCAACAAGGATGGTCATTTTTTGGTTTTTGTTATACGTACGGTAGGAGTATATATATATAGTACGCGTTGAAGAGGGTGGCTGGGGGCAATACTACGCGTCATATAGAACACTCACTCGCGTGCGATGCTTCCATCCGTGGGCCCGCGAGGTTGTCCTCCATCACTTTGACCCAACAAGGAGGTTTCTTTTTGGGTTGTGTTGCGGTAGGAGTATATAGTACGCGTCGAAGAGGGGAGGAGGGGGCCGGGGCAGCACATATATACTACACACACGTCATGAATCGATCTCGCTCCGTGTGGGGACTTTTCGGTTTCAGAGGCAGGTGCCGCAAAGAAGTTGTGCATATTGGGTATTAAAAACATCACCAACACATTGGGCCACGTGCATATGATGGTTGTCACTCATTCGCCTGTGACTCTTCCCTCCATGGTCCCGCGAGGTCGTCGTCCATCTAATATATGACACAACGAGAAAGGTAATTTGACGAACAAGGATGATTATTTTCGGGTTGTGTTACGGTACGCACGTAGGAGTATATATTACGCATCCAAGAGGGGAGAGGGGGCAACATATATATATATATATGCATATATATATATATATATATATATATATATATATATATATATATATATATATATATATATATGCACACTACGTGTCATGAACCTCGGTTCGTCTGTGGGGGACTTAAAGGTTTCCGAGGCAGGTGCCACATCAAAGTTCTGCATATATATTAGGTATTCAAACATCACAACCACACATCTCCATACATATGTGTTTGGCCCACAAGCAAGCGATGGCGGTTGTCCTCTAGCACTCACTCACGGGGTTATCGGCGAGATGCTTCGTCCATCTCTATGTGCCCGCTTGGTCAATCACTTCGACCGACTGCGATAGAGGTTAATTTCACTTATAATTAGGAGGAGATTAAATTTTGGTTCGTCTTATATGGTTCGGTACATGCAACTATACTTCGCGCGCATGTGTACGCACGAATCCCTCCCACCGGGTCGATGTGGTGGTGGTGGTGGGGGGGAGCACGTGATGCATCATGAACCAGAACTGTGTGGGGACTGTGCGTTTTTCGACGCATGCATGCACCACATCAAAATGTTGTGCTTTTGGTATTCAAACATATATGCATGCATCACGCATGTCCATACATATGTTTGGGGCACATACATGCAGTGGTTGTCTTTGGATACTCTTCCTCGCTTGGTTATCATCAATGGCCTATATATTTATGGGCCCGCGTGGATGTCTCCATCACTTCGACCAACAACGCGAGAGAGGTTACCAGGGTGGATTCTTCTTCTCTTGGTTCGCGTTACCGTTTAGTCGTACATCGATCATGGTGAGATTTGAGACCTAAGTTTGAGGGCTCGCATACACATGAATCAAAGTTGTGCATTGGGTATATTCAAACACCACATGACACTTCATACATATGTTTGGGCTACACCTGCACGCAGTGGTTGTCTTCAGGCACTCCCTCGCGTGGTTATCGGCGACAAGCTAGCCTATTTTGTGGGGCCGCGTGTGGAACGTCAATGCATGACTTTGACCCAACAAACAAGAGAGGTTATACGACCAAGGTGGTGATTCTTCTTGGTCAGTCTTACAATACGCCTTGGTGAGATGCCCCTCCCACCGACTCAAAGTGTGTGTGTGTGTGTGGGGGGGGGGGGCACAGTACTACTTCGTACTAGATGAACCTCCGTGGGGTTGGGGATGCCCGGTTAATTTGCGATGCACATGTGCCACATCAAATTTGTGATTTGGTTATTTAAATATCATAGCACATCGTTTTCACACACACACACACACACACACATTGGGCCAACCGCAGGTGTGGTTGGTAAGTGGTGTCACCCATCTAACGCCAGAAGAACGCATCTGTTGGCCCGCACACGGTCCACATTTGATCGAAAGCAAGGGGGGGGGGTTGATGTACTTCTTTCGGTTTTGTGTTACGGTACGGTGAGATGTCAGACCTAGCTATTTGGGGGCATGCGTTCATAGCTAGGATTCCCCTCCCAGCAACACGAAGTGTGTGTGTTTGGGGAGGGGGGGGGGGCTAGCAATAATAACATGCGCTTTGTGCGACATGTGCCACATCAAAGTTGTGCATTGGGTATTTGAACATCAAACTACACTTTTAATACATATATTTGGTCCACATGCAAGTGTGTTCGTGTTCTGACCCTTTCCCGCATTTTTTTGCTCAAATTTATAAACAGCAGACGAGTCGGACGCAGCAACCATCTGCGATCAGGTACAAAACAGACACGGTTCCCTAGGACTACCCGTGTGCCGCGCCCCTGCCCCTGTCACCCACATGATCATAGTATATTGGGCTCCACCAGGCTTCCCTCCCCCTCTCAAAAATATCTACTCCCTCGCAATCTCAAAAAATATCTACCCGCATCCGCGTTGATGGTTTTTCTGTTTGATAGCACACGATTAGTATGTCTGGACCATGTGCGATGTCTGTTACTCCCGCTCTGCTTCAATCAGTGGATCCAAATTTTCAGTAGCCCCAACATTTTACTCCCGCCCCGCTCTGCTTCAATCCCTTGATCCAAATTTTCAGTAGCCCCGCCATTTTACTCCTGCCTAGTAAAATTTTCAGTACCCTTGGCATTTCCTCAAACACCACCTTGGACCCCTCCACACACACACCCCAAATTCTTCGCTCACCTCAAATCCCCCGCTCACACACATACACACCACACCTCTCTCGCTCCAAACCTAGCTAGGTCACCGCCGCCACCGCGCCGCCTCCATCGTCAACCTCTGTCGGTCTGCCTGTGCAGTTTACCCACCGATATACATACCCTCGCCGCCCTGAGTTTCTTAGATGACGCTTGCGAAACACCCCCTTTCCCAGAGATCCCCATCCCCACCCCCTCCCCTACTCCAGAGCATCGCAGCCTAAGCCCGGCTACACTTCCCGGGGAGCTCCAGGAGCGAATGGCGCAAAAGAGCTTTACCGCGGCCTCTTCGCCCGACGTCGGCGAGGTGGCCGCCGAGGAAGCTGACGACAATGACTGGACCTGGATTAAGCCTTTCAATCAGCGGGCTAGAGTATTCTGGCATGTCGCGGACGCCGGCTACTACATCGAGGTCGTCGACACCGACGGCTTGATGCGGGTAATGTCACAGGTTAAGTTGCCCACCCCCAACTCTTTGGGTTCGACAGCCGTCGATCTCATCGATGGCCCTGCCGCTGATCTCCTGCAGCTCGTTATGAACAATTTGCCATCCTTCATCGCCATGGAGCCCCTTTTGTCATTTCTTAAGGACACGTTCTGCGACACTGGCCTGGGATCCTCAGCTGGCAAGTCAAACCTCATCGACGGCGACCACGAGGAGGGAGCCTGTCGTGGAATAGTCACGGCAGATGTCCTAGTGTGAGGACTTAGTCATGGAGCCATCGCAATGAGGTTAGTTTAAAGGGGTTAATCAGGACAAAGGACACGAGGAGTTTATACTGGTTCGGCCCCTTGCGGTGAAGGTGAAGGCCTAATCCAGTTTGAGGTGGTATTGCTAGGGTTTCGATGACCAGGGAGCGAATACGCTTAACCTGGCTCTCGATCTGTTGTCTCTCATTGTCGGTGTACTAGAATAGGGGTACCCTAGTACCCCGTACTTGTGCACGGGCAGTAGTAGCATCCCGCGGCCAGGCTTGCGGGAGGACAACCAGAGAGAAGCTCAAGATTATTAAGCCATTCAAGAACAAAGTATACAAAGCAAGAGTTAAGGCCCCGGCAAGAGGAGCTTGCTGGGAGGGACAGCTGAGGCCCAGCCTGGGCATTGCTGAAGCAGAGTACTTGCCGCGGCAAGGTACTTGCCCCGGCAAGTCATTGGCTGCGGCAAGGTATTGGCTGCGGCAAGATAGCGGCTGCGGCAAGGTACTTGCCCCGGCAAGTTACCTTGCACGGCAAACTATGGGCTGCGCCAAGCTGTCAGGTGCGGCAAGGTCTTGCCGCGGCAAGCGTTACTGTACCACTGTGCTACTGTGCTGCTCCGGTGCCTCTGCCAGCGTGGCGCTCTGGGTCCTTCCAAGCGTGCGTGGCAGGGCACTGTGTAGACGGCGGTGCACTGTAGATAGCGGTGCAGCAGCAGGTGGGATAGGCTTTTCCCACGCCCACGACGTCCGGGTACATGTATCTGGACAGCAAAGGCATGGGCATTTAATGCCCTTGTCCCCTGCCGTCAGTGGTAGGTAGGACATGTCATCCTGGTAATAGTGGCCTTACTGTAGCAACTTTCCACCTCTACCTTTACTGTTTGCCACCTGTTGGAGACCCCTTTGTGCATATAAAAGGAGGCCCATGGGCAACGTGAAAGGGGAGGAACAGAAAAAGGGAGAACTCCAGTATTGTACGCAGCTACTCGGTACTGTAGCGCTCCTGGAGCTAGAACAATCATACAGATAATAACCAAAAAGCAGGAGTAGGGTTTTACGCATCCGTGCGGCCCGAACCTGGGTAAATCTCTCTCGTGCACTGTCGTGTTCTTCGCTAGATTTGCTCTTCGCGCGACCGTCTCTCCCTGCCGAACGTAAAGGGGTCCTTCTCTGGGTCCCATAGGTGATCGCGGATTCGTCCCCGACATCTTTGACATAGGTGATCGCGGATTCGTCCCTGACATCTTTGGCGCGCCAGGTAGGGGGAAGGAGGTTGTGTGAACCTAATCTAGCGATTTGCGCGCTAGTTTTTGGGCCATTCTCCGTCTTATGGCTCCAAAAAAGAAGACTTCAGCCATTGGTGCGTCCACATCCAACCCGCCTGCTCCCGTGCAGGAGGGTGCCGACGTGATTGCGGCTGCTGGGGGGACTGGAGAGCGAGAGCTCCTATTACCTCCACCTGTCCAAAACCGGGCCAGCAACGCCAATCTTGGCGCTGCTGGGTCTGGGAACGCAGCGCTGCTCGCTGCTGCTAGCCCTGCAAGCTCCAGAAACGGTGCTGCACGTTCTGGAACGCCTGCGCCGGTTCAGACGCCGCGGCCTTCGCAAGAAGCCCGTGACAGGCAGCGTCCTGACGCCCCAGGTGCCAGGCGCTCCCTGGATAATGAACTTGCGCATCAATCTCGAGATGCGTGGGGTCACCATACGCAACAACACGTTGGCGGGGTCGAGGCGCGGTCGCCTGGTCGTGGAGATGCTCCTTCTAACACCGTTAGGAGTAAGAGCATCCCACAGTCCTCACGCCACTCGATACCTCCCTCACCAGCAGAAGCGTTGGCGCGTGCGCAGCTGCTCCTGAACTTCCCTCCACCAGCAGATAAGCTTGACGAGTGGAGGGCAACCATTCAGAGCCTTCTCAGCTTCGCTGATGCCGACCCAGTGCGCGCGGCCGACAAGAGAACTGGTGACGATGCTGTCACCAACAAGAACGGCGAGGGGGCAACAACCATACACTCCCCACCTAGACGGCCTCGATCGCCGACACGTCGAAACGACGCCCGTGGCGATGATTCCACGGCGTCGTCTGACCCGCGAGCTCGTCGCGACCAGCGCCTCGTTCTTCAGGAACGCAGAGGAGAAGACGCTCGTACCACTATCGAGCGAAGGAGAGAAGCGCATCGTCAGTCCGACAGACGCGAAGGGCCCGCTGTTGACATGCATGCGCCAGGGGATCCTGGCGACTTGCCGTACGCGGTAAGTTGTCCAGCGTTCACCCGTGAGCTGCGGCAGGTCCAGTGGCCCAATCGCAAGGCTTTCAAGCCTGACGTGCCGGAGAAGTATGATGGCAAGACACACCCGTCGGAGTTCCTCAGCATTTACACCATTGCGGTGCAAGCTGCCGGGGGACGAGACGACAAGATTCTTGCTAACTACTTCCCGCTCATGTTAAAGCGCAACGTCGTCTCATGGCTCATGCACTTGCCGGAGAACTCCATTTCTTCATGGGCGGACCTGTGCCATCAGTTTGTTGGTGCCTTTACTGGCGGTCATCAACCTCATGGCCAGGAGAGTGATCTTCACCTCATCCCCCAGAAGGAAGGAGAGCCCCTGCGCAAATACATTCAAAGGTTCAGCCGCGTACAGTACAACATCCCAGATGTTCACCCCGCTGCGGTTATTAGCGCGTTCCATCAGAACGTGCGTAACCGCAAGATGCGGGAGGAAATGGCAATGACCAAGGTCAGAGACATTGGCCAGCTATATGCTCTCGCCGACAAGTGTGCGCGCGTTGAAGAGGGAAGGAAACTTCCCGGTGAAGGTGTTGGCGCAGGTGTTTGCTCTGACCGCGAAGGTACCGCCCCGGCAAAGAAGGGCCGGCGGTGGAACAACAGGAAGAAAAAGGGCAAAGCTGTGCTTGCCGTCGACCAGTCCAGCGGCAACGGCAGCGCCGACAAGGCCAAAGTCGAGGGCTCCGGCAAGGAGATTGCTGCATGCGCCAACTGTCAGGCCTTGGCGGCTGCCGACAAGCAGGACGGCTCCGACAAGCAATATTGCAAGATCCACCGCACCAAGGGGCACGATCTCCAGAACTGTCGACGAGTCGAGCAGCTTGTCGAACAGCAAAAGGCTGAGTATGAGAGGCGTGACAAGGAAAAGGCCCCAGAAGGTGCTGGCGGGTCCGGCAAGAAGCGCACTGCCCGAGGAGGGCGTCGCGGCAAGGCCAAGCAGCAGCAGAGAGACAGGCCTCCTCGTGGCCGCGACAAAGATGATGATGATGATGATCTAGATGATGAAGAATCCAGTGAGCACGAATTTCAGAAAGCCGCAGAAGTCTTGTGTGTTGACGGTGGTGCTTCGTTGCATTCTTCTCACTGCCAACTTAAACAGTGGGCGCGAGAGATCAATGCGGCGGAACCATCTGTTGACGCCAGAAAGCTTCTGAAGTGGTCCGACACGCCTATCGTCTTTGACATTGAGGACCACCCTGACCGCACAACGGCGGTCGGGTGCTTGCCGATGTTGGTTTCACCAACGATCCGCAACCTCAAGGTCACGAAGATGTTAGTTGACGGTGGGGCCGGCTTGAATCTGATTTCGCCCGCTGTGCTCCGGAAACTTCAAATCTCTGATGGCGAGCTTGAGGAAACTGGTACTTTCCAAGGAGTCAATCCAGGAAGGAGTAAGCCGAAAGGGAAGATCATGCTGCCAGTGACATTTGGCGGCGAGCTGAACTACCGGACCGAGAAGGTCACCTTCGATGTTGCCGATATTCCATTACCTTATAATGGGATACTTGGCCGTCCAGCGCTCGCCAAGTTCATGGCAGCCTCTCATTATGCCTACAACGTGTTGAAGATGCCAGGTCCAGTAGGTGTTATCACAGTTCCCTGCGACAAGAAGGATGCGCTTATTTGCGCCGACAAGATCTACCGGGAGGCAGCTGCCGCAACTGCCGCCAAGGCACTTGCCGCTGAAGCTCTCGGGCGGGAGAACAAGAGGAAGTCCGGCAAGAGCTCCTGTGCCCACTCCGGCAAGCGCACCTCTTCGGAGTGCTGCGCTACCGTCGAGGACGCACCAGAGAGCTCCACCGGCAAGTGTAAGAAGAACAAAGCCGCTCCGCCGGCGACAAAGAAGGTGCCCGCCAAGGAGGATGGCACTGGTGGTTCCTTCACCATCAGTGCCACACTTGACAACAAATAGGAAAACGCGCTCGTTGCTTTCCTGCGGGCGAATGTCGACATATTTGCATGGCAACCGTCCGACATCCCCGGTGTTCCCAGGAAAGTAATTGAGCACCACCTTGCCGTTTGTCCCCACGCGAGGCCCGTCAAACAGAAAGCCAGAAAGCAAGCTGTGGAGCGGCAAGAGTTTATTGCGGAAGAAATCAAGAAGTTGGAAGCAGCAGGCCTCGTTAGAGGAGTGCTCCATCCTACGTGGTTGGCCAATCCGGTTGTCGTGCGCAAAGCGAATGGAAAATGGAGGCTTTGTATTGATTTCACTGATGTCAATAAAGCTTGTCCCAAAGACCCATTTCCTTTGCCCCGCATAGACCAGATTGTTGACTCCACGGCAGGATGTGATTTGCTTTCATTTATTGACGCATATTCAGGGTATCATCAAATCTTCATGGCTGATGAAGATGAGGAAAAGACCGCATTTATCACACCCTGTGGCACATACTGTTTCGTACGTATGCCGTTTGGTTTGAAAAATGCTGGTTCGACATTTGCAAGAGCCGTCCAGATTGCTTTTGAGCCTCAGCTGCACAGAAATGTGGAAGCCTATATGGATGATATAGTGGTCAAAAGCAAAGACAGGGCTACTTTGGTTCAAGATCTAGAAGAAACTTTTGTAAATCTGCGCAAGATCAACCTGAAGCTCAACCCCGAGAAGTGCGTGTTTGGAGTTCCCTCCGGCAAGCTTCTCGGGTTCTTTGTGTCTCAACGTGGAATTGAAGCCAATCCTGACAAGATCAAAGCCATTGAGCAAATTGAAGCACCGAAGCGCGTCAAGGATGTTCGACGACTTGCCGGCTGTGTTGCTGCCCTTAGTAGGTTTATCTCCAAGTCAGCTGAGCGCGCCCTGCCATTTTTCAAAATCTTAAAAAAGGCAGGTCCATTGAAATGGACTCCGGAGGCGGAGGCGGCGCTGCAAGACTTGAAGAGATACCTCTCCTCTCCTCCAATACTTGTCGCGCCTAAACCACAAGAGAAGTTGTTGCTGTATCTAGCGGCAACCAATCAAGTGGTTAGTGCTGCGCTGGTAGCGGAGAGAGAGGTGGATGAGGAGGCAGTAACTGCGGCAAGCACGACCAGCGACAAGCTGGGGGCAACAAGTTTTGCTGCCAACAAGGATTCGTCTGCGCAGTCAGGTGAAGTGATACAAAAGAAGAAAATGGTGCAGCGCCCGGTCTACTTTGTGAGCTCTCTTCTGCAGGGAGCTAGGTCAAGGTATTCTGGTGTGCAGAAGCTGCTTTTTGGCCTTCTCATGGCCTCGAGAAAGCTGCGCCATTATTTTCAAGCACATGAAGTTACCGTCATCACTCGCTTCCCGCTGAAAAGGATTTTGCAAAATCCAGAAGCGACGGGCAGGATTGTCGAGTGGGCGTTGGAGTTGTCGAGCTTTGGCCTCAAGTTCGAGAGTACATCAACCATACAGAGCCGAGTTTTGGCAGAGTTTGTCGCAGAATGGACACCAACGCCAGACGAAGAAATCCCAGAGATGACTCTCCCCGGCAAGGAGACAAGCAAAGAGTGGCTTATGTACTTTGATGGTGCCTTTTCGCTGCAAGGCGCCGGTGCTGGCGTACTGCTTGTCGCACCCACCGGAGAGCACCTCAAGTACGTGGTCCAAATGCACTTTCCCAAGGAACAGGCGACGAATAATACTGCAGAATATGAGGGGTTGCTTGCCGGTCTCAGGATCGCGGCAGACCTTGGGATCAAGAAGCTTATTGTCAGGGGAGATTCGCAGCTTGTCGTCAGGCAAGTGAACAAGAACTACCAATGCCCATTGATGGAAGCTTATGTAGATGAGGTGAGGAAGTTGGAAGAACGCTTTGACGGCCTACAAATGGAGCACGTCCCACGTGCTGAGAATGACATTGCCGATGCTTTGTCAAAGCGCGCCGCACTCAAATTGCCTGTGGAGCCAGGCACTTTTGTGCTCCAACTAACTCAGCCATCCGTGACGCCATCAGTAGGGCAAGGCAGGAAGAGGAAGTTGGCTTCTGGCAACTACTTCCCGGCAGAGCTCCCCGAAGCCGCCGGCAAGAAGGCTGCCAAAGCCAGCGCTAAAGATTCAGAGGGGCAACTTGCTCCGACAAGGCCTCGCGCTCTTGTCGTTGAAGCGGGTGCTCCTAGGCTAGAGGCAAAGGGGCAACTTGCTCCGACAAGACTTCAGGTCCTTGTCGTTGAAGCAGGCGCTCCTGGTCGAAGCGCTGAGGAGCAAGATGCTCCGACGAGGCCTTGGGCTTCCGTCGTTGAAGCAACTGCTTCCGACAAGCTTGTTGAAGGACAGCACGCTCCAGCAGGGCCCCAGGCTCTTATCGTTGAGGCGGCTGTTCCCGCCAAGCTCGTCGGGGAACGGCAAGCTCTGGTAGAGCGACGAGCTCTTCCCGTAGGGCCTGATGTTCCCGCAGCAGAAGAAATGCCTTTAGTCCTCGTTGTCGAGCCACAGGCTCCAGCGTGGGCGCAGCAGATCGTCCGTTTCCTTCAGACAGGAGAACTTCCCGAAGAGCAGGAAGAAGTGGAGAAAGTAGCCCGACGGTCCAATATGTATCAATTTGTCGATGACATGCTGTGCAGAAAAAGACCAAACGGTGTGAAATTGAAGTGTATTCCCCGGGAAGAAGGACAGGAGCTGTTGGCGGAGATTCATGGAGGCATATGTGGTCACCACATAGGGTCAAGAGCCCTTGTTGGAAAGGCTTTCCGGCAAGGTTTCTTTTGGCCCACCGCCCTCCAGGATGCAACTGCACTAGTAACCAAGTGTGAAGCGTGCCAGTTTCATTCCAAGCAGATTCATCAGCCAGCTCAAGCTCTCCAGACAATCCCTCTCTCCTGGCCATTTTCGGCGTGGGGGCTCGACATCCTCGGCCCCTTTCCCCGTGCCACCGGGGGCTTCGAGTACTTGTATGTGGCCATCGACAAGTTTACGAAGTGGCCAGAAGTGGAAGCAGTGAGGAAGGTGACAGCACAATCAGCCATCAAGTTCTTCAAGGGAATTGTTTGTCGCTTTGGTGTTCCTAACAGGATCATCACCGACAACGGTACCCAGTTCACGAGCCACGCCTTCATGCAGTATGTCGAAGACCTTGGCGCCAAGGTCTGTTTCGCTTCTGTTGCTCACCCCCGAAGCAACGGTCAAGCTGAAAGGGCAAATGCTGAAGTGCTGCGTGGGCTCAAGACGAGAACTTTCGACAGGCTGCGCAAGTGCGGCAAAAACTGGATCGAGGAGCTGCCAGTGGTTCTTTGGTCGATCAGGACGACGCCAAATCGAGCTACTGGCCAGACGCCTTTTGCTCTAGTTTATGGAGCAGAGGCAGTTCTCCCCACGGAACTCGTATACGGGTCACCTCGAGTGCTCGCTTACAATGAGCTTGAGCAAGAGCAACTGCGGCAAGATGACGCTGTGCTCCTCGAGGAGGATCGTCTTCAGGCTGCTGTGAGAGCTGCTCGCTACCAGCAAGCTTTGCGTCGCTACCATAGCCGCAAAGTTAATGCCAGAAGTCTCGAGGAAGGCGACCTTGTTCTTCGGCGCGTTCAGTCGGCCAAGAATTCAAACAAGTTGACGCCGAAGTGGGAAGGCCCTTATCGGGTGAAACGAGTCACCAGGCCCGGCGCTGTCCGCCTGGAGACCGGGGATGGCATTCCAGTGATCAATTCCTGGAACATTGAGCATCTCCGTAAGTTTTTTCCATAAGGCGTGGTTGTCGGGCCCTTCCCCGGCAACCACCTTTTGTACAAGTCTTGCCGCTGTTGCATGTAATCCTTTGTACAAAGCCAGGCGCAGACCCTGTGCATAAATAAAGCTTTTGTATTTCGCAGTTTTTGACGATTTCATGTTTACTTTTATTTTGCATGATTATCTGACATACTGTGCAGTACAGCCTCCCTGGTAAGCATTAACGAGCCGCCAAGCTCCTATATCTTTATTTTCTCTTCTTTCTTTTTCTCAAAAAGACAGAAGCTTCCCTCGCGCACAAGTTTGCCGGGGGGGATGGGATAATGATATGGACCAGGCGTCGTTCAAAGAAACTTTGCCTTGCCGGGTAGAAGGCAGCGGCAAGCAGTGACAAGACCTTGCCGCGGAGAGATCAACGACAAAGCTAAGTGCCAAAGTTTGAATAACCAAATTCTTTTTTATTTTCAAGGTTATTTTCCTTGAACGATACTACTCTTTGTATGGAAAACCTGTGCGCGACGGAACCTAAGCGTAATCGGTCGCGCCCTTACCTTGTTTCGAGTCCGCTCAACAACCTAAGTGGCCGCACTGAGCGCGACAAGGTTGCTTGCCGGCAGCGGCACCGCCAGCAGGCTGCTGGAGTCCCGCACCCAGCGCTCGCGGCGATGGTGCGCGCACCGGCAAGTTTCCTATAAGCGTAGGGCAAGTACACACAAAGAAAGAAATTGCTCAAGGGAGATGGCATGCATTAACTTAAAGCTTGCATTAACTCAAGGGAGATGAAATTGCTCAAGAAAGAAATTACAAGATAAGTTGCCGCGGCTTAAACAGATTGTTCTTTAACATGTCTAGCGGCGGCAAGGAGGGAGAAAAATGGGCTCTCTAATTGCGGTGCTCGCCTTCGACTCTCTGGATTTGGTCCACCCTCTCCACGATGGGTGCGACAAGGGCCTCTAGTGGCGCGGGGTCGTATCCCTTCGGCAAGCTTTTGAAGATGTTGCTGAAGTCGACGCCCGGGTTTCTGTATGCTATCTTCACCAACAACCTCCGGAGAACTCCCCGGCAAAGCCTGCGTGACTCGTCGGCCAGTTGAGCCTTGTGATTGACTTGGAGCTGTTGGAGTGCTTCTACTACTCCGTCGAAGAACTCGGCTAGCTTGACGCTAGTTTGCGTGTTCTTGTCGGTGGAGTACCCGAAGTCCGGCACCTTCAGGGCAGTCAGCTCCTTGTCGATGTCCTCGGCTGCGCTGGCAAGCCTGTCTGTGAAGATCCCCACGTTATCCCTGAACTTTTTGTGGGTTGCAATAGCGTCTTGAAGCAGACCCTTTTCCTTCTGGAGCTCTGCCATTAGAAGCCCTTCGCGCTTTCTGGTGGTGTCGAGCGTCTCCTTCAGCGTGGTCAGTTTCAGCTTCAGGTCTGCTCTGGAGTCATTGGCGGCGGCAAGCAGATTGTTCTTCTTGGCTATGGTAACTTGCATCTCCGCCAAAGTGTGGGTCACCTTTGCCCTCTCACTTTCGAGCGTTGAGAGCTTGTCACCGTTTGCCTTGAGGGCGGCCTCTAGTCTTGCCACTTTCTCCTCCGTTTCCTTCCTGTTCACTTCTGCAGCAGCGACAGCGTTGGTGGCCTCCACCAACTTGCTGGCGTACTCTTGGGCCAAGGCTTCGATTTCCTTCTGGTGTTTTTGTGCCTGCCCCTGGGTCCGCTCTGCGACAAGTCTTGCCACCTCCTCGTCTTTCTGTCGGAGGGTTTCGGCAAGTTTCCTCTTGCGCTCGGCAAGTTCTTCTTCATGGGCATCAAGGTCCACCTTCCACTGGTTCAGATCACCGGCCCGAGCAGACAACTCCTTGGCGGTCTCCTCCTGTTTTTGTTCAAAGTCTTGCTTCATCAGGAGGAGGGCCTGCCGTTCTTCGGCCAGCTGTGCCCGCTTGGCCTCTAACGCATTAAGAGATCGCGCGCGGACATCCGCCAAGATCTCCGCGCGCCTCAACATGTCAGCTTCGGCCTTCTCGATGAGCGCCTCCCTGGAAGCTAGCTTCTCCCGTCGGGCGCGATGAAGATTCAGCAGCTTTTGGAGCAGTTGCTCCTCTTCAGACGTGCTGCTGCTGCTAGCGCCTGGCGCATCCACAAGCTGGAGCCCGGCAGCGGCAAGGATCTCCTCGTCCACAACATCCTCCTCGGTTGACGCTCTGGAGCCCACCGTCCAGGGGAGGCTGACGTAGACGTTCTCGCCGACCCGGATGTATTTGCTTGGCGGAGGCGAGTTGGGTCCTGCCGCCTCGTCAGTGGTTGAGGGACCCGTGGTCGGAGTAGCGCCTAGCGCTCCTGTGGCCTCAGGGCCGTCAGTACGACCACCGGCTCCCTCGCCGGCCTCCTCAGCAGCCTTCTGGGCGGCCTCAGCTTCAGCAGCCTTGGCGGCTTCATCGGTGGGCGCCTTGGCGGTATTATCCTCGGCGGCCTTGCCGGCCTCTTCGGTAGCCCTGGCAGCCTCTTCGTCGGCAAGCTTGTCGGCTGCCAGCTTGTCGGCCTTGGCAGCAGCGGCCTTGGCGGCCTCGTCGTCGACGGCCCCTGCGGTGTTCTCCTCGGCAGAAGAGTCAATGTTCATTGGCTCCACCAAGGAGGGCTCTGCCAACCCGAGAAGTAAAGCAAAAAGAGCTTCAGGAAGAAATTCAAGAAGCCAAAAGAAAGAAAGCAGAAAGAGTTTTGCGGCAAGTGGGTTTACCCGTGTTGAGCTTAGGAGTGGTGGGCTCCCCTCCCCCGTCAACGTTTGTCGTTGGGGTGCGGTCGCCAGCGCTGGTGCTTAGCGCTTCGGCGCTTGCCGGCTCCTCTTCGTGGCTCGGCTCGCTAGTGGGAGCCCTTACCGGAGATCTTCTCCTTGGCGGAGTGGTCGAGGGGGGTGGTACTTCTGGAGCACCTTCAGATGGCTCCACTTGCTGCTCCTCTCCTACACGCCCAAAGATGTCAGTAACAAAATGCTTGTTCCTCAGCGACCGCCAGCGAAAGGTAGTTGAAATACTTACGCTGGGGGCTGCGCTGGGGGCTGCAACGAGGGCTGGGCTCCGAGCTGGCCGGGACGGTCTCAAACGCTCTCCCGGTGGTTGCCGTGGGCTCATCTTCGACGACCACCACGGTCTTGCTCGTCGAGACCTTAGCTCTCTTCCTTGTCCTCTCCGCCAAAGTTTCCTCCCTGCGGAAGCAAGGCCGGAGCGCGACAAGTGAGGACAGAAACAAAACCTTACAAAGATTGAGGGTCGCGGCAAGGGAACTTACTCTTCCTCGTCGTCCTCTTCGCTGAGGGCGGAAAAATCAAAGTCCGCCTCCGTGTGGGGAGGGGGAGGAGGGGGAGCTGGGCTCCTTGGCCACTTGGCGGGGGTAGTAGCAGCGGTCTTCGATGACCCTGCTCCAGTTGCCGGGGCCGCGTGAGACACTCCCGCAGCACCAGCCCTTGCCGCTGTCGAGCGCGTCGAACGGCGCTCCGGCGGTTGTTGAACTTCTTGCCGCTCAGCCACTTTGCCAAGCCTGCGAAGGCGTTTCCTCCTCAGAGGGGCTGGGGACTCTGACTGCGGTGGGCTTTCGGTGCCCTCCTCGGAAAAGGAGCCCTCATCCTCCGAGCTGCCTGACTCGTCGGCAGGCTGGCTTGGCCCGACATCCTTGCCGGGTGCGGCGAGCTCGCCCTTCCCGGCAAGCATCCCCTGCTCGGCAAGGCTCTCCTTTTGTGCCTCGTCGAGTTCCGCCAAAGTATAACCAAAATCGCCAGCTTCCCTGGCGAGCCTGTCCTCCTCCACTCTTCGAGCAATGAATTCTATTTCTTGCTCAGTGGTGTTGCGGACGAGCCACTCTTCCACCCGGACCTGCTTTTCGACCGTGGAGTCAAAGAATCGCCGCACGTCTTCTTCGAGCGGCACGTCCCAAGTTGCTTCAACGCTGTGCGCATTGCACAGCGGCATCATAGCGATGATTGCACTCAATGCGGAGTTGTTGCAAAGAGGCACGATGTGCTTCGGCAGCGTGAACGCCTTGTCGCGCTTTTCTGGATCTGTCTCTTGCTTGAACAGTTCTCGCATGAAAAAGTCATGCTGCAGAACTGTGAAGTTGTTGATTAGTCCAGGGCGCAGCCGCATGATATCGGCTGGGTTCTTCCAATCAGAGGCCGGCCTTCCTCTCTGCTGCAGAGGAGCAATGCGGCGGCGGAGGAAGTCTGCGCCAACCATCCCTATGGTGAGCCCGGCCTCCCTGAGCCGTATGATCCTGGCAGTGGCAATCTCCAGCTTTTTTTCCTGGGGATCCAGATTGCTCCAGTCTGTGCCACGCGCCGCTGGGGTCTTGCGAAGCTCACAGTATGGTGGCGGATCATCGTCAATGGTCCAACACCATTCAGACCGGATTTCTCCCCATCTTGGGCGGAGATCCCCCTTCAGATAATGCTCCTTGGCGCCCAATCTTGAAACGAACGAGACGCCAACAGTGAGAGGCTCCCCCTTTTCAGCACGGGGAGTGAAGTAATGCCTGAACAGCGCGGTGTTGGGTGCGACGCCGACGAAGTTCTCGCACAGATGCGCAAATATTGCCATGGTGGATACGGCATTCGGTGTGAGATCCAGCAGACGGAGGTTGAAGGTGTACATGACGTCGCTGAAGAAATCCGAATACGGTGGGCAGAGCCCGCACCAAAATTAGCAAGCGAAGAAGGGGTACTTGCTCACTTCGCTCTCGTCGGTGGCTGGGCGGACGCGGGTGGCCGGATGCGCCTTGGTCCTCGCGGCCCACATGCCTTGGAACTTGGCCTTCAGATCCGCCCCCGTGAGCGTCGGAGCGAAGAGCGCGTACTTCTGCCTCTTCATCTGCGCCTGGGTCTCCGTCCTTGAGGACTTCCCCGTCTTCCCCTTTTCTCCTTTGGGAGGCATGGCGAAGGCGGAGCTGAGGACCGAGGGAGATGCGGACGCGCGCGGTGGCGGAGGATTGGGAAACCGCCTTTGTTTTAGAGCGGAGGAAGAAGAAGGCGGAGATTTGAAGATCGAGAATGGTGAGAGGGGTGTGCGAGTGCTCCTGCAGGTCCCTCCTTTTATGGGGAAAGATGCGGAACCATCCGCCCCTTCGTCATTCGAGATAACTGCGCATGCTTCCCACGCTCCGCATTCAACGCGCGACGCGTGGGAGAGCGTGCAATTAAACAGCATAGAGACGTTTCGGCTTATCCCAGCCACGCGTGCCCGTGCACTGTTTGGGCCTGGCCCAACAACGCCCGGCACCGTGTGTGGCCCAGGCCCGGGGGCTCCTGTCGGTGTACTAGAATAGGGGTACCCTAGTACCCCGTACTTGTGCACGGGCAGTAGTAGCATCCCGCGGCCAGGCTTGTGGGAGGACAGCCAGAGAGAAGCTCAAGATTATTAAGCCATTCAAGAACAAAGTATACAAAGCAAGAGTTAAGGCCCCGGCAAGAGGAGCTTGCCGGGAGGGACAGCTGAGGCCCAGCCTGGGCATTGCTGAAGCAGAGTACTTGCCGCGGCAAGGTACTTGCCCCGGCAAGTCATTGGCTGCGGCAAGGTATTGGCTGCGGCAAGATAGCGGCTGCGGCAAGGTACTTGCCCCGGCAAGTTACCTTGCACGGCAAACTATGGGCTGCGCCAAGCTGTCAGGTGCGGCAAGGTCTTGCCGCGGCAAGCGTTACTGTACCACTGTGCTGCTCCGGTGCCTCTGCCAGCGTGGCGCTCTGGGTCCTTCCAAGCGTGCGTGGCAGGGCACTGTGTAGACGGCGGTGCACTGTAGATAGCGGTGCAGCAGCAGGTGGGATAGGCTTTTCCCACGCCCACGACGTCCGGGTACATGTATCTAGACAGCAAAGGCATGGGCATTTAATGCCCTTGTCCCCTGCCGTCAGTGGTAGGTAGGACATGTCATCCTGGTAATAGTGGCCTTACTGTAGCAACTTTCCACCTCTACCTTTACTGTTTGCCACCTGTTGGAGACCCCTTTGTGCGTATAAAAGGAGGCCCATGGGCAACGTGAAAGGGGAGGAACAGAAAAAGGGAGAACTCCAGTATTGTACGCAGCTACTCGGTACTGTAGCGCTCCTGGAGCTAGAACAATCATACAGATAATAACCAAAAAGCAGGAGTAGGGTTTTACGCATCCGTGCGGCTCGAACCTGGGTAAATCTCTCTCGTGCACTGTCGTGTTCTTCGCTATATTTGCTCTTCGCGCGACCGTCTCTCCCTGCCGAACGTAAAGGGGTCCTTCTCTGGGTCCCATAGGTGATCGCGGATTCGTCCCCGACATCTTTGACATAGGTGATCGCGGATTCGTCCCCGACACTCGTCCCTAAACCACTGCCGGGTCGTCCCTTTATATACACAGGTTGATGCCCGGCGGTTCACAGAATCCCAGCCGGCTCATAAACATGTCCGGCTTGGTATCCACTCTTTCCTATCTTACAATACAAGTCATATACTTATGGCGGTTTACATCTATGGGCCCTAACTCGCCTTTGGGCTTTGGGCCTTCTTATTAAGTCTCCTTCGCAAGTCGCCATCTTCTATGTCTTCATGGGCTTCAATACAGGTAAATCACTATGAGCATAACCCGGCCCCTCCTGGGCAGTTTATACTCAATAGTTATATCCCCAACAGAGCCAATCTATGACAAGTGAGGAAACCCATGATTTGTTTTCTCGAACTCCTTTTATAGTGAGAACCTGTCCAGTATTTATTGCTATATTAGGTTGTTTGCATTACGCCTTGTTTATTTCTATGGTTTATGGTTGTTCGGTTGTTTGTAGTTAGCATATGTCCAGTTCCAATTGCCATCTTTGGTTGTTCGTAGTATGCCTTGTTTATTTTAGCTATTAACAGTGTGATGTTCTATATGTGCTAGTATGAACTATGCAGTTCAATTTCATCAATACCAAATTTAACAATAGCTCTATGAATGACTATATTTGGTTGCTGTTAAGCATGTTGTACTCCCTCCGAATCTTTTTAGTTCGCATATAAGATTTGTCTAAAGTCAGGCCTCTTAAAGTTTGACCAACTTTATAGAACAAAATACCAACATTCACAATATGAAATAAATATCAGTACATGTGTCATGACTTAAATTTTCATATTGTATAACTTTAGCATGCTAGATGTTGATATTTTTTCATATAAATAAGGTCAAACTTTATGAAGTTTGACTTCAGACAATTCTTATATGCAGAGTAAAAAGGACCGGAGGGAGTATTGAACACGCCTTTCCATTTGATTTAACAATGGCACTGTTTGGATACCCTAACTTAGCTAGAGGTTAGAGTTTTTCTAGCTCATGACAGTTAAAAGGGAGAGAGAGAGAGAGAGATTGGTGGAATAGTTGATTGTATTGCTTGAGCCTCGTGGGCATATATATAGGAGTACATGGTCATTTTGGAGTACAAGTCAAGGTAGAATAAATCCTACGCTATCCTACGTTTCCTAAATAACAATAATACTCAATAATGACTAACCCTGAACTAACTCTAGCCAAAGAGGTGTTTGGATGACAGTGTTAGATTGACAATAAATGCACTAGGAGAACTAGCCCCAATCAGCACCTCTTGGGTGGGATAGTTGTTTTGGGTGGGTTTGACGCAACTAGCTCAAACTAGCCCTCATGTTTGGATACTTTAGGGCTATTTGAGCCCAAACTAGCTCAAACTAACTCTAACCCATGGATCCAAACAGGGCCAATAACTAGTGTACTTAGACCTGCACAATACAAGTTTGAATGACTATGTTTGCTTGTTTTTAAATATTAGGCCTGTTGTTAATAACACACCTTTCCACTTCTTGTTTTTAAATATTAGGTTTTTAACAATTTGGTCTTGCACATGTAGGTCCTGCTGTCAGAAGTTTTGACCCACTGTTTGACCCTTTTTGCATATGTGGAAATGAGTTGTCCATTAATATCAGTCAAGTCAAGACACTCAGAAAGATTGTTATGATAAATAAATTAGTGACAAAAAACAACAAGATTTTTGTCTGCACAATGAAGAAGACATCAGTTTACTACGGGATGGTACTAACTGTTATACCTTGTCTTTTTAATTCCTTTGCGCCATTTCAAATCTGGAGAAGATATTTATGCATATCCTTGTTTTCAGGCCTTTCCAAAGCAGTTCACTGCTGATTACCTCTCAAACCACCTGTATGGTCAGGAGGCGAGGAAGGTTTTAATACAACACCCATGGTTCAATATTGAAGTGTTCCTGAAGAGGACGAAGGATGGACGGTCAATCATCCACAGGCACTGGCCTAAAGTTACAAAGACCTTCAACATCAATGAAGGCTCAATATTTGCCTTCCGCTCCAGCAGTTTTCCAGATGAGATTCATCTGTCTATGTTCCGTCTATGATGCTAATTTCGAAAGGTTGTAGATCTTGCATGTGAAACTTGGTGCTGGTGTAGTTGTGTAATGGGGTAGCTGATTGCTGAAGCTATATGATGTTGTACTCTGATGTATTTCAATTATGAAATTCTGCTTCCTTAATATGGAAATGAAATATATTGTGTGCTTAATATGAAATGTCAATTAGATTAATAAATGGATTAATAATAATAGGCCAATTAGCCTACTAATTGGGTTTTTCTATTACAAACGGTTATTGAGAAAACACCGTGGGCGATGACCTTAGGCAACACACACAGTTTCTAGGAATAAACCGTGTTGGATCAATGAACAATCACACATGACATCCTCTTGAAAACTGTTTGCGTTAGGCCACCTTGCGCAAACGTTTACCACATAAAAACTGTGTGTGATGGATAGCCTTTGCCACACAGTTTCTTCTACGCACCCTGTGTGATGCATTCAATAACGCAAACGATAAAATTGTTAATATTGTGTGCAATGGTAACGCTATCACAAACGATTTAACGGGGAAAATTGTGTGTGATGTACCTACGAACGGAAACGTTTTCCTTGGAGCGACTGTGTGGGATGTATATAGGAACAGAAACGTTTAGCGGGGACTGACTGTGTGGGATGTACTTACGACCGGAAATGATTTTGTCTGTATAATTGTATTTTTTAGCACTATTGTACGTATAACCGTATTTGATCACTCACCGGTCGGACACGACCTCATTTTGCCGAGCGTGTGTGCCAGGAGGGCATATCCCCGACGGTTTTTTGGGTCGTGTGGGAAGGACCCCCCTATCGCAGTCACTCACTAGGTGACGATTCCGAACGCCGTCGCGGAAAGGGGTTAAAAACCGTTTGTATAGCACCTCGTTGTACCAGTGAATATAGAAGTCATACATCTTTGAAAGGTAGCAGGTGCATTGCATAAACCAAAAGGCATATGTCTATAAGCATAAGTTCCAAAAGGGCAAGTAAAGGTGGTTTTCTCTTGATCATGTGAAATAGGTATTTGAGAAAAACCAGAATATCCATCAAGGAAGCAAAAGTGTGTGTGCTTTGGTAATCTTTCTAACATTTGGTCAATAAAAGGCAAGGGGTAGTGATCTTTTCTAGTTGCTTTATTTAATTTTCTAAAGTCAATAACCATTCTCTAGCCAGTAACAATTCTTTGTGGAATGAGTTCATTTTTATCATTAGGAACAACGGTAATACCTCCTTTCTTAGGGACATAATGAATGGGACTCACCCATCTACTATCAGCTACGGGATAAATTATACCTGCTTCCAGAAGCTTTAATATTTCAGTTCTTACCACTTCTTTCATCTTAGGATTCAAACGTCATTGATGATCAACAATGGGCTTAGCATCAGGTTCCATATTAATCTTGTGCTGACAGAGAGTGGGACTAATTCCCTTAAGATCATCCAGAGTATATCCAATAGCAGCATGGTGCTTCTTCAGAATTTTCAATAATCTTTCTTCTTCATGTTATGAAAGGTTAGCACTAATAATAGCAGGATATATCTTTTTCTCATCAAGATAAGCATATTTCAAAGTGTCAGGCAATTGTTTCAATTCAAACACAAGATCACCTTTAGGTGGAGGAGGACCTCCTAGAGTTTCAATAGGCAAATTATGTTTGAGCAGAGGTCGTTGTTCAAAGAAAATTTTATCGATCTAATTTCTTTCATTCATATGCATATCATTTTCATGGTCTAGCAAATATTGTTCTAGTGTATCAGTAGGAGGCACGGCAATAGAAGCAAGACCAATTATTTTATTCTTACTAGGTAATTCTCTCTTATGAGGTTGTCTATTAAACTTGGAAAAATTAAACTCATGAGACTCATCACAAAAGCTAACACCGACAGTTTGTTTTTCACAATCTATTTTAGCATTGACAGTGTTCAAGAAAGGTCTACCAAAAATAATGGGACAGAAGTCATCTTGTGGGGAACCAAGAACTAGAAAATCAGTAGGGTATTTTATTTTCCCGCACAAGACTTCAACATCTCTAACAATCCCAAGTGGTGTGATGGTGTCTCTATTAGCAAGCTTAACAGTAACATCTATGTCTTCTATTTCAGCGGGTGCTATGTCATTCATAATTTCTTGGTATAGGGTAAAAGGAATAGCACTCACGCTAGCACCTAAATCACATAAACCATGATAACAATGATCTCCTATTTTAACTGAGAAAATAGGCATGCCAACAACAGGTCTATGTTTATCTTTTTCATCGGGTTTGGCAATTCTAGCAGCTTCATCACAGAAGTAAATAACATGCCCAACAATATTTTCTACCAGGAGATCTTTAACCATAGCAACACTAGGTTCTACTTTAATTTGTTCAGCATGTTTAGGTGCTCTAATTTTACTTTTGCGAACCACAGTTGAAACCTTTGCATGTTCCTTTATCCTAACAGGGAAAGGTGGTTTTTCAATATAAGCAGTAGGAACAACTGGGTCAATATTATAAATAATAGTTTCATCCTTAGCTATGTAGGGTTCTTTAATTTCTTATTTGATAGGTGGGTGATATTTAAACCACTTCTCCTTAGGGAGATCAACATGAGTAGCAAAGGATTCACAAAAGGAGGCTACTATCTCAGAGTCAAGTCCATATTTAGTGCTAAACTTGTGAAAAGCATCGGTATTCATAAAATATTTAACACAATCAAATTCAAGCTTAATACCTGACTCTTTACCTTCATCAAGTTCCGAATCTTCAGACTTGTGTTTAATTCTTTCTAAAAGATCCCACCTGAATTCAATAGTCTTCTTCATAAAAGAACCAGTACAAGAAGTATCGAGCATGGATCGATCATCATGAGAAAGACGAGCATAAAAATTCTGAATAATAATTTCTCTTGAGAGCTCATGATTGGGGCATGAATACAACATTGACTTAAGCCTCCCCCAAGCTAGAGCGATACTTTCTCCTTCACGAGGCCAAAAATTATATATATAATTCCGATCACGATGAACTAGATGCATAGGATAACATTTTTGGTGAAATTCCAATTTCAATCGATTCCAATTCCAAGATCCAATATCATCGCATAGCCTATACCATGCCAATGCTTTTTCCCGTCAAATATAAAGGGAAAACCTTCTTCTTAGCTTCATCTTCGGGCAAACCTACAAGCTTAAATAATCCACAAATTTCATCCACATATATCAAGTGCATTCAGGATGTTCAGTTCCATCTCCTGCATAAGGATTAGCTAGCAATTGTTCTATCATACCTGAAGGAATTTCATAACCAATATTTTTAGTAGGTGCAGTAGGTTGAGGGGTAGCTAATTGTGGTTCCGGTCGAGGTGAAGATACCCCAAACAAACCCCTCAAAGGATGATTCTCCATAGTAACGAGTGACAATAAATTTCAGCACTTAGTAATAATTTTCCCTTACCAATTTCCACTTACCAAGAGCGCTTCACTCCCCGGCAACGGCGCCAGAAAAGAGCCTTGATGACCCACAAGTATAGGGGATCAATTGTAGTCCCTTAGATAAGTAAGAGCGTCGAACCCAACAAGGAGCAAAAGGAAATGACAAGTGGTTTTCATCAAGGTATTTTCTGCAAGCACTGAAATAGTCGGTAACAAGTAGTTTGATAGCAAGATAATTTGTAACGAGCAAGTAACAATAATGGTAAATAAAGTGCAGCAAGGTAGCCCAATCCTTTTGTGTCAAAGGACAGGCCAAAACGGTCTCTTATGATAAGCAAAGCGTTCTTGAGGGTACACGGGAATTTCACCATATCACTTTCATCATGTTGGTTTGATTCGTGTTCGCTACTTTGATAATTTGCTATGTGGGTGGACCGGTGCTTAGGTGCTGTTCTTACTTGAACAAGCCTCCTACTTATGATTAACCCCCTCGCAAGCATCCGCAACTACGAGAAAAGTATTAAGATAAAATCTAACCATATCATTAAACTTTTGGATCCGAATCAGTCCGTTACGAAATAGCGCATAAACTAGGGTTTAAGCTTCTGTCACTCTAGCAACCCATCATCTAATAACTACTCCACAATGCATTCCCTTAGGCCCAAATATGGTGAAGTGCCATGTAGTCGACGTTCACATGACACCACTAAGGGAATCACAAAATATATATCATCAAAATATCGAACACATATCAAGTTCACATGATTACTTGCAACATGACTTCTCCCGTGACCTCAAGAACAAAAGTAACTACTCACAAATAATAATCATGCTCAAGATCAGAGGGGTATTAAATAGCATAATGAATCTGAACATATAATCTTCCACCAAATAAACCATATAGTAATCAACAACAAGATGTAATCAACACTACTAGTCACCCACAAGTACCAATCTAAGGTTCCGGTACAAAGATTGAACACAAGAGATGAACTAGTGTTTGAGAGGAGATGGTGCTGTTGAAGATGTTGATGGAGATGGCCCTCCCAAAGATGGGAGAGTTGTTGGTGATGACGATGATGATGATTTCCCCCTCCGGGAGGGAAGTTCCCTGGCGGAATCGCTCCGCCGGAGGGCAAAAGTGCTCCTGCCCAAGTTCCGCCTCGAGACAGCGGCGCTTCCTCCCGAAAGTCCTCCCCTTATTTTTTCTAGGTCAAAATGACTTATATACCAGAAGAGGGGCACCGGAGGTGGGCCCAGGTGGGTTGTGCCCACCCGATGGGCCCCCTCTGGTAGTTATTTGCTCCAATATTCTTCATATATTCCAAAACAATTCTCTAAATTTTCAGCTCATTTGGAGATGTGCAGAATAGGTAACTCTGATGTAGCTTTTTCAGGTCCAGAATTCTAGCTGCCGGTATTCTCCCTCTTTGTGTAAACCTTGCATAATATGAGAGAAAAGGCATTAGAATTACTCCAAAAAGCATTATTATGCATAAAAACATTATAAATAATAGTAGGAAAACATGATGCAAAATGGATGTATCAGTAACAATAAAAAACAGCAAGGTAACAAGTAACAAAAGAGAGCACAAACGGTATTTCAATGCTTGAATATAAGGCCTTGGGTTCATACTTTCACTAGTGCAATCTCTCAACAATGCTAACATAATTGGATCATATAACCATACCTCAACGTGCGATGAAGAATCACTCCAAAGTTCTTATCTAGCGGAGAACATAAGACGAAATTGTTTGTAGGGTACGAAACCATCTCAAAGTTATCCTTTCTGATCGATCTATCGAGCTATTCCTATAAGTGTCACAAACAACCCAAGAGTTCGTACTAAACTAACACCATATGATACACATCAACCAACTCTAATGTCACCTAGATACTCCAATGTCACCACGAGTATCCATGAGTTGATTATACGTTATGCATCAAACAATTTTAGATTCATAATACTCAATCCAACACGAAGAACTTCAAAGAGTGCCCCAAGATTTCTACCGGAGAAACAAAGACGAAAACATGCATCAATCCCTATGCATAGATTACCCCAATGTCACTTCGGGAATTCGCGAGTTGAGTGCCAAGACATACATCAAGTGCTCTCAAATCCATAAAAATATTCGATCCGATAATAATGAAATCTCAAAGGTAAAACTCAATTCATCACAACAAGATAGAGAGGGGAAAACACCATATGATCCAACTATATTAACAAAGCTCGCGATACATCAAGATCGTGGTAAATCAAGAACACGAGAGAGAGAGAGAGAGAGAGATCAAACACATAGCTACTAGTACAAACCCTCAGCCCCGAGGGTGGACTACTCCCTCCTCATCATGGTGGCCGCCGGGATGATGAAGATGGCCTCCGGTGATGATTTCCCCCTCCGGCAGGGTGCCAGAACAGGGTCTAGATTGGTTTTTCGTTGCTACACAGGCTTGCGGCGCGGAACTTCTAATCTAGGGTTGTTTCTGTATTTATAGGATTTTTTGGCGTCGGTCTCACGCTGAGATGGGCTTCGAGGGGCCCACTACCCACCAGGGCTCGCCAGAGGGGGTGGCGCGCCTTGGTGCCTAGTGGCCACCTCCTTCCCCTTCTGGTCCTCCGATGAAGCTTGTAGTGCCTCTTTTGTTCCAAAAAAATCGTCAAAAAGTTTCGCTGCATTTGGAGAACTTTGATTTCTGCACAAAAAACAACACCACGGTACTTCTGCTGAAAACAGCGTCGGTCCTGGTTTGTTCCATTCAAATCATACCAAAATCATATAAAATTGTTGTAAACATGGCATGAATACTTCATAAATTATAGATACATTGGAGACGTATCAGCATCCCCAAGCTTAATTCTTGCTCGTCCTCGAGCAGGTAAACGATAAAAGAAATAATTTATGAAGTGTGAATGCTAGCATAGTATATAAGTTTGATCAATGATAATTTTAATCACTTTTCCTAGCATGATAACAACAACTCTTTCTCATAAAACTTCTCATGATAAAGTAGCAATCAATTCACATGTTATGGTTCAAACAATGCATTCTCTTGAAACTTAACAACCTATGTTCTTAGTCACCAAAGAATTGCAATTCTACTTATTCAACAAAGTCTAAGTAAGAGCTCCACATACTCAATTACCATATAGTCTTCTATGATTGCTAGTACTCAAAGCATATTTTTAGAAAAAACGGCATCCATCGAACACAAAGAAAGATAGGGGCTTAATGTTTCGCCGCCCAACTCATTTATCATAGAGATAATTGTCATCAATAATAATTCATGATCAAAAATATTTGACTGGTCATATGTCCCCGGGAAAAACAGGGATTAGTTATGATGGCTAGGAAAAGGGATATGCTGGAATTGAGAGAACTGAAAGGATCGAGAAGAGGTGTCTAGAGGGGGGGGGGGTGATTAGACCCTCAACAAAGAAAAGTAGCAGTTTTTAATTTCTTCAAGTTAAGGTGGAGTTTTAGCACAAGTTTAAGCATTCACAATACATTTCAACCAAGCATGGCAAGAGTATATGGGCAGCGGAAAGTAAAGCATGCAATTTGCGAGAATGTAAAGGGATGGGATTGGAGTGTGCAAATGCAATTGGAGACACGAAGATTTTGGCGTGGTTCCGATAGGTGGTGCTATCGTACATCCACGTTGATGGAGACTTCAACCCACGAAGGGTAACGGTTGCGCGAGTCCACGGAGGGCTCCACCCACGAAGGGTCCACGAAGAAGCAACCTTGTCTATCCCACCATGGCCATCGCCCACGAAGGACTTGCCTCACTCGGGTAGATCTTCATGAAGTAGGCGATCTCCTTGCCCTTACAAACTCCTTGGTTCAACTCCACAATCTTGACGGAGGCTCCCAAGTGACACCTAACCAATCTAGGAGACACCACTCTCCAAAAGGTAATAGATGGTGTGTTGATGATGAACTCCTTGCTCTTGTGCTTCAAATGATAGTCTCCCCAACACTCAACTCTCTCTCACGGATTTGGATTTGGTGGAAAGATGATTTGAGTGGAAAGCAGCTTGGGGAAGGCTAGAGATCAAGATTCATATGATTGGAATGGAATATCTTGGTCTCAACACATGAGTAGAAGGTTCTCTCTTAGAAAATGTATACTGGAAGTGTAGGCACGTTCTGATGGCTTTCTCCACCAATGAAGAGGGGGTGGAGGGGTACATATAGCCTCCACACAAAATCTAACCGTTACACACAATTTACCAAACTCGGTGTGACCGAATCATAAAACTCGGTCAGACCGATTTAGTTCAAAATGTGAACGTTAGGATTTTCGATGGGACCGATATGTCAACTCGGTGAGACCGATTTCGTTAGGGTTAGGGCATAACGTAATCTCGGTGAGACCGGTTACACAAACTCGGTGAGACCGATTTTTCTAATAGGCAAACAGAGAGTTGGTCAGGCAAACTCGGTGGGACCGATCGCTCATTTCAGTGAGACCGAAACGTTACGAAGAGGAAACAGAGAGTTTGCATTGCGAACTCAGTGGGACCGATCGCTCATCTCGGTTAGACCGAAACATTACGAAGGGAAACAGAGAGTTAGCAATCCCATCTCGGTGAGACCAAGATCCCTATCGGTGAGACCGAACTGATTAGGGTTTCTGGCAGTGGCTATGTCAAAAGAATTCGGTGGCGCCGGATAGATCAAATCAGTGGGGCCGAGTTTGACTTTTGGTTTGGAACATATGTGGATATGAGAAAGTGGTTGAGGGCTTTGGAGCATATCACTAAGCACTTTGAGCAAGCAAGCCATTAAGCAACACCTCATCCCCTTTTAATAGTATTGGCTTTTCCTATGGACTCAATGTGATCTTGGATCACTAAAATTAAAATGTAGAGTCTTGAGCTTTAGAGCTTGAGCCAATCCTTTGTCCTTAGCATCTTGAAGGGGTTCCACATCCTCTTGTCCACGCCACTTCACTGTTGAACTCATCTGAAATATACTAGATAAAAGTATTAGTCCAACAAGAGATATGTTGACATTAATTACCAAAACCACCCAGGGAGCACTTGTGCTTTCAATCTCCCCCTTTTTGGTAATTGATGACAACATACATCAAAGCTTTAGATAAAGATATAGAGAATAGCAAGTAAAGATTTGGAAAGACATGTAACATGCATAGGCTCCCCCTACATGTATGCAATCATGTAAATATGGAATGTAAGAGCATGTGAATGCATGAGCATGATAGAGCAAGCAACGAGTTACATGTATCTTGGCTATATGCATCAGAGCAAAGGATGTAAATATAGGAATTTGTACCTTCATGTTCATGAGTCCTTCTTGCAAACAATATGTACATTAGCAAGATATCTTCATGGACATGAGTGTGATGCATATACTTACCTTGTGGTCTTGAGCTGGCTTAGGAAGAGATGAACCTGAGTAAACAAGGTTAGATAACACAGGAATATCTACTAAATAGAGCAAACTGCAAACCACAAGAGTACCAAGATTGGGATGACATGTAGAGAGTGAGTACCAAGTACTCTATTTGATATAGACATGTCCCCAAAGGTAAAAGATATGTAATGAATTCGAAGATTTCCTTCCCTTAGATGTCTTTCTCCCCCTGAATCTTATGTTGGATAATGGGAGAATATAGGGAAAAGAAAATCAGAGCACAGAAATCATAACACAGACTAACATGTTTTTCCCCTCTTAAAGACATGTGACTTCTCTCCTCTTGAATACCAAGCATCTGGGGTCTTTGATGTGATTATCTCTCTCCCCTTTTTGATGTGATTAAGCTTTGATGTGAGCTCTCTCTCCCCCTTTGACATCAATTTCCAAGAAGGGATCTTCTGGAGTGTGAGTCAAAATAGGTTTGGTCCCTGAGTCACATAGCAAAGCAGCATGTAGAATGTGATGCAGGTAGAGGACAAGAATCATCGAGTGGAGCTGGAACAAATATGCAGGATGCAAATGGCAACTTGTCTTCTCAGCATTGAAATCGGTAACACCGAGTTGATTTCTTCGGTTGCACCAAAATGGTTCGGTTTGACCGAAAGAGACAAAACCGGTGTGACCGAGTTAAATACAGAGAGAGAACTATAGTCATCTCAGCTCACTAGGCAAATAAGATCTCACAAGGATTTGCAAGGAATTAACTGAATGATTTGCAATGAATTAAATGCAGGGAATGCAGAACAAAACCGAGAATAGAAAAGAAGTCTAGATGAAGTTTTTTTTTTTTGAAAAAGAAGGGGAACAAATATGCAAGGAACAAATGCAAGAACATAGAAACACATTAGAGAACTTCATCTAGAATTGGGCGGTGACAAAGTCACCTATGTTAGAGTATATTGACTGAGGAGTCAAGTGAGAACACTTGATCATAAGTCATACTCATCGTTAATGCTCAAAATGGGGTTACCATTTTTCGTTTAAGCATCTTGATGTATTCACATCTTGTTGAGCTGCTTTGACCCATGAATTTGGATAAAGCTTCTCTAAGATGGAATGTCATACCTTGGGTGGTGGTGTTGATCTTGATCATGTAGTTGAACTTGTGTGGGATGCTCAAGGTTGATGTAGCTCATCAATGGTTTGGGGCACCGCTAGTAGTTTGAGTTCATCTACCTACATGGGTTAGTCTTGCAAGGAAGAGCACTTGTGTATCCAAAATGACAATCATGAAACTTGATACCAAATGAAATTTGATATGTAAAATTTGTCAAAGGATATGTTGAAGGGTTTCATGCTTCCTTGACTTCAACCACCATATTGTAGAGACTTGGTGATGTAGAGATTGCTCATGATGTGAGTGATTTGCAATCTCATTGATTTAGATTCATCCAAGTACCTACAAGGGTTAGATAGCATGCAAGGGTGCAAATATATCCAAGACATATGAATATCATCATAAGAGAAATATCAAGGATTAGTCATAGGCTCATGCCTTGCATGTATCCAAATGGAGTATCTACTCCAAGTTTGAAGCATCAATGATGTTCAATTCACCTCTCAAACGGCAAAATACTTTCTCATCAAGCGGTTTGGTGAATATATCCGCCAATTGCTTATCGGTAAGAACATGCTTGAGATCAATGTCTCCTTTAGCAACATGATCTCGAATGAAGTGATGACGAACTTCAATATGCTTAGTTCGAGAATGCTGTACAGGATTATGAGCAATCTTAATAGCACTTTCATTGTCACAAAGCAAAGGAACATGTTTCACATTGATCCCATAATCCTTAAGAGTTTGGGTCATCCAAAGTAATTGAGCACAACATGAACCGGCGGCAATGTATTCCATTTCGGCGGTAGATAGGGATACCGAGTTTTGTTTCTTGGAGGACCAAGACACAAGAGATCTACCAAGAAATTGACAAGTACCCGAAGTGGACTTTCTATCAACCTTGTCACCGGCATAGTCCGAATCGGAGTAGCCAACAAGATCAAAAGAAGACCTCTTAGGATACCAAATGCCAAAATTTGGTGTGTGAATTAAGTATCTCACTATCCTTTTCACAGCCTTAAGATGACATTCTTTGGGGGCCGCTTGATATCGTGCACACATGCACACACTTAGCATAATATCGGGATGAGAGGCACATAGATATAACAATGAACCAATCATAGAACAGTAAACCTTTTGGTCAACCGATTTGCCATCGTTGGTCAAGTCAAGATGTCCACTAGTAGGCATGGGTGTTTTTATACCTTTGCTTTCTTGCATGTTGAACTTCTTGAATAAGTCCTTGGTGTACTTTGTTTGAGAAACAAAGGTGCCTTCCTTAGTTTGCTTGATTTGCAAACCAAGAAAGAACTTGAGTTCACTCATCATAGACATCTCAAACTTCTTCGACATTAGCTTCCCAAACTTTTCACTAAAATGAGGGTTAGTCGAACCAAATATGATATCATCCACATAAATTTGGCACACAAATAATTCACCATTAACCCTTTTAGTAAAAAGAGTAGAATCAATTTTTACAATTTCAAAGCCTTTTTCAATAAGGAACTTGGTCAAGCATTTATACCACGCTCTAGGAGCTTGTTTAAGACCATAAAGAGCTTTGTGAAGTTTGTAAAAATGGTCGGGTTTCTTAGGATTGACAAAGCCAGGAGGTTGTTTAACATAAACTTCCTCCTCAATTTCACCATTTAGAAAAGCACTTTTAATGTCCAGTTGGTACAAAGTGGTATCATGGTGATTAGCATAGGCAAGTAAGATGCGGATGGACTCAAGTCTAGCAACGGGGGCATATGTCTCACCATAATCCATACCTTCGACTTGTGTGTAGCCTTGGGCGACGAGACGTGCTTTGTTGAGAACGACTTGTCCATCTTCGTCTTGCTTGTTGCAAAACACCCATTTGGTACCGATGATGTTGTGGTTGTTGTCGGGCTTCTCGACCAATGTCCACACTTGGTTTCTCTCAAAGTTGTGTAGCTCTTCGTGCATGGCATTTATCCAATCCGGATCTTCCAAAGCTTCTTCAACCTTCATAGGTTCAATGCTAGAGATGAATGAATAATGTTCACAAAAATTAGCCAAACAAGTTTTTGAGCAAGTGATTCTCCCGGTTTGTATATCATTGTAGATTTGTTCGACGGGATGGTCTCTTGCGACTCTTGCTCGAACTCGTGAGAGCTTTTGCTTGGTTCGGGGTGGAACATCTTCTTCATCATCTTGTTCTTCCTCTTGGCCTTCTTCATTGTTGACGTTATCGTTCTCTTGTCGAGGTGGAGAAAGAGGTTGATGAGGTTCATCTTGGTGTACTTCCTCGTTTTCTTCATCTTGGTGTGTCCCACTTGTGGATGCTTCCGTGTCAACTCTTGGTTCACCTTGTCGTGAGGTAGAGGCTTCCACTTGGATGGACGAGGTACTCTCCTTCACCTCCGTTGGACGAATCTTGCCAATAGACAAGTCTTGAATTGCTTCCGAAGGGTCTTTGTCCCCTACATCAATTGGCAATTGCTCTACTTGCGAGCCGTTAGATTCATCAAACTTCACATCTACTGTCTCTTCAACCTTTCGGGTGAAACTGTTGTAGACACGGTAAGTGTGAGTGTTTGAGCCATAACCAAGTAGGAAACCTTCATGAGATTTAGGAGCAAATTTAGAACGACAATGCTTATCAAGAATGTAACACTTTGAGCCGAATACTCGAAAGTATCCAACTTGGAGTTTGTTACCGGTGAGAAGCTCGTATGCCGTCTTGCCGAGTAGCTTGTGGAGATACAAGCGATTTGTTGCATGACAAGCCGTCTCAACCGCTTCCGCCCAAAAGTGTTTTGGCGTTTTGTACTCATCAAGCATCATTCTTGCCATCTCAATAAGAGTCTGATTCTTCCTCTCAACAACTCCATTTTGTTTAGGTGCGTACGTTGCCGAGAACTCGTGTGAAATCCCTTCTTCGTCAAGAAAGGTATCCACATTTGTGTTCTTGAACTCCGTTCCGTTGTCGCTGCGAACCTTCTTGATCTTCACTTCAAATTGATTTTGGGCCTTCCTAGCGAAGTTCTTGAAGATCTTTTGGACCTACCTTTTATCATCAAGAAAGAACACCCACGTAAATCTTGAAAAATCATCAATAATGACTAAACCGAACGAGTTACCACCGAGAGTTTTGTAGGCATTGGGACCAAAGAGATCCATATGAAGTAGCTCAAGCGGTCTTCTCGTGGTCATGATGTTCTTCACAGGGTGACTCCCTCCAACTTGTTTTCCTGCTTGACAAGCACTGCACAATCTATCCTTGTCAAATATAACATCTTTCACTCCAAGGATATGATCACCTTTAATAAGCTTATCAAGATTTCGCATGCCCACATGACCTAACCTTCTATGCCACAACCAACCTTTAGAGGATTTAGCAATAAAGCAAGTTCTAGGTTGAGCCTTTTTAGTGAAATCAACAATGTATAGATCACCTCTACGTATACCGGTAAAGACCATATTGTGATTATCTCTACGAAACACTTGGCAATCTACTTCAGTAAATAGGACATTGAATCCAAAGTCAGCAAGTCTAGATACGGAAAGTAGATTATAGCCAAGAGATTCAACGAGCATAACATTTTGTATGGAGCTATCATGTGAGATGGCCACCTTACCAAGGCCAACCACCTTACCCTTTGAGTTATCACCAAAAGTGACATACTTTCGAGGGCCGTCGTTTTCAGCTAGCTCACGAAACATATCCTTGTCTCCGGTCATGTGATCAGTACATCCACTATCAAGAACCCATTCCTTTCCTCCAGCCATGTAGCCGCGAAGATTTGCCATAAGACCAAAGTGTCTCATAGACTCGTCGAGATCGAAGTCACTATCATCATCCTCATCATAGTATCCGTGTTCAACATCGTCTTGTGATGGATCAATTCCTAGAGAGAGTGATTCATTAGATAAATGATCATCACAATGTTCATCTTTATGAATTCTAATGACTTCGGAAATGATAATGCTAATGATTCCAACATCTCCTTTGGCACGCATAAGGTCACGAAGCTCAAATAAACAATCACCAAACTTAGGGTCTTTAGGATTCATTTTATTTAAAGCAATGGACTTTTGAAGAATCACATCTAGATTTTGCAAGGAATAGTTTGGAAATCGTTCCTCAAGAAATCTCCATATGGTATAGGCACAATCAAGAGCAGGCAAGCAAACAATCAAATTTCTAGGCAGTCCTCTAATGATAAGATTGATAGTTCTAAGATTGCGGATCAAGTCAATAGACTCATCAAGGGTAGGATGCAAAGGATCAACAATGGGTGCACAAGGGCTAGTAATGTACTTGCTCAAATGATATTCATTGAAAATCACAAGCATCTCATTTTTCCACTCATGAAAGTATTCTCCATCAAGTATAGGCACTCTATGTCTAAGACTCCCCAACATAGACTCATCCATCTTCCTCCAATGGTGATTAAACCAAAGCAATGGAAACCAAAGCTCTGATACCAATTGAAAGGATCGAGAAGAGGTGTCTAGAGGGGGGTGATTAGACCCTCAACAAAGAAAAGTACAGTTTTTAATTTCTTCAAGTTAAGGTGGAGTTTTAGCACAAGTTTAAACATTCATAATACATTTCAAGCAAGCATGGCAAGAGTATATGAGCAGCGGAAAGTAAAGCATGCAATTTGCGAGAATGTAAAGGGATGGGATTGGAGTGTGCAAATGCAATTGGAGACACGAAGATTTTGGCGTGGTTCCGATAGGTGGTGCTATCGTACATCCACGTTGATGGAGACTTCAACCCACGAAGGGTAACGGTTGCGCGAGTCCACGGAGGGCTCCACCCACGAGGGGTCCACGAAGAAGCAACCTTGTCTATCCCACCATGGCCATCGCCCACGAAGGACTTGCCTCACTCGGGTAGATCTTCATGAAGTAGGCGATCTCCTTGCCCTTACAAACTCCTTGGTTCAACTCCACAATCTTGACGGAGGCTCCCAAGTGACACCTAACCAATCTAGGAGACACCACTCTCCAAAAGGTAATAGATGGTGTGTTGATGATGAACTCCTTGCTCTTGTGCTTCAAATGATAGTCTCCCCAACACTCAACTCTCTCTCACGGATTTGGATTTGGTGGAAAGATTATTTGAGTGGAAAGCAGCTTGGGGAAGGCTAGAGATCAAGATTCATATGATTGGAATGGAATATCTTGGTCTCAACACATGAGTAGATGGTTCTCTCTTAGAAAATGTATACTGGAAGTGTAGGCACGTTCTGATGGCTTTCTCCACGAATGAAGAGGGGGTGGAGGGGTATATATAGCCTCCACACAAAATCTAACCGTTACACACAATTTACCAAACTCGGTGGGACCGAATCATAAAACTCGGTCAGACCGATTTAGTTCAAAATGTGAACGTTAGGATTTTCGGTGGGACCGATATGTCAACTCGGTGAGACCGATTTCGTTAGGGTTAGGGCATAACGTAATCTCGGTGAGACCGATTACACAAACTCGGTGAGACCGATTTTTGTAATAGGCAAACAGAGAGTTGGTCAGGCAAACTCGGTGGGACCGATCGCTCATTTCAGTGAGACCGAAACGTTACGAAGAGGAAACAGAGAGTTTGCATTGCGAACTCGGTGGGACCGATCGCTCATCTCGGTTAGACCGAAACGTTACGAAGGGAAACAGAGAGTTAGCAATCCCATCTCGGTGAGACCAAAATCCCTATCGATGAGACCGAACTGATTAGGGTTTCTGGCAGTGGCTATGTCAAAAGAACTCGGTGACGCCGGATAGATCAAATCGGTGGGGCCGAGTTTGACTTTTGGTTTGGGACATATGTGGATATGAGAAAGTGGTTGAGGGCTTTGGAGCATATCACTAAGCACTTTGAGCAAGCAAGCCATTAAGCAACACCTCATCCCCTTTTAATAGTATTGGCTTTTCCTATGGACTCAATGTGATCTTGGATCACTAAAATTAAAATGTAGAGTCTTGAGCTTTAGAGCTTGAGCCAATCCTTTGTCCCTAGCATCTTGAAGGGGTTCCACATCCTCTTGTCCATGCCACTTCACTGTTGAACTCATCTGAAATATACTAGATAAAAGTATTAGTCCAACAAGAGATATGTTGACATTAATTACCAAAACCACCCAGGGAGCACTTGTGCTTTCAAGAACCTAATACTCCATTCTTTGTACTCATGTACAAGGAAACTTTATTGGCTACTAACGAATTACCCTCAACTCTTCCTAATGTTGTTTTTTTATCTTTTGCAGGAGTATGAGGATGTGTTTCCCAAGGAGGTACCACCTGGTTTGCCACCGAAGCGGGGCATTGTGCACCAACTCGACTTGGTTCCGGGCGTCCCACTACCAAACCAACCACTGTACCGAGCAAACCCAGAGGAGACGAAGCAAATTCAGAGGCAAGTAGAAGATCTTCTTAACAAAGGGTATGTAAGGGAAAGTCTTTCTCCTTGTGCTGTTCCCATTCATTTAGTTCCAAAGAAAGACGGTACCATGAGCATGTGCACTGATTGTAGATCCATTAACAACATAACTATGAGATATCGGCACCCTATTCCTAGGCTCGATGACATGCTTGATGAACTTTTCGGCTCCACCATATTTTCCAAAATTGATTTGCGAAGTGGTTACCACCAAATAAGAATGAAAGAGGGTGACGAATGGAAAATTGCATTTAAGACAAAATTTGGCTTGTATGAATGATTGGTTATGCCTTTTGGATTAACGAATGCACCTAGTACTTTCATGAGATTGATGAATCATGTGCTTAGATCCTTCATTGGCCAGTTTGTAGTGGTTTACTTTGATGACAAATTGATTTATAGTAAAACTTTGGAGGATCATGTTGGACATATAAAATATGTGCTTGCTGTCCTACGGGAAGAAAAGTTGTATGCTAACGTGGAAAAGTGCACATTTTGCACAAACAAGGTTGTTTTTCCTGGCTTTGTTGTTTCAGCAAATGGTGTGGAGGTCGATGAAGAGAAGATCAAGGCTATTCGTGAGTGGATGCCTCCACAAAATGTGAGCCAAGTACGTAACTTCCTTGGACTTGCAGGTTTCTACCGCTGGTTCGTGAAGGATTTCAGCACCATTGCTGCACCAATGAATGAGTTAATAAAGAAAGACACTCCATTCCAATGGGGTGATGCCCAAGACAAGTCCTTCCAAGAACTGAAGATGAGATTGACATCAGCCCCATTGGTTTCACTTCCTGATTTTGGTAAGACATTTGAGATTGAATGTGATGCAAGTGGTGTTGGCATTGGTGGAGTTCTAATGCAAGAAGGTAAACCCATCGCCTATTTTAGTGAGAAGCTTAATGGTCCCACTCTTAATTATTCTATCTATGATAAAGAATTGTATGCACTTGTTCGATCTTTGGAAACATGGCAGCATTACTTGTGGCCAAAAGAGATTGTAATACATTCTGACCATGAATTTTTAAAACATCTAAAGGGCCAACTCAAACTGAACCGTAGACATGCAAAATGGAGTGAGTTCATAGAGTATTTTCCTTATATTGTCAAGTACAAGAAAGGGAAGGATAACATTGTTGCTGACGCATTGTCTAGGCATCACATTTTACTTTCCCAACTTGATGTTAAAATCCTTGGTTTAGAAAGCATCAAAGAATTGTGTGCTAACGACTCATACTTTGCTGAACCATTTTCAAAGTGCAACAAGGGAAAGGGATGGGAGAAGTTTCACTTGCATGATGGATTTCTATTTTGAGCTAACAAATTGTGCATCCCAGATTGTTCTGTTCGTTTGTTGCTCTTGCAGGAGGCTCACGCTGGTGGTCTCATGGGACATTTTGGAGCCAAGAAAACTGAAAGTGTGCTCGTTGATCACTTCTTTTGGCCGCGAATGAGACATGACTTGGAACGCTACATGATGAGATGCGAGATTTGTCACAATGCTAAGTCCTGCTTGAATCCTCGTGGTTTATATACTCCTCTATCTATTCTGAATACTCCGTGGGAAGATATTTCTATGGATTTTGTGCTTGGTTTACCACGGACTAAGAGGGGAGTGACTCGGTGTTTGTGGTAGTTGATCGTTTTAGCAAAATGGCACATTTTATACCTTGTCATAAGACCAATGATGCTTCACACATTGCTGATCTGTTTTTCAGGAAAGTTGTGCGGCTACATGGAGTAGCACGCACGATTTGTGTTAGACCGTGACACCAAATTTCTGAGCTAATTTTGGAAGACATTGTGGGGAAAACTTGGCACCAGGCTCCTATTTTCCACGACATGCCACCCACAAACTAATGGACAGACCGAAGTTATCAACCGAATGTTGTCCATGATGCTACGGGCAGTCCTCAAGAAGAATTTGAAGATGTGGGAAGAGTGCCTACCTCATGTGGAGTTCACGTATAACAGGGCGGTACATTCAACCACTAATTTTTGCCCATTTGAACTTGTTTATGGATTCAAACCTATTGCTCCCATCGATCTTTTGCCTTTGCCACTACAGGAATGAACCAGCCTTGATGCAAGTAAGCGTGCTGATTTTGTCAAGAAACTTCATGCCCAGGCAAAGGAGAACATTGAGAAAATGACTGAGCAATATACGAAGTGGGTAAACAAGACCAGGAAGAAGCTGGTGTTCGAGCAAGGCGATTTGGTATGGGCACACCTTCGGAAGGACCGTTTTCCTGAGCAACACAAGTGCAAGTTGCAGCCATGCAGCGATGTACAATGTGCGGTGCTCGAGAGGATCAACGACAATGCTTACAAGATCGATGTTCTAGAAGAATATGGTGTTAGCCCAACCTTCAATGTCTCTGATCTTTCCCCATACTTTGGGCCTTTAGAGTCAAGGACGACTCCTTCTCAAGAGTGGGAGGATGATGAGGACATCCCAGCCATGGGCACCACACCACCAATCATCAATGGTCCAATCACAAGAATTCGCGCAATGCAAATACATGATCAGGTGAACGCTAACTTAAGTCTATCATTTGACCTTGAAAACATGGTTGTGCCTTCACCTCCTTTGTTGTTGGTTGAACTCAGGTGCGATATCGATGAAGGCCAAACACATTTTAGTCCATGCAAAACAATGTTTTATGGCGAAGAAACAAAGTTAGGAATTCATGAGAAATGAGTTGTCTGCTGAAGAAACATTGTTCCGATTCTGATGAAATAATGTTTTGCATGAGTTTGGATATCCCAACTTGCGAAAGGTTCCCAGAACTCAAGTTTGCTGCTGAACAAAACATTGTTCGACCCCAGTGAACAATGTTTGGTCGGGAACTGCCAACCACCTCCAACGAGTGTTTTCCTGAAGCTACCTCATTAAGTCTCTAAGCCATTTAGTCAAACCAAAGCTAGTTCTCTTTCACACCTATCCAGGGAGGTTGTCCCGATTATAAATAGGCTAGCTCTTCCCTTCATTGGGGACTTTTGCCATTACTATCAAAGACCAAAGACATAGACTCCTCCTGAGATTGGAGAGCTCTTGTTACCCTTATTCTCGTGATTCCTTGAGAAATTGCTCCTAATTCATGCTCCACGACTAGATCGTGTTGTGTGGTTTCCCTTGCGGATTGCACTTATCCCGTGCTCCACGACTTGAGCGTGGTTGTGTGGGGTAGTATTGTGGGTTGTGGATCGGCGAATGTTCGGATTGCAAGCTTCGGTGAACATCCTCCTTGTCAGGTCATAATCTCTTATTTTTCATTTTTCGGCTGCTTGCAGCTAGTTATCCCCATCCATTTATCGATCCTACGCCGTGAAGATCAGACCTCCCCTTGTACACCCTCCTCTCTGAAGACGGTGTCGCATCATCTGGTATTAGAGCAAGGTTTACACGGTAGGATCTGTATCTTTGTTGCTAGATCTATCCTTGTTAGTTTGGTTTTCCCCATCCTAGAGTCCAAAGCCAAAAAGGCACAAAAAATCCAAGCCTTTGTTTGCTGAGATCTAGTTGTTTGCTTTCCTCTTTGTGTTTGCACCAAGTTATATCCAAAGTTGCTGCTGTTTTTCTTTGAGCCTTGTTGTTGGATCTATTGTGTTGCAAAAAAAAGAGAGAGAAAAAAAGAGTGAAAAAAGAGAAAAAAAATAGAAGAGAAAGAGTTGAGCAAGTGTGCAATCATATTCAGTTTGGTGAGAAATTTCAGAAGTTGTAGTGGCAAGTGTTGCAGCTCAAACGTGGTGCAAGGATCTACAAATTTTCTTGTTCATTTGGTTTGCATCGATTGGATCTCAGCACTAGCCCTCCTCATTTTACCCCACCCAGATCCACCTAGAAACCGCTAGCTTCCTTCCTTTCATTCGCCCGTCCACTCCTGTTTTGCTACCACCGCACAACCGCCAAGGAATCATTAGAATTTGGGTAAGCAAGAAGGTGAGCCGAGTGTTTTCCACATATATTTTTCTTTTGTCCACTTGTTTCCGCGAGTTACATGACAGAATCCAATTCGAGTGTACATGGACATCAACATGTGGATGATGACACTACAAAAAAATACACTTCCGTGATGATACGTGTTTGTCACAGTAGGTCACGTTTTGTGTCATGCATGTACATCCATGACGATTTTATGACAGAATCAAGATAGTCATACCTGTGCTGTCGTAGAAGTGTTCCATGACATTACCAAAATTATCATCACGGAAGTGTCCACTTCCATGACGATAAATGGCGCGTCATGGAAGTGCTTTCGTCAAGGGTAACCGACACGTGGCATCCACCGTAACGGGTCGCCGTTAAGCTATCAGGTCCGATTTTGGATTCGATAACCCGTTAACAGCCCGGAACAATGGGGATTTTCCACGTGTAAAATTCTCAATGGCCAGAGGAACCACATGTCGGCTCACCGTTGGGACAGATGTCATCCACTCATTGGACCGGAGGCACCTATGATACGTCGACACATGGCATGGCCCAATAGAGGCCCATTCCGGTGAAAAGGCCGGCCTGTTTGACTTGGTTAAAAGGTAGCGGGCCGCCCACGGAAAGCTTGTTAACGGCCTGTTCGCATATAGCCCATTTACAGCCCGCTAACTCACGACCCGTTACGGCCTATCCGAATTAGGCCCAGTAGTGTCATCTGGGCCGTCCAATATGATTCCAACCCGTTGTAACTTCCGGCCCATGTATGGCCCATGACGTCTTTCGGCCCATATGAGGCCCTTTGTAACTCTTCGCCCATTAACGGCCCGTGGTGAAACTGGCCCGTAATGAATAGTGTATCGCTTTATACCCATTAACGGCCCATTATTCCATTAGGCCGTTTCCAGCCCGTGTTATCTTTTGGCCTTCTCAGGACCCATTTATTCTTGGGCTCATTTCCAGCATTCGGTTACTTACGGCCCGTTACTGGCCTTTTCTGCTTGTGGGCCAAATTCAGCCCGTGGTTACAGTCGGCCCGTTTGTGGCCCATTAATCCGTTGGGCCGTTTTCATAGCGTTATCAAATATGGCCGATTAACGACGGCCCATTATGGTCGGCCCATGAACGGATGATTCCAACTCTAGCCCGTTTACGGATCATAATGCGGTCCGTTATTGGCCCATGTTTGGCCAATCGATCATACGGCCCGTAGAAGGCCCTTTGATGCTACGGCCTATAGAAGGCCCATTGTTTCTACGGCCCGTAGAAGGCCCATAGTTTCTATGGCCTGTAGAAGGCCCATTGTTTCTACGGCCCGTAGGAGGCCCATGGTCACTACAGTAAATATGTAGCCCATGGTTATTGTGGCCTAGTTTTAAAAAATAGGTTATTGCGGCCACTAGCAATCCGCGAAAAAAGAACTGCACTGACTACAAGCAAACAAATAAACAAGACAACAAGGAAATAAATAAGCAAGCAACTTACGCTAGGCTATCACGGCTATTACACATATTACATCCACTGGGCATCAAAGTTCGCCACCAGTGCAAATATAGGGAACAAAGTAGCATATCACATACACTGGTTGTCAAAGTTGGCGACCAGTGCAAATAAACGTCGCAGCAAAACAAGTCCAGAACTGAAACCACTTCAGAAGAGCTCAAGAAACAATATCCTGGGTACCCATAATGCTGGCAAGATGCTTAGCAAGCTTATTAACTTTCTCTTGTTTGGCGCTTAAATCCTCCAGCGCTTGCTATTGCACCAGAAAGTATGCATCTGAATTCTGCAGGGACTTCCTCAGTCCTTCGGCTTCTTGCCGCATCACAGCTGACTGATGCCTCTCAGCTTGTAGCTAAGACTAAAGAAGTCGAAGTGATTCAGGCAGCAAGTTCGAAGAGCTTGTGCCAGTGGTACTAGCCAGTAACTCGAACACTACATCAACGCAGGACTGTGGGGTTGTCTCACTATCTACAAGATCATTTTTATCACCTTTCTTGGAGACCAACAGGGTTGTCTCACTATCTTGAACCTTATCTGCATTACTTTCTCTACCATTGCATAGTGGGGTGCTCTTCTCCAATATTCTGTTCGCATTCTACAAGGTAAACAAGCAGACACATCACAGGTTTTGCATGTAGTATATGAAACTCATTTTGGTAAACCGGTTCAGTAGTAAGGTGGACAGGATAACAACATGAAACAAACATATATCTATGTACTATGGTCACTGTATTGTCCATATCATTCTAGTTTATGTTGCCAAATCAAGATAGAGACACAGTTCAAATCATATTTTTTTAAGACACAACAGCATAGACAGAATATAAGTGTGAGAAACTACACAGCACTTGCAACACTTGTAATGTGCATCACATGAGAACATAACTGTTTATACAACTGAAACTGAAATCAACATAGAGAAAGAAGTTAGAACAACAATCCAGTTAAAGAAATAGGTTTAAAACATATATGTTGCGCCATTGGAGTTTCAATTGGATCTTTCAAATTCGAAAGTAGTTGGTATTAGTAAATACAGTGATGCAAGAGCAAAGGAGTATGGACCATAGCTACGGAATCTGACCTGAGAACAGTTGCTCTTCTGCTTTAAACGTGGAGTTTGGGTTCGCGGTGGTGGTCTTCGTGCTTTGGGCACTACAGTTGCTCTACAAACTGCTCATGTGGGGGTACTCTGTGGTGGACATGGTGCTGTGTCAACTAGAAGTGGGTTACTATCTGCTGGGGTTGGGGTTAGATGGGTTGTAGCTGGTTCTTTGTCCAACGGTGTAAGTGTGCAATCTGGAAGAGTCTCAATTATGTGTGGTGGGGCTAGTTCGTGGGCCAGTACAACCATGGTTCTATCTGCATCGACGGGTAGCACCGTCTTTTGTGAAGAACGAATTTTTACTCCCTTAGATACTGCCATCACCCCCTCCAATTCAAATGGCTGATAAACAAGAAAAGAAATTGAACGTACAGACATTGTATGATAGATAGATGTGGTAATTCACATATATGTTATCTAACCAAACAGGACAGCATGACACAATTTCACATATATGATGGCTAACTAAACAGGATAGCATGACACAGTTTCAGATATATGATGGATAAATTAACAGGATATAATGGCATAATTCAACATATGATGAGTATCTAAACAGGATGACATGACAAAACTATATGATGTCTTTCTAAAATAGGTTGGGATGAAATAATTCACATACATGTTGTCTAAGTATACAGGATGGCATGTTATAATTGACATAATTGATTCATATACTAAGCAGCTGGCACTCGCATGTATGATCTCTAAACTAAGCAGATGGAATTGAATATTGTGCATATGATGTCTAAACTAAGCAATGCAAGACACCATATGCATGATATGAGAAATATAAACATTGCAAGTTAGAGCATACACCTCAAGTGGGATATAGGACTGGTCATCTGTCTTTGAATCCTCCTCTGAGGAGCTACCTGTAACCATCGAGATATATGCTTCAACAGGTACCATTGCCTGCTTTGAAGACCTTGTTTTCACTCCTGATTTTTTCATAACCGGCTCAAATGGCTGATACACATGAAGAGTACACTACAGGAATCAGGAACTTTGCCGTCTGCCATGGCTGACGGTAAAGGCATGCCTGGCGGACGGCAAAGGCTTTGCCATCAGCCAGCAGATGGCAACATGTCCGGCTGAATGAACTACGACAAAGGGCACTTTGCCGTCTGCTGGCGGACGGCAAAGATGGAAAGGTCTTTGCGGCAAAGGACCTGGATGGCACACGTGGCAGCTTAGGGCCGTTAAGGGGTTAACGGCGTGCTTTGCCGTCTGCTGGTAGATGGCAAAGACCTTTGCATCTTTGCCGTCTGCCAGCAGACGGCAAAGTACCCAAATATGCCAGCCCAGATGCCCCCTAGGTAGCTGCCACGTGGCACGCTATGCCGTCTGCTGGCAGACGGCAAAGATGCAAAGGTCTTTGCCGTCTGCCAACAAACGGCAAAGCAACCATATAGGCCAGCCCAGTTCCCCCAGGTTGCACAGGTAGCTGCCATGTGGCAGCTTTGCCGTCTGCCGGCAGACGGCAAAGAGCCTGTATAGCCCCTGTTTTTTCTTAAATTCATTCAATTTCACAGAATTTCATAGATATATATATATATACACACATTTGAAAATACTTTCAACAAGCATAACAACACATATACATACCAAATCATATCCCTGCCATATGGATATGATCATCCAACACATATACATACCAAATCAAAAGTCCATATGCAACATATATAGCTAGCCAACATATCCAACAACAAGCATACAATGGTTTCATCCATACATACATATATAGGTAGCAAGTTTCACATTGTTCATCCTACAAAATCAAAACAAAAAGGAAGCGCAAGGAGAAGAGTAGACTCCATCAACGCAAGCTTCCTCATATAAAGCAAATCTGCAAATTGGGAAAGAAGAAAGTTAGAAGAAGAAGAAGAAGAAGAAGACTAGAAGAAGAAGACTAGCTAGAAGAAGAAGAAAAAGAAGAAGAAGAATTTTTCTTCTCTTTCTTTTTCTCCTCTCCTCTTCTTTATCTTCTTATTCTTCTAACTAAGGTAGGTAAAAATGCCATTTTTTAGCTAAGCTAGGTAAAAATGCTAAGTGTAGGTCATTTTAGAGCTAAGCTAGGTAAATAGGTCATTTTGGAGCTTACTAAGGTTATTATGTCATTTTCGAGGAAAATAAGCTAAGTCTATGTCATTTTGGAGGTAACAAAGATTATCATGCCATTTTTGACCTAAGTGTGCTAAGTATGTCATAAATAAACTGAAGAAGCTAAGTATAGGTCATTTTGGAGCTAACCTAGGTAGTTATGCGATTTTTGACCTAAGTAAGCTAACTATGTCATAAATGAACTAGGTAAGCTAAGTACAGATCATTATTGAGCTATCCTAGGTAGTTATGCCATTTTTTTAGCTAACTAAGCATATTAAGTCATTTAGGAGGAAAAAAATGCTAAGTATAGCTCATTTTATAGCTATCCTAGGTAAAGTATAGGTTAACTAAGCTTATTATGTCAATTTGGAGAAAAATAAGGTAAGTATAGGTCATTTTTGTGCTAACCTAGGTGATGATGCCATTTTTGAGCCAACTTACGTAAGTATAGCTCATTTTTTATCTAACTTAGGTAATTATGCTATTTAGGAGGAAAATAAGCTAAGTATGCATTTGTTAAGCGAAACACTAGAGAAAACTTACCCTCATCACAACAAATGCGATGAAGATCGCAACTAAGGTAACAATTGATCCAACGGCATAATGATACCAAGCCTCATTATCAATGGCATATTTTCTAATCTTCAAGCGCATTGCATTCATCTTCATCTTGTGATCATCGACGACATCGGCAACATACAACTCCAATGTCATCTTCTCTTTGTCATCATGTAATGTCATCTTCTCCACTGTATTGGGCTGCCGTCAGACCAAACACACTGAACCCATCCGTGCTGATGGCGACTCGAGGATGCCTCGGATCTGCCGCTTTGTCATCATGTAATGCATCAAAGCGCTTCCACGCTTCACCGTCCGATGCGTGCACCATCATCAGCTTCCCATCTGCATCTAGTTGGGTTCTTTTGCCCATTTTGTGCCATGTCATCTGTCTGTCCATCTCTTCAACCATAAAAAGATGTTGAAGTCTTGGTACGATTGGCATATACTAAAGAACATTAACGGGGATTTTGGTCTGAGTCTTCCCACCCATACCGTTGTCTACCACAACATACCTGGATGACTTGCAAATGGGACAATAGTTCAAGTCCGCATACTGAAGCCTAAATAAGGCACATCCTTTCTCACAGGCATGTATCTTCTCATAGGGCATCTTAAGAGCACGGAGGATTTTGTCTGACTGGTACAGGCTTGCAGGTAGTACATGGCCTTTGGGTAGAAAACGTCCAAATACTGTCATCATCGCGTCGTAGCATTCTCTACCCAAGTTGAATTGAGCCGACGGCCACATGTATCGCGCACCGACGATACTTGCTATTTAGGGTTCCATCGACGTCGAGGAACCCCCTAACCCGCTCATCCCCGGGCGCCCTCTGGTATGGCGACGCACGGTCGACGGGTCAGCAATCGGACCGGGGGATTCTCGGCATGGGCGACGGCGTCGGGACCCACTGGCTCCACCATCTATCCCCTCGGCAACCGGCGATCCACGACCCTCTTCCTTTTTTTCCTTTTTCCTCTTCTTCTACTTATTCTTGTTTTTTTCAACTCTCTTCTTCTTCTAATTATCTAAACCTAAACCTAGCACTAACCTAATCCTACCACTAACCTAAACCTATTAATAACACCTAAACCTAAACAGCAAATAATAGTAGAAAAAAAACAAAAAAAATTCACCTTGGCTCCGGCGGTGGTGGAGGAGGCGGCGGGGCGCCGGGGCGGCAAGGGCGGGGCGCCGGGGCGGCGGGGGCGGTGGGGGTCGGGGGCGGGGGCGGCGGCGCGGGTGAGGTGAGGGCCGGGAGAGAGAGAGAGAGGGCAGAGAGAGGGGTGGGGCGTGGGTGCCGGCCCCTTTTCAGTTAGGTCACAGCTCTTTGCCGTCTGCTAGCAGACGGCAAAGAGCCTAGCTAGTGGGGTGGGGCCGAGGGGAAACAGCCGTTAAAACGACCACTTTCTTTGCCGTCTGCTGGCGGACGACAAATAAGCTTTGCCGTCCGCTAGCAGACGGCAAATAAAGTGGCCGTTAGGTCATTCTCGTTAGTGGGCCACCCACCCTCTTTGCCGTCTGCTAGCAGACGACAAAGCTTCTATGCCGTCAACTAGCAGACGCCAAAGAGCAGGCTGACGGCAAACACCCTCTTTGTCGTCCGCTCTTTCTTTGTCGTCAGCTTTCTGTAAGATGATGGCAAAGACCTTCTTTGCCGTTAGCTAGCAGACGGCAAAGAGCTGGCTGACGGCAAAGATCCTGATTCCAGTAGTGAGTAGTTCAATATACATAGATTGTTGACAAATAGAATACGTAATGAAAAAAAAGGATGGCATGAGATAATTCACATATATGATGCCTGGCTACATGGCGGTGCATAATTCACATATATGATAACTGGCTGAAAAACAGGGAATTGCGTAATTCACATATCTGATATAGAAAGCAAACAGGAGGCATTCACACAAAGCATGTCTAATCTAAGCAGATGGCATGGCAATGCAAGACACCATATGCATGATATGAGCAATGTAACCCTGCCAAGTTAGAGCATACACCTCGGGGGGGGGGGGGGAATACGACTGGTCATGTGTCTCTGAATCCTCCTCTGAGGAGATATCTGTAACCAGCAAGAAATCTGCATCGACAAGTAGCACTGACTGCTCAGAAGACCTTGTTTTCACTCCAGATTTTCCCATGACCGACTCAAATGGCTGATGCACGGGAAGAGTAGATGAATGTGTAAACATTGTTGACAAATGAAATACATTATGAAAAAAAATATGGCACGATACAATTCACATATACGATGACTAGCTAAACAGGATGGCATTGCATGATTCACGTATATGATGCCTGGCTAAAGAAGATGGCATTGCATAATTCCCATATACTCCCTCCGTTCCTAAATATTTGTCTTTTTAGAGATTTCAAATGGACTACCACAGATGGATGTATATAGACATATTTTAGAGTGTAGATTCACTCATTTTGCTCCGTATGTAGTCACTTGTTGAAATCTCTAAAAAGACAAATATTTAGGAACGGTGGGGGTATGATATAGAAACCAAACAGGTGGCATTCACACAAAGCAAATCTAAACTAAGCTGATGACATATAAGATGTATAATGTAAGCAATGTGAGGTGCCATATGCATGATATGACCAACATCAGCATGCCAGGTTAGAGCAAACCCCTCAGGGGGTAAATAGGAGTGGTCGGCTCCCTCTGAATCCCCCTCTGAATAGTTATCTTCCTCTGGAATACAATTTGGAATGGTGGGAGGGGGGGCACTTCGCCCACCATGGAGCGGCGTGTGCATGACATTATATTCCCACGCAACGGTCTTCTCTTTTCCTCTACATGTTCAGTACGATTGTGTACAATAACTGACATGCATAATAAAAAAGCATAGTTAGATTATGTAAGGCCTAAGGGGTGCATGCATAAATCAAGACTGATGGTAGCAATCGAGTGGATAGATCCAAAACTAATGATAGCAGGTAGATTATAGCTTCAGTTTAAAAAGATAGACGATGGATCATCTACTGTTTGTTGCCCACCCAATATGAACCACATAGAAGACCCCAGATGAACCAGATAGTAGACAGATTCTATTCGTTGCTGCCTCGATATGTGCCCCACAGGCATTTTAAAACTCAAGTTTGAACATTAGTTTGGACCTGACTCGGAGTCTAAGAGGTGAACAGGACGATAAAGTAGCAGGTAATAATAACTGATGTATAACGTAAGCAGACACAAAAGAGTGCGACCTCTCTTCCGGAACTGTGTAGTCCTCAGGTTCATCTGCTCAGTCGATTATGGTAATGCAGTTGGCGTGGCTGCCGGCAACAGGGAAGATGGTCTGAGGCGGCGAAAGAAAGTCTGCAGGGGGAATCTCTGCTGCAGTGAACACTTCCATCGATGGTGCACCTCAGGTGGGGTGGATAATGACACGGCAGGAACAAGACATAACACACAGAGTTTTCTTTGACACCCATCTGAAAATGAAGTAAATCTGTAAGGGCTCCTTAGAATTGGAGGATTCTATAAACGCAGGGACAGGAAAAACACAGGAATAGGATAGGAATGCACGTGCAAAACAGAGCATTTGCAAACATAGGATTTCTGTCAACCTGGGTGTTTGGTTCACATGAATTGGAAGAACACGGGAATGGAGAAACATGGTCAAATTAAAGTCAAACCACATGAAAATGAAAAAATAAGAATCTTATTATGCCAGTAATGCAATTAGTCCTATTCTTCATACATGTAACATCCCAAATTTTCAATTTGGAATATTATACATAGGTCATCATATGCATATCATATTTTAATTGCATTTTGTTTGTGATCCTAGAAATCTGAAGCAACTCAAGGACCCACGGAGAGAGTTGGGGATTTCATTTATTTTCATATTTGAATTTTTCTCAAATTTGAAAAGAGGATCATTTTGGTTTTAATAATTTTTCTCTCCAAAATATTTCCAATATAAAAAAAAGAGGAGATAAAATGACTTCTCCAAAATAAAAGAAATATTGGAGGAAAAATGTTAAAATCAAATAAATAATTTTATTTGGATTCTATTGCTATTTTATTTGAATTAGAAAAATATGCATTTTTGAAAATTGCATTTTAGGCCAGAATAATGTTCACTTTGTTCTAAATATGTTATTTCGACGGTGAAAATTGTTTTTGGCATTTTTAGAATTTTTTTTATATTTTATTAGGATTTTTCTTCGGCGGAATTTATAAAAAAAAATCCCGGACCGACTGGGCCGAAACCCAGCCGGCCCACTCCCGCGCGCCGCCTTCCCCGTCGCCGTGCCGTGCACGGACGCCGAGGGGAGTCCGAGCCGGACTCCACCCCGCGCCGCCCCCTCCCCAAGCCAGCGCCGCCCCCCTCTCCTCCCCATCAACCGCCGCCGCCCAAGCAGCAGCAGCAGCCGCCGCCGCCGCCGGAGCCCCGCGCCGCCGCCTGCTGCCGTCGCCGCCGCCCCACGCCGTGCGCCCCGCCGCCCGAGCCGCGCCACCCCGCCCCGCAGCCGCCGTCGCCCGCGCCGCGCCGCCGCAGCCGGATCTCGTCGCCGCCGCCACCGGTTTTTCCCACCGAACCGGTATAACCGCTGTAAAACCACCCCGGTTTTTTTTCTAGTTTCGGTTTTTCTTTTTTAAGATCGGTTTATTTTATTAGGTTAGTTTAATTAGCGAACGTTCATTCGTTTAGATCTGTTAGTGAATGTTTTTCGTTCGTTAATTTCTGTTAGCGAACGTTCGTCCGTTAGTTTTTTCTTTTTCTGTTTATTTTTGCCAGGGACCTATCCGCGATTAATTTTATCACAGATTAGCCCCTGATTTTCAAACCCTCGCAACTTTTCAACCGTTCGTCCAAATCCAGTGATCTTCGTCTCGAACCCCTCTTTCTGGTTAATCAACTTGAACATGGTTTTGACAATTTAAAATTGGTTTCAAGCAGATTTGAGTTTGAAATTCTTTTGACCATAGTTTCAGTTCCGTAGCTCCGATTCGTTTGATTCTTTTTGCAAATCGAAGCTTTCAGTTGAACTTTCAGATTTGATCTTTCTCATCTGAGTTTTACCCTTGCATCTATGCTTGAGTGCTTATGTATGCTATTGTTTGTTTGTGATAGAATTCCCGCAGTGCGAAGCGTGCTACTACGAATCTCTAGGGTTTGCAGATCGTCAGCAAGGCAAGTAACACATTGATCATACTTCCTTATTACCCAGTTTTTATGCATTAGTTACAATCCTCAAACACTGCATGATTAGAATGTGATTAACTTGTGGGTATTGGGAAGTAGATGATGAGGTAGAACCTATTGCCCTTTATTATCAAACCTTGGGTGTTACTTTTACGTTATGCTTACTTTGCTATGCTATGCTCGTGGACGTGGTTTGGTTTGAGAGAATTCATGAAAGATGTGAGAGTTATTGTTAACTAAGGTTTAACTTAATGTGCCTACTTTAATACACATCTGGGTGGAATGGTTTGGGGCACCCTGGGGATACCAGTGGCTTGCCCGGACACCTGGGGAATCCAGTGTTGTCCTAGGAGATCCCGGGGTTACCGTGTGATCATCCTATGGTTCGCCACCCAGGCTCAAAGGGATCATAAGATTATTCAAGCTAGAAACTTCCGTGTGCAGCCACAAGCCATTATGGGATCTGGCATAGTTGAGTATGTTGTGTGACCTCTTTCAGTGGTAAACTAGCAGATGTAGGGGATGTAGGTGGTACGGTTTACCCGTCGAAAGAGTTAATGCTTCTGAAAGACTGTGTCTCGGTCATCCGTTTCTCAAACACCATGTAGTGCGAGAAATCCAATGGAGGAGATCGAGTCTTGTGGGGAAAAGTCCGCAAACCTCTGCAGAGTGTACAAACTAATCATGGTTAGCCGTGTCCCCGGTTATGGACATCTTGAGTATCTGGTTCATGGATTATCATGTTGATCTCATCACTCTTAATTAATTTGATTGGGTTGTTAACTTTTAATTGGGATTGAGTTGGGGTTACCTTCTCAATGTTTTCAACAAACTCAGTAGTAAATAAAATATATTCCTTTGTTGTAGGGAAAAATTAGCTTTTCGCAAAATCATGATAACCATAGAGCCTCCACCAGCCACATATGCATATAGTGATAGCATTTACTTTGTTCATTGCTCTACTATGTTATTTTGCCAGCATATTCCATGTGCTGACCCGTTTCGGGCTGCAACATATCATGTTGTAGACTTTTCAGACGAAGAGTAAGGTGCGATAGGTCGTTGTCGTGCACTCAGCTATGCCGTTGGAGTTGATGGACTCATTTACCTTCGATGCTTCCGCTGTTATCTTATTTAGATGGCCTTCAGCCATATTTTTGTAATAAATACTCTTTACGAGGATATTTGATGTAATAAGTGTGTCATTGCACTCTGTTATAAATCCTTCAAGTACTGTGTGTGTCAGCATTACCGATCCAGGGATGACACTTATGCACAGAGACTTCGATCCATTCGGGTCGGGTCGCTACAAAGATGGTATCAGAGCACACGCTGACTGTAGGACGCGACCACTAGGAAAAGCCATAGGATACTCTTCTCTACTCATTTCTAACTCTTCCCCATTTCTACTCTATAGATGGTGGACCCAAGGAACAAGTTCACTCAACCGGATAACGACACCCCTTTCGGACGCCACTTGAATGAAGTCACCAAGTACCTGAACATCGGTCTACCAAGCTTCACGGGAACCTTCACTGCAACCTTACCAGAAGAGGAGCGTTGGACGATTCAATTTCAAGTTCCAGGAAGGACATTCACACCAGTTACTGAGCCCATAGAGTTTTCCTTTGATGCGCCAACCTGGAGTCTAGGAAAGAGCATGGCAGCCCACATCGCCATGGGACGCATCGGTGAAGTTTATCACGAGGATCTTAAGGACACCATCTACCAGATATGTGGGCGCCGAGATGAGCAATGGGAGATGATCAGCACCAGGAGGGACAGGTCCATTGCAGCTTTCATCCAGGAGTTAAACCAGCACATTCGTCGCCAGGAGAACCAAATGTGCGCAAGCATGATAGATTTGAAGAAGGTGATGACCAGGAACATGGAGCTAGAAGAGGAACTCAAGTCTACACGCGATGGATACGAGGAGGAAATCTCAATACTAGTGGAGAAGAATGACGACCTGACGATGAAGCTAGGAGCATTCATGGGAGACCCCGCGCCAGGAGGAGATGACGACCATCCTGACGACATTCGTTCTGAAGACTACATCATCATCGACGACACCGACTCCGACCCTGACAGTAGTGATGATGATTATGAAGACGAAGCTGGAGCGGATATCATGGAGTCTTCCACCGATCAAAATTTCTAGATGACCACCTTATTATCAGTAGTATTTTCCCCATGTATATAGTAGTAGTCCGAGCACTTTTGTAACGGTAGTTAGATCGTTTGTATGCCCTTGTTTGAATTGAGTGGTGTGTTATGAATGTTTTTGTCTCATGTGCATATGGGTAGTGCTTTCTCACTAGACCTTACTCTATTCTAATCTCTTCCCTCTAAACCCATCAGATGCCTCCGAGACGTGACCCCGGTTTTGTATTCCCACCGGAGCTCACTCAGTTGATCCAACAACAGAATGCCCTGATGCAGCTACTAGTCCAGAACCAAGGCAACAACAACAACAACCCACCGCCACCACCTCTAGTTGACAACTTAGCTCATTTTCTGAGGTTGCAACCACTGGTGTTTTCCAGTAGCACCGAGCCGATTGTTGCTGATGACTGGCTACGCAGGATTGGAAGGGAGTTGACCACCGCAGGTTGCACATATGCTGAGAAGGTGCGTTTTGCCGCACATCAATTGGATGGACCCGCAGCCTCATGGTGGGAGAATTACACAGCCACTTTCCCCATAGCCAATGTCACTTGGGAGCAGTTTTAGCAAGCATTCCGCACTGCACATGTCTCAGCAGGAGCTATGAGCATGAAGAAGCGTGAGTTTCGCAACTTACGCCAGGGAAATCGTACTATGGGGCAGTACGTGGATGAGTTCAGTAAGTTAGCTCGCTATGCCCCGGATGATGTGGCCACAGATGCCGCGAAGCAGGAGAAGTTTATGGAAGGGCTGAATGATGAGCTGAGTATGCAGTTGATTGTGGCAACATTTGCTAACTACCAGGAGTTGGTAGACATGGCTCTTATGATTGAAGGGAAGCAGCAGCAGATAGAAAGCCACAAAAGGAAGTATGGACAAGGGAAGTATACCTCTGGAGCAACGCAGAAGCCTCGTTTTACTCCTAACCCAGGAGGATTTACCCATAACCATGGAGGACACACTCACACAGGAGGAAGTTCCCATAACCACAGTGGTCCCAGGAATGGAAATGGGAATGGAGCAAGCAGTAACCAGAACCGTTCCAACCCAGCCACACCCCGAAGAGAAGGTTAAGTTGTTTCGAGATAGACTAAAGATAGCTCAGTCCAGGCAGAAGAGTTATGCCGACTCAAAACGCAAGGAGGTAGTCTATGAAATCGGAGACAGAGCATATCTTCCTGTGTCACCTCTGCGAGGAGTTAAACACTTTGGAGTTAAGGGAAAGTTAGCCCCGAGATTTGTAGGACCATACCAAGTTTTGGAATGTATGGGTGAAGTTGCCTACAAGTTGGAATTACCCGAAGGTTTGTCAGGAGTTCATGATGTGTTCCCTGTTTCTCAGTTGAAGAAGTGCCATGCAGAGATGGCCGATATTCCTCTAAGAGATACAGTGCCCCTGGAAGCTATTCGGTTGGATAGTGACCTAACCTACAAGGAGAAACCTGTCAAGATTCTCGAGTTTTCCAGCCGAGTTACTCGCAGCAAGGTTATCAAGTTTTGCAAAGTTCAGTGGAGCCACCATATCGAGGAGGAAGCCACCTGGGAGCGCGAAGAAGACCTCCGGAAAGACCACCCACACCTATTTTCTAGCCAACCCGAATCTCGAGGACGAGATTCATCTTAAGGGGGGTAGGTTTGTAACATCCCAAATTTTCAATTTGGAATGTTATACATAGGTCATCATATGCATATCATATTTTAATTGCATTTCGTTTGTGATCCTAGAAATCTTAAGCAACTCAAGGACCCACGGAGAGAGTTGGGGATTTCATTTATTTTCATATTTGATTTTTTCTCAAATTTGAAAAGAGGATCATTTTGGTTTTAATAATTTTTCTCTCCAAAATATTTCCAATATAAAAAAGAAAGAGAGGAGATAAAATGACTTCTCCAAAATAAAAGAAATATTGGAGGAAAAATGTTAAAATCAAATAAATAATTTTATTTGGATTCTATTGCTATTTTATTTGAATTAGAAAAATATGCATTTTTGAAAATTGCATTTTAGGCCAGAATAATGTTCACTTTGTTCTAAATATTTTATTTTGACGGTGAAAATTGTTTTTGGCATTTTTAGAGTTTTTTTTATATTTTATTAGGATTTTTCTTCGGTGGAATTTATAAACAAAAATAAAAAATCCCGGACCGACTGGGCCGAAACCCAGCCAGCCCACTCCCGCACGCCGCCTTCCCCGTCGCCGTGCCGCGCACGGACGCCGATGGGAGTCCGAGCCAGACTCCACCCCGCGCCGGCCCCCTCCCCAAGCCAGCGTTGCCCCCCTCCACCTATATATACTCCCGCCCCCCCCCTCTCCTCCCCATCAGCCGCCGCCGCCGCAAGCGCAGCCGCCGCCGCCGGAGCCCCGCGCCGCCGCCTGCTGCCGTCGCCGCCGCCCCGCGCCGTGCGCCCCGCCGCTCGAGCCGCGCCACCCCGCCCAGCAGCTGTCGTCACCCGCGCCGCGCCGCCGCCGGTTTTTCCCACCGAACCGGTATAACCACCGTAAAACCACCCCGGTTTTTTTCTAGTTTCGGTTTTTCTTTTTTTAAATCGGTTTATTTTATTAGGTTAGTTTAATTAGCGAACGTTCGTTCGTTTAGATCTGTTAGTGAACGTTTTTCGTTCGTTAGTTTCTATTAGCGAACGTTCGTCCGTTAGTTTTTTCTTTTTCTGTTTATTTTCGCCAGAGACCTATCCTCGATTGTTTTTATCGCAGATTAGCCCCTGATCTTCAAACCCTCGCAACTTTTCAACCGTTCGTCCAAATCCAGTGAAACCAACGCCAAAATCTTCATCTCGAACCCCTCTTTCTGGTTAATCAACTTGAACATTGTTTTGACAACTTAAAATTGGTTTTAAGCAGATTTGAGTTTGAAGTTCTTTTGATCGTAGTTTCAGTTCCGTAGCTCCGATTCGTTTGATTCTTTTTGCAAATCGAAGCTTTCAGTTGAACTTTCAGATTTGATCTTTCTCATCTGAGTTTTACCCTTGCATCTATGCTTGAGTGCTTATGTATGCTATTGTTTGTTTGTGATAGAATTCCCGCAGTGCGAAGCGTGCTACTACGAATCTCTAGGGTTTGCAGATCGTCAGCAAGGCAAGTAACACATTGATCATACTTCCTTATTACCCAGTTTTTATGCATTAGTTACAATCCTCAAACACTGCATGATTAGGATGTGATTAACTTGTGGGTATTGGGAAGTAGATGATGAGGTAGAACCTATTGCCCTTTATTATCAAACCTTGGGTGTTACTTTTACGTTATGCTTACTTTGCTATGCTATGCTCGTAGACGTGGTTTGGTTTGAGAGAATTCATGAAAGATGTGAGAGTTATTGTTAACTAAGGTTTAACTTAAGGTGGCTACTTTAATACACATCTGGGTGGAATGGTTTGGGGCACCCTGGGGATACAAGTGGCTTGCCCGGACACCTGGGGAATCCAGTGTTGTCCTAGGAGATCCCGGGGTTACCGTGTGATCATCCTATGGTTCGCCACCCAGGCTCAAAGCGATCATAAGATTATTCAAGCTAGAAACTTCCGTGTGCAGCCACAAGCCATTATGGGCTCTGGCATAGTTGAGTATGTTGTGTGACCTCTTTCAGTGGTAAACTAGCAGATGTAGGGGATGTAGGTGGTACGGTTTACCCGTCGAAAGAGTTAATGCTTCTGAAAGACTGTGTCTCGGTCATCCATTTCTCAAACACCATGTAGTGCGAGAAATCCAACGGAGGAGATCGAGTCTTGTGGGGAAAAGTGCGCAAACCTCTGCAGAGTGTACAAACTAATCATGGTTAGCCGTGTCCCCGGTTATGGATATCTTGAGTATCTAGTTCTTGGATTATCATGTTGATCTCATCATTCTTAATTAATTTGATTGGGTTGTTAACTTTTAATTGGGATTGAGTTGGGGTTACCTTCTCAATGTTTTCAACAAACTCAGTAGCAAATAAAATATATTCCTTTGTTGTAGGGAAAAATTAGCTTTTCGCAAAATCATAATAACCATAGAGCCTCCACCAGCCACATATGCATATAGTGATAGCATTTACTTTGTTCATTGCTCTACTATGTTATTTTGCCAGCATATTCCATGTGCTGACCCGTTTCGGGCTGCAACATATCATGTTGCAGACTTTTCAGACGAAGAGTAAGGTGCGATAGGTCGTTGTCGTGCACTCAGCTATGCCGTTGGAGTTGATGGACTCATTTACCTTCGATGCTTCCGCTGTTATCTTATTTAGATGGCCTTCAGCCATATTTTTGTAATAAATACTCTTTATGACGATATTCGATGTAATAAGTGTGTGATTGCACTCTGTTATAAATCCTTCAAGTACTGTGTGTGTCAGCATTACCGATCCAGGGATGACAGTTATGCACAGAGACTTCGATCCATTCGGGTCGGGTCGCTACATGCATATTAATTTGAAAAGGACGTCCAAGTGGATATTAAAATTCCTACGTTTTTTCTTTGAAAGAGACACCAAAGGAAAAAAAATCCTCCAGTTTTGCTTTGCTCCATTCCTTCTAACCAAATGCACGAATAGTAGTACCATAGTAAAGTTTCCAATTCCGATGTTTTCCTTCACTTTTTCTTTGAATCAGTGGCAATTCTAGTAGGTAGTCTTCAACAGGCTGAAGCCTGCCCTCGAAATATTTTGTGAGCTTAGATTTGGCCCACATGAGTATCATATAATGGCTATCTTGCTAAACCGATTAAAATTATGGTTCAAAAGAGCATTTAGTTTTCTCCCTGTTAACTTTGTGACCACGATTCATTTATTTCTATATTTGCAACTGCTTTGAACCAAAGGATCCCTGAGGGATCGACATGAATGCAGAGTAACAAAGTGATGCGATGAGTGTACAACCTCTTTGGCATAGCCTTGTCGACCTCACCATCATTGGGTTGGACGTGGAGGATGGTGATGCTGGTGTGACTATCGGAGGCGGGGAAGAAGATCTGAGGCCTCTGGATATGGCGCCGAGGGTACTGCTCCACTGTGATGGACGGTTCCGTCGTTGGAGCAGCTCCGGTGAGGTGTACGACGGCGAGGCTGAAGCAGGACAAGACAAACAACGTTAATCTGAAGTGGGTCTCTAATATCATCTGCAATAGATGATGCAAAATACATCACCAAAAAGTGCTAGATGTAAAATGCATCAGCCGCGCCACGGCCGCTCCGACAGATGCTGTAAATACTATTTACTCTGAACTTAACTGAAGAAACTGAACTTTACAGTCGAAACTGAATTTTACTGTCGAAACTGATTGAACTAGTAGCAGAGCATTGCAATAGAAGTTTAGGGCATTCGAGCACTAGTAGCAGAGAAGCAGTGATCTAAATCAGCAGCCGCTCGAGCAGGGAATGCACTAGCAGAGAGCAACTCGTGCAGTAGCATCATGAGCGAGTGCTAAAGCAGCAACTCCTGTAGCTGCCGAAGGTCGTGCAGCAGCACCAGCAGCGTGATCGAGAGCAAGAGCAGAGCAGCAGCATGAACGTGAGCAAGAGCGGAGCAGCAGCGCGACCGACAGCAATAGCAGAGCAGAGCAGCAGCATGAACGAAAGCAAGAGTAGTGCAGCAGCGCGACCGACAGCAAGAACAGAGCCCCAGCGCGAGCGAGAGCCGGAGCAGCAGCAGCTAGTGCCGGTGTGGAAGTCGCCGCCGAGGAAGCAACGACATGAGGGAGAGACGCCGTGGATGAAGTGGCCGGCGACGGCGCCGTTGATGGAGACCCGGCATGGCTGCTCGCTATCGAGCACCGGCAGCCCCGTGAGATCGAATAAAAGATAAAATGCAGTAGTGAGTGCAGAACCTCCTTGGTGGTACCGAGTAGGCCTCGGCTTCATCGGAGGAATTGGTGAGGGTGCTGCGGTTCCGGTGGGGTAGGTCAAGACGGCGCTGTGGGGATGGAGGTGGCGCGATAGACGAGGCAAACATCGGGGCAGCTCCTTGGAGGTGGAGGACGGAGTGGCTGATCCGACGGGACGACGAGATCAACGACGGATCCTCATCCGGTGCGGTGGATGAGGGACAGCGAGCTGTTGTGGTGGACGACGTCGTCGGGGAAGAGTATCCGGCTGGGCGGCAGTCGGGAGGCCGACGGAGGAGCGTGGGGTTTTGCGGGTTTTGGCGGCCTCGGTGTACGAATGGGGGGGACGAAGGGGAAGGTAGGGGGGAGCCATGGCTTAGGGACGCGCTTGTCCGAAATTTAGGGTAAGTTACGAACGTACCCCCACCGGTTTGATCACGCGACGTCGAGGCGGCATTTCCGGCTGAGGGGTAGAAGGGGGATTTCACGTGTCTGGGCTGCGGGACCGATTTCGGATGAGGAGGGAGTTTTCGCGCACGTCGAAATTTCGGGATAACAAGGCGCGGCGCGGGTTGAAGAGGCGGGAGTTTCACAGCAGAAGAGACAAAAGATACTCGAGCTTGAAAATTTCGGGATAACAAGGCGCGGATTCCATGTTCAGCAGAACAAACATAACGTGTACAAAAAAACAATTCATACAAGACACAAGAGAGTCATGTCCCCTTTTACTATATTGCTATAAATGCCATTGAAAAAACTACAATAAAAATGTAAAAAAAATCGGGAGAACAAGATTACCCTGTACAGTACCAAATCAATTCGCACTTCCCTCAACAACAACAAAAAACAAATCAATTCCCACCACAAGAAAGAGTTATGTCCCTTTTTATATGATTACATATGCCAGGATCTCGAAGTTCAATTTTGAATCCATGTTATGTTGAATTCGAATATATCATTAGGTGACCTTGCGGTTTATAATGGATGTAGTCCTATATTTTGATCTTCCATCTTATATGAACATTTTACTCCACCCTATGAACATATATATTGTCGTCTACCATATGGACTAAATTTGAATCAATTTTCCTTATTTGAATACGATTGTTGTCAAGTTATACCATCATTTAAATATTATCTTGATAACAGAAAACATGCATATAGTAGTAATCATATTTCACTATGAACTACATGTACCATACGATCTCCAATTCAAATATTTGTATCCATTTTATGTTGAATTCAAATCACAGTACATTGGTCTAGGTAGCGAGATGTTCGGGATAATCTAAACCTTGTTTTCATATGTATAATTTTTGGCTGAATTGGGACAAGTTTTGGTATAAGCTTCTTGCAAACCGGAGATTCTCTCAACAAGCCTCGTGGTTCCGAGAGGGAACGTGCCACCTTTGTGTGCGAAACTATATACGCTGCCTCCCCCCTGATTTTCTTTACAGAGGCAACATAGAACTATATGAGTGCCCTGTTAAATTTTGGAATTATTCTGGGTTCGTTTGGCCTTTTTTATATATTAATTGAGTTTATGGACATTTAATGTGCATAATTCAAATTTGAATTGCAAGCACATGCTCCGGTGCACCAAAGTTGGTTGAAAAATCACATGTGTGTCCTTGGGTGAATTTCTAGGTCCCATGCAAGAAATGGGAATGAAATTCAAACATCTGGGCGTCGTGACTCGGCTGAGAACATTGAGAAACTTGGTTTTTAAATTCTTGTAAATCCAAAACTCGCCTGGAAATCATGAAACTTGGCATGCTGTCATGTCATGGCACTAACATGCTGTGGCAAAAAACTTGGCCGAATTGGAACAAGTTTTGGTATAAGCTTCTTGCAAACCGGAGCTTCTCTCAAGAAGGCTCGTGGTTCTAAGAGGGAACGTGTCACCTTTGTGTGCGAAACGATATACGCTGCCCCCCTTGATTTTCTTTACAGGGGCAACATAGAACTATATGAGTGTCGTGTTAAATTTTGGGATTATTCCGGGTTCGTTTGGCCTTTTTTATACATTAATTGAGTTTCTGGTCATTTAATGTGCATAATTCAATTTTGAACTACAAGCACATGCTCCAGTGCACCAAAGTTGGTTGAAAAATAACATGTGTGTCCTCGGGTGAATTTCTAGGTCCCATGCAAGAAATGGGAATGAAATTCAAACAACTGGGCATCGTGGCTCGGCCGAGAACATTGAGAAACTTGGTTTTAAAATTCTTGTAGATCCAAAACACGCCTGAAAATCATGAAACTTGGCATGGTGTCATGTCATGGTACTAACATGCTGTGGTAAATTTTTTGGCCGAATTGGAACAAGTTTTGGTATAAGCTTCTTGCAAACCGGAGCTTCTCTCAAGAAGGCTCCTGGTTCTGAGAGGGAACGTGTCACCTTTGTGTGCGAAACGATATACACTGCCCCCCCCTTGATTTTCTTTACAGAGGCAACATAGAACTATATGAGTGTCGTGTTAAATTTTGGAATTATTCCGGGTGCATTTTTTATACATTAATTGAGTTTCTGGTCATTTAATGTGCATAATTCAAATTTGAACTACAAGCACATGCTCCAGTGCACCAAAGTTGGTTGAAAAATCACATGTGTGTCCTCGGGTAAATTTCTAGGTCCCATGCAAGAAATGGGAATGAAATTCAAACATCTAGGCATCGTGGCTCGGCCGGAAACATTGAGTAACTTGGTTTTTTAATTCCTGTAAATCCAAAACACGCATGAAAATCATGAAACTTGGCTTGGTGTCATGACATGGCACCAACATGTTGTGGTAATTTTGCTGTCCGATTTGCGAAGGCGCACACATTAACAATCAACAAAGTCATTTTGGAACAAGTGCTGTCACGTTACAATCGGAAACACAAGTATTATTGAAACCGTGGGCGTTCTACTTACCATTTACGTGCCGCCATGCGTCCCCTTTTTTTATTAGCTAGGAGGCGCCGTGGAGGGTAGCTATTTGAGTATGGGAGGCGTGCGATCAGACCCTTGCGCGTGCTTATCGGGAGGAGAGCCCTTTGACCTCCATCTGCCGCCCACCTCTCTCCCAAGGTCTCCATTAATGGCGCCCGAGCCCCTATTTAATGGCGTGGCTATGTCTCACTCGAATGAGATTTAAGAGAGAAAAAAGAAAATCTGAAAAGAAAATTTTGTACGATCTTGATGTAAGATCAGCCGGACCTATATAGCATCTACTGCGACTTATAGCAAGACTGATGAATATATAAGGACGATGACAGTGTATAATAATTGTCTTACATATTTATAACCGAGTACTAATACGCTCCTAAGTTGGAAACCGTTTAGGTTGTGATCGGTGTGAACAGGTTTGCAATTAAATATAGCGTGGTAGTAATTTGGAATGTGACGAGACGCAAGCTCAAAATTTATTGACGGTTCTAGTTTCGAAGTGCGGCACTATTCCCGGATGGCGTAACGTGGGCATGTGTTCTCGGCCGTGGTGTAGCAGTTTTGTAATATGCCATGGTACTTCTTTTTCTACTGCTGTGTATGTGCAATAACTGGCACCGTCGAATACATATCTTACGGTTATTGGGGCGTTCAACAGGAATAGCCTCGTGGCGAGCTATAGACTAGTCTTTTTTTCACACGCATTACATCGACACATATCATCTCTCTCCCTCTTTCCCACGCACACACCTAGTCTCTCGGGACTTCTCGCACGCACCATCTCTAGCTCCCTAGGTCGATGCCACCCACATACACTTGTACTCTGAGTTTAGTACGTTATACACGAACAGAAGAGGTGCACGCACGCACTCGTCCTCTCTCACACACGCATCTGTAGTTACGAATTGTAGTGTTCTCAACCATCCGATTGGCTCTATCATAGGTTCCCGTTGCTCCTTGGCCTTGAGATTGAGAAGTTTAAAACACGGAGGCTAAGCTGGAGGCGCGAGGTTTTGGTTAATGTGCGGGCCGCACACGGCACCAACACGACACGAGCTTCGTCTGCCTGGTGCGCAGACGGGTGAGTACTACTAGTAGTAGTACTACTTTGATGTGTCGCATCAACTCGCACAAGTATGCAACACTTCCTCAACAAACAAGCATATAAGCTGCTTATACTTCTTACCCAAAGGATCTTTATATCCAAAAAACACAAAATATCCGTTCGACTGTTGGAAATTACTTTAACTGCTAGTCTGATGTCGAAGTAATTGCTGCATCGCCACCAAAACCCACCATCTCTTAAGCTAAAGTAGACCGAGCTAACCCCTATATTAGCATATTACTAAGATAAACAGAAGGCACTGTAGAATCGTTTAGGAGGTGAGCTTGTCAATCTGAATGTGGAGGGACACCGTCCTCGACAACCTAGCCTCGGCCAGCAGCTTGGGCGGAACTGTGAAGAAGGTCAGCTCCTGCACCGCGACGTCGCCGGGATCCTTGCTGCTTGTCACCTCGATTTCCACCTTGACGGCATCGGTCCTGCCTTTGGGCTCCCCCGGCGGGCCATTCGCCCACAGCTTGGCCGCGTAGTGCGGCAGTGGGGACGCCCCCGCTCTGATGCAGACGACCGACACGGCGATAGGCGCACCGATGTCGAGCACGCCGCCGACCAAGAAAAATGTGCGGCCGTCCTCCTCCGCGAACAGCAAGAGCCGTGGCTCCAACACTAGCACTTGCAGCTGGAGCACCTTGCTGTACTGGATCCTGTGCATGGGCATGGGATGCACGGTGCTGATGTGGTGGGGCAGCGCCGGCGGCGGGCCTTCGTAGCCGCAGACGGGCACGGGGCATTTGCAGGGCGCGAGCGGACACACGCTCTGGTGATCGGCGAGCTTGTGGTAACTGACATAGAGCCCACAACCTTCGTGCGGGCACTCCACCCTCATCGAGGAGAGGACGGCCGCCACGCTCGCACTTCTGGCACTGCCGCTGGTTCCCGGGGTGCTCGCCGCGGTAGTCCGCGCAGGCCAGGTGCCCTCCCTTGCACTGCACAAATCAATCGAACAGCACATCAATGAAGAAACCTGCACCTTACTTGATCAGCCGAACGGATGAGGTGTATTTGAACCTCATACACTGGAGGCTTCAAGGGGCGGAGGCACAAGGGGCAGTGGAGCAAGGTGAGGTCCATAGAGACCATAGAGAGCTCCATCGTCGGGTCCTGTTCCGTCGGCATGATCTCGCCCTCCTCGTGCACAACCATCTCTCTCTTTAGGGCCAGGGCATTACAAAGTTTTACCATCACATATTCATACTACTTCAAGGTACATTAAATCAACACATGCAAGTATCAAAAGGAAAGTCACGGCATTCATGCATGCGTTGTAATTAATGCATCGGTAAACGCAACTTATTGAAATATATCGAGTGCATTGCTTTGATGTGTCGCGTCAACTCGTACAACAAGGAGAAGTTTGATTGCTGGCGACCGCCGGCGTCATAGCTCTCGTCGACACCGGCTTCGCCTCTCGCATGTGCCAGATGATGGTCGACTCCATCCGCAAGTTCATCGCCGTCAAGAAGCGCGCGAACGACCTTGTCGTACTGCTCCAGCCCGCGCGCCCAGGCTCCTTGTTGCCTGCCACCCTCATCGGCCTCCAAGGTGACGAACTCTTTGAAGCACTGGTGGCCCTGCAGCTACCGGAGGTCACAACGAAGAATGTGCACCTCGAGGCCGCGCTCGCCGCGCATCGCCTCGCCATGCAAGAAACCGTCGACCTGCACATCCATGTCTACGAGGAAATCATCTGCATAGGCCACTACAAGGCCAGCGAGGACAGAAAGACATTAGCCTTCTTCCAGCAGCTGGAATCTTTGGACGCCATTGTTCAGAAGCACGTCGACCTGGCCACGAAAGCCACTGCTACTTAGCCGCCGTTCGGTGGGCCGGTGATGTCTACTACACAACTTGTCCTTGTAGACTCGTGTTGGGCCTCCAAGCGCAGAGTTTTGTAGGACAGTAGCAAATTTCCCTCAAGTGGATGACCTAAGGTTTATCAATCCGTGGGAGGTGTAGGATGAAGATGGTCTCTCTCAAACAACCCTGCAACCAAATAATAAAAAGTCTCTTGTGTCCCCAACACACCCAATACAATGGCAAATTATATAGGTGCACTAGTTCGGCGAAGAGACGGTGATAAAAGTGTAATATGGATGGTAGAAATATATTTTTATAATCTGAATAAATAAAAACAGCAAGGTAGCAAGTGATAAAACGAAGCACAAACGGTATTGCAATGCTTGAAAACAAGGCCTAGGGTCCGTACTTTTGCTAGTGCAATCTCTCAACAATGCTAATATAATTGGATCATATAACCATCCCTCAACGTGCGATGAAGAATCACTCCAAAGTTCCTATCTAGCGGAGAACATAAGAATAAATTGTTTGTACGGTACGAAACCACCTCAAAGCTATTCTTTCCGATCGATCTATCCAAGAGTTCGTACTAAAATAACACCAAAGCAAATTGAGATTCGTAATGCTCAATCCAACACAAAGAACCTCAAAGAGTGCCCCAAGATTTCTACCAGAGAAACAAAGACAAGAACGTGCATCAACCCCTATGCATAGATTACCCCAATGTCACCTCGGGAATCCGCGAGTTGAGTGCCAAAACATATATCAAGTGAATCAATACGATACCCCATCGTCACCACGGGTATTCATAGCAAGACATACATAAAGTGTTCTCAAATCCATAAAAGTATTCAATCCGATAAAACGAAATCTCAAAGGGAAAACTCAATTCATCACAACAAGATAGAGAGGGGAAAACACCATATGATCGAACTATATTAACAAAGCCCGCGATACATCAAGATCGTGCCATCTCAAAAACACGAGAGAGAGAGAGAGAGAGATTAAACACATAGCTACTGACACAAACCCTCAGCCTCGAGGGTGGACTACTCCCTCCTCATCATGGTGGCCGCCGGGATGATGAAGATGGCCACCGGTGATGATTTCCCCCTCCGGCAGGGTGCCGGAACGGGGTCTAGATTGGTTTTTCATGGCTACAGAGGCTTGCGGCGGGGAACTTCTGATCTAGGGTCTCCGTGAGGGTTTTTGGAATATTTGGCAATTTATAGGGCGAAGATGCGGTGCGGGAGGCTACCGAGGTGGGCACAATCCACCGGGGCGTGCCTGGGGGCCCAGGCGTGCCCTGGTGGGTTGTGCCCCCCTCGGGGCACCCCCCAGGTGCTGCTCTGGCCCAATGGATGTCTTCTGGTCCATAAAAAATCCACAAAAAGTTTCGCTGCGTTTGGACTCAGTTTGGTATTGATTTTCTGTGATGTAAAAAACAAGCAAAAAACAGCAACTGGCACTGGGCACTATGTAAATAAGTTAGTCCCAAAAAATGGTATAAAGTTGCTAAAAAATGATTGTAAAACATCCAAGAATGATAATATAGCAGCATGAATACTTCATAAATTATAGATACGTTGGAGATGTATCAGCATCCCCAAGCTTAATTCCTACTCGTCCTCGAGTAGGTAAATGATAAAAGAAATAATTTATGAAGTGTGAATGCTAGCAAAGTGCATAAGTTTGATCAATAGTAATTTCAATCACTTTTCCTAGCATCATAACATAAACTCTTTCTCATAAAACTCATCATGTTAAAGTAGCAACCAATTCACATGTTAAGGTTCAAACAATGAATTCTCTTGAAACTCAACAACCTATATTCTTAGTCACCAAACAATTGCAATTCAACTTATTCAACAGAGTCTAAGTAAGAGCTCCACATACTCAACCATCATATAGTCTTCTATGATTGCTAACACTCATCGCATACACATGAGCAAAATGTTTCAACCGGACACATAGAAAGATAGGGGCTTATAATTTTGCCTCCCAACGTATTCACCTCAAGGGTGATGTCAACAATAATAACTCATGCTACCCATATCCAACTGGATATATGTGCCTAGATCTTTCCTCACCACATGATGCTTGCCAAAAGAGAAAACTAAAAAGGAATAGAGAGAAAAACTTTGACTCTTGCATGAAAGTAAATACATAAAAGTAAAAGGTAGGCCCTTCGCAGAGGGAAGCAGAGGTTGCCATGCGCTTTTTGTTTGTTTGCTCAATCCCTTAGTGTAAAATAACGTCACATTATATTGCCCCTTATGATAGCAACCTTTATTATGCAGTCTGTCGCTTTTATTCTTTGCCATCACAAGTTCGTACAACGCTCAATTTTCTCTTACACTAAATGATCTAACACTTTTAGAAGCAATTTTTATTGCCTTATTGCACCGATGACAACTTACTTGAAGGATCTTACTCAATCCTTAGGTAGGTATGGTGGACTCTTGAAAATAAGATTTGGGTTCAAGGGTTTTTGGATGCACAAGTAGTATCTCTACTTGGTGCGGAATTTTTGGCTAGCAAAGATGGGGGCAAGCACCACATGTTGAAGGATCTATGACAATATAACTTCTATGTGAATATGAACAAACATAAATCATTACATTGTCTTCCTTGTCCAACGTCAACAATTTTGGCATATAATATTTTGATGGGGGCTCACAATCACAAAAGATTTCCAAGATAGTGTATTTGCATGTGAAAGTTCTCTTCCTTATAGTAATCATTCATGAATTGCTTGTATGACCAATATTGTGATTGTCAAGCTTCAAAAGATTTCACTTTCTAAACCCAATGTGAAGCTACCACTAGGCATGATATGAACATATAATTTCAACTTCATGATATTCAATTCATTCAACAATTTACTCATAGGATATAAGTGAAGCACAAGAGTGAATGACAAACTACTCCAAAAAGATATAAGTGAAGATCAAGCGAGTAGTTAAGTAAAGGGGTAGCTAATTGAGGACTCTCTCTTATTTAAAAACTTTCAGATCTAAGTATTTTATTAAAAAAGCAAGTAAAACAAAACAAAATGACATTCCAAGAATAGCACAACTCAAGTGAAGAAGCAAAAACTTAGGCTCAACCGATACTAACCGATAATTGTTGATGAAGAAAGGTGGGATGCCTACCGGGGCATCCTGAAGCTTAGATGCTTGAGAATTCTTGAAATATTATCTTGGGGTGCCTTGGGCATCCCCAAGCTTGAGCTTTTGCGTCTCCTTAATTCCTTTTATATCACGGTTTCCCTAAATCTTAAAAACTTCATACACACAAAACTCAACAAGAACTCGTGAGATAAGTTAGTATAAACCAATGCAAAAACCTTATCATTCTCAACTGTAGCAAATCACAGAAATTATTATTCAACATTGCATACTAAATTCCTCTGCATATTTAATACTCCTATCCTCAAATAGAATCATTAAACAAGCAAACATATGCAAACATAACAGCAATCTGCCTGAACAGTACAGTCTATAAAGAATGCAAGAGTATCAATACTTATTTAACTCCAAAAATTATGAAAATTTACCAAACTGTAGAAAATTTATCATAGCTTATTTTGAAAAAAGTTTCAACATTTTAACACATTCTGACTTTTCTCGGGAATTTTTGCAACATCGACAAACTTTCTGTTTTGAAACAGCAACTCATATACTTGCAAAATAAGCATGGTAAAGGCTATCCTTGACATTTTTATTGAAAAGAAAGATGAAAAACATTATTATAAATAACATCAAGCAAATCCTAACAAGAAGATGATGATCCAAGCAAAATAAATATCATGTGACGAATAAAAATGTAGCTCCAAGTGAGGTTACCGATAATGTTGGAGACGAAAGAGGGGATGCCTTCCGGGGCATCCCCAAGCTTAGTTGCTTGGATCTTCCTTGAATATTACCTTGGGGTGCCTTGGGCATCCCCAATCTTAGGGTCTTGTCACTCCTTATTCTCCTCATATTGACATCTCACCCAAAACTTGAAAACTTCAATCACACAAAACTTAACGGAACTTCGTGAGATAGGTTAGTATGATAAAGAGCAAACCATTTCACTTTGGTACTGTCAAAGACAATATTCATAATTGTTTCCACACAATTCCTACTGTAGAATATAATTTCCACAATTTATATTGAGCAATATAAGCCATAGAAACTAGAAAACAAGCAAACTATGCATTGAAAACAGAATCTGTCAAAAACAGAACAGTACGTAAAGATCTGAATTAAGGTCAAACTTCTGTAACTCCAAAAATTCTGAACAATTAGGAAAACGTAGAAAATTTGTATATAAATCAGATGTAGAAAATTCAGAATTTTTGCACGTTCTAGTAAAAGACAGGAATTTCTGCACTGGACGCAAAAGTTTCTGTTTTTGCACAGAATCAAGTCAACTATCATCCACACTATCCCAAAGGCTTTACTTGGCACTTTATTGAAACAAAAGCTATAAAACAAGATTAATATAGTAGCCTAATAATGTGAACACACAAAAACAGTAGGGGTAAATGTTGGGTTATCTCCCAACAAGCACTTTTCTTTAATGCGTTTTAGCTAGGCATGATGATTTCAATGATGCTCGCATAAAAGATAAGAATTGAAACATAACAAGAGCATCATGAAGCATATGACTAGCACATTTAAGTCTAACCCACTTCATATGCATAGGGATTTTTTGAGCAAACAACTTATGGGAACAAGAATCAACTAGCATAGGAAGGCAAAACAAGTGCAACTTCAAAACTTTCAACATAAAGAGAGGAAACTTGATATTATTGCAATATGTAAAAGCATATGTTCCCCTCTCATAATAATTTTCAGTAGCATCAAGAATGAATTCAACAATATAACTATCACATAAATCATTCTTTTCATGATCCACAAGCATAGAAATTTTCTTACTCTCCACATAAGCAAATTTATTCTCATGAATAGTGGTGGGAGCAAACTCAACAAAATAACTATCATGCGCTACTTGAATGACACAATCAAATTGAACATTAAAATTATGTTGACAAGTTTCGTGGTTATCATTATTCTTTATAGCACACATGTCATCACCATAATCATCATAGATAGCAACTTTGTTGTCATAATCAATTGAAACCTCTTCCAAAATAGTGGATTCATCACTAAATAAAGTCATGACCTCTCCAAATCCACTTTCATAATTATCACAATAAGATTCAACACCCTCCAAAATAGTGTGATAATTAGTACCTAGAGTTGACACTCTTCCAAACCCACTTTCATCAATATAATCGTCATAAATAGGAGGCATGCTACCATTATAACAAATTTGCACATCAAAACTTGGGGGACTAAAAATATCATCTTCATCAAACATAGCATCCCCAAGCTTGAAGCTTTGCATATCATTAGCATCATGGATATTCATAGAGTTCATACCAACAATATTGCAATCATGCTCATCAATTATGGCAAACATTTTATTGAATTCTTCTTCTATCAATTGAGCACAATTTTCCTTTCCATCATTTTCATGAAAGACATTATAAAGATGAATAATATGATGCAACCTCAATTCCATTTTTTGTAGTTTTCTTTTTATAAACCAAACTAGTGATAAAACAAGAAACTAAAAGATTCGATTGCAAGATCTAAAGATATACCTTCAAACACTCACATCCCAGGCAACGGTGCCAGAAAAGAGCTTGATGTCTACTACACAACTTGTTCTTGTAGACTCGTGTTGAGCCTCCAAGCGCAGAGTTTTGTAGGACAGTAGCAAATTTCCCTCAAGTGGATGACCTAAGGTTTATCAATCCGTGGGAGGTGTAGGATGAAGATGGTCTCTCTCAAACAACCCTGCAACCAAATAATAAAAAGTCTCTTGTGTCCCCAACACACCCAATACAATGGCAAATTATATAGGTGCACTAGTTCGGCGAAGAGACGGTGATAAAAGTGTAATATGGATGGTAGAAATATATTTTTATAATCTGAATAAATAAAAACAGCAAGGTAGCAAGTGATAAAACGAAGCACAAACGGTATTGCAATGCTTGAAAACAAGGCCTAGGGTCCGTACTTTCGCTAGTGCAATCTCTCAACAATGCTAATATAATTGGATCATATAACCATCCCTCAACGTGCGATGAAGAATCACTCCAAAGTTCCTATCTAGCGGAGAACATAAGAATAAATTGTTTGTACGGTACGAAACCACCTCAAAGCTATTCTTTCCGATCGATCTATCCAAGAGTTCGTACAAAAATAACACCAAAGCAAATTGAGATTCGTAATGCTCAATCCAACACAAAGAACCTCAAAGAGTGCCCCAAGATTTCTACCGGAGAAACAAAGACAAGAACGTGCATCAACCCCTATGCATAGATTACCCCAATGTCACCTCGGGAATCCGCGAGTTGAGTGCCAAAACATATATCAAGTGAATCAATACGATACCCCATCGTCACCACGGGTATTCATAGCAAGACATACATAAAGTGTTCTCAAATCCATAAAAGTATTCAATCCGATAAAACGAAATCTCAAAGGGAAAACTCAATTCATCACAACAAGATAGAGAGGGGAAAACACCATATGATCGAACTATATTAACAAAGCCCGCGATACATCAAGATCGTGCCATCTCAAAAACACGAGAGAGAGAGAGAGATTAAACACATAGCTACTGACACAAACCCTCAGCCCCGAGGGTGGACTACTCCCTCCTCATCATGGTGGCCGCCGGGATGATGAAGATGGCCACCGGTGATGATTTCCCCCTCTGGCAGGGTGCCGGAACGGGGTCTAGATTGGTTTTTCATGGCTACAGAGGCTTGCGGCGGGGAACTTCTGATCTAGGGTCTCCTCGAGGGTTTTTGGAATATTTGGCAATTTATAGGGCAAAGAGGCGGTGCTGGAGGCCACCGAGGTGGGCACAATCCACCGGGGCGCGCCTGGGGGCCTAGGCGTGCCCGAGTGGGTTGTGCCCCCCTCGGGGCACCCCCAGGTTCTGCTCTGGCCCATTGGATGTCTTCTGGTCCATAAAAAATCCACAAAAAGTTTCGATGCATTTGGACTCCGTTTGGTATTGATTTTCTGCGATGTAAAAAACAAGCTAAAAACAGCAATTGGCACTGGGCACTATGTCAATAAGTTAGTCCCAAAAAGTGGTATAAAGTTGCTATACACTGATTGTAAAACATCCAAGAATGATAATATAGTAGCATGAATACTTCATAAATTATAGATACGTTGGAGACGTATCAGCCGGCGCCCTGAGTCGAGGAGGTGGACTTCGTCGATGGATGCATCTTTCTTCTTGCCTCCTGTAACCAGCACTGCATCGCCTTGTGGCCTTAATGTTTTATTAGTGTATGGCATTTTTATTCTAGTTGTAAATGACATGTGTGATCCCTTGCTCTTATTTGGCGTTAATTATATGTAGTATCACTGTCTTCGACCTGGTGTACTACCTAGGTCCTGGTTTATTAGTCCCTTTTGTAATTTGTGCTAAATTTTGATCAAAGATTTAACTGACAAAATGTTAGTGCATGTCAACAAAACTTATATCATTTGATTTGTATTTGAACATAGTTTTCAATGATATAATTTTGGGGACATGCATGAGCCTTTTGTTAGTCAAATTTATGGTGAAAATTTGGCACAGATTACGACGGGGAGCAATAAACCAGGACGGAGGTAGACTGGTCCGTCACCATCATGTTTTGTGTCTAATTTTGACTTCAGCGACCCAACCTACATGGAGGGAGTGCTGTATATATTGGCGCGACAACCAAACTTATATATTCAAAATTGAGCGTTACTACAAGTCACCAGTTCAAAACGAGAAAGTGAAACAAGTACAGCATGCCTGTGCCGTTTGGGTCGCACCCCCACACGGTCACGGTGCATAATGTAGTAAATGACTAGTCTCTTCTTGACCCGCATTTACATTGATACGGCTTGAATGCCAAGGAGGGAGAGGGTAGCGGTTCCCGAGACGTTGAACGGTCAATGATGCATCCTCAATTAGCATGCAGAGGGAATTAATTGGAGAAGCAGAATAGAGCCAGCACGATGTGAATGCAACAGAGTTTGGACTCTCATATAAAGGCGCCCCACCACTCCAATCCATCTACTCCTAGTCTCTGCACAACACTGCTCACTCCAATCCAAGACCAAGTGACCAGAAGCCACAAGCACCTATGGAGGCGATGGATGCGAGCGGTAGTCGGCTGTGCCAGATCATCCAAGACGCCGGCCTGCGGCCCCGCGCCGCGCAGCATTTCCAGAAGGTGCTGGCGACCGCCAGCGTCGTAGCCATCGCCGATGCCGGCTTCGCCTCTCGCATGATTGACATGATGGTCTGCTCCATCCGCAAGTTCATCGCCGTCAAGAAGCGCACGGACGACCTTACCGTACTGCTCCAGCCCGTGCGCCCAGGCTCCTCATTGCCTGCCACCCTCATCGGCATCCATGGTGACGAACTCTTTCAAGCCCTGGTGGCCATGCAGGTGCCGGAGGTCGCGACGAAGAATGTGCACCTCGAGGCCGCGCTCGCCGCGCAGCGCCTTGCCATGCAAGAAACCATCGACCTGCACATCCACGTCTACGAGGAAATCGTCTACATAGGCCACTACAAGGCCAGCGAGGACAGAAAGACGTTGGCCTTCTTCCAGCGGATGGAATCTTTGGACGCCATTGTTCAGAAGCACGTCGACCTGGCCACGAAAGCCGCTGCTACTTAGCCGTCGTTCGGTGGGCCGGCGCCCTGAGCCGAGGAGGTGGACGTCGTCGATGGATGCATCTTTCTTCTTGCCTCCTGTAACCAGCACTGCATCGCCTCGTGGCCTTAATGTTTTATTAGTGTATGGCATTTTTATTCCAGTCGTAACATTTTCACTATGAGGTGGTGCCGCAGTTGAGCAACCCGACCATCGGCAAATCCCCACCCCGCCCATCGCGCGTCGGATGAGTTAGAATTAGAAGAGAGAAACGAGGGAGAAGAGGTAGCTGTAGCACGAACGCTGTTGTCAGATGGGACTCGTGTTGATAGAATAGGAGTACTGAGTACTCGTACCTCTTTTTTTTTAGGGAAAAAGTAGTCGTACGTCTAGTACCACTAGTTGGGTGCGTGCGACCTATACCTGTCATCACTTTAGGTCTCCTTTTCGAACCACAGCTACGCTTCATAGTACATATTTTTTCACGCATTTATCCTCCTATATGTACTCCTAGGCTATTTCCACGTGCTCCCTTTCGCCGACATGTGGGACATAGAGCATCTGGGTCGTAGTGCATGCACGACTCGGAGCATATGCAACCATGCCGGCGTACTTTACATTTCAGACCTCATGAATTACATGCAAACCCCCCGCAGAAGAATAAATAAATAAATGAATTACTACATGCAAACCGGATTATTTTCATAGAAACCGGAGCACGTTCATTAAATTTTGGACATAACGCATTTATAAAAAACGACCGGACCTAAACCAGTCTAAGGACCTCTTTGATTCGCAGGATACTGAAAACACAGGAATGGGGAAAGTATGATGGCGATGAACCGAGATGAGGAGGAAGAGGAGTAGTACTGTACATGCTACAGACTGGACTGTAGCACATTGTTTTTTATGGCCATATCACCACATTGTTTTCTATGGCCTATCGCCTGCTGGTTCACTGGGCTGCCGTGGTTCACACTCCTCCGACATGAGTAGTAGTACTAGTATATACACTATATATACCGCATGATTCTTTGCTCCTTCTTACGTACTTCGCCGACATGTGGGAGAGCTAGCATCCGGGTCAACGTGTCATGCACCAGATTAGAGTGGGGAACGGAAGGGGGGCATCACCCCGGTCGTAGCGCTAGTAATTCATGACTACAGTGAGTAGTCATATCACAAGACCCCGTCTTTCCAGCAGTAATGCGCCATCAAATCGCACAGCCCTACCTTTCCAGCAGTAAGTTGAATCCGCTACTCCCTCACCCTCCTCGCCTCTCTGTCAAACCGCCTACACGAAAACTGCCGCGCATACTGCCCAAGAAAAGCCCCGCCCTCAACTTTTAACTACTCATAGTATAATTTTGTATCGATGAATTGTGCCATGGAGCAGAAAACCAAAAGAAAAATGTGGTACATGTAAACAAATACAGTTCAAGCTCTAGCTAGCGATTCGGAATGTAAACCGTGCATGTGTTTATATGTATAGGTTACTTCAAAGTACTGAGTCCATTGATGCAATGTGGTCAAACTGTACCATCGATATCTCAAAGCCAAAATAGTTCGAGCTTGTTCGTTCTATATAAATACTAGTATTGTATGTTTATTGACCCGTGGGGTTGTTCAATGAATGGAGGGCCGGGGAGCACAAGTGAACAATACTACTACTAGTAAGTAGGAGTCGTACAGTTAGTCACGTTAAATTGAGAGTTTCTTTTCTTTAATGCCACGTACACAAATTGAAACGCTTGTTGTGGAGAGAAAAACATAATCACTCCACTATATATATAGGCAGGGGCCTGAGCACTTGCTTTACTAGGGTTGCTCTCTTCATTCTCTCGTCCTCTCCAGATCTAAACAAGACAACGGTAGCAACATTTTCTCTCTGCTCACCGCTGATCACAGATTTGGCCGGATCCCTTCGGCCGGTGTGTGTAGAGGACTAGGTGCATTGTTCACGCGGTCATCGGCGGCGAGGGAGGAAACCCATAGCTGCCGACGGGTCCCGATCCTCTGCCCGTGCCGTTCTCTCCGACACAGCGCCGGCTCGGGAGGTCCTCCGACCCTTCTTCCTCCCTGCCGTATTGTGCGCAGATCCGACCTGCCGCTGCCGACATCCCGATGACCCTCAGGTATAAGTTCTTCGAAAGCGGCCTTGCTCTACTGCCCCAGCTCCCCACGTGTCTGCATGTGCACCTTTTTCTACTTCCATCAGCTCTTCCAAAGCCACCTAATATTTTTGTATTATTGGAGGTAAAGCTACTTCATGCAGTCGAATCTAGGACTTGGTTCAAACAATGAAGAAAGGGGGGAAAGTCGTAGCATGAATCTAGGACTTGATTCAAAGAGGAAATCACAGGGGGAAGGTAGTAGAGACTGGATACCCAACCGGTCTCTTGGTTGAAAAGGGAAATAAAGGGAAAAGGCAGTACAAACTGGATAAGGAACAGATCTATTATTGGTTGAAAAAAGGATAGAAAGTGGTGGCTGGTGGACAAGTCAACAGAGTATGTCCAGGATTAGATTTTCTGCCCTCACATAGTAAAAGGTCTCCATGATTAGATTTGCTGCCCTCACAGAGTATGAACAAACTCGGCATCACCACTTTATGCCTCCTTGTAGGTACATTGTGCCGATGCATCCACTGTCGCATGTCCTTATACCAACTTTTTGCTGTTGTTAATGTAAGGGCGCATGTAAAATGAAGTGATCACACTGTTACCTTAAGGACATGTCTAACCAGTGTTATTGTTAATCTAGTGCCTCCAGTGATATGATGCAATTAAACTGTGTTACAAATGGTACTCCTGCTGTTTTCCCCAGTATGATAAGTAAGTTGCTTCTTTACGCTGCTGAGTGTCCTGGTGTCCCCACAGTCCCATGCCCTTAAACCAACTCTTTAGCTGCTGTTGATCTACTGTATCTGGTAAACAAGCAATGCCACCATTAAAGTAATCCCACATTTGATGAATATCATTCTTGATCGTAATGCTTCCGGTAACATGAAGCATTGCTGACGTTTTAAAATTTCTACTGTCCTTGCGTGATTGCCATGAACATAATCAAGATGCTTCTTTTCATTTCGTGTATGTTTCGTATCTTGTTATTGACCAGCAACTATTTTCTTTCTATCTTTTTGTGCAGATAGGGATATCCATTTCACCTTGTTGCTATTGTGACCTTTTGGTGAACTGCACAAAACACTTTTTTTGGATTGAGTGTCTTGTGCAGTTCAACTAAAATGTCATGTGGGCAACATCTCTCAATTTTGGTGGAACTGCACAAAATGGTGATTGGAGTTTCCAAAATCTCCATCAAATTTTGCTAGTAATCTCGTGCAACATTTTATTAGCCTTTGCAAGATGAGCCGTCACTGTCACCACAATGGCACTTTATTTTAGTGGAACTGCACAAAAGGATAAGCAAATTATAGTTGCACCTTACATGAGCAGGACAACCAACCTTAATGTTGCTCAATTTTAGTGCAACTACTAAAGAAGAACCTGCCAGCTCATGAGAGCAACTACTACTTGCTAGCTGAATGATGCAATCTTTGCTTCATTTCAGGTGAACTGCAGAAAAAGTCGCATGAATTGAATCATGGATCTGCAGGTTGACCTCATTGAGTCGTGGCGGCGTAGGGGCCCCTCTCTCAGTTATGGTTCCCATGACCGGGTATGTTCCTTTTTGGTTGATTTTGACTCTGCATCCAGCTAGTGATCTTGTGCTACTGTTTTGGCATTGCTACTGCCACTGATAAAATGAAGTAATAATACATTTAAAATAGAACTATTGTCTTAGCTACCATTTCATTTCCAATGTAGATAATTTGCAGAAAAAAGTGATTGAAATGAGTCGACGCTCCTCCTCTCTAACTGGCGGGCGTCATAATTTTAGTTGAACTGCACAAAAAAGTGATTGAAATGAGTCAACGCTCCTCCTTCTACTGCCACACTGAGGTGTTCATGAATGTCAATGAATCGCTTTCATAGCAAGATATGGTTACATGAAGAATAACTTGATCTCCCAAAGTCATCTCACACCGGTCAGTACTGTCCTTTATCAACATGATTGTGCTTTGTCATACTGTGCTAACGTTGTATTTTTTAAATAAAGCTATTCTATCGCAATCTTTTCTTGTTTTGGAAATAAAGTTTGCTTCAACTAGTGGCACTATTATAGTAATCATGCTCTTTCTTATCTGTGCAAACAGGAATACTCAACTACAGATGTTGTGATGGTCAAGAGCATTCGCCAAGTACTTGGGTTGTATGACACGGCTAGCCAAGATGGATTTAATCCCGATATTCACTTTATCAAAAGGCTCTAATGGGTTGGTTCTGAATCTTGCAAGCTGGGAATTAATGAGATGTGTAGGCATCTTTGTTGTACTTATTATTTGAATCTTATTTGTTGGTTCTGAATCTTGCAAGCTGGGAATCAACGAGATGTGTAGGCATCTTTGTTGTACTTCTTATTTGAATCTTATTTGTTGGTTCTGAATCTTGCAAGCTGGGAAACACGACATGATGATGCAGAGGACAGCAACCATAACAAACTGTTCAAACTTGGTAGTATTGTCTGTGTGAAAGTGCGACAAATGTGCTGATCGTGTGCGTCCTGAGAATAATAATTCTAATTGTTGTGCATGTTGATCCTGTGGCACTGATAGAACGAGCCAATGCATTGCTTGTTTTAAGAATAAATTTTAATTAAAGCTAATTAAATTTAAGTAAAGTGACCACTAACACTTGTTATTACAGTACCAATACAGACCCTGTCGTGGGAAACCACGGCCACCTATGGGGCCATGAGCCCCTTTTGGTTCGGCGGGGGGATGGGCACGTTGCACAAAGAGCGGAGAAGCGTCATGCAGCACGGCAGAGATCACACGGGCAGTCTTTACCCAGGTTTGGGCCGCTGTGAGGCGTAAAACCCTACTCCTGCTTTGGTGGATTGATGGTGGATAATGGTGGTGGACATAGCACACTCGCCCGGCAAGGTCGCTCTGGGGGCGAGAGTAGCTATGAGCGAATGAATATGCGAGGGTCCAGCCCTTTCTATGGTCGCCATGGGCCTCCTTTTATAGATTAAGGGGTCACCACAGTGGCAAATCAGTCTTTGCGTACTGATTAGATAGCTAACAGTGCTATCATACCTAACTTTGTAGGCTGACAGAGCGCATTAAATGTGCCGCTCAGTGTCACATCATAGCTTGCCTGGCAGGCCCTGTCGGGCCGTTTGGCCAGCTTCGCGCCTGCTCGTTTGACATGTCTCAGGACGGGTGTCATATGGAGGTGTTTGCTGTAGGAAGTGGCTGCCATGTGGCAAAAAACAGCCACTTAGTCACCTTGGAGCTCGACACCACTTTGATTAATGAGTTGTGTCGCTTGTGAGGTGGAGTGGTGGAGTGGCTTGCCTCCGCCAGCCCCGGCAGGCCTGCCGGGATGATCTAGGAGCTTGCTTCCGGGGCAAAACCCAACCCTGTCGGGCTCACCTGCCCGGCAAGGTAGGTCCTTCCCTTAGTGATGCCTTGTTCCTCTGGCTCACCTTGGCCTTCTCGACTTGCACTTGGATCCTTCAAAGGAATTGATCCTCCTTGTTTGGTCTGATCTTGGTCTTCTAATCTTGTCTCTAGCCTGTGCACAGTCCGTGCAATGGACCCAGAGTCTGTTGCACCGACAGACCCGCTCGTGAACCGACGTGTGGCCGGAATAGGTTTCTTAATGGAGGCGTTTGAATGCGCCGAGGGTGCATGTTCTGCCAGGCATGCAGCGGGCGAGGGAGGGGTAGTAACTATTGTCGCCTGTACACACTCAGTTTACTGTTGAATCCAGTTCCCTAAGAGCTAAAAAACGAACTGCTGCCGCCGCCTACCCACTCGTTCACTTGAAGAGACTCCAATGGCCATCCGAGGGGTGAGCCTGCTGGATATGGACTTCAGCAAGGAGTTCACCTTTGAGTTCGCCGTTCAGTCCCATGGCTGCACCAAGTTGAATGTGATGTACACCAACGATCTAGACTCGGTGAAGCTCTGTCTCGCCGAGTTCAATCAGTACCTACAGGAGGAGAAAGCACAAGGTCGCAGGACTAGACCTTGTGCCCATCCATTCGTCTCCTGACAGGGACCAGCGGATCGCCCCCAGGTATGCGTGCGGGATGAGGTTCTTGTCTACCACTGCTGTAGGGCCATTAGAGGTTCTGGAGCATTCGCCCGTTTCATCGGCAGTGCCGACTGCACCTTCGCTACTGTGGAGAGAAGGAAGAACACGATGATTCAGCCATCTGGTGCAACAAGCTTGTCGACATCCAGAAGCAATACAAGATCATCAGCAATGGGCAGGAGAAGGACTCCGTGGTTGACCTCGCCGAGACCATCGTCAACCCCTGCTACACCAACATGAAAGAAGACAATGATACCAAGGACCTGAACATGTGGGAGGTACCTGTGAATCTAGCCTACATAACCTACGCGGCCAAGGACGCATACACATGGTACGACATGTACATGCGGATCTGGGACATGAGGGCGTGTCTGCTTCCCGTAACCGATGAGTACACGGACAGCCGCAGCGTCATGATCAAGCGTGCCAGGAAGGTCTAGATGATGTACTTTATCTGTTTAAGCACCTTTGTCATCTGAGTGTTTCATGCATTAGCCTATGTGTCGTAATTATCTGTTTTGTCCGAAATATTTCGTCTAAGAACCCATTAACCTGTTTGCTTTTTTTAGTGGCTATTTTCTTATGTATGTAACTAGTTCACTGGGCTGCCATGCTTTGAATCTCCTTCCTCCCAACATATTCCCCTTCTCAGGTGGACCCAGCAGGTCTCGTACACAAACATCTGGGACCAACCACTTATCCATTTGTATTTCTTTATTTTCTTCAATCTTTCGTCCTCTTCCCATACAGCAGCTGGCGGCGCTGCCGCGCACGCCTCGGTGACCCATCATAGCCTATGGCATTGTGACGCCCCCGGCCCGATCGTGCACTAATCATACACGCAAATGCACACGATCAAGCCTAAGGACTCACGGGAAGATATCACAACACAACTCTAAAACATAAATAAAGTCATACAAGCTTTATATTACAAGCCAGGGCCTCGAGGGCTCGAATACATAAGCTTGCGAACAAGCGTCAGCGGAAGCATCAGATATCTGAGTACAGATATAAAAGAAAGTACAGAAAGGCCTTCAGAAAGGCGGGGCAAAATAAAACACTACGATCGAAAGGCGCAGGCCTCCTGCCTGGGACCCTCCGATCCTACTCCTGGTCGTCAGTCAACTCATAGCAGAATCCATCCTCTGGGTAGTAGTAGTAGCAATCGTCGGCAGGGCAGCTGTCTCAGGGGCTCCGTCATCTGGTCACGTCAAACTGATATGGGGAGAAAAAGTAAACAAAGCAACCGTGAGTACTCAAAAGTACTCAGCAAGCAAGGATCTACACTACATATGCAACATTTTCACGGGGAGGCTGTATATGTGGACTGGGCTGCAGAAATGCCAGAATAGAGAGAAGGCCTAGTCCTATCGAAGACTAGCATCTTCAGCGGTCTTGCAGCAGTAGAAGAGAGTAGAACAATACCATATAATGTAGCAGTAATAATATCAACCTCATCCTGAGATCCTTTCTCGACTCCCTGCGAGAAAGCAATCCCAAAGCCATAAAGTCATCAAACCTCGTCCTGAGATCCCTTCTCGACTCCCTGCGAGAAGCAATCCCAGAGCCATATATACAGGTCTCATCACAGGTATCCAGTTCTAAATTGTATCAATCAGGATACAACTCCGAGTGTCCTTTACCGTAGGACCGGCTATCGATAGAAGTGTTCTTCCCTGCAGGGGTGCACCAACTTACCCAACACGCTCGATTAACTTCGGCCGGACACACTTTCCTGGGTCATGCCCGGCCTCGGCCAAATGACACATCGCAACCCTACCTACAGCTCAGCAGAGAGGTCCCCGTCGGTCTACATCCTAAGCGCTCAGAGGTCTTGGGCCATCGCCCTGTGCACTCCGAGTCGTTGCGTGCAGGGGGAAGCCAGGCACCAGGGGGGCGCCGGTCCATCCCGGCCGCAAGGCTGAACTAGACGTCTGACAGAGCTTTCGGCTGATGCTACGATGCAGAACGCCCATACTATGCCCACGTGATGGTTAGTGCTATCAGGCCAGAGGCCTGCTCGGATCAAATATCCAAATCGTTAGGATTAGGGCTTGCGGTAACGAGCAGAGACTCACGAAAGATGTGACCCCGTCGCCCCGTCTCGAGGACTTGCGGCAAGGGTTAAGAATGCCCGGCCGCGCCTCGTATTCACCACTCGGGCACCACACTGGCAACCCGCCTTCATATCACACGCGGGTACCCCTCAGGGTCGACCCGCCTTTCCAAGTAACATTGAAAAGTCCAAGTATCCGTGTGTCCATAACATCAGGGAATCCGAGGTATCACCCTCATTGAATTCCCACTCGATGTATCCGTCAAGATGAACTAGGAGGAATCACCCTCACTGGGTCCACACTTGAGGTGTTGTACGACAGCGTCGTTATCGGAAGCGGTGAAGGAGGAATCACCCTCGATGACCACGACCGAATAACTACTCTACAGAGTTAACATCAGAAGTGCTACATGAGGTTTCACCCTCGACACTCGATAGTAACGCTGCAGTGTCGTTACAACTAAGGGGGGGGGGTGGTGATGTGCGGTGTCGGGGCCTGGTCTTCAATCCCGTTGATCGGGTCTTCTGACGATCCAGCGCGGCAGTCAGGATAAGTGGGGTCACTGATAGGTCTCTACCCAGCCTAGACTAAACGGTTTAGGATATGTAGGTAATTATCAACAGCAGGTTACAATGAACAGGCTATGCATCAGAATAGGTAAAGCAGCAGCAGCAGTAATTCTAATGCAAGCATGAGAAATTAGAATGGCGATATCGGTATGCTCAAGGGAGGGGCTTGCTTGGTTGCTCGGCGGCAAGGGCAAGGTCGTCTATGGTGTCTTCGGGATCCGGAGCTGCGTCGGTCTCGGGGACGACGTCGGGGTCGGGGGCTATCGAGAGAGAAGAGGGGAAGGAAACAGTATAAATATATAGCAAACATGAGCATGACAAATACGATACACGGTGCTAGGGGTAGTCTAACGCAGCATCACACGTAACAGACGGAGCGGGAGAATATCTGACGATATTTCCCGGGTCTTTGGAATTATCGGACAGAGGATAAGAGGGGAACGGTTGCAAGTTCGGATAGTTAGGGACGCGTGACGGGCGAACGGACTGCGTATTCAGATTCGTCTCGTCGTTCTGAGCAACTTTCATGTACAAAGTATTTTCATCTGAGCTACGGATTATTTTATATGATTTTCTAAAGATTTTATTAATTTCTGGAATTTAATTAATTATTTAAATTAACATTATCCGAAACAGTGTCTTGCTGACGTCAGCATGACGTCAGGGGACTGTTAGGGTTAATTAGGGTTAACTAATTAATTAATACTTAATTAAACTAATTAATTAATTAGATTAACCTAATCAGGATTAATTAAACTAATTAATTCATTAATTAATTTAATTATTTTTTTTATTACATTTTCTTTTAATTCGTTTTTAGGGGCTGGGCCCCATCTGTCATTGCCTCAGGGGGGGCAGGGCCCACCGGTCAGTGGCACAGCCGGACATGTCCGGGTTGTGCCCGTTTGGGCACCGGACATGTCCGGTGCGCATACGGGCGCACGGGTGCGGCCAGCGGGTGAGGCGGAGACGGGCGCCGGCGTGAGCGGGGCCGCGCGCGGGCGGGAGGCGAGCGCGGGCGGGGCAGGGGCGGCCGGGCGCGGTGGCCCGTCGGACGGCGAGCGGCGGCGCGGTGGAGCCGGGGCAGCAGAGCTGCGCGCGCGGCTGCAGCAGCGGGCGTGGGCAGAGGCGACGAGCGGGGCCGGCCTGGGCGTGGTCGCGCGCGAGCCCGGGCGCGCGGTGGGCGCGGGCGGCGGCCGGTGACCAAGGCGCAAGGGGAGGCGAGCAGAGGCGGCGGCAGGAGCGCGGCGACGGCGATGGGAGCGGCAGCGCGGGCGCCTGTGCATGCGCGAGCAGGCGCGGGCGAGCGCGCACGCGCGGTGAGGCAGGGACGCGGGCGGAGCGCGACGAGGGCGATGCGGGCGCGGCCGGGGCGCGGGGTGGGGTGCGCGCACAAGGGAGGGAGGCCGAGGCCGAGGCCGCACCGGCGTTGTTGGGCACGGGCAGCGGGGCTCGGGGACGAAGGCGTCGGAGGCGGGGAGGCCGTCCGGCGACGGAGACGAGGTGGCGACGGCGTCCACGCGCGGCGAGGTGGCGTCGGGCGCCGAGGGCGCGGTGAGGCGCGGGGCTGCGAGCGTGGCAAGGAGGAGGAGGCGGCCGGCGGCGGGGCAGGCAGGCCGGCGATGGCGTCGGAGAAGGCCGGCCGGCGACGGGCGCCGAGGCGGCGCGGGCGACGGGGTTCGATCCCGATCCAGAATTTCTGGATCGGGGGGGGAGAGGAGTAGGGGGGGGATTAGGGTTTCGGGGGGTGGTGGCCGGCTATGTAGGCGCCGGCTGGGCCGGCCTGGCGGCCCGGTGGCTTGCTGGGCCGAGGCCCAGTCGGGGGGGGGGGGGTTTCTCCTTTTTTTCTTTTTCTGTTTTTCTTTATTCCTTTTTCTGTTTTGTCTTTTATTTTTAGTCCAAAAGACTTTTGTAAAATATGAGACTTGCTCCATTATTTACAGTGCATTATCTGTCACTGCTAGAAATTGGTTTGGGGTCCATATCTTTTTGTTTGGATTTTATTTAAATTGAAAAAGGATTAAACAGTGTTATGTTGCTGCTGTTCCTTGTTGTTCGAGTCCTTTTACAATTCCAACAAATGTTGCAATCATCTTTATGAATGCTATGAGAATATTTGCAACATGATGCACATTTTAGTTTTCAGGTTCAGGCAACTTTTATTTTCCACTTTCACTTAAATTTGAATTTTGAGTTAGGAGTTGAAAAGCATTATGATGCAAATGATGATCATGCACTGTTAATCATGCTGACTTGGCATTATCAAAATGGAATTACTGTAGTTAACCACTGGGGGTGTTACAGGCATTGGCCAGGCCATCCCCCTACTCCCACACATTGTCCGGCGGCGGCAGCTCCACCGGCCCACCCTGCACCCGAACAAGTCAACCCTCATACTCCCCTCTGCCTGAGTCTTCCCCCGCTCCGGTTCATTTGGTCCGAGGTCTCGACGTCATCCTCCGCCTTGGTGCTCTCGCCGCGGCGCCGCCGTCTGTCATTCCCAACATGGTCAGCAAAACAAGAGGAATCGGGAGAAGACTGTTCGTCGAGAGGCTGACAGTCCCGGGCCCACCAGGTCCATGTCCTAGGTTTTGTTGTTTAACATGCGCAGCCCACGACATGTTTCAACTTTTTTTTGGATCCAGCAGGTATCAAGCGGCCTCTGGACCTCCCAGCCTAGCTTGTCTATAACATCAGCAGCCCAAGTTATGTTTGTTTTTTCAAGACGACGCATAGCTCAGTTCTATTTTTCTATAAGAATGCAAAATTGAGCCTATGTTTTCCCTTCTATAATAGTATATATATTTATATTTATATCTTATTTTATTACATATATATAATAGAAACAACATAAGGTTCTGTTAAACCTGTTGTTCGTCCAACCATTTTATAGACCTTCCCACTTCCTTTGTTTTTCGTTTCCATTAATCCTATATCTGAATTTTCTCCCACTTTCTTTTTCGATGTAATCTGAGTTTTCTCCCAGTACTTTTCCCTAGAACCAACTCAACTGTCCCATGTCTAGCCTAAAAAATAATAATACCCCACGTCCTATTAACTCATCAAATTAAAATGATATTTTATTTCGTAAACCGAAAGTTCTTACAAAATAATAATAATTGTTTATATATAACTTGGCAAGTTAACTCCTGGTGATTGCGTACATAAGCTTGCAAAGATTTTACTGACCAATGCCGTAATAGACATGCAATCATGTGTTTATGCTTTTATAACATTTCTCCGTCCAACCCAACATGATATTTTCACCCAGCCCATCAAGTCCGCGGATTTTGAGAAAAATGCAAATGGGCTTTAAATTCTACCATAATATATAAATGGGCTGCATAGACGCTACATCATTGTTTCACCCGGCCCACCAAATGGACTGGCTGACATGTGGGCCAGTAGGTCGAAGCCTAAGCACTTTCGCAAAAAATAAAAATACAAAGGTCGAAGCCTAAGCAAGGCGTTGGATTTACATCCAACGGCCGGCATTCTTCTTCAATCTCTCGTCTTCTTCCCCCAGCGCTGCCGGGACCGCCTGCTCCAGCCTCCGGCGTCCAGCGCCGTTGTTTTGTGTGCCTCGCAGGGAACGCTACCCCACCGATGGCCAGGCCATCCCTCCACTCCTCCGCACCTCCTGTTATTCTCTGCCGAGTGTAGGCCCACCCCGCACCCGTACCAGTCAAGTTTCCCACTCCTCTTCGTCTGCGACTCCACTGCCGCATCTTCCCCATCTCCGGGGCATTCCAGTCTAGGGCCTCGCCGTCGTCCACCGGCTTGGTGCGCTCTGCATGGTGTGGTCAACGTGGTCAACAAACGAGAGTCATCGGAAGATGACTGTACGTGGAGAGGCTGACAGTGGGGACGCACCACGCCCATGGACGCATGCATGCAACTGCATCCTTTTTACCCTAAAAATAATGTTTTCTCCCCCTGACAGCTGGGACCCACCAGCTACATCTTCGCATGCAAGGAAGTGCGTCCTTATTACGGGAAAAAATGATTCTTCCCCTGACAGCTGGGACCCACCAGCTATATCTTCGCACCCAAGGAAGTGCGTCCTTATCCTCCCTGATAGCTGGGACCCACCCGATCAAAGCGTACATAGCATTGTCTATGTACATACCAGTCGATTGGTCTGCCTGCCACGATGAACCGTGGCCGAGTAAGGAGCGGTAGCAGTTCAGGCAGTCCAGTCAAAACAGTGTACACGTACGTACAGCCAGATGCCAAAAAATACGGCCACGTACGTACATACGGGTGGGGTATCGAACGCATACTCGCACATACATATGGCCAGGGCTCGTGTACATGGAGAGGCAATGGACAACAGCACCGGCGTCTTGTTCATCGGAAGCCAACCGGCTGGGTCGGAACGGAGAAACTGCGTCGTGTTCATGGGGAGGCAACGGAATGCGTCGTGTTCATCGGAGGCAACGAAATACGTCATGTTCATCGGGAGCCAACCGGCTTGGATGGAACAGCCGAAACAAGGTATGGTGTACCGCAGAACGGAGGAAACAGGCCTTCTGTTCGACCGCGTACGGTCGAAACGGGGTACTGTTCATCGGGAAGGGTCTGGCGTACCGCAGAACGGAGGAAACGGACTTGTGTTGGAGCGCCTACGGTCGAAACGGGGTCCTGTTGATCGGGAGGGGTGTGGCGTACCGCAAAACGGAGGAAACATACTTGTGTTGGAGCGCCTACGGTCGAAACGGGGTCCTGTTCATCCACCGTCTACTGCCTCGCTCCAGCCTCCACCTGCTACTGTTCATCCACCGTCGACTTCCTCCAGCCTCCACCAGCTACTATTCATCCACGGGGTCCTGTTCATCCAGCCTCCACCAGTACTGTTCAACCAGCCCTCCATGGGGTCCTGTTCATCAACCCTCCACCGGCTACTGTTCATGGAGCCTCCACTGGGTCCTGTTCATCCACCCTCCACCGGCCTCCTCGATCGGGGTCCTGTTCATCCAGCGGCAACGGCCTACTACTACCACGGGGTCCTGTTCATCCAACCCCCACTGGGAACTGTTCATCCAACCCCAACCACGTACGTCTCGACTCATTCAACCAACCCCCACATTCACTGTTCATCAAGAGGCAGCAGGTTTGATCGGCTTCAGTTAGCAGTAGTAGCGAAGGAATCCCTCGATCGGGTTTCGTTAACAGCAAGGGATCAATCAGGGTTCAGTAATGTGGCTAGTGCAATCGCTCGGGTTCAGTTAGAGCCCAACACCTTGCTCAGGTTCAGTTAGAGCGCAACGCCTCGCACACACGCGCGTACGTGTATGAGAGAAACGCGCAAACCTCCGTGCATCGCTCGGCCCTGACCACCCACTATAACCAGGAACTCCCCGAAATTTTCCTCGCCCTCGCTTCTACCATGATTTTTCCGTCATGGACGGCCCAAAGAATGTGATGCAGGTGCATCTCCGGCCCGCCCACGACGAAAAGTCCATTTTTTGTCATAGAAGTCGGAGCCCACCACATCTATGATGATACCGGGTTTTGTCACAATTATCATCATAGAAGTGTCATAAGCATGACAGGAAAAAAATTCGTTCGGCCCAAAATGTCACTGATGTCTTTTTTTTGTAGTGTGATCTCCCAAAAACTCACGCAACACTTGGTGAAATGATTGAGGAGAGTATAACTGCAACTATGCGAAGGATGTTCGGAGGTCGTCTTCCTCTCGCGGGTAATAGGGATTAACATCAACACAGCCCTGCTGCCTCGCTGGCCGCTGACAACCGACGACGTCAAGGAAACGAGGATCGCCACAATGGTCGTGGAAGAGCGGCGGGAGCTGCTACCCACGGCGCCCCTGCTGTTGCTGCTGAACGGAGGCGTGGCGACTTTGCTGCCCCCCATGAGGGTGGGCTGCATGGAGGAGAAGCTCGCGGGCGAGGCCATGACCCACGCGGGTTTGCTGCTAATCACCGGCGATGAGCGGCACCTGATGGTGATGCCATCTCCCTTGAAGATCTCTCCGAGCATGCTGACGAAGATGAAGGCATGGGGGACCATGAACCCTACTCCCCGCCTCGTCGTGGTGCTGTTTTTGGTCGCAATGGTCATCATTATGACCGTCGTGATCAAGATGACTGTGACAACCAAGCGAGAGTGAAGCTACATGTGCCATCCTTCACGGGAACAGAGGATCCGGATACATATATTGAGTGGGAGGAGAAATGCAATCAAATCTTTCGCATCCATGGTTTTTCTGAAGACAAGAGAGTTGATCTTGCTGTTATGGAGTTCTCTGGTTATGCTCTCACATGGTGGAATCAGCTGCAAGATGATCGGTTGATGTCGGGCAATAATCATATCTGCAGCTGTACTTTGATGAAGGAAATCATGAGGAGCCGTTTTGTTCCATCATACTATGAGAGGCAATTGTACAAGCGGTTGCAGGGGCTCACTCAAGGTTCCCGCACTATTGAGGAGTACTATAAAGAGATGGAGGTGTTGCTAATTCGGACAAGAACCCATGAAAGTGAGGAGGCGAAGATGGCGAGATTTTTACATGGGCTGAATGATGAAATATCAGATTTTGTGGATATGTTTCCTTATGATACATTACAAGATGTGGTACATCAAGCTATATGAGTTGAGAAGAAGAATATGCGTAATGGTCGTACTTGTGTTTTCCAAGGCCGCACCACCACACGCTCATGGCAGCGAACACAACAGCCATATGGTTCTCAGTTTGAGGGTGCACCACCTAGGCACCCACATGCCTCGACAGCTTCCTCACCTGCTATTCGCAATCAAGATAAGAGGTCATCATCTGCAGCAGGAGTATCCTCTGCTCCACCTCTATAAAAGAGTTCCACACGCAGCAGCGACATTGAATGCCACTAGTGCAAAGGAAGAGGTCACATTTCTTCAGAATGTCCAAGCAAAAGAACTATGGTCATCAATGAACGAGGTGAATGGGAGTCTAAAAGTGACTTTGAAGGTGGGAATGATGAAGTGGAAGAGGAGCAAGGTTGGGAAGTAGGAGGCACTATTTTATCTCATGAAGAACTTGATGGTGAAGCTTTGGTTGTCTGTCGTTCACTTAATGCCCAGGTTGTGGAGGAGGAAAAGGGGCAGCGGCATAATCTTTTCCACACCCGTTGCCTTATCAACTCAAAGATATGCCGAGTGATTGTTGATAGTGGTAGCTGCAACGATATTGCAAGCACAGAGATGGTCAAGAAGCTTCAATTGCAAACAAAACGTCACCCACATCCATACCGCATGCAATGGCTGAATGATTGTGGTGCAATTAAGGTGATTAGCAGCGTGCGAATACCAATTTCAGTAGGGACATATCAGGATGATGTTGAGTGCGATGTGGTGCCGATGCACGCTTGTCACTTGCTTCTTGGACGGCCGTGGTTGCATGACCGTGATGTGCAAATCAGCGGCCGTGCGAATCGCTTATGTTTTGACCATAGAGGAGAAAAGTTCACTTGGCTGTCCATGACACCCGAGGAAATCTATCTTGATGAGATGAAAAGAAAAGGAAAGAAAAAGGGAGAGAGTGATCATACACAAAGAGTGAGCCACCAACGTAGTGAGGGAGAGTTTCCACAGCCAAAAATGACCAAGCCCCGGGAAAAACATGGATTAGTTATAATGGCTAGGAAAAGGGATATGCGGGAATTGAGAGAACCTAATATTCCATTCTTTGTCCTCATGTACAAGGAAACTTTATTGGCTGCTAACGAATTACCCTCAACTGTACCTAGTGTTGTTTTTTATCTTTTGCAGGAGTATGAGGATGTGTTTCCCAAGGAGGTACCACCTGGTTTGCCACCGAAGCGGGGCATTAAGCACCAAATCGACTTGGTTCCGGGCGCCCCACTACCAAACCGACCACCGTACCGAGCAAAACTAGAGGAGACGAAGGAAATTCAGAGGCAAGTAGAAGATCTTCTTAACAAAGGGTATGTAAGGGAAATTCTTTCTCATTGTGTTGTTCCCATTCTTTTAGTTCCAAAGAAAGACGATACCATGCGCATGTGCACTAATTCTAGATCCATTAACAACAAAACTGTGAGATATCGGCACCCTATTCCTAGGCTCGATGACATGCTTGATGAACTTTCTGGCTCCACCATATTTTCCAAAATTGATTTGCGAAGTGGTTACCACCAAATAAGAATGAAAGAGGGTGACGAATGGAAAACTGCATTTAAGACAAAATTTGGCTTGTATGAATGGTTGGTTATGCCTTTTGGATTAATGAATGCACCTAGTACTTTCATGAGATTGATGAATCATGTGCTTAGATCCTTCAATGGCCAGTTTGTAGTGGTTTACTTTGATGACATATTGATTTATAGCAAAACTTTGGAGGATCATGTTGGACATATAAAATGTGTGCTTGCTGTCCTACGGGAGGAAAAGTTGTATGCTAAGGTTGTTTTTCTTGGCTTTGTTGTTTCAGCAAATGGTGTGGAGGTCGATGAAGAGAAGATCAAGGCTATTCCTGAGTGGATGCCTCCACAAAATGTGAGCCAAGTACGTAGCTTCCTCTGACTTGTAGGTTTCTACCGTCGGTTCATGAAGGATTTCAGCACCATTGCTGCACCAATGAATGAGTTAACGAAGAAAGACACTCCATTCCAATGGTGTGATGCCCAAGACAAGTCCTTCCAAGAACTGAAGATGAGATTGACATCAACCCCATTGCTTTCACTTCCTGATTTTGGCAAGACATTTGAGATTGAATGTGATGCAAGTGGTGTTGGCATTGGTGGAGTTCTAATGCAAGAAGGTAAACCCATCGCCTATTTTAGTGAGAAGCTTAATGGTCCCACTCTTAATTATTCTGTCTATGATAAAGAATTGTATGCACTTGTTCGATCTTTGGAAACATGGCAGCATTACTTGTGGTCAAAAGAGTTTGTAATACATTCTGACCATGAATCTTTAAAACATCTAAAGGGCCAACTCAAACTGAACCGTAGACATGCAAAATGGAGTAAGTTCATAGAGTCTTTTCCTTATATTGTCAAGTACAAGAAAGGGAAGGATAACATTGTTGCTGACGCATTGTCTAGGCGTCACATTTTACTTTCCCAACTTGATGTTAAAATCCTTGGTTTAGAAAGCATCAAAGAATTGTAGGCTAACGACTCATACTTTGCAGAACCATTTTCAAAGTGCAATGATACGTCTCCAACGTATCTATAATTTTTGATTGTTCCATGCTATTATATTATCAATATTGGATGTTTTACAATCATTTTATAGCAAATTTATATCATATTTTGGGACTAACGTATTGACATAGTGCCTAGTGCCAGTTGCTATTTTTTGCTTGTTTTTTACTCTGTAGAAAATAAATACCAAACGGAGTCCAAATGCAGCGAAACTTTTTGGTGATTTTTTCTAGACTAGAAGACACAAGATGGGCCAAAGAAGTACCAGAGGGGTGCCCTGAGAGGGGCACAACCCACCTGGGCGCGCCCTGATGGGTTGTGCCCACCTCGGTGGCCTCCCACACCACCTCTTCGCTCTATAAATACCCCCAATATTCCAAAAACCCTAGGGGAGTCGACGAAACACAATTCCAGCCACCGCAAGTTCCAGAAACCACAAATCCAATCTAGACACCATCACGGAGGGGTTCATCATCCTCATTGGTGCCTCTCCGATGATGCGTGAGTAATTCATTGTAGACCTTTGGGTCCGTAGTTAGTAGCTAGATGGCTTCCTCTCTCTCTTTTGATTCTCAATACAATGGTCTCTTGGAGATCTATTTGATGTAACTCTTTTTGCAGTGTGTTTGTTGGGATCCGATGAACTTTGAGTTTATGATCAGATCTATCTTTTTATCCATGAAAGTTATTTGAGCCTCTTTGATCTCTTATATGCATGATTACTTATAGCCTCGTATTTATTCTTCGAATCTTTGGTTTAGTTAGGCTGACTAGATCGATTTTTCTTGCCATAGGAAGAGGTGTTTTGTGATGGGTTCGATCTTACGGTGCTCAATCCCAGTGACAGAAGGGGAAATGACACGTATGTATCCTTGCCATTAAGGATAACAAGATGGGGTCTATTCCTACATGAATAGATCTTGTCTACATCATGTCATCGTTCTTATTGCATTACTCCATTTCTCCATGAACTTAATACACTAGATGCATGCTGGATAGCGGTCGCTGTGTGGAGTAATAGTAGTAGATGCAGGCAGGAGTCAGTCTACAAATCTTGGACGTGATGCCTATATAATGATCATTGCCTGGATATCATCATAATTATTTGAAGTTCTATCAATTGCCCAACAGTAATTTGTTTACCCACTGTATGCTATTTTCTCGAGAGAAGCCACTAGTGAAATCTACGGCCCTGGGGTCTATTTTTCTCATCATATACTTTCAGATCTATATTGCTATTTGCCTTTTTATTTATTTGCATCTTTTATTTTCAGATCAATATTTCCAGAAACCCAAAAATACCTTGCTGCACTTTATTTTATTCGTGTTTTATTGAGATCTATTTATCCAATCTATCACATTTAGTCTCCTGTCCACGTGACAATTTGTGGCATCGTTACCCGAAAGGGATTGACAACCCCTTTAACATGTCGGGTTGCAAGTATTTGTTCTTTGTGTGCATGTACCGTTTACATAGTGTTGCTTGGTTCTCCTACTAGTTCGATAACCTTGGTTTCATCACTGAGGGAAATACCTACCATAGCTGTGTTGCATCATCCCTTCCTCTTTGGGGAAATACCGACGTAGTTCAAGCCGCATCAAAAGGAATTTCTGGCGCCGTTGCCGGGGAGACATCATCAACATCTATCAGGTTCCTAATCACAAATCTCATCTCCCTGCAATTTACATTATTTGCCATTTGCCTCTCATTTTCATCTCCCCCACTGCACAAAATTTGCCGTTTTATTCGCCCCTCTTTTTCGTTCATTTTTTCTCGTCAGATCTGCTTTTGAGTGCAATCTTGTTTGCGTAGTCACGATGACTCAAAAGAACACCAAGTTGTGTGATTTCTCTAATACCAACAACAATGATTTTATTAGCACTCCGATTGCTCCTCCCGCCACTACTGCGGAGTCTTGTGATATTAATGCTGCTTTGTTGAATCTCGTTATGAAAGATCAATTTTTCGGTACTCCTAATGAGGATGCCGCGTCCCATCTTAACACATTCATAGAATTATGCGATATGCAAAAGAAAAAAGATGTGAACAATGATATTGTGAAGTTGAAATTATTCACGTTTTCTTTGCGAGATCATGCAAAAATTTGGTTTTCGTCTTTGCCTCGCAATAGTATCTATTCTTGGGATAAGTGCAAGGATGCTTTTATTACTAAGTATTTTCCGCTCGCAAAAATTATTTCCCTTAGAACACAAATCATGAATTTTAAGCAACTTGAGCATGAACATGTTGCGCAATCTTGGGAAAGAATGAAATTGATGCTAAGAAATTGTCCTACTCATGGTTTAAATCTTTGGATGATCATACAAAAATTTTATGCGGGATTGAATTTTGTTTCTAGAAATCTTTTAGATTCCGCCGCGGGTGGTACTTTTATGGAAATTACTTTGGGTGAAGCTACTAAATTGCTAGACAATATTATGGCAAATTATTCACAATGGCATACCGAAAGAGCACCTACTAGTAAAAAGGTTAATTCGGTTCAAGAAATTTCTACTTTGAGTGAAAAAGTTGATGCTCTTATGAAGTTAGTTGCTAATAAAAATTCTCCTATTGATCTTAATGATGTGCCTTTGCCCACTTTGATTGAGCAAAATAGTGATGCCGTAGATGTGAATTTTGTCCCGCGAAACAATTTCAGTAACAATGTTATAGAGGTAATTTTAATCCTAGGCCTTTTCCTAGTAATTCCTCTAATAATTATGGTAATTCCTATGGTAATCCTTCTTATAATAATAATAGGAACACCTCTGATCTTGAGAATTAATATTAAAGAATTTATCAATGCTCAAAAAGTTTTCAACAATATGATAGAAGAAAAGTTGAATAAGATTGATGATATGTCTAGAAGCATTGATAGAATTTCTCATGATGTGGAAAATCTCAAGTTGAAATTTTTTTGTGCCTAGGGTTGAAGAATCAATTAAAGCTTTATATGTTTCTATGGATGAAAGTAAGAAAAGAACCGCTATGCTTAGAGCTAAAAGAGATTTTTTAGAAAAAGCATTTTCTAGTGATTGCTTTCATAAAAGTGAAGAAAATCTTAAAATGATTGGTGTTTCTTCTATTGATTCCTTGTTTAGTAAAATTAAGATTGATGATAAAGGGACTGAAGAAGAGTTAACTTTAGTTAGAAGGCGTCCTGATAATTCGGAGGGTGAAAATCTTGCGGAGAAAATTGATAAAAGTGGGTTTGGAGAGGTCAAAACTTTGACTAGTGATGTGCCCACTCTTTTGTATTACAAAGACTTTAATTATGATAATTGCTCTTTGATTGATTGTATTTCTTTGTTGCAATCCATGATTAATTCACCCCATGCTTATGAACAAAATAAAGCTTTTACTAAACATATTGTTGATGCTATGATGAAAGCTTTGGAAGAAAAGTTGGAATTAGAGATCTCAATTCCTAGAAAATTACATGATGAATGGGAACACACCATTAAATTCAAGATTAAAAATTATGAGTGTTTTGCTTTATGTGACTTGGGTGCTAGTGTTTCCACAATTCTGAAATCTTTATGTGATGTGCTTGGTCTTACCAATATTGAAGAGTGTTCTTTAAACTTGCACTTGGTGGATTCTACTATCAAAAAGTCTTTGGGAAGAATTAATGATGTTCTTATTATTGCAAATAGGAATTATGTGCCCATAGATTTTATTGTTCTTGATATTGATTGCAATCCGTCTTGTCCAATTATACTTGGTAGACCGTTTTTACAAACTATTGGTGCCGTGATTGATATGAAAGAGGGCAATATTAAATTTCAATTTCACTAAGGAAGGGTATGGAACACTTCCCTAGAACAAGAATTAAGCCTCCATATGAATCAATCATGAGGGCATCCTATGGATCTAGATACAAAGATGACAATACTTAGATCTATGTTTTATGCCTAGTTAGGGGCGTAAAACGATAGCGCTTGTTGGGAGGCAACCCAATAAATAAAATTTGATTTTGCCTTTTTCTTTCTGTTCTTGAGTGTTTGCACAATTATGCCTCTGTTATGATTGTGTTTTTTATGCTTTAGTTAGTGTTTGTGCCAAGTAAAGCCTTTGGGATAGCTTTGGTGATAGTTGATTTGATCCTGTTGAAAAACAGAAACTTTTGCGCCCAGTAAAATAATTATTTAGATTTACAGTAAAGACGACAAATTCTGAATTTTTTACAAAGATTGGTATACAAATTGTATCTGTTGTTCTCATTTTTCCGAATTTTTGGAGTTACAGAAGTATGAGAACAATTCGCATCTCTACAGACTATTCTGTTTTTGACAGATTCTGTTTTCTTTGCATTGTGTGCTTATTTTGATGAATCTATGGTTTGTATCGGGGTGTATAAGCCATGGTAAACTTAGAATACAGTAGATATAATTCAATAACAAAATTTGAATGGGTTTTCTATAGTACTTAAAGTAAAGATTGGTTTTCTTATACTAACGGATCTCACGAAGGTTTTGTTAAGTTTTGTGTGATTGAAGTTTTCAAGTCTTGGGTGAGATCACGATGGATGAAGGAATAAGGAGTAAAAAGAGCCGAAGGTTGGGTATGACCCATGGCACCCCAAGTTATTATCCAAAGAGAACAAGCAACTAAGCTTGGGGATGCCCCGAGTGGCATCCCCTCTTTCTTCTAACGACCAACGGTATTTTACTTGGAACTATATTTTTATTCGTCAGATATCATGAGTTTTGCTTGGAGCGTCTTGTATGATATGAGTCTTTGCTTGTTTTGCTTATTAGTTTAAGTCAAGTATCCTTGCTGAACACACCTATTTGGGAGAGCCAAAATTATGATATGATTTGTTAGAATTGCTCTATTTGCTTCACTTAAATTTTTTTGAGCTATGGAATTGCTCTAGTGCTTCACTTATATCTTTTTGAGCACGATGTGCTTTATTATTTTTGAAGAAATGCTCTCATGCTTCACTTAGATTTATTTGAGATTTAGTAAAAAAAATTAGAAATTCTCTCATGATTCACTTATATTATTTTGAGAGGAGGAAATTTTTATGCTCATGTTCTTCACTTAGATTTGTTTGAGCTAACAAAAGCAACATATTAAATTAGTCCCAAAGTGATAGATATTCAAGAGGGATATAATAAAAACTTTCATGAGGATCATTGGACAAAATAAACTTGATTCTTTGTAATAGTTTTGCAATATGTTGATAATGATATGTGATTCATGCTAATGAGTAATTATGGCTTAGTAAGAATATTGATGTTAAGGTTTGTGATTCCCTATGCAAGCACGAAATTCAATAGTTATGCAATGAAATTACATCCTACTTGTGGTGCATTATTCGGTGTTAGTTATGCTTAATGCTCGCTTATGTGATTTTTTGTTTCTTGGTTGGATGCTTCTCAATCTTTTGCTTGCCTTCACTTGTACTAAGTATGATTACTACTTGTGCATCCAAAATCCTTAAACCCAGTTTTGCCACATGAGTCCACTATACCTACCTATATGCGGTATTTCAGTGCCGTTCTAAGCAAATTTGTATGTGCCATCTCTAATTTTCAAAATAATTTTCCTTTTTGTGTGCTCATACCGCTCATGAAACGGTAGGGGGTGGCTGATATTTTTCCATGCTAGATGTGTTATTCTCAAGATGAGTGTTTATTCACTTGTCATTGCACGATAGTATGGCAAAGGTATTAGGGATGCCCAGTCCCAAAATGAAAAATGAATTTACTTTATGTTGTCAAATAATAAATTCCTTGGAAAGTGTTGGTTTGGACGGCACTTGTGGATTCGGTTAGCCGTGGAATGTGAAAGTATGGTGGAAAAAGGAATAAACTTTATTTTCTATTTCGGAACCGCCTATGATATATCTAGCATGGAAAGTATTGAGAACTACTCGATCGTTTTCGTTGACAGGAAAAGCATGCCACCCAAAATGTTTTATCTCTATCTTTTTCGCTTTGAGCTCTGGCACCTCTACAAATCCCTACTTCCCTCTGCGAAGGGCCTTTCTATTTACTTTATGCAATTTTTATTTTTACTTGAGTCTCCATCTTTTCTTATAAAGCACCAACTAAGGGGCACTATGATCGTACTTGAGCATTGGGTGTAGCTAATATGCGAGTGTGTTTCATGAATGGATCAATGATTGAGCATAATCGGCTAGGGATAAATTGCTTTAGTGTTGATATTTTGAAAGTACATGGTTGCTTGTTGATATGCTTGAGTATTGAAATCTTCATGTCAAAACTAGACTATTGCTTTGAATCATATAAAAGTCCAAATGTCCATGCTACAAAAGAAAAGAATATGTGATGAACATGTTAGGCAGCATTCCACTTCAAAAATTCTATTTTTATCATTTACCTACTCGAGGACGAGCAGGAATTAAGCTTGGGGATGCTGATACGTCTCCAACGTATCTATAATTTTTTATTGTTCCATGCTGTTATATTATCAATCTTGGATGTTTTACAATCATTTTATAGCAACTTTATATCATTTTTTGGGACTAACCTATTGACATAGTGCCCAGTGCCAGTTGCTGTTTTTTGCTTGTTTTTTATGTCGCAGAAAATCAATACCAAACGGAGTCCAAACGCAGCGAAACTTTTTGGTGATTTTTTCTGGACCAGAAGACACAAGATGGGCAAAAGAAGTACCAGAGGGGTGCCCCGAGGGGGGCACAACCCACCTGGGCGCGCTTGGGGGCCCAGGCGCACTCTGGTGGGTTGTGCCCACCTCGGTGGCCTCCCACACCGCCTCTTTGCTTTATAAATACCCCAATATTCCAAAAACCCTAGGGGAGTCGACGAAACACAATTCCAGCCGCCATAAGTTCTAGAAACCACAGATCCAAGCTAGACACCATCACGGAGGGGTTCATCATCCTCATTGGTGCCTCTCCGATGATGCATGAGTAGTTCATTGTAGACCTTCGGGTCTGTAGTTAGTAGCTAGATGGCTTCCTCTCTCTCTTTTGATTCTCAATACAATGGTCTCTTGGAGATCTATTTGATGTAACTCTTTTTGCGGTGTGTTTGTTGGGATCCAATGAACTTTGAGTTTATGATCAGATCTATGTTTTTATCCATGAAAGTTATTTGAGTCTCTTTGATCTCTTATATGCATGATTACTTATAGCCTCATATTTATTTTTCGAATCTTTGGTTTAGTTAGACCGACTAGATCGATTTTTCTTGCCATGGGAAGAGGTGCTTTGTGATGGGTTCGATATTACGATGCTCAATCCCAGTGACAGAAGGGGCAATGGCACGTATGTATCGTTGCCATTAAGGATAACAAGATGGGGTTTATTCCTACATGAATAGATCTTGTCTACGTCATGTCATCGTTCTTATTGCATTACTCCGTTTCTCCATGAACTTAATACACTAGATGCATGCTAGATAGCGGTCGATGTGTGGAGTAATAGTAGTAGATGCAGGCAGGAGTCGGTCTACTAATCTTGGACGTGATGCCTATATAATGATCATTGCCTGGATATCATCATAATCATTTGAAGTTCTATCAATTGCCCAACAGTAATTTGTTTACCCACCGTATGCTATTTTCTCGAGAGAAGCCACTAGTGAAATCTATGACCCCCGGGTCTATTTTTCTCATCATATACTTTCAGATCTATATTGCTATTTGCCTTTTTATTTATTTGCATCTTTTATTTTCAGATCTGTATTTCCAAAAACCCAAAAATACCTTGTTGCACTTTATTTTATTCGTGTTTTATCGAGATCTATTTATCCAATCTATCACATTTAGTCTCCCGTCCACGCGACAATTTCTGGCACCGTTACCCGAAAGGGATTGACAACCCCTTTAACACGTCGGGTTGCAAGTATTTGTTCTTTGTGTGCAGGTACCGTTTACATAGTGTTGCTTGGTTCTCCTACTGGTTCGATAACCTTGGTTTCATCACTGAGGGAAATACCTACCGTAGCTGTGCTGCATCATCCCTTCCTCTTTGGGGAAATACCAACGTAGTTCAAGCCACATCATGCAACAAGGGAAAGGGATGGGAGAAGTTTCACTTGCATGATGGATTTCTATTTCAAGCTAACAAATTGTGCATCCTAGATTGTTTTATTCGTTTGTTGCTCTTGCAGGAGGCTCACGCTGGTGGTCTCATGGGACATTTTGGAGCCAAGAAAACTGAAAGTGTGCTCGTTGATCACTTCTTTTGGCCGCGAATGAGACGTGACGTGGAACGCTACGTGATGAGATGCGAGATTTGTCACAAAGCTAAGTCCTGCTTGTATCCTCATGGTTTATATACTTCTCTATCTATTCTGAATACTCCGTGGGAAGATATTTCTATGGATTTTGTTCTTGGTTTACCACAGATTTTATCCCATGTCATAAGAGCGATGATGCTTCATACATTGCTGATCTATTTTTCAGGGAAGTTGTGCGGCTACATGGAGTACCACGCACGATTGTGTCAGACCGTGACACCAAATTTCTGAGCTACTTTTGGAAGACCTTGTGGGGAAAACTTGGCACCAAGCTCCTATTTTCCACGACATGCCACCCACAAACTGATGGACAGACTGAAGTTGTCAACCGAACGTTGTTCATGATGCTACGGGCAGTCCTCAAGAAGAATTTGAAGATGTAGGAAGAGTCCTACCTCAAGTGGAGTTCATGTATAACAGGGCGGTACATTTGACCATTAAATTTTGCCCATTTGAACTTGTTTATGGATTCAAACCTGTTGCTCCCATCGATCTTTTGCCTTTGCCACTACAGGAACGAACCAGCCTTGATGCAAGTAAGCGTGCTGATTTTGTCAAGAAACTTCATGCCCAGGCAAAGGAGAACATTGAGAAAATGACTGAGCAATATACGAAGCGGGTAAACAAGACCAGGAAGAAGTTGGTGTTCGAGCAAGGCGAGTTGGTATGGGTACACCTTCGGAAGGACCGTTTTCCTGAGCAACGCAAGTGCAAGTTGCAGCCACGCGGCGATGGACCATTTGCGGTGCTCGAGAGGATCAATGACAATGGTTACAATATCGATCTTCCAGAAGGATATGGTGTTAGCCCAACCTTCAATGTCTCTGATCTTTCCCCATACTTTGGGCCTTTAGAGTCGAGGATGACTCCTTCTCAAGCGGGGGAGGATGATGAGGACAACCCAGCCATGGGCACCACACCACCAATCATCAATGGTCCAATCACAAGAAGTCGCGCAATGCAAATACTTGATCAGGTGAACGCTAACTTAAGTCTATCATTTGACCTTGAAAACATGGTTGTGCCTTCACCTCCTTTGTTGTTGGTTGAACTCAGGTGCGATATCGAAGAAGGCCAAACACATTTCAGTCCGTGCAAAACAATGTTTTATGGCGAAGAAACAAAGTTAGGAATTCATGAGAAATGAGTTGTCTGCTGAAGAAACATTGTTCCAATTCTGACGAAATAATGTTTTGCATTAGTTTGGATATCCCAACTTGCGAAAGGTTCCCAGAACTCAAGTTTGCTGTTGAATGAAACATTGTTCGACTCCAGTGAACAATGTTTGGTCGGGAACTGCCAACCACCTCCAACGCGTGTTTTCGAGAAGCTACCTCATTAAGTCTCTAAGCCATTTAGTCAAACCAAAGCTGGTTCTCTTTCACACCTATCCAGGGGGGTTGTCCTGATTATAAATAGGCTAGATCTTCCCTTCGTTGGGAACTTTTGCCATTTCTATCAAAGACCAAAGACATAGACTCCTCCTGAGATTGGAGAGCTCTTGTTACCCTTATTCTCGTGATTCCTTGAGAAATTGCTCCTAATTCGTGCTCCACGACTAGATCGTGTTGTGTGGGTTAGAGTTCGTGGTTTCCCTTACGGATTGCACCTATCCTGTGCTCCATGACTTAAGCGTGGTTGTGTGGGGTAGTATTGCGGGTTGTGGATCGGCGAATGTTCAGATTGCAAGCTTCGGTGAGCACATCCTCCTCGCCAGGTCATAATCTCTTATTTTCCATTTTTCGGCTGCTTGCAGCTAGTTATCCCCATCCATTTATCGATCCTACGCCGTGAAGATCGGACCTCCCCTTGTACACACTCCTCTCCGAAGACAGTGTCGCATCACACGGTTTCCCTAAATCTTAAAAACTTCATCCACACAAAACTCAACAAGAACTCGTGAGGATAAGTTTGTATAAATCAATGCAATAATCTTATCATTCTCTACCGTAGCAACTCACTAAAATTATTATTTAACATTGCATACTAAATGCCTCTGCATATTTAATACTCCTATCCTCAAATAGAATCATTAAACAAGCAAACATATGCAAACAATGCAACCATAATAGCAATCTGTCTAAACAGGAAAGTGTGTAAAGAGTGCAATAATATTCATACTTCCCTAACTTCAAAAATTCTGAAAATTTATCAAACTATAGAAAATTTATCATATCTCACTGTGTAAAACTTTCAAGATTTTTTCATGTTCTGACTATTCACAAATATTCAAAACATAACAACAAACTTTCCGTTTTCAAACAACAACATATAGACTTGCAAAATAAGCATGGTAAAGGCTATACTTGACATTTTTATTGAAATAAAAGATGCAAAACATTACTCTAAATAACAGCAGAAAATACTATTCCTTGGCCTCCCCCCTAGATGGGAGGTGGGTTTCCCCTCTAGTCCGTGGCCTCCATGGCGGCGGAGGGGCGAGAACCCCTCCGAGATTGGATCTCTCTCTCTGTTATCTTCTGTTTCGCGTTCCTGTTTTCTAGCCGAAAACCATTTCTTATATTCCCGGAGATTTATAACTCCGATTGCACTGAAATTTTTACACAATTTTTTTCCAGATATAAGCTTCCTTGCGCCTGAAGTAGAGCCCCAACCAACTTATGGGGTGCCCACAAGGCACCACCGCGTGCCAGGGGGGCCAGGCACGCCCTGGTGGGTACTGGAGGCCGTGGGCCTCCGTTTGCGTTGATTCCACCTCCCAAAAATCACATATATTCCAAAATAATTCTCCATAAATTTTTATCGCGTTTGGACTTCGTTTGATATGGATATTCTGCGAAAACATGCAACAAACAGGAACTGACACTAGGCACTGGACCAATATGTTAGTCCAATAAATCATATAAATTGTTGCCAAACGTATGTGAAAGTTGTATAATATTGGCATGAAACAATCAAAAATTATAGATACGACAGAGACGTATCAGCATCCCCAAGCTTAATTCCTACTCGTCCTCGAGTAAGTAAATGATAAAAAAGATAATTTTTGATGTGGAATGCTACCTAGCATAATCTTGATCATATATCTAATCATGGCATGAATATTAAGACACGAGTGATTCAAGGCAATAGTCTATAATTTGACATAAAGACATCAATATTCAGGCATCCCAACAAACAATCAAATCTTTCAAAATATCAATGCCAAAGAACGCTATCCCTACAAAATCATATAGTCTTGTCATGCTCCATCTTCTTAACACAAAGTATTTATCATGCAGAACCCCGATGACAAGCCAAGCAATTGGTTCATACTTTTTAACACGCTTCAACTTTTTCAACCCCCACGCAATACATGAGCGCAAGCCATGGACATAGCACTATGGGTGGAATAGAGTATGATGGTAGGGGTAAACATAGAGAAGAAAAAAGTAAGAAAGTCTCGCATCGACGCGGCTAATCAATGGGCTATGGAGATGCCCATCAATTGGTATCAATGCGAGGAGTATGGATTGCCTTGCAACGGATGCACTAAGAGCTATAAGTGTATGAAAGCTCAAATAGAAAACTAAGTGGGTGTGCATCTAACTCTATAATGAAATACTCCCACTAGTATATGAAAGTGACAACATAGGAGACTCTCTATATGAAAAACATGGTGCTACTTTGAATCACAAGTGTGGAATTAGCATGCCCCTTCTCTCTTTTTCTCTCATTTCCCTTTTTTTCTTTTTTCTTGGGCTATTTTTGGCCTCTCTTTTTTCTTCTTCTCTTTTTTCTTTTTGTCCGGAGTCTCATCCCGACTTGTGGGGGAATCATAGTCTCCACCATCCTTTCCTCACTGGGACATGCTCTAATAATGAATAATGATGATCATCACACTTCTATTTACTTACAACTCAATATTAGAACTCGATATTACAACTCGATACCTAGAACAAAGTATGAGTCTATATCAATTCCTCTGGCAGTGTACCAGGATGTGCAATGATCTAGCGTAACATGTATAAAAAATGATGAATGGTGGCTGAGCCACAAATACTATGTCAGCTATATGATGATGCAAAGCAATATGATAATGAATGCTCAAGTCATAAAAACGGAACGGTGGAAGTTGCATGGCAATATATCTCGGAATTGCTATGGAAATGCCATAATAGGTAGGTATGGTGGCTGTTTTGAGGAAGATATAATAAGGCTTATGTGTGATAGAGTGTATCATATCACGGGGTTTGGATGCACCGGCGAAGTTTGCACCAACTCTCGAGGTGAGAAAGGGCAATGCACGGTACCGTAGAGGCTAGCAAATTGCGTAAAGGTAAGAGTGTGTATAATCCATGGACTCACATTAGTCATAAAGAACTCATATACTTATTGCTAAAGTTTATTAGCCCTCGAAGCAAAGTACTACTACGCATGCCCCTAGGGGGATAGATTGGTAGGAAAAGACCATCGCTCGTCCCCGACCGCCACTCATAAGGAAGACAATCAAAAATAAATCATGTTCCAACTTCTTCGCATAACGAGAGACTATACGTGCATGCTTCGGGAATCACAAACCTTAACACCAATATTCTTACTAACCACAACAATTTACTAGTACCTCCCACATATTATCATTTCTATACCGCAAAACAATTGCAAGGAATCAAACATATCATATTCAGTGATCCACAAGTTTTATGTAGGATTTCATGACTAACCATGCAAATGACCAATTCCTGTTGACTCTCTAAATAGATATAAGTGAAGCAAGAGAGTTTAATTCTTTCTACAAAAGACCATGCTCTAATAAATATAATTGAAGAAAAAGAGCATTCTACAAATAACGGTTTTCTATGTGAAGAGAAACATGCAATCCAAACTTCAAATGATATAAGTGAAGCACATGAAGCATTCTATAAAGCCATGCTCAAAAGATATAAGTGAAGTGCAATGAGCATTCTATAAATCAACCAAGGACTATCTCATACCAGCATGGTGCATAAAAGAAAAGGGAAAAATAAACACAAAATACGCTCCAAGATTTACGCATATCACGTGAACGAAACGAAAACCGAAACATATCGATACTTGTTGAAGAAAGATGGGATGCCTTCCGGGCCATCCCCAAGCTTAGATGCTTGAGTCTCCTTGGATATTTACTTGGGGTGCCTTGGGCATCCCCAAGCTTTAACTCTTGCCTCACCTCCTTCTCCTCATATCGAGACCTCCTCAATCTTTGAACACTTCACCCACACAAAACTTAACAAAAACCTTCGTGAGATCCGTTAGTATAATAAAGAAAATTACAACTTTAAGTACTATTGCAATCCCATTCATATTTTATTTTTGCATTATCCCTACTGTATCCTAACTTCTCCATGGCTTATACCGATAAAGTCCATAGTTCCATCAAAACAAGCAAAACATGCATCAAAAACAGAATCTGTCAAAAAACAGAACAGTCTGTAGCAATCTGAACTTTGACCATACTTCTGTGACTCCAAAAATTATAAAAAATTAGGAAAAAATAAACATTTTTCATATAAGTACTGTGTAAAAATTGCAGAGACTTTTGACATTCCAGTAAGAAATTTAAATTCATGCACTATAGCCAAAGTTTCTGTTTTTGCACCGCACATACCAACAAGCAATCTAATCATCCTAAAGGCAAATCTTGGCACATTATTTTTATAATACAATGGATTTGTACAAGGGGATAATTATTTTTGTTGAAAAGTTTCTGTAATTCAAGATTCACAAAGTTTTCATGGGCATGAACAAAGTTCAAGGCATCCTCCTGCTTACACGGTGCTCGTCTTTCTCACTTTCACTTTTCTTTTGATAAAGTTTTAAGTTCCCCTCTATATTTTTTTGTTTTTAAACTTTATAAAAGCACACAACGGAATAAAATGACTCTCTAAAACTTCTGGGTTGTCTCCTTTGCAGCGCTTTCTTTAAATCCATTAAGCTAGGCATAAAGTGCTCAAGTAATTGATCCACCAGGATCCCAAGGTATAACAAAGCCAATTTTAATTAGCAATGATTTATAATTTAGTAGTGAGCACAAAGTAACATATATCATGCAATGACAAAGTATAACTCTCTTCCTATGCATCGGCATGTCATAAAAGAACAATTCATGCACATCAAGTAAAGGCCAATGCATAGTATAAACAGTTTCTTGCAATTTTATCGTGTTGGAAACATAGAGAGGCGGAGATGTAGTTCCTCTCTCATAATAGTTGCAAGTAGGATCAGCAAGCACATGAATATTATATTCATCAAAATCATCATGTGTAATGCTAGAACGCAACCCATCAATGTAATCCTTAATAAGAGCAAACTTCTCTGATATAGTGTAGTTTGGAGAATTCAAAATGATAATAGGACTATCATGCGTGGGTGCAATAGCAACAATTTCATTTTTAACATAAGGAACTACAGCAAGTTCATATCCATAAGCACAATTCATATTGGCATCATGGCCACAAGCATAGCAATCATCAAGTTCATCAAAAAGGGATATTTCAAATGAATCAATGGGATCATAGCAATCATCATATCATTCATCCTTCGATAAGCACGGAGGGAAATTAAATAATGTATGAGTTGAAGAGTTACTCTCATTAGAAGGTGGGCACGGGTAGCTAATCTGCTCTTCCTCCTTTTGTTCTTCACTCTTCTCTTCATCTTTTTCATCCAATGAGCTCAAGGTTTCATCAATTTCTTCTTCCATAGTTTCCTGCAAAATATTAGTCTCTTCTTGGATAGTTGAGACTTTCTCAATAAACACATCAATATCGTAATTGTATTCATAATTCTCATAGCAATATTTAAGTATAGCAAAATTTTCAGGTCTATAAAAAGCATCATCAACTTCATACTTTTCAAACAAAGATTCAATTTCATAAGCACCCTTAAAAGCAACAAATTCTTCTATTCGTTCCACATCATAGTAATCATATCTACCATTAGCATAAGAAGCCAAGGTTCCATTATCATTAAATTTACAAGAAAAGGGAAGGTGTCGAGCCTTCATCCTAGAGCAACAAGTATAATCATATCTCAATTTGATCCCATAACAGTTTCCCTTTTTGAGTCAAGCGATAATCCCTAAAGTATTCACGTTGATCCAACGTGTCTCCCATTATCAAGTTGAACGGGGTTTTCTCAGGATTATCAAAGTAGTGTTTAATATTTTTCACATAACGAGCATCGAGGGTTTTAGGAGGTTCCCCATCTCCATGAGTAGCAAGTACAACTAATTTTTTTGGTATTTCGTGTTCCATATCCATAACTAAATATATAAAACAACTTAGAACAAAAAATAAAAACTACTTAGTGATAAAGCAAACAAGCACACACGAGAATATCCAGCCCACGCTATGGCCTCCCTGGCAACGGCGCCAGAAAAAGGTCTTTATAACCCACAAGTATAGGGGATCATTTGTAGCCTTTCGATAAATAAGAGTGTCGAACCCAACGAGGAGCCAAAGGTAGAACAAATATTCCCTCAAGCTCTATCGACCACCGATACAACTCTACACACACTTAACATTTGCTTTACCTAGAACAAGAATAAAAATAGGAGTACTTTGCGAGAATAAAACTACGAATAAATTGCAAGATAATAAAAGTAGATAGGTTTTGTCAGACAAGAAAGTTATTTGTCCCTAGTTGATCGATAACTAAACCGGTAATCATTATTGCAATTTTATATAAGGGAGAGGCATGAGCTAACATACTTTCCGTACTTGGATCATATGCACTTATGATTGGAACTCTAGAAAGCATATGAAACTACCAAAGATCATTAAGGTAAAACCCAACCATAGCATTAAGTACCAAGTCCTCTTTATCCCATACGCAACAACCCACTTACTCGGGTCTGTGCTTCTGTCACTCACGCCACCCACCATAAGCAAATCATGAATGTATTGCAACACCCTACAGTGGGGATCCCTCACATTTGCATGACACGGAGGGCACCATAGGACAGCACCAAAATAAAATTTACAACTCAAACCAATCATGATTATCAATCAACCCATAGGACAAAATAGATCTACTTAAACATCATAGGATAACCACATATCATTGGATAATAATATATAGTGTTGAGCACCATGTTTAAGTAGAGAATTGCAGCGGGAATAGAGAGGTTACACCGCTGCATAGAGGGGGAGAAAGTTGGTGTTGACGGTAGCAAGGTTGTTGATGTAGATCACCGTCAAGATCCTTGCCCCGACGGCACTCCGACGCCACCGGGAGAGAGGGGGAGAGAGCCCCCCTCCTTCTTCTTTTTCCTTGGCCTCCCCTCTTGATGGGAGGTGGGTTTCCCCTCTGGTCCATGGCCTCCATGGCGACGGAGGGGTGAGATCCCCTCCGATATTGGATCTCTCTCTGTTATCTTCTGTTTCGCGTTCCTGTTTTCTGGCCAAAAACCGTTTCTTATATTCCCGGAGATCCGTAACTCCGATTGCGCTGAAATGTTTACACGATTATTTTCCGGATATAAGCTAACTTGTGCCTGAAGTAGAGCCCCAACCAACTTACGGGGTGCCCAAAAGGCACCACCGCGCGCTAGGGGGGCCAGGCGTGCCCTGGTGGGTAGTGGAGGCCGTGGGCCTCCGTTTGCGTTGATTCCACCTCCCAAAAATCACATATATTCCAAAATAATTCTCCGTAAATTTTTATCGTGTTTGGACTTTGTTTGATATGGATATTCTATGAAACAAAAAACATGCAACAAACAGGAACTAGCACTGGGCACTGGATCAATATGTTAGTCCAATAAATCATATAAATTGTTGCCAAAAGTATGTGAAAGTTGTATAATATTGGCATGAAACAATCAAAAATTATAGATACAACGGAGACGTATCAAAACTCAACAAAATAACTATCATGAGATACTTGATTGGGATAATCCAATTAAAAATTGAAATCATGATGACAAGTTTCATGGTTATCATTATTGTTTGTAGCATACATGGCATCTCCATAATCATCATAGATAGCAACTTTGTTGTCATAATCAATTGGAACCTCTTCCAAAATAGTGGATTCATCATTAAATAAAGTCATGACCTCTCCAAATCCACTTTCATAATTATTACAATAAGATTCAACACCCTCCAAAATAGTGGGATCATTAGTACCTAGAGTTGACACTCTTCCAAACCCACTTTCATCAATATAATCATCATAAATAGGAGGCATGCTATCATCATAATAAATTTGGACATTCAAAGTAGGGGGACAAAAAAGATCATCTTCATTAAGCATAGCATCCCCAAGCTTGGGACAAACATTAATTGCAGCAAATAAATTTTCAAACATGTCATTCTCATCAAACATAGCATCCCCAAGCTTGTGGCTTGGCATATCATAAGCATAATCACTCTCATCATTAATATTATGAATAGCACCAATAGTATAACAATTATTATCATCATAATTTCCCAAGTTGGTGCCAAAAAGATTTTCAAATTTATAATAAGTATCATTATCTTCCCAATCATAATCATCACAACAAGCAATAGGCATAACAAAATCATCACCAATAGTTCTTTCGGACATTGTGCCATAAGACAAAGAAGCAATATCATCATCAAGTGCATCATCTTCCACAATTATTTTTGATTCATTTTCATGAGGCACAACAATAATAGGAGCAACATTATTTGGGAGAGATACCTTTTTAGCTCTACTCTTTTCTTCTTCACCACATCATGTGTGGGTTTAATTAAAAAATTTGAGCTTCTTATTGATGAGATTGGTTGAATAGGGAGCTCCTTCTCGTCACCTATTTCATCATGGGAGACAATAGGAGGGAAAGTAGAATTCTTTACCCTTTCATTAGTATTCCTTTTATATTCTATTGGCTTTCCCATCTTTCTATAGTTGGCAATATAAGCATTCTCATTGCAATTTACCATGCAAAACATACAGATATCTTTTAGATTAGTTTCAATGTCATCTGTGAGAATGAATACTTCAAACCAACTTTTTTTATGAGTCAATTCTTCACTCCCCAAAAATAGACAAAGCTCATTATAAAGTTCAAGGGTGATCAAGTCATTACAATATTTGGCCATGATTTGATCATGAAAAAGTTTGCATTGGAAATTAAGATGACCAACCTTATTGCAAAGTTCACAAGTAATAGGACAAAGAGAATATAATTTTGTAGCAAATTCGTCTATCACTTTGAGCAAAAAATTGGTTCTATCATATTTATGCTTCTTACAAAATCTATCATCCCTATAAGGCACGTCTTCACAAACTTTATGCACTCCAAAAAAATTGACATGATTATAAGAAACATTTTTATCATGACTAGTGCAATCATCATTAGTATTTTGGATATTCATAGAATTCATACTAACAACATTGCAATCATGCTCATCATTTATGCCAAACATTTTATTGAATTCTTCTTCTATCAATTGAGCACAATTTTCCCTTCCATCATTTTCAAGAAAGACATGATAAAGACGAATAATATGAGAAAACCTCAATTCCATTTTTTGTAGCTTTCTTTTATAAACCAAACTAGTGATAAAACAAGAAACTAAAAGATTCAATTGCAAGATCTAAAGATATACCTTCAAGCACTCACATCCCAGGCAACGGCGCCAGAAAAGAGCTTGATGTCTACTACACAACTTGTTCTTGTAGACTCATGTTAGGCCTCCAAGCGCAGAGTTTTGTAGGACAGTAGCAAATTTCCCTCAAGTGGATGACCTAAGGTTTATCAATCCATGGGAGGTGTAGGATGAAGAGGATCTCTCTCAAACAACCCTGCAACCAAATAACAAAAATTCTCTTGTGTCCCCAACACACCAAATACAATGGTAAATTGTATAGGTGCACTAGTTTGGCGAAGAGATGGTGATAGAAGTGTAGTAATGATAGTATATATTGAATTTTGTAATAGTAACAATAAAAAACAGCAAGGTAACTATCGCTAGTGCAATCTCTCAACAATGCTAACATAAATGAATCATATAACTATCCCTCAACGTGCGATGAAGAATCACTCCAAAGTTCTTATCTAGTGGAGAACATAAGACGAAATTGTTTGTAGGGTACGAAACCACCTCAAAGTTATCCATTCCGATCGATCTATCGAGCTATTCCTATAAGTGTCACAAACAGTCCAAGAGTTCGTACTAAAATAACACCATATGATACACATCAACCAACTCTAATGTCACATAGCTACTCCAATGTCACCACGAGTATCCGTGAGTTGATTATATGATATGCATCAAACAATTTTAGATTCATAATACTCAATCCAACACAAAGAACTTCAAAGAGTGTCCCAAGATTTGTACCGGAGAAACAAAGATGAAAACATGCATCAACCCCTATGCATAGATTACCCCAATGTCACTTCGGTAATCCGCGAGTTGAGTGCCAAGACATACATCAAGTGCTCTCAAATCCATAAAAATATTCAATCCAATAATAATGAAATCTCAAAGGTAAAACTCAATTCATCACAACAGGATAGAGAGGGGAAAACACCATATGATCCAACTATATTAACAAAGCTCGCAATACATCAAGATCGTGTCAAATCAAGGACACGAGAGAGAGATCAAACACATAGCTACTAGTACAAACCCTCAGCCCCGAGGTTGGACTACTCCCTCCTCATCATGGTGGCCGTCGGGATGATGAAGATGGCCTCCGGTGATGATTTCACCCTTCGGCAGGGTGCCAGAACAGGATCTAGATTGGTTTTTCGTGGCTACAGAGGCTTGCGGCGGCGGAACTTCCGATCTAGGGTTATTTCTGGGGGTTTCTGTATTTATAGGATTTTTTTGTCGTCGGTCTCACGCTGAGATGGGCTTCGAGGGTCCCACTACCCACCAGGGCGCGCCGGAGGGGGGTGGCGTGCCCTGGTGCCTAGTGGCCACTGATGTCGCTTGAACTACATCGGTATTTTCCCAAAGAGGAAGGGATGATGCAGTACAGCTTCAGTAGGTATTTCCCTCAGTTATGAAACCAAGGTTGTCGAACCAGTAGGAGAACCAAGCAACACTATGTAAACGGTACCTGCACACAAAGAACAAATACTTGCAACCCGACGCGTAAGAGGGGTTGTCAATCCCTCTCGGGTAAAAGATAGATTGGTTTGTATAAATTTGGATAAATAGATCTCGCAATAAAACAAAATAAAATAAATAAAGAAAAAGTGAAGCAAGGTATTTTTGGGTTTTTAGAATAATAGATCTGAAAACAAAAGCAAATAAAAATAGATCTCAAAGCAAATATGATAAAGAATAGACCAGGGGGCCGTAGATTTCACTAGTGGCTTCTCTCGAGAAAAATAGCATATGGCGGGTAAACAAATTACTGTTGGGCAATTGATAGAACTTCAAATAATTATGAAAATATCCAGGCAATGATCATTATATAGGCATCACGTCCAAAATTAGTAGACCGACTCCTGCCTGCATCTACTACTATTACTCCACACATCGACCGCTATCCAGCATGCATCTAGTGCATTAAGTTCATGGAGAAATGGAGTAATGCAATAAGAACAATGACATGATGTAGACAAGATCTATTCATGTAGGAATAGACCCCATCTTGTTATCCTTAATGGCAACAATCAATACGTGTCTTGCTGCCCCTTCTGTCACTGGGAAAGAACACTGCATGACCGAACCCATCACAAAGCACCTCTTCCCATGGCAAGAAAAATCGATCTAGTCGGCCTAACTAAACCAAAGATTCGAATAAGAAATACGAGGCTATAAGTAATCATGCATATAAGAGATCAAAGAAACTCAAATAACTTTCATGGATAAATAGATCTGATCATAAACTCAAAGTTCATCGGATTCCAACAAACACACCGTAAAAAGAATTACATCAAATAGATCTCCAAGAGACCATTGTATTGAGAATCAAAAGAGAGAGAGGAAGCCATCTAGCTACTAACTACGGACCCGTAGGTCTACAATGAACCACTCACACATCATCGGAGAGGCACCAATGAGGATGATGAACCCCTCCGTGATGGTGTCTAGATTGGATCTGGTGGTTCTGGAACTTGCGGCGGCTGGAATTGTGTTTCGTCGACTCCCCTAGGGTTTTTGGATTTTTGGGGTATTTATAGAGCAAAGAGGTGGTGCGGGAGGCGGCCGAGGTGGGCACAACCCACCAGGGCACGCCTGGGCCCCCAGGCACGCCCAGGTGGGTTGTGCTCCCCTCAGAGCCCCCCTCTGGTACTTCACTGGCCCAACAGGTGTCTTCTGGTCCGGAAAAAATTTCCAAAAAGTTTCATTCCGTTTGGACTCCGTTTGGTATTGATTTTCTGCGAAGTAAAAAACAAGCAAAAAACAGCAACTGGCACTGGGCACTATGTCAATAGGTTAGTCCCAAAAAATGATATAAAGTTGCTATAAAATGATTGTAAAACATCCAAGAATGATAATATAACAGCATGGAACAAGCAAAAATTATAGATACGTTGGAGACGTATCAGCCACCTTCTTCCCCTTCTGGTCCTCCCACGAAGCTTCTAGTGCCTCTTTTGTTTCAAAAAAATCATCAAAAAATTTCGCTGCATTTGGAGAAATTTGATTTCTGCACAAAAAATAACACCACGGTAGTTCTGCTGAAAACAGCGTCAGTCCGGGTTAGTTCCATTCAAATCATACCAAAATCATATAAAATTGTTGTAAACATGGCATGAATACTTCATAAATTATAGATACATTAGAGACGTATCAACGATCTTCTTGGAGTACAAGACAAGCCAGAATACTTCCTAGTCTATCCTATGTTTCCAATCTAATCACGATACTCAACAACCGGCTTGGGGTCAACGGTGGTGTGTATTGAGCTTGGCAAAAGCACTGCTTAGTGTTGTAGAGCGACAATATCTACCATGTCTGTCTGCCTGTCTTTGCTGGCGTTCTCTCGATGTTCGACGGAGGTTGATATGTCTCCAACGTATCTATAAATTTTTATTGTTCCATGCTATTATATTATCTGTTTTGGATATGCATTAATATGCTATTTTATATTATTTTTGGGACTAACCTATTAACCTAGAGCCCAGTGCCAGTTTCTGTTTTTTCCTTGTTTTTGAGCTTCACAGAAAAGGAAAACCAAACGGAATCCAAACGGAATAAAACTTCACGATGATTTTTCTTGGACCAGAAGACACCCAGGGGACTTGGAGTCCAAGTCAGAAGAGCCGCGAGGCGGCGACAAGGGTGGAGGGCGCGCCCTAGGAGGGGGGCGCCCCTTGCCTTGTGGCCCCTCGGGACTCCTCTGACCTAGCCCTTCCTCCTATATATTCACATATATTCCAGAACCACCAGAAAAATCCACGAAAACACTTTTCCACCACCGCAACCTTCTGTTCCCGTGAGATCCCATCTTGGGGCCTTTTCCGGCATCCTGCCGGAGGGGGAATCAATCACGGAGGGCTTCTACATCAACTCCATTGCCCTTCCGATGATGCGTGAGTAGTTTACCTCAGACCTACAGGTCCAAAGCTAGTAGCTAGATGGCTTCTTCTCTCTCTTTGATTCTCAATACAATGTTCTCCTTGATGTTCTTGGAGAGCTATCCGATGTAATCTTCTTTTGCGGTGTGTTTGTCAAGATCCAATGAATTGTGGATTTATGATCAGCTTATCTATGAATATTATTTGAATCTTCTCTGAATTCTTTTATGCATGATTTAATATCTTTGTATTTCTCTTTGAATTATCGGTTTGGTTTGGCCAACTAGATTGGTTTTTCTTGCAATGAGAGAGGTGCTTAGCTTTGGGTTCAATCTTGCGGTGTCCTCACCCAGTGACAGTAGGGGTAGCAAGGCACGTATTGTATTGTTGCCATCGAGGATAAAAATATGGGGGTTTCATCATATTGCTTGAGTTAATTCCTCTACATCATGTCATCTTACTTAAGGCGTTACTCCGTTCTTTATGAACTTAATACTCTAGATGCATGCTGGATAGCGGTCGATGTATAGAGTAATAGTAGTAGATGCAGGCAGGAGTCGGTCTACTTGACACGTACGTGATGCCTATATGCATAATCATTGACTTGGATATCATCATAACTTTGCGCTTTTCTATCAATTGCTCAACAGTAATTTGTTCACCCACCATATTATTTGCCTTCATGAGAGAAGCCTCTAGTGAAACCTATGGCCCCCGGGTCTATTTTCCATCATATTACTTTCTGATCTACTATTTTGCAATATTTTATTTTCAGATCTATATACCAAAAAACCCCAAAAATATTTTATCTTTTGTTTATCTATCTCTATCAGATCTCACTTTTGCAATTGACCGTGAAGGGATTGACAACCCCTTTATCACGTTGGGTGCAAGTGTTTGATTGTTTGTGCAGGTGTTGGTGATTTGTGCGTTCTTCTCCTACTGGATTGATACCTTGGTTCTTAACTGAGGGAAATACTTACCTCTACTGTGATGCATCACCCTTTCCTCTTCAAGGGAAAAACCAACACAAGCTCAAGAAGTAGCAGGAAGAATTTATGGCGCCGTTGCCGGGGAGATCTACGTCAAGTCAAGACATACCAAGTATCCATCATAAACTCTCATCTCTTGCATTACATTATTCGCCATTTGCCTCTCGTTTTCCTCTCCCCCACTTCTAAAATGATTTTCGAAAAGATTTGCCTTTTTATTCACCCTTCTTCCTTTCGTCCTTTTCATTTGCCTTTTATTTGCTCATGTGTTAGATTGCTTGCTTTGTCACGATGACTCAAGAGAATACCAAATTGTGTGACTTTTCCAATACTAATAATAATGATTTTATTAGTACTCCGATTGCTCCTGCCACTAGTGCGGAATCTTATGAAATTAATGCTGCTTTGCTGAATCTTGTTATGAAAGATCAATTTTCCGGCCTTCCTAGTGAAGATGCCGCATCCCATCTATATAATTTCGTTGAGTTGTGTGATATGCAAAAGAAGAAAGATGTGGATAATGATATTGTTAAATTGAAGCTATTTCCGTTCTCGCTACGAGATCGTGCTAAAACTTGGTTTTCGTCTTTGACTAAAAATAGTATTGATTCATGGAACAAGTGTAAAGATGCTTTTATTTCCAAGTATTTTCCTCCCGCAAAGATCATCTCCCTTAGGAACGATATTATGAATTTTAAGAAGCTTGATCATGAATATGTTGCACAATCTTGGGAGAGGATGAAATTGATGATACGAAATTTCCCTACTCATGGTTTAAATTTGTGGATGATCATACAAAATTTTTATGCCGGATTGAATTTTGCTTCTAGAAATCTTTTAGATTCGGCCGCGGGAGGTCCTTTTATGGAAATTACTTTAGGAGAAGCTACTAAACTCCTAGATAATATTATGGTTAATTATTCGCAATGGCATACCGAAAGATCTTCTACTAATAAAAAAAGTTCATGCGATTGAAGAGATTAATGTTTTGAGTGAAAAGATGGATGAACTTATGAAATTGTTTGCTAGTAGGAGTGCTCCTATTGATCCTAATGATATTCCTTTGTCTCCTTTGATTGAGAACAATAATGAATCTATGGATGTGAATTTTGTTGGTAGGAACAATTTTGGTAATAACGCGTATAGAGGTAATTTCAATCCTAGGTCGTTTCCCAGTAATTCCTCTAATAATTATGGTAATTCCTACAACAATTCTTATGGAAATTATAATAATTTGTCCTCTGATTTTTAGAATAGTATTAAAGAATTTATGAGTTCACAAAAAAGTTTCAATGCTTTGATTGAAGACAAATTGCTTAAGGTTGATGATTTGGCTAGGAACGTGGATAGAATTTCTCTTGAGATTGATTCTTTGAAAATTAGATCTATTCCACCCAAGCATGATATTAATGAGTCTTTAAAAGCTATGAGATTTCTATTGATGAATGTAAGGAAAGAACCGCTAAGATTCATGCTAAGCGAGATTGGTTTGTGAAAGCGTGTTCTTCTAGTTCTTGTGAAAATAATGATGAAGATCTTAAAGTGATTGATGTCACTCCTATTGAATCTTTGTTTTCTAAAATAAATCTTCATAAAGATGGGACTGGAGATGAGCCAACTTTAGTTAGAAGGCGTCCCAATGATTCGGAGTTTATAGTCTTGATGCAAAAATTGATAAAAGTGGGATTGGAGAGGTCAAAACTTTAAGTAACAATGAACCCACTCTTTTGGATTTTAAGGACTTTAATTATGATAATTGTTCTTTAATATATTGTATTTCCTTGTTGCAATCCATGTTGAATTCTCCTCATGCTTATAATCAAAATAAAGCTTTTACTAAACATATTGTTGATGCTTTGATGAAATCTTTTGAAGAAAAGATTGAATTGGAAGTTTCTATCCCTAGAAAACTTTATGATGAGTGGGAACCTACTATTAAGATTAAAATAAAAGATTATGAGTGCCACGCTTTGTGTGATTTGGGTGCTAGTGTTTCCACAATTCCAAAAACTTTATGTGATGTGTTAGGTTTTCGCGAATTGGATGATTGTTCTTTAAATTTGCATCTTGCGGATTCCACTATTAAGAAACCTATGGGAAGGATTAATGATGTTCTTATTGTTGCAAATAGGAATTATGTGCCCGTAGATTTCATTGTTCTTGATATAGATTGCAATCCTATATGTCCTATTATTCTTGGTAGACCTTTCCTTAGAACGATTGGTGCAATTATTGATATGAAAGAAAGAAACATTAGATTTCAATTTCCGTTAAGGAAGGGCATGGAACACTTTCCTAGAAAGAAAATTAAGTTGCCATATGAATCTATTATGAGAGCTACTTATGGATTGCATACCAAAGATGACAATACCTAGATCTATGTGTTTTTATGCCTAGCTAAGGGCGTTAAACAATAGCGCTTGTTGGGAGGCAACCCAATTTTATTTTTGTTTCTACTTTTTTGGGTCTGTTTTTCAATAAATTTTTCATCTAGCCTCTGGTTAGATGTGTTTTGGTGTTTTAATTAGTGTTTGTGCCAAGTAAGATCTTTGGGATGGCTTACGGTGATAGTTGATTTGATCTTGCTGAAAAACAGAAACTTTTGTGTCCAGTCACAGAATTTTAATAATTCACTGGAGCATTGAAAAACCCTGAATTTTTTACATGATATTTATATAAAATTTCCTATGTTTTCCTAATTTGTCAGAATTTTTGGAGTTACATAAGTATTAGAACAATTCGGATCTTTGCAGACTGTTCTGTTTTTGACAGATTCTGTTTTCTTTGTGTTGTTTGCTTATTTTGATGAATCTATGGGTAGTATCGGGGGGTATGAACCATGGAGAAGTTGGAATAAAGTATATATTACACCAATATAAATAAATAATGAGTTCACAACAGTACCAAAAGTGGTGATTTTATTTCCTTGTACTAACGGATGTCACCAGTTTTCTGTTGAGTTTTGTGTTGTGAAGTTTTCAAGTTTTGGGTAAAGATTTGATGGACTATGGAATAAGGAGTGGCAAGAGCCTAAGCTTGGGGATGCCCAAGGCACCCCAAGGTAATATTCAAGGACAACCAAGAGCCTAAGCTTGGGGATGCCCCGGAAGGCATCCCCTCTTTCGTCTTCGTCTATCGGTATATTTACTTGAGGCTATATTTTTATTCACCACATGATATGTGTTTTGCTTGGAGCGTCTTGTATTATATGAGTCTTTGCTTTTTAGTTTGCCACAATCATCCTTGCTATTTTGCCAGAAAAATCCACTAAAACACTTTTCCACCGCCGCAACCTTCTGTTCCCGTGAGATCCCATCTTGGGGCCTTTTTCGGCATCCTGCCGGAGGGGGAATCGATCACGGAGGGCTTCTACATCAACTCCATTGACCTTCCGATGATGCGTGAGTAGTTTACCTCAGACCTACGGGTCCATGGCTAGTAGCTAGATGGCTTCTTCTCTCTCTTTGATTCTCAATACAACATTCTCCTTGATGTTCTTGGAGATCTATCTGATGTAATCTTCTTTTGCGGTGTGTTTGTCGAGATCCGATGAATTGTGGATTTATGATCAACTTAACTATGAATATTATTTGAATCTTCTCTGAATTCTTTTATGCATGATTTAATATCTTTGTATTTCTCTTCAAATTATCGGTTTGGTTTGGCAAACTAGATTGGTTTTTCTTGCAATGGGAGAGGTGCTTAGCTTTGGGTTCAATCTTGTGGTGTCCTCACCCAGTGACAGTAGGGGTAGTGAGGCATGTATTGTATTGTTGCCATCGAGGATAAAAAGATGGGGTTTTCATCATATTGCTTGAGTTAATTCCTCTACATCATGTCATCTTACTTAAGGCGTTACTCCGTTCTTTATGAACTTAATACTCTAGATGCATGCTGGATAGCGGTCGATGTGTGGAGTAATAGTAGTAGATGCAGGCAGGAGTCGGTCTTCTTGGCACGGACGTGATGCCTATATGCATAATCATTGCCTTGGATATCGTCATAACTTTGCGCTTTTCTATCAATTGCTCAACAGTCATTTGTTCACCCACCGTATTATTTGCCTTCATGAGAGAAGCCTCTAGTGAAACCTATGGCCCCCGGGTCTATTTTCCATCATATTACTTTCCGATCTACTATTTTGCAATCTTTTATTTTTAGACCTATATACCAAAAAACCCCAAAAATATTTTATCTTTTTTTATCTATCTCTATCAGATCTCACTTTTGCAATTGACCGTGAAGGGATTGACAACCCCTTTATCGCGTTGGGTGCAAGTGTTTGATTGTTTGTGCAGGTGTTGGTGATTTGTGCGTTCTTCTCCTACTGGATTGATATCTTGGTTCTTAACTGAGGGAAATACTTACCTCTACTGTGCTGCATCACCCTTTCCTCTTCAAGGGAAAAACCAATGCAAGCTCAAGAAGTAGCAGAGGTGCCTTTGATGCCGCAGTGCTGCCTATTGCTACCCGTCATGACGATCTCTCTCTCTCTCTCCCCCTCTCTCTCTGCAACTCGGTGATCTCTTCTCCTCGCCATGTGAGCTTCCTACAACACTCCGTCTGCCCTCTGCTTGGATGCTTTGGTCTCGCCAACTTGTGGTTCTGTGTGTCCTCTATTTACACTTAGCCATGGACTATGACCAACCCCGATAAAAATATTTTCTTTCGAGGCCCCTCCATGAGCATGTCATTCCTCGACTACTTCTCACCAACCCCTCGAGGTGGTGAATTGGCATTCTCTTTGTACATGCTCGCTGAGCCAGCATCTTCCTCTCCATTATTCTCACCTCGCCACTGGCAAGACCACCCAATGTTGGGTATTGGATGGTTCAGGTCTAGCAACGATGTAACTCCCTGGTGGTGGAACCCTGCGTTATCCTATATTAGTAGTTTTGATGTTGCTACGTTGGTGTGCTCTCTCATGGACCACTGAGTTTGCCCTAGTGTTGTCTTGCTAGTGTTGCCTTTTACGTGCTTGCAACATAATTTGTGCTGCTCCACCCAACCACCTAATTTCTTAGTGAAAGATCATGGATATCGCCTAGAGAGGGGTGAATAGACACTTTAAAATAATTACGGATTAGGCTTGAACAAATGCGGAATAAAACTAGCGTTTAATTTGTCAAGCACAAAACCTAAAACAACTAGGCTCACCTATGTGCACCAACAACTTATGCTAAGCAAGATAAACAACTATGTGATAGTAAGATATATAACATGAAACACTATGGCTATCACAAAGTAAAGTGCATAAGTAAAGGGCTCGGGTAAGAGATAACCGAGGCACGTGGAGACGATGATGTATCCCGAAGTTCACACCCTTGCGGATGCTAATCTCCGTTTGGAGCAGTGTGGAGGAACAATGCTCCCCAAGAAACCACTAGGGCCACTGTAATCTCCTCACGCCCTCGCACAATGCAAGATGCCACGATTCCACTAAGGGACCCTTGAGGGTGGTCACCGAATCCGTACAATTGGCAACCCTTGGGGGCGGTCACCGAACCCGTACACCTTGGTAACCCTTGGGGGCGATCACTGGAACCCATACAAATTGCTCGGGGCAATCTCCACAACCTAATTGGAGACCCCGACGCAAGCCCAGAGCTTTACACCACAATGATTGAGCTCCGTAGCACCACCAACCGTCTAGGGCGCCCAAGCACCCAAGAGGAACAAGCTCTAGGGTACCAAGCACCCGAGAGTAATAAGCTTCTCAACTTTTCACTTCCACGTATCACCGTGGAGAACTCAAACCGATGCAACTAATACAATGGCAAGGGCACACAAAGTGCCCAAGTCCCTCACTCTCAAATCCCACCAAAGCAACGAAAGCTATGGAGGAATATGAGAGGAAGAACAACAAAGAGAACACCAAGAACTCCAAGATCTAGATCCAAGGGGTTCCCCTCACATAGAGGAGAAAGTGATTGGTGGAAATGTGGATCTAGATCTCCTCTATCTTTTCCCTCAAGAACTAACAAGAATCATTGGAGGGATTGAGAGATAGCATGCTCGAAGAAGGTCAACAATGGTGGAAGAACATGAGCTCAAGATATTAGATTCAATGGGGAAGAAGACCCCCTTTTATAGGCACCCCCGAATCCAACCGTTATGCCCTCAGCCCGCACACAAGCAGTACTACAGCTCAGGTGAGCGGTACTACCGCTTGGGGCGGTAGTTCTAGGTGAAGCACTGAGAGAATGTAAGTTCAGGCGCGGTAGTGCCGCCGGAGTGGTACTACCATCCTCACAAGCGGTACTACCGCTTAGTGTCTCAGGACACAGAGAACTAGCGGCAGTAGAGGGAGGGTAGGACAGCAGTACTACATACAGCAGTACTATCGTGCCCTACTACCACTGTACTACCATGGAGGCCACGAGGGACTACATACGCAAGAAGATAAGCAGTAGTGCCAATGACAGTAGACATACAGTAGTACCGCGCGGGCGGTACTACTGCCCCCTACTCCCGTGCTATTGATACGTCTCCAACGTATCTATAATTTTTTTATTGTTCCATGCTATTATATTATCAATCTTGGATGTTTTATATGCATTATTATGCTATTTTATATCATTTTTTGGGACTAACCTATTAACCTAGTGCCCAGTGCCAGTTGCTGTTTTTTCCTTGTTTTTGTCTTTACAGAAAATCAATACCAAACGGAGTCCAAACTGAACGAAACTTTTTGATGAGTTTTCTTGGACCACAAGACACCCTCGAAGCTTTAGGAGGAGGCCAGAAGAGCCACAGGATGGCCACAAGCTCGAAGGGCACGCCCTAGGGGGGCAAGCTTGTGGGCCCCCCATGGCACTTCCAACCCTAATTTTTCTTCTATAAATACCCAAATATTCCCTGTAGACCAGAGGGCACACCAAAAAAACTTTTCCGTCGCCGCAAGTTTCTGTCTTCGTGAGGTCCCATCTGGGGACCTTTTCCGGTACTCTGCCGGAGGGAGATTCGACCACGGAGAGCTTCTACATCAACCTTGCTGCCCTTCCGATGATGTGTGAGTAGTTTACCACACACCTACGGGTTCATATCTAGTAGCTAGATGGCTTCTTCTCTCTCTTTGATCTTCAATACAATGTTCTCCTCGAAGTTCTTGGAGATCTATTCGATGTAATCTTCTTTTGCGGTGCGTTTGTTGAGATCCGATGAATTGTGGGTTTATGATCAGATTATCTATGAATATTATTTGAGTCTTCTCTAAACTCTTTTATGCATGATTTATATAGCTTTGTATTTCTCTCCAATCTATTGATTTGGTTTGGCCAACTAGATTGGTTTTTCTTGCAATGGAAGAGGTGCTTTGTAAAGGGTTCAATCTTGCGGTGCTCATTCCTAGTGACAGAAAGGGACATGACATGTATTTGTATTGTTTCCATTAAGGATAAAAATATGGGGTTTGTTCATATTGATTGGATCTATCCCTCTACATCTTGTCATCTTGCTTAAGCCGTTACTCCATTCTTGTTAACTTAATACACTACATGCATGCTGGATAGCGGTCCATGTGTGGAGTAATATTAGTAGATGCAGGAAGGAATCGGTCTACTTGTCACAGACGTGATGCCTATATACATGATCATTGCCTTAGATATCGTCATAACTATGCGCTTTTCTATCAATTTCTCAACAGTAATTTGTTTACCCGCCGTATGCTTTCTTTCAAGAGAGAAGCCTCTAGTGAAAACTATGGCCCCCGGGTCTATCTTTTATCATATTATTTTCAGATCTATAAAATCAAAAACACAAAAAATACCTTGCTTCAATTTATTTACTTTTATTTTATCCTTGCAAGTAACCGCGAATGGATTGACAACCCCTTTATCGTGTTGGGTGCAACTATTTGTTTGTTTGTGTAGGTGCAATTATTGGAGACTTGTGTGTTCCTCCTACTGGATTGATACCTTGGTTCTCAACTGAGGGAAATACTTATCTCTACTTTGCTGCATCACCCTTTCCTCTTCAATGAAAAAACCAACGCAAGCTCAAGAAGTAGCAGCTACTGCCGCCCATTTTTAGAAGCATGAAAACAAGCAGAAGAAAGTATGGTCACTGGTACAGCGAGGTGCTATACAAACAGTTTTTAACCCCTTTCCATGACAGAGTTTTAAACTATCGCCTAGTGAGTGTGTGCGATAGGGGGGTCCTTCCCACACGACCCAGAAACCGTCGGGGATAGGGAGTAGGAATGCATACGTTTTCCAGAACAAAGCGTATGCGATGCCCGCACCTATCCGAAAAATAATATAAAATAGCATATTAATGCATATAAAACATCCAAAACAGATAATATAATAGCATGGAACAATAAAAATTATAGATACGTTGGAGACGTATCACCGCCCACCTCGACGCCCTCCGTGCCGCCGTCCTCGCTGCCTTCGACCTCGTCATCGGAGGAGAGCACGATAACCTCTCCGGAAAAGATCATGTGCTCCGCCTCCACGAGTTCCAGGTGCTGCCAGCGGAGCTCTTGCATGTAGGCCTCATCGGCGGCCTCGGCCTTGAGGCGCTCCCACGCCTCGCGGTCCTCCCGCGCCATAGCTGAGCTCACCACCCCTGGCTCCGGCAGGACGAGGTCGACCCGACGTGTGCCAAAGGGGAAATTGAGCCTAGCCACCGCGCCGTGGTAGCGGACCTGCCAGCGGTCATACACCATGGCCGCGAGCTCGACCATGTGGAAGCTACCGAGCCACCGGCGGGTGTGGGTCTCCCGATCTGTAATCTCGGCGACCCACGTCCCCCACCGCCGCTGCCGGACCCCGAGGTAGGACCTCGTCGGCGGCCGGGCCCGAGGGAGGACGAGGAAGTCCTCCAACCAGCGTAGGGGCGCGGCGGTGGGCAGATCAGGTGACCGGCGATGGTGGCTCGATAAAGAGCCCGCGGAGGACGACGGGGACACCTCGGCGGCCACCTCGCCGACGTCGGGCGAAGAGGCCGCGATAAACCTCTTTTGGGCCATTGGCTCCTCGAGCTCCCCGTCACACAGGCAGAGGTTGAGGATGGAGGTGGCGGCGGTGATGGCGGCGACCTACCAATGGTTTCGAGCGAGGGAGGGGTGGTGTGTGTCTATGTGAGTGGAGGTTTTGGGGTGTGTGTGTGGAGGGGGGGCCAAGGTGGTGTTTGAGGAAATACCGCGACAACTGAAAATTTTACTAGGCGGGAGTAAAATGCCGGGCTACTGAAAATTTGGATAAAGGGCGAGCAGATATTTTTGAGATTGTGAGGGATGCAGAGGTTGGAGTAAAATGCCGGGGCTACTGAATTTTTTTATCAAGGGCGAGCAGATATTTTTGAGATTGCGAGGGATGCAGAGGCGAGAGTAGCATGCTGGGGCTACTGAAAATTTCAATCAAGGGCGAGCAGATATTTTTGAGATTGTGAGGGATGTAGAGGCAGGAGTAAAATGCCGGGGCTACTGAAAATTTGAATCAAGGGATTGAAGCAGAGTGGGAGTAACAGACATCGCACACGGTCCACACACACTAATCGTGTGCTATCAAACATAAAAACCTTCCAGACGGTAGATATTTTCGAGATTGTGAGGTAGTAGATTTTTTTAGTGCAGGAGGCAAAGCCTCGTGGAGCCCAATCTACTATGCTGATGTGAGTGACAGGGGCACGGGCGTGGCACACGGGTAGTCTGAGCGAACCGTGTCTGTTGCATCCCCAATCGCAAACGGTTCCTGCATCCAACTCGTCTACTATTTATAAATTTGGCAAAAAGAATAATGCGGAAAAGGGTCAGAACACGAACACACTTGCATGTAGACCAAATATATGTATGAAAAGGGTGGTTTGATGTTCAAATACCCAATGCACAACTTTTATGTGGCACCTGTCGCACAAAGCGCACAGTATTGCTACTCAGCCACCCCCTATGAACCCCACTTCTTGTCGGCGGTAAGGGAATCCTAGCTACGAACGCATGCCCCCAAATAGCTAAGTCTGAAATCTCACCCTACCGTAACACAAAACCTATAGGAGTCCATCATGGTCAAACTTCCCCTTTCGCTTCCGGACAAAGGTGGACCGTGTGCCAACCCATAAATGTGTGCTTTGTGGCACGAGATGGGTGAGACCACATATGTACCACCTGCAGGTGGCCCTACTATATGTATGAAAGGGTGTGTTCTGATATTTAACTACATTCACAACTTTGATGTGGCACAGTGAATCGTGTCCTGCAGTAGCGTCAATGATTTGGTCAATGCGAGGCAGCGGGAAGGGGTCCTTAGGGCAGGCTTTATTGAGGTCTTTGAAATCGACACAAAGGCGCCAGGATTTATCCTTCTTCAGTACCATGACCAGGTTTGCCAGCCAGTCCGGGTGTTTGATCTCCCTGATGAACCCTGCTTCAAGAAGTTTAGCTACCTCCTCCCCCATAGCTTGTCGTTTGGTTTCGAAAAATTGCCCAACGTTTGCTTGACTGGTTTGAACCCCTTTATAATATTGAGGCTATGTTCGGCCAGTCTGCGTGGGATCCCGGGCATGTCTGAAGGGTGCCATGCGAAGATATCCCGATTTTCGCACAGGAATGTTCTTAGTGCGGCGTCGATCGTTGGATCCAACTATGCTCCAATGGAGGCTGTCTTGTTGGGATCCATCGGGTGTACTTGAAATTTTATTATTTCGTCTGCTGGTTTGAAAGAAGTGGACTTGGGCCTCTTATCGAGGATTACATCATCTTTGTCCACTGTGGAACGCAGAGTGGTTAGCTCCTCGGCCGCTAGGGCTTCAGATAGTGCCTCGAGGGCCAAGGATGCCGTTTTGTTTTCGGCGCGGAGTGCTATATCCGGATCACTAGTGATGGTGATAACTCCGTTGGGCCCTGGCATTTTGAGCTTCATATACCCGTAATGGGGTATGGCTTGGAAGCGTGTGAAGGCGTCTCGCCCCAACAAGGTAGGATATCCGCTTTTGAAAGGTGCCACATGGAAGAGCAACTCTTCAGACCTATAGTTCTCCGGCGTGCCGAATACTACATCAAGTTTAATTTTCCCCAAACATCGTGCTTCACGACTGGGGATAATCCCTCGAAAGGTGGTGATGCTTTGCTCGATGCGACTCTTGTCCATTTGCATTTTATTGAGCGTGTCTCCGTAGATGAGGTTTAGTTCACTGCCGCCATCCATGAGCACCTTGGTGAGTCGAAAGCCATCTACAATTGGGTTTAAGACCAAGGCGGCAGGTGCTCGGACTAATCTGGCCTTTGGTTCGTCGTCGGCAGTAAAAGTTATTGTCGTATCGTTCCAAGGATTTATTGCGGCTACTTGGTTAACTTCGGCGAGGTCGCGGAGCGCCCTTTTGCGCCGATTATTTGAAGAAAAGGTCTCTAAGACCATAAAGACATTGAGGTCGTCATCCTCCGAAGAGTGCTTCTTCGGGGTGGTGTTGGTGAGGATGGCCTCGCCGCTCTTAGCCACCTGCCGGAGTACCCAACATGCCCAAAGGCTATGTGTTGGTTTGGTATTCGGCGTCATGTGTATCCGACAGGGCTTGTCGAGTAATTCGTCCAGGACAGTTCTATGTCCCATGAAGGGTTTGATTTTCTTGTCAATGAGCTGATGATCGAGTGCCCCGTAAGGGTGCATCATTTTTGCCCGTTCGGTGGGCTGCTTAAAGGCAGGAGGTTCCCACTGAGCTGTCTGGGCTTTCCAGGCGCTTTCCATCGCGTAGTACTTCCGTACTATAAGTGCCAGATCTGCAAAGTGCAGTATGCGGCGGCGGTTGAGGGCATTGAGGATTCCCTCGTTCGTACAGTTGCGGCAGAAAACTGAAACCGCGTCCTCGTCGCAGCAATCTTTAATCTTGTTTTTAACAAGGAGGAATCTGGCCCAGAAGTGATGGACCGTTTCCTGAGGTTGCTATCGTACATACATTAGGTCACACACATCTGGAGGACCTAAATTGCTTGGGGAATATTGCTTGTGGTGGGTGGGTGGGCTGGAATCCGAGCCCTGACCCACTATTGGATCCGGAGTTTGAAGAATCTCCGAGGTCACTAGTCCAGGATTAGGAGGGTCCTGGTGGTTTTTGGGCTCAACGCCTGATTCTATGTTCGGGGGACACATGGTCTCTTCCCGAAGATGGGTATCCGGCTCACAGGGCTCGAAAATCCGAACATAGCTTGTTATCAACTTAAGGGGAGAAGTATTCTCAGCTTGTTCCTCCACGACCGCTTCCAGATGGGTGATCAGCGGGGACTTGATTTCCCTCTGATCGGGTTTAAGCCCAATCCGATCATAGTCTGTTGCGACCCCCAGGGCGGCGATGCGATCTAGCAGTTCGTTTAAGGATGGGACATCTGCCGGATCCATCTTTTCGGAGTGTTCAAGGCCAATGCGGAGATGATGTTTGGCGATTTGGGGGGCCGCCTTTGGCTTAACGGCCGGGCGAGCGCCCATGGCAAAACCGTCGAGTTGGAGGATCTGTCCTGGAACTAGGGCTCCTCCGGAGGTGATGTTGTCATTGATGACAAGGCGAGCCATCGATCCTTCCGTCGATGACACAAAGGAACTCTCAATGAAAGCACCAATGTCGGTGTAAAAACCGGCTGATCTCGGGTAGGGGGTCCCGAACTGTGTGTCTGAGGATCGAAGGTAACAAGGGACAAAGGGAACACGATGTTTACCCAGGTTCGGGCCCTCTTAATGGAGGTAAAACCCTACGTCCCGCTTGATTGTATTTGATGAGTATGGGGGTTACAAGAGTTGATCTACCTCGAGATCGTGATGGCTAAACCCTAGATGTCTAGCCTATGGGAGTTATCATGGCCTCTATGGACTAAACCCCTCCGGTTTATATAGACACCGGAGGGGGCTAGGGTTGTACAGAGTCGGTTTGCAGAGGAAGGAAATTACACATCCGAATGCCAATCTTGCCATCCACGCAAAGGAGAGTCCCATCCAGACACGGGGAAAGGCCTTCTATCTTATATCTTCACGGCCCATCAGTCCGGCCCATGTCACATTACCCGGACGCCCGAGGACCCCTTAATCCGGGACTCCCTCACATGTGCCTCACAAATTAACTGGACTTCCCCGACCACACGGAGGTTGCAGGTAGTGCGAAGTACCCCCCCCCCCCCACACACACACACGTCAGGGGGGAGGGCATCTCACCAAGACGTATTGTAACACGGACCAAGCAGAATCCAACTTGGTCGTATAACCTCTCTCGCTCGTTGTTTGTCAAAGTGATGGACGTCCACACGGCCCCGCAAAATGGGCTAGCTTTTGTCGCTGATAACCTCACGAGGGAGTGCCTGAAGACAAAACCCATCTGTGCATGTGGCCCAAACATATGTATATGGAAGTGGTGTGTGGTGTTTGAATACCCAATGCGCAAATTTGATGTGGCACCATGCTTTGGAACCCGTAAAATCCCCACAGTGAGCGAGGGTTCATGACGTGTAACATGCGCTCAAACTTAATTAATTAGGCCTAGAATGATCGACCTACTATACAGTAACACGAACCAAAGAAGAAGAATCCACCTTAGTAACCTTTCTCGTCGTTGGTCAAAATGATGGATCTCCATGCGGGCCCACGAATATATATAGGCTTGCCGCCGATAACCAAGCGAGTGAGAGTGTCCAAAGACAACCATTGCATGCATGCATCCCAAACATATTTATGGAGGTACGTGATGCATGCATATGTGTTGAATACCCAATGCACAACATTGATGTGGTGCATGCATTGAAAATCGCATAGGTCCCCAGATAGAGCAAGAGGTTCATGATGTGTCGTGTGCTCGCCCCCCCCCCCCCACTTCGATCCAGTGGGATGGATTCATGTGTACACATGCACTATTAATTATGACTTATACCATGAGACAAACAAAAAATTAATCCCCTCCTAAGTCAAATTAACTAACCCTCTCTCGCTGTCGGTGAAAGTGATGAACCAAGCGGGCCCACAGATGGAAGCATCGCCGATAACCACATGAGTGAGTGCAAGAGGACAACTACCATCGCTTGCATGTGTCCAAACATTTATGTGGAGAGGTGTGTGGTTGTGATGTTTTGAATACCTAAGGCACAACTTTGATGTGGCATCTCTGTCTCGAAATCCGTAAGGAGTGAGGTTCATGACACCTAGTATATGTTGGTCCCATACCCCCTTCGACACATACTATATATATATATACTCCTACCATTACAGCCCTAAAAGAGTTAATCCTTCTTGTTCGTCAAACTATATATACCTCTCTCTCATTGGGTCAAAGTGATGGACGATGACTTCAAAGGCCCACAAGACCGAAGCGTATGTCGCACGCGAGTGAGCGTCCTATATAGGACAACCACCGTCTGCATGTGGCCCAAAGAGGTGTTTGTGTGATGTTTGAATACGCAATGCACAACTTTGATGTGGCACCTATATATACCTCGGAAACCGAAACGTCCCTCCAGAGCGCGCGGTTCATGATGTGTGTTAATTTGCTAACCCAACCCCCCCCCCCCCATTCGACGCGTGGTATATATATACTCCTACTGTAGCACAAACAAAAAAGAACCATTCCTTGATAGTCAAATTAACCTCTCTCTCGTTGGGTCAAAGTGATGGAGGACAACCTCGCGGGCCCACAGATGGAAGCGCCGCATGCGAGTGAGTTCCTATAGGGCAACCACCGCCTGCATGGTATTGCATGATGTTTGAATACCAATGCACAACTTTGATGTGGCACCTTCCTTGGGAACCGTAAAGTCCCCACATGGGGCGAGGTTATGACGCATATATAGTACTATATATGTTGCCCCCTCTTTGACATGTACTACATACTCCTACCGTGCATATACGTAACACAAACCAAAAAAAAGAACCATCCTTATTGGTCAAATTAACCTCTCTCTCGCTGTAGGTTCAACTAATCAACGGCGACCTCGCGGGCCCACAGAGAGAGTCACACGCGAGTGTGTGTCATAGAACAACCACTGCGTGCATGTTCCCAAAAGAGGTGTGTTGTGTGATGTTTGAATACCAAATGCACAACTTTGATGTGGCACATGCTTCACAAACCAGAAACACACTACACGGAGGTTCACGATGCGTAGGCCCCTCACTTCGAGCCGGTCAGAGGGACTCATGTGCATGCATGTGCCCAAACTTTGATATGGAATCTCACCATGATCCACACCGTAACACACATGCCAAGATGAATCCACCTTTAATTTGGTCAAATGCCTCTCGTTGTCGGTGGAAACTGAAAACCTTTGCGGCTAACGAATGGGCACGTCGCTGATAACTTCACGAGGGAGTGTCCAAGAGGACCACCAATTAATGCATGCATGTGGCCCAAACATGTATGTATGAAAGGGTTGTGTAATGTTTTAAATAACTAATTAATTCATGACTTTGATGTGGCATATATGACTCACAAAATGATCAATCCCACACGGAGGCTCACGACTAAACCTGTTCATGGACAACCTGGCCCAGAGGCCCGAATCCGAAGCCTGACATTCGGGCCGGGCTCGGGCTCCAGTTTCTCGCACGAAGCCTGGCCCGAAAGCTCGAAATAAGCCCGAAATGGCTATATATATTATTTTTATTCAAAATATAGGTATAATAAACTAATATAATATCCTGAATATGATTAATTTAATTAAAAATGCCACTATTCATGTGCTTCGGGCCGGGCTAGGGCTTAGGATTTTTTCATCGGGCTTTGCCAAGCCCGGCCCGGGTAATGATCAGGTTTACTCACGACTCGTAGTGTACTGGCAGACCACACCCCCCCCCCCACACACACAGACACACACATCCCGCACCACCACCGCCACTATGAGGCATGTCAAACTTTTTCTGCAGTGAACCTGCATGTGACCAAAGGAGTGTCGTGTTAAAATTTGAAAAAAAAAACAGAGATCATTCGGTCGTTTTTATACATTGATTGATTTCCTAGGGATTTAATGTGCAAAAATCAAATTTGAGCTACATGTGCACCAAAATTAATTGCAAAATCATATGTGTGTCCCTGGGTGCATGTTTCCCCGTGCAAGAGATTTCAAAACAATGAGAATATTGATTTTTAAAATTCAGTAAATCCAAAACTTAGTTGAAATTCATGAAACTTATCGTGGTGTCATATGGACACCAGTAGGCTATGATATTGTATTTTTTTGTCAAATTTGAGACAAGTTTTGATATAATCTTCTTACAAATAGGAGATTGTTAATAATTGGCAACCAATATCACATACGGATTATTTATTCGGACCGTGTACATTACACCAACAATGTATACGTGTCATGCTTCGGTTAAACAATAAAGCGGCGGAATTAATCATCAAAAAAGAAAAACAATATACGTGCCGCCATGTAACGCCCGGGTAGTTAAGCTACAGTAACCACGCGCTAATGATGCCACGTCACCACGATTACTGTTGTTAAACTCGGGATGATTCAAATCCCGTTCAAATTCAAATTTAAAATAAAGCCAAACAAATAAAGTTTTCAAATGACAAACAAAATGTATAAAGTGTGGCAAATAATCTCTGGATATTTGCCATGTAGAAACCACATTTTTTTAAAATTAATTAAATGCACTTAAACAATTAAAATAGTAGTTAAAACAATTATATAAATGCCTTTGGTATTTTATAAAATACTAAAATATGTTATTCTAGAGTAAAACTTTTAATGGTAGCAACATATTTAGTAACACTAATTTAGATGATGTTTAGATATTTTATAAAACTAAAATATATAGAAAATAAAATAGGAAACTAATAAAAAAATAGAATAAAAAAAATAAAAGAAACCCCCTTGGCCTACTGGGCCGACTGGCCCAACCAGGCCGGCCCACCTAGCCCACTACTTAACCCCCCCAACGCTAGCTCAGTCCCCCCCCCCACCCAGCCCGATCCACATCCCCCCCGATCCGGTCCAGAACTGGATCGAGATCGAGAGAGGAGGCCCGTCGCCGCTCGCCGCCCGGTGCTGCCCCGGCCTCGTCGCCGACCACCGCCACTCGCCGGACCACCCCACCGTCGCCATCGCCTCCTCATCCTCCTCCCCGACGAGCTACATCAAGCCTCGCCGGCCTATTCGTCTACATCGCCGGTGAGGACCGCCGTCCGCTCCGCGGTGCCCTCTTCCCTGCCGCCGGGTCACCGCGCCGCACGCCAGCGTTCGCCTCGCCTCCCGGTGCTGCTCCCTCGCCGCGGCCGAGCGCACGCGTGCGCTCACTGCGCCGGCCTCGCTCGCCGCCCCCGCTGCCATCCCGCCCTGCTCGTGCGCGCCACTCCGTGGCCGCGGACCCCCATCACCGCGCGTGTGAGACCGTACGCCCCCCCCCCTCCCCGCTCGCCGTGCTTGCCCGCTGACTGCTGCTGCTTGTAGCTAGCTGCAGCCGCTGCTGCGGGCCTGCTCCGCCTACGCTGCTGCGCCCTGCCTCCGCTTGCCCCGACTCCCGCCACCACAACTGCACCCGTCGCGCGCCTCGTGCCCCCCCCCCCCCGACTGAGTTCGCGGGAGCGGTTGGATCTTCAGTGGACGTGCTGGCACCGTCCTCGCATCGCCCGCAACAGCGCCCATGCGCGTGCGAGCCCACGCTTTCACTGGTCCGTCCGGCAGCTCCACTCGTCGCCAGCGACCTCGCCCCGGCCGACGCCCCGCCACGCTCGGGTTCGCCCCTCCTCGGGCACGGGCGCCCGCGCCCAATAACCCGCCCCGTCGAGGCCCCTTGGGCCACTGACGTTGGGGCCCCACGCCCCAGAACGTTTAATAAAAAAAGATTTAAAAAAAGAAGAAAAGAAATAAAAATAATAATTAATTAATTAATTAATTTAATAATTAATTAACTTAATTAAGCCTGTTTAAATTAACTAATTAAGTCTAATTAACTTAATGATCTAACTAATTAAACTAAACAGTCACTGACATGTGAGACCCAGTGGTCAAATTGACCAGTCAACAGTCACGTTGACTGCTGATGTCAGCATGACATCATGCTGATGCAAAAATACATTTTTTGATTTAAAATAATTCGGAATGTTTAATAATACTTTAAAATTAATAGAAAATAAACCGTTTATCAGATGAAAAAACTTTGTACATGAAAGTTGCTCAGAATTTCGAGACGAATCCGAATACACGGTCCGTTTGTCCGCCACACGTCCCTAACAATCCGAACATGGAACCGTTCCCCTCCGGTCATCTGTCTGACAAATGTCCGGAACCGGGAAAACATTGCCGGATGGATTCCCCCTTCCTCGGTGACGTGCAACCATACGTTAGGACACACCCGGCACTGCATATTGTCATGTCGTACATTGTGTTGCCCATGTTTGCTTTGTATTTACTGTTTCCTCCCCCTCTTCTCTCTCGTTAGACCCCGACGCAGTTCCCGGTGCCGGCGTAGCTCCGGAGACCGATGACACCATTGACGACCTTGCCCTTGCCACCGAGCAACCAGGCAAGCACCCCCCTTTTTGAGCATACCGATACCGCCTATTCTTTCTCTCTCATGCTTGCATTAGAATTTCTGCTGCTACTGCTTTACCTACTCTGATGCATAGCCTATTTATTGTAACCTGTTGTTGAAACCTTACCTGCTTATCCTAAACTGTCTAGTATAGGCTGGGTAGAGACCTATCAGTGACCCCACTTATCCCGACTGCCCCACTGGATTATCCGAAGACCCGATCAACGGGATTGAAGACCAGGCCTCGGCACCGCACATCACCCCCCCCTTAGATGTAACGACACTGCAACGTTACTATCGAGTGCCGAGGGTGAAACCTCTTGTAGCACTTCTGATGTTAACTCTATAGAGTAGCTATTCGGTCGTGGTCATCGAGGGTGATTCCTCCTTCACCGCTTCCGATAACGACGCCGTCGTACAACACCTCAAGTGTGAACCCAGCAAGGGTGATTCCTCCGAGTTCACCTTGACAGATACATCGAGTAGGAATCCAACGAGGGTGATACCTCGGATTCCCTTGATGTTATGGACACACGGATACTTGGACTATACTATTGTTACTTGGAAAGGCGGGTCGACCCTGAGGGGTACCCGCATGTGATGTGAAGACGGGTTGCCTGGATGGTGCCCGAGTGATGGATACGAGGCGTGGCCGGGCATTCTTGGCCCTTGCCGCAAGTCCTCGAGACGGGGCGACGGGCTCACATCGATCGTGAGTCTCTGCTCGTTACCGCACCCCCCAAGGTACTAACGGTTTGGATATGTGATCTGAGTGGGCCTCTGGCCTGATAGCACTAACCATCACGTGGGCATAGTATGGGCGTTCTGCATCGTAGAATCAGCCGAAAGCTCAATCAGACGTCCAGTTCAGCACTGCGGCCGGGCTAGGCCGGCACCATCCTGAGGGGTGGAGCCTGGTTCGCCCGGCACGCAACGACCCGGAGGGCGAGGAGCGATGGCCAAGACCCCCTTGCGCTTAGGATGTAGACCGACGGGGACCTCTCTGCTGAGCTGTAGGTAGGGTTGCAGTGTATCGTTTGGCTGAGGCCGGGCATGACCCGGAAAAGTGTGTACGGCCGGAGTTAAGCGAGCGTGGTGGGTAAGTTGGTGCACCCCTGCAGGGAAGAACTAATCTATGCATAGCCGGATCCTCGGTAACGGACACTCGGAGTTGTATCCCGATCGATACAACTAGAATTGGATACTATGGCTCTGGGATTGCTTCTCGCAGGGAGTCGAGAAGGGATCTCAGGACGAGGTTGATGATTGTATGGCTCTGGGATTGCTTTCTCGCAGGGAGTCGAGAAAGGATCTCTGGGTGAGGTTGAGACTTATCGATACTACTGCTTTATATGGTACTAATCTACACTCTTCTAATGCTACAAGACCGCTGAAGATGCTAGTCTTCGATAGGACTAGGTCTTCTCTCCATTCTGGCATTTCTGTAACCCAGTCCACATATACAGCCTCTCTTTGATAATGTTGCATATGTAGTGTAGATCCTTGCTTGCTGAGTACTTCGGATGAGTACTCACGGTTGCTTTGCTTTCTTTTCCCCCATATCCTTTTGATGCAACCAGATGGCGGGGCCCCTGAGATAGCTGCCCCCGCCGATGATCGCTACTGCTACTACCCCGAGGGTGGATACTTCTACGAGTTGACTGACGACCAGGAGTAGGTTCGGAGGGTCCCAGACAGGAGGCCTGCGCCTTTCGATCGTAGTGTTTTCTTTTGTCCCGCCTTTTAAGGGCCTTTCTGTGCTTTCTTTTATATCTGTACTCAGATATCTGATGCTTCCGCTGACGCTTGTACGCAAGCTTATGTATTCGAGCCCTCAAGGCCCCTGGCTTGTAATATAAAGCTTGGACGACTTTATTTCTATTTTAGAGTTGTGTTGTGATATCTTCCCGTGAGTCCTTAGGCTTGATCATGTGCATTTGCGTGTATGATTAGTGCACGATTGAGCCGGGGGCGTCACAAGTTGGTATCAGAGCCGACTGACTGTAGGAACCCCCCCCCCTTTCCAACTCATTGGCCGAAGTTGAGTCTAGTGGTTCAAAAACTAATTTACTAACTTGGCTGTGTGGCTTACGGGCCCACGTCGCCAATTGGGTGGTATTAGGATCTTTTACTCCTCGACCTTTACTCTGGGACTCTGATCTCTCTTCTATTCGGGTTAAAAATTTACTAACTCCGACATTAGGTTCTCATAACCACCTTCTCCCGGAGAGTCCCCTCATTCCAGAAGATGGCGTGTCATCATCAGAAGACTCCGGAGATATCCCTCGAAGTTTCCCCGAGACCATTATGTCCATTGCTTTTATAAGTTCCATACTACCGATAATCACCGTGAACAACTACACTTCCTTGCCGTTTGCATCTTCATTCCTAGTTACCCCTTTATATACGAGATACCCCGAAATACTCCTCGTTAATCCGGGAATCCTTTGAGCCTACTGCCGTGCAGGTTCTTTCGCACTACGGATAATTCTTCACACTTATCAGGGATTCGATCATCCCTAGTTGATCATGTGCTTCGCAACATCACTCCCATTATTAGTCGATCTTCCAAAAAATTCTCTGCACCCTATTGCTCTTGAAATTCTTGCCTGCTTGCATCATGGTTAATTCCATATGTCTAGTAATCTCATCGGCCTCCCTTGTCGCCATCATTTTGAGTCCCTTGATTCATTATGTATGTGACTACTTGCTATCATCAACTAATTCCTAGAATTCATCCTTTCGGCTCATTCACCATTCCGGACATGAGCTGGTTCTCGGCCAATCAAACATTGGTTGATTGTCCAACTAAGCCTGTTTAATTTACTTGTCCTTTTGCCCAGGTAATCTTCCTGCCACTCCTCACTATGGAGGTCGTGATTCCTCTGGATATTATACTTGAGTTATTCAAGTATTTCTTTAATCCGATGTGCTTGCCTTTCGTCCTTTCCCAGAGGACTCTCAGGTGGAACCAGTTGTTATAACCCTACCCCGTTAGTTCTCACGGATCACTTGATTCCTTTTGAGGACAATTATCCGACCGATTGTTTTCTAATCTAAGAACCTTATCGATTCCTCCCCCCGTTGACATTGCCTTGGGCACTGAAGCATTCTCTACTTCTTGTTGTCTGTATAACCGCCCTGCTTGCATGGCACAGAGAGGCACTGCATTTCTTCTCCATATTGACCTGGGACTGACTACTGACCAGAACATGTCACGTAACCATGGGTGGAGATCTTTGCAAGACGGAACACTAAAGTTGTCCATCTAGTTTCATTCAACCTACTCGTCTTTTGATCACAGCTTTTGCTTCTGATCCTTCGATTTTGAACCATAACTCCTTTGTACCTAAACGTCGGATTATTCCGATGATTCTATAATCTGATGCCGTTACCTTCTTTCTTCTTCTGGTTGAGTATCGCTACTCGCGTCAGATCCTTTGTCGTCTACCTGATCCTTTGTTGGATTAATATCCGACAGTATCCTTCTTATTCAAACATCTTGTGAGCTCTTCCCTTGGTACTTAATACCTTCGGTAAATTGTATCATCTGCTTTGACTTCGATACTCTGCTTTCGAACTCGCATCCCTTGCTTTGGTTGATGGTTGAATAGATTCGTAAAAATGCCCCGATGGGTTGAACTTATGCCTTCCATAATCCGTGTGAACCCACGAGTTCTCACGAGACATACTCTTCTGGTGTTTCGCCAGATAAATTCCAACACTACTACTCCATCGAAAGCGAGAAGTGAATGAAAGGTTCTGCATTGAAGAAGTGGGAGTCGACCTTGAACCTCTGTGTTCATGCCCATGGACCCGATGTAGAACTTATCATGGAAGCTGCTTGTAGAAATAATTATCCCTTGCTATAAGTTCATTTGGTATCTGTGGTTTGAAGTTTCATAATCGTGGTTCCGACCATACTTTCTCCCTGATTCCAGTTCTCGGACAAGTTAAAATACTTGTCTTCTGCAGATCATTTCACCTGTCCAACCTCTATTCCGATCTACCTTCGGGTACTACCCTCTGGTATCTGATAATATCACAGAATCATGTTGCTTACTTATGAGTATTCATCAAGTACTAAATTCCACCGATTCCACTTTTTCCTGGGTTCTGAGTGGTTAACCACTCGAGAACACCGATAAGTGAATTGGGTCCACTCTGTGATTCAACAACTCTTGGTAATCCTCTTTGCTTACGAGTTGTACTCGATCACATCATTCCTAGCCTGCTCGGTTACATAATTATCGTGCTAAAATTGTTAACTGTGCTACCTGGACCTCCTTTCTGGTGCACATTGCTGACAATGGGCTACGCCTGTGTCGACTCTCATCGTTACATCATTTTGCTTACACAATATGACTCCAAGCGTCATATTTGTGGTTTCGTTGACCTTGAACCTCATTCCATCTGCTTTGATCATCTTACTGCTCGATTTTATCTTCATGAAACCCCTCGAGAAATGTGTCATGACCAATGTCAACAATTTGGCTCCTCCCGATATATCAAATCAATTCATGATGTGAAATACCATCTTTGCCCCTCGATGAATTGTGTATCCTCAACAACACTCCTGACTTCCTACCAACACAGACCTGGTTGTGTTTGGTTATACCTTACGTTCCTTGCTATTCTTGAAATCGTTCCTTTGCATCTCTTGTGATCTTCAGACCCAAATCTTACTTGAAACACCATACCAGTGCTACCTCAAAGCATGACTGTGGTATTCCGAATATCCACAAGAACATTGGAAGCACATTGCCAAATGTTCTTGATCAGTTATCCAAACATCGTTGTATGGGTAATATCACGATTCTTTCCTCGTCCCTTTATCTAAATACTTTTGAACTTGCTGTTCCATCATGTATATCATGCTCCGCTATTCCTTGGGAAGGATATATTCCCAATCCTGGTGTGTAAACACATTTTCCCGTCCATTGTTCTGTTTAATCTGATAATCGCATTTTCCTTTCCATTGTTTTGTTTAACCTTTCTTGTAATTTGACTTAACTGAGCAGCGAGAATTCCCTGCTTAGGTAAGCACCTCATTGTACCACTCTGTGAATAAGACCCTGTTACTATTGTTGATGACATTCCGGTAACCACCGATGGATGAGAACTTTGCCTATTTGGTCCGCCTCATTTCAGCAAGCAGGAAAATGGTTCTCTTCATCCCTCGCCCTTGGTACCAACGATGTTGCCGACATAACTGGCAGGCTATCCTCTGACCTGCCTTGCTATCTTGACCATGCAAGATGTCGGCGCCCTTTCTACTTTTAACCACATGGTGGGCCCATAACCCACAGTTCCACAGGATCAAAACCTGACTCTCTTGTACACCCCCTGCCCCCAAAGTTATTCCTCTCGCTTGAGTTCAGATGTAAATCACCAGTCGCCTTCCTAGGGATGATCTACTATAGTATCAAACGCAACACTTGTTTTTGTTCCTCTGTACCCCTTTCACCTTCTGATTAGGCATCGAATGATTGCCTGTTCGCTCGAAACTTCTCATGGTACCTTCTTATTTTGCTCTCGATGTTTTCTTAAGATCAATTTGAGAAATACTTCTGCCACTTTCCCTGGGTTATCTGCCAGATAAGCAACCTTGTAGAGGTCCGTTCTTCTGAAGTTACCCCTTGTCCATTTGTAAGTACGGTGAAGATCCTGAAGGAAGAATGACGACTTCATCATGATGACCTGGAGCAGAGGAATGAAGACATCAACATAATGGATCGACTTCTTTGAGAAGGGTAACCCAGAACAAAAGGATCCGTTAGAATTTCGTAACCAGAACTTTCCCCCTTACTCCCCCGCTTAAATCTCGGGATGAGATTTCTTGTTAGTGGAGGAGAATTGTAACGCCCGGGTAGTTAAGCTACACTAACCACGCACTAATGATGCCACATCACCACGATTACTGTTGTTAAACTCGGGATGATTCAAATCCCGTTCAAATTCAAATATAAAATAAAGCCAAACAAATAAAGTTTTCAAATGACAAACAAAAATGTATAAAGTGTGGCAAATAATCTCTGGATATTTGCCATGTAGAAACCACATTTTTTTTAAATTAATTAAATGCACTTAGACAATTAAAACAGTAGTTAAAACAATTATATAAATGCCTTTGGTATTTTATAAAATACTAAAATATGTTATTCTAGAGTAAAACTTTCGCAGCGTGGTGGGTAAGTTGGTCACCCCTGCAGGGAAGAACTAATCTATGCATAGCCGGATCCTCGGTAACGGACACTCGGAGTTGTACCCGATCGATACACACTAGAATTGGATACTATGGCTCTGGGATTGCTTCTCGCAGGGATTCGAGAAGGGATCTCAGACGAGGTTGATGATTGTATGGCTCTGGGATTGCTTTCTCGCAGGGAGTCGAGAAAGGATCTCTGGGTGAGGTTGAGACTTATCGATACTACTGCTTTATAGGTACTAATCTACACTCTTCTAATGCTACAAACCGCTGAAGATGCTAGTCTTCGATAGGACTAGGTCTTCTCTCCATTCTGGCATTTCTGTAACCCAGTCCACATATACAGCCTCTCTTTGATAATGTTGCATATGTAGTGTAGATCCTTGCTTGCTGAGTACTTCGGATGAGTACTCACGGTTGCTTTGCTTTCTTTTCCCCCATATCCTTTTGATGCAACCAGATGGCGGGCCCCTGAGATAGCTGCCCCCGCCGATGATCGCTCACTGCTACCTACCCCAGGGTGGATACTTCTACGAGTTGACTGACGACCAGGAGTAGGTTCGGAGGGTCCCAGACAGAGGCCTGCGCCTTTCGATCGTAGTGTTTTCTTTGTCCCGCCTTTTAAGGGCCTTTCTGTGCTTTCTTTTATATCTGTACTCAGATATCTGATGCTTCCGCTGACGCTTGTACGCAAGCTTATGTATTCGAGCCCTCAAGGCCCCTGGCTGTAATATAAAGCTTGGCAGACTTTATTTCTATTTGAGAGTTGTGTTGTGATATCTTCCGTGAGTCCTTAGGCTTGATCATGTGCATTTGCGTGTATGATTAGTGCACGATTGAGCCGGGGGCGTCACAAGTTGGTATCAGAGCCGACTGACTGTAGGAACCCCCCCCCTTTCCAACTCATTGGCCGAAGTTGATTCTAGTGGTTCAAAAACTAATTTACTAACTTGGCTGTGTGGCTTACGGGCCCACGTCGCCAATTGGGTGGTATTAGGATCTTTTACTCCTCGACCTTTACTCTGGGACTCTGATCTCTCTTCTATTCGGGTTAAAAATTTACTAACTCCGACATTAGGTTCTCATAACCACCTTTCTCCCGAGAGTCCCCTCATTCCAGAAGATGGCGTGTCATCATCAGAAGACTCCGAGATATCCCTCGAAGTTTCCCCGAGACCATTATGTCCATTGCTTTTATAAGTTCCATACTACCATAATCACCGTGAACAACTACACTTCCTGCCGTTTGCATCTTCATTCCTAGTATCCCCTTTATTACGAGATACCCCGAAATACTCCTCGTTATATCCGGGAATCCTTTGAGCCTACTGCCGTGCAGGTTCTTTCGCACTACGGATAATTCTTCACACTTATCAGGGATTCGATCATCCCTAGTTGATCATGTGCTTCCAACATCACTCCCATTATTAGTCGATCTTCCAAAAATTCTCTGCACCCTATTGCTCTTGAAATTCTTGCCTGCTTGCATCATGGTTAATTCCATATGTCTAGTAATCTCATCGGCCTCCCTTGTCGCCATCATTTTGAGTCCCTTGATTCATTATGTATGTGACTACTTGCTATCATCAACTAATTCCTAGAATTCATCCTTTCGCTCATTCACCATTCCGGACATGAGCTGGTTCTCGGCAATCAAACATTGGTTGATTGTCCAACTAAGCCTGTTTAATTTACTTGTCCTTTTGCCCAGTAATCTTCCTGCCACTCCTCACTATGGAGGTCGTGATCCTCTGGATATTATACTTGAGTTATTCAAGTATTTCTTTAATCCGATGTGCTTGCCTTTCGTCCTTTCCCAGAGGACTCTCAGGTGGAACCAGTTGTTATAACCCCTACCCCGTTAGTTCTCACGGATCACTTGATTCCTTTTGAGGACAATTATCCACCGATTGTTTTCTAATCTAAGAACCTTATCGATTCCTCCCCCCGTTGACATTGCCTTGGGCACTGAAGCATTCTCTACTTCTTGTTGTCTGTATAACCGCCCTGCTTGCATGGCACAGAGAGGCACTGCTTTCTTCTCCATATTGACCTGGGACTGACTACTGACCAGAACATGTCACGTAACCATGGGTGGAGATCTGTGCAAGACGGAACACTAAAGTTGTCCATCTAGTTTCATTCAACCTACTCGTCTTTTGATCCACAGCTTTTGCTTCTGATCCTTCGATTTTGAACCATAACTCCTTGTACCTAAACGTCGGATTATTCCGATGATTCTATAATCTGATGCCGTTACCTTCTTTCTTCTTCTGGTTGATGTATCGCTACTCGCGTCAGATCCTTTGTCGTCTACCTGATCCTTTGTTGGATTAATATCCGACAGTATCCTTCTTATTCAAACATCTGGTGAGCTCTTCCCTGGTACTTAATACCTTCGGTAATTTGTATCATCTGCTTTGACTTCGATACTCTGCTTTCGAACTCGCATCCCTTGTTTTGGTTGATGGTTGAATAGATTCGTTAAAAATGCCCCGATGGGTTGAACTTATGCCTTCCATAATCCGTGTGAACCCACGAGTTCCACGAGACTACTCTTCTGTGTTTCCCCACCGTCGCCATCGCCTCCTCATCCTCCTCCCCGACGAGCTACATCAAGCCTCGCCGGCCCTGTTCATCTACATCACCGGTGAGGACCGCGTCCGCTCCCCGTGCCCTCTCTCCCTGCCGCCGCGGTCACCGCGCCGCAGGCCAGCGTTCGCCTCGCCTCCCAGGCCCTGCTCCCTCGCCGCGGTCGAGTGCACGCGTGCGCTCACTGCGCCGGCCTCGCTCGCCGCCGCCGCCACCCGCCCGCTGCCGTCCTCGCCCTGCTCGCGCCCGCCGCTCCGTGGCCGCGGACCCCCATAACGCGGCGCGACGACCGACCCCACCCCCCCGCTCGCCGTGCTTGCCGCTGACTGCTGCTGCTCGTAGCTAGTGCAGCCACTGCAGCGCGGCTGCCGCCCTGCGCTGCTGCGGCCCTGCCTCCGCTCGCCCCGACTCCCGCGCTGCAACTGCACCCGTCGCGCGCCTCGCCCCCCCCCCCCCCGACCGCAGTCGTCGGCACGTGGACGCGCTCGCGCCGTCCTCGCATCGCCCGCAACAGCACCCATGCGCGTGCGTGCCCACGCTCTCCCCTGTCGCGCGACCGCCACCGCATCCCCCCCCTCCACTGGTCCGTTCGGCAGCTCCCCTCGTCGCCAGCAACCTCGCCCCGGCCGGCGCCCCGCCACGCTCGGGTTCACCCCTCCCCGGGCACGGGCGCCCGCGCCCAATAACCTGCCCCGTCGAGGCCCCCTGGGCCACTGACGTTGGGGCCCCACGCCCAAGAACGTTTAATAAAAAAAAGATTTAAAAAAATAAGAAAAGAAATAAAAATAATAATTAATTAATTAATTAGTTTAATAATTAATTAACTTAATTAAGTCTGTTTAAATTAACTAATTAAGTCTAATTAACTTAATGATCTAACTAATTAAACTAAACAGTCACTGACATGTGGGACCCACTGGTCAAATTGACCAGTCAACAGTCACGTTGACTGCTGATGTCAGCATGACATCATGCTGATGCAATAATACATTTTCTGATTTAAAATAATTCTGAATGTTTAATAATACTTTAAAATTAATAGAAAATAAACCGTTTATCAGATGAAAAAACTTTGTACATGAAAGTTGCTCAGAATTTCGAGACGAATCCGAATATGCGGTCCGTTCGTCCGCCAAACGTCCCTAACTCTCCGAACATAGAACCGTTCCCCTCTGGTCGTCTGTCTGACAAATGTCCGGAACCGGGAAAACATTCCCGGATGGATTCCCCCTTCCTCGGTGACGTGCAACCATACGTTAGGACACACCCGGCGCTGCATATTGTCATGTCGTACATCGTGTTGCCCATGTTTGCTTTGTATTTACTGTTTCCTCCCCCTCTTCTCTCTCGTTAGACCCCGACGCAGTTCCCGGTGCCGGCGCAACTCCTGAGACCGACGACACCATTGACGACCTTGCCCTTGCCGCCGAGCAACCAGGCAAGCACCCCCCTTTTTGAGCATACCGATACCGCCTATTCTTTCTCTCTCATGCTTGCATTAGAATTTCTGCTGCTACTGCTTTACCTACTCTAATGCATAGCATGTTTATTGTAACCTGTTGTTGAAACCTTACCTGCTTATCCTAAACTGTCTAGTATAGGCTGGGTAGAGACCTATTAGTGACCCCACTTATCCCGACTGCCCCGCTGGATTATCCGAAGACCCGATCAACGGGATTGAAGACCAGGCCCCGGCACCGCACATCACCCCCCCTTAGATGTAACGACACTGCAGCGTTACTATCGAGTGCCGAGGGTGAAACCTCTTGTAGCACTTCTGATGTTAACTCTGTAGAGTAGCTATTCGATCGTGGTCATCGAGGGTGATTCCTCCTTCATCGCTTCCGATAACGACGCCGTCGTACAACACCTCAAGTGTGAACCCAGCGAGGGTGATTCCTCCGAGTTCACCTTGACGGATACATCGAGTAGGAATCCAACGAGGGTGATACCTCAGATTCCCTTGATGTTATGGACACACGGATACTTGGACTATACTATTGTTACTTGGAAAGGCGGGTCGACCCTGAGGGGTACCCGCGTGTGATGTGAAGACGGGTTGCCTCGATGGTGCCCGAGTGATGGATACGAGGCGTGGCCGGGCATTCTTGGCCCTTGCCGCAAGTCCTCGAGATGGGGCGACGGGGTCACATCGATCGTGAGTCTCTGCTCGTTACCGCACCCCCCCCCCAAGGTACTAACGGTTTGGATATGTGATCTGAATGGGCCTCTGGCCTGATAGCACTAACCATCACGTGGGCATAGTATGTGCGTTCTGCATCGTAGCATCAGCCAAAAGCTCTGTCAGACGTCCAGTTCAGCACTGCGGCCGGGCTGGGCCGGCACCATCCTGAGGGGTGGAGCCTGGTTCGCCCGGCACGCAACGACCCGGAGGGCGAGGGGCGATGGCCAAGACCCCCTTGCGCTTAGGATGTAGACCGACGGGGACCTCTCTGCTGAGCTGTAGGTAGGGTTGCGGTGTATCGTTTGGCCGAGGCCGGGCATGACCCGGAAAAGTGTGTACGACCGGAGTTAAGCGAGCGTGGTGGGTAAGTTGGTGCACCCCTGCAGGGAAGAACTAATATATGCATAGCCGGATCCTCGGTAATGGACACTCGGAGTTGTATCCCGATCGATACAACTAGAATTGGATACTATGGCTCTGGGATTGCTTCTCGCAGGGAGTCGAGAAGGGATCTCAGGATGAGGTTGATGACTATATGGCTCTGGGATTGCTTTCTCACAGGGAGTCGAGAAAGGATCTCTGGGTGAGGTTGAGACTTATCGATACTACTGCTTTATACGGTACTAATCTACACTCCTCTAATGCTGCAAGACCGCTGAAGATGCTAGTCTTCGATAGGACTAGGCCTTCTCTCTATTCTGGCATTTCTGCAGCCCAGTCCACATATACAGCCTCTCTTTGATAATGTTGCATATGTAGTGTAGATCCTTGCTTGCTGAGTACTTCGGATGAGTACTCACGGTTGCTTTGCTTTCTTTTCCCCCATATCCTTTTGATGCAACCAGATGGCGGAGCCCCTGAGATAGCTGCCCCCGCCGACGATCGCTACTGCTACTACCCCGAGGGTGGATACTTCTACGAGTTGACTGACGACCAGGAGTAGGTTCGGAGGGTCCCAGACAGGAGGCCTGCGCCTTTCGATCGTAGTGTTTTCTTTTGTCCCGCCTTTTAAGGGCCTTTCTGTGCTTTCTTTTATATCTGTACTCAGATATCTGATGCTTCCGCTAATTCTTGTACGCAAGCTTATGTATTCGAGCCCTCGAGGCCCCTGGCTTGTAATATAAAGCTTGTACAACTTTATTTCGGTTTTAGAGTTGTGTTGTGATATCTTCCCATGAGTCCTTAGGCTTGATCATGTGCATTTGCGTGTATGATTAGTGCACGATTGAGCCGGGGGCGTCACACGCCACGCGCCCCGTGTGCCGTGCGAGCAAGCGTGAGTTGACGGGACGCATGCGAGCAGTCCGCCGCGCAGGCAGACCGGGAGGCATGTGTGCAGGTGTGCGAATTGACGGCAGGCGTTTTCGGTGCGTAGTGTCACCGGGAGGCGTGCGAGTAGTTGTGTGAAAAGATGGTAAGGCATGCCAGAAGTCCGCTGTGTAGGCTCACCGGGAGGCGAGACAGCCTTTCACCGCCGCCCGCCTCGCTCCCACTGCTCCATATTAATGGCGCACCCGACCCGCTAGCCATTATAGGCAGCCGTACCCCCGGTCCATAGTGGTCACCGCCGTTTGGAGTGTATGATGATGCCGCTGAAGCACACCATCGGAGGGAGTGGCAACGCCGGGGCTGGTGAAGCACCCGCGTAACGTGTGAACCGGGCACAGAGGTTGCCGTCGGCGCTGTCATGCCCCCCCCCCCCCCCAGCCAGAGCCGGAGGTCCACATCAACTCCGACAATGACTGCAACTCCGACGAAAAACCGGTTAGTCATCTATACCATTTGTGTGGCAAACATATCATGTGTTTTCTTTGGTTACTCCCCCCCTCTCTAATTTTTTGGAATACAAATCCTATGGTTATGTTCTCCCAGTCCATGAAATCAGAGTAATTAAGATCCGTTAGATGCATGTAGTGTATTGATTGTTTGAATGGTATCCGTATAGGGTTAGTGATTAATTGTTTGTTTGTACAAATGATTTTTGCTAATAATCCGACTAGGGTTAGCGTGTGTGCTAATAATTCATGGCCAGATCTTGAGAATTGATTTTGAATGTCCTACATATATGTTTGTGCCTTTTTTTCTTTCAGATCTTGAGAATTGATTTTGAATGTCCTACATGTATGTTTCTGCCATTTTTCCCCAAATTGGTATGCACACAGATGAGGCTCCGGCCAGCGGCGCCGCCGGTTGTAGATCTTGGACCTGGCAGCGCAGCCAGAAGCGGCCATGGCCCCCCTAGATCTGAGGAACCATAGAATCTCTGGTAGGCCACATCAGCGATCTCCCGGACGCCATCCTTGGGGAGATCATCGCCCTTCTCCCCACCAAGGATGGCTGCCGCACACAAGTCCTCGCATCTTGGTGGCGCACTCAACGGTGCACCGCGCCTCTTAATCTCGACTGTCGCCAGCTATCTGTCGATGATGATTTTGAACTCCCAGGAGCCATCATCTCCCTCCCACCAGGGCTCCGTTCAACGCATCTGCATCCCGTCATGCTACCTGCTGGACATACCCTGCATGGTGGCCGCCTGGCTGACATCCCGTCAATTCAAAAAACTCCTGCAACTTGAGTTCTACCATTACTACGGCATAGGTTACCACCAATCGCTGCATCTGTGCTCTCACCACTGATGTCCATCTCATGGTTTTCCTCCTCTCTCCACACCGCCACCTTAACCCGGTGCCATCTAGCAGACAATCTGGTACAAATGCTTCGACTCCCACTGCTGAAAAAACTTGCGCTTGTGTTGGTTGATCTGCCGGAGGCATCACTGCACATCATCATCCACTCCAGCTGCCCTGCCCTAGAGCGTTTGGTGCTTGTTTTTGGAAACGAAATCCATATCCCTTGTCTCAAATAAAGTCGCTGCACCTTGTAAGCATTGGAATTTGTTTTGAAGGACATGAGCTCATCATCAAAGATGCCCCTTCACTTCGAAGGTTGCTCCTTGATTGTTGTTATAAACCTTCGCAAATAACTATGGTCTCTGCGCCTAAACTGGAGACCTTGGGTGTAATTCCTGATCCGTTTAAATGTTACAAGATCATGGTTGGTTCCACACTTATTCAGGTATTGTATATTATCCATGTACACTTTTGTAATCTGCATTTTTCATTTGTGCGCATAAGTTAAATATCATCTTGGAGTACACTTTCGGTGCTAATATTATGTTCTATGCTGAATGAAGAGCTTGTCCATGGATGGCCTATCAGGGGTGCTGGATTCTGTTGAGACCTTATATATTTATATACGGTGTCTTGATCTGAACACCAATATTGGCTTATTGCGATGCTTTCCATGTCTGGAGAATTTGTATATAAAGGTGATGATTTCACACACATTGAAAGCCCATATATAATGTACTAGAATTAACCGTTCAGCCGTCGCTTCTCATACTCTATTTTAGACATTAACTGTTTTCAATCTTCATGTCTATTTAGGTACTAGGACTTCGAGAAAAAGGTCTAACCAATCGATGGCAGAGGAAGCACAAGGACTTTCTCAGCTCTCATGACATTCGTTTGAAGACAATAACGGTGGAAGGATATGCATCCAACCACGCAAACACTAGCTTTGTCACATTCTTCATGTTGAATGCGAGGGCACTATTGTCCGTGAGGATTAAGTTTTTCAACAAGAAACTTCTCACGGATGGACATGTTGAACAACATAAAAAGAAGTATTAGGTGGACCTAAGGGCTTCTGATCGTGCTCGGCTTCTATTTACAACAACTTGTCGTCATCATGGACCATTAGATTTTTTGTACCGGGATCTTGATTTTATGGATTGGACCGATCCATTTGATTGTGACTGCCGAAAACTTTGGTTGAGTTAGATGTTATTGTCCTGTTCAATCTGGATTTTGTGTAAACCTGATGAACAATTAATCCTCGTGCTTTTGGACCTTTTGTAAGCTGGAGTTAGATATTGTTGCCCTTTTCAACTCGGCTTTGACCCATATTTTATTTCATACTCGGCTTTGATCTTTGTTCATTACAGAACCCGCAAGTTCTTAGTGCCCGCCAGCACCCACAAACTTATTTTCAGCTAGCACACCAAATCGGTTGTAATTCTTAATAAGATAAGCTGCATGGTAGTGATAGATTTGGATTCTGACATTTGGGACCCACGAGGAAAAATCCTATCCAGGGCGGTGCCGACTCAATAGTAAAAATTGAGAAACCTGGTTTTAAAATTACTGTAAATCCAAAACTCGCCTAAAAATCATGAAACTTGGCATGGTGTTATGACATGGCACCAACATGCTATGGTAAAAAATTAGTCCAATTTGGGACAAGTTTTGGTATAAACTTCTTACAAACCGGAGCTTCTCTCAAGAAGCCTCATGGTTCCGAGAGGGAACTTGTCACCTATGTGTGCGAAACGACATACACTATCTATTCCCGCCTTGATTTATTTTATAGAGGCAACATGCAACTATAGGAGCGTCGTCCTAAAAATATGAAATTATTCAGGGTTCGTTTTGCCTTTTTATACATTATTTAAGGTTTCTGGGCATTTTGGAACATACTTTGGTGTGTGCAAAGGTCATGTGTGTACTAGCCACCTATGTAATTGGATGTTCAATTTGGTTATGGAATCAAGTCCTTATAAGTTATAAGTACATATGTTGTTGTTCTATATGCAATGACATCACACACAGACCATACTAGGGAACCCGTCGGTGATGATGTCATCAATCGCTGCCAATTGTGTACCAGCAAGCGTTTGCCCACAACACACATGGCTTATTAGCAGCAATCGTCTGTGCTATTATCGGTCTTTGCACACATTTATGATTACGGACCTGTTTGCCGCGTATCACACACATCTTGTTAAGTTGAACTGTTTCTGTTGTGTTGCCTAACCGAAAACAGTTCATCCGAATGAACTGTATGCCGTATATCACACACACCTTGATCTGGGTGACTGTTTCCATTGCGTTCCCTAATCGCAAACAGTTCATCCGAGTGAACTGTATGCCGTATATCCACACACCTTCATCTGGTTGCCCGTTTCTGTTGTTCTGCCTCATCGCAAGCAGTTCATTGGAGAGAATCGTATGCCATGTATCACACACGCAACTATAATCTGAACCGTGTTTGATGTCTCCTCCATTGCAAATGTTTTGCATATTTTTTGACGGTTTTATTACATCATGGTTTGCGATTAATGCATCGCACACAGTTTCGTTGAAGGGTCTCTGATTGTAGAGTCGCATTAGCAGCATCTTGCAGTAGTGGGTAGCTCATAGCGGAAGTACCGTATGAGCGGTACTACCATGGAGCGAAGCAGTACTACCGCTTGGGAGCTGAAAACTGCCCAAGAGAAACAGATGGATGCAGGAAAACCAGAACTGCCCTTCTATAAATGAGCTCCGAATTGAGGAAACTCAAGCTTGTTGGATAGAAGAGGAAGTAGAAAAAAGCCCAGGATATAGGGGTGTGAAACCTCCATCATTGAAGAACCGGCAAAAACTCCAACATCGGAAACATCATAGAAGATGCATATGAACTCCGTTTTCGATGAACTCGAGCTTGTCATGAAGATTACCATAAGCTCTAAAACTCACAAAGAGAAACACCAAACAAGAACCAAGAAAGATGATGCAAGGATGCAATGGTTTGAGCTCTCTATGAACGATACCATCAAGCAGATCCCCCTTGATAGTACAGCGATCGATCCTATAACCCGTCTCCCAACTAACACCATGAGACCGGTAAAAAAGAAAACCTATCAAGGGCAAACCTTTGCCTTGCACATAGTCCACTTGAGCTAGATGATGACGATCTTGACTTCCTCAAGTTGGATGACCTTTCTTGATTGCATTGGCTCGATGCAGACTTAGTTGATTGCTCCCCCATACTCCACTATGGGTGAGTCACTCTTTAGCACGTCTTCACAAGTCCATTGTCAGCATAATGGACGACAAGCTTCAAGCATGATCTCTTCGTGATGCTCCACTTGAAATTGCACACCACAACCTTGATGATGATCACCACTTGATGTCATCCTCCATGGGTTATATGATATTTTTATTTTGATGCATGCCCATCGAAACATACCTAACCCCACAAGAAACTCTCACGTAGACCATGGGTTAGTACACAAAGCATGATGGACAATGCTTACCCTACCATGGGATCACTTGATCCCTCTCGGTACATCTTCTATGCTTTGTGTGTTGATCAACTTGATTCACTCTTTGACTTAGTCTTCATCAACCTTGTATCATGTCTTCTCTATGACCAATCTTTGGATACTTCCTTGAATAGCACCTTGGTCATCTCATAAACTCCTTGAAACCAACACATGGACTTCAAACCTATGGACAAACCCTTCAAATATAACTCAAGGCAACCATTAATCCATAGAGATTGTCATCAATTACCAAAACCAAACATGGGGGCACCGCATGTTCTTTCAATCTCCCCCATTTTGGTAATTGATGGCAATCACTTTCAAGAGAGTTTATGTAAGGAATTAAGCATCACCATGCAATGCAACAACCAATAATGCATGCACATGAGATTCAAATTCTTAGGAACAAAACCAAAGCAAGAATAGATATCTCTCTAAACTTCTCCACAAAACTCTCTAAACTTCCCCCCATTGGCATCGATTGCCAGAATGGGCGAAAAGCTTAGAAGGCCAATATAATATGTGTCCCTCCAGAAATTGTGTATTTCTCAAAATATGAGTGGAATGATATACACATACCCAATGATAAATAGTTGGAGGAATACAAGCTATATTAAGGATCCAAAGATTGCAAAAGAATGATATGGCACAAAGACATACCAAGGAGTGAAGCAAGCAATCAATAGATACCAAAAGAAACAACCAATCAAATGACCCTAAGAGCCACATGACTAAAAGATATTATGATACGAGCAAATGAGTGTTCTAAAGAAACTAGAGAAGCTCCCCATGATTTGTGCGCAATTAAGAATTTTTGTATTTGGATACAAAGTGCACGAAATAGGATCATCACTCCCCCAAAATCAATAGAAACTCAAAACAAGTGCAAGTGAGCATATAAGAAACTAGGCCTAGTACTTGCAACAAACAAATGGTTGAGCAATATGAAAAAGAGGCAACTTAAGAATAGGCTCAACCAAAATGATGTGTGTGAGTCATGGCAAAGCACTTGTGAAGACTAATATAAGGATGAGCATTAAGCATCAACATATTCTTGAATAAATGAGATACAAGGTGCAAGACATGTCCTTCCCACCCAAACACACACACACAACAAGCAAATGGGTTCACAAGCTTACTAATATGCAAATTAAGAACCAATTCTTGTGACAACCCACGGAGAAGATAGAAAATGATAGATTTGTCAAGAGGAGGGATACCAATCGAAATGGCAAAGCCTCATCAAGATAAGCATGAGGAAAATAATCTTCACCACAAAAGGGTGCATCAAGATGCAACGAGATAAGACTCGCACTCAAGGCACACACTTTCAAGGAGCCACCAAAGAAATAATACAAGAAAGAAAAGGTGGACGTGAAAGAAAGGATATCATCTAGAGATGTAATTTCTCTGAAGTGTATAAGGTTCTAGGTGGATGAAAATCAAGATGATATCAATCCACAAAGGAGGATGTACACATGAAATAGTTACAACATGAAGGAACAAGATATCCAAAAGGAAGTCATAGATATACCAATAAGATCTTTGCTTGAAAGCATAGAACATGGCTAAAAATTATCTTATAGTATATACATGAATTCCAACCACATAAACATCAAAGGCATCACAACTAGCAACAAGAGATCATTGTTGGGATGCTTTGAGAAAGGAAACAAGTATCACAAGAATGAATGAAATTCATGCCATGATGCAACCTACACAAGGTTGAATGCAAGAAAAGTATGCATGAAGTAGATAATGATACTTGTTACTGAGATAGCATTGGAAAGATGTAGTAGATAATGGTTCATAGGTCATCCTAGCTTGACTCCATTAAGCACATGGTAACAACACCTTCCTCGTCAGTGAGTCGAGCATCCAATGCATTTCCAATTGTTCCTAGAACAACATAAAAAAATGGTACCCAAACTCATTGGGACCAAAGAGTTAGAGAACCAACAATACATAGGACAAACTCCACATAAATATGTGCATATAGATATGAAATTGAATTTCGTGCACATCTCATCCAATTTGAGACTTGGTGGAGTTTCCCATATTGGGTCAAAGAAAGAAAGCATGCAAAAGAAAATACATGAAGTAAATATGCATGCTCAAGACTTTAAAGAACCGAAACCAAATGAAAAATAAATACCAAGTGAAAGTAGGAAACCAAAAGGAGAAATTATCACTTGGAAGATATCCATTAAAAGATACATCAAGGAATGAGATATCCATTGATACACGCAAAATGAAAGATATCGAACTCCCAAAAGATAGGATGGTTCCAAATAAACTAAGCTCTCTACAAAGTTTCATGATGGCACATAGTACTAAAAAGAAACGGCTTGCCTTCCACCAACACACACTTGATAAGGATCACAAGGTGAGTGTTCTAAAGAACATAGGCTAGCTCCCCCAAGAGTTGTGCATTATATGGAATTTGCATTTGAATACAAATTGCACAAGATGGGATCACCGCTTTCACTATATCTATAGACACACTAGACTAGATCAAGAAAACAACAAGATCCACAAGTGGCACAGAAGGCAACCAGAGTTGACACAATCCTTGGCAAGAGATAAGGCAAATAAGAACAAAAACCAAAGTAAAGATGATCAACAATTTCTACCACATAAGTGATATAGAGGTGTGAAACCTCCATCATTGAAGAACCGGCAAAAACTCCAACATCAAAAACATCAGAGAAGACGCATATGAACTCCGTTTTCGATGAACTCGAGTTTGTCATGAAGATGACCGTAAGCTCTAAAACTCACAAAGAGAAACACCAAACAAGAACCAAGAAATATGATGCAAGGATGCAATGGTTTGAGCTCTCTACGAACAATACGATCAAGCTACTCACTTGAGAGCCCCCTTGATAATATGGCAATCGATCCTATAACCTGGTCTCCCAACTAACACCATGAGACCGATAAAGAAGAAAACCTATCAAGGGCAAATCTTTGCCTTGCACATAGTCCACTTGAGCTAGATGATGATGATCTTGACTTCCTCAAGTTGGACCACCTTTCTTGATTGCGTTGGCTCGATGAAGACTTAGTTGATTGCTCCCCCATCCTCCACTATGGGTGGGTGATACGTCTCCAACGTATCTATAATTTTTGATTGTTCCATGCTATTGCATTGTCATTCTTGGATGTTTTACAATCATTTTATAGCAACTTTATATCATTTTTTGGGACTAACCTATTGACATAGTGCCCAGTGCTAGTTGCTATTTTTTTGCTTGTTTTTTACTTCGCAGAATATCCCTATCAAATGGAGTCCAAACGCAGCGAAACTTTTTGGAGTTTTTTTTTGGACCAGAAGACAACTTGGGAGCCAAGGAAGCACCAGAGGGGAGGCCCATGGGGCCCACAAGACACCAGGGCACTCTAAAGGCCCCTGGCGTGCACTGATGGGTTATGGGGCCCACGGAGGTCCTCTCCTCTGCCTCTCAGCTCTGTAAATACCCAAATATTCCAGAAACCTTAGGGGAGTGATCGAAACACAATTACAGCCGCCGCAAGTTCCAGAACCATGAGATCCAATCTAGAGCCCTATTTCGGCACTCTGCCGGAGGGGAACACGATCGCGGAGGGGTTCATCATCCTCATTGGTGCTCCTTTGATGATGCGTGAGTAGTTCACCATAGACCTATATATGGGTCCGTAGGCAGTAGCTAGATGGCTTCTACTCTCTTTTTTGATTCTAAGTAGAATGTTCTCTTGGAGATCTATTTGATGTAATGACTTTTTGCGGTGTGTTTGTTGGGATCCAATGAAGTGCGAGTTTATGATCAGATCTATATCCATGAATATTATTTGAGTCTTCTTTGATCTCTTATATGCATGATTATTTATAGCCTCATATTTCTTCTCCGAATCTTTGGTTTAGTTAGGCCAACCAGATCGATTTTTCTTGCAATGGGAAGAGGTGCTTTGTGATGGGTTTGATCTTGCGGTGTCCTCACCCAGTGACAGAAGGGGTAGCGAGGCACGCATGTATCATTGCTATTAAGGATAAAAAGATGGGGTCTATTCCTACATGAATATATCTTGTCTACATCATGCCATCGTTCTTATTGCATTACTCCATTTCTCCATGAACTTAATACACTAGATGCATGCTGGATAGCGGTCGATGTGTGGAGTAATAGTAGTAGATCTAGAATCGTTTTGGACTACTAATCTTGGACGTGATGCCTATATTCATGATCATTGCCTTGGATATCGTCATAATTATTTGCTCTTCTATCAATTGCCCAACAGTAATGTGTTTACCCACCGTATGATATTTTCTTGAGAGAAGCCACTAGTGAAATCTACGGCCCCTGGGTCTATCTTTTATCATATTGCTTTCAGATCTATCTTTTATCATATTTGTTTTCAGATCTATTATTCCAAAAATCCAAAAATTCCTTGCTGCACTTTTTATTTACTTATTTTATTTTGCGTTCTTGCTAGATCTATTTATCCAATCTCATACAAATTAATCAATCTTTTTATCGAGGAGGGATTGACAACCCCTCTTACGTGTCGGGTTGCAAGTATTTGTTCTTTTTGTGCAGGTACTGTTTACATAGTGTTGCATGATTCTCCTACTGGATTGATACCTTGGTTTCATAACTAAGGGAAATACTTATCGTAGATGTGCTGCATCATCCCTTCCTCTTTGGGAAAATACCGACGCAGTCTCAAGCCACGTCAAAGGAATTTCTGGCGCTGTTACCAGGGAGACATCATCAACATCTATCAGGTTCCTAATCACAAATCTCATCTCCTTGCAATTTACATTATTTTCCATTTGTCTCTCGTTTTCATCTCCCCCACTTCACAAAAAATTACCTTTTTATTTGCCTTCTCTTTTTCATTCGCGTTTTTCTTGTTAGATCTCTTGTTTTGCTTGTCTACTTTGTCGTTATGGCTAGTTCCTCCTCTGTTGCGTGTACCCCCGAGAATGAGGTTCTTAACTTTAAACAAAGGGGAGGGGAGAATCTAAAAGATGCTTGGTATAGGATTTGCAATGCTCATAATAGATCTATTTGTAAGTAATATACCATTGTTCTTCTTCGCATTTTTTATGTGGGCATTACCACTTGGTATAGATTCGTCCTTGATACGATTACCGATGGGAATTTCTTGATGTGTCCATCTTTGGATGCTTTCAATGCCATGGGAGATCTAGTGTGTGCACCACCTATCATTATTCATGAAACAATCTTAACTCTTGAGCATGTTATACAAAGATTAGACGCTATTGAAAAGAAGATGATCACCGAAGAACAACTTGAAAATTTGGATAAAAGGATGCATAATCTTTCTAATAAAATTGGGTCAAAAGCGGGCGATGTTTTTAAATTACTAAGGGAAAAGGGAACCGTAGTTAACTAAAGAATAGAAGAAAGTCCTTCTCGGATTGATAAGTTGGAAGAAATTTTTAGTAACTTAAGCTTGGCCTTTTCTTCTGCTAAAACTATTGAAAAAACTCCCGTAAAAATTTGCAAGTCTACTCAAGTCACTAAGAACAAGGGTGCCACTTCTAATAACAACAAAGAAGATCTTAAAATGATTAGTATTCATCCCAATTTTGTTGAAGTGGTGAAAGGCCCTACTTGCAAGAATGAATTCTTCAATCTTATTCCTAGAAGTATTGTTATTGAAAATATGCATGCAAAATCCTTGAAGAATTCTAGTTGTGTGATTGAGGAGTTGAAAACCAAAGATGACAATACTTGAATCTATGCATTGTGCCTAGCTAGGGCATAAAACGATAGCATTTGTTGGGAGGCAACCCAATGAATAAAATTTATTTTTGCCTTTTTATTTCTGTTATTGAGTGTTTGAATAATTATGTCTCTGTTATGATTGTGTTTTTTATGTTTTAATTCGTGTTTGTGCCAAGTAAAGCCTTTGGGATAGCTTTGAGTGATAGTTGATTTGATCCTGTTGAAAAACAGAAACTTTTGCGTCCAGTAACAGAATTGTTAAAATTCACCGAAGCAACAAAAAATTCTGAATTTTTTACAAAAGATTTATATACAAATTTCCTATATTTTCCTCAATTTTCAGAATTTTTAGAGTTACATAAGTATCAGTAAAATTCGCATCTTTACAGACTGTTCTGTTTTGGACAGATTCTGTTTTCTTTGCATTGTGTGCTTATTTTGATGAATCTATGGATTGTATCAGGGGGTATAAGCCATGGTAAAGTTAGAATACAGTAGGTATAATGCAATAACAAAATATGAATGGGTTTTCAATAGTACTTAAAGCAAAGATTGGTTTTATTATACTAACGGATCTCATGAAGGTTTTGTTAAGTTTTGTGTGATTGAAGTTTTCAAGTTTTGGGTGAGATCTCGATGGATGAAGGAATAAGAAGTGAAAAGAGCCTAAGATTGGGGATGCCCATGTAACCCCAAGATAATATTCAAGGAGAACCAAGCAACTAAGCTTGGGGATGCCCCGGAAGGCATCCCCTCTTTCTTCTAACGACCATCGCTAATTTTACTTGGAGCTATATTTTTATTCATTACATATCATGAGTTTTGCTTGGAGCGTCTTGTATTATATGAGTATTTATTTATTTTTGTTTTTAGTTTGTCACCATCATCCTACCTGTACACACCTATTTGAGAGAGCCAAAATTATGCTACGATTTGTTAGAATTGCTCTATGTGCTTCACTTAAACTTTTTGAGCTATGGAATTGCTCTAGTGCTTCACTTACATCTTTTTGAGAACGGTGTGCTTTAATTTTTGAAGAAATATGCTCTCATGCTTCACTTAGATTTATTTGAGAGTTAGTAAAAAATTTGAAGAAATTCTCTCATGCTTCACTTATATTATTTTGAGAGATGAAAATTTTTATGCTCATGTTCTTCACTTAAATTTGTTTGACCTTGTCAAAAGCAAATGCAACATATGAAATTAGTCCCAAAGTGATGATATTCAAAGGGGATATAATAAAAACTTTCATGAAGATCATTGGACAAAATAAACTTGATTCTTAGTAATAGTTTTGAGATATGATGATAGTAATATGTGAGCCATGTTGGTGAGTAATTATGCTTTAGTAAGAATATTGGTGTTAAGGTTTGTGATTCCCTATGCAAGCATGAAAGTCAATAGTTATGCAATGAAATTACATCCTACTTGTGGTGCATTATTCGGTGTTAGTTATGCTTAATGCTCGTTTATGTGAATTTTTGTTTCTTAGTTGGTTGCTTCTCAATCTATTTGCTAGCCTCCATTTGTACTAAGTGGGAATACTACTTGTGCATCCAAAATCCTTAAACTCAGTTTTGCCATATGAGTCCACCATACCTACCTATATGCGGTATTTCCATGCCGTTCTAAGTAAATTTGTATGTGCCAACTCTAATTTTCAAAATGAATTTCCTTTTTGTGTGCCCGTACCGCTCATGAAGCAGCAGGGGGTGGCCAATATTTTTCCGTGCTAGATGTGTTATTCTCAAGATGAGTGTTTATTCACTTGTCATTGCACGAGAGTATGGTGGTAATAGGGATTCCTAGTCCCAAAATGAAAACAAAATTTACTTTATGTTGTCAAATAATAAATTCCTTAGAAAGTGTTGGTATGGAAGGCACCTGTGGATACGGCTAGCCATGGATTGTGAAAGAATGGTGGAAAAAGGAATAAACTTTATTTTATGCTTGGGAACCGCCTATGATGTATCTAGCATGGAAAGTATTGGGAACTACTCGGTCATTTTCGTTGACGGGAAAAGCATGCCTCTCAAAAAATTTATCTCTCAATTTAAGCCTTGAGCTCCGGCACCTCTACAAATCTCTGCTTCCCTCTGCGAAGGGCCTATCTATGTAAATTTATGCAAAAAAAATTAGTCTCCATCTTCTCTTATAAATCACCAACTAGGGAGCACTATGATCATACTTGAGCATTGGATGTAGCTAATATTTGAGTGTGTTTCATGAATGGATCAATGATTGAGCATGATGGGCTAGGGATAACTTTCTTTAGTGTTGATATTTTGAAAGCCATGGTTGCTTGTTGATATGCTTGAGTATTGAAGTCTTCATGTTAAATAGAGACTATTGTTTTGAACCATCTAAAAGTCCAAATGTCCATGCTACAAAAGAAAAGAATATGTGATGAACATGTCAGGCAGCATTCGACATCAAAAATTCTGTTTTTATCATTTACCTACTTGAGGACGAGCAGGAATTAAGCTTGGGGATGCTGATACGTCTCCAACGTATCTATAATTTTTTATTGTTCCATGCTGTTATATTATCATTCTTGGGTGTTTTACAATCATTTTATAGCAACTTTATATCATTTTTTGGGACTAACCCGTTGACATAGTGCCTAGTGCAAGTTGCTGTTTTTTGCTTGTTTTTTACTTCGCAGAATATCCCTATCAAACGGAGTCCAAATGCAGCGAAACTTTTTGGACATTTTTTTGGACCAGAAGACAACTTGGGAGCCAAGGAAGCACCAGAGGGGAGGCCCGTGGGGCCCACAAGACACCAGGGCGTGCCAAACACCCCTGGCACGCCCTGATGGGTTATGGGGCCCACGGAGGTCCCCTCCACCGCCTCTCAGCTCTATAAACACCCAAATATTCCAGAAACCCTAGGGGAGTGATCGAAACACAATTCCAACTGCCGCAAGTTCTAGAACCACGAGACCAATCTAGAGCCCTATTCCAGCACTCTGCCGGAGGGGAACACAGTAACGGAGGGGTACATCATCCTCATTGGTGCTCCTCCGATGATGCGTGAGTAGTTCTGTGACGCCCCCGGTTCAATCGTACACTAATCATACACGCAAACGTGTACGATCAAACCCAGGGACTCACGGGAAGATATCACAACACAACTCTAAACACAAATAAACGGAGGTCCACAATATTACAGACCAGGGATCCGAAGATCCGAATACATAAGTCAGTCATACAAATAATATCTGGGTACAGACATAGTTAGACAAGTTATGCCTTAAGAAGGCTAGCACAAATAGCGACACTAGATCGAAAGGCGTTGGCCTCCTGCCTGGGAGCCTCCGATCCTACTCCTGGTCAGCTGGCTCGATCCAGTAGTACGTGCCCTCTGGACCCGCCTGGTAGTAGGCTCCGGTGGTGGCGTCTGGCTCCTGGACTCCATCGTCTGGTGTATCATCAAGGTGGGGTATATGGGGGAAAAGAGAAAATAAAGCAACCGTGAGTACTCATCCGAAGTACTCAGCAAGCAAGGATCTATACTACATATGCAACATTATCAATGGAGAAAAGGCTGTATATGTGGACTGGGCTGCAGAAATGCCAGAATAGAGAGAAAGGCCTAGTCCTATCGAAGACTAGCATCTTCAAACATCTTCTCAAAGCCATCATCTTGCAGCAGTAGAAGAGAGTAGAATAGCATTTTATTTAGCAAACATGTTGAAGTACAGCTCAAACATCCTTCCTCGACTCCCAGCGAGAAAGTAATCCCGAAGCTTCAATTAAGTAACAAGTATCCAGTTTAAGTAGTAGATCGGGATACACAAACTGAGCGTCCTTTACCGTAGGACCGGCTATCGATAGAAGATTCATCCCTGCAGGGGTGCACTACTGTTACCCAACACGCTCGATCAACTCTGGCCGGACATACTTGCTGGGTAATGCCCGTCCTCGGAAGATCAACACTAAGCAGCGCTCTACCTAGGCTCAGCAGAGAGGTCAGCACGCCGGACTAACCTATGCACCCAGGGGTCTCGGGCCATCGCCCTGGGCACCCTGCGCGTTGCGTGGCTGGCCGGGGTGCAGGCGCGACACTGAACTCGCCAGTGAAGTATCCAGCCCAATCCCGACGATCAGCCCGCACGGTGAATCGTGACGTCTGAGAAGCTTTCGGCGAAACGTACATCGCAGAGGGCCCCATAACCATTATCCCGCGTGGTGGCAGTGCGTATAGGGCACGTCGACCCACTCAGATCACACACCCAAATCCAATAGGCTCAATTAGTATCAAGCGGAGACAATCAGAGTCTCTGATGCTCCGCCACAATGTCACACTCGAGTGCCCTTCCGGCACACCCGAAATCATAGATCCCCAGCGGGTACCCACCAGGGTGGACCCGCCTGTGAAAAAGGTCAAGTAACCGTGTGGTCATAATCATCAGGGTGAACGTAAGAGGTATCACCCTCGAGGTTCACACTGAGGGGTTGCACGACAGAGTCGTATCGGACATGGAGAAGGAGGAATCACCCTCGATGACCACGACCGAACAGCTATGCTGCAGAGTATTCATCAGGAGTGCGTTACGAGGTATCACCCTCGGCACTCGATAGTAACTAAGCAGAGTCGTACAACTAAGGGGGGTGTGAAGTGAGGTGTCTGTCTCTGATCGACGATCACGTTGATCGAGTCATCGATGAACAAGCAGGGGCGACAAAGTAAGGTGGTGGGGTCACAGATGGTTCATACCAACCTATACTAAACAGTTTATCATAGGCAGGTAAGGTAGCAATGAACAGGTTACAACAGCAGGCTATGCATCAGAATAGGAGCATACATTAACAGTAGCGAAATCTAATGCAAGCAGGAGAATAGAATGGGCGATATCTGGAATGCTCAAGGGGGGGGGGCTTGCCTGGTTGCTCTGGCAAGAGAGGGAGGTCGTCAACGGGCTGCTCGTCGGTAGTGTAGTCGTAACCTGGTGCAGCGTCGTCGGTCTCGGCGTCTATCGAGAGAGAAGGAGGGGGAGAGAAACAATAAATTCACGGCAATAATGCAAACAATATGTATGACATGCCTAAATGATATGCCGGGGTGTTCTACTGCCTAACTAAATGATTTAGTTAATTTAGGAATTTATTTGGATTTATTTAATTAAAGTTGGGCACTATTCATTTATCGAAATCGGTCTAATTGTTCCACGTTCTTATAGTTGCGGGCATCCGACGGGAACACAGAGGGCGTATCCGGGTTCGTATCGTCGTTCTGAGCAAGTTTCATGTATAAAATATTTTCATCGGAGTTACGGTTTAAAAGATATGATTTTCTAAAGTTTTTATTAATTTCTGAAATTTAATTAATTATTTAATTCAACATTATCCGAAACAGTGATTGATGATGTCAGCATGACATCATGCTGACGTCAGCAGCCACCTGACAGGGTGGGTCCCACCTGTCATAGGCTGTCAGGTTAATTAGGTTTAATTAATTTAATTACTGATTAATTAACACTAATTAGTTAATTAGATTAACCTAATCAGGATTAATTAACTAATTAATTAACTAATTAATTATTTAATTAATTATTTTATTTATTTTTATTTTTATTTTCTTAAAATCGTTTTTAGGGGGGGTGGGCCCCATTTGTCAGCGGCACAGGGGGTTCGGGCCCCACTGGGCAGTGGCCCAGGGGGGGGTTCACAGGCGTGCGGGCGCGGCGCAGGCGCAGCCCGAGCGGGCGCGTCCAGGGTGCGCCCGGGCGCTGGCCACGGGCGCCGGCGAGGCGCGGCCGGACGGTTCGGTGGTGAGCGCGGGGCCACGGCGGGCGACGCGGGCGAGGTGTGGGGGCGCGTGCGCGCGCGGGTGGCCGCGGCGAGCGGAGGCAGAGGCGAGAGGACGAGCGGCAGCGGCGGCTGGAGTGGGCGCGAGCGGGGCGCGCGCAGCGCGGTCGGGCGCGAGCCGGGGCGCGGCGACGCGTGAGCATGCGCGCAGCGCGGTGAGCGGCGGCACGGGGGCGCGGTGCGCGCGGCGAGGTGCGGGAGCAGAGAGGGGGGGAAGAGGCCCGAGGCCTCACCGTGCTCGTAGGGACGGGGCAGCGGGAGGTCGGGGTGGTCGACGGGGACGACGGCGACGGGGAGGCAGGCCGGCGGGGAGGCGCGGGCTCCGGGAGGCGGCGAGGTCGTCGCGGGCGACGGGATCGGGGATTTGCCCCGATCCGGATCCAGTCGAGGGAGGGGGCGACCGAGCGCCAGGCGGCTGGTCGGGGAAGAGGAGAGGACGGGGCGACGTCGGTGTGGCGGCGGCGTCGGCGCTAGCCGACCGGCGCGGGAGCGGGGCGGCGTCGGCGACGGGGCCGTTCCCGCGATCCCGATCCCGATCTGGATCGGGAGGTGGGGGCTGACGAGGGGGAGGCGGCGACGGGGCGGTGTCGGCGACGGCGTAGGCGACGGGGCGGACGGGATCGGGAGATCCCGATTCCAGACTAGGGGGGGGAGGAGAGAGCGAGGGGAATGGTGGTGGGTGACGCTAGGGTTCGGGCGTCCCTGGGTTATAGGCTAGGGGGCGCGGTTGGGCCCCCGGCTGGGCTTCGGCCCAGTTGGGCGGAGGGGGGGGGGTGGCCTTCTCTTCTTTTCTTTTTCATTTTTCTTTTTATCTTTTTCTTTATTCTCCTTTCGCAGTTTAGTAAATAGTCAGGCCTCAAAATGGTTTTTTGCAAAACATGAGACCTAGTTCATAAATACCAGTGCATCATTCCCTAACCCTCAAAACTAGTTTGGACAAACATAATTCCATATTTATTTCAGTTTAATAAATGGTTATTAAATATTATCTTTATCCACTGTTTGAGGTTGTTCGAGTCACTTATCCAATTCCAATGATGTTGGTTTCAATTTTAGAATAGCCTCTGGAATATTTGTTATTTATCTGACATTTTAGCTCCTATGTTGGACAACTTTCATATTCCACTTTCATTTAATTTTGAATTTGACTTAGGAGTTGAAATGCAATGTGATGCTAATGATGATTACGCACTGTTGATCATGCTAACATGTCATTATCAAAAGTGATTACTGTTGCTAATCACCGGGGGTGTTACAACTCTCCTCATCTACTAAGAATTCTCGTCCCGAGAATTAAGAGGAAGACTGAAAGAAAGAGGGTTATTCTTCGCGAAGACGTCCTCGCGTTCCCAAGTGGCTTCATCTTCAGAATGATTTGACCACTGAACCTTGAGGAACTTGATTGACTTTTGACGTGTTCGACGCTCAGCTTGATCAAGAATACGGATGGGATGTTCTGGATAAGACAGATCTTCCCGTAATTCAAGCACTTCATGATCCACAGCTCGAATGGATCCTTGAAGCAGCGGCGGAGTTGGGATACATGAAAGACGTCATGTACTTGAGAAAGGTTTGGCGGCAATTGCAACTGATATGCCACTTCTCCTCGACGGGCAAGAATACGGAATGGGCCAATGTAGCGAGGGGCTAACTTGCCTTTGATTCCGAACCGATGAGTGCCTTTCAACGGAGTGACGCGGAGGTAAGCTTGCTCGCCAGGTTGATAGACTATTTCCTGGTGCTTACGGTCATAGTTGCTCTTCTGACGAGACTGAGCAGATTTCAATGTTCACGAACAACACGGACTTGTTCTTCAGCTTGCCGAATAATGTCCGGTCCGACGAGTGAGCGTTCCCCAGTTTCTGACCAATTCAGAGGGGTTCGACACTTACGACCGTATAGAACTTCAAACGGTGCCATCTTCAGACTAGCTTGATAGCTATTGTTGTAAGAGAATTCGGCATACGGGAGAGATTCCTCCCATTTCTTACCGAAGGAGATGACGCAAGCTCGAAGCATATCTTCGGCACTTGATTCACTCGTTCAACTTGACCCTGTGACTGAGGGTGAAAAGCGGTGCTGAAAGACGATGTGTTCCCATAGCTTCTTGGAAACTATTCCAGAATCTGGAGGTGAAGAGGCTGCCACGATCAGAACTGATCTCCAACGGAACACCGTGAGTGACACAATCCGGAAACATACAAGTCTGCTAACTGGCTAGCGGATTTGTCTCCTTAACAGGCAAAGTGGGCAACCTTAGAGAATCGGTCAATGACAACAAAAATAGCATCATGACCCTTCTGGGATTTGGGAAAACCAGTAATGAAATCCATTTGGACCTTGTCCCATTTCCATTCAGGAATTTCCAGGGTTTGCAGAGTTCCTGCGGGCCTTTGATGTTGAGCTTTAACGCGGCGGCAAACGTCACACTCAGAAACATAACGAGCAATGTCTCGCTTCATATTAGGCCACCAGAATCTTTGACAAATGTCACGGTACATTCTTTGTGCTACCAGGTTGAATGGACAAGGGAGTGTCATGAGCTTCCTTCATAACGTTTTCCCTCTCATTCTTGAACTTGGGTACGTAAGAGACGGTGTTGGAAAAAGGAATCCCACTTGCATCAAGATGGAATTCCGACGGCTTTCCTTTCTCGAGGTATCGCTTGATCTTTTCAACTTCAGGGTCATACCTTTGCATAACCTTAATGCCGTGTTCTAATCTGGTTCGACAACCAGGGTATTGAGATAACCTGTGGAACAATATGAGGTTCAATTTGCAAAGCTCTTCATGGGAAGAGGTTGTGTTTCTTGACACATAAGATTGTTGCTATAGGACTTGCGACTTAAAGCATCGGCCATTACATTAGCCTTGCCGGGGTATATGAAATATTCATATCATAATCGGCAATTGTTTCGAGCCTCTTTTGTTGACGAAGGTTCAGATCTGGTTGAGTATAAATACTTCAAGCTTTGGTGATCCTGTATATCTCGCAACGGTAACCGAGAAGGTAATGTCCGCCATGCTTCAAGGCATAGATAACCGCAGAAAGTTTCAAGATCATGCACGGGATAATTTTTTCTTCATGAGGACGCAATTGTCGGGAGGCATAAGCAATCACTTTGCGCTCTTGCATTAGACACGCCTAATCCTTGACGAGATGCATCACAGTTATCACGAAATCCTTTTGGAATCCGGGGTGCTAGTACTGGGGCAGATGTCAATTTATACTTTTTAGAGTCTGAAAGCTTTCTTGACATTTTTCTGTCCACTCAAATTTAAACACCTTTGTGAAGCAGATATTCAATGGTTTTGCAATCTTGGAAAGTTCTCAACGAATCGACGGCAAATAAAACTAGTCGAGTCCGAGAAAACTTCTGACTTGCTTAACATTCTTTGGGGGAGTCCAGTCGAGAATAGCCTGAACTCGTTCGGGGTTAACAGCAATCCCATCCTTGGAAATCACATGTCCAAGGTAAGTTACTTCAGGAAGCCAAAATTCGCATTTGGAATACTTGGCATACAACTGGTGTTCTCGGAGCCTTTCTAGAACAAGGCAGAGATGTTCAGCATGTTCCTCTTTATTCTTAGAATAGACCAGAATATCATCTAGATATACCACGACGAATTTGTCGAGGTAATCCATGAATATATAATTCATCAGACGGGAGAACGTAGCTGGGGCATTCGTTAGGCCAAAGGACATGACGGTGTATTCATAGGAGCCATAACGAGTGACGAATGCAGTCTTGGGAATGTCCTCTTTACGGACACGGATCTGGTGATAACCCAACCTCAAGTCGAGTTTAGAAAACACCGATGATCCAGCGAGTTGATCATAAAGATCATTGATCCGGGGCAGTGGGTATTTATTCTGGATTGTGGCTTGGTTAATGGGCCGGTAATCCTGAACCAATCGGTTAGTTCCATCCTTCTTCTTAACGAAGAGTGAAGGTGCTCCCCAAGCGGAGGAACTGGGGCGGATGAAACCACTCTTAAGTGACTTGTCGATTTCTTCCTTAAGCTCAAGAAGGTGATGCGGAGGCATCTTATAAGGTCGCTTGGCAATAGGAACGGTGCCAGGCTTCAAGTCGATGACGAACTCGACAGCTCTAGCCGGGGGTATTCCTGGAAGTTCTTCCGGAAAGACGTCTGGAAAATCTCGAACGACAGGAACGTTCTCGATCCCTTCCAGAGGTGAGGCGTTCAAAGCATTCATAACATATACCTCAGCTTCAGCGTCTCGAGTAATTCGGGCAGTGTAGTTCACTATCTCATCGGAGGGGTGAAGAAGTTGGACGACTTTAGTGGCACAATTGATCGAAGCAATGTGAGCTTTCAACCAATCCATTCCGAGTATGAGGTCTATGGTGGAAGACTTCAGGATAATAGGGGAAGCTAGGAATTCAAATTCCTCGATTTCAACAGGGACTTTATGTGCCATCATAGTGGTTTGACATTGGCCTCCAGGGGTACGGACAACTATTGGCAGGTTCATCTTTTCGAATGTTATGTCATGAGATAATGCAAATGCTTCAGACATGAATGAATGCGATGCTCCTGAATCAAATAATACAGAAGCAGGTACTGAGTTAACAAGAAGGGTACCCATCACAGTAGCAGGTTGATCCTGGACTTCTTCAATGTCAATGTTGTAAGCTTGACCACGACCACGTGAAGCAGACCCAGTATTATAGTTGCGGGTCTGATTGTTGCCACGGCCATATCCACGGCCAGCACGAGGAAAATCTAACTGATTCTAAGTCTGGCGGCAGTCTTTAGCCTGGTGGCCTGGTTTGCGGCACTTGAAACACAAACCATCTTCAGGACGAAGAGGGGCATTGTTCTGAATAGCTTGAGCCTTTGACGGCCTCGGTGGTGGAGGAGGCAGACGTAGTGCAGCATTGTTCTTTGGCGCAGAGGTATTGGGACGGAACGCGTTGTTGGGAATCCAAACTCTACGCTTCGGTGCTGAGCCCGAAGATGAGCCAGCATCACGATAGCGCTTCTGCGAGTCCTTGTGTTCCATCTGAGCGGTCTCAACGAGAATAGCCTTGTTCACTAGAGTTGAGAAGTCATTGATGTCTTGAGCAGCTAGTGCAAGCTTGAGGTCAGGGTGTAGTCCATTACGGAACTTCTCCTGTCTGCGAGCATCTGTGGCGATGTCTTCTTCAGCATAGCGGGAGAGATCAAGAAATTCCCGCTGATAAGCTTCGACAGTTTTATTGCCCTGAGTGAGGTTGCGGAACTGGGTCTTCATGCGTTCCATAATTGCTTGAGGGATGTAACGTGTACGGAAAGCAGCCTGGAACTCATACCAAGTGATGACTGTTCCAACAGGCAGAGTACGCTTGTGTGTGTCCCACCATTGAGCAGCGGGGCCCTTTAAGAAAAAGGCCGCGAAGGTGACAAAGTTGGCGGGGGCGACATTAGCAGACTCCATCTCGTGAGTGATGTCGCGGAGCCAGTCATCGGCATCCAGGGGCTTGTCAGAGTTGCGAAACTGCGTTGGGTTGAGTCGCGTAAACTCTGTCAAAGTTACTGAAGCTGGGTTCTGGTTCTGGTTGTTCTGATGCGGAAACTGAGCCATGATTCCAACCATGAACTGGCGGTTAAGCTCGAACTGTTGCATCATAGCCGCCATATAGTCTGGCGGTGGTGGACGTTCAGGGGCACGACCACGACCACGACCACCTGGTCTAACCATCCTGCTACGTATCAACAGGGGGTAGTTTAGTAAAAGCAATTGCGAGTGTTTAGCGACAAGTATGATGTAACACGACAATACCTTAAGCAGTGTAATAGATACAAAACAGTAGTCGATTAAGACATACAGATCCATACACAAAATCGGGTACATGCGGACAGCATAACGGCGCAAATTAAAAGCTAGACATACTAGGCGGCGCGCAGGCACGCGGTAAGGAAGTACACAACGAGACATAGCAAAGGCTACATCAACGTCGGAGAAAACCACTGTAACGGGGTAACTGCGAGTGCGGACGACGAATATTCGTCGCGGAAGGATCCTGTGCTCCATGTGCACTCTGATGCAGAACCCGGTCTCGAACTGTAAGAAGAGGTCCACGTGTAGGTGTGTGACCTCCAACAGCAGGCCAGTCAATACCAGCATACATCTGAGTCCTGCGCGGGTAAAGGATGTGCTCCGGATGTATCCCTGCACAAACAGCGGGCATCAACTGCGTCATAGCATCGTAAAGACGTGCTCGAGTGGCAACCAACTCGACGGCAAGAGCCCGAACAGTGCGATCCAGAGCCTGAGTGCACTGAATCAGAACGCGGTGGTCATATCGGCGAGGCTCGTACGGGGCACAGATAGCTGTGTAGTATCCGGTAGCATCTCCAGTAGGGGCATATGGAATGTATCGGAACTCAGAGTCATCCAAGATATCACTGAACTGTCCTCGAAGACGTGCGACAGCAGAGTAGGCGGCATCATGTACTGCCATCTCAATCGTCACGCCTAATCCGTGAAAAAGGTGTAGCTCGGTGTCTGAGTCATTCTGCCGATCATAAATCCGAACTTCAGCATAGTACTGTTCCTGATTAAACTCGCGGTAATCCTCGTAAACCATGAACTCAGGGTACCAGCGGTAGCCAAGTCTGGTCATGAGAGCGATTAGGACAGCTGGAAACCCAGGGGTATTACGAGCCCAAGTGCGAAGCACAAGCTGTGTCGTAGGACGCGGTGGAAACAAACGGTCCATCTGAAACAGAGGAAATTCAAACTTGTCAAATGACAATGAGAAGTATAACCGATCTCGGAGAGAAAGGTTAAACAAAACAATGGAAAGGAAAATGATTATCAGACTAATCAGATCAACGACAGAGCAATCGCACAGATATCCAGCTCTCCGGGTAGACGGGATTTACGAGATCCTAAGTGTCGGCGTTAGTAAAATTTTATTTAACCCGAATAGAAGAGATATTAGAGTCCCAGAGTATGGACGAGGAATAAAAGATCCTAATACCACCCAGTTGGCGACGTGGGCCCGTAAGCCACACAGCCAAGTTAGTAAATTAGTTTCTCGGTTTCTAGACTCAACTTCGGCCAAGGAATTTGGAGGGGGCTTCCTACAGGCAGTCGGCTCTGATACCAACTTGTGACGCCCCCGGTTCAATCGTACACTAATCATACACGCAAACGTGTACGATCAAACCCAGGGACTCACGGGAAGATATCACAACACAACTCTAAACACAAATAAACGGAGGTCCACAATATTACAGACCAGGGATCCGAAGATCCGAATACATAAGTCAGTCATACAAATAATATCTGGGTACAGACATAGTTAGACAAGTTATGCCTTAAGAAGGCTAGCACAAACAGCGACACTAGATCGAAAGGCGTTGGCCTCCTGCCTGGGAGCCTCCGATCCTACTCCTGGTCAGCTGGCTCGATCCAGTAGTACGTGCCCTCTGGACCCGCCTGGTAGTAGGCTCCGGTGGTGGCGTCTGGCTCCTGGACTCCATCGTCTGGTGTATCATCAAGGTGGGGTATATGGGGGAAAGGAGAAAATAAAGCAACCGTGAGTACTCATCCGAAGTACTCAGCAAGCAAGGATCTATACTACATATGCAACATTATCAATGGAGAAAAGGCTGTATATGTGGACTGGGCTGGAGAAATGCCAGAATAGAGAGAAAGGCCTAGTCCTATCGAAGACTAGCATCTTTAAACATCTTCTCAAAGCCATCATCTTGCAGCAGTAGAAGAGAGTAGAATAGCATTTTATTTAGCAAACATGTTGAAGTACAGCTCAAAGATCCTTCCTGGACTCCCAGCGAGAAAGTAATCCCGAAGCTTCAATTAAGTAACAAGTATCCAGTTTAAGTAGTAGATCGGGATACACAAACTGAGCGTCCTTTACCGTAGGACCGGCTATCGATAGAAGATTCATCCCTGCAGGGGTGCACTACTGTTACCCAACACGCTCGATCAACTCTGGCCGGACATACTTGCTGGGTAATGCCCGTCCTCGGAAGATCAACACGAAGCAGCGCTCTACCTAGGCTCAGCAGAGAGGTCAGCACGCCGGACTAACCTATGCACCCAGGGGTCTCGGGCCATCGCCCTGGGCACCCTGCGCGTTGCGTGGCTGGCCGGGGTGCAGGCGCGACACTGAACTCGCCAGTGAAGTATCCAGCCCAATCCCGACGATCAGCCCGCACGGTGAATCGTGACGTCTGATAAGCTTTCGGAGAAACGTACATCGCAGAGGGCCCCATAACCATAATCCCGCGTGGTGGTAGTGCGTATAGGGCACGTCGACCCACTCAGATCACACACCCAAATCCGATCAGCTCATTTAGTAACAAGCGGAAACATTCAGAGTTGCTGAAGCTCCGCCACAGTACCACACTCGAGTGCCCTTCCGGCACACTCGACAACATAGATCCCCAGCGGGTACCCACCAGGGTGGACCCGCCTGTGACAAAGGTCAAGTAACCGTGTGGTCATAATCATCAGGGTGAACGTATGAGGTATCACCCTCGAGGTTCACACTGAGGGGTTGCACGACAGAGTCGTATCGGACATGGAGAAGGAGGAATCACCCTCGATGACCACGACCGAACAGCTATGCTGCAGAGTATTCATCAGGAGTGCGTTACGAGGTATCACCCTCGGCACTCGATAGTAACTAAGCAGAGTCGTACAACTAAGGGGGGTGTGAAGTGAGGCGTCTGTCTCTGATCGACGATCACGTTGATCGAGTCGTCGATGAACAAGCAGGGGCGACAAAGTAAGGTGGTGGGGTCACAGATGGTTCATACCAACCTATACTAAACAGTTTATCATAGGCAGGTAAGGTAGCAATGAACAGGTTACAACAGCAGGCTATGCATCAGAATAGGAGCATACATTAACAGTAGCGAAATCTAATGCAAGCAGGAGAATAGAATGGGCGATATCTGCAATGCTCAAGGGGGGGGGGGCTTGCCTGGTTGCTCTGGCAAGAGAGGGAGGTCGTCAACGGGCTGCTCGTCGGTAGTGTAGTCGTAACCTGGTGCAGCGTCGTCGGTCTCGGCGTCTATCGAGAGAGAAGGAGGGGGAGAGAAACAATAAATTCACGGCAATAATGCAAACAATATGTATGACATGCCTAAATGATATGCCGGGGTGTTCTACTGCCTAACTAAATGATTTAGTTAATTTAGGAATTTATTTGGATTTATTTAATTAAAGTTGGGCACTATTCATTTATCGAAATCGGTCTAATTGTTCCACGTTCTTATAGTTGCGGGCATCCGACGGGAATACAGAGGGCGTATCCGGGTTCGTATCGTCGTTCTGAGCAAGTTTCATGTATAAAATATTTTCATCGGAGTTACGGTTTAAAAGATATGATTTTCTAAAGTTTTTATTAATTTCTGAAATTTAATTAATTATTTAATTCAACATTATCCGAAACAGCGATTGATGACGTCAGCATGACATCATGCTGACGTCAGCAGCCACCTGACAGGGTGGGTCCCACCTGTCATAGGCTGTCAGGTTAATTAGGTTTAATTAATTTAATTACTGATTAATTAACACTAATTAGTTAATTAGATTAACCTAATCAGGATTAATTAACTAATTAATTAACTAATTAATTATTTAATTAATTATTTTATTTATTTTTATTTTTATTTTCTTAAAATCGTTTTTAGGGGGGGTGGGCCCCATTTGTCAGCGGCACAGGGGGTTCGGGCCCCACTGGGCAGTGGCCCAGGGGGGGTTCACAGGCGTGCGGGCGCGGCGCAGGCGCAGCCCGAGCGGGCGCGTCCAGGGTGCGCCCGGGCGCTGGCCACGGGCGCCGGCGAGGCGCGGCCGGACGGTTCGGTGGTGAGCGCGGGGCCACGGCGGGCGACGCGGGCGAGGTGTGGGGGCGCGTGCGCGCGCGGGTGGCCGCGGCGAGCGGAGGCAGAGGCGAGAGGACGAGCGGCAACGGCGGCTGGAGTGGGCGCGAGCGGGGCGCGCGCAGCGCGGTCGGGCGCGAGCCGGGGCGCGGCGACGCGTGAGCATGCGCGCAGCGCGGTGAGCGGCGGCACGGGGGCGCGGTGCGCGCGGCGAGGTGCGGGAGCAGAGAGGGGGGGAAGAGGCCCGAGGCCTCACCGTGCTCGTAGGGACGGGGCAGCGGGAGGTCGGGGTGGTCGACGGGGACGACGGCGACGGGGAGGCAGGCCGGCGGGGAGGCGCGGGCTCCGGGCGGCGGCGAGGTCGTCGCGGGCGACGGGATCGGGGATTTGCCCCGATCCGGATCCAGTCGAGGAAGGGGGCGACCGAGCGCCAGGCGGCTGGTCGGGGAAGAGGAGAGGACGGGGCGACGTCGGTGTGGCGGCGGCGGCGGCGCTAGCCGACCGGCGCGGGAGCGGGGCGGCGTCGGCGAGAGGCGTCGGCGACGGGGCCGTTCCCGCGATCCCGATCCCGATCTGGATCGGGAGGTGGGGGCTGACGAGGGGGAGGCGGCGACGGGGCGGCGTCGGCGACGGCGTAGGCGACGCGGCGCGGAAGGGATGGGAGCACATCACCGATCACGAGGGGGGGGGAGGAGAGGAGCGAGGAGATGGGGGTAGGGGGTGACGCTAGGTTCGGGCGTACTGGGGTATAGGCTAGGGGGCGCGGTTTGGGCCGGCCGGCTGGGCTTCGGCCCAGTGGGCGTGAGAGGGCCGGAGGGGGGGGTGCCTTCTTCTTCTTTTCTGTTTCATTTTCTTTTATCATTTTTCTTTATTCTCCTTTCGCAGTTTAGTAAATAGTCAGGCCTCAAATGGTTTTTGCAAAACATGAGCACCTAGTTCATAATACCAGTGCATCATTCCCTAACACCTAAAACTAGTTTGGACAAAACATAATTCCATATTTATTTCAGATTTAATAAATGGTTATTAAATATTATCTTTATCCACTGTTTGAGGTTGTTCGAGTCACTTATCCAATTCCATGTGTTGGTTTCAATTTTAGAATAGCCTCTGGAATATTTGTTATTTATCTGACATTTAGCTCTCCTGTTGGACAACTTTCATATTCCACTTTCATTTAAATTTTGAATTTGACTTAGGAGTTGAAATGCAATGTGATGCTAATGATGATATACGCACTGTTGATCATGCTAACATGTCATTATCAAAAGTGATTACTGTTGCAACACGCGGGGTGCTTACAACTCTCCTCATCTACTAGAATATTCTCGTCCGAGAATTAAGAGGAAGCTGAAAGAAAGAGGGGTATTCTTCGCGAAGACGAATCCTCGCGCTTCCCAAGTGGCTTCATCTTCAGAATGATTTGACCACCTGACAACTTGAGGAACTTGATTGACTTTTGACGTGTTCGACGCTCAGCTTGATCAAGAATACGGATGGAGTTTGGATAAGACAGATCTTCCGTAATTCAAGCACTTCATGATCCCACAGCTCGAATAGGATCCTTGAAGCAGCGGCGGATGTTGGGATACAGAAGACGTCATGTACTTGAGAAAGGTTTGGCGGCAATTGCAAAATGATATGCCACTTCTCCTCGACGGGCAAGAATTACGGAATGTGGCCAATGTAGACGAGGGGCTAATTGCCTTGATTCCGAACCGATGAGGCCTTCAAGCGGTAGTGACGCGGAGGTAAGCTTGCTCGCCAGGTTGATAGACTATTTCCTGGTGCTTACGTGTCATAGTTGCTCTTCGACGAGACTGAGCAGATTTCAAATGTTCACGAACAACACGGGACTGTTCTTCAGCTTGCCGAATAATGTCCGGTCCGACGAGTGAGCGTTCCCCCAGTTTCTGACAATTCAGAGGGGTCTCGACACTTACGACCGTATAGAACTTCAAACGGTGCCATCTTCAGACTAGCTTGATAGCTATGTTGTAAGAGAATTCGGCATACGGGAGAGATCCTCCCATTTCTTACCGAAGGAGATGAAGCAAGCTCGAAGCATATCTTCGAGCACTTGATTCATCGTTCAACTTGACCCTGTGACTGGGGTGAAAACGACGTGATGAAGACAGATGTGTTCCCATAGCTTCTTGGAAACTATTCCAGAATCTGGAGGTGAAGAGGCTGCCACGATCAGAACTGATCTCCAACGGAAACACCGTGGAGTGACACAATCCGGGAAACATACAAGTCTGCTAACTGGCTAGCAGTGATTGTTCCTTAACAGGCAGAAAGTGGGCAACCTTAGAGAATCGGTCAATGACAACAAAAAATAGCATCATGACCCTTCTGGGATTTGGGAAAACCAGTAATGAAATCATTTGGACCTTGTCCCATTCCATTCAGGAATTTCCAGGGTTGCAGAGTTCCTGTCGGGCCTTTGATGTTGAGCTTTAACTGCACGGGCGGCAAACGTCACACTCAGAAACATAACGAGCAATGTCTCGCTTCATATTAGGCCACCAGAATCTTTGACAAATGTCACGGTACATCTTTGTGCTACCAGGGTGATGATGGACAAGGGAGTGTCATGAGCTTCCTTCATAACGTTTCCCTCTCATTCTTGAACGTGGGACGTAGAGACGCGTGTGTTGGAAAAATAGGATCCCATCTGCATCAAGATGGAATTCCGACGGCTTCCTTTCTCGAGGTATCGCTTGATCTTTTCAACTTCAGGGGTCATACCTTTGCATAACCTTAATGCCGTGTTCTAAATCTGGTTCGACAACCAGGGTATTGAGATAACCCTGTGGAACAATATGGGGTTCAATTTGCAAAGCTCTTCATGGAGAAGAGGTTGTGTTCTTGAACCATAAGATTGTTGCTATAGGACTTGCGGACTTAAAGCATCGGCCATTACATTAGCCTTGCCCGGGGTATATGAAATATCATATCATATCGGCCAATTGTTTCGAGCCATCTTTGTTGACGAAGGTTAGATCTGGTTGAGTATATAAATACTTCAAGCTTTGGTGATCCTGTATATCTCGCAACGGTAACCGAGAGGTAATGTCGCCATAGCTTCAAGGCATAGATAACCGCAGAAAGTTCAAGATATGCACGGGTAATTTTCTTCATTGAGACGCAATTGTCGGGAGGCATAAGCAATCACTTTGCGCTCTTGCATTAGGACACAGCCTAATCCTTGACGATGAATCACAGTATATCACGAAATCCTTTTGGGAATCCGGGGGTGCTAGTACTGGGGCAGATGTCAATTTATCTTTTAGAGTCTGAAAGCTTTCTTGACATTTTTCTGTCCACTCAATATCATTAACACTTTTGAAGCAGATATGTCAATGGTTATGCAATCTTGGAAAAGTTCTCAACGAATCGACGGCAATAACTAGCGTAGGTCCGAGAAAATTCTGACTTGCCTAACATTCTTTGGGGAGTCCAGTCGAGAATAGCCTGAACTCGTTCGGGGTTAACAGCAATCCCATCCTTGGAAATCACATGTCCAAGGTAAGTTACTTCAGGAAGCCAAAATTCGCATTTGGAATACTTGGCATACAACTGGTGTTCTCGGAGCCTTTCTAGAACAAGGCAGAGTGTTCAGCTGTTCCTCTTTATTCTTAGAATAGACCAGAATATCATCTAGATTATACCACGACGAATTGTCGAGGTAATCCATGAATATATAATTCATCAGACGGGGAGAACGTAGCTGGGGCATTCGTTAGGCCAAAGGCACATGACGGTGTATTCATAGGAGCCATAACGAGTGACGAATGCAGTCTTGGGAATGTCCTCTTTACGGACACGGATCTGGTAAACCCACCTCAAGTCGAGTTTAGAAAACACCGATGATCAAGCGAGTTGATCATAAAGATCATTGGCCGGGGCAGTGGGTATTATTCTGGATTGTGGCTTGGTTAATTGGGCCGGTAATCCTGAACCAATCGGTTAGTTCCATCCTTCTCTTAACGAAGAGTGAAGGTGCTCCCAAGCGGAGGAAATGGGGCGGAGAAACCACTCTTAAGTGACTTGTCGATTTCTTCCTTAAGCTCAAGAAGGTGATGCGGAGGCAGCATCTTATTAAGGTCGCTTGGCAATAGGAACGGTGCCAGCTTCAAGTCGATGACGAACTCGACAGCTCTAGCCGGGGTATTCCTGGAGTTCTTCCGGAAAGCGTCTGGAAAATCTCGAACGACAGGAGGAACGTTCCTCGTCCCTTCCGACTAGAGGTGAGGCGTTCAAAGCATTCATAACATATACCTCAGCTTCAGCGTCTCGAGAATTCGGGCAGTGTAGTTCACTATCTCATCGGAGGGGTGAAGAAGTTGGACGACTTTAGTGGCCACAATTGATCGAAGCAATGTGAGATTTCAAACCAATCCATGCCGAGTATGAGGTCTATGGTGGAAGACTTCAGGATATAGGGGAAGCTAGGAATTCAAATTCCTCGATTTCAAAAGGGACTTTATGTGCCATCATAGTGGTTTGACATTGGCCTCCAGGGGTACGGACAAATATTGGTCAGGTTCATCTTTTCGAATGTTATTTGTCATGAGATAATGCAATGCCAGGTACCATGAATGAATGCGATGCTCCTGAATCAAATATAATACAGAAGAGGTAGACTGTATGAGTTAACAAGAAGGGTACCATCACAGTAGCAGGTTGATCCTGGACTTCTTCAATGTCAATGTTGAGCTTGACACGACCACGTGAAGCAGACCAGTATTATAGTTGCGGGTCCTGTTGTTGCACGGCCCATATACCACGGCCAGCACGAGGAAAATCTAACGATTCTGAGTCTGGCGGCAGTCTTAGCTGGTGGCCTGGTGTTGCGGCACTTGAAACACAAACCATCTTCAGGACGAAGAGGGGCATGGTTCTGAATAGCTTGAGCCTTTGACGGCCTCGGTGGTGGAGGAGGTAGACGTAGTGCAGCATGTTGCTTTGGCACAGAGGCATTGGACGGAACGCGTTGTTGGAATCCAAACTCTACGCTCGGTGCTGAGCCCGAAGATGAGCCAGCATCACGATAGCGCTTCTGCGAGCCTTGTGTTCCATCTGAGCGGTCTCAAAGAGAATAGCCTTGTTCACTAGAGTTGAGAAGTCATTGATGTCTTGAGCAGCATGTGCAAGCTTGAGGTCGGGTGTGTCCATTACGGAACTTCCTCTGTCTGCGAGCATCTGTGGCGATGTCTTCTTCAGCATAGAGGGGAGAGATCAAGAAATTCCCGCTGATAAGCTTCGACGGTTTTATTGCCTGGGTGAGGTTGCGAACTGGGCTCTCATGCGTTCCATAATATGCTTGAGGGATGTAACGTGTACGGAAAGCAGCCTGGAACTCATACCAAGTGATGACTGTTCCAACAGGCAGAGTACGCTTGTGTGTTGTCCCACCATTGAGCAGCGGGGCCCTTTAAGAAAAAGGCCGCGAAGGTGACAAAGTTGGCGGGGGCGACATTAGCAGACTCCATCTCGTGAGTGAGTCGCGGAGCCAGTCATCGGCATCCAGGGGCTTGTCAGAGTTGCGCAAACTGCGTTGGGTTGAGTCGCGTAAACTCTGTCAAAGTTACTGAAGCTGGGTTCTGGTTCTGGTTGTTCTGATGCGAAATGAGCCATGATTCCAACCATGAACTGGCGGTTAAGCTCGAACTGTTGCATCATAGCCGCCAATAGTTGGCCTGGTGTGGACGTTTAGGGGCACGACCACGACCACGACCACCTGGTCTAACCATCCTGCTACGTACAACAGGGGGTAGTTTAGTAAAGCAATTGCGGTGTTTAGCGACAAGTATGAAGTAAACACGACAATACCTTAAGCCGATGTAATAGATACAAAACAGTAGTCGATTAAGACATACAGATCCATACACAAATCGGGTACATGCGGACAGCATAACGGCGCAAATTAAAAGCTAGACATACTAGGCGGCGCGCAGGCAGCGGTAAGGAAGTACACAACGAGACATAGCAAAGGCTACATCAACGTCGGAGAAAACCACTGTAACGGACGTATAGGTAACGCGAGTGCGGACGACGAATATTCGTCGCGGAAGGATCCTGTGCTCCATGTGCACTTGATGCAGAACCCGGTCTCGAACTGTAAGAAGAGGTCCACGTGTAGGTGTGTGACCTCCACAGCAGGCCAGTCAATACCAAGCCATACATACTGAGTCCTGCGCGGGGGTAAAGGATGTGCTCCGGATGATACCTGCACAAACAGCGGGCATCAACTGCGTCATAGCATCGTAAAGACGTGCTCGAGTGGCAACCAACTCGACGGCGAGCACGAAGCCCGAACAGTGCGATCCAGAGCCTGAGTGCACTGAATCAGAACGCGGTGGTCATATCGGCGAGGCTCGTACGGGGCACAGATAGCTGTGTAGTATCCGGTAGCATCTCCAGTAGGGCATATGGAATGTATCGGAAACTCAGAGTCATCCAAGATATCACTGAACTGTCCTCGAAGACGTGCGACAGCAGAGTAGGCGGCATCATGTACTGCCATCTCAATCGTCACGCCAATCCGTGAAAAAGGTGTAGCGTCGGTGTCTGAGTCATTCTGCCGATCATAAATCCGAACTTCAGCATAGTACTTTTCCTGATTAAACTCGCGGTAATCCTCGTAAACCATGAACTCAGGGTACCAGCGGTAGCCAAGTCTGGTCATGAGAGCGATTAGGACAGCTGGAAACCCAGGGGTATTACGAGCCCAAGTGCGAAGCACAAGCTGTGTCGTAGGACGCGGTGGAAACAAACGGTCCATCTGAAACAGAGGAAATTCAAACTGTCAAATGACAATGAGAAGTATAACCGATCTCGCGAGAGAAAGGTTAAACAAACAATGGAAAGGAAAATGATTATCAGACTAATCAGATCAACGACAGAGCAATCGCACAGATATCCAGCTCTCCGGGTAGACGGGATTTACGAGATCCTAAGTGTCGGCGTTAGTAAAATTTTATTTAACCCGAATAGAAGAGATATTAGAGTCCCAGAGTATGGACGAGGAATAAAAGATCCTATATCCACCCAGTTGGCGACGTGGGCCGTAAGCCACACAGCCAAGTTAGTAAATTAGTTTCTCGGTTTCTAGACTCAACTTCGGCCAAGGAATTTGGAGGGGGCTTCCTACAGGCAGTCGGCTTGATACCAACTTGTGACGCCCCCGGTTCAATCGTACACTAATCATACACGCAAACGTGTACGATCAAACCCAGGACTCACGAGGGAAGATATCACAACACAACTCTAAACACAAATAAACGGAGGTCCACAATATTACAGACCAGGGATCCGAAGATCCGAATACATAAGGCAGTCATACAAATAATATCTGGGTACAGACATAGTTAGACAAGTTATGCCTTAAGAAGGCTAGCACAAACAGCGACACTAGATGAAAGGCGTGGCCTCCTGCCTGGGAGCCTCGATCCTACTCCTGGTCAGCTGGCTCGATCCGAGTAGTACGTGCCTCTGGACCCGCCTGGTAGTAGGCTCCGGTGGTGGCGTCTGGCTCCGGACTCCATCGTCTGGTGTATCATCAAGGTGGGTAATAGGGGGAAAAGAGAAAATAAAGCAACCGTGAGTACTCATCCGAAGTACTCAGCAAGCAAGGATCTATACTACATATGCAACATTATCAATGGAGAAAAGGCTTGTATATGTGGACTGGGCTGCAGAAATGCCAGATAGAGAGAAAGCCTAGTCCTATCGAAGACTAGCATCTTCAAACATCTTCAAAGCCATCATCTTGCAGCAGTAGAAAGAGAGTAGAATAGCATTTTATTTAACAAACATGTTGAAGTACAGCTCAAAGATCCTTCCTCGACTCCCAGCGAGAAAGTAATCCCGAAGCTTCAATTAAGTAACAAGTATCCAGTTTAAGTAGTAGATCGAGATACACAACGAGCGTCCTTTACCGTAGGACCGGCTATCGATAGAAGATTCATCCCTGCAGGGGTGCACTACTGTTACCCAACACGCTCGATCAACTCTGGTCGGACATACTTGCTGGGTAATGCCCGTCCTCGGAAGATCAACACGAACAGCAGCGCTCTACCTAGCTCAGCAGAGAGGTCAGCACGCCGGACTAAACCTATGCACCCAGGGGTCTCGGGCCATCGCCCCTGGGCACCTGCGCGGTTGCGTGGCTGGCCGGGGTGCAGGCGCGACACTGAACTCCCCAGTGAAGTATCCAGCCCAATCCGAACGATCAGCCCGCACGGTGAATCGTGACGTCTGATAAGCTTTCGGCGAAACGTACATCGCAGAGGGCCCCATAACCATTATCCCACGTGGTGGCAGTGCGTATAGGGCACGTCGACCCACTCAGATCACACACCCAAATCCAATAGGCTCAATTAGTATCAAGCGGAGACAATCAGAGTCTCTGATGCTCCGCCACAATGTCACACTCGAGTGCCCTTCCGCACACCCGAAATCATAGATCCCCAGCGGGTACCCACCAGGGTGGACCCGCCTGTGAAAAAGGTCAAAGTAACCTGTGTGGTCATAATCATCAGGGTGAACGTAAGAGGTATCACCTCGAGGTTCACACTGAGGGGTTGCACGACAGAGTCGTATCGGACATGGAGAAGGAGGAATCACCCTCGATGACCACGACCGAACAGCTATGCTGCAGAGTATTCATCAGGAGTGCCTTACGAGGTATCACCCTCGGCACTCGATAGTAACTAAGCAGAGTCGTACAACAAGGGGGGTGTGAAGTGAGGCGTCTGTCTCTGATCGACGATCACGTTGATCGAGTCGTCGATGAACAAGCAGGGGCGACAAAGTAAGGTGGTGGGGTCACCCGATGGTTCATACCAACCTATACTAAACAGTTATCATAGGCAGGTAAGGTAGCAATGAAAAGGTTACAACAGCAGGCTATGCTCACAGAATAGGAGCATACATAACAGTAGCGAAATCTAATGCAAGCAGGAGAATAGAATGGGCGATATCTGCAATGCTCAAGGGGGGGGGGGGCTTGCCTGGTTGCTCTGGCAAGAGAGGGAGGTCGTCAAAGGGCTGCTCGTCGGTAGTGTAGTCGTAACCTGTGCAGCGTCGTCGGTCTCGGCGTCTATCGGAGAGAAGGAGGGGGAGAGAAACAATAAATTCACGGCAATAATGCAAACAATATGTATGACATGCCTAAATGATATGCCGGGGTGTTCTACTGCCTAACTAAATGATTTAGTAAATTAGGAATTTATTTGGATTTATTTAATTAAAGTTGGGCACTATTCATTATCGAAATCGGTCTAATTGTTCCACGTTCTTATAGTTGCGGGATCCGACGGAATACAGAGGCGCTATCCGGGTTCGTACGTCGTTCTGAGCAAGTTTCATGTATAAAATATTTTCATCGGAGTTACGGTTTAAAAGATATGATTTCTAAAGTTTTTATTAATTTCTGAAATTTAATTAATTATTTAATTCAACATTATCCGAAACAGCGATTGATGACGTCAGCATGACATCATGCTGACGTCAGCAGCCACCTGACAGGGTGGGTCCACCTGTCATAGGCTTGTCAGGTTAATTAGGTAATTAATTTAATTACTGATTAATTAAACACTAATTAGTTAATTAGATAACCTAATCAGGATTAATTAACTAATTAATTAACTAATTAATATTTAATTAATATTTTATTTATTTTTATTTTTATTTTCTTAAAATCGTTTTTAGGGGGGGTGGGCCCATTTGTCAGCGGACACAGGGGGTTCGGGCCCCACTGGGCAGGGCCCAGGGGGGTTCACAGGCGTGCGGGCGCGGCGCAGGCGCAGCCCGAGCGGCTGCGCGTCCAGTGTGTGGCCCGGGCGCTGGCCACGCTGCCGCGAGCAGGCGCGGCCGGACGGTTCGGTGGTGAGCGGCGGGCCACGGCGGGCGACGCGGGCGAGGTGTGGGGGCGCGTAGCGCGCGGGGTGCCGCGGCGAGCGGAGGCAGAGAGGCGAGGGACGAGCGGACCAAACGGCGGCTGAGAGTGGGCCGAGCGTGGGCGCGACGCACGCGGCGCGGCGCGAAGCGGCCGTCTACGCGTGCATGCGCGAACAGGCGTTGCGCGCGAGACGACGCGTGGCATGGGCAGCGGTGCCGGTGACGCGCCGAGAGTTGCGCTGGAGCAGGTGAGCCGGCGAGGTGCGGAGAGGAGGGCAGAGGGCCCGAGGCCTCAACGGGCTCGTGGAGGGGACGAGGGCCAGCGGTGAAGTCTGCGGTGGCGCGGGGGACGACGGCTGACGGGGGAGGCAGGCGCGGGGTGGAGGCGCGGATCCGGGACGGCCGCTCGGCGAGGTCGTCGCGGGCGACGGGATCCCGGGAGTTGCCGGCCGATACGGATCCGAGTTCGGAATGGGGCGGACGAGCCGCCCGGCGACGGTCGGGGAAGAGGATAGGGACGTTGAGGCGAAGTAGGTTGGGTGGCGGCGGCGCGGAGTGGAGACTAGCCACGAACCGCACCGGCGAGGGAGGGGGAGGCGTCGGCGCAGAGGGACGTCGGCGACGGTGCCGTTCCCAGCGCATCCTCTATCCCGATCTGGATGTGCGGGAGGTAGGGGCCGTGACAGCAGGGGAGCGGCGACGCGCGGACGCGTCGGGCGACGGCCGTAGGCCGCGCGGGCCGCGACGCAGGTATCGAGCAATCCCCGATCCAGGAAGAGGCGTGGGGGGAGCGAGAGGCTAGCGAGAGGAATGGGGTGGGTGAGACCTAGGGTTCGGCTCGTCCCTGGAGGGTATAGCGCAGTGGCGCGCGTTAGGGCCGCCGGCTGGGCTTCGGCCCAGTGTGGGCCGGTAGGGGGGGGCGCGGGGGTCCTTCTTCTTCTTTTCTGTTTCATTTTTCTTTTATCTTTTTCTTTATTCTCCTTTCGCAGTTTAGTAAATAGTCAGGCCTCAAAATGGTTTTTGCAAAACATGAGACCTAGTTCATAAATACCAGTGCATCATTCCCTAACACCTAAAACTAGTTTGGACAAAACATAATTCCATATTTATTTTAGATTTAATAAATGGTTATTAAATATTATCTTTATCCACTGTTTGAGGTTGTTCGAGTCACTTATCCAATTCCAATGATGTTGGTTTCAATTTTAGAATAGCCTCTGGAATATTTGTTATTTATCTGACATTTTAGCTCCTATGTTGGACAACTTTCATATTCCACTTTCATTTAAATTTTGAATTTGACTTAGGAGTTGAAATGCAATGTGATGCTAATGATGATTACGCACTGTTGATCATGCTAACATGTCATTATCAAAAGTGATTACTGTTGCTAATCACCGGGGGTGTTACAAGTTCACCATAGAACTACGGGTCTGTAGGCAGTAGCTAGATGGCTTCTTCTCTCTTTTTTGATTCTCAATACAATGTTCTCTTAGAGATCTATTTGATGTAATGACTTTTTGCGGTGTGTTTGTTGGGATCCGATGAAGTGCGAGTTTATGATCAGATCTATATCCATGAATATTATTTGAGTCTTCTCTTATATGTATGATTATTTATAGCCTCGTATTTCTTCTCCGAATCTTTGGTTTAGTTAGGCCAACTAGATCAATTTTCCTTGCAATGGGAAGAGGTGCTTTGTGATGGGTTCGATCTTGCAGTGTCCTCGCCCAGTGACAGAAGGGGTAGCAAGGCACGCATGTATCGTTGCTATTAAGGATAAAAAGATGGGGCATATTCCTACATGAATAGATCTTGTCTACATCATGTCATCATTCTTATTGCATTACTTCGTTTCTTCATGAATTTAATACACTAGATGCATGCTGGATAGCGGTCGATGGGTGGAGTAATAGTAGTAGATGCAGAATCGTTTCAGTCTACTAATCTTGGACGTGATGCCTATATTCATGATCATTGCCTTGGATATCGTCATAATTATTTGCTCTTCTATCAATTGCCCAACAGTAAATTGTTTACCCACCGTATGCTATTTTCTTGAGAGAAGCCACTAGTGAAATCTACGGCCCCCGGGTCTATCTTTTATCATATTACTTTCAGATCTATCTTTTATCATATTTGTTTTCAGATCTATTATTCCAAAAACCCAAAAATACCTTGCTGCACTTTTTCTTTACTTATTTTATTTTGCGTTCTTGCTAGATCTATTTATCCAATCTCATACAAATTAATCTATCTTTTTATCAAGGAGGGATTAACAACCCCTCTTACGCGTCGGGTTGCAAGTATTTGTTCTTTGTGTGCAGGTACCGTTTACATAGTGTTGCTTGGTTCTCCTACTAGATTGATACCTTGGTTTCATAACTGAGGGAAATACTTATCGTAGCTGTGCTGCATCATCCCTTCCTCTTTGGGGAAATACTGACGCAGTCTCAAGCCATGTCAGTGGGTAACTCTTCGGCACATCTTCACAAGTCCATTATCACCACAATGGACAGCAAGCTTCAAGCATGATCTCTTCGTGATGCTCCACTTGAACTTGCACACCGCAATCTTGAGGACGATCACCACTTGATGTCATCCTCCATGGGTTATATGATATCTTCATTTTGATGCATGCCCATCGAAACATACCTAACCCCCCAAGAAACTCTCACGTAGACCATGGGTTAGTACACAAAGCGTGATGGATAATGCTTACCCTACCATGGGATCAGTTGATCCCTCTCGGTACATCTTCTATGTTGTGTGTGTTGATCAACTTGATTCACTCTTTGACTTAGTCTTGATCAACCTTGTATCATGTCTTCTCTATGACCAATCTTTGGATACTTCCTTGAATAGCACCTTGGTCATCTCATAAACTCCTTGAAACCAACACATGGTCTTCAATCCTATGGACAAACTCTTCAAATATAACTCAAGCAAACCATTAGTCCATAGAGATTGTCATCAAGTACCAAAACTAAACATGGGGGCACAGCATGTTCTTTCACTTAGGTGGTTGACCCTTGCATTGTGTCATAACAATGTATGGGGTGTTTTTGTATTTTCCTTGTTCTTGCTTCAACATGTTGTATTGCCCCTCGGGTTGTGTGATTTTTGGCCCGGTTTCCTTATAAATGAGGCAAACTGGTTTAGGTTTTTGATTTGGTTTTCCTTTAAAGTGGATCAACCAAATCAATATATTCAGTTGGGAGAACTCTCCCCCGGTTATTCCTCAAAAGAAAACTGATCTCATAGAGTTCAACATTTCTTTGTTAGCTCTAACATCTCTGAGCAAAACATTTCAACCGATGTTTTCGAGTCATTCTTGGTTTGATTCTCTATGTACTTACAATATAAGTTTGGGTACCACCATGTTTTTTCATCCAATAATTTTGAGTTGTGGGTTAGGCCTTTAATACACAATCTCTTTATTACAGCTGCTTTGTCTACTACAGTACTTCCGAGCACTCAGATTTACTTGGTACTTTCGAGTATGTTCAAATCTTGCAAAAAAGGAGTGGTATTTTCTGTTCAGGATCACTTCTCTACTTTCACCCCGTACTTTCTAGAACTTTATGTCTGATTCCAAATCATGCTCTTGACCGTTAAAATATTTTAAGGTGTTTGGAACCTCCGCTGCATTTTCTCCAGGAGCTTCCAAGCCAGTTACTTTTAGCTTGACACCAAATCCTTGGTAAGATATTCTGATTGGAGCTTGTTTATGATCTTGTGACAAGAGTTTGTAATAATAAGACCGCTTGAATGCTTTTTGTTGTACTATTTTGATCAACATGATGTTTGAGAACCTTCACTTCACTTATAATATGTCTAAGAACTATGCATGTTATTATATTAATAATATGTCGAGTTGCCACATATTGTCTGTTCAAATGGCATGCATCCTCAAGTCATTGAGATATTGTAGCTGCATTTTCTTTTCGTGTGTTGTTCATTGGTGTTGGTTGGTCGTAGTCGGCATAGGTACGTACACAAGACACCGATACAAATACGTGAAGGGATGAATGAATGACTCACCTTGATTTGAGCACATAAACAGGAAGTGAATGCTCAAAGATTCCCTAGAGGTCGACTAGAGTAGGGGTGAATAAGCAACTACAAGATTTTTTTCCTTAGTTGCTTATAGAGGCTAATGCGAAAATGCGAGCTTTGTAGGTATGCAACTAGGTGGTACACCTTATATGATGTATTACAACAAGTTAGCAAGCTACACAAGGCAACATACAAACAAGTAATAACAACAACTATAGCTAGGGTTAAAAGTGAAGGAGAATGTGTTACGCAGTAAAAAAACATCGCACGCGAGCATACCCAACATTACTATGGAGGTATAAGTAATGATCAACATAGCGCAAGAAGAAGAAGAGTTGGTTAAACTCGCCGATTCCCGTAGCTAGGTTATAAATCCTAACCGCGAGAAATTTCCCTAGGCCGATCTGCCGATCTAGTGTCGAAGTAGACGAAACCTTTGAGGTATCCACACGTACTGATCTAGAGGTGTTGCAGCACTCTGTGAAACCATCATGAAGTGTAATAGGGAGAAGTAGAGGGAAAGGAAGCCTAGGGGCATACTGGCTAGAATCAATATAGACAAGAAGAGAGAAGGGGCACATGGCAAGGGGGTCGGCCTCCAAGGGCTATTACCATCTTCACACTCAGCAGAACATGAAAAATAACAAGGCAATTACCCGCAAATGAATGCAAGTCGGTGAAGTTCAAGCTAAGAGAGTTGGCCATAATGGTGATAACTGCTCCGCAAAGCGATATCAACTAGTGCACAATTTGCTTGGTGTGCAAGGTGAAACAAAATAATCCCGCCCAAATTTGATGAGTAGTTGATGTTCAGGTTCACGACCTTTCCAAGAATGAGCATATTTTCTGGAGGTTCCCCAAAGGGTAACCTCCAGCTAGTTTTTTGATAGTCAATATCATATTATATTTATAGTAACAAATAGTACATGGTAGAGATATAAGAGCTGACAGCGGTTACAAAATAAAGTCTAAAAGAAACGAGCAAATCTTTGATATCTTCAAACTCTTCTTCCATGACATAATTTTGTAGTTCTCTGAAGGCATCCGTAGGAAAATAACAGAGATATGAAACCACAGTCCTGTAAACACCAACGACAGTTCTCCCGTAATTTTAATTTGAGCTACAATGCAAAGTCTGCGATGCACACACACAACCATTAAAGTAATCAACCAACATCGGTATTTCAGGGAAAAACAACCGAACAGTCAGGTCAACATCGCTGGGAGACAAGAGTACGAATCACCATTGCCGATGACATAGCAATCAGGACAGATATTGCAAGGACAGTCCTCCTTGCGGCGAACATAATAAATAATCCAAAATCGATCTAGCGAAGCAATATCTGAAAGACCATACATAAACAAATTTAATCTTTCAACACTAGCATTAACGTCGGGAAGGAGATCTCATCATCGAACCAAGGGCTGAAGATTACTTATTGTAGATGATGCCATCTCCAATGATGAAGAAGACGGCTACCAAAACCCTAACCAATCTAATGAAACCACTACTTTTATTAAGAACTCCACTCATAGGTCGGGTTCCCCACCCCTCCCGACATCGATGAGGCCGACCGAAGGAGGCAGAACCGATCTATGGTAGAGGCCAAGGTGGCGGTGACAGCTAGGTTTTTAGGAGAAGTCTCGTACATGAGAAAGAGTCTCATCTGCTTGTACATGTTGCAACCTCCAGCTAGTTGTTCTCAACGTCCGTAGCAAAAACAAAAACATTTTTTTGGAATATGCTTGCATTTGGCACGCCGGCCGAACGCTTTGGCCGATCATCTTCTCACACGCACGCGTTTTCATCTCTTTCTTCTTCTTTATTTCAGTATAGAAAAAGCATCGTAGCTCATTCATGGCGACTGCAGCCTTCGCCCACCCCCTCGCCATGCGCCTCTGGCCAGAACCATGTTGTTCCTCCAAGTCGGCGTGCCTCCCTTGTCGAATCTTGTTCGCCGACCGTCATGGAGTAGCCGGCCTCCCCTTCCCTTCAGCATGGGGGCGACCACCTTTCCCGTTTCCTCTCTTTGTTGCTCCTCTGGTGAGCAGGTCGCCGCCTCGCATGTTGATGTCTACTACAAAAGTTATTCTTGTAGACTCGTGTTGGGCCTCCAAGTGCAGAGTTCTGTAGGACAACAACAAATTTCCCTCAAGTGGATGACCTAAGGTGTATCAATCCGTGGGAGGCATAGGCTGAAGATGGTCTCTCTCAAACAACCCTGCAATCAAACACAAGAAATATCTTGTGTCCCCAACACACCCAATACAATGGCAAATTATATAGGTGCACTAGTTTGGCAAGAGATGGTGATACAAGTGTAGTATGGACAGTAGATATGGGTTTTTGTAATCTAAAAATATGAAAATAGCAAGGTAGCAAGTGATAAAACGAAGCACAAACGGTATTGCAATGCTTAGAAACAAGGACTAGGGTTCATACTTTCACTAGTGCAATATCTCAACAGTACTAACATAATTGAATCATATAAAAATCCCTCAACGTGTGACAAAGAATCACTCCAAAGTTCTTATCAAGCGGAGAACATAAGATGAAATTGTTTGTAGGGTACGAAACCACCTCAAAGTTATCCTTTCCGATCAATCTATTGAGCTATTCCTATAAGTGTCACAAACAGTCCTAGAGTTCGTACTAAAAGAACACCATATGACACACATCTACCAACTCTAATATCACCTAGATACTCCAATGTCACCACAAGTATCATGAGTTGATTATTCAATATGCGTCAAACAACTTCAGATTCATAATATTCAATCCAACACAAAGAACTTCAAAGAGTGCCCCAAGATTTCTACCAGAGAAAGTAGGACAAAAAACGTGCATCAACCCCTATGCATAGATTACCCCAATGTCACCTCGGGAATCCATGAGTTGAGTGCCAAAATATACATCAAGTGAATCAATAGAACAACCCATTGTCACCACGGGTATCCACATGCAAGACATACATCAAGTGTTCTCAAATCCAAAATATTCAATCCGATAATAGTGAAACCTCAAAGGGAAAGACTCAATTCATCACAACAAGATAGAGAGGGGAGAAACACCATATGATCCAACTATATTAACAAAGCTCGCGGTACATCAAGATTATGCCAAATCAAGAACACAAAAGAGAGAGAGAGATCAAGCATATAGCTACTGGTACATACCCTCAGCCACGAGGGTGAACTACTCCCTCCTCGTCATGGTGGCCGCCGGGATGATGAAGATGGCCTCCGATGATGATTTCCCCCTCCGGTAGGGTGCCGGAACAGGGCTCCATATGGGATCTCTTTGGTACAGAGGCTTGTGGCGGCGGAGTCGGAGTTCTAGGTTAACTTTCGAGGTTTTCCCTATTTATAAGAATTTTCAGAGTTGGAATCACGTGAAGAGGGTCCACAGGGGGCCCACGAGGCACTTGGTCATGGCCACCCCCTGGGCGCGCCCAAGTGGCTTCTGGGGCCCTTGTGGGTCTTCTCATACTTCCCCGAAGTCTCCTGGGCCCCTTTCCTTCTAGAAAAAATCGTCAAAATGTTTCGCTGCATTTGGACTTCATTTGATATGGATTTTCGGGAAAACTAAAAACATGCAGAAAACAACAACTAGCACTGGGCACTAGGTTAATATGTTAGTCCATAATAATCATATAGAACTAATATAAAAGTGCACCAAAACCATATAAAACTATTATGAACATGGCATGAGTACTTCATAAATTGTAGATACGTTGGACACGTATCAGCATCCCCAAGCTTAATTCATGCTCGTCCTCGAGTAGGTAAATGATAAAGAAAATAATTTATGAAGTGTGAATGCTAGCATAGTGCATAAGTTTGATCAATGATAATTTCAATCACTTTTCCTATCATCATTATATATCATAAATAGTAGCTCATCTCATAAAACTCATCATGATAAAGTAGCAATCAATTCACATGTTATGGTTCAAAAAATGCATTCTCTTGAAACTTAACAACTTATGTTCTAAGTCACCAAACAATTACAGTTCATATTGTTTTCAACAAAGTCTAAGTAAGAGCTCCAAATACACAATTATCATATAGTCTTCTATGATTGATAGTACTCAAAGCATATTTTTAGAACAAATGGTATCCATCGAACACATAGAAAGATGCGTGCTTAATTTTTCGCCTCCCAACTCACTTATCATAGAGATAATTGTCAACAATAATAATTCATGCTAAAATATATTTGAATGGCCATATATGTCTGGATCTTTCCCCACCACATGATGCTTGCCAACTAGAGAATAGGTTGGAATAAGAAATTGACTCAACAAAAATAAAATTAACAGAAAAAGTAAAAGATAAGCCCTTCGTAAAGGGAAGCATGGATTTGCAGAGGTGCTAGAGCTCATTGCTTAAAACAGAGATGAATACATTTTGAGAGGCATGCCTTTCCTGCCAACGTCAAGACCGAGAGTTCTCAATATCTTCCGTGCTAAACACATTATCGGCGGTTCCCAGGCGGAAAGGTAAAGTTTACTCCCCCTCAACCATTCAAACACAAGCCATGGCTAGCCGAATCCTCGGGTGCCCTCCATACAATCAACTTTCCGGGGGAGTATGTTTCATTATTATTGTTTATTTTGATTACAAGACTGGGCATCCCAATTACGAGCCTCTCTCATGTAATGACAAACGAATAAACACTCATCCTGAGAATAACCCGCTTAGCATGGAAGATACTAACCACCACCTGTCGCTCCATGAGCGGTACAGACACACAAAACAGATGTCTATTTGAAGGTTTTAGAGATAAAACATGCAAATTTACTTGGAACGGCAGGGTAATACCGTATATAGGTAGGTATGGTGTACACTCATGGAAGAAACTTGTCTAAAGGATTTTGGATGCACAAGCAGTATTCTCGCTGAGTACAGATATTTTGGCTAGCAAAAGATTCTAAACAACAAGCACCACATGTTGGAGGATCCATAACAATATAACTTCGATGCAAATATACCCAAACATAACTCATTACATTGTCTTCCTTGTCCAACTTCAACTAATTTGCTCAAGTTTGAAAATAATTAATGGGTACTCACAATCATAAAGGGTGTCCAAGATACTACTCATTCATGAATTGCTCATATGAACAATAGTGTGATTGTCAAACTACAATAAATTTTACTTTCTAAACCCAGTGTGAAGTTACTACTAAGCATATGGAACACAGATAATTTCAGATTTTATGATATTCAATTCATTCAACCATTTACTCATAGGAAGTGAAGCACAAGAGTAAATGACAAACTACTCCTAAAGATATGAGTGAAGATCAATGAGTATTCAAACAATTAAGTAGCTATGTGAGGACTCTCTCTCATTAAAAAAATTCAGATCTAAATATTTTATTCAAACAGCAAAAAAAAATGAAAATAAAGGACACACCAAGGATAGCACACATCATGTGAACAAGTAAAACTTAGGCTCAAACGGGGCTAACCGATAGTTGTTGATGAAGAAAGGTGGGATGCCTACTAGGGCATCCCCAAGCTTAGATGATTGAGACTTCTTGAAATGTTAACTAGGGATGCCTTGGGCATCCCCAAGCTTGAGCCCTTGTGTCTCCTTAATTCCTTTCATATCATGGTTTCCCTAAATCTTAAAGACTTCATCCACACAAAACTCAACAAGAACTCGTGAGATAAGTTAGTATAAATCAATGCTAAACCTTATCATTCTCTACTGTAACAAATCACTAAAATTATTATTAAATAGTGAATACTAAATGCCTCTCCATATTTAATACCCCTACCCTCAAACAGAATCATTAAAAAAGCAAACATATGCAAACAGTGCAATCATAACAACAAGTTGTCTAAACAAAACAATCTGTAAAGGATGAAGTAAGATCCATACTTATTTAACTCAGAAAATTCTGAAACTTTACCACGCTGTATAAAATTTATCATAGCTTATTGTGTCAAAATTTCAAGTTTTTATCGCATTCTGACTTTTCTGAGAAATTTAAGCAAGAACGGAAAACTTTCTCTTTTGAAACTTCAACTCATTTAGATACATTATAACTGAGCACTTTTCCTGCCCCCTTAGGACATTAGCATTCGTGGTCGTTGGATCATCACTTCTGGGCATTTTCTGCCACCCGATTGTCTCTTAATCGCACCTCTAGTCGTTTTGTTCGATCCTAACAAGCGCTAACCCTTATTGGGCCGCTGCTCTGTTGGCTTTTTTCGGCTTCTGGAATTAAATTAGGCCTACCAGGCCTGTAATCGTCCCTCACGTGGAGGCTTCTCACGTGCGGTGGCTGGGACAAGCATGGCCCATCGAAAAAAAGAGCAGGTGTGTGAGACGTCTCGTCTTCCCATCATCGCTCCTTCCTGCAACCACTCATGTGCATGGCGGCCAGGGTTAGCAATGTTCGATCCTATGATGCGGAGGGGTGCGAGACGAGCGGATGCAAGTAGCTGTTGTGGTAGGGAGATGAGATTGGTAGCTACTAAAGATGATCCGCCGGCATAAAAGCGGTCAAGCGTCAGTTCTTGGTAGTGATTCATGGCACCAATGTGCGCCACTCGCCTCAAGGGCGAGAGATTGGTATGAGCGTCCACCCCTCGGGAAGAACTAGGGTAGGCTCTACCATCACTGATTTGGGATCCATTCCTGTTCACCCGACCTCAATCTCTTCCTCCTCGTCTAGCAGGCCATAGCGCGACACCGACCTCGACCTCGAGCGGCAGCGCACCTCCCCCAACCTCAACCTCGAACAATGGCGCCGCCAAACTCAGCATCCCCATGTGCACTGCCGCCAATATGACCGTCGCTTTGCCGCACTGCTCCACGCTGGCTACAGGTACAACTCATATTCTCCCTTATGCAATATGCTTCAGACCAAAACACGGGATCCCACAAGCAAGACATGGCTGCAGACAACCTCACACAGTATATTAGGGACAAGAATATCTTCATTACATGAGAACTTTGACATAATACAAGATCCCCGACACTGATCGTAGATACACTCAGATTGAATCATGTGAACTCCATAGTATCTGCACAATATTATTTTTTTACTTATCCTAGGAATTCCAAATAAACTCACATTTCTCTCTTCTTTTTTATATGATGGAGTTGTATGTTTGAAGTGTGCACTGTATGTTGCTGATAAGTTTTTAATTTGTTCTTTCTCTTTTACAAAATTGAGCGGAAAGAAAAGAATAGATCTTTTGGTTTACTTTAACTGAGAAAGGTTGAAACATGGAAGACGCTTCAATTCTATCAGAGGAATGGATGCCCAAGTATCTTGTGTTTCACTTTGAGGGGAAACCGCATCAAGAGAAATTCAAGAATCCGTTGTCTAACAAGGTTTAATAAATGTCTATCAATTTATCTTATTTATTTTATGTATTCATTGCTCTTTTTTAATTTCTCTCTTCATCTTTTGAAATTAGTACAAAAACGAAACATCTTTTGAAATTGTTATCTTGCTTGAATTTGTCTTCTGTCATCCACCAATTGGCGTACTATATTATAAATCTTCCTACCAATTTGTTCAACAGAACCCAACTTTTCAAGGCTTTGACTTGTTTTCACTATGTGACTCATAGGTTTTGTTCACTCTACAGTTTAGAATGTACTTTGGATAAAATGTTGACATTTTCCTTTTGGCTCTTTGTTTAATCATTCTTATATTGTGATGCGGTGCTATATAGAGTTACATGAGCTCTTCATTGCGTATACCCATCCTAAAAACAGGTATGTTCTCTTAAGTAGTGATACACTATCAATTATTATGATTTACATACATCGTACATTTTCGTTATTATATTTATTCATGCATGTGACTCTTTATGCAAACTTTGAGGCTGCTAAGCCAATATCTACAAAATAATTTTCCCTGGGAATTGCAAGATGCATTGTTTAGTAGTTGGGTCATGACATTGTCTTCTCGGTTGCTAATAAAGGAGCACAATACAAATTGACAGAGAGAATATCTTTTATTATGATGTTTTTCAAGTGCAAACTGATGATATGTTGAAGTGGTACATCTGGAAGATAAATCTCCATATGTGGTGATGTTCGTAGAGAGAAAAGAGGAAATCTTGCACGTTGCACAAATTCTTCTCATTTAATATGATATACATAGTAAACTCACTACAGTTTGTGCTGGTTGTTCCATCTTGAAAGACATTCTCCAATTGCAGCCAGATTTAGGGTGCATTGGCTCTCGATGCCGTTTGGCACAAATGATTGTGAAACATCACCTAGGCCATGAAAAGTTGAACTGGTGATGTCAAGCGAGAAATTCAATGTAGCTGAATTACAACCTTTTTTTACTGCATATTAGCCTCTTCTCCTAGGGGAAAAGCTGAATTGCCAGCGCTTATACTCATGTATTACATTATAACAGTGTCCTATTCCTATGTACGCCTACTTTGAGGTCTTGTATAACTACCAAATCACCATGAAATAATTTTATGTTCTATTACTGTTGTCTATATAGACTGACAGTTCTCCAGGGCTGAATCATCCAAAGTTATGTCAATCCATGTTTACATCACCCACTGTTATCATGTGTATCTTACTATCATTGTGCTTTCAATGATCCAGCTTCTAACGATATTAGGGGAAATTATCTATGATGCTACCTTGATTACAAACAATTACAAAAAAAGAATATCCATCAATGTCTCAAATTCCGAATTCAAATACCTCACGTGTGAACCGCTCAAAAAAACCTCACGTGTGAGATCAAACTTGAAGCAAACTCAAGTTACAAGTTGAAAAAACCAGTTGTCTCCTACCATGGCACTACTTGGCTCTTCCCTATTGCCATCCAATATATAGGCAGTTTATACAAATGTAACTTCGGCATTTTTTGCCACTATGTTTTTGATAGCTATTCATAAAAATCCTATCATTCCACTGGAAAAAATAGACGGGCGCGGCAACGCGCACCATCAATGATCTAGTATACTTGCAAACTGAGCATGGTAAAGGCTATACTTGACACTTTAATTGAAATAAAAGATACAAAACATTATTTTATATAATAGCAAGCAAATCCAACTCAAAGAAAATGACGCTCCAAGCAAAACACGTATCATGTGACGAATAAAAATGTAGCTCCAAGTAAGGTTACCGATAATGTTGAAGACGAAAGAGGGGATGCCTTCCGGGGCATCCCCAAGCCTGGACACTTGAGTCTTCCTTTAATATTACCTTGGGGTGCCTTGGACATCCCCAATCTTAGTGTCGCCACTCCTTATTCTCCTCATATCGATATCTCACCCAAAAGTTGAAAACTTCAATGACACAAAACTTAACCGAACTTCGTGAGATAGGTTAGTATGATAAAGAGAAAATCATTCACTTTGGTACTGTCAAGACAAGATTCATAATTGTTCTCACATAACGCATACTATACTCTATAATTTCCATGATTTATATTGACCAATATAAGCCATAGAAACTATAAAACAAGAAAAATATGCATTGCTAACAGAATCAGTCAAAAACAGAACAGCCTGTAATGATCTGAACAATGACCATACTTATGCAACTCTAAAAATTCTGAAAACTTAGTACAACATAGGAAATTTGTGTATCAATCATGTGTAAAACTTTTGGACCAAGATCATATTCCAATATTTATAGGATTTTCTGCACTGAACGCAAAACTTTCTGTTTTTGCACAGAATCAAGTCAACTATCATCCACACTATTCCAAAGGCTTTATTTGGCACATTATTGGAACAAAAGCTATGAAACATGATTGCTACAGTAGCTTAATCATGTCAACACACAAAAACAGTAGGTATAAGTATTGGGTTGTCTCCCAACAAGTGTTTTCTTTAATGACGTTTTAGTTAGGCATGATGATTTCAATGATGCTCACATAGAAGTAAAGAATTGAAACATAATGGGAGCATCATGAAGCTTATGACTAGCATATTTAAGCCAAACCCACTACCTATTCATAGGGATTTTTTGAGCAAACAATTTATGGGAACAAGAATCAACTAGCATAGGAAGGCAAAATAGGCATGACTTCAAAACTTTCAACACATAGAGAGGAAACTTGATATTATTGAGATATGTAAAAGGAAATGTTCCTCTCTCATAATGATTTTTTAGTAGAATCATGAATGAATTCAACAATACAACTATCACATAAAACATTCTTTTCATGATCCACAAGCATAGAAATTTCACTACTCTCCTCATAAGCAATTTTCTTCTCATTAATAGTAGTGGGAGAAAACTCAACAAAATAACTATCATGAGATACTTGATTGACATAATCAAATTGAAAATTAAACTCGTGATGACAAGTTTCATGGTTATAATTATTCTTTATAGTATACATGTCATCACAATAATCATCATAGATAGCAACTTTGTTGTCATAATCCAATAAAACCTCTTCCAAAATAGTGGATTCATCACTAAATAAAGTCATGGCCTCTCCAAATTCACTTTCATAATTATTACAATAAGATTCAGCACCCTCCAAAATAGTGGGATCATTACTTCCTAGAGTTGACACTCCACTTTCATAAATATTGCAATCATCATAAATAGGAGGCATGCAATCATCATAACAAATTTGCACATCAAAACTTGGGGGACTAAAAATATCATCTTCATCAAACATAGCATCCCCAAGCTTATGTCTTTGCATATCACTAGCATCATGGATATTCAAAGAATTCATACTACCAACATTGCAATCATGCTTATCATTCATGGATTTTATGCCAAACATTTTATTGAATTCTTCTTCTATCAATTGAGCACAATTTTTTGATCCATCATTTTCAAGGAAGGCATTATAAAAATGAATAATGTGAGGCAACCTCAATTCCATTTTTTGGTAGTTTTATTTTATAAAATCAAACTAGTGAAAAAAAAGAAACTAAAAGATTCACTTGCAAGATCTAAAGATATACCATCAAGCACTCATCTCCCCGGCAACGGCGCAGGAAAAGAGTCTTGATGACCCACAGTAGGTGCAATAGGTTGAGGAGCAACTATTTGTTCTTCCGGTCAAGGTGAAGATACCCCGAACAAGCCCCTCAAAGGATTATTTTCCATACTGACAAGTGGCAATAAATTTCAGCACGTAATATAAATGTTTCCTTACCAAATTCCACTCACCAAAGGCGCTTCACTCCCCGGCAACGGCGCCAGAAAAGAGTCTTGATGACCCACAAGTATAGGGGATCAATCGTAGTCCTTAGATAAGTAAGAGTGTCGAACCCAACGAGGAGCAGAAGGAAATAACAAGTGGTTTTAAGCAAGTTATTTTCTACAGGCACCAAAATTATTGGTAACAGATAGTTTGGTAGTAAGATAATTCATAACGGGTAACAAGTAACAAGTGTAGAAAAGGTGCAGCAAGGTGTCCCAATCCTTTTTGTAGCAAAGGATAAGCCTGGAAGAACTCTTATATAAAGCAAAGCGCTCCCGAGGACACATGGGAATTACTGTCAAGTTAGTTCTCATCATGCTCATATGATTCGCATTCGTTACTTTGATAATTTGATATGTGGGTGGACCGGTGCTTGGGTGATGTCCTTACTTGGACAAGCCTCCCACTTATGATTAACCCCTCTCGCAAGCATCTGCAACTATGAAAGAAGAATTAAGATAAATCTAACCATAGCATGAAACATGTGGATCCAAATCAGCCCCTTATGAAGCAACACATAAACTAGGGTTTAAGCTTCTGTCACTCGAGCAACCCATCACCTACTTATTACTTCCCAATGCCTTCCCCTAGGCCCAAATCATGGTAAAGTGTCATGTAGTCGACGTTCACATAACACCACTAGAGGAAAGACAACATACATCTCATCAAAATATCGAACGAATACCAAATTCACATGATTACTTATAACAAGACTTCTCACATGTCCTCAGGAACAAACGTAACTACTCACAAAGCATGTTCATGTTCAATATCAGAGGGGTATTGAATATCATTAAGGATCTGAACATATGATCTTCCACCAAATAAACCAGCTAGCATCAACTACAAGGAGTAATCAACACTACTAGCAACCCACAGGTACCAATCTAAGGTTTTGGGACAAAGATTCAATACAAGAGATGAACTAGGGTTTGAAAGGAGATGGTGCTGGTAAAGATGTTGATGAAGATTGACCCTCCCTCGATGAGACGATCGTTGGTGATGACGATGGCTTCGATTTCCCCCTCCCGGAGGGAAGTTTCCCCGGCAGAATAGCTCCGTCAGAGCCCTAGATTGCTTCTGCCCAGGTTTTGCCTTGAGACGGCGGCGCTTCATCCTGAAAGCTTCCTTCTTATTTTTTCTAGGTCAAAACCCTCCATATAGTAGAAGATTGGCACCGGACGATGGCCAGGGGGCCCACAAGCCCTGGGGGTAGGGCGCGCCCCCCAGGCTTGTGGCCACCTAGTGGGGCCCCCTCTGTTGTTTATTTGCCCAATATTTTTTATATATTCCAAAATAATTCTCTGTAAAGTTTCAGGAAATTTGGAGTTGTGCAGAATAGGTATCTCAGATTTGCTCCTTTTCGGTCCAGAATTCCAGCTGTCGGTATTCTCCCTCTTCATGTAAATCTTGTAAAATAAGAGAGAAAAGGCATAAGTATTGTATCACAATGTGAAATAACAACCCATAATGCAATAAATATCAACATAGAAGCATGATGCAAAATGGACGTATCAACTCCCCCAAGCTTAGACCTCGCTTGTCCTCAAGCGAAAGCCAAAATCGATAATCATGTCCACATGTTTAGAGATAGAGGTGTCAATAAAATAAAATACGGACATGAAGGTATCATGATCATCTTTTAGAACAGCAATATATTGTCATATAACTTCTTATGCTAAAGTGATAATTCATTCACAAGGTAAAGTATGAATCAAGAACTTTATTGAAAACTAACAAACTATGATCTCGGTTATTGAGGCAATTGCAATTTATCATAACGTCGGAAAGAGTCAATGTAAGATCTTTTATTTAGCAAGTTCACATACTCAACCATCATTTAATCTTTCATAATTGCTAACACTCACGCGATACTTATGAGATCAAACTTTCAATCAGACACATAGGAAGATAGGGGCTTATAATTTTGCCTCCCAACCATTTACCTCAAGGGTAATGTCAATAATAATAATTTATGATCACCTACCACTGGTACAGCGAGGTGCTATACAAACGGTTTTAACCCCTTTCCGCAACGGCATTTTAAACCGTTGCCTAGTGAGTGTGGGCGATAGGGGGTCCTTCCCACACGTCCCAGAAACCGTCGGGGATAGGCCCTCCGGTCACACACGCTGCGCAAAATGAGCTCGTGTGTGATTGGGCTAGCCATCGTTTCCGTTCGTAGGTACATCCCACACAGTGATTCCTAACGAAACGTTCCCCTTCGTCTGCACAACCCACATAGTCAATCCACGAGAAACATTTTTGTTCGTCTCCATATCCCGCACAGTGAATCCTAGAGAAACGTTTCCGTTCGTCTGCACATCCCACACAGTGAGTCCCAGACGAACGTTTCCGTTCGTATATACATCCCACACAGTTTTATGTATAGCCTCGTGTGTGATAGGTGTAACGATCACACACATGCTCTGCCTCCGTTAACCGTTTGCTTTATTCAACCATATCACACACGATTTGATGAAGAAAACTGTATGGCATTGGGCTATCCATCACAACCGCTTTTACTACTAGAACCGTTTGCAAAGTTCCATGACCCATTTAGCAGGTTTATTAGTTTACAATTAATAATTCTAGTATTACGCAAATTCACATTTCATATCGAATAGCTGTTTGCCAATTTCATATCAGGCACATAAATATATTTTAACATCACAGTACGATAGTGACTTGAAAACAGCACAGTACAACATCTAGCTAGTTCACCTTCATAAGAACAATATTAGAACAATATATTCATTTCCCTAATCGACTGATGCATGATCAGCCAGGTTCGTCTTCTCCACCTCTGCTTTCAGTTCAGTAAGAACCTATTTTGCACTGACCAACTGGGAAAGTGCCTCCTCCTTCGCCAACACCATCTTAGCAAAGTCTAATTTAAGAAATCTGAGCTCATTCTCCACCTTCCTCTTTTTTCCCCGCATCTTGAAATAATCTTCAGCGTTGACAACACTTTCTCTAAGCCTATCTCTGTTCTCTTCCTCATAATTGCTCCAGAGATTTGCTAGGCACATCTTCAAAGACTGTGGCCACTCTTGATCAACCCACTCCAGGTAAGAACACTTCCGTTCATCCTATAATATTTAAAACTAAATCAATAACAATTGTAGGGAAAGTGGGTTTCTAGCAACATAGAAAATCACCAAATACATATTTTGAAAAACTGAAGTGTAGGAACGAAGTATGTCTACCAGAGGGGGGGTGAATGGGAGTTTTAAATTTTCTTCGGAAAACTTAAATCTCTCAGAACCCAGCAGCGGAATAAGTGAAATACAGCTATGATGAACTAATAGAGAGAATCGAAGGGAAACTAAAACATGCATCGAAGTAAAACACACGAATGAAATACATCGAATGTAAACATAAGTGACAGAGGTAACCGAAGATGCTCGATGGCGAAAAGGAATTTGTTCGACTAGTTCATCCTTCTGCACAAGGACTACGTCTGGTTGGAGGGGCTGTGACTTAACACGGAAGATAAACTCTCTTCACCCTATTCTCCTCGATAATCAATTCGTCAACCGATGTCGATCACTCGTGGTAGATACTTGAAGGCGATCTCCAAACCTTTACATACTTCTTCTTCGAGAACCACAATCACTCTTGGTCTATGAAGAAATTGACACCTAACCATCTAGAGAGTTTGCAGCTCTCAAGAGTAATAGGCGGAGCGTACTAAACTTAGATTCTAGTGATGCTGAACCACTATCTAATTCTCTGGCTCTAGGGTTTTTCTCTCGGTGGATTTTAAACTCAAATCACTCACAGAGTGGGTTGCTCAACAATCTTCTCAGAATCAAATGGAGCAGCCACCGGACAAAGCCGGTGCGGGGTGGCTATTTATAGCCGCAGCCTTCCCAGATGGGAAATGACCATTTTGGACACGAGGTCTAGCCAATGGCCAACCAACACGTTCACTACGGTCGGATTTTGGAGCAACGGTAACATTACATGAGGAACAAGTAATGCTAACTCCTCGGTCCGAGGCAAATCCCTCACAGCGAAGAAGATCGCAGTCTCTTGCTGGCAAGTATTTGCTCGGAGCACAAAGAGATTTGTCTCACAACTTTCATAGGATCTGGGTTTAGCATTAGAGAATCAAAGCTTCGAACGCTACACCCCTCTTAATAGTACGGTGGTCCTATGACTCAACGAAAGAACAAGAACAACGAAATAAATGCTACGTCTTTACTTCCTCTTCATTCTTCCTCGAGCGCAGTCATTTGCTTCGAACAAGCACCAAACCAATTGCTTAGACTTCAGCAATTTTTAGGGGTCACTCTTGTTAGCTTTATCTTTGGTGATAACCTTCGCTGCCATGCAGAGAGATTATCTTTGTTGTTTGCATCAAGCTCCTCGATACATCAGGGACCTGTTACTCTATGTGCACTAGCAAATACATAAGTCCCATATTGTTTACGTCAACAAACTCCAAAACATAAGGGGCCTATCATTGCACCAACAATCTCCCCCTTTTTGGACGGTTGTTGATAAAACAGATAATCATTGAAGTGAAGATAGATAAGTAGAATGTGAATTGAACAAGTGTGAACTTGCGTTACTTGACTCGATGATGAAATATACTCCCCCTAGATGTATGCAGGGTCAATTGATATACAATGAAAGTCCTTGCAGTTCGTTTGAGTGAGAGGAGGATTTTCAGTCATACAAGGTGATGATTCACACTGATGATAGGTAATCCAACGAGAATATAGTGCAATCATTCACGACTTCTGTCAATAATTCCACCTGCAAAACAATAAGCTTCGAGAGAATATAGTGTAGCAGGGGGGTTATTAATATTACAGCCCATAACAGAAGTTTTACATCAGAGCACATAAAATGGCATAAATTGTCTCAAAAGATAGAGCGAGAAAACACAGAGACCTAATCCAACAGAGCAAATCTATCAAAACTCTCGATGTTATTCTCCCCCTTTTTGTCAACTAGTGTAAAAAAGGTGACGAAAAACATGAGCGCTAGAAATAGGTGAATATGATTCACTCTGAGGCATCGCCTGAGGAACTACCCGAAGAAGTTTCTAATTCGGAAGTGTCTGGAATATCTTCATCTTCAGCAGCAGCAGCAGATCCTTCGAGACTGGCTTGGGTCTTAGAAGAGGAAGGCACATTTGGATCAGCCTTGTGAGTCCTGCGAGACAGAGGATTTTCTTCAGCAGGTTTTTCAGTAGACGATGTGGTTTCTGATTCGTCGAGTAATTTGCCCAGCTGAATTTGAAGTAAATTTGTTGTTGGTTCACAAGCTGGCAAAGGTGGAGTAGTGCGATCTTGAAAATTGTCAACAGTAAACCCTTGATCAATATACTGATAGAGTTCTTCGATATGGGAGTTGCTGAGTTGCTTCTTTGAGAAAAATTTCTGAAGCAATTTCCATAAACGCTTCTTGTTTTCTACTGTGATCATATGCACAACTTTTGTTCGGTTGTGAATAGCATTAAGTTCAGCAGCTAGGTGCTCTTTCTCTTGACGATCTTCGGCCATATGCTTCAATAGCAACTGCTGAGTGCGCATGCTCACTTCAAGATGTGAAGGAGGTTGAGTGTTCGGCATACGATCACATTTAGGAAGCTTGGGTCCATTGAAGGTAGTATGATAATCAGGACTATTCACTGGAGCTTTTCCCGAAGAGAAATCTTCCATTACTTTCAGCGTATCACACACAGGAGGAATGAAGCTTTTATGGCTGACCTTGTGTGACGCCCGGATAATTAAGCTACAGTAATTCCCTGCTAATGATGCCACATCACCCCGATTACTGTTGTTAAACTCATGTTGATTCAAACCCCGTTCAAATTCAAACTTAAAATCTAGTCAAACTTTAAAAGTTTTCAAATGTCAAATCTAAAATGTTCAAAGTGTGGCAAATATTCTCTGGATATTTGTCATGTAGAAACCACACTTTTATAAAATGTTTAAATACTCTAAAATGAATAAAACAATAGGTAAAACAATTAGATAAATGCCTTTTGTATTTTATAAAATTATAAACTATTTATTTAGTTGCCAAAAGTTAATGGGCAGTAGACTAATTGTTATTACTAATTTAGGAGTTGGAATTATATTTTACAAAACTAAAATAAATTAATAACTAAAAGAAAACAGAACTGAAAATAGATAAAACAAAAAGAAAGAAAAAGAAAACAAAAGAAAACCCCTGGCCCAACTAGGCCAACCGGCCCAGCCTGCCGGCCCAGCCGGCCTCCCCTTAGCCCCACCCCGACCGGAACCCTAACCTAACTCCCCCACTTCCCCCGATCCCCCATTCCTCCCCTGATCTGGACGCCCGCGTCCCCGACGCAGCCGCCCTCCCCGCCGGACCGCCCCGTCCCCGCCTCTTCCTCGCCAGCCGTCGTCATCCTCCGCACACCCCGCTGCTGCTGGCCGCCCCTACCGCCGGCGCCGCCCTCGCTGCGCGCCTTCCTTGGCTGCGCACGGCCGTGGCCGGCGCCTGCCGGCGCACGTGCATGCTCGCCGGAGCCAATCGTCCTCGCCTCGCCCTACCGCAGCTCGCCACCGCCCTGTGCGCGTCGACCTCCTCCTCATCGCTCTGCCGGCCTCCCCGAGTGCTTTCCCGAACCCTTTTCACTGTGAGCTCCTACTGCGCGCCCCCTTCTTCCCCCCTCTGCTTTACTCGCTGTCTCACCGTCGCTCGCGCACGCCGCGGCCAGACGCCCACGGTCACCGCGGCCATCCCCGTTCGCGCGTGCCTCATCGCGCCTAGCGACCCTCCGCGCCCGCGAGCCCCTGTCTCCATCACAGCTCGTTGGCGGCCTCGACTCCGGCGGACCCTTGGACCAGCTCCACTCCCAGCAGATGCGCACGTGGACCAGCTCTCGAACGAGCCTAACCGTGCTCATTTTGGACCACCGTGGCCCTCTTCCGACAAGGTTCAGTGCGTCGCCGCCGGCGCGCCACCAGTCTTGAACCGGCCTGAGTCACTGACTCATGGGCCCGGTTCTGTAGCACTTAGTTTTAGGACAAATTGAACCACTAACTAAAACGTTAGCAGTCACTGACGGGTCGGGCCCACCTTTAATTAACTCTGCTTAATAAAAATAAACCTGATTAGGTCTACTGTGTGTGACATGTGGGCCCAGGCCACTATTTATTCGGATAGGATTGGCTGAGTCAGCCTGCTGACTCAGCAGGGGCCCACCAGTCAGCCTCTACTGGCTGGTCAGTTGACTCAGTCAACGGGCCCACTGGTCAGCCATAGTCGCAACCCCTGGGTACACTTCTGTGTACCCGTAGCAAATAACCCCTTTTTTATTTGAATAAATATATTCCAGAAAATCTAGAAAATCAATTAAAACTTTGAAAATTAATAGAAAATTAACCGTAGCTCGGATGAATATACTTTGTACATGAAAGTTGCTCAGAACGACGAGACTAATCCAAATACGCAATCCGTTCGTTCACCACATGTCCCTAGCATAGCGAACATGCAACAATCCACCTCCGGTCCGTCTGTCCGAAAATGTCAAACACCGGGAATACTTTCCCGGATGTTCCCCCCCTTCGCCGGTACCACCTTCTACCGCGTTAGGGCACACCTAGCACCGCTTAATGTCATGTCATGCATCGTTATGCATCTGTTTGCATTGTATTCATTGTTTCTTCCCCCTCTTCTCTCCGGTCGACTATGAGACTGACGCCGCTGCTGCTGCCCTGATCGACTACAGTGTTGACGACCCGTCCTTCTCTGCCGAGCTTCCAGGCAAGCCCCCCCCCTGATCAACCCGATATCGCCTATTCCTTCTCTCTACTGCTTGCATTAGAGTAGTGTAGCATGTTACTGCTTTCGGTTAATCCTATTCTGCTGCATAGCATGTCTTTGCTACTACTGTTGATACCTTACCTGCAATCCTAAATGCTTAGTATAGGTTGCTAGAATTACATCAGTGGCCCTACACTCTTGTCCGTCTGCCATGCTATACTACTGGGCCGTGATCACTTCGGGAGGTGATCACGGGTTTATATTATATACTATTACATACTTATGTTTCTGTTCGGAGATGGGGGCTGAAGGGGCAGGTGGTTCCATCCAGGTAGAGGTGGGCCTAGGTTCCCGACGGCCCCCGAGTGTTACTTTGTGGCGGAGCGACAGGGCAGGTTGTGACCACCTAGGAGACAGGTGGGCCTGGTCCCTGGTCGGCGTCCGCGGTTACTTTAAAATAACACGCTTAACGAGATTAGGTATTTGATCTGAGTCTGGCTACGAGCCTATACGCACTAACCACCACGCGGGAACAGTTATGGGTACTCGACGTCATGGTATCAGCCGAAGCCTCCTAGACGTCAGCAACTGAGCGGCGCGCGCCGGGTTGGACCGCGTAACGCAACTTCCTTTGTAATGGAGGTTGCTAGGTCTGCTCACCGGCTGCCCATGCAACGTGCAGGTGTGCAATGGGCGATGGGCCCAGACCCCTGCACGCATAGGATTTAGATCGGCGTGCTTACCTCTCTGTTAGGCCTAGGTAGGGCTGCGATGTGTTGATCTTCCAAGGACGGGCATGACCCAGGAAAGTGTGCCCGGCCAGGGGGATCGAGCGTGTTGGGTAATGTGGTGCACCCCTGCAGGGAAGTTTATCTATTCGAATAGCCGTGTCCCTCGGTAAAAGGACGACCCGGAGTTGTACCTCGACCTTATGACAACTAGAACCGGATACTTAATAAAACACACCCTTTCAAGTGCCAGATACAACCCGGTGATCGCTCTCTCACAGGGCGACGAGGAGAGGATCATCGGGTAGGATTATGCTATGCGATGTTACTGATGTTGCACTTGCTACTCTCTTCTACATGCTTCAAGATGGAGGCTGCCAGAAGCGTAGTCTTCGATAGGACTAGCTATCCCCCTCTTATTCTAGCATTTTGCAGTTCAGTCCACCGATACTACCCATTTCATTGATACCATTGCATATGTAGTGTAGATCCTTGCTTGCGAGTACTTTGGATGAGTACTCACGGTTGCTTTGCTCCCTCTTTTCCCCCTTTTTCCATTCTTCTCGGACGTCGCAACCAGATGCTGGAGCCCAGGAGCCAGACGCCACCTTCGACGACCCCTACTACACCGAGGGTGCCTACTACTACGTGCAGGCCACCGACGACGACCAAGAGTAGTTTAGGAGGATCCCAGGCAGGAGGCCTGCGCCTCTTTGATCTGTATCCTAGTTTGTGCTAGCCATCTTATGGCACCTTGTTTAACTTTATGTCTGTACTCAGATATTGTTGCTTCCGCTGACTCGTCTCTGATCGAGCACTTGTATTCGAGCCCTCGAGGCCCCTGGCTTGTATTATGATGCTTGTATGGCTTATTTATTTCTTAGAGTTGTGTTGTGATATCTTCCCGTGAGTCCATGATCTTGATCGTACACGTTTGCGTGTATGATTAGTGTACGATTGAATCGGGGCGTCACACCTTGGCAAGATATTCGGTCTTCATTGCATAGTCAATCACCTTCTGAATCCAGGGCGCATACACCTTGATAGTTTTTGGACACTGAGCTGAATCCATCAGTATGCGCAAAAACATGTCTTTGACATCGAAGATATACCCTTGTGAGATGGCATGGATGGTGTTCCGAAGAACATCAGAGATAGCATTATCAGTATTCATCCAAGCCAGCGGACAGAGGGTGTATGTGAGGATGTGATACAACGTCTGATTGTCGAATGTTAAGTGCTCAGGCAGAGGAGGACCATTGTAGTCACGAATTTTATCTTCGTCCATTGTGCATCGGAAATCTTCATCAGTGATTGCATCAATGTTATGAACCCAAATCTCAGTTTTGCCATGTTCAAACCGAGGGAAATGAAAGTGTGATACAAAGTCCATGGCAGAGCATTTTATTCATTTTCCTTCAGTCATCCATTCCATGATCCACTTTGTGTTATCTGACTCATCTCCGGAGATATATAATGTTGCATAAAATTGAAGAATAATCTCCCTGTTCCATGGATGCTAATAGCCTAAGACAAGTGTGAGACCAAAGTCTTTGATGTCTTTCAGAATTTGATTGAAACAACCGATGTTCTTCATAGCAGCAAAGTTTGGAAACTCATGAGGGAAAATCTTCAGGCTATCATAAAGAATTCATGAATAGTATATTGTCTGTTCCTGAGTCCAGAACCGAGGAGATTCAGACATGCTGGGCTTGCTGTAAGGACTCTCTCAAAAGAAAACCGGATGAGTATTTCTATTGAACAGAGGCCCTTTGACGCGCCGATGGAAAACAACGGCAGTCGCTCGCGACGATAAGTGTACTTGAGTTCATCTTCAACAGAAAGTACTTCATCGCCATAGATGACAGAATCAGAATTATGAGCTAATGGTGATTTTGTTGTAGAAGGATCAACATATGAGGTTCATCATGCAGTGTCGAGTGAGATTCTCAGTGGAGAGGGATTTGTCACTTGTTCAGGGGCTGAGTCAGGCGCGGAAACTTTATCAGTCATTGGGGGCTGTTGTGGAATTGCTTCAGATGTAGTTGGAGGAGCAGAGGGTGGAACCGAATCATTTGGTTCAATGCGGTCAGGAGAAGCTTGTTGTTCAGACCGAGGAATTTCACCTTCTTCGGGCACTTGCTGCTAAGAAGGATTTGCTTCATGAGCTGGAGAAGCCACATGAACTTTTTCAGTTGGCCTTGGCAAACTTGTTGCACCTGCAACTGGTTCATGAGCAGGCAAAGGAATTGCTCGTTCAGGAGAGTTTTCTCTCGATGTATCGGCATCTGGAGGAGGAGGAGCATTTTTCTTCGCAATCTTCTTCTTCTTCTTCTTCTTCTGCTTCGACGGATCAATGTGCCCTTTGACCAGATCATTATAACCAATCACTTCAGCTTGGTGATCAATGCAAATCTTCCGAACAATTTGATCCAGATCCGAGTGAAATACCAACCTTCTGTGTCGAAGGACTTTCAGCTCCTTATTAACATCCTCATAAGATTCTTCAAGTTGCTTGATGACAAACTTGGACTACGTTTTTTTCATACGGTTGTCAAGCTCCTTGAGTTGGCCAATGAGGTCATTGATCTCAACTGAATCATTTCTCATATCTTGGATCAGAGCAGACGCTTGAGAAATAACTTCAGAGGGAATTGGCAAAGATGCCACTTCTCCATGAAACAAATCTTCGACAAATCTGTCCAGCTGCTCCATGATGAACAGATGATCAAAAGAATGTGGTGCAGCAAAGACATCTTGAGGTTGTGCAGTAGCCTGGGCAGAAGGAGCAGTAGTTGCCACATTTTGCTCGGATGGAGGCATAGAAGCCAAAGGTTGAGTCAGTTTTGGAGCAAATTGTGTAGCCTTTTCTTTCACAACATCAGTGCTTGGTACTTTTTGCTTTGCAGCAGGGCCTTTGGTCTGCTTCAACTTTTGCTTCGGCAGCTATTCTCCTGGCCTAGCTGAACCAACAGGGGCTTCAACCACCAAATCTTAAAAGTTTATTGCATCAGGATGAGGTTCTGTGTTCACTTTGTCAACCATTGTGACGGTGGTTGCAGGGGTCTTCTGCTTCAACAGGTTCTTCTTCGGAGGTGCAATTGGGACTGCACTCATGCGAAGATCAGGCAGAACGATGTGGTGACATTTACTTGTTCTGAGAGAGTTGCATCAATTTCTTCTCGGGTGAGCGAAGGATCATCTTGATCAGAAGAATCACTTTCAGGTTCAGCTGGCTTAGCAGGCCTTTTCCTCGCGGCGCTCTTTTTCTTCAGAGTAGCAGATTTTGGATCATGTTTGATCTTCATTCGGCGTTCTACTTTTCCTTCAGCCTTTTTCTTCTCGGCGTCTGATTTGATGAGACGACGATTTTCTTCTTTCTTGGCCTGATCTTTTGTGGCCTTCTTGGCTCGCTTTTCAGCATTCTTGAGGTGCTTGGCCTTTTCTTCAGGATAAGAATCAGGAGTCATGGTGGACGACTCATGAGCGTCAGGAGGTGGTGGAGGCCTTTGCTGGGGTTCACCTCCCGTATGAGCCCAATCTCGCGACAGTCACCCCATGGGGGATGAAAAGCGAAGTTCTTGGCGTACCGAGGATGAACCATCTTGTAGTTAAACCACTTCCTTACCCAGTGATGCCTAATCTTTTGCACACGTCCTTTTCTCTGAGTTGAATCTTCTCCTGGAACTGTGTTATACTCATCATGAGAGACAAGCTCGGCTGTATTTTTGAGAGGTTGCCTGCCACCTCTCTTCTTCTTTGGAGCATCTGCCTCTTGCTCATCTGCATTTGGTTCGGATCTTTTCCTCTTGCTGGATGACAGGCCTACCGTTGGGGCCTTTGCATTTGGTGCTTTTGATTCATCCGCTGTGCCCATGAACGCTTCTTCGTCATCAGCCATACTGTGTGGCTTAGCCGAATCGGCAACAAACTGCATTCACCTGTGAAGAGAATAGGTACGAGGGAAATGGGGACAGGGTCACAAATGCTCATAGCGAAAGTTTTCTCGAACAAAAACATTTTGAGGAAGAATCAGATACAGATTTTGAGAGATGTTTTGAAATAATAAAACATATAGATCGAGCTAGTAGGTCTGAATAAGAATACTAGACAGCGAGCTAGGCATTTCATTCGAACGAAGCATAACACAAACCCTAGATCTGACGGACTCGGATGCGAGGAATAACTACAAACCACATCCGCACTAGAGAGGTAAAAACCTAGATCTAAGATATGCAGTAAAATCAGAGAAAATTAACCACGGACGAACTCGAAACATGAAGGATGGAAGTCCGAGCATGAACTACACGTACCCTAGCTCGGTGACGTGCAGCAACTACGGCAGCGCGAGGAAGAAGATGTCCCGCGGCGGCGTGGAATGATTCCGGTGACCTCTTTCCAGCAGCTAAGCGGCGAAGGGGTCGTCGGCGTCGAGATCAAGGTGGAGCACTATGGCGAGGGTTTCGGTGGAGAGAGAGCAAGGAGAAAGAGGGTAAAGGAGGAAGAAGGGAGCGGTGCGGTTTATATAGGCGAAAGAAAATAACTGTATGCCAAGGTTTTGATCGGATGGTCTCTAGGCAGAGACGATTGCAATTCAACGGATAGGATGGACTGGCAGTTGATATGTTGCACGTGGCAACCGTCAAAGATCGTGGTCCAGACCTAGGCAGGAACACCCAAATTTTGGACAGCTTTCGCCAAAATAGATTAAAGTTCAGACCGAATCCTAATCGTGGTCAAGGACACCAGATAAGTTTTGTTCTAGATAAATTTGAGCATTTGCAACGGAACAGCATAGACTGGAAAAGAGAGATCAGAGAGACAAACAGGGTCCTAGGCATTTCACTCAGGCAGAAACACAAACACAAGAGCAAATAGCTATGAGAGAAATGCATTTTGGACAGAAACCAAATCCATCGAAAAAAACAACGAACGAAAATTATGGTGGCGTAACCCACCGTATAAGAACTGTATGACCCCGAGTGTCACACAATTATCGTGGCACCCGGTTAGTCTAGTTCTTCGTTAATGTATTCACTCTCAGAAAGAAAATTTCACTTTGTCGAAAATTTCAAACTCTTCGAGTGTTATGCACCCATTCCTTCAATGATGTGAAAGTGTTAGCACGGGTGCCGAGTCCATCTTACTGCATGTTTGTGAAGTCCGGGATATTTAGCTCACACCGTAATGCACAGAATCTTTTCTCGTCGAGAGGCTTGGTGAATATCAGCGAGATTGTCTTCGGTCTTGACGTGATTGATGACAATATCCTCTCGAGCCACATGATCACGAATAAAATGATGTTTGATTGCAATGTGCTTCGTGCGAGAATGCTGCACAGGGTTGTGTGCAATTTTGATGGCACTCTCATTATCACAATACAGAGGGATATGCTTGACCTTGATGCCATAATCCTTCAGTGTATGCTTCATCCACAATAACTGAGTGTAACAAGATTCGGCAGCAATTTATTCCGCCTCAGCCGTAGACAAAGATACACACTTCTGCTTCCTTGAAGACCAACAGACCAAAGATCTACCGAGGAAATGACATGTCCCCGAGGTAGATTTCCTATCAACCAAGTCACCAGCCCAATCTGAGTCTGAATATCCAACAAGATCAAACTATGCTCCCTTAGGATACCATAAACCTAAGGTGGGGGTGTGAGCCAAATATCTCAGAATGTGCTTGACCGCTTGGTGATGCGATTCTTTCGGTGCAGCTTGATAGCGGGCACACATGCAAACACTCAACATAATGTCAGGTCTGGATGCACATAGGTAAAGTAGAGATCCAATCATCGAACGGTAGGCTTCCTCATCATAGTCCTTACCATACACATCTGTATCTAGCTTACCATTCGTGGGCATTGGAGTCATTTTGGAATCTTGCATTTTCAACTTCTTCAGGCACTCTTTCAGATATTTCTCCTGAGAAATGAAAATGACATTTGCTTGTTGACGAATTTGCAGTCCGAGAAAGAATTCTAAGCTGCAGACATTGTTAGTACAGCCGAAGATAATATCATTTCCCCGAATTCTAAGCTGCAGGCATTGTTAGTACAGCCGAAGATAATATCATCCACATAGATTTGACAAATGAATAAATCATTGTCAACAGCATGAGTGAAAAGTGTGGGATCTGTGGATCCTGGTTTCAACCCTTTGTTGAGCAAAAACTTCTTCAGGGTGTCATACCAAGCTCGAGGGCTTGCTTTAGCCCATATAAATCTTTCTTCAACCTGAAAAATTTGTTAGGATACTCAGGGTGTTCAAAGCCAGGTGGCTGTCTAACATGCACTTCATCAATTTCACCATTGAGGAAAGAACTTTTCACATCCATTTGATATAGCAAGATATCATTGCAATTTGCATACGTGAGAAGAATGCAAATTGCCTAAAGGCGTGCAACAGGAGCATATGTTTCACCGAAATCAATACCTTCTACCTATGTGTACCCTTGAGCAACAAGTCATGCTTTGTTTCTCACCACATACCATTTTCATCTTGCTTATTGCGAAAAATCCATTTTGTGCCGATGATATTGTGCTTCTTGGGATTCGGTCTGTCAACCATTCCCATACATCATTCAATTCGAATTGCACCAACTCCTCTTGCATGGCATTCATCCAGTCTGGATCATTCAAGGATTCTTCATACTTGGTAGGTTCTGCCAATGAAACAAAGGAGAAACTTCCACAGTAGTTAGCCAAATGAGTGCGAGAACGAGTTGTGGGTCGATAACCTGGATTCTCAATTTCATCAAGAACTAATGAAGGATCAACTCGATTTGCCACACGAGGATGCGCATTTTCTTCATGATGGTCATTATTATCAGCATCAGCATTTGAGTCATTATTTCCTTCAGGATTGCCATTTTGATCGGCATTTGGATCTTGATTCCCATTTCCATTCTGAGGATCATTTGCTTCGACAGTGGCTTGACGAGTTCTGCTTCGAGTCATAGGAGCATCATCATCAGATGACTCAGGTGCATTTCCTTCAACAGGCTTGACGTTCCTGGTGGCCATTTGCCGAATAGCATCCGATATCAATGGTTCATCTATCACATTTGGCAGGTGCTCCTTTTGGGAGCCGTTAGATTCATCAAACCGCACATTTACCGTTTCCATAACTTTCATGTGGTGAGAGTTATAGAATCGATACGTATGTGAGTTTGAGCCATAATCGAGAAGAAAACCTTCATGTGCCTTAGGTGCAAACTTGGAGGAATGATTCATATCAAGAATGTAACAAGGTGCACCAAAAACACGTAGATAAGAAACATTTGGTTTCTTGCCAGTGATAAGTTCATATGAAGTTTTCTTAAGGAACTTGTGAAGATAAACACGATTGATAACATGACAAGAAGTGTTAATAGCATCAGCCCAGAAGCGAATGGGAGTTTTATACTCACTGAGCATAGTTCTTGCCATTTTAATGAGAGTTCTGTTCTTTCGTTCAACAACTCCATTTTGTTGGGGAGTGTATGCAGCAGAGAACTCGTGAGTAATACCATGTTCATCGAGGAATTCAGCAATATGAGTATTTTTGAACTCTGTTCCATTGTCACTTCTGACGTGCTTGATTCGCACATCATATTCATTTTGGGCCTTCTTAGCGAAGCTTTTGAAGATATCTTGAGTACAGGTCTTGTCTTCGAGAAAGAATACCCAAGTGTATCGAGAGAAATCATTAACAATAACCAGACCATAGTGACTGCCACCGAAGCTTGCATAATTTTGAGGACCGAATAAATCCATATGAAGAATTTCCAGTGGTCTTGTTGTGGTCATGACTGTCTTGGATGAATGATGCCTCTTAGCCAATTTACCAGCTTCATAAGCAGCATAGAGATGATTCTTGTCGAATTTTACATCAGGAATGCCACGGAGATGATTTTTCTTCACCAGAGTCTGCAAATTTCTCATACCTGCATGACCAAGTCTATGGTGCCACAGCTAACCTTCAGTTGCTTTTGCAAGCAAACAAGTTTGGACTGAGGGACCCTTAGAGAAATCCACAATATAAAGATCACCCTTTCTAATTCCCTCAAAGACGAAGGAATGGTCAGAGGCCACGAAGACAATGCATTTGGAAATAGAGAATAAGACTAGCATGCCTAAATCACATAGCTTGCCAACTGACATAAGATTGAATCCAAGGGATTGAACAAGTAACACATCATCAGTAGACTTGTCCTTGGAAATAGCAATTTTACCTAGCCCAATTACCTTTCCTTTGTTGTTGTCGCCAAAAGTGATATACTTCAGAGGAGAAGCAATTAAGTTGGGGTCGACAAACAACGACTTGTCTCCGGTCATATGACTAGTGCATCCACTGTCCATAATCCATTCAGTGCACTCGGAGACATAGTCCTGCAGAAGAATTAGGCTTTCTTAACCACCCACATTTTTGCAGGTGGCTTCGAAACAAATGAACGAGCAGGATATGATTTCTTTCGATAAGCATAGTTGTTACTCGATGAGAAGCGAGCATAATTGAAAGAGTAAGCATTAAAATTATTTCCAGACGCATGAGCATAGTGATTGTATTCAGTATGCATGTACTCATTCTATCGAATTCTTTGTGTCTGCATGGTCAGTCGAGCAGAAACAGGCAAAGCATCAACAGTTTTCTTTGGCACCCAAATAGCTTTCTTAGGGGGTCCATTTCTGTTGTTTGGTCCAACATACCAAGCAACAGCCTCACCATGTTGATTCTTGAACAACTTATAGTTGTCCAGGGAATCATCATCAGGATATTCAGGAATGGGAGAGTTGTACCCCAAAAGTAATGATGGATCAGCGTTTTGCTCTTTGCAGGAACCCACACAGTTTGAGGATATTGATGTGGTTCCTAGTAAGAACCATCCTCATTCAGTTTCCTTTCGAAACTGATACCTTCCTTTCTAGGATTTTTGTGAAGGATAGATTTCTTCAAAACATCACATAGGGTTTGATGTCCTTTGAGTGATTTGAACATTCTTGTCTGAAGAAGATCCATTAACCTAGCATTTTCATCAGAAACAGAACCATTTCCCTCGATAGAGGGGTTAGCCTTCACAAATGATTCAGCATTAGTTCATTCAAGGCATTTTAAACATGGTGGCTCAAACACTTCAGGTTTCTCTTTAAGTTGTTGGATGAGAAGAGAATTTTCTCTCATCAAATCCTCATGAGCCTCTCTCAGCACCTCGAGTTCCTGCTTCCTTTTCAGGTAATCATAGGTCAATCTTTCATGGTCTGCTGAGAGAAAATCATGACGAGTTGAGAGTTCATCCATTCGTGACTTAAGAGTGGAATACTGTTCGGTTAACGACTGATTTTTCTCCATCTCCTCAACAAACAACCCTTCAGACTTCCTGAGGGTTTTCTCAATTTTCTCAAGAGAATTTTGTTGTATATTGGCAATTTTGATCAACTTAGCATGGTCATCTCATCAGAAGAATATTGATCACTGGAGTGAGTCTTGTGATGTTTGGAGGATACCTTTTCCTTCGAAGCCTTGGCCATGAAGCAGTAGGCATGAGTTTCATCGTTGCTTGATGGGTTCCCGAAGAAATTCATTGCAAGAGAAGAGGCGCATGCAATGCCAGCCATGCCTGAGTCAGAGTCCTCATCTGACTCATTTTCTTCTTCGGAGGCAGACGATTCTTCTTCTTCAGAATCCATTTCCTTGCCGATGTATGCCTTGGCCTTGCGAGAAGTGGCCTTGCAAGAAGTATTCTTGCGGTTGGAGGAGGACTTGGAAGGATTCTTTGAGGAAGATCTTGATGATGATTTTGAGGTGGAGATGTCCTTCTTCTTGAAGAACTTCTTTGTTTTCTTCTCATCATTGGAGTCGTAGTTCTTTCTCTTGCTTTTCCCTCGATAGTTACCAGAATCATATCTCCCACTAGCACAGATTTCAGCTTCCCAGAGAGGGCAGTCCAAAATGAAGTGTCCAGGCTTTTTGCACTTGAAACAGGTGTATTCTCCGGCAGGTTTTGATGAAGATTTTGAACCCCCAAAGTTGCTTGAACTTCTTTTCTGGAACTAGCTCTTCTTGTGGAAACATTGGAATCGTTTAGTGATCAGTGCGAGATCTTTGCTGAGTCATTCTGGATCATCAGAATCTTCTTCGGCATTTCCATTGGAGGAGGAATCAGCCACAGCTTCGAGTGCATGATTTTTGCGTTGAGTTGAGCCATACAAATCTCTCTTCTCTTCTTGCGCTTCGTGAGTGTTCAGTCTTTCCATGACATCAGCAGAGTTGAGGCTTTTGAAATCAGGATGCTCTCGAATCATCCGAACAAGCATGTCAAATGAAGTGTCAAGGGATCGAAGCAGTTTCTTCACAACCTCATGGTCAGTGATATCTTTGGCGTCGAGTCCTTGAAGTTCATCTGCTATGTCACTGAGGCGGTTGAAGGTTTGTTGACAGCTTTCATTTCCAATGCGCTTGAAGCGATTGAACTTCGCTCGAAGAGTATCAATTCGAGCTTCATTCTGAGTTGAGACTCCTTCATTGATCTTCTTGAGGACATCCCACAGCTCCTTTGTAGTCTCACACTGGCGATACCGAAGGAATTGAGCTTGAGAGAGATGGCCACCAATTTCATCTTTGGCTTGAGCATCTAGTTGAATGAGCTTCTTTTCTTCATCAGTAGGAGCTTGAGGAATAACAACAGTGAATCCGATGTGCACCACGTTCCACATATCATCATCTATTACTCGAAGACGGATCTTCATCTTCTCTTTCCAGAAGGGATAGTCTGTCCCATCGAATATGGGAATCTTGAGATGCGACTTGTAGTTCACTGAAGACATACTTAAACTCCAAAGTCGTTAGACAAAAATGAGCAGAGTCAAGGAGTACCTTGCTCTGATACCAATTATAGGAATGAAGTATGTCTACCAGAGGGGGGGTGAATGGGAGTTTTAAATTTTCTTTGGAAAACTTAAATCTCTTAGAACCCAGCAGCGGAATAAGTGAAATACAGGCTATGATGAACTAATACAGAGAATCAAAGGGAAACTAAAACATGCATCAAAGTAAAACACACGAATGAAATACATCGAATGTAAACATAAGTGACAGAGGTAACCGAAGATGCTCGATGGCGACAAGGAATTTGTTCGACCAGTTCGTCCTTCTGCACAAGGACTACGTCTGGTTGGAGGAGCTATGACTTAACACGGAAGATAAACTCTCTTCACCCTATTCTCCTCGACAATTGATTCGTCAACCGATGCCGATCACTCGTGGTAGATACTTGAAGGCGATCTCCAAACCTTTACAGGCTTCTTCTTCAAGAACCACAATCACTCTTGGTCTCTGAAGAAATTGACACCTAACCGTCTAGAGAGTTTGCAGCTCTCAAGAGTAATAGGCGGAGCGTACTAAACTTAGATTCTAGTGTTGCTGAACCACTATCTAATTCTTCGGCTCTAGGGTTTTTCTCTCGGTGGATTTTAAACTCAAATCGCTCAGAGAGTGGGTTGCTCAACAATCTTCTCAGAATCAAACGGAGCAGCCACCGGACAAAGCCGGCGTGGGGTGGCTATTTATAGCCGCAGCCTTCCGAGATGGAAAATGACCATTTTGGACATGAGGTCCAGCCAATTGCCAACCAACACGTTCACAACGGTCGGATTTTGGAGCAACGGTAACATTACTTGAGGAACAAGTAATGCTAACTCCTCGGTCAGAGACAAATCTCTCACAGCAAAGAAGATCACCGTCTTTTGTTCGCAAGTATTTGCTCGGAGCACAAAGAGATTTCTCTAACAGCTTTCATAGGATCTGGGTTTAGCATTAGAGAGTCAAAGCTTCGAACGCTACACCCCTCTTAATAGTACGGTGGTCCTATGACTCAATGAAAGAAGAAGATCAACGAAATAAATGCTACGTCTTTACTTCGTCTTCATTCTTCCTCGAGCATAGTCATTTGCTTCGAACAAGCACCGAACCAATTGCTTAGACTTCAGCAATTTTTAGGGCTCACTCTTGTTAGCTTTATCTTCGATGATAACCTTCGCTGCCACGCAGAGAGATTATCTTTGTCGTTTGCATCAAACTCCTCGATACATCAGGGACCTGTTACTCTATGTGCACTAGCAAACACATAAGTCCCATACTGTTTATGTGAACAAACTCCAGAACATAAGGGGCCTATCATTGCACCAACATGAAGAAACAGGTTAATTATGACATATCTTCTGAAAAAGATCAATGTGCAAATGAATTAATTGCTACTAAGACAACAACCAAATTCAGAAACATCAGAAGCTATAATTAACTGCAACAATGCTACAAGTTCTTAGTCGTGTACTATAAATAAGAAATTGAACATTTTATGAGGAAGCTAAATATAACTGCAACAGCATAGTGACAATGTTTAGATGACATCAAATTGATACTAACAGGTGTGTACATGCACAAATTTAGTAACATAGAACTAATAGCACTAAGGTCGTCCACTATATATGCTAAAACCGGTGTCAAGACAACTGTTGCTACATTTCGCACCGGTACCTTGCACTGGCGAGCCTATGTAGAGGAAAAAATCAGGGAACCGGACTCCGTACCACCTAGTTGCTCTGATGCCCAATTCCTTTGTGCCATAAAGTTTTTAGTATTTTACTGGTTGGCTGCTCGGATGTGTGGACCAAAGTTAGCTACACAAACTGCTGAAGCGGTGCCAAATAATTTTCTAATGGCACCATTGATGAGATGGCAACATTTTTTATAGTAGGTAGAAACTGTGACACGGTCTTAATCACATCCAGAATAACATAGCACAGTGACAGTGTCTGAATCACATCTAACAAATGATTTGTAACAATGAAAGTGGGGCTAACCATCTCTGCACATGCCAGAAACTTCCTCCCACTGTCCACAGATTCAAACACAACTAACTTCAGGCATGGAGTTGATGGTGACAACGAGCAGGCAAATCTTCAGCCACCCCGCTCCATTTGTTGCAACTGATGGTCCTAGGGAGCTACAAGAGGATGAAATGACTCAAATCGACTGCCGGCTTAAAATCCTTCATTCCAAATCATAACTCGAGAGAGAGAAGAGAGGCATACCCGGGTGGTGAAAGAGTCGTCGGAGGAGGAGGAGCTGCTGGAGAGGTCATTGAAGAAGACCATGGCGACCGCGGCGGTCGGATGCGAGACGACGAGAGCGAGGAAGCAAACAAGGAAGTGGCTATAGCTTGGGAAGGAAGGAAGGAGGAAACAGGGGAAATGTGACTTCTGGTCGGGGAGAAAAGGGGATGGGGAGGCGGGGGTAGATATTTTGGCGGTAGGCCAAAAATTTCGAAAGGTGGAGGGAAACTTTGCGCGCGGTGTCGCCGAACACCATTCACTTTGAACGAATGTGTGCATCGCAATGATTCTTCTGCTTTACGCGCATGTGATGAGTTTGATCATTCAAATATTGGTGGAAATTTCCCTGGGTACTGTCCTCATCCACATCATTGCATAATTTAATATCGCTTGCTAATTTGGGCACACAAAAGAGCCTACAGCACATAGACCAAAGTTACTGAATCGAGCAATTTTAGTAATTAAACAGAGCCAGTTGACCTAAACACTGCTCTAACAAAAGACCAATGTTATAAACAAAGGCTAAGTACGCATAATTTTAACAAAGCCACCGCTGCGCCGCCCTATGCCTTGCCGGTGTAAGATGAGACGTCTATGACTTGTCCTGGCGACATGCCGTCGTTGGTGGACTCCACGTCCCACCGGCTGAAGTCGACAACGTCGTCGTCCTCATCCTCGGCGCCGCCCTCAAGGTTGTAGTATGCATAGTAGTGGCTACGCCAGAGCTCGCATTGGTACTCCATTGATGATTCCTTGACAGACAGGCTCTTCTCAACCTTGTCCTGAGCCACGCGCAACTCCTCCTCCCAGCGCTCCTTGATCTCCGCGGCCTCCTGCATCTCCAGCTCCCACTCGACGATCTCATGAGGAAGCAGGTGCTCCATGGCCTCCGCCACCTTTTCGGACATGGGTTGCATGCTGGATTTTGAGGTGTCCTGGAATATCTTGCCATGTGCGTCCTCAATCTTGGCGTGGATGGCCTCGACCCGGGCCAGGGTGACATCGGCGGCGCAGATGGCAACTCGAGCACTCTCGGCGTTTGCAGCCGCCTTCGCAGCGGCTGCTGCAGCTGCCCTGTCGGCTGCCGCAGACGTCCTCTCGGCGGATGCGGCCGTGCTCAATGCGGATGCATCCGCGCTCTCGGTGTAGGCGGCCGCGCTCTTGGCACAGGCGGCGGCGCTCGGGGAGGATGCGGCCACCGTACAGGCCCTCGCGAAGCATTCTACGGCGTCATTCTTATCAAGAAGGGGTTGCAGGAATGGGGTTCTGGAATTCGTGGATTCGGGGGTGACCGGCACTAGAGCAGACGAAGCCGGTGAATCTTATGGAGGAAGACTTAAGTAGACCCATGAATTTTCATCGCAAACGGTCCCTACAACAAACTGTGTGTGATGTTGTTGATATTTTGTATTAGCTGTGAAAGACGAATTTGGGGTATAGTGGCAACAGATGGTGTTTTAAATGTACGAGAAAATTTGGAGTACTAATACTAATGTCATGACAAAATTTGGAAACTTTCAGGGGTCATTTGACCTTTTTAAGACATTTAAGTGATTTTCTAGCCATTTAATTACCATAATTCAAATTTGAACTACATGTACATGCAACAGCTAACCATAATTGTTTGAAAAGTCATATTTTAATACCTGTGTGCGTATTAATTCCATGTGTAGTAAATTGGCCGGAGTTTTCAAACATATTGGTGTCACGGCTTGGACACAAAGCATCGAGTGCCATGGCATTGAAATTCCAAAAAATTCAAAAATGATCAGAAACACATGAAACCTTGCTTGACGTAATGGCATGGCACCAAGATGGTGTGGTAGAAAAATTGTCCTGTTTGACGAAAGTTTGGACACACACCCCTCACGAACCGGAGCAACTCACTAGAAGGCTCGTGGTTCCGAGAGGGCACAATGCATGTTTGATGACGAACCGGTGATAGCTTCCTCTTATGGTCTTCCAAATTTTTCTACAGTTAACATGCACTAATACAACTGTCATGTCAAAATTTGGAAAATTCCAGGGGTCATTTGACCTTTTTAAGACATTTAAGTGATTTTCTAGCCATTTAATGACCGTAATTCAAATTTGAACTACATGTACATGAAATAGCTAACCATAACGGTTTGAAAAATCATATTTGTGTACTTGTGTGCGAGTTAATTCCATATGCAGTAAATTGGAAGGAATTTTCAAACATATTGGTGTCACGGCTTGGACACAAGCATGGAGTGCCATGGCATTTAAATTCCAAAAAATTCAAAAATGATCAGAAATACATGAAACCTTGCTTGACGTAATGGCATGCCACCAGGATGATGTGGTAAAAAAATTGGCTTGTTTGACGAAACTTTGGACACACACACCCCTCACAAACCGGAGCTACTCATTAGAAGGCTCGTGGTTCCGAGAGGACACAATGCATCTTTGATGATGAACCGGCGATAGTTTCCTCTTATGGCCTTCAAAAAATTTCTACAGTTAACATGCACTAATACAACTGTCATGTCAAAATTTGGTAAATTTCAGGGGTCATTTGACCTTGTTAAGACATTTAAGTGATTTTCTAGCCATTTAATGACCGTAATTCAAATTTGAACAACATGTACATGTAACAGAATAGTTTGAAAAATCAAATTTGTGTACTTGTGTGTGAGTTAATTTCATGTGTAGTAAATTGGAACGAATTTTCAAACATATTGGTGTCATGGCTTGGACACAAGCATGGAGTTTCATGGCATTTAAATTCCAAAAAAAATAAGAAATTATCAGAAATACATGAAACCTTGCTTGACGTAATGGCATGCCACCAGGATGATGTGGTAAAAAAATTGGCCTGTTTGACAAAACTTTGGACACACACCCCTCACAAACTGGAGCTACTCACTAGAAGGCTCGTGGTTCCGAGAGGACACAATGCATCTTTGATGACAAACCGGCGATAGCTTCCTCTTATGGCTTTCAAAAAAATTCTACAGTTAACGTGCACTAATACAACTGTCATGTCAAAATTTGGAAAATTTCAGGGGTCATTTGACCTTTTTAAGACATTTAAGTGATTTTCTAGTCATTTAATGACCATAATTCAAATTTGAACTACATGTACATGCAACAGCTAACCATAACATTTGAAAAATCATATTTGTGTACTTGTGTGCGAGTTAATTCCATGTGCAATAAATTGGAAGGAATTTTCAGACATATTGGTGTCACGACTTGGACACAAGCATGGAGTGCCATGGCATTTAAATTCCAAAAAATTCAAAAATGATCAGAAACACATGAAACCTTGCTTGACGTAATAACATGCCACCAGGATGATGTGGTAAAAAATTGGTCTGTTTGACGAAACTTTGGACACACACCCCTCACAAATCGGAGCTACTCACTAGAAGGCTCGTGGTTCCGAGAGGACACAATGCATCTTTGATGACGAACTGGCGATAGCTTCCCCTTATGGCCTTCAAAAAATTTCTACAATCAATGTGCACTAATAACTCTGTCATGTCAAAATTTGAAATATTTCAGGGGTCATTTGACCTTTTTAAGACATTTAAGTGATTTTCTAGCTATTTAATGATCGTAATTCAAATTTGAACTACATGTACATGCAACAGCTAACCATAACGGTTTTGAAAAATCATATTTGTGTACTTGTGTGCGAGTTGATTCCATGTGCAGTAAATTGGAAGATTCTCAAACATATTGGTGTCACGGCTTGGACACAAAGCATCGAGTGCATGCCATGGCATTTAAATTCCAAATAATTCAAAAATGATCATAAACACATGAAACGTTGCTTGACGTAATGGCATGGCACCAAGATGGTGTGGTAAAAAAATTGGCCTATTTGACGAAAGTTTGGACACACACCCCTCACAAACCGGAACAACTCACTAGAAGGGTCGTGGTTCCGAGAGGGCACAATGCATGTTTGATGACGAACCGGCGATAGCTTCCTCTTATGGCCTTCCAAATTTTTCTACAATTAACGTGCACTAATACAACTGTCATGTCAAAATCTGGAAAATTCCAGGGGTCATTTGACCTTTTTAAGACATTTAAGTGATTTTCTAGCCATTTAATGATCGTAATTCAAACTTGAACTACATGTACATGCAACAGCTAACCATAACGGTTTGAAAAATCATATTTGTGTACTTGTGTCCTAGTTAATTCCATGTGCAGTAAATAGGAAGGAATTTTCAAACATATTGGTGTCACAGCTTAAAGACAAAGCATGGAGTGCATGCCATGGCATTTAAATTCCAAAAAATTCGAAAATGATCAGAAATACATGATACCTTGCTTGACGTAATGGCATGCCACCAAGATGTTGTGGTAAAAAAATTGGCCTGTTTGACAAAAGTTTGGACACACACCCCTCACAAACCGGAGTAACTTACTAGAAGGCTCGTGGTTCCGAGAGGGAACAACGCATGTTTGATGACGAACCGGTGATAGCTTCCTCTTATGGCCTTCCAAAATTTTCTATAGTTAACGTGCAATAATAAAACTATCATGTCAAAATTTGGAAAATTTTAGGGGTCATTTGACCTTTTTAAGACATTTAAGTGATTTTCTAGCCACATAATGACCGTAATTCAAATTTGAACTACATGTACATGCAACAGCTAACCATAACGGTTTGAAAAATGATATTTGTGTACTTGTTGTGTGCGAGTTAATTCCATGTGCAGTAAATTGGAAGGAATTTTCAAACATATTGGTGTCACAGCTTGGACACATGCGTGGAGTGCCATGGTAACACAAAATAAGCATTCATCCCTTATATGAGGAAAGAAAATCTAAATATCTGGCAAGACAACCGGGCCCCACATGATTGGCACTCTATTTCGTGCCTCGAGGTTTGGAAGGTGAGTGGCGTAGGTTATTAATCAGACGCGGTTCTGTATTGGAAACCGTCAGCTATTAAGTTCACACACGGCTTTTGCTGCGGGAATCATGTGCAATTCAAACTACAGTACTCGTAAATTTCGGCGACCGGCATGTGTACTATTCCCGTCGATCTAGATTCTGGCCGCCAATAAATACTACCTTGGTCACGATGTCCCGCCTGCATTCTCATCTAAATCCTCCCCTCGCTCGCCCTCTCTCTCACACACAAATCTCTGCCATGGTGCCGCCGATCTGCCCACACGCCAACAAGCAGGCGCTACCCCCTGAGGTTGTTCAGTTAGAGAGCAGCGACAAGGAGGACCCCTACGAGCCACCGGACAATCTTTCTCTGTGGAAATCGCTGCCGCCGGCTGAGAAAGCCAGGCAAGTGGCGTTCAAGAAGGAGATGGCGGAGGAGGAAGCCAGGTACCAGGGGCCTATGAAGCCTGTGAGGCAGCCTGGAAAAAGGAGGCGGTGGAGCTTTGGGGGCGAGTGTGTCATCGTGCGGAGGAGGTGTACGAAGACGGGTACTTCCTGAGGAAGGTCAAAGGCGCTAGGCGCCTCTTTACTGCGTGGAGGTGGGACAATAAGCTCCAGCGTGCCACCGACGAGGAGCTCCGGTGGTGCCCAATGAAATGGCAAGATCGTTCGCGCTCGTCCGCCAGCAAGAGGTAGATCGGTATGTCAAGCGTTGCGAGGCGGAGGAGGCGGAGTACTGCCTCCGCGCTGGGAAGATGCTGCACACCAGGGAGCTGCTGGCAAGGGGCTGCCGGAATACTGGCTACAGGAGGGATTATTAGTTTTATTATTGTTCGTTTTCAATTTTATGCATTGTACATGGTAGTTAAGTATCATCACGTATAAGTGATGATATTATATATATTCTGTGATGAACTAATGAACAATTAATATATATTATGAATTCCATTTTTCTATCTGCTTTCGTATACTAATTTGTATCTAGCTATTATCATCCACATATACAGAATGGAAAGCATACACACACACATTGAAACAGAACATATAAGAATGGAAAACAGAGTACACACATTGAAACAGAGCAATAAACAGAGCAATATTATGATTATTGTGAAGACATAGCGATCCACATCGAAATGAGTCAACACAATAAAACACGTCCATGGCCAGCAACCCTTTGCCTACGGTAGCTCTTGCCTCTGCCTGAACTCATGTAGGCGTTCGTCCAAGCGGTCGACACGCTCGCGGTAGATCTGGAGCGCGATCTCGAGCTCCAAGTTGGCTATTTCATCGGAGATCACCAGCTCAAGGATGCGACGGCCATGTTCCTCTACTACGCCCAGGTGGACACCTGGGCCACGGAGGCGGTCGAGCCTAGCGACCAGCACATTGGCATCGAGCGAGCCGCGGACAAGGCGAACGATGTGACCCATGTGAATGGCACGGCGGGCGTCCGGTGCAAGTATGGCGCGGTCGGCCTCTGGTGCAACTACGGTGCAGACGGCCTCTGCCCACTCTTGGCGAGGAATAGGGGTACTGACGGGACGTGTACCCAGCTATGACGCCCTGTCGACAGCAGGCAAGTGCCGATGGATCCGCTCTTGCTGTGTGTCGCGCTGTGCCTCTCGCTCTGCGGTGCTCCAACGGTCTCGCTATGCGGCGAGCCGCAGCCTACCGGCGCAGACGTGCCTAGCTTGCTCTGCGGCGCACCATCGATCATGTTGTGCGGCGAGCTGCAGCCTCTCAGCGCTGACATGACTATCTTGATCCGCGGCGCTGAAGCATCGTGCGCCAAGGGTCTACTCAACCCTGGCGATGACGCGCATCACGGCGTCGTCCATCGCGTTGCTGGGGAGCACCTCGACCTCGACGGGCCATGGCGCCTTCTTGTTTCCTCGTCGAGGAGGTTGATGGCAGAGGCGGCGCTTTGGTGGGTTGGCATGCTTGGAAAAGGTGGATGTGCTACAGGCTGCGCTTGTTGCCTCGGTGCATCGCGTGCCGCCTAGGTTTATGTGCAATATCACTGGGTGGCGGCGGGAAACCGGTGAGGAAATGACGGGAAACGGTGGCGTGTTCATAAAACACCATCAATTAATGGAAACTTAGCATAGAAGGAACATCGAGCTAGCACGACGCGTGCGGGCACATTGCTCGCCCAAGGCTATGATCCATATACTTGTGTGACCAACAGAGCACACTATTCATAGTAAAGAATACTCACTACAAAAAAATGCACTTCCGTGATGATACGTGTTTGTCACAGTAGGTCACGTTTTTTGTCATGCATGTACATCCATGAAAATTTTATGACAGAATCAAGATAGTCATACCTGTGTTGTCGTAGAAGTGTTCCATGACAATACCAAAATTATCATCACGGAAGTGTTCACTTCCATGACGATAAATGACGCGTCATAGAAGTTCTTCCGTCAAGGGTAACCGACACGTGGCATCCATCGTAACGGGTCGATGTTAAGCTATCGGATCCGGTTTTGGATCCGATAACCCGTTAACAGCAATGACCAATTGCGATTTTCCATGTGTAAAATTCTCATTACCAAAGGAAACACGTGTCAGCTCGTCATTGGGTCAGATAGGCGCCTATGATATGTCGATACGTGCGACGGCCTAACATTGGCCCATTTAGCTTACAAAGGCCGGCCCGCTTGACTTGGTCAAAAGCTAGCGGGCTGGCCCATGAAAAGCCTGTTGACGGTCTATTCGCATATAGCCCATTTTACGGCCCGGTAACTCACGACCTGTTATGGCATTCCCGAAATCGGTCCAACAGCGTCATGTGGGCCGTCCAGTATAATACCAGCCCGTTTCACTTTTGGCCCATATATGGCACATGACCTCTTTCGGCCCATATGTGGCCTTTCGCATCTTTTGGCCCTTTAATGGGCCGCGGTGACTCTGGCCCATAACAAACAGTAAATTTCTTTATTCCCAGTAACGGCCCATGATTCACATGGGCCGTTTCCAGCCCGTGTTAGCTTTCGGCCTACTGATGGTCCATACATTCTTGGGCTCCTTTCTGGCCCTCGATTACTTCCGGCCCGTTACTGGCCTGTTCCCCTAATGGGCCAATTTCGGCCCGTGTTTAGAATTGGCCCGTTTGTGGCCTGTTAACCCATTGTGCCGTTTCTAGCCCGTCCTATATTCTGGCCCATTAACGACCCATTATGCCTATGACAGAATTAAGCCTTTGCTGTCTTCCGGCCTATTAATGGCCCGTTACCGTGCTGGCCCGCTACTAATTATGCCTGTTTACGGCCCATGTGGGCCCATTTATCCGAAGGCCCGAGGCCCACTGATTCTACGGCCCATTGGAAGCCCATTTATCCGACGGCCCGTAGGAGGCTCATGGATCCTACGGCCCGTAGCAGGCTCAAGGTTACCACGGTCCGTATATGGCCCATGGTTGTTGCGGCTACTAGCAAACCAAGGAAAAAGAAGACTAGGGAAATAAATAAGCCAGAAACTAACGCTAGGCTATTAAGGCGATTGCACAGATTACATCCACTGGGCATCAAAGTTCACCACCAGTGTAAATATAGGGAACATCCTACACTATACAAAAATGGCTTGCCGTTTTCTTGAGCCGGTCGCTGCACGTTAAGAACAAATTTTGTATCGCAACAAAACAAATTACAACCATAAAACAAAAGGAAGGTTGGCATAAAAGTTAACAGTCCGGCAGATAAATGCACCACCAGAAGTTCAGAAGCTCGGTTCATTTGACCTGATTGTTACGTTTTCATGTTGTACTGTCCGATGGAGCACCATAACCTTTGCCTTCATTTCTCCTAGGCTCATGAACAACATAGAAAATGTCTGATAGTCTGGTTTCAAAACCATGCATATCTTGACGACATCGAACAATGGCTATCCTTGTTTCACAAAGGGTCTCTGTTAGGGAATGGACTTGTGTCTGGAGCGCAGATATAACATTGTTTTGAGCTTGCATATCTTGATCATGAGGCAGTTTGGACGAGATTGCCTTAACAACAAACCCAGTATTACGCAGGAACATGCTTTTGGCACTATTAGTGGACAGGTACTGACCCACTGCAGCAAGAGGTGACATTGCAGTTATAGTTGCCTCGTCACCTTCAAAAGGTGGTGGTTCCACCATTTGTTCCATAGCTTTCTGAAAAGTTGAGTTTTTACATTAGTAGTACCAGAACAGAAGATATTAAGGAGGCAGCAAAACCAAACAAAATAGCTTTGGTCTATATACAGAACTTATTCTGGTAAACCCGTGTAAAATATTAGTTGTATTTTACTGCAAAGTACATAATAAAACCAGGTTCCAAACATATGACCATGTACCATGGCTAATGTATTGTCTATTTCTTCACATTGTATTGACAGCTAAGGATAAAGAGACAAAGTTTATAATACGGTAAGCATAGTATGACATCATTCATATCACAAAACAACTGAGAATAGACAAACAGGCAATTGTAACATTGTGTAGACAAGCCCAGCACGGAACTAGATTACAGATCAAGATCAAAGGAAGATCACTCCTCTCTTTTAAACCTTGTAAGGTGCAATGATACGCTAAGACAATTGTGTATAAAATTGAAAAGAGTAATAGACATTGGCTGCAAACCGTGCAATTCAATGCACAAGTCAGAGTAAGTAGTAGTTAAAAGACATGAGGATTAAGGACTTAGAACAGCGGCTTTGACTAGTGTAGTCATGCCCTTCGTCTTGCTGGTGTGACAGTCCTTGAAGATTTCCATAGCATTCGGTTCAGGTACTTTTTGGCCCTTGCGGGCTTTCCTCTGCATTTGGAACAAGTCAATATAGATCTGATAATATGGCACATCAAAAAAAGTGAAACAGCAGCTAATTACAAGAGCCTCGCAGTGTGCAATATAGCTACGAGATCCTGTCCTCTGTTGGAATTTCACTTTCGTACGGTTGGCCTTGTTCTTTGAACAGTTCACCTGCAAGAAGATAGATTTGTGAGGCACATGCGTAAATAGGAGTTCAACATGTGATCTGATCACATATATATAACATACTTGATACTTTGGATCAGACCAGTGTTTAACGAGGCCTCTCCAGTCTTCATCCGATATATTTTCCACTGGAGATGTTTGGGCAAGTTCACTGTTAGCCTTGCCTTCAAAGTGAGTTTTCCTCAAGTTATACCGATACTATCAAAGAGCAGACTTGAAAACATGGGTGCATGCTTGTCTGGTTGCATCATCTTGGCTATCCAACTTGAACCTCATTTGTTTAAAATTATGGGAGTCTCATTACCAGCAACCTAGAAAGTATGGGACAGAGCAAGACGATATTACTAATTTCCATACATAACCATACTTACAGATAAATGGTCGAGGAAGGTGTTGAACTGGGTTTCGTCTTTGTCATTCCTGTACTGAATCCATGTTGGGAGGATACGGGCATGACACCTAACGGCAACCGCTGCCTCTGATACTAACTTGGCTGACTCTGTAGCATCACGTGGCCTTTTTAAACCTGCCTCAAAATGGATCTCCATTCTTCCTCCTCTAGATTTAGTTAACCTATCGAGCATTATCCCTGATGTCTATTTCCTCTTGCGCCTAGGTGCTAGTCCAAAAACAAACATAGGAAGTGTTAGTGTACATCAAACTGTGAGACTACATATAAAGAAGCATGCACCTGTAACTTGACTCCAGCAACTACCTTCTTGCTATTGAAGCTCACAAGGTTCATCTGATCTTGCCAACTCATCTTGTGTCAAGAGTGCTTCGGAAGTAGTGTCAGGTGGCAAGGGAGCTTGGGAACTTGCCACTAGCTGAGTTGACAAACGAGTAACTCGTGCAGCTGAAGGTGTTGCAACAACTAGGGTTGTCGCTGCTTGTTTGGTGGCAGCTATTAGTTTGTGTTTGGATTGTTTTGCAGCTGGTGTAGCACAGGATACCGTGTTTGTACAATTTTTCAGTGGACTTTGACCTTCTATTGCACCTTCAGTACCAGCAGAATCTGCATAATTCTTCCGCTTCCGTTTCCGTGCGTCCTGAGTACTAACACCATCCCCTGCCATTCTGTGTTCCTTCCTCTTTCTCTGTGCCAAGTCAAGTCAAGCCGACAAGAAAAAGGACTAAAAATTTAGTTCTTCAGAACAAATTGATGCGTGATATAGATGAACTGAACTTTGATGTTAGACAACCGCATGATAGGAGGATGTAATATGTACAAAAAACAGGACGGTATGAGATAATCAGAACTATGATGTGTAAACTAAGCAAAAGGCATTTCAATAAATTAGAAGCAATGCAATGGAAGGTAGACACCATATGAAAGATGCTACAAATATCGCTCTGCCAAGTTAACAGTGTCTCGTCATAACTTGCATTTAAACAAATATGAGGCAGTACAAGAAATAAATCATATGCAAGATGCAAACAACATCACACTACCAAGTTAAAGGTCTCTCGTCATTAGTGCCATTGGATATTCACAGCATTGCATATTCACAGCTATGATGTGTAAACTAAGCAGAAGGCATTTCAACAAATTAGAAGCAATGAAAGCTAGACACCATATGTAAGACGCAACGAATATCACTCTACCAAGTTAAAACTGTCTCGTCATTAGTGCCATTTCAACAAATTAGTAGTACAAGCTAGAAAATAATGCGAGATGTAAACTATATCAGACTCCCAAGTTAAACATGTCTTGTGAAAAGTCATTGTTGCAGGTTACACAATAGTAGTACTTTGATGTAAGAACATTGTGTGATAGACAGATATTGTATGTTCTAGAAACAGGAACATGTGTCTTATTCACAAGTATAATGTGTAAAGTAAGCAGATGGAATTCAACAAAATTAGAAGAAATACAAGCTAGACATCATACATAACATGAAACCACATATAACAGTGCCAAGTTAGAGGGAGCACCTATGATGGTCGACTAGGGGAGACGTGCCCATCATCAACACAGCTACGTTGAGTGTCTATGCATGTGTTGTGTTGCAAATCTTGTTGGGGGGATGGCGGAGTAGAATCTGTAGAGGCCCTCCATTTTAGTTGTTTGGAAGGAGCACCTTTATCCACTGCCTTGCTAATTTCATTCTGCTTTATTGATTTTGCATTGTCAAGTAAAACCAACAAGAAAAAGCAATAAAATTCACTCTTCAGAACTCATTCATGCATGATACTGACAATCACTACCTTGATGTAAGGCAAACACATGATACGAGGATGGAATATGTACAAAAAACAGGACGGCATGGCATATTCACAACTATTTGTGTAAACTAAGCAGAAGTAACTTAATCAAATTACAAGCAATACAAGCTAGACACCGTATGCAACATGCAAGACAATATCACACTGCCAAGCTAGAGAAAGCACCTGGGATGCCGGTTTCGCCGGAAGAGCGCCATCAGTCCCTACCTTAATTTTTTCCTTCCTCTTACTTAATTTTATTGCCTTGTCAAGTCAAACCCATAAGAAAAATGAATAAAAAATTGCTTTTCAGAACTCATTGATGTAGGATGCTGACGAGCACTACTTTAATGTAAGGCAACCGCATGATAGGACGATTGAATGTGTAAGAAAAAAGGACAGCATTGCATATTCACAGCTATGATGTGTAAACTAAGCAGAAGGCATTTCAACAAATTAGAAGCAATGAAAGCTAGACACCATATGAAAGATGCAATGAATATCACTCTACCAAGTTAAAATTGTCTCATCATAAGTGCCATTTAAACAAATTACAAGTAGTACAAGTTAGAAAAGAATGCGAGATGTAACCTATATCACACTCCCAAGTTAAACATGCCTTATGATAAGTGATTGTTGTAGGTTACACAACAGTAGTACTTTGATGTAAGAACATGGTGTGATAGACAAATATTGTATGTTCTAGAAACAGGAACACATGTCTTATTCACAAGTATAATGTGTAAGTAAGCAGATGGAATTAAACAAAATTAGAAGCAATACAAGCTAGACATCATACATAACATGCAACCACATATAACAGTGCCAAGTTAGAGGGAGCACCTGTGATGGTCGACTAGGGGAGACGTGCTCATCATCAACACAGCTACATTGAGTGTCTATGCATGTGTTGTCTTGCAAATCTTCTTGGGGGGTGCCGGAGTAGAATCTGTAGAGGCCCTCCATTTCAGTTGTTTGGAAGGAGCACCTTTATCCACTGCCTTGCTAATTTCCTTCCGCTTTATTGATTTTGCATTGACAAGTAAAACCGACAAGAAAAAGCAATAAAATTCACTCTTCAAAACTCATTCACGCATGATACTGACAATCACTACTTTGATGTAAGGCAAACACATGATACGAGGATGGAATATGTACGAAAAATAGGACGGCATGGCATATCACAACTATTTGTGTAAACTAAGCAGAAGCCATTTCAACAAATTAGAAGCAATGCAAGCTAGACACCACATGAAAGATGTAACCAATATGACTCTGCCAAGTTAAAAGCGTCGCATCATAAATGGCATTTCAACAAATTAGAAGCAGTGCATGCTATAAATCATATGAAAAATGCAACCAATATCACTCTGCATATACTAAACGTATCTCGTCATAATTGATTGATGCGGGATACAAAAAAAAGTAGTTTTATGTAAAGACATGCTTAATAGACAGATGTACTATGTACCAAAAACAGGAAGGCATGTCACATTAACAGGTATAATGTATAAACTAAGCAGAATAGCACATGCAATTTAACCAGATTGGAAGAATTACAATCTAGACACTATATGCAACATGCAACCACATATCACACTGCCAAGTTAGAGCAAGCACCTGCGATGGTGGTGTAGGGGAAATGCGGTCATCAACTACAGAGCTACGTTGACTATCTTCATCTAGCATTGCTGTTTCCTGAGAATCATGTGGGGAGGCTGACACTGCATTCTTTAAAAGAGGATCTTTTCTTACAACAGTCCACGAACCTGACTGTCCCATCATAAGTGATTGATGAGGGATACATAAGAACATTAGTTTGATGTAAGAACATGGTTAATAGACAGATGTAGTAGTATGTACCAAAAACAGGAAGGCATGTCATATTCAAAGGTATAATGTGTAAGCTAAGCAGATGCAATTTAACCAAATTGGAAGCAATACAAGCTAGACACCCGGCTGGAGTGGTGAGCATGATCATCGAGGACCTGAGAGCCTGGTGGGAGGCGGGCTGCTTCGCCACCACCGTAGCTTTTTAGTTGGCTTGCAGGTGATGCCTATCTGTGCTGGGCTTGTCATTGGCTCGGCCAGTGCCCTGACTAGCTATTTGGCTTCTGGTGCTCCCGGGATGGTGGTTCATGTAAAAAATATATTTCCTTATCTTAATAAAGACCGGCTTTGGCCTTTCGAATACAAGCTAGACACCATATGCAACATGCAACCACATATGACACCACGAAGTTAAAGCAAGCACCTGGGATGGTGGTTCATGGCGAGCGAGATCATCAACTCCGGAGCTACATTTACCGTCTCCATCTGCTGACACTACACCCTTTATAGCGCCCAAACGTGTCTTGCCTGCCCACGAAGAAAGCAGGAGCGACTTCTCTCTTTTATTTCATGCTTCTCTCAACAGTTTGGCAGAGGCTGAACTACCCATGCATAAAAAAATAATAGTGAGAGTATGGGTGAAGTGTGTGCAGAACTACTGCACTGTAAAAGTAGCAGATAGCAGGTGGCTGAAAAATAAATGACAGGAGACATATGATAGCTCTACAACATTGCATGGCAAACAAAATTAGATTCTACTACGTATGATTTTGTAATATATGAGCACAGGGATTGCTGGGAAATGCAGGTACTCCTCCAGCGCACCACCACATGTGGTCCTATCAAAATAACAGTCAACTGAAAATAAATAGGTTAGTCAATTTTTTTATGAACCGTCCGATCTACAAGGAACGGGCAGATGGCCTTCATCTACCTCCCGCCAGTCACTGTTGACGATCTTTCTCGAACCGCCAGCGACCACCGGCCCAGACCCCTGCCTCCACCGCCCCGCCCTCCCCTCGACCTCACACCACCGCCATGCTTGGCAGCGCCCCCCGGCCATCCCTTTAAGCCTGGTCGACCTCCAGATCGGGCGCCAGCAGCTCCTAGGCCCCACACACCCCTAAGATAAACACCGAGGCGCTGCTTCCCCGGCGTAATAGGCGGACTAGCGCCTGTTACGCCGGGAAATGCTTCCTTTAATTGGGAACCAATTGACCAGGAATTGAAATCCAAGGGGCGACGGACCGCTAGCTAAGGTGAAATAGTATATGAGGAGAAACCGTGTGCATTGCGAGTTACTAGGAACATCTAGTATCAGGAATAAGGTGTAGGAAGAAGCGGTCAACTAGTGTCTTCTGTGGGATGAATACCGTGCAAGCAGACACGTAAGATTTGCATGAATAAGGGAAGAGGAGTACCTGTTCCGGTTGCCAGTGTTGTGCCATCCTTATTTCGCGGAGATGTTCTTCTTTTTACCGGGGGAACCGATGTTTTGGAGGAGGGTGGAGCCTTGGACGAACCCATGGACAAATTGTTAACCGTGTTGTGGTGGCCGTCTGTCAGCGGAGGGGAAGCAGATCCGAGGCGACGAAGGACGGTGTAGCTGGAACAGCTCTGGTGCGGTGGACGGTGACGATGTTGGAGCGGCAGCGGTGAGGCCCAGGACGGCGTGGTTGAACTGGCTCAGGTACGGTGCACGTCGGTGAAGGAAATACGCCCTAGAGGCAATAATAAAGTTGTTATTTTATATTTCCTTATTCATGATAAAGGTTTATTATTCATGCTAGAATTGTATTGATCGGAAACCTAAATACATGTGTGAATACATAAACAAACATTGTGTCCCTAGTGAGCCTCTACTTGACTAGCTCGTTGATCAAAGATGGTTATGGTTTCCTAACCATGGACATGAGTTGTCATTTGATAATGGGATCACATCATTAGGAGAATGATGTGATGGACAAGACCCATCCATTAGCTTAGCATAATGATCATTCAGTTTTATTGCTATTGCTTTCTTCATGTCAAATACATATTCCTTCGACTATGAGATTATGCAACTCCCGGATACCGGAGGAATGCCTTGTGTTCTATCAAACGTCACAATGTAACTAGGTAATTATAAAGATGCTCTACAGGTATCTCCGAAGGTGTTTGTTGAGTTGGCATAGATCGAGATTAGGATTTGTCACTCCGAGTATCGGAGAGGTATCTCTGGGCCCTCTCGGTAATACACATCATAAGCTTGCAAGTAAACGACTAAGGAGTTAGTCACGAGGTGATGTATTATGGAACGAGTAAAGAGACTTGCCGGTAACGAGATTGAACTAGGTATGAAGATACCGACAATCGAATCTCGGGCAAGTAACATACCGATGGACAAAGGGAATTACGTATGTTGTCATAATGGTTCGACCGATAAAGATCTTCGTAGAATATGTAGGAGCCAATATGGGCATCCAGGTTCCGCTATTGTTTATTGACCGGAGAGGTGTCTCAGTCATGTCTACATAGTTCTCAAACCCGTAGGGTCCGCACGCTTAATGTTCGTTGACGATATAGTATTATATGAGTTATGTGGTTTGGTGACCGAATGTTGTTCGGAGTTCCGGATGAGATCACGGACATGACTAGGAGTCTTGAAATGGTCGAGAGGTAAAGATTGATATATATGACGATGGTATTCGGACACTGGAAGTGTTTCGGGGGGTACCGGGTACTTATCGGGTCACCGGAAAGGGTTCCGGGCACCCCCCGCAAAAGATATGGGCCTTATGGGCCAAGAGGGGAAACGCACCAGCCATAAGGGGCTGGTGCGCCCCCATATGGTCCAGCCTAATGAGGAGAAGGAAAGGGGAGAAGGGAAAGGAAAGTGCGGATTAGGATTCCCATTTCCTTCTCTCTCCCCCCTCTTTCCTTCCCCCTTGGGAAAACATGGCAGGGGGGCGCAGGGCAAGGCAGGGCCCCTAGGGGGCCGGCAGCCAGCCCTAGGGCGCGCCCTGGCCTCACTCCTCCCCCTCCCACCTATATATATGTAGGAGGGGGGCGCCTAGCACACCCCAGACAATTCCCTAGCCGTGTGCGGCGCCCCCCTCCACCGTTTACACCCCCGGTCATATTTTCATAGTGCTTAGGCGAAGCCCTACGGAGATCACTTCACCATCACCGTCACCATGCCGTCGTGCTAACGGAACTCATCTACTACCTCGACGTCTTGCTAGATCAAGAAGGCGAGGGACGTCACCGAGTTGAACATGTGCAGAACGCGGAGGTGCCGTGCGTTCGGTACTTGATCAGTTGAAGCGCGAAGAAGTTCGACTACATCAACCACGTTGTGACACGCTTCCGCTTATGGTCTACGAGGGTACGTAGACACACTCTCCCCCTCATTGCTATGCATCTCCATGGATAGCTCATTGCGTGTGCGTAGAAAAAAAATTATTTTCCATGCAACAATTCCCAACAGTGGTATCAGAGCCAGGTCTATGCGTAGATGATATGCACGAGTAGAACACAAAGAGTTGTGGGTGGTGATAGTCATACTGCTTACCACCAATGTCTTATTTTGATTCGGCGGTATTGTGGGATGAAGCGGCCCAGACCAACCTTACATGTCCATGCACATGAGACCGGTACCACCGACTGACATGCAACTAGTTTTGCATAAAGGTGGCTGGCGGGTGTCTGTTTCTCCTACTTTAGTTGAATCGAATTTGACTATGGCCGGTCCTTGAAGAAGGTTAAAACAGCAAACTTGACGAATCACCGTTGTGGTTTTTGCCGTAGGTAAGAATGGTTCTTGCTAGAAACCCGTAGCAGCCACGTAAAACTTGCAACAACAAAGTAGAGGACGTCTAACTTGTTTTTGCAGGGTATGTTGTGATGTGATATGGTCAAGACATGATGTGATATATGTTATTGTATGAGATGATCATGTTTTGTAAGATATCAGGCAACCGGCAGGAGCCTTATGGTTGTCTATTTATTGTATGAATTGCAAACGCCATGTAATTGCTTTACTTTATCGCTAGGCGTTAGCAATAGTTGTAGAAGCAATAGTTGGCGAGACGACCATGGCGCAAGGATGGAGATCAAGCTGTCGAGCCGGTGACGATGGAGATCATGACGATGCTTTGGAGATGGAGATCAAAAGCACGAGATGATGATGGCCATATCATGTCACATATTTTGATTGCATGTGATGTTTATCTTTTATGCATCCTATTTTGCTTAGTACGGCGGTAGCATTATAAGATGACCCCTTCACTAAATTTCAAGGTAAAAGTGTTCTCCCTGAGTATGCACCGTTGCTACAGTTTGTCGTGTTGAGACACCACGTGATGATCGGGTGTGATAGACTCTACTTTCACATACAACGGGTGTAAGACAGTTTTGCACATGCAAAATACTTGGGTTAAACTTGACGAGCCTAGCATGTACAGACATGGCCTCGGAACACTGGAGATCGAAAGATCGAACGTGAATCATATAGTAGATATGATCAACATAGAGATGTTCACCATTGATGACTACCCCATCTCACGTGATGATCGGACATGGGTTAGCTGATTTGGATCACGTATCACTTAGATGACTTGAGGGATGTCTATTTAAGTGGGAGTTCTTAAGTAATTTGATTAATTGAACTAAATTTATCATGAACTTAGTCCTGATAGTATTTGCATATCTATGTTATATATCAATGGCCCGTGCTACCGTTCCCTTGAATTTTAATGCGTTCCTAGAGAAAGCTAAGTTGAAAGATGATGGTAGCAACTACACGGACTGGGTCCATAACTTGAGGATTATCCTCATTGCTGCACAGAAGAATTATGTCCTTGATGCACCGCTAGGTGAAAGGCCTGCTGGAGGAGCAGAAGCTGATGTTTTGAACGTCTGGCAAGCTCGATCTGATGACTACTCGATAGTTCAGTGTGCCATGCTTTACGGCTTAGAACCGGGACTTCAAAGACGTTTTGAACGTCATGGAGCATATGAGATGTTCCAAGAGTTGAAGTTAATATTTCAAGCAAATGCCCGGGTTGAGAGATATGAAGTCTCCAACAAGTTCTATAGCTGCAAGATGGAGGAGAACAGTTCTATCAGTGAACACATACTCAAAATGTCTGGGTATTATAATCACTTGACTCGGCTGGGAGTTAATCTTCCAGTTGATTGTGTCATTGACAGAGTTCTTCAATCACTGCCACCAAGCTACAAAAGCTTCATGATGAATTATAATATGAAAGGGATGAACAAAACAATTCCCGAGCTCTTCGCAATGCTTAAGGCCGCGGAGGTAGAAATCAAGAAGGAGCATCAAGTGTTGATGGTTAACAAGACCACTAGTTTCAAGAAAAAAGGGCAAGGGAAAGAAAGGGAACTTCAAGAAGAATGGCAAGCAAGTTGCCACTCCCGGGAAGAAGCCCAAAGCTGGACCCAAGCCTGAAACTAGGTGCTTCTACTGCAAAGGAACTGGTCACTGGAAGCGGAATTGCCCCAAGTATTTGGCAGATAAGAAGGATGGCAAAGTGAACAAAGGTATATTTTATATACATGTTATTGATGTGTACCTTACTAATGCTCATAGTAGCGCCTGGGTATTTGATACTGGTTCGGTTGCTCATATTTGTAACTCGAAACAGGAGCTACGGATTAAACGAAGATTGGCTAAGGACGAGGTGATGATGCGTGTCTAGAATGGTTCCAAGGTCGATGTGATTGCCGTCGGCACGCTACCTCTACATCTACCTTTGGGATTAGTTTTAGACCTGAATAATTGTTATTTGGTGCTAGCGTTGAGCATGAACATTATATCTGGATCTTGTTTAGTGCGAGACGGTTATTCATTTAAATCAGAGAATAATGGTTGTTCTATTTATGTGAGTAATATCTTTTATGGTCATGCACCCTTGAAGAGTGTTCTATTTTTGTTGAATCTCGATTGTAGTGATACACATATTCATAATATTGATGCCAAAAGATGCAAAGTTGATAATGATAGTGCAACATATTTGTGGCACTGCCGTTTAGGTCATATTGGTGTAAAGCGCATGAAGAAACTCCATGCAGATGGGCTTTTGGAATCACTTGATTATGAATCATTTGATACTTGCGAACCATGCCTCATGGGCAAGATGACTAAAACTCCGTTCTACGGAACAATGGAGTGAGCTAATGACTTATTGGAAATAATACATACCGATGTATGCGGTCCGATGAGTGTTGAGGCACGGGGCGGGTATCGTTATTTTCTGACCTTCACAGATGATTTGAGCAGATATGGGTATATCTACTTAATGAAACACAAATCTGAAACATTTAAAAAGTTCAAAGAATTTCAGAGTGAAGTGGAGAATCATCGTAACAAGAAAATAAAGTTTCTACGATCTGATCGCGGAAGAGAATATTTGAGTTACGAGTTTGGCCTTCATTTAAAACAATGTGGAATAGTTTCACAACTCATGCCACCTGGAACACCACAGTGTAATGGTGTGTCCGAACATCGTAACCGTACTTTATTAGATATGGTGCGATCTATGATGTCTCTTACCAATTTACCACTATCGTTTTGGGGTTATGCATTAGAGACAGTTGCATTCACGTTAAATAGGGCACTGTCTAAATCCATTGAGACGGCACCGTATGAACTATGGTTTGGCAAGAAACCTAAGCTGTCGTTTCTTAAAGTTTGGGGTTGCGACACTTATGTCAAAAGGCTTCAGCCTGATAAGCTCGAACCCAAATCGGAGAAGTGCGTCTTCATAGGATACCCTAAGGAAACAATTGGGTACACCTTCTACCACAAATCCGAAGGCAAGATCTTTGTTGCCAAGAATGGAACCTCTCTAGAGAAGGAGTTTCTCTCAAAAGAAGTGAGTGGGAGGAAAGTAGAAGTTGATGAGGTAATTGTACCTTCTCTCGAATTGGAAAGTAGCACATCAGAGAAAACCGTTCCCGTGATGCCTACACCAACTAGAGAGGAAGCTAATGATGATCATGAAACTTCAGATCAAGTTACTACAGAACCTCATAGGTCAACCAGAACACGATCCGCACCAGAGTGGTACGGGAATCCTGTACTGGAAGTCATGTTACTAGACCAAGGCGAACCTACGAACTATGAAGAAGCTATGATGAGCCCAGATTCCGACAGATGGCTTGAGGCCATGAAATCTGAGATAGGATCCATGTATGAGAACAAAGTGTGGACTTTGGTGGACTTGCCCAATGATCGGCGAGCCATAGAGAATAAATGGATCTTCAAGAAGAAGACTGACGCCGATGGTAATGTTACTATCTACAAAGTTTGACTTGTCGCAAAAGGTTTTCGACAAGTTCAAGGAGTTGACTATGATGAGACTTTCTCACCCGTAGCGATGCTTAAGTCCGTCCGAATCGTGTTAGCAATTGCCGCATATTATGATTATGAAACCTGGCAAATGGACGTCAAAACTGCATTCCTTAATGGATATCTTAAAGAAGAGTTGTATATGATGCAACCAGAACGTTTTGTCGATCCTAAAGGTGCTAAAAAAGTGTGCAAGCTCCAGCGATCCATCTATGGACTGGTGCAAGCATCTCGGAGTTGGAATATACGCTTTGATGAGGTGATCAAAGCATATGGTTTTATACAGACTTTCGGTGAAGCCTGTATTTACATGAAAGTGAGTGGGAGCTTTGTAGCATTTCTGATATTATATGTGGATGACATATTGTTGATTGGAAATGATATAGAATTTCTGGATAGCATAAAAGGATACTTGAATAAGAATTTTTCAATGAAAGACCTCGGTGAAGCTGCTTATATATTGGGCATCAAGATCTATAGGGATAGATCGAGACGCTTAATAGGACTTTCACAAAGCGCATACCTTGATAAAGTTTTGAAGAAGTTCAAAATGGATCAGTCAAAGAAAGGGTTCTTGTTTGTGTTACAAGGTGTGAAGTTGAGTCAGACTCAAAGCCCGACCACTGTAGAAGATAGAGAGAAAATGAAAGTCATTCCCTATGCCTCAGCCATAGGTTCTATCATGTATGTTATGCTATGTACCAGACCTGATGTGTGCCTTGCCATAAGTCTGACAGGGAGGTACCAAAGTAATCCAGGAGTGGATCACTGGACAGCGGTCAAGAACATCCTGAAGTACCTGAAAAGGACCAAGGATATGTTTCTCATTTATGGAGGTGACAAAGAGCTCATCGTAAATGGTTATGTCGATGCTAGCTTTGACACTGATCCGGATGACTCTAAGTCACAAACCAGATACGTATTTATATTGAATGGTGGAGCTGTCAGTTGGTGCAGTTCCAAGCAGAGCGTCGTGGCAGGATCTACGTGTGAAGCAGAGTACATAGCTGCTTCGGAAGCAGCAAATGAAGGAGTCTGGATGAAGGAGTTCATATCCGATCTGGGTGTAATACCTAGTGCATCGGATCCAATGAAAATCTTTTGTGACAACACTGGAGCAATTGCCTTGGCGAAGGAATCCAGGTTTCAAAAGAGAACAACACATCAAGAGACGCTTCAACTCCATTCGTGAACAAGTCAAGGATGGAGACATAGAAATTTGCAAGATACATACGGATCTGAATGTAGCAGACCCGTTGACTAAGCCTCTTCCACGAGCAAAACATGATCAGCACCAAGACTTCATGGGTGTTAGATTCAATACAATGTAATCTAGATTATTGACTCTAGTGCAAGTGGGAGACTGAAGGAAATATGCCCTAGAGGCAATAATAAAGTTCTTATTTTATATTTCCTTATTCATGATAAAGGTTTATTATTCATGTAGAATTGTATTGATCGGAAACCTAAATACATGTGTGAATACATAAACAAACACCGTGTCCCTAGTGAGCCTCTACTTGACTATCTCGTTGATCAAAGATGGTTATGGTTTCCTAACCATGGACATGAGTTGTCATTTGATAACGGGATCACATCATTAGGAGAATGATGTGATGGACAAGACCCATCCGTTAGCTTAGCATAATGATTATTTAGTTTTATTGCTATTGCTTTCTTCATGTCAAATACATATTCCTTCGACTATGAGATTATGCAACTCCCGGATACCGGAGGAATGCCTTGTGTGCTATCAAACATCACAACATAACTGGGTGATTATAAAGATGCTCTACAGTTATCTCCGAAGGTGTTTGTTGAGTTGGCATGGATTGAGATTAGGATTTGTCACTCCGAGTATCGGAGAGGTATCTCTGGGCCCTCTCGGTAATACACATCATAAGCTTGCAAGCAAACGACTAAGGAGTTAGTCACGAGGTGATGTATTATGGAACAAGTAAAGAGACTTGCCAATAACGAGATTGAACTAGGTATGAAGATACCGACGATTGAATCTCGGGCAAGTAACATACCGATGGACAAAGGGAATTACGTATGTTGTCATAATGGTTCGACCGATAAAGATCTTCGTAGAATATGTAGGATCCAATATGGGCATCCAGGTTCCACTATTGGTTATTGACCAGAGAGGTGTCTCGGTCATGTCTACATAGTTCTCGAACCCGTAGGGTCCGCACGCTTAACGTCCGTTGACGATATAGTATTATATGAGTTATGTGATTTGGTGACCGAATGTTGTTCGGAGTTCCGGATGATATCACGGACATGACGAGGAGTACCAAAATGGCCGAGAGGTAAAGATTGATATATAGGACGAAGGTATTCGGACACCGGAAGTGTTTCGGGGTGTACCGGGTACTTATCGGGTCACCGGTAGGGGTTCCGGGCACCCCCGGCAAAAGATATGGGCCTTATGGGCCAAGAGGGGAAACGCACCAGCCACAAGGGGCTGGTGCGCCCCCCATATGGGCCGACCTAAGGAGGAGAAGGAAAGGGGAGAAGGGAAAGGAAAGTGTGGATTAGGATTCCCACTTCCTTCTCTTCCCCCCCCCCCTCTTTCCTTCCCCCTTGGGAAAACATGGCAGGGGGGTGCAGGGCAAGGCAGGGCCCCTAGGGGGCCGGCGGCCAGCCCTAGGGCGCGCCCTGGCCTCTCCCCTCCCCCTCCCACCTATATATATGTGGGAGGGGGGCGTCTAGCACACCCTAGACAATTGCCTAGCCGTGTGTGGTGCCCCCCTCCACCGTTTACACCCCTGGTCATATTTTCGTAGTGCTTAGGCAAAGCCCTGCGGAGATCACTTCACCATCACCATCACCACACCGTCGTGATGACGAAACTCATCTACTACCTCGACGTCTTGCTGGATCAAGAAGGCGAGGGACGTCACCGAGCTGAACATGTGCAGAACACGGAGGTGCCGTGCATTCGGTACTTGATCGGTTGAAGCGCGAAGAAGTTCGACTACATCAACCGCGTTGTGAAACGCTTCCGCTTACGTCCTACGAGGGTACGTAGACACACTCTCCCCCTCGTTGCTATGCATCTCCATGGATAGATCATTGCGTGTGCGTAGAAAAAAATTGTTTTCCATGCTACGATTCCCAACAGTCGGCGTCCTGGAGGCAGCTCGGCCTTGGCTTCAACTACTAGCCATGGAGGGCGTTGCGGTTGCGGTTGTGGTGGACGACGACGTCGGGGTATCGGCTCCGGTGTGATGGAGGAGGGCGGCGGTTGATGGGTGGGATGGGGTGGCGGACAGAGGACACCGGGGTTTCACGGCTGGTGGAGAGGTAGTTTTGGCGCCCACGGAGTACGAATGGGGAATCAGACAGGGCGGCGGGGAGCTAAGGGGGAACCATGTTTCGGTCCGGGACGTGCTTGTTTTCAATTTGGGGAAAGTACAAACTTTGCCCTCGTCTTAAATTTCAGACCTACTGCGGGTCGGGGGTAGGACGGTAATCCCAGGTGTCCCAAATAGTGGGCGGGAGCGATTTCGGCCGAGCGCATGTGTGTCTAGGCGACCACGGTGTATGAATGTTTTTCGGAGGCGGTTGCGTGGCGTCTAGATGAAGTTACAAACCTAGCCCGATTTAGACCTTTGGTCGTCGGGCCAGTAGGTTTCACGGGTCGGAGTTAGAAAAGTAATTTCCTTCTACCAAACATTGGTCTTACGCGGTTTCGGGCGAGTAGAGGCTCTTTTGGCGCTTCGTTCGAAATTTTGAAACAGAGGCATTCACGTTTAGAGTACTCTTGAACTTTGAGAATTGACCTAAATAGACAATGTTAAATTTGACCTTGTATGTTTGAAAACCTCATTAAATTATGTGCTTCTTTTTGAATTTTTGACACTTGAAAATCCTATAACTACGATTATTTTGGAATGCAGGAGGTAAATTTGAATCTATTTTGTACACGACTATATATGCTATTATGTACAAAAGCAGAGCAAAGATTGGTGCCCCCATAATTTAGGTATGATTTACAAATGACATGATCTCGAATTCAAATAATTGAATGGACTTCATGTTGAATTCGAATTTTTTAAACCACCTTAAGTTGAATTCAAATGTATGCTAGCTCATAGCTAGCTATTTATAATGTTCATTGTGTAACCTTTGTATGTATAATGTGCTTTACACACACAACATGAACTATACTCACGTTTATATTCGAATTGCTAAAGCGATGCATTGTCTGGAGTTCAAAATACAGACTCTATGGATCAATTATGTCGAATAATAACATAGACATGCTCAAATTCGATAGAATATAGATGTCTGATGGATCAATGACCGTTCCTTATGCGAATTGCAAATATCATGATCCCATCCTAATATTTGGATAAAATTTATATTTTTAATCAATGTGTACATCAGTCTTTTACGTGTAGTTTCACTCTCCATAGGCCCCTCCTCACACACGCGCTAACTTTCTCTCTCACACATACGTGCACACGGTGTATATCCATCGGTGGTCTCTCACACATGCTCACACACTCTCTCCCGAGGTGTCTTTCTCGCACACATGCTCTCGATATCACCCTCCCTCCATCTCGCAACCATTTACGACTATTTTCACTAACCTTTGTCACAAGCACTCTTCCTCTAACACGCATACGCACACACAATCCCCATCGACCCTTTCTCTATACATAGACCTACCTATGTGTCTCCCGCACGCACATTATGTTTAGGCCTGTCTTGCACGCATTGTCTACACCTCTCTTCCTAATTGAGGAATATGATTCCAGTAGAACATTCTGTAGGATGCCCCTTAAAGTTAGGTTGGATGAATGGTAATATTAGAGAGAAGGGGTTACCTTAGTTCGAGGACCTAGGGTTACAAATCCTAGCCGGCTTTGTCAGTGGACACAGAGTCCTTCGCGACTCTGGTATCTTTGTCTTGTACGACTAGTCCTCCATGGGTCTCCCTGAATGCGTCATAGGCCGACCAATGTGGACAGGACGGAACCGACCCAAGGGCCTCACCTCGGCCCACCGGACCTCACGTGGTGACACACCCTCTGCCCCTAGGTCTCGTTATCTTCTCACACCCACACATACCAACACAGACACCACACAAAATATTTTCTCCTCATGCCTCTATCCCCTCCCCCCTTGCATGTACACACTCGAGGGCATCTCTCACTGTGACATCCTATTCGTCTCTCTCTCTCTAGACCTCTTTCATTTCTCGTCCTATCTCTCCCACGTCGCCCCCCCGGCGGCCCCTCTATCCATGCCTCTCTCGAACACGTACACATACCCTCTCTAGGCCCTGCCAAATACGTCAACTACACATTCACACATGTTACATCTTATCACGTACCCCATTGATCTACAAAGCCCTCTCTTCACGTTTACTTCGCATACAATATTCCTTTTGAATAAAATCACACAAAGTGTGGCCAAAAATTTATTTTAGAATTTCTACATATATACAACATTACAAAGTTATATGGAGTATGAAAGTTAATTTGCATTGCATGGTGCACCCAATGATATTTATTCCGCACTGTGAGTTTATATATTTTTATACTATATATAAAGTTAGTCATAATAAAGAGAAACGAAGAGCATCTCTCTCTCCATCGCACACACCCCCTCTATGCCCCTTTCACGTACGCACACAAACTATCTCCAGGTCCTCTAAAAGTACGCCCCCAGCACATTCACGCATGTTTCATCTTTCTCTCACGATATATACAGTGACGATCATTGTATTTGAAGCGAAAGCACAATACGTACATTGGACTTCAGAATCCACTCATTACTGTCACCATTTATGTTTTGTGGTTATTATACAGTCACGGGCTCACCGTACAGCTCTTTATTTGTTCAAGATATGACTAGTTGAACAGTTAAACGCTCCACGTGGCACCTCTAGTGTTGCATCACATTATCTCACTACCATTGGGCCCACCTGTCGGCGTATATAAGAATGAAAACAAACAATAAAAATATATTGGACGGTGGTTCGAAGTCATGACCGCGGGCACAGCGGACAAGGTGGCCTTGTATTGGTATGCTGAGCCGTCTGTTTTAACACACAGGAGTTGGTGTGGTGATTATACACACACGCACGCATGCACACGAACTGCATGCACGCAACACTCAACACGCAGCCACGCACGCGCGCAACACTCACACGCACACACGCATGCATGCATGCATGCACACACCACACGACCAACACACACGCTCACGCTCAAGTGCTCAACCTACACGTGCATGCGCACACATCAGGCCCTAACAGACACATACACAACCAGGTGGTTCCCGCGCACGGGTTGGAGTCTTGTCGTGCCTGAGTAAATTTGTGTTTATCTTACTTTTTTCCTATGCGAACTCATAGGTGGGACCCACAAGGAACATGGTTAATTTAACCAGTCAACATAGTGCCACGCAGACTATTTGGCCGGTCAACAGAGTGCAATCCGATGCTGAACGGTGAGCAAGTGACCGTATAATCACCGCAAAATGTATACAGTGACCGTAATGAGCGTATTGTGAAGTCCGGTGACCGTATTATGCTTTTTGCTTGAAATACACTGACCTCCAGTGTATTTATCTGTTCTCTCGCTCTCTCTGTGGAGCCGAGTAGGCCAACATGCCAGTGCCTAAATTGGTGCACGCCACCCCATTATTGTTTTACTGGTTTCGTAAGAGCGAACAAGCATTCACGTCTACCGTACAAACTGTAGATATGAGTTACAAATGGTATGAAGACGAATACAAATATTTGAATCCACTTTATGCCCAATTTCTCTCTGTAGGCCCTCCAAAAGTACATCTCTACACGTTCTCGCATGTTACATCTAACAACTATGCAATACAGTACTACTACTACACTCTAACACAATAAATCATATGTGTTTTTAGTTTTACTAGATCTCATATTGTTACTTAATTATTCAGTTTGCATACATTAAAATTGCCTTTGAAATGTATGGCTAGTATCATCTACCGTGCGGGAAAAATCCCGCCCTTGCCTGTTTAATCAGGTTTGTATCGATGCATCATGCGAAACAGCAAAACTATAGTAGTACTACAGTACAAGTAACAGTTCACTGGGCCGCCGTGTTGTGTACTCCTCCGTCCTAAGAGTGGAGCGCTCGCTTTCATAAATGTTCTAGTCCCTTTCGCCAACATGTGGGACATCAAGCAACCGGGTCCACGTGCCATACCGAAATAACAGTGTAGAGCAGCAGGGGTGAAGCACCCCGGTCATGGTGCCGGCGTAGTAATGAGCAATGAGGCGTCAACTCACAAAGCTGCACCTTTCCCGCGGTTAAGTTGGAGGGACGAAGTGATGCTAAAAAAAGAAGTTGGAGGGACGAAGCAACCATCATTTCACTCGTTGCTGAATCAGCTTCTCCCTCATCTTCTTCAAGTTAACCACGTGTTGCTTCTACCGTTGTTCTGCCTCATGTGTGATGCGGATCGGCTTGGTAAATCACTGACACGTGGGACCGCATGTTAGCAAACCGCCAGGCCAACGTCCTCTAAAAATAAGAAACCTCCCCTGCCTTCCTCGCGGCAAAATCACCTCCTTTTTACTAATCTTGATATAATTTTTTAGATCAATATAATCGAGATTTGTATAGATAGCACACAGGAGCAAAACCAAGTGGCACGGTTAAGGGCATCCACAATGTGTATCCAAATGTGAAAATAGCTTTTGGCATCGATGGGAACTGATACGTCTCCAAAGTATCTATAATTTTTTATTGTTCCATGCTGTTATATTATCAATCTTGGATGTTTTACAATCATTTTATAGCAACTTTATATCATTTTTTGGGACTAACCTATTGACATAGTGTCCAGTGCCAGTTGCAGTTTTTTGCTTCTTTTTTACTTCACAGAAAATCAATACCAAACAGAGTCCAAACGCAGCGAAACTTTTTGGTGATTTTTTCTGGACCAGAAGACACAAGTTGGGCCAAGAAAGTACCAGAGGGGTGCCCCGAGGGGGGCACAACCCACCTGGGCACGCCTGGCCTCCAGGCGTGCCCTGGTGGGTTGTGCCCACCTCAGTGGCCTCCCGCACTGCCTCTTTGCTCTATAAATACCCCAATATTCTAGAAACCCTAGGGGAGTCAATGAAATACAATTCCAGCCGCCGCAAGTTCCAGAAACCACAGATCCAATCTAGACACCATCACGGAGAGGTTCATCATCCTCATTGGTGACTCTCCGATGATGCGTGAGTAGTTCATTGTAGACCTACGGGTCCGTAGTTAGTAGCTAGATGGCTTCCTCTCTCTCTTTTGAATCTCAATACAATGGTCACTTGGAGTTCTATTTGATGTAACTCTTTTTGCGGTGTGTTTGTTGGGATCCGATGAACTTTGAGTTTATGATCAGATCTATGTTTTTATCCATGAAAGTTATTTGAGTCTTTTGATCTATTATATGCATGATTACTTATAGCCTCGTATTTCTTCTTCGAATCTTTGGTTTAGTTAGGCCGACTAGATCAATTTTTCTTGCCATGGGAAGAGGTGCTTTGTGATGGATTCGATCTTACGGTGCTCAATCCCAGTGACAGAAGGGGAAATGACACGTATGTATCGTTGCTATTAAGGATAACAAGATGGGGTCTATTCCTACATGAATAGATCTTGTCTACATCATGTCATCGTTCTTATTGCATTACTCCGTTTCTCCATGAACTTAATACACTAGATGCATGTTGGATAGCGGTCGATGTGTGGAGTAATAGTAGTAGATGCAGGCAAGAGTTGGTCTACTAATCTTGGACGTGATGCCTATATAATGATCATTGCCTGGATATCGTCATAATTATTTGAAGTTCAATCAATTACCCAACAGTAATTTGTTTACCCACCGTATGCTATTTTTCTCGAGAGAAGCCACTAGTGAAATCTATGGCCCCCGTGTCTCTTCTTTATCGTATTTGCCTTCAAGGTCTATTTTTATATGCTTTTATTTTCAGATCTATTAATCCAAAAACCCAAAAATATCTTGCTGCAATTTATTGTTATTTATTTTATCTCGCATTCCCGTGAGATCTATTTATCCGATCTACTACAAATTTATCTATCTCTTTACCCGGGAGGGACTGACAACCCCTCTTTTACGTCGGGTTGCAAGTATTTGTTCTTTGTGTGCAGGTGCCGCTCACGTAGTATTGCGTGGTTCTCCTACTGGTTTGATAACCTTGGTCTCATCACTGAGGGAAATACCTACCGTAGTTGTGCTGCGTTATCCCTTCCTCTTTGGGGAAATACCAACGTAGTTCAAGCGACATCAAAAGGAATTTCTGGCGCCGTTGCCGGGGAGACATCATCAACATCTACCAGGTTCCTAATCAAAAATCTCATCTCCCTGCAATTTACATTATTTACCATTTGCCTCTCGTTTTCATCTCCCCCACTTCACAAAAATTTGTCATTTTATTCGCCCTCTTTTTCGTTTGCCTTTTTCTCGTCAGATCTCTTGTTTGCCATCTCTACTTGCGTTACCATGTGCCTTCTATTTGCTTGCATCTTTTCTTGCTAAAAAACTATTGATATGGATCCTCATCCACTTGCTAATCTTTTCAAAAGATACAACTATGATGAATCAATTGCTAGTGAATTGAGTTCACTAGATTATCTTTATGAAGTTTTGCTTGAGATTTATGAATCTGAAAATTGTGATGAAGTGTTAAACGAAGAAATTTATAAAGTGATTCATGATAGCTCCTTGAATGAAAAGCATGATTGTAATGAGTTTACTATAAATTCTATTAATGTCAATTGTGCTAATAATATGCAAAACCCCAAGCTTGGGGATGCTAATATTGCTATGTCCACTACTTATTGCAATGATCATGATTGGGGTGATAATGATTCTTATGATCTTGAAAATTTATTTAAGCCTCATGATGAATATGCTATTGATAATAATGTTTGCAATAATATTGAAAGTGGGCTCGGAGATGTCATGACTTTATTTGATGACAATCCCACTATTTTGGAAGAGTGTCAACTTTGCATGCATGTGGATCATGAAGAGAATATTTTATGTGATAGTTATATTGTTGGATTTTATTATGATCCTACATGTAATTATTATGAGAGAGGAAAATATGGTTGTAGAAATTTTCATGTTACTAAATTACCTCTCGTCATGTTGAGATTGCTATTGTTTCTTTCTTCTTCCATGCATATGCTATATATTTCTTGTCTTGATAATTTGTTTGCTTATAAAATCCCTATGCATCGGAAGTATGTTAGACTTAAATGTGTTTGTCACATCTATTATGATGCTCTCTTTGTGTTTCAATTCTTTTCTTTCATGCGAGCATCATCAAAATTATTAATGCCTAGCTAAGGGCATAAAATGATAGCGCTTGTTGGGAGGCCACCCAATGAATAAAATTTATTTTTGTCTTTTTCTTTCTGTTATTGAGTGTTTGCACAATTATTCTACTGCTACAATTGTGTTTTTTGTGTTTTAATTAGAGTTTGTGCCCAGCAAAGCCTTTGGGATCATGTTGGGTGATAGTTGATTTGATCTTGTTGAAAAATAGAAACTTTTGCATAGAGTAAAATAATTTTAGAAATTCACAGAAGATACGAAAAATTCTGAATTTTTTACACAAGATTTATATACAAATTTGGTACATTTTCCTAAATTTTCATAATTTTTCGAGTTACATAAGTATTAGAAGTTTTCAGATTTCTATAGACTGTTCTGTTTTTGACAGATTCTGTTTTCTTTGCGTTGTGTGCTTATTTTGATGAATCTATGGTTTGTATTGGAGGGTATAAGCCATAGTAAAGTTGGAATACAATAGGTATAATGCAAAAATATAATATGAATGGGTTTGCAATAGTACTTATAGTAGTGTTTTGCTTTGTTATACTAACGGATCTCACGAAGGTTTTGTTGAGTTTTGTGTGATTGAAGTTTTCAAGTTTTGGGTGAGATCACGATGGATGAAGGAATAAGGAGTAAGAAGAGCCTAAGATTGGGGATGCCCATGGCATCCCAAGCTATTATATAAAATAGAAGCAAGAAACTAAGCTTGGGGATGCCCGAGTGGCATCCCCTCTTTCTTCTAACGACCATCGGTATTTTACTTGGAGCTATATTTTTATTCATCACATATCATGAGTTTTGCTTGGAGCGTCTTGTATGATTTGAGTATTTGCTTGTTTTACTTTTTATTTTTAGTCAAGTATCCTTGCTGGATACACCTATGTGAGAGAGCCAAAATTATGCTATGATTTGTTAGAATTGCTCTCTATGCTTCACTTACATCTTTATGAGCTATGGAATTGCTCTAGTGCTTCACTTATATCTTTTTGAGCACGGTGTGCTTTAATATTTTTGAAGAAATGCTCTCATGCTTCACTTAGATTTATTTGAGAGTAGTAATTTTGAAGAAATTCTCTCATGCTTCACTTAAATTATTTTGGGAGAAGGAAATTTTTATGCTCATGTTCTTCACTTAGATTTGTTTGAGCTATCAAAAGCAACACATTAAACTAGTCCCAAAGTGATAGATATTCAAGAGGGATATAATAAAAACTTTCATGAAGATCATTGGACAAAATAAACTTGATTCCTTGTAATAGTTTTGCGATATGATGATATAATATGTGAGTCATGTTGATGAGTAATTATGCTTTAGTAAGAATATTGATGTTAAGGTTTGTGATTCCCTATGCAAGCACGAAAGTCAATAGTTATGCAATGAAATTATATCCTACTTGTGGTGCATTATTCGGTGTTAGTTATGCTTAATGCTCGCTTATGAGATTTTTCGTTTCTTGGTTGGATGCTTCTCAATCTTTTGCTAGCCTTCATTTGCACTAAGTATGATCACTACTTGTGCATCCAAAAATCCTTAAACCAGTTTTGCCATATGAGTCCACTATACCTACCTATATGCGGTATTTCTGTGCCGTTCTAAGCAAATTTGTATGTGCCATCTCTAATTTTCAAAATAAGTTTCTCTTTTGTGTGCTCGTACCGCTCATGAAACGGTAGGGGGTGGCTGATATTTTTCCATGCTAGATGTGTTATTCTCAAGATGAGTGTTTATTCACTTGTCATTGCACGAGAGTACGACAAAGGTATTAGGGATGCCCAGTCCTGAAATGAAAATGAATTTACTTTATGTTGTCAAATAATAAATTCCTTGGAAAGTGTTGGTATGGACGGCACCCGTGGATTCGGTTAGCCGTGGAATGTGAAAGTATGGTGGAAAAAAGAATAAACTTTATTTTCTGTTTGGGAACCGCCTATGATATATCTAGCATGGAAAGTATTGGGAACTACTCGATCGTTTTCGTTGACAGGAAAAGCATGCTACCCAAAATGTTTTTATCTCTATCTTTTTCGCTTTGAGCTCTGGCACCTCTACAAATCCCTACTTCCCTCTGCGAAGGGCCTTTCTATTTACTTTATGCAATTTTTATTTTTGAGTCTCCATCTTCTCTTATAAAGCACCAACTAAGGGGCACTATGATCGTACTTGAGCATTGGGTGTAGCTAATATGTGAGTGTGTTTCATGAATGGATCAATGATTGAGCATAATGGGCTAGGGATAACTTGCTTTAGTGTTGATATTTTGAAAGACATGGTTGCTTGTTGATATGCTTGAGTATTGAAATCTTCATGTCAAAACTAGACTATTGCTTTGAATCATATAAAAGTCCATGCTACAAAGAAAATATTATCTGATGAACATGTTAGGCAGCATTCCACATCAAAAAAATTGTTTTTATCATTTACCTACTCGAGGACGAGCAGGAATTAAGCTTGGGGATACTGATACGTCTCCAACGTATCTATAATTTTTTATTGTTCCATGCTGTTATATTATCAATCTTGGATGTTTTACAATTATTTTATAGCAACTTTATATCATTTTTTGGGACTAACCTATGGACATAGGCCCAGTGCCAGTTGCTGTTTTTTGCTTGTTTTTTACTTCACAGAAAATCAATACCAAACAGTGTTCAAACGCAGCAAAACTTTTTGGTGATTTTTTCTGGACCAGAGGACACAAGTTGGGCCAAGAAAGTACCAGAGGGGTGCCCCAAGGGGGGCACAGCCCAGGCGCGCCCTGGTGGGTTGTGCCCACCTCGGTGGCCTCCCGCACCGCCTCTTTGCTCTATAAATACCCCAATATTCCAGAAACCCTAGGGGAGTCGACGAAATACAATTCCAGCCACTGCAAGTTCCAGAAACCACAGATCCAATCTAGACACCATCACGGAGGGGTTCATCATCCTCATTGGTGCCTCTCCGATGATGCGTGAGTAGTTCATTGTAGACCTACGGGTCCGTAGTTAGTAGCTAGATGGCTTCCTCTCTCTCTTTTGAATCTCAATACAATGGTCACTTGGAGTTCTATTTGATGTAACTCTTTTTGCGGTGTGTTTGTTGGGATCCGATGAACTTTGAGTTTATGATCAGATCTATGTTTTTATCCATGAAAGTTATTTGAGTCTTTTGATCTCTTTATGCATGATTACTTATAGCCTCGTATTTCTTCTTCGAATCTTTGGTTTAGTTAGGCCGACTAGATCGATTTTTCTTGCCATGGGAAGAGGTGCTTTGTGATGGGTTTGATCTTACGGTGCTCAATCCCAGTGACAGAAGGGGAAATGACACGTATGTATCGTTGCTATTAAGGATAACAAGATGGGGTCTATTCCTACATGAATAGATCTTGTCTACATCATGTCATCGTTTTTATTGCATTACTCCGTTTCTCCATGAACTCAATACACTAGATGCATGCTGGATAGCGGTCGATGTGTGGAGTAATAGTAGTAGATGCAGGCAGGAGTCGGTCTACTAATCTTGGACGTGATGCCTATATAATGATCATTGCCTGGATATCGTCATAATTATTTGAAGTTCTATCAATTGCCCAACAGTAATTTGTTTACCCACCGTATGCTATTTTTCTCGAGAGAAGCCACTAGTGAAATCTACGGCCCCGGGTCTCTTCTTTATCATATTTGCCTTCGAGATCTATTTTTATTTGCTTTTATTTTCAGATCTATTAATCCAAAAACCCAAAAATATCTTGCTGCAATTTATTGTTATTTATTTTATTTCGCGTTCCCGCGAGATCTATTTATCCGAATCTACTACAAATTTATCTATCTCTTTACCCGGGAGGGACTGACAACCCCTCTTTTACGTCGGGTTGCAAGTATTTGTTCTTTGTGTGCAGGTGCCATTCACGTAGTGTTGCGTGGTTCTCCTACTGGTTTGATAACCTTGGTCTCATCACTGAGGGAAATACCTACCGTAGCTGTGCTGCATCATCCCTTCCTCTTTGGGGAAATACCGACGTAGTTTAAGCGACATCAGGAACCATTGTGGAGGGTGCTGCCAAAGCCAAAAAGAGGGAACCGAAGCTCCCTAATTGATTGATTGAAGGAATAGAAAAATACAACATCTCTCCTCTTTCTCCTGTGCTTGGACGCATGTACAGTATAGAGCACAGAGTCTACTCCCTTGTCCCTTCTATCACAAATCACAAAGCAGTGAGGCGTCAAATCACAAAGCATGGACGAAGCAACCATCATTTCACTCTTCGCTGACTCTGCTTCTCCATCGTCTTCTTTGAGAAACCACCTTACCGCACTAAGCTGTACGGACGAAGCTATTGTGTAGTAGTAGTAGTAGTAGTAGTACATTTATGCCTCCTTTGGTTCAACGGACTTCCTGGATGCAAAGAAGGCGGTTGTCTCGGCTTGCAGGCGGCACTTGCGAACGACTTACCGTGGTCTCCCTCAATGGTGTGCTCCGTCGAACGCACTTCATCAAGGCCACAAAGTTCGAGATATCGTCGATGTCACCGCAATGGGGAAGGAAGTCAAATAGTTACTACCTCCATTTTTTTCATACAAGGCCGTATCAAAATTACTATTTGCAGTAGGCCACTAACACTAATCGAGGCAAAAATGATGGGGTTTGCCTCGTACTAGCAACCAAGGACATTAATATACCCTTGCATGCATGCGGAAGTGAGAATGTTGGTTTGCATGGCGCTGCATTAATCAAGCAATGAGGAGTGAGATGGTTAGCTCTTTGGGCGTTGGAGAAAAAAATACACATTAATTGACATGTCAAACGAGGATTTGTATCGATCAATCCCGCGAAGGAAAACCCCGCCTTTCTTTTTTAAGACAAGTAGTACTACGTACTTGTATCCTGTTTGGGTCTAGGCCTTGCATTGCCATACTTTGCCACACATTTTTGCCAAGGTTGCCTAAAGTTTTTCAAAATGAAAAGGAGGTACACTTGCGCACGGTTGTCGCGGTCGCACCGCACCCTCACACAGTCGCTCCTGCACACCGCAAACCCAACCAAGGGAACGCACCCTCACTGACACGTGCTACCGCATGTGATCAAACCAAACATAGCCATCCTACAGCTGACACATAATTTTCGTTCATACAGTATGTTTATCCAACCCCATGTTGGGGAAGATCCATCCGGCCCGGGCAGTGGTCTGTTGGGGAAGAAGAAGAGGTGAGGAAGAAGAAGGGTTAGGAGACGTAGGATATTCATCCAACCGCCTGAAATGGTCGACTGACCCAAATGATGAAAGTCAGGTGAATTGCATAAATATATGTTTTTACATAGCAAAAGATCCCTAAAAACAACAACATAAAGAAAAACTATCACTGCTCGCGAAACGAGACGGCCTCGTCGTCTTTGGCTGCCGGCGTGAACCAGCCATAGTTGCCGACGTGTGTCTCTGCAACATGGTTGTCCTCGGCCTCCAGCTACTTGTTCACGCGGAGCGTGCGGGCGCTCTACACGGATGTGAGCACTGCCCAGTTCACGTCCACGACATTCGGTTCCGCATGCAGGAGGGCCTCGATGGCAGTGGCATCCGCGCGCTCCATGTCGAGTTGAGCCTCCACCACCCGGTTCAAGTCCAGGACGTCCAGTTCCGCCTGCAGGAGGGCCTCAATGGCAGCGGTATCCACGTGCTCTGCGTCAAGTTGAGCCTCCGCCGCCCGGTTCACGTCCACGACATCCGGTTCTGCCTGCAGGAGGGCCTCGATGGCAGCGGCATCTGCGCGCTCCGCGTAGAGTTGAGCCATCGCCTCCTGGTCCTCCTTTAGGATCGCCAGGTTGAACCGCTGGTCCGCCTGCACCATGGGGGACCCGGATGCCGGCACAAAGTCGACGTCCATCGTCTCATACGCATCTGGGGCCTTCTGTGCCACGACCTCCGCCATGAACATTGGATCAGCTTCCTCCTCCTCGGAGCTTGGCTCCAGAGAACTCGAGGATTGGCCCGCTGCAAAGCGAGCTTGGGAACGGAGGTCTGTGGCGCCGACCGCCGCCATGATTTCTGCGCGGCGCTCCGGCATCAGCATCTTGTAGTACGTGATCTTGCAGCGCACCATGGCTTTCCGGCGAACTAGGGGACGGCTGATGCGGGCTAGGGGATCGAAAAGGTGGGGGAATGGGCTGGAGAGGAGGTGTGGTTTTGGGGCAGTGGTGACCGGCCAGCAAGTAGCTGGCGTAGGCCGAGCAGCGAAGGTTCTGGTGTTAATAGTGGTTCTGGTGACGACCGGTCAATCGGTTTTGACTGTGCGGAATTTGCAAAGCCGGACGCCTGAAGCCTAGAGAGTTGTGGGTGGGATGGGACCAAAGTTTCGGAGTTTCACGTGGCAGACATTCGGACCTCCCTGCCGTTCCTATCGACGATGAGGCGGTGACTTCGTAAATCCCAAGATGACTAGCAAGATGCCCGTGCATTGCATGGAACATCAGGATGCATTTTTTTACAAAACACCTGTTGTGATTGACCCATGCGGGAGTAATCCCATGTGTAAAAACTAATGATATCTCGAGAATTTCATCGAAAAAATGGTATCTCAAGAATTTCATCGAAAAATGTTATCTCGAGAAAGATGAGAGATAAAGTGAGGAGGAGTGTGGCGCGGTGGTGATTGGTGGTCGGACTTAGCGGAGGCATGGGGATGGACGACGCCGGCAGCAGCCACCATGCCAGATTGTTCCAGAGGCTTCCTTTTTTAATTACTCAACAATGAAGTTGTGGGAGATAAGGATGAACGAGAGAGGTGCGGGTATCTTTTTGCAAAATTGCCATAGTTTGCTTTCTATCCGTCAGATATAGATCGGACGGTCTATATTGCAAGATGGCATGCACACCATCATCACCGAGAGTAGAGATATATTATAGATATGATGGCTCAGTCTCCCGAAGGTGCTCATAGGGGCAGGGTGTGCGTGTGTGCGTTCATAGGGGTGAGTGTATGCGCGCATGTATGAGCGCTTGCGTCTGTACTGTGTTAAAAAAAAGGAGTACTCGAAGTATGCAAGTTCATAAGGAACAGACGGTGTACATCACTCTTGTCGCGTTCGCATTGCACCCCGACACGATGGACCCTGCACGTCGCTCATCGAATGGAACGCGCTTTGTCTTGCGATTTCGCTCGCTTGTGGGACCGCAGTTGAGAGAAAACCGACGTCCGTCCCCCTCCCCCGCCCGCGTCATTTACGGATACTACTAGACTAGAAGAGAGAGAGAGAGGTCGCCAGAGTGTTAATGAGGCCATACTAACGCTTGAATTTGGCCGGGAAAACAGGGAAACCGACATGTGGGGCACACCTATCGGGATGACGTGGTGCAGAGTAGTCCAATGGAGGAGCTGGCCCACGACCTCCTCGCCACCGGCAACCATTCATGTGGGTCGTGGGGGCCAGCAACGTGGCGCTCCCGCACCGCCTCTGGGCATGGCGACCGCGGTGAGCGACATGCTCATCGCCGTGGGACACGATTGGCTTTAGGGTGCCGAGGGTAGCGCTGCTGCTGTGGCACGACCAGCAGATCAACACCCGGCTCGTCGAGGATGCACAGGGCGCCAAAGTGCGTGCGCACCGCGACGCGTCCGCGGAGTGTTCTAGCGTGGCCAACTGCATCCCCAGGACCTGAGACCATGCTGGGTCATCTTTCAATGACATGTGGGATCGCATGTGAGAAAAGGGCATGTCCAACGTTGCCACGCCCGCAACTGACTACCCTGGCACACAAAAAACCCTTGTCCCTCGCGTCGTCGCGCGCGTGCGTTTCTAGCCGGCGCCAGCTGCCCGCATTCATGTCGTCCGTTTGTATGCCATCATTAAGCAGGCTCGCTGCCCGAGGAACCAACTCCGGCGACTTATTGACACACCCGGACGCTTGGCCTCACCGGAATATGCTACTTAAAGCGGCAACGCCCAGCTAAACTCCACACCATAGCACATCCTCCTACCTGGCACCACATCCACCATGACCGCGAGCGGGAATGCTCTGCGGGAAAGCTTGTCTTCGGGGATGAAGCTGGACGCGGACGTGACCGCACAAGCGGTGGCCACGCTAGCGGCCGATGACGGGAGCACCGCCAGCCACGCGTCCTACTTGCCGCCGTCCAACGTTCATTGGCGCATGTGGCAGGTGAAGCGACGGATCGTCCACGTCCATCATCATCGAACTCACGTCCACCGGCACCGCCGAGGTCGGGGACTCCTCCGAGGATGAGTAGGGCATGGGAGGCGGCAGGGCATGGTGTGCCAACTGGCCGGTCCGTCTCCCGGGTTCTACTCTTCCTCGCCGGAGACCGCACCTTCACTTCACGTGTCTTGAAACCCTCCGCCATTCATGGAGATGGCAGATGGAGGACGTCGTCGCCGATGCGGAAGTACAAAGGAAAGTGGACGTCGGTCGCCGCCGTAGAATAGGTTTAGGGTCGGGTTTCTTTTCTTTTTCTGTCCTATAAAAGTTCAAAATGTAATGAAAATCTGTCGTGTTTGCATGAATCTCGTCCGGTGTATATGAACTTTCACAATAATAGTAAGATATATTGTATGAAAATATATTGAATGATGATTCGTTTTTGTGTGTATAAACTTGGTCTAAGTTTAGAAGGTTTGACCCGAGACAAAGCTAACATGCGAAGTAAATAAACACATTGGTATACATACACAATTTATCTTAGGAACTCCAATAGTACATCCACTACACATTCACGCATCTCACATCTTTCTCTCACTCTGTCTGTCAAACCAACAAGCCTTGTCCTAAAAAAACAACTAAGCCAACCTCCCAGCATATCGCACGGGAAAAGACCTGGCTGTGCCGTTTTAGTCGGGATTACCGGATTACTAGTAGTAGTATCGATGGATCACGCGAAGCACCAAGTTTAAAAGGAAAAAGGCGATACACTCACAGCACGCCTGTCGCGGTCGCATTGCACCCCTCACATGGTCGGTCCTGCACACGGCTCACGCAAACGGAACGCGCTTCGGCTTGCCTCTTCACTGACACGTGGGACCGCATTTAGAGAAACCGACCATGCGCCAAACTGCCCCGCCCACCGCGCGAAAATTCCCCCCAAAAATTCCCCCCAAATCCCAAATTCAACTGCCCTTCGGCCAACTAGCCAATAATATTCCCCAAACCCCCCTCCCCCCGGCCCCCTCCACTCCATTCGCTCCGCCAAAGCCGCCCTCCCCACCGCGTCGATACGTCGGCGCCGTGGTTCGTTGAGGGGACGCACGGCGATCCTCTCACTCCCACAGTACGCTCTCATAGACTGCCGTCCTCCAGCCGCGCCGCCACCGCTGGCGATGTTCTTATGGAGACGCACGGCGGTCAGCTTCTCCCACGGTACGCGCATTCTAGACTGAGGCCCCGTGCATGTCGGAGTAGCGCTGAATGTTAGCTGATAGACGCTGTTAATCTCACTGTTTGCCAAAATAGTTTACAGTTAATATGCTCTGCTTAAGAAGCTTCCTTGCCCTGTTCTGCACTCAATCTGCTTTGCTGAGATGGCATGCCACGCCCGATTAGTTGCTAAAATATCCTGCCATATATTTATTGTGAAGTAGATTGCCATGTTCTAGTATCCAATCTGTTAGGTGAAATAGCTCGACACCGTTTTATACTCGATCTTGGTTGCTAAGATGGCCTTCGATGGCTGTGTGCTCGGCCTCATTGACTGCTGAAATAGCCTGCCATAATTTAGCACTCAAATCTGTTTCAGAATTAGCTTTACATATATTTCGTTACTTAGATCTGCTTGTCCAAATATCTCGCCATAGCTTTTGACATCGACCTAGGTATTTTTTTCTGGACTTTATAAAAAAGCATATATGTTTTTCCTATAATATCTAGTAGAAGAACTAATTTGTATGTCTAACAGATGGACAGGACTTGGATAACTTCTGCTCGAAGATTCTCCACTGCATATGTCGAGGGGGTTGAAAACTTCATGAACTTTATCAGAGCTGAGTACGGTGGTCCGAAATCAGATGTGCTCTACCCGTGTAGCAGTTGTATGAATTCAGTTACAAGACCCCAGTCAACTGTGCAAAATCATCTACACTTGTATGGGATGTTGGTCACATATACTAGGTGGGTTCATCATGGTGAAGCTGTGAACGTCAATGTTACTGACTATGTGGAAGCAACAGATCACCATCTTGATCTGCCTGATGCTCAGGTGGAAGAGGAGGAGGAGGAGGTGGTGGCGGCGGAGCCAGTGAGTTTGACCAACATTGAAACAATGCTACGAAATGCTCACGCATTTTGTGAACTTTCACCTGTAGAAGAAAAACGGTGGGCCCGCATGTTGGAACAATGCAACATGGCAGTCACCCCAGGAAATAAGCTGTCAGTATTCTCAGCTATGGTCACCTTTCTTCGGGTGAAGACATCTGAGCGGATGACCAACAAATCATTTGATGCAATGTTGGCTACTTTCCGCAAATCTTTCCCAGATGCGTCTGAGCTACCACACACCTACAGTAAAATGAAGAATTTTCTTCGTGCAGTTGGAATTGGATATGATATGATCCATGTTTGTAAGAATAATTGTGTTCTGTTACGGAAGGATTATGCCAACTTAAGTGAATGCCCAAAATGCAAATCATCAAGATGGAAAGATGGCGATGCGGTGAAGAGGATTCCTCATAATGTTCTGAGAAATTTTCCAATTATACCAAGATTGCAGAGGTTGTTTCATGATGCTGAAACAAGAGAGGATGTATTGTGGCATTCTAGGAACCAGGAGTACAGAGATCAGAATGTAATGAGCCATCCATCTCATGGTAGTGACTGGAAAAGCTTCAATCAGAAACACAAAAAGTTTGCTGCAGACCCGAGAAACATTAGACTTGGCTTAGCTACAGATGGATTTAACCCTTTTGGCCACCAGAGCACCACATATAGCATGTGGCCAGTGCTTGTTATCCCTTACAACATGCCACCAAATTTCTACACCAAAGAATCAAACTACATGATGGCCTTGCTCATCCCAGGTCCAAAAAGTCCTGGAAAGGATTTTGATTTATTCATGGAGCCTCTTGTGGAGGAACTTCAACAGCTATGGAGGGGTATTCTCATTCGAGACCTATATAGCAGCCCACCAGCTGATTTCTTTCTACGTGCTATTATAATTTGGTGCATCCATGATTATCCGGCTTTGGGCACTATGACAGGGCGAACGACACATGGTTACAATGCATGTGTTCGCTGTGACAAGAATCCGCTGTCATACGCAATACTTAGCAAGATCTGTTACATTGGACACCGTCGTTTCCTTGCCAAGGACAAGCCGTGTCCTACAAAATACCGAAGACATGTGTTCAATGCAAAGCATGAAAACCGTGATGCGCCAAAGAGGCTCACCGGCGATGAGTTGCAAGAGGAATTAGAGAAGGTCAGGCATATTACACCAGGAAACCATCCTGATAATGGTAGCAGGAAAAGGAAGTGTGACAGGGCAGAAGAGAGATTATTGTTTACCCGCAGGTCCACTTTGTGGGACTTGGAGTATTGGAAAGATTTGGATCTGCGGCATAATCTTGATGTGATGCACATCGAGAAAAATATATGTGACAGCATTATTGGCACACTTCTTAATATTGAAGGCAAGACGAAATATACCTTAAAATCTAGGATTGATTTGACACACCTGGGTATCAGAACCGATTTGCAGGTGAAGGCTGATGGTGCATCACGGGATATGGCACCAGCTGTGTACGTCTTGGACAAGGTAAAAAGAAAAGAATTATGCAAGATCCTGTCACGTGTGAGATTCCCACATGGATTTGCTTCCAACCCTGAAAGTAGAGTCAGTGCAGATGGAAACAAGGTACAAGGGTTGAAAACTCATGACTGCCACGTCCTACTTCAAAGGGTTTTACCTGTTATCCTTAGAGGATTGGGCCGCCCTGACTTATACAGAGCAGTTGCAGAGTTGGGCCAATTCTTCAGGGAACTCTACAGTAGAAATATCAGGATAGATGCTTTGGAGTGTCTTAGAGACAAGATACCAACTATCCTATGCGACCTTGAGAAGATATATCCTCCAGCCTTCTTTGATGTGATGGTGCATTTGGCTGTTCATCTACCTAATGAGGCACTACTTAGAGGTCCAATACAATATGGCTGGATGTACCCTATTGAAAGGCGGCTAGGCACTTTCAAGGGCTATGTTAGGAACGGAGCTAGACCCGAGGGTTCCATTGCAGAGGCCTACATTGCTACAGAAGCGTTGACATTCTGCTCAAAATACATTGAAACAGCTGATCAGCTTAGCAAAAAGGTGGGTGAAGACAATCCCGAGCTCAATGCTTTCGATTGTTCTGTTCGAGTTACAGGGAAGAGTCGATAAGATGACAAACCTAAAGATTTAGACAAAATGGTTTGGTTTGTGTTGAATAACTGTCCTGAGATTCTACCTTATATCGAGTAAGTGCTAAGTACTGTAGCTTATACATCGTAATCTACTAAACTTGCAGCACATTCTTATATATTTAGATGTTTGAAGCGATCATTATGTTGTGCAGCATCTACAAAAAGGAGTTACTGGCGCAAAATCCAAGAAACATTGACAAACTGGTTATGGCAGGATTTGCGAAATGGTTCAAGAGCCGTGTAAGCTTTTGAATTGCACTGTCAGTTTTTTTAACATATTGAGTACATAAGATGATCAGCTTGTCTATTTTCTAACCATAGGTTCAGAAGATGCGGGAGGATGGGCATGCAGTTAATGATGCCCTTTACGCACTAGCAATGGGTCCTGATACTCGGGTAAGACATTATGAATCTTGCATTGTTGGAGATGTGCGCTACAACACCCTTGCACGCAACGAAGGCAGGAAGACACAAAACAGTGCCGTCATGAGCACGAATACGTACGGCGATGACACAACTGAAATGTATGCTAACATAACAGACATTGTTCAGTTGCAGTATATCTCCAGTTTCGAGGTTCATCGATGTGTGGTTCTGTTCTGCTGTCGTTGGTACAACCAGTTTTCCAGGATCGCAAAACCCAAAGCTGGTGATTATTTCAAATCCATCAATGTTAAGGCGGCGTACCATACCGATGGGCCTTTTATTTTTGCAAATCAAGCAAAGGTTTGAGCAGAGAAATTCGTTTCATGAAGTTGCACAACAAGATGATGCTTACACTGCTCCTGATGTAGAAGATTCCACAGAAGTTCGTAGTATCTTTGAGCACCATCACGTCAATAAGGCTGGCGAAAAGATTCCCTGTCGGGCTGTGGACGTACGAGAGTTGATGGATAAGAGGCCAACGTTTGAGGACATTGAGGATGAAGAAGAAGATGACACTGGGGGGAATTACGATTCAGACTGATACACATGGCGAAGATGTTGACGCTGCTGCTGCGGATGATGATTAGATTGCTTTTGTCATGTTTGCCTGTGAGAAGACGACTTTTTATCTACTATATGTGAAATTGTGTTTGCTGTGACAACTGAAACCTGATGAAGTTGTTGTTTAGTATTTTGCTGTGAGAACATCACTTATTATGTATGTTGATTTGTGTTTGGTGATTGTATGATGACTAAAACATAATGACATTGTTGTTTAGTTGTACTCATATTTGGCTGTGAAACTTGTACTTAATGACATAGTTTGCTGTTGGACTGCAATTTGCTCTACGTCTTCGAATGGGAACGAAGCTGACCCGACAGGGCCTCTGCTAATTTATTTATTTATTAGCAAAAGGGCCTCTGCTATTTATTTATTTATGAGGAAAAGGGGATACCCCCCGATTTCCGTTAATAGAAACCATTAGATGTTCACAACACTACGCCCAACCTACTAAACAGGTTTCATTCATTACTAGTTTCAGCAAAGTGCTCATGTCATAGCCACTGAATACATCACGAGTGCTACATACACTGCAAATAAAGAGACAATCATCCTACAGAGCACAACGATTTTGCCCATTATCTTCACAAGCTCTTTCATCTCCTCATTGCTGTCAAGGTCGTTCAGCAGCTGTTGCTTGTCCATGATCAGAGGAACTGCATCTTTAACCTTCTGCTCTGCATCTTCCTCTTCTGCCGTTCCTTCAGTTACTTGTCCAACACCCCAACCTGTTGGTATTGGGATTCCTCGGCTAACCAAATAATCAGCGTAGTTCCATTCCCCCACATTAGCAACTTCCCAGAAATACAAATCACATGAATCTTCCCTTTTCTGCACGGATCAAATTGGAAGATCATCAACCAAACTATTAAAAAATCAGCAACTGAAAGCAGGCGAACAACACTTACATATTATTACCCCATGATTTGGGCATTTGTAGAAGACTCGGCCAGGGTTGAGGATTGTGGTTGAGACACGACGGATGACTCTGCGTGATTTGCAGTAGTGGCACCACATGAACGGCAGCAGGTTGCGATGAGCAACTGGCTGCGGTGAGTGTGCTGGCGGGGGTGTGATGAGACCCACAGGAGATGGTACGGGTGGCAACTTGGCGCATATCTGGTTGTTGCCTGCTGAAGAGCAGGTGGATGAGCCGCCAACGGACATGGTTGCTGGGGCCAGAGCTTCTGATGCTAGGCAGAGTAAGTAGAGAAGAGAAGAAGCGAACGTTGGATATGTCAGTTTCATTACTTGCAGATCAGCATAGCACTATATATAGTCATAGTCTAGGTTTGGATTCGAACCAGCTATAGGAGCATGTCTCTCTTTTTTCTAAAACTCAGCAACGTCTCTTTACTGGTACACTAGCTTGTTCTGTATGCCTTCTCAAGTCTTTGATTTTCTTTTTTTTTTGCGAGGAAGGAAGGAGGAGAAAATTGAGGGTTCCTGCGACTCGAACCCAAGACCTCTCGGTTGAAAACCAAGGGTGCTAGTCACTTATGTGGCGAACGTTCCCTGGGAGGAGGACGGCAAACGAACGCATTTTCTTGGCAGTTTTAGTTGTGACGCAAGATCAAACAGTCGCAGTTTCGGGAATGTTATTTGGCGAACGAGCCCAGTTTTTCTTTTCTTCCTATAAAAAAATATGCTACGTGGTGTCGGCTTAGTCAACAAACGATTGTGCCAACCTTGACCGTTGGATTGACATTCAACGTCTATCGTGTTTCTTCAGTCTCTTCTTCCTCCAGCCGCCAAAGCCAAACCAGCGCTGGCGGGACCGCCTGCTCCCGCCTCCCACGGCTGGCTGTGCTGCGGCACACGCATCACGGCCACATCGCACCCTAAAACTCTGTGCATCTTCCCCAGCTCCTATTCGTTCTCGTCCGAGGCCTCACCATCGTCCTCCGCCTTGGTTCGCTCGCCACGGCGCTGCCCTCCGGTGTTGTCAACATGGTCAACAACCGAGAGGAATAAGGAGATGACTGTACATGGTGAGGATGACAGTAAGGACCCACCAGGATCATGGCAGCAGGCAAGCAAGTGCCTCCTTTATTACAAGAAAAAAAAGGGTTCCTCCTGATGGTTTCCTGACATCTGGGTCGCACGCCACTGTCAACGTAGTCAATAAGCGAGATAACTCCACAAGGAGCGGCTGACACCCGGGACCCAGCAGCGCACGCAGTATTTTCTTTTTTGGGGGGGATGGAGAAGGGTATCAACTGGGTTGTGCGGGAGCTGTGGCCCGTCTAGCCCAGTCTTTTATTTCATATGTTTGCCACATGACCAGGCCAGTTTTTTTTCCTTTCTGAAAATGGCTAGCCTAGCTATTTTGTTTTTTGCAGAATAACCAACGTAGGCCTACTTGCTTTTCTACGCCCCGCTGGGCCGGAAATCTTTCAAGATGAGGAGGGATGCATTCAGGCTTGCCCAGAAAATGGGCTATAAGTAATAAGAAATGGGCTGTAAAATGAAAAAATACAGCAAACAGGCAATTAGTTCCAAAATACTTTGTTCTTTCAGATTTTGATATTTTAAATTTCATTGTTTTTGTGCAGGTAAAATTTCATTGGATTTAAATTAAGGTATGTTTAGTTTTTAAATTAATTTGAATCTGGCTAGAAATTTCGGGTTGTATGCTGTTTGGGACAGATTTGGAGGCTGACTTGTGGGTCTACTAGGTTGACGTGTATGAATGGCTTTGTCAACTTAGTCCACAAATGATTCTAGCAGTAGTGACCGTTGGATGTTAATCCAACGACCGTGTTGCTTCTTCAATATCTGATCTTCTTCCTCCAGCCACCCAAACCAGCACCGGTGGGACTGCCTGCTCCTGCCTCCCGTGGCCGGCTATGCTGCCGCACAGGCCGCACTGCCCCACCCTACTCCATCGCTGGCCAGGCCATTCCTCTACTCACCCACACCTCCTCTTATTTTTCGACGACGGCAGCCGAACTAGTAAACCCTCGTACTCCCCACCGTGTGGGCAACCACTGCCGAGTCTTCCCGGCTCCGGGTCGTTCCCTTCCTAGGCCTCGTCGTCATCCACCGCCCTGGTGCTATCGGCGCGGCGTGGTGAACGTGGTCGACGAATGACATCCATCGGAAGAGGACTGTACGTGGAGAGGCTGACAGCTGGGTCCACGGCCGTACACAAGTAAGTGCCTCCTTATTACGCGCAAAATAATGTTTCCTCCACCTAACAGCGGGGACCCACCGGAAGGGCCTCTGTATTTCGTGAAAAAAACGTTCCTCCCGCTGACAGCTCGGACCCACCAGGTATATCTTCGCACGCAAGGAAGTGCCTCCTTATTACGCACAAAAAATAATACTCCCCCTGCTAGCTGGGACCCACCATATTTGGAGGCTGGCATGTGGGCCTACTAAGTTGACGGGGATGCAGGATTTGTCAACTTAGTCAATATAAATGATTCTAGCTGCAACGACCGTAGGATGTCCATCCAACGCACGTCGTGCTTCTTCAACCTCTGGTCTTCTTGCTCTAGCCGCCCAAACCATCGCCGGCCGTGCCGCCTGCTCCTGCGTCCCGTGGCCGACTGTGCTGCCGCGCAGGCCTCACCGCCCCACCCTACTACCATCGCTGGCCTGGCCATCCCTGTACTCACCCAGACCTCCTGCTATTCTCCGGCGACGGCAGCCTCACACTGCAGCCAAAGCAGTAAACCCTTGTACTCCCCTCCGCGTGGGAAACAACTGCTGAGTCTTCCCTGACTCCTAGTCATTCCCTTCCTAGGCCTCACCGTCGTCCCCGCCTTGGTGCTCTCGACGCGGCGTGGTCAACATGGTCAAGGAACGACTTCCATCGGAAGAGGACTGTATGTGGAGAGGCTGACAGCTGGGTCCACGGCCGCAGCAAGGAAGTGCCTCCTTATTACACGCAAAATAATGGTTCCTCCACCTGTCAGCAGGGACCCACCGGAAGGGCCACCGTATTTTGCGAAAAAAACTTTTCCCCCCTGACAGCTGGGACCCACCAGCTACATCTTCGCACGCAAGGAAGTGCATCCATACTACGGGCAAAAAAATGATTCTTCCCCCTGACAGCTGGGACCCACCAGCTATATCTTCGCACACAAGGAAGTGCGTCCTTATCCTCCCTGACAGCTGGGACCCACCCGGTCGAAGCATACGTAGCGCTGTCTGTCTGGTCGCAAATGTGTATGTACATACTGGTCGATCGGTCTCCTTGCAGCGATGAACTGTGGCCGAGTAAGGAGCGGCACGTGTCGTAGTAGAGGCACGGACGTAGCATGTCACGGAGTCCCATCTATATCGTGTACACGTACATACAGCCACGCTGCACGAAAGTAAATACGGCTACGTACGTACATATGGGCAGGGTCTCGAACACGTACAACGACGGCGTCCTGTTCATCGGCAGCCAACCGGCTGGGTCGGAATGGAGAAACTGCGTCGTGTTCATCGGGAGGGAACTGAATGCGTCGTGTTCATCGGGAGCCAACCGGCTTGGACGGAACAGCCGAAACGAGGTCTGGCATACCGCAGAACGGAGGAAACGGCCTTCTGTTCGACTGCGTATGTTCGAAACGGGGTCCTGTTCATCGGGAAGGGTCTGGCGTACCGCAAAACGGAGGAAACAGACTTCTGTTTGAGTGCCTACGGTCGAAACGGGGTCCTGTTAATTGGGAGGGGTGTGGCATACCGCAAAATGGAGGAAATGGACTTGTGTTGGAGCGCCTACGGTCGAAACGATGTCCTGTTCATCGGGAGGGGTGTGGCGTACTGCAAAATGGGACTCCACGGGCTACTATTCATCCACCGTCTAGTGCCTCGCTCCAGCCTCCACGAGCTATTGTTCATCCACCATCGACTCTTCCTCCAGCCTCCACGGGCTACTGTTCATTCTCGGGCCACTATTCATCCAGCCTCCACCGGCCACTGTTCATAGAGCCTCCACGGGGTCTTGTTCATCCACCCCCAACCGGCTGGGGTGCGGCGGCCTCCTTGGGGTCCTGTTCATCCAGCGGCAATGGCCTACTACCACGGGGTCCTGTTCATCCAACCCCCATCGGGAACTGTTCATCCACAACCAACCAACCGGCTCGACTCACCACGTCTCGACTCGTTCTACATATTGCACGCACGGTAGCAATGGTCATTGTTCATCGAGAGGCAACCCAACACCGACTGGCTACGTCTCACACGGGGGCTCGATCGGCTTTAATAAGCAGCAGCAGCGATCGATCGCTCGGGTTCAGTTAGCAGCAGCAGCGAAGGAATCGCTCGGGTTCAGTCAGCAGCGAATGAATCACTCGGGTTCAGTTAACAGCTAAGGGATCGATCGCTCGGGTTTAGTAACATAGCTAGTGCGATCGCTCGGGTTCAGTTAGCCAACGCCTTGCACACACGCGCGTGCACGAGAGAAATGCGCAAACCTCCGTGCATCGCTCGGCCCCGACCACCCATCGTAACCGGGAACTCCCTCATATTTTCCTCGCCCTCGCTTCTACCATGATTTTTTCCATCATGGACGGCCCAAAGAATGTCATGCAGGTGCGTCTCCGGCCCGCCCAGGATGAAAAGCCCATTTTCTGTCATGATTTTTTGTCATAGAAGTAGGAGCCCACCACATCTATGATGATACGTGTTTTTGTCACAGTTATCGTCATATAAGTGTCATAAGCATGACAGAAAAAAATCGTTCGGGCCAAAATGTCACGGATGTGTCTTTTTTTTGTAGTGACTGTTCCATTTATCCTAGTAGAGCAGCGGCGGCAAGCGTCACAAGAAGAAGTAGATGATGATCAGATGATCGTTTCTCCTAGTTAATTATGCATGTAGTAGTTTACTTTGGTGTGTGGAAATGTCATGTGTGTACTAGCCACCTATGTAATTGGATGTTTGCCGCGTATTACACACATCTTATTTACATGAAACGTTTCTGTTCTCTTGGCTCAACACAAACAGTTTATCAGAATGAACTGTATGCCCTCCATTACACACACTTTGATCTGGCTGAACCGTTTCTGTTGCGTTGCCTAATCGAAAACAGTTCATCCAAGTGAACCGTATGCCGTATATCGCACACATCTTGATCTGGCTGACCGTTTCTGTTGTGTTCCCTAATCGCAAACAGTTTATCCGAGTGAACTGTATGTCGTGTATCGCACACACCTTGATCTGGCTGACCGTTTCGGTTGTGTTGCCTCGTCGCAAACAGTTCTTATGGACTAACCGTATGCCACGCATCACACACGCAACTATAATCTGAACCATGTTTGATGTCTCCGCCATCGCAAATGTTTTGTATCATTTTTGACGGTTTTATTACATCATCATTTGCGATTAATGCATCGCACATAGTTTCGTCGAAGGGTCTCTGATTGTAGTGTCATGTTAGCACCATCCTGAAGTAGTGTACATCCGAGTGGATATATATGTCTGGATCTTCCCCAACACATAGTGCTTGCCAAAAAGAAAAAATATAAAAAGGAAGTGTGAAGATCACCATGACTCTTGTATAAAGGTAGAAGGTGAAAGTAAAAGATAGGCCCTTCGCAGAGGGAAGTAGAGGTTTTCATGCGCTTTTATGGCTGGATGCACAAAATCTTAATGCAAAAGAACGTCACTTTATATTGCCGCTTGTGATAAAGAACTTTATTATGCAGTCCGTCGCTTTTATTTCTTCCATATGACAAGTTCGTATAAAGCTTATTTTCCTCACACTAAAAGATCATACATATTTAGAGAGCAATTTTTATTGCTTGCACCGATGACAACTTACTTGAAGGATCTTAGTCAATCCATAGGTAGACATGGTGGACTTTCATGGCAAAACTGGGTTGATGGATTTTGGATGCACAAGTAGTATCTCTACTTGGTGTAGAAGATTTGGCTAGCATAGGATGAGGAGCAAGCTCAACATGTTGGAGGATCCATGACAATATAACTTCTATTCGGATATAAGAAAACATAACTCATTATGTTGTCTTCCTTGTCCAACATCAACTTATTAGCATATAATATTTTAATGAGTGCTCACGATCATAAAAGATGTCCAAGATAGTGTATTTATATGTGAGACCTCTCTTTATTTATTACTTCCTATTAATTGCAACAATGACCAAAACTATGTTTGTCAACCCTCAATAAATTTCATGTGACATACTTCTTATATGTGAAGTCATCACTTACCATAAGATTATATATAATCTCTTTATTTCTTTTATTCTCTATTCCTTTTACAAGATCAAAGCAAGCCCTCAACTCAAAACTAATCTTTATTATATAACTCTCGCACTCGATTACATAGATAGAACACAAAGCAAAACTCAAAGACTAGATCATACTAAAACTTTTATTCTACTAAATCAAGATATAACCAAAAGGATTGAACTAAGGTAAACGATAAAAGTAAAGATGTGATGGTGATACGATACCGGGGCACCTCCCCCAAGCTTGGCGTAAGCCAAGGGGAGTGCCCATACCCAAGTACTCAAGTCTCTTTCTTCGGAGGTGGTGGTGGTGGCTTGTCCTCCATCTTCCAAGGCATAGGCTCACCATCATAGAAGGATGAACGAGTCTTCGGAATCCTCAAATCTGCAGCCAAACTCATCCTCTTAAATCTGTATTCATACTCACAATTTTGCTTTTGCAGGTCATAGATCTGGGCTTGGAGATGCTCGATTTTCTCATGAAGCTTGAAGATGTCCTCTCCAATATCATTGGTGTCCAGCTTGTGGTCACGGGTGAATTCCGTGATCATGGAGTGGTTGGCGTTGAGTCCGTGTTCCACCATCCCTTGACACTTGAAGACCTCCTGCTCCACCGCTTAGAGCCTGGACTCCATGCTTCCGGTTCTCCTTGGCCCTTGAACATCCCGGATGTGAAGCACCCCCTCACGCATCTCAATGGTTTGAGGGTGTTGCAGCACTTCTGAAAGGTAGGGGTTGATGACCTTCTCGTAGAACTTGTCCTTCGGGGCGCTTGGGGATGTCATGGCGATCTAGATGTGTCAGTAAAATAGCTTGAAACAAGAACAAAGGATATTGCCGTGATACGGTGGTCAAAACCTTCGGGAGATTATATAATGAATTTTTACTGTGGAAAACAAGTATTTTGGGAGAAAACAGAGTCCGAAGGGCACACGAGGTGGCCACAAGCCTAGGAGGCGCGCCCAGGGGGGTAGGGCACGCCCCCACGGCTTGTCGCCTCCTTGTGCGCTATTCGGACTACTTCTTAATTTCTTAATTTTTTAAATATTCCTAAACGGAGTAAAATTTCTTTTGGAAAAGTTTTGGAGTCGATACCGTATCACATACCTATTCCTTTTCAGGGTCTGGTAACCAACAAGTATAGGGGGTCGCAACAGTTTTCGAGGGTAGAGTATTCAACCCAAATTTATAGATTCGACACAAGGGGAGCCAAAGAATACTTGTAAGTATTAGCAGCTGAGTTGTCAATTCAACCACACATGGAGATTAATTATCTGCAGCAATATGGTCAGTAGCACAGTAATATGATAGTTTTGATAGCAGTGATGATAGTAACAGTGATAGCAATGATTTTGTAGCAAGTGTAACAGTAACAGCAGCAGTAGTAACTTCGCAAGAACAATATATGGAAAATTTGTAGGCACTGGATCAGTGAATTCTTTGGATGATATTCATCATATAGCAGTCATAACCTAGGGCGATACGGCACTAGCTCCAATTCATAAATATAATGTAGGCATGTATTCCGTAAATAGTCATACGTGATTATGGAAAGAACTTGCATGACATCTTTTGTCCTACCCTCCCGTGGCAGCGGGGTCCATAAGGAAACTAAGGGATATTAAGGCCTCCTTTTAATAGAGAACCGGAACAAAGCATTAACACATAGTGAATACATGAACTCCTCAAACTACGGTCATCACCGGGAAGTATCCCGATTACTGTCACACCGGGGTTTACGGATCATAACACGTAATAGGTGAATATGACTTGCAAGATCGGATCTAGTACATAGATATAATGGTGATAACATAAACGGTTCAGATCTGAAATCATGGCACTCGGGCCCAAAGTGACAAGCATTAAGCATGGCAAAGTCATAACAACATCAATCTCAGAACATAATGGATACTAGGGATCAAGCCCTAACAAAACTAACTCGATTACATGATGAATCTCATCCAACTCCTCACCGACCAGCGAGCCTACGAATGAATTGCTCACTTCGGGAGGGGAGCATCATGGAATTGGCGATGGAGAAGGGTTGGTGATGACGAAGATCAAAGATTCCCCTCTTCGGAGCCCCAAACAGGCTCCAGATCTGGCCTCCCAATGAAGAACAGGAGGCGGCGGAGGCTCCGTCTCGTGAAACATGATAATTCTTTCTCCCTGATTTTTTTCACCAAAAATAGGATTTTATAGCGTCAGAGATAGGGTCAGCGGGGCCACCCACTTGGGCGCGCCTGGAGGGGGGGCGCGCCCTGGTGGGTTGTGCTCACCTAGGGGGCCCCCTTCTTGGCTCCAGTATTTTTCTTTTATTCCATCAAAATTCTCCAAAAAGTTTCGTTCCATTTCGAGAACTTTTATTTCTACACAAAAACAACACCATGGTAGTTCTGCTGAAAACACGTCAGTCCGGGTTAGTTTCATTCAAATCATGCAAATTAGAGTCCAAAACAAGAGCAAAAGCGTTAGGAAAACTAGATATGCCGGAGACCTATCAACTCCCCCAAGCTTAAACCTTTGCTTGTCATCAAGGAACTCAGTTGATAAACTGAAAGTGAAAAAGAAGAACTTTTACGAACTCTTTTGTTCTTGTTTACATAAATAAGCTTAAGTAGCACCCAGGTTTTCAGCATAGATTATGACTAACCATGTCAACAATAACTCTTAGAAATTATATTAACTCATATCAATGTCATAAGCAACTAGCGAGCAATAATAAAATATCTCAAATGACAACACTTTGTCAAAACAATCATGATATAATATGACAACAGTGGTATCTCGCTAGCCCTTTCTGAGACCGCAAAACATAAATGCAGAGCACCTCCAAAGTTCAAGCAGCGACTAAACATTGTAATTCATGGTAGAAAAGATCCACTCATGATGCATCCAACATTAGCTATACACAATGCATGAGGATGACAATAGTGCTCTCAGATTTGGCGCTTATTTGAGAAGGTGATGACACAACATAAAATTAAATAGATAGTCCTTTCACAGAGGGAAGCAGTGATTTGCAGCGGTGCCAGAGCTCAGATTTTTAAAACAGAGATAAATGAAATTTTGAGAAATGCACCCTTCCTGTTTACTTCGCTACCGTTAGTTATCGATATCTTCCATGCTAAACACATTAGTGGCGGTTCCCAAGTGATAAAAGTAAAGGTTTACTCACCCTCCACCAACAAACACACTCCACGGCAAGCTGAATCCACGGGTACCGTCCATACCAACATTATTCCTGGGGGAGTTTTGTTTAATTATTTGCAATTTTTCATTTTGGGACTGGGAATCCCTATTACCGCCCCTCTCGTGCAAGGACGAGTGAATAAACACTCATCATGAGAATAACCCGCTTAGCATGGAAGATACCGACTACCTCCTGTTGCTCTATGAACAATCCAGGCACACAAAAACGGATGTTTATTTGAAGTTTTTAGAGGTGGCACATGCAAATTTACTTAGAACGGCAGGGTAATACCGCATATAGGTAGATATATAGTGGACTCATCTGGGATAACTTGGGTTTTAGGATTTTGATGCACAAGCAGTATTCCCGCTTAGTACAGGCGAAGGCTAGCAAATAGGTTGAGAAGCGGCCAGCTAGAGAGCGAAAACGGTCATGAACATGCATTATGCATAAGTAACATTGGATACTAGCATGAGTAGGATATGAACACCATGAACATAAATATCATAGAGGCTATGTTGGTTTTTATTCAACTACATGCATGAACATGTGCTAAGTCAAGCCACTTGAAACATTCAAAGGAGGATAACATATCATTATACCACATCACAATCATTTTAATGCATGTTGACATCCAAGATAAATCATTATCCACTCCTAACTACTTAAGCATGGCATGAGAAACTATAATCTCTAATTGTCATTGCAACATGTTTGATCATAATAGGATGAATCATGGCTACTAGCTTAAACATATTTACAAAAACAGAACAAGTTGAGTTCATACCCAGTTCTCTCTACCACAGCCAGTTCATCAAATATCGTCATTATTGCCTTTCACTTGCATGACCGAATGATATGAAAATAATAATAGTGCAAGAGTGTCGTGGACTAAGCTGGAATCTGCAAACATTTTATTCAAAAAGGAGAAGACAAGGTAATATTGGCTCTTTGTTAGATCAATAGCAATGCATATGAGAGCCACTCAACATTTTCATCATGGTCTTCTCCTTGGTATGACTCGATAAAAAGAAAAGAATTTCAGAGAAACACACTGAAATATTTTTGGGTTTTTTAGTTTTTCTTGATGAAAGCATATTAAAGAGCAAAACAAAAACAAGAAAAACTATTTACACGGGAGAGCTCCCAACAAGCAAAAGAAGAATCGAGAAATCTTTTTGGGTTTTCTTCTAACAGTGCAACTAATTTAAACTAGAAAGAAAAACCAAAAAGAAGCAAGAAACATTTTTTTTATTTTCTCAAAGTTTTTCAAACACACTAGAAGAAAGGGAGAAAATAAATCTAGCATGGATAATACAATGAAAAAGTGTGAACACTGACAACTGGAATGAAATGTGTGAACATGAATGTAATGTCGGTGGAAATACGTACTCCCCCAAGCTTAGGCTTTTAGCCTAGCATGGTAATCACCACCCACGGCCTGCATAATAATCAGAGTGGTAGCTCACGGAGGCTCTTGGTGCAGCCTCCTTGGCTTGTCGGGCAGCCACGACCTCAACGTTGTGTGCATGGGCCTCGTTCTCAAAGACATAATACCTTCTTTTGCTGTGAAAATCAAAGAGAGCAGGTGCAAGCAAAAAGGTATGCACACCGGATTCTTTATTAAACCGCAAGTTATAAGTATAATCATTGATTTCGCCCTTAAGGAACTTATGGTGCTTCATGGCCTCAAAGTCTAAGTACTGAGTGGGAAGGATAGGATCATTAGGCCAAGGTGATACACCCGGCTCCTTTGCTAATCGTGAAGCATAAATCCCACCATAAAAATATCCACTACCAGCGTTGTGTTGCAGTCTGCGTGCAACAATCGCTCCAAGGTTATAACGTTTAATACCGGTGAGAGCAGTGTGTATGAGGCTCAAGTCAGGAGCACAAAGTGTACTACAGTCTTGCTTGCCTACGATGCATTTTCCATTAAATAGTGCAAAGTATTGAATTAATGGGAAATGAATACTTTTTATTCTACCTTGTGTCACTCCTCTGTCCTCGCCATAACAAAGATTGATCAAGAATGACTCATACTCAGCTCTTGGTGGCTCGTCTAGCGAACCCCAAAATGGAACTTTACACAAACCACAAGACTCGTCTAAAGGCATGGTAATTGGACGGTCATAAAGTTTAAACGAAACTCTAGACTCACGAGGATGGAATTTAAATTCTTTAGTAAACGATTCTGTGAGGCTGAGATGTTGGTTGCACTTATCTTCAATGTAGGGACCGAGCTCGGCATTGTGGATATATTGCTCAAATTCTTCTTTAATACCTGCACTCATCATGAAATCGTCGCTCGGCCATAGGCATGATTTGATAGCGGCTTCCCGTAATGAACTTGCACTTGGTTCAACATAAGACCGACGAGTTGAGCCACTGCTAGACGATGCCTTCGAGGACCTCCTCCTCGAAGAACTCCTTCCAAATAAGCTCATTTTATTCGCGTACAATTTCCGAAAATTTTCTGGGACATTAAAAAAATTATTAACAAAACTTCACAAGATTGATAGCAACTACTCATAAGGAGGCATAAAGGCTATATTGAGCATTCAAACTACTTAGAACTCTAAGAATTCAACATGCAAACTCATCTACAGCAGCACCAAGAGTAGCTAATTATTCAAAATATAATCCACTAAAGCAAAAACTAATTGGAGCAATGGAGGAGTCACATACCAAGTAGCAATCCCCCAAAACAGTTTCAGAAATGGAGCTTCGAGCAAAGAGATCGAAATCCGCGGGTTTGAGAGCAAGAACAAGAGAGAGAGAGAGAGAGAGAGAGCAATGGTGATTTTTTCTGGAGGTAGGTGATGACATGAGCTAAAGAGATAAGTGAGGGGGCCCACGTGGGGACCACAACCCACCAGGGCGCGCCTGGGGCTGCTGGCGCACCCAGGTGGGTTGTACCCACCTGGTGCACACCCCTCTGATGTTATTTGTACTAAAAATTCAGAAATATTCAGGAAAAAATCGTATTAAATTTTCAGGGCATTCTGAGAATTTTTATTTTTGGGTCATTTTTTATTGCACGGGAAATTCAGAAAACAGACAAAACAATGCATTTTATTTTATTTTACTAAGAAAAACAGAAAACAAAAGTTGGGAGTAGAAGGTTGTGCTTACTAAATTCATCAACTTCATACCTCGCAAAAATGATCCATTAATAAGGTTGATCAAGTCTTATTAACAACCACCTTCGATTAGCATGAAACCAAAGAACTTTCGTAAAACACTAAGTTACCTCAATGGGGATATGCATGTCCCCAACAATAAGCATTTCATATTTCTTTTTGGCAGTAGGTAGAGGTAGTTGAAAACTTCCAATAGTGAGTGTCGGAGATTTTTCAATAACATTAATACCACTCACTTGGAATTGTTTCTTCGGAAAGTGCACCGTATGTTCATTACCATTGATATGAAAAGTGACCTTACTTTTATTGCAATCAATAACATCCCCTGCAGTATTTAAAAAGGGTCTACCAAGGATAATCGGCATGTTGTCGTCCTCGGGCATCTCAAGTATAACAAAGTCAGTTAAGATAGTAACATTTGCAACAACACCAGGCACATCCTCATAAATACCGATAGGTATGACAGTTGATTTGTCAGCCATTTGCAAAGATATTTCAGTAGGTGTGAGTTTATTCAAAAAAAAGTCTTTTGTATAAGGAGAAAGGCATAACACTAACACCAGCTCCTAAATCACACAAAGCAGCTTTCACATAGTTTCTTTTGATGAAGCAAGGTATAGTTGGTATTCCCGGATCTCCAAGTTTTTTAGGTACTCCATCCTTAAAAGAATAATTAGCAAGCATGGTGGAGATTTCAGCTTCAGGTATTTTTCGCTTATTAGTGATGATGTCTTTCATATATTTTGCATAAGGGGCCATCTTTAATATACCAGTCAAACGAGTGCGCAAAAAGACTTGCCTAAGCATTTCAGAAAAGCGTTCAAATTCTGCATCATCCTCTTTCTTAGTTGATTTAGGTGGAAAGGGCATGGGTGTTTGAAGCCATTGTTCTCTTTCTCTTCCATGTTTTCTAGCAACAAAGTCTCTTTTATCATATCTTTTATTTTTAGGTTGTGGGTTATCAAGATCAACAGCCGGTTCTATTTCAACATCATTATCTGGTTGTTTATCATTGTCAGGTTGAGTGTCTTCATGAACATCATCATTATCTTTTTCATTATCACTAGGTGAATGTTCATTACCAGATTGAGTTTCAGCGTCAGAAATAGAAACATCATTATCATTATCAGGAGGTTTTTCTACTTCAGGATCACTAGAGGCATGCAAAGTCCTACCATTTTTCTTTTTCTTCTTCTTCTTAGATGGACTAGGTGCATCAGTGTTAATTCTTTGAGAGTCTTGTTCGATTCTTTTAGGGTGTCCCTCAGGATAAAGTGGTTCCTGAGTCATTTTACCTCCTCTAGTTGCTACTCTAACAGCAAAGTCATTTATATTATTATTCATTTCATCAAGCAACTCTCTTTGAGATTTAGCAACTTGTTCTCTTTGAGTTTGAACCATAGAAGCATGTTTTCCTACACCTCTTACATCATTAGAGATTCTAATTAACAAGTCACTCAAGCGAGCAATCATATTGGAATTGTATTTCAATTGTTTCATAACATTTTCATTGAAGTGATCTTGTTTTCTAATGTAGTTGTCAAACTCATAAAGGCATTGACTAGGATGTTTATTGTAAGGGATGTCACTTTCATCAAATTTCATTAAAGAGTTTACCTCTACCACCTTTGGTGGTGGTATGTCAAGTCCATGTATCTCTTCAATAGGAGGTAAATTTTTAACATCCTCTGCTTTAATAACTTTTTCCTTCATACTTTTCTTTGCCTCTTGCATATCTTCGGGACTTAGATATAGGATAACCCTCTTCTTCGGAGTGGGTTTAGGAGGTGGTTAAGGAAGAGTCCAATCATCATAATTTTTCAATATATTATTCAATAATTCCTCAGCTTGTTCCACAGTTCGTTCCCTGAAAACACAACCAGCACAACTATCTAGGAAGTCCCTAGAAGCATCAGTTAGTCCATTATAGAAGATATCAAGTATTTCATTTTTCTTAAGAGGATGATCAGGCAAAGCATTAAGCAATTGGAGAAGCCTCCCCCAAGCTTGTGGGAGACTCTCTTCTTTAATTTGCACAAAGTTAAATATTTCCTGTAAGGCAGCTTGTTTCTTATGAGCAGGAAAATATTTTTCAGAGAAGTAATAAATCATATCCTGGGGACTACGCACACAACCAGGAGCAAGAGTATTGTACCATATCTTAGCATCACCCTTTAATGAGAATGGAAATAATTTGAGAATATAGTAGTAGCGAATCTTCTCATCATGAGCAAATAGGGTGGCTATATCATTTAATTTAGTGAGATGTTCCACAACAGTTTCAGTCACATAGCCATGGAAAGGATCAGATTCAACCAAAGTAATTAACTCTGGGTCGACAGAGAACTCACAATCCTTATCATCAACAAAGATAGGTGAAGTATCAAACTTAGGATCACATTTCATTCTAGCATTCAAAGATTTTTCTTTCAGTTTGCATAGTAATTTCTTAAGATCATCTCTATCATTGCAAGCAAAAAAATCTCTAGCTGTCTCCTCATCCATAACATAACCTTCAGGTATCTTAGGCAATTCATATCTAGGAGAGCTAGGCCTAATAGGTGTTTAAATATTTTCAGTTTCAAGTACTTCATCAGTTTCAATAATTTCATCAGTTTCAGCATTCTCAATATCTTTAGCTCTAGCAATTTGTTCATCAAGAAATTCACCTAGTGGCATATTATCATCAAGCAAGGTACTAGCATCATCATGAGTAGCATTTATAGCAGAAGTAGCATCATCAATAACTTGCGACATATCAGGATTAATAGCATGTGGTGGTGTTGCAAGTCTACTCAAAATAGAAGGTGAATCAAGTGCAGAGTGTGATGGCAGTTCCTTACCTCCCCTCGTCTTAGAGGGAAAAATCTTAGTCTTGGTATCTTTCAGATTCTTCATAGTGATAAATAGATAATAATCCCAAGTGACTCAACAAATATAGCTATGCTCCCCGGCAACGGCGCCAGAAAAAGGTCTTGATAACCCACAAGTATAGGGGATCGCAACAGTTTTCGAAGGTAGAGTATTCAACCCAAATTTATAGATTCGACACAAGGGGAGCCAAAGAATACTTGTAAGTATTAGCAGCTGAGTTATCAATTCAACCACACCTGGAGATTAATTATCTGCAGCAATATGGTCAGTAGCACAGTAATATGATAGTTTTGATAGCAGTGATGATAGTAACAGTAACAATAATAGTGATAGCAATGATTTTTGTAGCAAGTGTAACAGTAACAGCAGCAGTAGTAACTTAGCAAGAACAATATATGGAAAATTCGTAGGCATTGGATCGGTGAATTCGTTGGATGATATTCATCATATAACAGTCATAACCTAGGGCGATACGGCACTAGCTCCAGTTCATAAATATAATGTAGGCATGTATTCCGTAAATAGTCATACATGCTTATGGAAAGAACTTGCATGACATCTTTTGTCCTACCCTCCCGTGGCAGCGGGGTCCATAAGGAAACTAAGGGATATTAAGGCCTCCTTTTAATAGAGAACCGGAACAAAGCATTAACACATAGTGAATACATGAACTCCTCAAACTAGGTCATCACCGGAAAGTATCCCGATTACTGTCACACCTGGGTTTACGGATCATAACACGTAATAGGTGAATATGACTTGCAAGATCGGATCTAGAACATAGATATAATGGTGATAACATAAACGGTTCAGATCTGAAATCATGGCACCCGGGCCCAAAGTGACAAGCATTAAGCATGGCAAAGTCATAACAACATCAATCTCAGAACATAATGGATACTAGGGATCAAGCCCTAACAAAACTAACTCGATTACATGATAAATCTCAGCCAACTCCTCACTGACCAGCGAGCCTACGAAGGAATTACTCACTCCCGGTGGGGAGCATCATGGAATTGGCGATGGAGAAGGGTTGGTGATGACGAAGATCGAAGATTCCCCTCTTCGGAGCCCCAAACGGGCTCCAGATCTGGCCTCCCGATGAAGAACAGGAGGCGGCGGCGGCTCCGTCTCGTGAAACACGATAATTCTTTCTCCCTGTTTTTTTCTCCAAAAATAGGATTTTATAGCGTCGGAGATAGGGTCAGCGGGGCCACCAGGTGGGCACTGATACGTCCATTTTGCATCATGTTTTCCTACTATTATTTATAATGTTTTTATGCATAATAATGCTTTTAGGAGTAATTCTAATGCCTTTTCTCTCATAATATGCAAGGTTTACACAAAGAGGGAGAATACCGGCAGCTGGAATTCTGGACCTGAAAAAGCTACGTCAGAGTTACCTATTCTGCACATCTCCAAATGAGCTGAAAATTTACGGAGAATTGTTTTGCAATATATGAAGAATATTGGAGCAAATAACTACCAGAGGGGGCCCACCAGGTGGGCACAACCCACCTGGGCGCGCGAGGGAGCCCAGGCGCGCCCTGGAGGGTTGTGCCCTTTTCGGCCCACCTCCGGTGCCCCTCTTCTGGTATATAAGTCATTTTGACCTAGAAAAAATAAAGAGATGACTTTCGGGACGAAGTGCCGCCGTCTCGAGGCGGAACTTGGGCAGGAGCACTTTTGCCCTCCGGCGGAGCAATTCCGCCGGGGAAACTTCCCTCCCGGAGGGGGAAATCATCGCCATCGTCATCACCAACAACTCTTCCATCTTTGGGAGGGCCATCTCCATCAACATCTTCAACAACACCATCTCCTCTCAAACCCTAGTTCATCTTTTGTGTTCAATCTTTTTATCGGAACCTTAGATTGGTACTTGTGGGTGACTAGTAGTGTTGATTACATCTTGTAGTTGATTACTATATGGTTTATTTGGTGGAAGATTATATGTTCAGATCCATTATGCTATTTAATACCCCTCTGATCTTGAGCATGATTATTATTTGTGAGCAGTTACTTTTGTTCTTGAGGTCACGGGAGAAGTCATGTTGCAAGTAATCATGTGAACTTGATATCTGTTCGATATTTTGATGATTTGTATGTTGTGATTTCCTTAGTGGTGTCATGTGAACGTTGACTACATGGCACTTCACCATACTTGGGCCTAAGGGAATGCATTGTGGAGTAGTTATTAGATGATGGGTTGCTAGAGTGACAGAAGCTTAAACCCTAGTTTATGCGCTACTTCGTAAGGGACCGATTTGGATCCAAAAGTTTAATGCTATGGTTAGATTTTATCTTAATACTTTTCTCGTAGTTGCGGATGCTTGCGAGGGGGTTAATCATAAGTAGGAGGTTTGTTCAAGTAAGAACAACACCTAAGCACCGGTCCACCCACATATCAAATTATCAAAGTAGCAAACACGAATCAAACCAACATGATGAAAGTGATATGATGAAATTCCCGTGTACCCTCAAGAACGCTTTGCTTATCATAAGAGATTGTTTTGGCCTGTCCTTTGCCACAAAAGGATTGGGCTACCTTGTTGCATATTATTTACCGTTACCATTACTTGCTCGTTACAAATTATCTTGCTATCAAACTATCTGTTACCTACTATTTTAGTGCTTGCAAAAAATACCTTGTTGAAAACCACTTGTCATTTCCTTCTGCTCCTCGTTGGGTTCGACACTCTTACTTATCGAAAGGACTACGATTGATCCCCTATACTTGTGGGTCATCAGACACAACCCACCTGGGCGCGCCTGGAGGTGGGCGCGCCCTGGTGGGTTGTGCTCACCCAGGGCCCCCCTCCAATGGTTCTTAGCTCCAGTATTTTTCTTTTATTCCATAAAAATTCTCCAAAAAGTTTTGTTCCACTCCGAGAACTTTTATTTCTGCACAAAAACAACACCATGGTAGTTTTGCTGAAAACAGCGTCAATCCGGGTTAGTTTCATTCAAATCATGCAAATTAGAGTCCAAAACAAGAGCAAAAGCGTTAGGAAAAGTAGATACGCCGGAGATGTATCAGGGTCCTGGAGCGTTCTGGAAAGTTTCCCTTATATACTCCTCCGGTGTTATGGTATGAATAATATTAGTTTCAACATTTATGGGCGTACATGAGATATAATGTTTGATTCTTTGCCCATTCACCACCTTCGGGTTATTGCCCTCGGCATTGTTGATCTTGATGGCACCGGAATAATAAACTTCTTCGATTATGTAAGGACCTTCCCATTTGGAGAGAAGTTTTCCTGCAAAAAATCTTAAACGAGAATTGTATAGCAAGACATAGTCACCTACATTAAATTCACGCTTTTGTATCCTTTTGTCATGCCATCTTTTAACCTTTTCTTTAAACAATTTGGCATTTTCATAGGCTTGGGTTCTCCATTCATCAAGTGAGCTAATGTCAAATAACCTCTTCTCACCGGCAAGTTTGAAATCATAGTTGAGTTCTTTAATTGCCCAATAAGCTTTATGTTCTAGTTCGAGAGATAAGTGACATGCTTTCCCATAAACCATTTTATATGGAGACATACCCATAGGATTTTTATAAGCGGTTCTATAAGCCCATAATGCATCATCAAGTTTCTTAGAACAATTCTTCCTGGATCTATTAACAGTCTTTTGCAAGATCAATTTTATTTCTCTATTACTTAATTCTACTTGACCACTAGACTGGGGATGATCTGGAGATGCAATTCTATGGTTAACATCATACTTAGCAAGCAATTTATGGAAAGCACCATGAATAAAGTATGAACCACCATCAGTCATTAAATATCTAGGGACTCCAAACCTCGGGAAAATAACTTCTTTAAGCATTTTAATAGAAGTGTTGTGATCAGCACTACTAGTTGGAATAGCTTCTACCCACTTAGTAACATAATCAACAGCAACCAAAATATGTGTATACCCATTGGAGGAAGGAAAAGGTCCCATATAATCAAATCCCCAAACATCAAATGGTTCAATAACAAGTGAATAATCCATAGGCATTTCCTGACGTCTACTACTGTTACCAATTCTTTGACATTCATCACAAGACAAGACAAACTTACGAACATACTTGAAAAGAGTAGGCCAATAAAAACCAGATTGTAATACCTTGTGTGCAGTTTTGTCTCCAGCATGGTGTCCTCCGTAAGCCTCGGAGTGACACTTGCGTAGGATTTGCTCCTGTTCATGCTCAGGTACACAACATCTAATAACACCATCTACTCCTTTATAAAGGTGTGGGTCATCCTAGAAGTAATGTCTAAAACCATAGAAAAACTTTTTCTTTTGTTGGTATGTAAAACTAGGTGGTAAAAATTTAGCAACAATGTAATTAGCATAGTCTGCATACCATGGGGTACTACGAGAAGTATTTATAACAGCTAATTGTTCATCAGGAAAGCTATCATCAATAGGTAGTGGGTCATCAAGAATATTTTCTAACCTAGACAAGTTGTCTGCTACGGGGTTCTCAGCTCCCTTTCTATCAATAATATGTAAATCAAATTCTTGTAGCAAGAGAACCCACCTAATGAGTCTAGGTTTAGCATCTTTCCTTTTCATAAGGTATTTAATAGCAGCATGATCAGTGTGAACAGTTACTTTAGAATCAACAATATAAGATCTGAATTTATCACAGGCAAACACAACTGCTAAAAATTTCTTTTCAGTAGTAGCATAATTTCTTTGAGCACTGTCTAGAGTTTTACTAGCATAATGGATGACATTTAATTTCTTATCAACTCTTTGTCCTAGAACAACACCAACAGCATAATCACTAGCATCACACATAATTTCAAAGGGTAGGTTCCAATCAGGTGGTTGAACAATAGGTGCAGAAGTTAAGGCTTTCTTAAGTATTTCAAATGCTTCTACACAATCATCATCAAAAACAAAGGGAACATCTTTTTGCAAAAGATTAGTGTGAGGCCTAGAAATTTTAGAGAAGTCTTTAATAAATCTCCTATAGAAACCAGCATGACTAAGGAAACTTCTTATACCTTTGATATCTTTAGGACATGACATTTTTTCAATAGAATCTACTTTAGCTTTATCAACTTCAATACCTCTTTCGAAAATTTTATGCCCCAAGACAATACCTTCATTAACCATAAAGTGGCACTTCTCCCAATCCAAGACAAGATTAGTTTCTTCACATCTCTGCAAAACTAGGTCAAGGTTGCTTAAGCAATCATCAAAAGAAGTTCCGTATATGGAAAAATCATCCATGAAAACCTCAACAATCTTTTCACAAAAGTCAGAGAATATAGCAGTCATACATCTTTGAAAAGTAGCGGGTGCATTGCATAAACCAAAAGGCATATGTCTGTAAGCAAAGGTACCAAAAGGGCATGTAAAAGTGTTTTTTTCTTGATCCTCTTGTGACATGGGTATTTGGGAAAAACCAGAGTATCCATCTAGAAAGCAGAAATATGTATGTTTTGATAGTCTTTCTAGCATTTGATCAATAAATGGCAGAGGATAATGATCTTTCCTAGTAGCTTTATTTAATTTTCTAAAATCAGTTACCATCCTATAACCTGTGATAATTCTCTGTGGGATAAGTTCATTTTTATCATTAGGAACAATAGTAATACCTCCCTTCTTAGGGACATAGTGAACAGGACTTACCCATCTACTATCAGCAATAGGATAGATTATACCTACTTCTAGAAACTTTAGTATTTCATTTCTTACCACTTCTTTCATCTTAGGATTCAACTGTCGCTGGTGATCAACAACTGGTTTAGCATCAGGTTCCATATTAATTTTATGCTGTCATAGAGTGGGACTAATGCCCTTAAGATCATCAAGAGTGTATCCAATAGCGGCACAGTGCTTCCTCAGAGTTTTCAATAATCTCTTTTCTTCATGCTCTGAAAGGTTAGCACTAATAATAATAGGATATATATCTTCTTTTCATCGAGATAAGCATATTTCAGAGTATCAGGTAATTGTTTAAGATCGAACACAGGATCACCCTTGGGTGGAAGAGGATCTCCAAAAGTCCCAACAGGCAAATTGTGTTTCAAAATAGGCATTTGTTTAAAGAATATCTCATCTATTTCATTTCTTTCATTCATAAACATGTCATTTCATGATCTAGCAAATATTGTTCTAAAGGATCAGTAGGAGGCACGGTAATAGAAGCAAGACCAATAATTTCATCTATACTAGGCAATTCTTTATCACGAGGTTGTCTATGAAATTTGGAGAAATTAAACTGATGAGACACATCCCCGAAACTTACGCTAACAGTTTCTTTCTCACAATCTATCTTAGCATTAACAGTGTTCAAGAAAGGTCTACCAAATATAATGGGACAAAAATCATCTTGTGGGGAACCCAGAACTAGAAAATCAGTAGGGTATTTTATTTTCCCACACAAGACTTCAACATCTCTAACAATCCCAAGTGGTGTGACAGTATCTCTACTAGCAAGTTTGATAGTAACATCAATATCTTCTATTTCGGCAGGTGCAATATCATTCATAATTTCTTGATATAAAGTAAAAGGGGTTGCACTCACACTAGCACCCAAATCACATACGTCATGATAACAATGATCTCCTATTTTAACAAAGACAACAGGCATGCCAACAACAGGTCTATATTTATCCTTTTCATCGGGTTTAGCAATTCTAGTAGCTTCATCACAGAAGTAAATAACATGCCCATCAATATTTTCACCCAAGAGATCTTTAACCATAGCAACATTATGTTCAACTTTAATTTTTTCAGAGGGTGTAGGTGTTCTTGTATAACTCTTACGGACTACGGCTGAAGCTTTAGCGTGTTCTTTTATCCTAACAGGAAAAGGTGGTTTCTCAACACAAGTAGTAGGAATAACTGGATCAACATTATAAGTAATGGTTTCTTCTTCAACTTTAATGGGTTCTACTATTTTTACTTCAATGGGAGGATGATATTTAAACCACTTCTCCTTAGGGAGATCAACATGAGTAGCAAATGATCACAAAAAGAAGCTACTATCTCAGAGTCAAGTCCATATTTAGTGCTAAATTCACGAAAAACATCGGTATCCATAAAAGATTTAACACAATCAAACTCAAGGTTTATACCTGACTCCTTACCTTCGTCGAGCTCCCAATCTTTAGAGTTGTGTTTAATTCTTTCCAAGAAATCCCATTTGAATTCAATAGTCTTCTTCATAAAAGAACCAATACAAGAAGTATCGAGCATGGATTGATCATTACGAGAAAATCGAGCATAAAAATTATGAATAATAATTTGTCTTGAGAGCTCATGATTGGGGCATGAATATAACATTGACTTAAGCCTCACCCAAGCTTGAGCGATACTTTCTCCTTCACGAGGCCAAAAATTATATATATAATTCCGATCACGATGAACCAGATGCATAGGTTAAAACTTCTGATGAAATTCCAATTTCAATCGGTTGTAATTCCAAGCTCCAATATCATCACATAGCCTATACCATGTCAATGCCTTTCCCTTTAAAGATAAAGGGAAGACCTTCTTCTTGACTTCATCTCCGGGTAAACCTGCAAGCTTAAATAATCCACAAACTTCATCCACATAAATTAGATGCAAATCTGGATGTAGCGTTCCATCTCCTACATAAGGATTAGCTAGCAGTTTCTCTATCATACTCGAAGGAATTTCATAATAAATATTTTTAGTAGGTGCAATAGGTTGAGGAGCAACTCTTTGTTCTTCCGGTCGAGGTGAAGATACCCCGAACAAGCCTCTCAAAGGATTATTTTCCATAGTGACAAGTGGCAATAAATTTCAGCATGTAATATAAATGTTTCCTTACCAAATTCCACTCACCAAAGGCGCTTCACTCCCCGGCAACGGTGCAAGAAAAGAGTCTTGATGACCCAAAAGTATAGGGGATCAATTGTAGTCCTTTCAATAAATAAGAGTGTCGAACCCAACGAGGAGCAGAAGGAAATGACAAGCGGTTTTCAGCAAGGTATTTTCTGCAGGCACTGAAATTATTGGTAACAGATAGTTTGGTAGTAAGATAATTCATAATGGGTAACAAGTAACAAGTGTAGCAAGGTGGCCCGATCCTTTTTGTAGCAAAGGATAAGCCTGGACGAACTCTTATATAAAGCAAAGCGCTCCCGAGGACACATGGGAATTACTGTCAAGTTAGTATTCATCATGCTCATATGATTCGCATTCATTACTTTGATAATTTGATATGTGGGTGGACCGGTGCTTGGGTGTTGTCCTTACTTGGACAAGACTCCCACTTATGATTAACCCCTCTCGCAAGCATCCGCAACTACGAAAAAAGAATTAAGATAAATCTAACCATAGCATGAAACATGTGGATCCAAATCAGCCCTTTACGAAGCAACGCATAAACTAGGGTTTAAGCTTCTGTCACTCTAGCAACCCATCATCTACTTATTACTTCCCAATGCCTTTCCCTAGGCCCAAATCATGGTGAAGTGTCATGTAGTCGACGTTCACATAACACCACTAGAGGAAAGACAACATACATCTCATCAAAATATTGAAGGAATACCAAATTCGCATGATTACTTATAACAAGACTTCTCCCGTGTCCTCAGGAACAAACGTAACTACTCACAAAGCATGTTCATGTTCAAGATCAGAGGGGTATTGAATATCATTAAGGATCTGAACATATGATCTTCCACCAAATAAACCAGCTAGCATCAACTACAAGGAGTAATCAACACTACTAGCAACCCACAGGTACCAATCTGACGTTTTGGGACAAAGATTGAATACAAGATATGAACTAGGGTTTGAGAGGAGATGGTGCTGGTGAAGATGTTGATGAAGATTGACCCTCCCTCGATGAGAGGATCGTTGGTGATGACGATGGCTTCGATTTCCCCCTCCCGGAGGGAAGTTTCCCCGGCAGAATAGCTCCACTAGAGCCCTAGATTGCTTCTGCCCAGGTTCCGCCTCGAGACGGCGGCGCTTCGTCCCGAAAGCTTCCTTCTTATTCTTTCTAGGTCAAAACCCTCCATATAGCAGAAGATGGGCACCGGATGATGGCCAGGGGGCCCACAAGCCCTGGGGCGCGCCCTGGGGGGTAGGGTGCGCCCCCCAGACTTGTGGCCACCTGGTGGGCCCCCCTCTGTTGTTTCTTCGCCCAATATTTTTTATATATTCCAAAATAATTCTCCGTAAAGTTTTAGGACATTTGGAGTTGTGCAGAATAGGTATCTCAGATTTGCTCCTTTCCGGTCCAGAATTCCAGCTGTCGGTATTCTCCCTCTTCATGTAAATCTTGTAAAATAAGAGAGAAAAGGCATTATTGTACCATGATGTGAAATAACAGCCCATAATGCAATAAATATCAACATAAAGGCATGATGCAAAATGGACGTATCATAGGGCAACAACAAATTTCCCTCAAGTGGATGACCTAAGGTTTATCAGTCTGTGGGAGCGTGGGATGAAGATGGTCTCTCTCAAACAACCCTGCAATCAAATAGAAGAAATCTCTTGTGTCCCCAACACATCCAATACAATGGCAAATTGTATAGATGCCATTGTTCGGTGAAGAGATGGTGATACAATTGTAGTATGGATAGTAGATATAGGTTTTTGTAATCTAAAAATATAAAAACAGCAAGGTAGCAAGTGATAAACAGAGCACAAACGGTATTGCAATGCTTAGAAACAAGGCCTAGGGTTTATACTTTCGTTGTGCTAACATAATTGAATCATATAACAATCCCTCAACGTGCGACAAAGAATCACTTCAAAGTTCTTATCAAGCGGAGAACATAAGATGAAATTATTTGTAGGGTACGAAATCACCTCAAAGTTATCCTTTCCGACCAATCTATTGAGCTATTCCTATAAGTGTCACAAACAGCCGTAGAATTCGTACTAAAAGAACACCATATGATACACATCAACCTACTCTAATGTCAGATACTCCAATGTCACCACAAGTACCTATGAGTTGATTATTCAATATGCATCAAACAACTTCAGATTCATAATATTCAATCAAACACAAAGAACTTCAAAGAGTGCCCCAAGATTTCTACCCGAGAAAGTAGGACGAAAACGTGCACCAACCCATATGCATAGATTACCCCAATGTCACCTCCAGAATGCGCGAGTTGAGTGCCAAAACATATATCAAGTGAATCAATAGAACACCCCATTGTTACCACGGGTATCCGCATGCAAGACATACATCAAGTGTTCTCAAATCCAAAATATTCAAATCTGATAATAGTGAAACCTCAAAGGGAAAGACTTAATTCATCACAACAAGATAGAGAGGGAGAGACACCATATGATCCAACTATATTAACAAAGCTCGCGGTACATTAAGATTGTGCCAAATCAAGAACACGAGAGAGAGATCAAACACATAATTACTGGTACATACACTCAGCCACGAGGGTGAACTACTCCTTCCTCGTCATGGTGGCAGCTGGGATGATGAAGATGGCTTCCGATGATGATTTTCCCCTCCGGCAGGGTATCGGAACAGGGCTCCAGATGGGATCTCTTTGGTACAGAGGCTTGCGGCGGCAGAGTCGGAGTTCTAGGTTAATTTTCGGGGTTTTCCCTATTTATAAGAATTTTTAGAGTTGGAATCACGCGAAGATGGGCTACAGGGGGCCCACGAGGCACTTGGGCGCGCCCAAGTGTCCCTTGGGGCCCCTGTGGGTCTTCTAGTACTCCCCCGAAGCCTCCTGGGTCCCTTTCCTTGCAGAAAAAATCGTCAAAAAGTTTCGCTGCATTTGGACTTCATTTGATATGGATTTTCTGGAAAACCAAAAACATGCAGAAAACAGCAACTGACACTGGGCACTAGGTTAATATGTTAGTCCATAAAAATCATATAAAAGTCATATAAAAGTGCACCAAAACTATATAAAACTATTGTAAACATGGCAGGAATACTTCATAAATTATAGATATGTTGGAGATGTATCACCTGCGCACCTCCTCAACAAACCTCTTCCCCCGCTCCGTCGCATCCGATGCCACTGGTGTTGGAGACGAGAAAAGCTATGACCAGAGACGACGATGTTGCAACCGGCGACGAGAAAAGCTACGACCGGCGACGAGAAAAGCTGCGACAAGAGATGACGATGTTGCAACCGGCGACGAGAAAAGCTATGATCAGAGACGACGATGTTGCAACCGACGACGAGAAAAGCTACGACCAGAGACGACGATGTTGTAACCGGCTACGAGAAAGTTGGGTCGGCCGCTGCGCAACACTAAAAGCTGCAACTGACGATCGATAATGTTACAACCGGCATTGTCGAAAGCTTCAACCGGAGACGACGGGAATCAAGGGCCGGCCACCACGCAATCGCGGAAGCTGCAACCGGTGATGAAAAAAGCTTCAACCGCGTAAAAAAAAGCTTCAACCGGCGACAGCAAAACGCAAAAAGCTTTAATCGTTGACACAAAAGCTTCAACCATCTATTTGAAAAGCTTCAACTAGAGACCAGCGAGAAAAAAGCTCGAGCGGCGAGCCGTTGATGCACACGATGTTTTCTATGCACCAATGGTGTTGTGGCGGATGCTGAAACCGACGCCCCCATCATTGCTACATAGGGAGGGGCGGACCAGTGGGCGCCGGTGTTGCAACGGGCGAGCGACGGCGCGATGGCATAGGGAGGCCGGTGAGCGTGGACGACGTGGGTGGCCGGCAAGCTGGGCGACCGAAGACAGCAGAGGCGTCCCGCGAGCGCGGATGCACGTGCGTTTTCTATTCTGCCCTGAGTGTTTGACTTTTCTGGGAAGAGATTTAGGGAATAGATGGATACATAAGACGGCTAAACAAGGTTAGATCGGACGAGCGCGGTGCCAGCGCCTATCACTGGCTTTTTTGGGCAAAAACAAAAACAAAAGGGAAGACGAGGAGCATACTCGTTTGGGCTTTTAAGGGCTTCTACTAGGCCGGGCCACGTCTGTTAACGCGGGTCCATGGATCATGCCTCAAAAGAAAAAATCTTTTTTCTGCCTTTATAGCGTGATACCCCCGCAACCGCAGCTCCGTATATCCCAAACCAACCCCAGCAAAAGCAGTCCGCGACTTGCGAGCAGAGTACACGACGCGACCCGCGAGCCAAACCCTACCGCGAACACGTCGGCGATGAGCTCCTCCAACGGCAACGCCGGGAAGAAGCCGGCACCGTCCGGCGGGCGCGGGGGCATCCGCACCCTCGCCGACATCAACCGCGGCCCCTCCGGTTTCCCAGGCGCAGGCGGCAGCGGCAGCGACTCCGATGAGCCCCAGGAGTACTACACCGGCGGCGAGAAGAGGTTTCTCCCTCTCCCCCTAGCAGATTTTGTACTGCCCTGTCGAGATTTGGCGGCGATCGCTTGTGGGCATCGGGATCCCCGCCTCCTGCTGCTATCGTCTAGTTAGGCGTAGATTGAAGAGCGGCATCCGCATAGATCATCGGATTTAGATTTTTTTTCCGGCGGTTTGATCTACGTCGGTTGGATTCGTTTGGCATGCGAACTATGCGGGATACAGGTTAAACGGTTAGCGCTGACCACCAAGTACTGAGAGGTAGCTGTAGCTTTCAATGCTGCTTAGATTAGATCGGCACGAACGTTTGGAGATTGGTACTTTTTGCACGCAAATTTATTCAAGATCGGATTAGCTTAGTTTGGTCATGTATTGGTTCAGCTTAAGTGTAGGCTTTGCTATTAGATTTATATTTGGGGAAGTTTCTGCCACCGCTGTAATTTATGGGTTGACAATGTGAACATCTACATAGAGAAATAATGCCAAACGATTCAGTTCAGTTTAGTGTACTTATGCTATCACGTTTCATTCTGATCTTGTTTCTTCTAGGCTTAGTCTGTTGCCCTGCGCCCTTCTTCCAATCAGTCTGGTAGTGTTATCAAACCTGTCAGAACACAGATCATCTGATCACCTAGTTTTTTTAGTTTGATGAATAGAATGACTCTACCTGATTTAGTCATCCTCAACTCTCATTATCATGAACATATAGGGGTTGGGATATGATGGGTTGTTTAGTTTTCCAATAGTTCCAAACCATTTATATCCAAAACAACAATGCTATCATCAGTTCGCTTTTAGTTTGGTTCAACTTCCGGGATATGGATATATACAATATTGTGAACTGTATAATGGCATCCACATATGTATTTGTCGTAGGCAAATGTCTTTAATTTTCTATGCAGTGCTAATAGTAGTATTTTGTTTCTTGCTGCCAGTCTGTCTCAGTGTTAATAATAGCCTTGTAATTTCTTGCTGCTGTTACCAGTTGCAATAAACTATATCTATCTGTCAAAGTTGCTGTATGTAATGCATGGTAAAAAAAAGTACCCGTGTAAATGTTGTATGGTGGTCATAATTCTAGTGATGCATCATGCATCTCTTCACGAATAATCAGGTTGACAAATATCTGATGTAGCATGACTCCACTTCAATCAAAGACAGCTTATATTGTTATACCATTTTTTTTCTAAAGTTTATATATGTATATTAGATAACTATTTTTTGCACCCATGTTACCGCTATAAGAAGCCGTGTGGAAGGATTCTAGATTATGTTGCATGCCTTCCCAAAGGCTGGATATTATGTTGCTTCAGCCGTTCAGCGTGGGCTGTTGGTCTATTTGCACCTTAGTACTAATATTGGCCCCCCTTTTTTCATCCATCTGGACTTCTGGACCTCTTTTGGCCTGCAGGTTCAGTAGGTTCAGTGCCATCTTATCATGCATCGTGACTAGAGCACCTGAGCTTGAACACTTCTCTGGAAATGTCTACATGTTACAGATGAACTGCGTTAATAAGAATAAATGGACCTATTGCTAGTGGTCTGTCCAAAGTAGAATCTGTTGTACTCCCTCCGTTACTAAATATAAGTCTTTGTAGAGATTCCACTATGGACCACATACGGAGCAAAATGAGTGAATCTACACGCTAAAATGCATCTACATACATCCGTATGTGGTCCATAGTGAAATCTCTACAAAGACTTATATTTAGGAGCGGAGGGACTACTTCTCTTGCATTTAGGGTCTATATGCTTTTCTGTGCCTTTTTTGTTCCCCTTCTAGAGTTATTACTCCCTCCGCGTTCAAATTTGAAACAAAACCACGACGATAATTATGGAACGGAGGGATACTTCATAGCATGGGTAGATCTCAATAATGTTTAGTTTGGGTTTTCTGATTGCTTTTGAATATTTACATTCTTACTTGAATAATTATTTTTCCCTATATTTGTCTTTGCTTCTGTGCAGTGGGATGCTTGTTCAAGATCCAACAAGGAGAAATAATGTGGACTCAATCTTTGAGCAAGCTAGAGTGATGGGTGCTCAGCAAGTTCCACTGCCTTCTTTTGAAGGCCAATCTTCCAGCTCAACCAGCTTTGCAGGAACAGGTCGTCTGCTTTCAGGGGATGCGCAGACAGCACCAGCTGCTCCTCAACCACCGCAGGATGTTCTTCACAATATACATTTCTGGAACAATGGTTTCACAGTAGATGATGGTCCACTAAGAACCTACGAGGACCCTGCAAATGCAGACTTCATCGAGGTTACAATGAATCTTTTTGAAAATTTCTGGGCAATTTTAGTTTGCCGTGTACCAGTAGTTGTTTTCAGTATGTCTTTTCATCATCTCCCTATGTCGCTGTGTGCTGCCTTCATATTTTTGCATGCCTTTTGATGCTTTAAATATAGAGTTCATATTTGAGGACGGTTGTTATGCTTAATAGTGTACTAGTGGGTTCATAGGAGTGTAGGTTATGACCCAAGTCGTCATGACGAAATGGTAATTACACAGTTCCATCAGTTTTTTACTAGACTGCCTTGGGCCCAATTTGTAGTATTACCACAACCAGTTCTGACAGAGAGTAGGATGTAGCTCCAACATCCGAAACTCATATTGGGTTGAAAATTAAGCTGGAACCTGAACCACTCCTATGTTAAATTGTTAATACATCGTAAATCGAAACATATCTCGCTTCACTGTGATGAATACCATGCCAGAGAAGGAACATTGAAAACAGAATGTTCACTTGCTCTGGTTCCTAGTTTTTTCTCATACACCATTTCTTATCACTAGCTTTTTCCCCTTCTTAACCTAAGTCTGCTGTTTGAGGTATGGATTTTATTAAGCTTTTTTTCAAATCCATGTGTTCTCAGTTTGAGGTTCATCCGTAGATCATCTGGATACGTGCTGCTTTCCATTTCCTAGGTCACAGTCAGATTTGCATTATTTGAGTATGGTAACAAGGGCAACATCCACCCCTGCGATTAAACATTTAAACATGAAGTGAACACTAAGTTGTTTGCGGTTGAAGGAAGTTTACACGCTCACCCTGTACTTTCAGAGCATCAAGAAGTCCCAGTGCCCCCAAGAGCTGGAGCCTGCTGATCGAAGGACAGCTGTCCACGTCAATGTTAGAAAACGACATGGAGATTATGAGGTAAGGCCTTTCATTCATTTGCAGCATACCAGTGTTAAATATGTTAACCTTGTTTATGGTTTTGTTCATCTAGGAAGCTGCAAGGCCTCGATCAGCTTTCCAGGGTGTCGGTAGAACCCTCGGTGGATCTTCAGCAGATGAGAGTCCTGCACCAGCTCCTGTGACGCAAGAGCCCCGCAGTGCTCCCAGGTCAATTGGCATAGTTGTGGATGACTCACAGCCATTTACATCTATTCAGCTAAGGTTGGTGGATGGCACTCGCATGGTCGCTCGGTTTAACCTTCACCACACCGTGGGCGACATCAGGTCTTTCATTGATGCATCCCGCCCGGGAGCTGCGCGGCCCTATCAGTTGCAGACTGGCTTCCCACCCAAGCAGCTGACTGACCCTACGCAAACTGTTGACCAAGCTGGACTCAGGAACTCCGTTATCATGCAGAAGATGTAGTTCTCACCGAGCTGGATCTGTCGCACAGAATTGTCTTTCCGATGCAATCATTAAATTAGTGCTGCTGAATGGTTTATCATGTCCACTAGATACTGCACTTTGCATGCAACCTGTGATGTACTGGTTGTCTTGTCGATAAACGTCAGTAGAGTCTATATTCGTATTGCTACCAACTATGAATGGCTATCGAAGTTAATGGATGTCCGGTTGTCTATCATCAGATGGGCTTGCTTTCTCATTTCCTTTTCCTTGAATCGTAAGAAATTGGACCTTTTATTTGCAATGGTAAGAAATTGATCCTTATAGTTTCAGATAGAAGATTCAGTTCCAGTAAAGTATCGTAGAGTAACCTCATTATAATTTCGGATAGAAGATTCAGTTCCATTCGAGTATCACCAAAAAGAAAACCTTGCCACACGCGAGATAACAGCAGAACGTTCTCACCTCCGATGTGCAGAGTTAGGTCTAGCTAGGCTCTGAGCTTTTTGACCATTTTACGAAGTCTCCAAAACTGATGAATAGCACTTGAAGTCTACATACACAGTTACTTCAAAATGTCACACTACCTTCTTGAAGGCGTCTACGTCCTTTTCCACCGCACTCTTGGGGAAACCCTATTTCCGGATTCCTCGATCGGGCGATGGCGCTGGGATGCTAGCACAATGGCCTTGGATCAGTGTAGCATGGTCTAGCGTGTTCAAGGTGGCATTGCCCTACCGTGTCTTTGTGAAGTCGGAGCTGCCCAGGTGGCAGTCGCGACGATTATGACACGATATGGGAAGTTGGTTCTATGTAGGCTCATAATGCTTTGTTGACAGAGTCAAAACTCACTGGTCGCTGGTGGTGAAGTGTTTGGCATAGGCTGGCATGGGTCTCGACGGTTGTTGCGGTGAGGGCTTCGTTGATGGTCGTCGATGGTAGAGTTGGAGTCACTGACTTGAGGAAGAGTGATGATGATGGCACCACATGACAACCTCCATGACACTTTTCTTCTTTACGTCGTGTGTCTTCGTAGAGGTAGCCAAGTTATTTGGGGAGTCCTATTTATAGGTATGTGCTATTACTGTTTTATTAATCTGATTTTTTTAAACACATTACAGACGCAAACATTCATTTGTATGCATATACACGTCTCCCTATAAATGCACACACACCCACTCCATCCCATGAGCATCTTAAAGAGGCTGAGTCGATACATCATCTTAAGATTGATGGAGTCACCACAAATGCTCGCTGGAATGTCTCCTCCCACTAAACACATATCACAGGAAGATCTGAAATAAATCCAGGAAAATGCGATTAGCAATCTCAAGTCTAGAACATTTTTAGAGGATGCCATCATGGCTTACTTTATTAATCAAATAAGCAAACTTACATCGTTCACAAGAGATTCATGAATAAAAAAAAAGATTCATCTACCTAATACATGGTTCTCATGGCTATGCTTAGGGCATCCACAATGTATGCCAAATTGCTAGTGCCAAATGATAAAGTAGCTTTTGGCATTGCTTCTCACATTGTGGAGGTAGTGCTAAATTAGGGAAAAGAGGGAACCGATGCTTCTTCCGTTTCCGATGCCAAATCTTCTCATAGAATAAAATAGCATTCTTTCACCCAGCTTTCAGCAAGAATCTTGCATGGCTCACGGGAAGGGTGACATGCAAGGAGAGAGAACACCAATTTTCTATCATGCTTTACTCAATACGGGGCCCACCGTAAATAAATTTGGAATTACCTACACTGGAGAAGGCTAGGAGGTTTGGCACCGGTGCCAAATACAACTTGTGTGTCAGATTTGGCATCATCAACATTGTGGATGCCCGCAATCTCATGTGCGAGCCATTAGGCCTTCCACTATGTAGGCCAAAGGAGGTGCCAAATCTACTTCTGCACAATTTGGCACCGGTGCCCTCCATAGCCCATGCGGTGCTATAAAAAATATTATGGGAACCGGAGCAAGTGCTGGCACCGATGCCCACTTCCAGCATGACAATAAAATACATTAAACTGTGCACCGATGCCCACTTCCAGCGCGAAGGATCGAGGGGGAGGTTGGCTTGCTCGATTTCTTTATGTACGTGCGGGTCCCGCTTTTCTACGGGCTGCAAACCAACGGTGTGAGGGCGGTGCCAAATTTTTTCCTGAGGGCATCGATGACCAATCTATCATATTTTAATGCACCAGGCACCGGTCACATAGTGGAGGGCCTTAGCCTCCGGATAACAGTGAGCAAACTGAACCGTGCCTATCTCCACAAAAGTAAACGCAAACTTAACCATTTCGTTTTTTTAATAAATTGAGATCCAACCTTAAAAAGGTCACTACTATCCCCGCAAAAAAAAAAGACACTATACTATGGATTGTTACTAAAAATACCAAAACTACCCTTTACCTAGCCCTTCTCTTTTCTTCCCCATCGTGTCCTCTTCTCATCCCGCACAAGGCCAGCGCCGCCCTCCTTGATCCCGGCCGGTGCGCCTCCAGCCGATAGGCGCCACGCGGCGCCTCGGCACCGGGCTAGGACCTGCCATTTCTGTAGCACAGGGCGAGGCGGAGCCCGACCCCCAGCTCTCTCTCTCTCTCTGCTCAATACCGATCAGCAGTTGCTGCGCCGCCGTGAAGCTCCCTTCTTCCAGTGTGATTTCTCTTTCCCATGTCCCGGCCGCTCTACAATTTCCGGCGACGCCTCCTCTCCTCAGCCCTTCGACTCCTCCCATCACCCTCGCACAACCTCTCCACCACCACCTCCACTCCGGCAACCCGCGCCCCTACCACCCCCGTGGCCGTCCTCTGGGACCTCGCCGCCTCCCGCCCCCCCTCCAAACTCCCCCTCTACGACTCTGCCGTCCGCCTCCACCTCGCCGCCTCCTCCTTCGGCCGCCTCCGTTTCTCCGCCGCTTTCATCCACCCCTGCCACCGACTCCCTGACCCTGATCCCTCCGCCGGCGCCACCAATCTCTGCCGCGTCTGCGGCCGCAAATTCCGCGCCCGCGACGCGCTGCTCCGCCACTTCGACACCATCCACACCCGCGAGCACGCCAAGCGCCTCGAACGAATCGAGTCCTCCCGCGGCGACCGCCGCGTGCGCCTCTCCGCGTCCCTGTCTCTCAAGCTCTCCAAGTACACCAAGGCCGCCCGCGAGCTCACCGCCGGCGTGAACCCCGGCTCTCCCGCCGACGAGCTCCGCCGAGCTAGAGTCCACGCCGAGCTTTCCAGGTACCCGTCGACCGCCCTCCGGGATCGCGCCCAAGAGGTGCTCGACGATGGGTGCGTGGGGTGCCTGATGCTGGTCTCGGGGCGGGAGGAGCTCTCCCCTCTGCTGCGACTGGCGAGGGAGAAGGGCGTGCGGTCGGTGGTGGTCGGCGGCGAGTCAGGGCTGGCAAGGTGGGCCGACACAGGCTTCACCTGGGCAGAGGTGATCGCCGGAAAGGCCAGGAAGGCAGCGCCGTCCATGTCCGGGAAATGGCGGGACAGGGACGTGCTTAAGAGGCTGGAGTGGAGGTATGAAGATGACGAGGAGGAAGATGTGGTGTTTGAGGAGGACGGCGATGGAGATGGTTCAGAAGAGCTGGCAAGGAGTGCAAACGGAAAGCCATGGTGGAAGCTGGAATCAGATGGCGAGGACTCATCACTTTGCACATAAAGTGTTTGTTCATTTGCTGCTTGAGGGTTGGGATCCTTCAGAGTTCAGAAGAAGTGTGGATTATGCTACACCAGTGGTGCCATCAGATCTTTGAACAATGATCTGTTTGCACGTGCAAGGATGAGTAGTTCAATCGAAGTTCTATGCTAGGCAGAGCTTTTGCTTTAGATCATTTGAACTCTCTCTGAACTTATGTAAGATGTAACCAATCCTGTTCCCTTGCGTTCGTATGCAATGTGTGTCCTTTGTCGTTGAGATCATTTCTACTCCTTTGTACTCGTTTGTTATATACGAGTGTATATTGGAATAGTATCTGTCTACAGGACATTGGTAACTTCATATTACTGAAACGTTGTTGATACTGAGTGAGCGACACTGAATCATCCACTTCTTTACTGGATGATTCAGCTGAGCGACAGTGAAACAACGTTTACTGGATTCCTTACAAGTTCAATGGTTATTCGGTAGAACCGCCATTTGTTGCATGGTTACCACAAACTTCGTCTTTATTTTATATATTTTGATGGCACAAATGGCTTATGCCAAACAGTTGATCAGGTAGAAATATATACAGAAGAGTTAGAAACTGGAGGCATCATCTCCAACAGCCATGAATCCTGCTCGCTGCTGCACTTTGCTTATCATAGTACTAGTACATCTAGTAGTTATGAGATGAAAGGTTTTCTGTAGGTAACTGCCAGTAAACTGGATACATACTTATAATTCTGTCACTAACCTTTTTCAGGAACCTACCGCTTCGGCTATTATTGCTACTCCTGACAGATCCTATCTGTTCTATCATTTTCTAATGAGAAATCCTGACAATTGACATCCTCACGGGATGGCGCTCTCGCGACCGCGCAGGTGGCGGCTGGGCGCGCGCCGCCGCCGGCCGGTTCTCCGGCCTCGGGCCTCCCTTGCTGCCGCCGAGACCGGATCCGGACTCCCCGCGGCGTCCTCTCCCGCACCAGCCTCGGCGCCGCCCCGTCTCCTCGTCAACACCGCGACGCCGCTCTCGCGAACCTCCGCCGCGGGAGCCGCTCCAGCGCCGTCTTCCAGTGCTGAAGCCGCCGTCCTCCAGCCGCCAGCGTCGGTCCTTCAAGGGCTGGGCTCTGCCGTGATCTCCTCTGCTTCCCCGAGTCCAGATGCTCGCGAGTCCTCTGCCATGTCGCTGCAGCTGCTGGGTCGTCGGACCTCGGTTGCCGGTGATGTGGGTGCGGCCGTGGAGACCAGGTCGGGGCAGCCTCTGCCTGCGCGTGTGGTGCCAGCGTCGAACGCTCCGGCTGCTGGCAGCGCCCCGGCTACCGGCGCCATCCCTCGACCGCGGCCGATGCCCCCAAGTTGCATATTTAGGAAGGAAGCTGGGGGTGTTAAGGCCTCGCTGCGTTCCAAGACCGCGACAACAGCTGCTTCGGCACCGTCGCCTGCCACCCCCGCCCTGCTTGCCGGTGCCGCCACAGGCCTGCTGCTGCCGGCTCTTGTTGCCCCGGCCAATGGCGACGACATGGACTGCGAAGAGGAGCTGCCCTCCCTGACTCCATCAGCTAACGCAAAGGGCATCGTAGTTGGCATGGGGGATTTGCTGACCTGTACGCGAAGATCTGTTTTGTGGGCCTCTGCTGCTGACAATGATGATGAAGACGAAGAAGAAGAGGAGCTGGCCCCTCAGACGCCGCCGGCTGCCGCCAAGGCCATCGATTCCGGCGAGATGTGTGTGGGTCATGAGGTGGACATGAGTGGGGGTTGGCAGGAGGTGCTGCCACGGCGCAGCCCGCGTCGGCCGACATTGCCGCCGCCATCCACGACAATGGCTCCTCGTCCCATTCCTGCTTGGCTTCACGGTAGATGCTACAGATGCTTTGCTCATGGGCATTGTGCGGCTCATTGCAGAGATCCGTTGCGGTGCTCACGTTGTTTGGAGAATGGTCATCGTGCGCACGGATGTCGCAATCCCTGGCGTCCTCTAAGCTCGCTGGCATGCCTTGCCATGCCGCCCGAGACCTGCGTCAACACCATGCATGGTCCTACATCAGCTTTACGCAAGGGTCCAGTGAAATTCGCGCCCCCCTCCAAGGCGGTTCACCGTAGGTCCTGGGCGTCTGTTGTATCTGCTACGGCGGACTCGACAACCTCATCTGAAGTGGTTCTGCAGTCCGCTCTGGCTGATCAGATTGCGCTGCTGCAAGGCTGCCTGGTGCGGGTTGGGAGCTTTTTGGAGCGGGCGGAGGTTGCTCTGAGTAGTCTCTCCCCTGTGCCGGCTATGCTGCAGACTGCCATGACGTCACATCCTCCTATTGCAGTTGGTGTTTGCTCCGAGGAGGACACGGAGGCAAAGTTATATGGTTGTTTCTTCCCTCGTGTTGGGGACATTTCGTCGTCGATGTCTGCCTCGCCCCCTGTGTTATCTACCACTCAGGACGAGTCCATCGCCATGCTCGTGGCTCCGGTGCTACAAATCATGCCCGAGATTAGGGAGCTATGTCTGAGCTCTGCTTCGCTTTTGTCAGTGAAGCACATGAAGGTGGACTCACTAGTGACCTCGTGTGAGGGAGATGATTCATGTCTGTCATGTGAGCATCCAGAGGCGTCTTCTGAGTCCTTCGGGTCCTTCGGGTCGGAGGTGCATGTGGTTGAGGATATTGATGTGGCCGGTGTGTGCGCTAATGGGAAGGCGTGTGCGGTTTCTTGATGGATGATGCTCAGTTTCTTGTGTTGTCGATGTGGCTTAGATTGTCCAAGTCATCGTTGTTGGTGTTCTTGTCAGGGCTTTGTTGTGTTGTGCAAGTGTGGTGAGGTACGATTGTTGTGTGTTAGGAGCACGTGACGGGTTATCTGTGGTCGCGGTGTTTCGTGCTTCGTGAGTAGCCTGTTTTCGGGTTGTTTGTATCGGTTTTCGCCCGGTTTTCCGAAAATTAACTGGGCAATTCTCTTCTTCTTAATTAATCGATGAGGCAAATATTTTGCCTCCGTTTTGATTTTTTTTTTATTGCTACTCCTATAGTACTTGGTGATTACAGGGATATCCTTTGCTGGAAGCTCACTCCTTCTGGTAAATGCAATTCAAAGAGCACTTACAAGTTGTGTTCACAACAAATTCATGCTGTGCAGGCAAATCAACCGAGGCAGGTAAATCAATCAACCAAAGATATTATGCAGCAGGTCTGGAAGCACAAATTCATGGCTCAGCGCTTACTTAGGCATGCTCTCCCTACTGGTCTTAGAGCTGGCAGATTTTTCCTCTCATATTTCTTCTACATCCTCTAGATGTGATTCAGATGAAGATGATATGCACCTTTTCTTTCTCTGCAACTTTGCTAGAGCCTCTTGGTTCGGGCACCCATGGTATATTAAATTGATATTCTTGCTCTCAATCATAATTTTGTTCTTGATATTATTCGGGATCTAATTAACATGAACCATCCGCAAGCCTCTATTCCTATTATATTCACCTTTTTGTGGTGTTTGTGGAAATCAAGAAGCAATGTTTTTTTTGCAGGAAAAACTCTGACGCTTGCCATTGCCTCTGTCTAATATATGCAAGATCCCCACCAAGAAAATCCTAAAAGTCAGCTGCCTTCTTCAAAGGAGCAATCTACATCCATCCTCTCTCAAGGACAAGAACAAGTTCAGCAAGGCTACACCCTCAGATCAGACTTGGCTATTACAGGCACCAAAATATACTCGGATGCTTCTTGGCAAAAGAAGAATGTTCCTGGGTATGGAGGCGATCCAATCCAGCTACTAACTGGAATTGGAGTCACATCCTCATCCCCGACGACAATTCTGATTCAAGCCTCTACTCATGATGTTCATTCACCTCTGATTCGAGAGTAGAACCTGTCTTTAGTTGTTCTCATTCTTCTCGTGCCAATGTATCTTGCCCTTTTCTGCAATCTTTTCTCAACTTTCAGATTCAGGGCTATGTAATTCATGTTGTAAATTGTCTATGAGTTGAATGAAATAGTGGCACTTGATGGCGCCTTTATTGTGTTATATATATAAGAAAAGAACTGTCGAACTGCCGGTGTGCAGTGTGGATTGGGAGGAACCACACCGCGCACTCCGCAAGGTACCGGTAGGCAGCATATCTGTCGATCGGCGGCTCTTGGTGAGGGAGAGACTGCTCCTACTAGGCTGCTACTATCCGTCCATAGGAGAGCGGCCGTGCAGTGCGGTATAGACCGCTGATCCAACAGACCGACACCACGCCGGCAGGCGTCGTCACGGCCGTCCAGGTAGTAAATTTCCGTGGGAGCGCCGCGGGGATGGTGGGTGGTCTCTACTGTACGTCCCGTCCGATACCCACACGGAGAGCCTCACAGTCAGTCACAGGACGACGTCCTGCTGTTCCTCGATCCCGTCCCGCCGGCCACGGTCACGGCGTGTCCGTCCCTACCCGCGGATTAACTTCGGCCCGGCGTACGCGCTGCCTGGGCTGCCGTTTCTTGTTTCGTTTTTTTTTTGTCTCAACAGCTGCCTGGATGCCTGATCATTTCTGTCGTAATGTAAGCTTGTCCCTAAGCAGCGCATACGTACGGCCCATCCACCCGAGATGAACTACCATCATGTAGGGAGTACGTGAACAAGCAACTGTTTTCCTTTCCCGTGTGCATGCTAATCACGGATGTAAGCTGGAGCAAAGGAACGGTATGAGTAAATGTAGAGAATCCAATGACTACATCTAGTTACGACAAACAGAAAAATGGGGAGGCGACAAGGCTGGCCTACCCCGCCCGGCGACCTGATCGGATCATATCAGACCAGGTCATCCTGACCCTGGACCCGAGCTCCATGATGACCATAGGCCATCTTCTTTTCACATTAAAGCTGGGCAAGTTAATGGTACTACTTCCTCCATTTCAAAATATAGTATGCCCGCGCTTCCCGAGGTCCAAATTTGACCATAAATTTAACCAACGAGAACGATTGTTGCGGAAGAAAAAATTATATATTTGAAAACTTCTTTTGAATATGAATTCACTGGTATAATTTTTGCTCCCGCCGTAGTCAGTCTCGTTGGTTAAATTTATGGTCAAAGTTGAAGTACGAAAATAGAGGAAGTACTATATTTTGAAACGAAGGGAGTATATGATAATCAGTCATTTCCAATAAATGAAACAAGATGATGCTAGTACCTTCTGGGATTTGAGATCCATCACGAGCTAGAACAAGCATCGGCTAAAATATGTAACACAGGGGGAGTAAAAGCGATTAGATCGGCGTGTCTTGCATGCACTGAACCGCAATGCACGAATACACGAACGAGTGGAATTAATAAGAGTACCCAAAGTTCAGAAAGAAATCGAACAATTCTCGCAAAAAATTAATCATGAACAAGGAACCTCTTTTTTTTAGGGAAAAACAAAAGGAACCTCTTTGCATCGACGGACATACTCCACCTGTTCTAATTTATAATGCATCCACGCACATTAAGATTTAAAGCCATCACTTTGACAAATGGGGCGTTTTGGAGCTCGGCCTCCATGGAGGCCGAAATGTTTGAAAATTTTAAAATTCAAAATTTTCTGTTTCAAAAAAATTGTACAGTGTAGACAAGGATGTGATGTGTATGTGTGTAAAAATTCAAAATGAAATACGTTAAAATGTGACCTGTACAAAAAAGACAAATTCATGGACTTTGAGGATAAATAGTATCATGTGCTAAAAAGCCCCATATTTTTTTTTGCACAACCCTCACTTCAACGCATTTTGTCCTGAAAATTTACACACATGCGTGTTATGCCTCCATGTATATCTGTACTTTTTCAGAATTTTTTGAGACTTAGAATATGAATTTTGAAAGTTGCAAATGGAGGCCTCCATGAAGCTCGGCCTCCAAAAGCAATTTTCGCAATTTAACCATAAATATAGCATACATTAATTACTCCAAAATATGTTAAATACCGAAATACGCAAACAACGAGTTAGAATGGCGTTTCACAACAGTTAACTATGAAAGCAACTTAAAAAGAGAGTCGTGGAAATCAAACAAAGGTAGCTAATTAACTACAGCTTTGTCACTCTAAGTCCTTTTATTACCAGCTTATCACGCTTACAACCGTTGGTTAGTCTTTGCTCTAGTTTGCCAAGTTTGCATACGTTTCAACAAGTTTTTAAAACTTCATCAAGTTTCAACTGCCGAAACTTAATACGAACGAATGCCAAAATCATCAAGTTTCACAGACTAAAATTTAAAACTTGATGTGCCATCATGTGGAATCCACTGGTTTTGTGGATCACGAAGCAACCATGCGGCCAGGCATGGCTGGGCAAGTGTGTGCCCCTGCGTCTGCATGCCCCTTTGAATTTCTCTAGGCTTGTGTTTATTTATTTTTTAAATATTGTTGTGGATGACAGGCATACCATCATCATCAATTGAATCTTTATGGTTTTAGATTAGGATAAATACACTTTTTTGAATAGTCTCATAATATGGGATTAGTGGGGAGCCGAAAAGTCACCAAGAGCCAAGGGGTGGTTACATAGCATGAGTGTGGTTGTTCTACATCCAGACACACTGCACCCACGATGAACAGTAAAAAGCAAACAAAATAAAAAATTATGGAACTTTATGACTTAGTGTAGGTGCTTACACAATTTGATGGCCAAATGACATCCGAGGAGCTCCATGCAGAAAATAACAAAACTGGTGCTCAAACTTTTGTGCACTATTGAGCACTTTTTTTGTTTTGTTTATATGGAGCTCATCGGCTGTTATCCAAATTTTGCAAGAGCCTACAAAATTTGGTCATAATCGAAGCCACGATGTTTCAGTTTATTTTTTATTTTTTACTGATCACCATGGGTGCAGTGTGTCTGGTGTAGCCACAACTTTCCCTACATAGCAACTGAAAAATAACATTGATTACATAGAATCAAATGTATGTACCCAGTTTTAAGGAGATGACAAATATTTCAATGTTCACACCGATTGACTAGGTACTGTCATGCACTGTGAAATGATGTACTCTTGTTGTAAATCAAGACAAAAGTAGACCATACAAATTGTACTTACGCCAAGAAAGAAAGTGATACGTCAAGGTTTGTATATTGTTGAGGCTCCTCTGGACAAAAATATACTTTGGATGAAAACAAAGGACTCGGAGCTTAAGGGGAAACTTCGACTAATTCATAATTGTAGTATTGCACCAAGCCCAACAATAGTCACATGATAGGGCATTAGCTCTAACCTCATGAAAAAGATTTGTTCCTTGGAAAGTTATAATGCATCATCTCTCATTCTCTTCTTTCTCTCTCCCTTCTCTATCTAAGCAAGTAAGACATAATCTAAAAAAATTGTTGTGTTTTTACTTGTGCATCATCAAACGCTTCTTCTCGAGTACTCAACTACTACCGGTATCATTGGTATCACGGATATCTAACATGTAGTGCAGTTTAAATACTCGGAAACTTTATTTTGAATTTTGATTCCTACTACTTCTGAAATGCAGTGATCTAAATATTCAGTACCACACGTATTTTTGGACTAAATAGTTTAGGAATCTATCATGAGAATTACTCCCTCCTTCTGAGTTCACAAAGCACCTAAGGGAAAAAAAAGGTCAAACACTAATGAAGCCATGCCAAACATTCCCCCTGATTAAACGTACACAAACCCTCCTCAAAATTTGGACCTAACTTTGACTATGAATTTGAGTATTTGGCCAAGAAATTATGAGTAATATGGCACAGTTTACTACCTACCATTGGGTTCGTATTTGAAAGAGCAGTTGCAACAATGCTATAGGTATTTCTTAAAAGAAACAATGCTATAGGTACGACATATTTCAGTCCAACACCCATACGATTAGAGATGAGTCAGTTTGTGGGCCTTTGTATGTTGCATGTATTTAGTCTGGTCGAGCATGTATCGGACAAAAATCGTGGTTGCATTGCAGTTGTGAGTTGTGTAACAAATATATTTGAACATGCCCTCCAAAATATACGAAGTCTCTTAGGAAATTTATAAATGTATCATTTCAGTGTGTCGACATCTCTAGCTTGATTAAATAGATGAAAATTTAGCTTCGAATACTCGCATCACTCTACCGAGAACTTCTACTCCCTCCGTCCGGGTTTGTAACTCGGGCACGGATTTTAGGTATTCAATTTAAGTAACAAGCTCATATACCATAAAATACATGTTTAGAAACTTCATTCCACGACGAATCTAAGAATAAACATGTACTCCCTCCGTCCGGTGAAAAGTGTACATATAGAAATTTTAGGACAAATTATGGAATGGAGTAAAAAATGCATTGAAAAAATGCAAGTCACCATCTCTCTCCTCTTTAATTACCCAACACCCAATGAACTAAGTGCATGTAGAAATTAAGGAGACCATGCATAGAATGTTATTGGTCTTGATTACCGTGTGATGAGAGAGAATCATTTTTTCCTACTTTAAAGTGCATTGGAAAGATAGATATACACTCTTTTGTGGACAAATTTCAAAGCCAAATGTACACTCTTCACCGGACGGAGGGAGTAGACCACATGCATACTTTTACTCCGTATATAGTACTTTCTACTCTACTAACCCTATATAATGTATTTGCCCCAAGAAAATCCTATGTAATGTAAATATTATGATACACCTACAGCTGTTAAATGCTCACATCGGAAGTTGCTGCAAATCCTACAAAGGATTGCATTGGAAAAGAAAGGGGTAGTAGCATGCATGTGAAGCTAGACTGACTACCTCAGCTATTGGCCAACAAGCTATCATGACACAGTTGGCGCGCAGCTGCAGGCTAGCTAGCTGCTAGTAGTACTCATAGATGCTGTGCCCAAGAGATCATTTGAGGCGGCCAAAGGATCTTGATTAACTGGCGTCACAGGCCAGGTCTTTGTCGTGTATTGTTGAGCTTTATTGCATGGTTGTGTACTTGTATAGACAATTAGACATGCATGCATGAACAAATCTGTGCTCTTCTTTAAGCAGGTGGTATATAATGGAGTTATTTCATGTTCTTCCTGCTAGTATATGCAACCAAATCATACATAATACTCAAAAAAGGAGGAAGAACGATTGATGCTAGCCATCAATTGCTTGGATCAAGAAGCAAGCAGCAAAACAGATTAAGTGTTAATCAGTCCAGAAGTTCCTATAAGAATATCTCAAGAAGGAGATCCACAAAACTAACGAAGAACATACAAATGCATCAGATCTCCAAAAGCTATCGAAACAAGCAGGGATAGATAAGCCTGTGGTGTTTGAACGCAGACATCATAAATAGGGGACAGATCGATAAGATCACATAATAAAGGACTGATGTAGCACATAACATAACGTGGCATGACATACTTTAGCAATCAGCAGCAGCTCTCGTCTTGTCTTGCACAAGCAGGTATAGTTCCTGTAAACATAACACGGACGTCGATTCGGACCAAGTCGCTTGATTCCCCATGGCTATGGCGGCGTGGCGTACGAAGAAGAGGCAGCGCAGCTCTGGAGGAAGAAGGAGGAGGGAGGAGGAGGAGGCTAGAAGGAGATCGGGTGCATCGATCTGATCTGATAATGGCCTCTTGACTCACATGATGAGCACTAGAATAACCCCAAAACCCAGATCATCATCATGCACCATATCTCTCTAGCTAACACCTCACCTCTGACCCCTTTTATCTTCTATCTCCTCCGCCCCCCTCGTACACCTGCAGACTCTCTTTCCTCATGAACTATAGCTCCCCCGACCTCTCCTTCTTGGAAGTAGGTGCCGGAGGAAAGAGGAGGAGGTGGTGGTGATGATGGCGAAGGGCCCAAGGTGCTCCAGGCAGCATGATTGCTTCTTGGAAGTTGGGGGAGGAGGAGAGGGAGGCGCTCCTAGCATCACATGGTGTGGAATGATGAAGGCCATCGACACAAGCCACACACGTCCTCTCTTGGTTTCTTGGGCTTTTCATCTTCTTTCCAGGGGTCTCCGTCCCCCCCATGTTGTGACGGTGATGGTAGTGGATACTGGATATGGATGGTGGTCATGGAGCTTAGCTAGTCTAGAAGGTTTTATTATATATACTTGGGGCATTTCTTTCCCTCGGGACCAGTAAAATTGAGAAGTACTGATATTTTCTGTAATACTTGCAAGACAAATCCCTACCAATGTTTTCATTTGGGCCTGGTATTGGGTATTGGCATTAGTTTGGGCTGAATACGCGAACCAAACTGTGGTTGGATGGTTAAAGGGACAGTGGTATCTCCAGCCCACCAGGGTTCAAGTCCCGGTGCTCGCATTATTCTTGGATTTATTTCAGGATTTCCGGCGATGCGCTTTCAGTGGGAGGAGACGTTCCCGTCGACGACGAGGCGCCTACGGTGACTTCGTAAATCTTAAGATGATATGACGGCTCAGTCTCTCGAAGATGCTCATAGGGGTAGGTTGTGCGTGTGTGCATTCATAGGGATGAGTGTATGCGCGTATGTATGAGTGCTTGCGTATGTACTGTGTTAAAAGAAAGAATACCTGGAATACCACCATTTGGTTAATCTTGGCATTCAGGTGCCGAGCGCAAAGCAGTGGATATTTGCTATGATCGACATTCTCTCGCATACTACTTTTGTCAGGCTGGCATGAACGTTGTGGGCAATATGATGGGCTAGGAGGAAGGCTATACACGAGCAAATATACCAAAGTCCATCTACGCACCAGTTTATTACTCATTTTATCCATGAACTTAATCAACTTCTAAACAAAGATACCAAGGAACAATGGCCCCCCAGGAACACAGCCACAAGACCTAAGGCACCACCACAGGGTTCGCCAAGATCCATGTGAATGCTGGGATTTCTAGAGGCCAAGTTAGAGGAGCAGCAGTGGCGGTCTACAGAGACGAGGCATGGAATTACATGGGCAGCTCGACTTTAGTGATCTGTGGAATAGTTGATGTCCCGACACTTGAAGCGATCGCATGCAGGGAGGGCATCTCCCTTGCCGAGGATCTTATTTTAAATAACTTCATCATCGCATTGCACTCCAAACAGGTTATGTATGATATTGACAAAGGCAGTAGAGGAGGATATGGAGCGATCATCACAGAGATCAAACTTAGATCTTTAAATTTTAATTGTAAGTTTACTTTTGATGGTAGAGAAGAAAATAGAGGTGCAGACAGGTTAGCCAAGTTTTCACACTCTCTTGATCAGGGGTGTCATGTCTGGCTTGGCGTCCCCACGATCCTTTTTGTATTCCACAACATGTGGTTTTTGAGTAATAAAACTTGGTTTAACTCTGAAAAGAAGTTGTGGCATTCAGGCTCGATGTCGAGCGACCCGTCCCGAAGGAAAAAAGAACTCCCAGACTAGTTCAGAGCGTAAGTGCTCGACATCGATGTGGTATTCGGGATAGTGTACCAGTTTGTGAACGAAACGAGTGCCGTCCCTCCCATCCCTGCTGGAGACAGGAGGTCTCACCCGTGCGTGCCCTAGCGAACGGCGGAGGCGCATGTAGCCCATCCCTGTTCAATCTCTAGCGGCCGGCGTGCCTCCACCTGAGCTTCGCCGTCCCGCACGGGTGTATTGCCGACCACTGATACGTCTCCGTCGTATCTACTTTTCCTAACGCTTTTGCTCTCGTCTTGGACTCTAATTTGCATGATTTGAATGAAACTAACCGGGACTGACGCTGTTTTCAGCAGAACTACCATGGTGTTGTTTTTGTGCAGAAATAAAAGTTCTCAGAATTGGACGAAACTTTTTGGAGAATTATTCTGGAATAAGTGAAAAATACTGGAACCAAGACCCACTGGAGGGGGGCTCCAGCTGCCCACTAGGCACCAGGGCGCGCCACGGTAGTGGGGCCCACAAGGCTCCGCTTAACCTAATTCCAACTCTATAAATTCCTATTTTCGGAGAAAAAAATAGGAGAGGAAGTTTCATCACGTTTCACGATACGGAGCCGCCACCACCTCCTGTTCTTCATCGGGAGGCCAGATTTGAAGTCCGTTCGGGGCTCCGGAGAGGGGGATTTGCCGCCATCGTCATCATAAACCATCCTCCATCACCAATTTCATGATGCTCACCGTCGGGAGTGAGTAATCTCTGCGTAGGCTTGCTCTACGGTGATGGGTTGGATGAGATCATGTATCGAGTTAGTTTTATTAGGGCTTGATCCCTAGTATCCACTATGTTCTGAGATTGATGTTGCTATGACTTTACTATGCTTAATTCTTGTCATTAGGGCCCGAGTGCCATGATTTCAGATCTGAACCGTTTATGTTTTCACCATTATATCTTTGTTTTTGATCCGATCTTGCAAGTTGTATGCACCTATTACGTGTTATGATCTGCATACCCAAGGTGATGACTGTAGTTTGATGAGTTCATGTATTCACGATGTGTTAATGCTTTGTTCTGGTTTTCTATTAAAAGGAGGCCTTAATATCCCTTAGTTTCCTTATTGACCCCGCTGCCACGGGAGGGTAGGACAAAAGATGTCATGCAAGTTCTTTTCCATAAGCACATATGACTATTTACAAAATACATGCCTAAATTATATCGATGAATTGGAGCTAGTTCTGTGTCGCCCTAGGTTATGACTGTTATATGATGAATATTATCCAAGTTATCATCGATCCAATGCCTACGAGCTTTTCACATATTGATCTTGCTAAGTTACTACTGCTGTTACTACTGTTACAACTGCTACAAAACTATTGCTACTGCTGTTACCGTTACTGTTGCTATCACTGCTACTGCTATCAACTATCATACTACTGTGCTACTGATCACTCTGCTGTAGATATTTAGTCTCCAGGTGTGGTTGAATTAACAACTCAACTGCTAATACTTACAAATATTCTTTGGCTCCCCTTGTGTCGAATCAATAAATTTGGGTTGAATACTCTATCCTCGAAAACTGTTGTGATCCCCTATACTTGTGGGTTATCAAGACCTTTTTCTTGCGCCGTTGCCGGGGAGCATAGCTATATTTGTTGAGTCACTTGGGATTTATATCTATTGATCACTATGAAGAATCTTAAGGATGATAGAACCAAGATCGTTCCCTCTAAGACGAGGGGAGGTAAGGAATTGTTATCTAGCTCTGCACTTGATTCACCTTTTGTTTTGAGTAAGCTTGCAACACCATCACATGCTACTAATCCTGATATGTCACAAGTAATTGATGATTCCACTTCTTCTATGAATGATGCTTATAATGATGCTAGTACTTTGCTTGATAAGACTGTGCCACTGGGTGAATTTCTTGATGAACAACTTGCTAGAGCTAAAGAAATTGAGAATGCTGAAACTGATGAGATTACTGAAACTCATGAAATTAATGAAACTAAAAATTATGAAACACCTATTAGACCTAGTGCCCCTAGATATGAATTGCATGAGATACCGGAGGGTTATGTTATGGATGGAGAGGTAGCTAGGGACTTTCTTGCTTGTAAGGATAAAGACGATCTTAAGAAATTGTTATGCAAGTTGAAAGAAAAATCTTTGAATGCTAGAATGAAATATGATCCTAAGTTTGCTACTTCGCCTATCTTTATTACTGATAAAGATTATGAATTCTTGTAAGTGCATCTAGTGCCCCTTAGTGATTTTTGGTGTATTGAAGACTTATAGGTTAAGGGACTAATGTGTTTATGAGTGTACACATGTCTATAAGTCTATGAGGAGTTTGTTATTTACGAAGAATGTCGACCCCTAAAAATAAATGTCTTCAGTTGAAGACTTTGGTTTTCTTGAAGACTTTGAAAGTGAGGAAATTGGTGTGACCTTGCAGACTTGATATTCATGAGAGGATTATGAAGCGTGAAGACTTTTTTTTCATAGTTTTGTTTTTCCTTTCTTGAGTCATAAGAAACACCGTACTATTAAAGGGGGTCGAGGTAAAACTAAGAAAAAGTTTCCAAGTGATGCTCAACTCAAATCCTACACCTACCCAATCCTTTCGAGTGAAGTCATTGGAAATCTCATACAGTTCTGTCAAGTTCTTCAGTGACAGAGACGAAGTTCTTCTGTTCTCCGAGGAATTTGTTCTGACTGAGGAGTTAGGAATTCGCCAGTGCAGATTGCCTACAAGTGAGGAACATGATAGCCCTGAGGAATTTGAGAGCTCAAACTTCCGACCGTTGCTGTGCTATGCGCCAGCTGTCCAAAATATCCTATCCACCTAACAGTCATATCATTGAAGGGCATTTATGTCTTATCATGTCGGGCTGCTCCCCGGCTATAAATAGCCGCCCCTTACATCCACTAGTTGGTTGGCTGCTCCGAGAGAAACTGACACTTGTCATTTAGAGCATCCCATCCTCCGAGGACTTTGAGAGAAAATCATCAAGTGAGGAAAAACCCAAACCCAACACCTAAAACCCAAAGTGATTGAGCATCACTGAAGAGATTGTTCCTGTGTGGAACCGACGCTTGTTACCTTTGAGGACTGTGCATCCTCCAGACGGTTAGGCGTCATGGTCTAGAGCATCCAAGAGGAATTGTGGATCGCCGAGTGACCAAGTCTGTGAAGGTTTGGAAGTCACCTGTGAAGACTTACCACGAGTGATTGGGCGAGGTCTGTGTGACCTTAGCTCAAGGAGAATACGGTGAGGACTGTGTGTCCGGGACTGTGTGTCCTCAGGTTTAAATACCTAGCTGCTCCAACCATACGTACAACTGTCACAACAGTTGGAACTGGTCTACCAAATCACTGTCTTCACCAAGCTACTGGTTCTATTTCCTCAACCCTTTCATTTCCTCGCATACTTGCTGTGTACTTGATCGTTACTGTTTGAAGACATTGACTGAAGACTTTCTCAATTTCCTCATCCCTATTTCTTCAGTCACTTTGTCTTCAGCCTGCTTATCCTGTTTACACGTTACATGTGCTTTGTTTTGTTTCATTTCATCATGATGACTATGCTACTGATATGTTATCCATGTACCTGAGTACTTATTCCGCTACTTGTAGTCCGTTGCTTAGGAAATTCCTCAAGTAGTATTTCCTCAGCGACGAACTCATAAAAATCGCCTATTCACCCCCCCTTAGTCGATATAACGCACTTTCAATTGGTATCAGAGCAAGGTACTCCCTTGTTCTGTGTGATTTTGGTTTTACCACCTGGAGTTTTAGTTATGTCGACTGCAGGCATGATCAAGGTCTCGGCTGGGTGTCCTACCTTTGATGGGACGGACTACCCCTACTGGAAGAATAAGATGCGCATGCATCTTGAGGCAATTGACAACGATCTCTGGTACGTTGTGGAAAATGGCGTTCCCTCTATCACTCCTTCCGTGAACGCTGCTGATGTGAAGAGATTCAAGCAACTCGACTCTCAAGCGAAGAATATCATATGTGGCCATCTGAGCAAAGGACAGTACGGCAAAGTGAGTGCTTTGGAGTCTGCAAAGCTTATCTGGGACAGGCTGTCCAAGGTCAACGAAGGAATCTCAACTCAACGTGATTCTCGAGTTGACGTTCTTCACAATCTCTTCAACCGCTTCAAAAGGCTCGACAATGAGAATGTCCAGCAAACCTTTGATTGCCTCACTGACATTTCAAACGAGCTTCAAGCACTGGGTGCCACTGACATTACTGACCATGAGGTGGTGAAGAAATTGCTGAGGTCACTCGATTCTTCATTCGATACACTGGCACTGATGATTCAAGAACGTGGAGACTACAAGTCACTAGATCCTACTGATATCCTTGAGAGGCTGAACACTCATGAATTCCAACAAGCTGAAAAGAGAGATCTCTACGGGCCAAGCTATGGAAGATCACGCGCACTGAAGGCCAATGCAGTTTCCTCATCTGAAGGAGAAGATTCTGATAGCAGCCTTGGTGACCCTGAAGAACTAAGCCAGGAGCTAGCAATGCTCGTGAAGAAATTCCAGAAGTTCTCAAGGCGTGGTCGCTTTGTAAAATCTTCAAAAGGTGATGACCCAAGATCTAATTCCTCATCTCGTGATTACAAGAAGAGAACTTGCCACAAATGCAAGAAACCTGGTCACTACATAACTGATTGTCCTCAGTGGGCAAAGGAATCAAAGAAGAAGAAATACAAGGATGATAGTTCAGATGACTCAAAGAAGAAGAAGGAATCTTCAAAGTCCTTATCATCAAAATCTTCAAAGTCTTCATCTCACAAGAAGAGCAGTTCCAAGAAGGCTCGGGCATTCATTGGTAAGGAAATGGACTCTGAAGCTGAATCTAAGGAACATGAGGAAGAGGAGGCATCTGAGGAGTCAGACTCTGGTGTGGCGAGCCTAGCCCTCGCTACTGCTTACGTCAGCAAGTCCATCTTCAACACTGAGGAAAATGGCTTCCCCAACACTGCTGATGTCGGCAACGATGACTATGCTCCCACCTATTGCTTCATGGCAAAAAGTGCCAAGGTATTCAAATATCCCTCCTTTGAATCAAGTGAGGATGAATCTGATGATAACCTCAAACCCAACTATTCCAAACTTGCTAATATTGCTGTTAAACAACAAAAGGCTTTGGAAAAGGTTCAAAATATGCTAGACAAAAGCGATGACCTGTTAGTTGAGGAAATGGATCGAACTCAAACACTGACTGATAATCTTCAGCAACTACAGTCTAAGTTTGACAACCTTCAAAGTCGTCATGAAACTCTCTTAGCCGATCATGAGAAGCTTTCTTATGAATTTCTTCAAAGGAAGCAAGATCTTGAGAAGCTAAGGGTGAGTCATGAAGATCTTCAGAAGGAAAACGATTCATTACTTGCTCAACAGATCAGTTCCGCTCAGGAAGAATTTTTTCCACCATGCTTGAAATGCATTGAACTTTAAACTGCTAATTCTTCACCTAAAAGTTCAAATGCTTCTATTGCTGCAAATTCTTCAACTATCTCTGTGGTCACAAATTCCTCATCTGAGGATACCACTAGTATCACTGACAAAAATGCAGGGTTGAAGGAATTATATGTGACAGGCATGTACAAAAACCTCAAAGGGCATCAGACTCTTTGTGATGTGCTCAAAAAGCAGATCTTGAACAGGAACCCTAGGAAAGAGGGTATTGCCTTTGAGAGGGAACTCAATGCTGATGGAACCTACTAGAAACCTGAGCAGTATCCCAAAACCTCATGGGTCGCTGCGAAGGGACCTCCCGTAGATCCATCCACTTTATCTGGCTTTACTTGTGAATCCTCATATTCATCTGATGAGTCATTTGACTCCAACTATAAACTGTTCAAAAATCAGAATGGTGAAGTATTTGCTAGATATGTTGGAACTAACTGCAGGAATGGTCCCCCTATGAAGAAAATCTGGGTTCCCAAAAGGTGCCTTGAAAGTCTTCAGGTGAATGTCCTCATGACACCACCAGTGAAGAATAGGAATCCCAGATCAAATTCTTCATATGGACCAAAGTCTTCATATGGATCCAAGTCCTCTTATGGATCAAATTCTTCATGTGGATCCAAGTCCTCATATTATCATCATCATGCTAATGCTTCTGTTTCGCAGAGAAAATCTAAGAGTTCTGATTATGTGCCTTATTCTTCAAATCATTATGTTCATAAGTCCTCGAAGAATTTCTCTGCTTACTCATATGCCTATACTAACCCCTCTCCTGTGAAACGAAGCGCTTTGGCTTCAATGCCACCTTTCTCTTATGGAGCTCACAGAATGATGAACTCTTTGCCACCCCTCCAGATGTGGGTGGTGAAGAAAAAGAACTAACCTCTTATGCAGGATCAGGTCTCCAGACGAACTGAATCATCTGAAGAATTTTCTGGAGACCTGAAATGCTTGAAAGGACGCAAGCTAATCATGAAGAAATGATTCACTCATTTCTCACGTCCTCATACTACTATATATACATATGTTGCATTAATTGATAAAATTATGTCTGATGAATTTGATGTCATATTCTTCACTTTGAAGTATATGTGTTCGTAAGATGCACTAATTCATCTGCAGGATGATTTACCCAAAGCTACTGAGTGGGTCCTCGACAGTGGATGTACTAATCACATGACCGGTGACAAGAGCTTACTGATGAACACTCCTTTATCTCCATCACATTTGAAGCATATCACCTACGCTGACAAAGGCAAAAGCAAGGTATTGGGTCTAGATAGGGTTGCAATCTCAAAGGATCGACACATGGGCAAAGTCATGCTTGTCGAGTCCCTCGGATTCAACCTCATGTCTGTCTTAATGCTTTGTGATCTTGATATGGTTGTTGTCTTTGGCAAATATCGTTGCTTAGTGCTCATGGAATCTGACAATTCCAAAGTCTTCGAAGGCTTTAGGAGAGGAGACTTGTATATTGTTGATTTCTCTGCAGGACCACAGCCTGCCACTTGTCTACTTGCAAAAGCTTCAGAAGGCTGGCTATGGCATCGACGACTGGGTCATGCTGGCATGAGGAACTTACACACGCTCGTGAAGAAAAAGCACGTCATTGGTATTGAGGGTGTCAAATTCCTCAAAGATCATCTTTGTGGGGCTTGTGAGGCTGGAAAGATGACCAGAGCCAAGCACCCTTCGAAGACTATCATGACTACCTCTCGTCCTTTTGAATTGCTTTATATGGACCTCTTTGGCCCTACTCATTATGCCACACTAACAAATGCAGCATCTCTATATGGCTTTGTCATTGTTGATGATTATTCTCGTTACACATGGGTGCATGTCATTACTTACAAAACTGAAGTGCAGGAAGTCTTCCGACGATTTTCCTCAAGGGCTTCGACGAATTTCGGTGTGAAGATCAAGCATATACATAGTGACAATGGGACCGAGTTCAAGAATACTGGTCTTGATGACTATCTTGATGAACTTGGTATTACTCATGAGTTATCTGCCCCATACACTCCTCAGCAGAATGGCGTTGTGGAGCGCAAGAATAGGACTCTTATTGAGATGGCTCGCACCATGCTTGATGAATACAAGACACCTCGTCGCTTCTGGCCTGAGGCAATTGATACTGCATGCCACATCATCAACAGGGTATATCTTCACAAATTCTTCAAGAAGATTTCATATGAACTCCTCACTGACAAGAAACCCAATGTGAGTTATTTCAAAGTCTTCGGTGCTAAATGTTGGATTAGAGGTCCCCATCACAATTCTAAATTTGCACCGAAAGCACATGAAGGTTTTATGCTTGGTTACGGAAAGGACTCGCACACCTACAGAGTCTTCAACACCTATCACAACAAGGTTGTTGAAACTGTAGATGTGCGGTTCGATGAAACTAATGGCTCGCAAAGAGAGCACCTACCTCCTGTGCTAGATGAAATGACTCCTGAGGAATCCATCAAGCTAAAGGCTACTGAGGATGTCATACCTACTAAAGAATCTGCTGAAGAAGTCATTCCAGATCGTGAAGAAAATCAGGCTGGTGCATCTGAACAAAATGGCTCTGGAGAAAATGGTGAGCCTAATCAAAGTCGCCAACCTGCTCATCCTCGCGTTGCTAATGAAGTGCAGATTGAGAGAATCATCAACGCACCAGGTCCTCTCACTCGCTCAAAAGCTTCATATTTGTCTAACTTTTGTGGGCATTTTGCTTTCGTCTCTATCACAGAGCCCACCAAAGTTGATGAGGCATTTATGGAGCCTGAATGGATTCAAGCGATGCAAGAGGAATTACATCAATTCGAGCTAAACAATGTGTGGGAGCTTGTCAAGCGACCAGACCCACGCAAGCACAATATCATCGGCACCAAATGGATCTACCGCAAAAAGAAAGATGAAAATGGCCTAGTGGTGAGGAACAAGGCTCGTCTTGTAGCTCAAGGCTACACACAGGTTGAAGGAATTGATTTTGATGAAACTTTTACACCTGTTGCTAGACTTGAGGCAATTCGCATATTGCTTGCTTATGCTAACCATCATAATATCATCTTATATCAAATGGATGTGAAAAGTGCATTCCTCAATGGTAAGCTTGAGGAAGAAGTATATGTTGCTCAACCCCCAGGTTTTGAAGATCCTAAGCATCCTGATCAAGTCTTCAGACTCAATAAGGCCCTCTATGGCCTCAAGCAGGCCCCTCGGGCGTGGTATGATACACTGAAGGAATTCCTCATGAAGAAAGGCTTCAAACCTGGTTCACTCGACCCAACTCTTTTCACCAAAACATATGATGATGAATTATTCGTGTGCCAAATATATGTTGATGATATTATCTTTGGCTGTACTAACCAACATTACAGTGACGAATTTGCTTATATGATGAGTGAGGAATATCAAATGTCCATGATGGGAGAATTGAAATTCTTCTTAGGTCTTCAAATTCATCAACAACGCAATGGCATCTTCATTTCTCAAGAGAAATACCTCAAGGACATTCTGAGGAAATTCGGTATGCAAGATTGCAAATGTGTCAAAATCCCTATGCCCAGAAATGGCCATCTATGCACCGATGAAAATGTTATAGACTTTGATCAAAAGGTATACCGCTCCATGATTGGCTCTTTATTGTACCTATGTGCATCTAGGCCAAATATTATGCTTAGTGTTTCCATGTGTGCTCGTTTTCAAGCTACACCGAAGGAATCACACCATAAGGCTGTGAAACATATTCTTCGATATCTAGCTCACATTCCAACACTTGGATTATGGTATCCCAAGGGCTCGGCTTTTGATCTCATTGGATATTCTGACTCTGACTATGCTGGTGATCGAGTGGATCGCAAGTCAACATCAGGCACATGCCATTTCCTCGGACGATCTTTAGTATGTTGGTCCTCGAAGAAGCAGAACTGCGTATGACTCTCTACTGCTAAAGCTGAGTACATTGCTGCTGGTTCTTGCTGTGCTCAATTGCTGTGGATGAAGCAAACCCTCAAGGACTACGGCATCAGCATGAAGAACGTGCCACTCTATTGCAACAACGAGAGTGCCATCAAGATTGCTCATAACCTAGTTCAGCACTCGAAGACAAAGCACATCCAGATTCGTCATCATTTTCTTCGAGATCATGTGTTGAAGGGCGACATCTCTATTGATCATGTGAAGACTGAAGAACAGCTAGCGGATATCTTCACCAAGCCCTTGGATGAGAAGATATTTAGCAAGTTGCGGTGTGTGCTAAATATCTTAGAATCTTCGAATGTTGTTTGAAAGGACACACATCCTAACACTTATGCAAAATTGATGACTTAGATGTGTAACACATGAAGTAACATTTTTCTTCAATCAATGAAGACTAACCCTCTAAGTGTGAAGAAATTAACGAAGAATTTGATTCTCAGAGCCCTACGACAATTGTACGCGGTGTCTGAAATCATCATTCTTATACGGTGGGTCACGCCACCAACAAAAAGTTGAAAATCTTCAAAATTGAGTTTTTCTTCATTTTGCTAATTCTTCAATTTTCAAATTCTTCAACTTGCAAAGTCTTCACCCTTTCGACTGGTGTTCTTCATTGACTATATACATATATATATATTTGAGTTTTTCATGTCCTCAACAGCATTCACTTATTGCTAATTCTTCAAGTTGACTTTTCTTCTAAGTGAATGTGATCGGACCCTTTCCCCCTCTATGCTAAACTCAACCCAGTCTGTTCACAAATTCTTCATGTGCGTTCTATTTGAAACCCATTCAAAGTCTTCACTGTGTCCTTGACAGCTGAAGAATTTGCGAACGAAACGTTAAAATTTTCATATCTAAATTTTCGGCTTTTGCCGCTCAAAGCGTTCCGAATCCCACGATAAGATTAATCTATTCACCCATGATCTACCACGATCTCCACCTCTCTGTACGTGGGTGACACATGTCGCTAGGATGGCAAGGGTCAGGGGCATGTTCGTCCAAAAATTTTGGACGGATAGTTTTTCACCTCGGCTATAAATACCCCTCGCCCTCCTCAGACCTCATTTACTCCGCTCGAACGCACTTCCCTCGCTCGAGCTCTCTGACCTAGCGCCGCCGCTACTCTCCATCATCGCCGGTGAGGAAGAGCTTCACTGCCTCGACCTCGTCGCCGTCGTACTCGCGCCGGCCACGAAAATCTTCACTCCGCCGCCGCCGTAGCTGTCTCTCACCGCCAAGTTAGGGCGTGGGAGATCTGAACGGACGAACTTCTCCACTTCCACTTCCAGTTCGTCATGTTCTTCATCCAGGGTAATTAAAATCTGATTTTACTGCCCTACTTTGATTCTTATGATTTCCACAAAATCTTCAAAAGGTGTTTATTCTTCAACTTCTCATTCCATAAACACCCGAATGCTTCTGTATCTTGATTTGTTTCTCTAAGCTATGTTTTTCTTCAAGATTCCTCAATTGTGTGGATTTTCTAATCTATACAACTCTGGAACCTAAGTCAAGAACGCTTAGTGAAATTCCTCAAGACTCCCCTGGTCAAATTCCTCAAACCTGATTTCTTTTGAAAAATTTCTGCGAACACATATGACCTCTCCAAATTCTTCGCACCTATACTCTGTTCACAGTTACAAAATGTCTGCTGCTGAATCACTAGGTTCTCATCAACTTAACTCATTTGCAGCATTCCTCAAAGATAAGTTGCACACTTCCTCAGAAACATCCATTGTTCAAAATCCTCAAGTGAAGAAAATGGCTGATGGGAAGAGACCTCAGAAGGGAGGAAAGAGGCCAGAAACTAATACAACTTTTGAAATCCCTGAAGACATCTATGATGAATATTGTACTCCTGATGAAGCAACTCATGGCAAGGAGAACAAAAATCAGTGCAAAGTGCGCATACAGAGGATTGAGAGGAGATGGGCAAGGGAATGGAGGGAATATCGCTATGTCACTCCTAAGTACATGAAGAAATTTTCCGTTAACCCTCCATGTCCAAGACCTCCATTGGCACCAGGCCAAGAAGCTGATCCCTCAAGCATCAGGCGCGGTGAAGAATTTCCCAGAGAATGGGCTAAGTGTCAAGCCAAATTGGCAAAAGAAGCAGTGAAGAAATTCAATGAAGATTCTGCTGCTGCTGCTGCTGAGGCCTCTGCCAGTAAGCCTAAAAAGGCCATGCCGAAGAAATCTGCTGTGAAGCCGAGTTCCTCAACAGCAATGCCCTCACGGCCAAGTTCCTCAAAGCCCTCTAAGCAACTTCCTCGGGCAACTTCTTCAAGGGCTGTGCCAATTCCCTCAGTTGCCACTAAATCCTCAGTTGCTGCTGCCAAGTCCTCAACACCAGTGCATCTTGCCAAATGCCAACAGACTACAAGAATCTCTATTGCCTTAGGAGCAACTGCAAGTTCCTCAGCTCCGCCACAATCTTCAACTGGTCCAATCTTGCTAAAGAAAAAGGCCACTACTGGACGAGGCCCAAGGCCAAGTCCTCACAAGAAGCAAGTTGCCTTCCAAGTTCCGTCTGATGACGATGAAGCTGATGATGAAGAACTTGTTGAGATCATCAAAGACAGGCAAGAAAAGGCCGCTAGAGCCAAAGGCAGTGCTGTGCCACTCATGCTGGATCCTAAAAGGATCCTTGATTTCAACGATCTATGGCACAAGGATCCAAATACTCCTTTGCCTGAATTGAACCTCACTCCTGGCCAGAGCCACATGTTGACGACCTTCATAGCCGAAGAAAAATGGAAATTTGAGAAGGCCAGGCAAGTCAAGAAAGCTCAATACAAGAAGGAGCGCTTTCTGAAGAAGCATGTTGTGAATATGACTCCTGAAGAACTTGTGAATCTGCAAAAGGAGATCAAAGCTCTCAGCGATGAATTTGACGCATATCGTGCAAATTGGCTAGGTGCCAAAGTCAGATTTGTCAGAATGGCCAAGGGGTTCAACCCGAATGTTGCAGCTCCATCGCAACAACAAATTCCTCAGGCTGATGCATCTGCTCAGCCTATTGAAGAGAATGCTAGCACAGTTGATGAAAATCAGACTGTTGAAGAAACTGAAAGTTCCAGGGCTGCTGCTGAAATTCCAGCTCCTGAAGAAAATGCCAGGGCAACCTCCAATGTTGCGCCTGAAGAACAACTCAGGTCAGCTGAAGCAAATGAAGCTGCACCTGAAGAATCTGAACACGCCAGGGCAACTGCATCAGTTGTGCCTAAAGAAACTGCACCACTTTCATCTGCTCCTCGTGTAAAGTCAATACAGATAAAAGATATCCACCTTCCTTCTGCATCAGAAGCGAAGAAGACCAAAGCTGCAGAAAAGGCAGCTGTGCAGAAAAGGAAAGCATCAGAAACTGCAGAGTCTTCAGCTCCCAAGAAAGTGAAGACTTTCACAAGCTCATACACCAACCCCATTGATGTTGTTCCTATCTCAAGCATGCCATCAAAGGAAATTGTTCCCTTTGGTGAGGAATATGTCATTCCAGATGACAGTGATGAAGCGAATCCTTCTGCTGCTACTTCAGAGCAGTTGGATGAAGAAATTGAAGTGGATGATATCCCTTCAACCCCACTGGTATCATCGCCCATGCCTCAGTGCACAGCTGAAGAGGCAGGCGTTGAAGAAATTGATGAAGAAGATGAGGATGTGGACATTGGGTCTACTACACCAATTCTCAATGATGATTATTGGGAAAGACATCATCCAAATTCTCCATTGACCACTCCTCTGCAACAAATTCCTCAGTCCCCTGTGCAGACTGAAGAAATTCATACATGCTCTGAAGGACATCAATCTTCACTTCATTCTATTCCAGAAGAAGTTCCAGCTACTAATGCTGAAGAAATGGAGACCAAGACTGCTGCTGATGAAATTGCTATGGAAATTCCTCAGTCTGTGGCTCCAGAGGTTGTGCGCCAAGAGGCTGTGAAGACTTCAACTGTTAATCTTCAGCCCAAGCCACAAAATTCTCATACCAAAAAGCAGAAATTCAACGCTGATGATTTCTTTGTTGAGCATCATTTCTTCATGGACTACAATCCCTATGACTCTGCAAGACTGCGACACAAGCGCTTCTGGACAGCAAGTCAAATGAACTTTTACTCTTCCCTCCTGTTTGGTAAGAACAAGGTATTTGACCACGAGCAAATTCCTCATGTGGATATGGAGTCGCTTCCTTGCTTCCATCCAGTCCTCAGTGTTCTTCATGACGCTGGGCTGCTTAACTTCTGCACTGACATCTGCGATTGGAATGAAGAACTCATTCTTCAATTCTACGCCACACTGCATATCACTGGAAATGTTGAAGATGTGAATTCATGGGTGCTAGACTGCATGACCGAAAATACTCATTACAAAGCACCGGCCTCTGAATTTCTTCACGTCGTTCCAGTTAGTCCTCCGATTGAAGGCGCAAGACTCATTTATGCTGAACCTGAACTCTCAAATCACTTAATGCAAGTGCTGATGAAGCCTTTGAAGGCTGGCCAAGCTCCAAGGACCACCTTCCTTGTGAAGGAATTGCTCTATGTGCCATGGACGATTTATCGCATATTGACCAAAACCCTCAGTCCAATCAAGGGCCACAACTCTGATGAAGAAGAGGTTGTTGGCATCATGAAGAATCTGCTGTTCAACATGATACATGGCATTCCCATTAACTACCATGATTTCTTCATGAGGACTTTGGCCAATGCTGCTCTGTCACCTTTTGAGTTGAAGCCTTACACTCCCTGGATCATGAAATTCATCAGATCAAGGTCTTCAATTCATTATCAGGCTGACTTTTAGAATCATCTCAGCTATTTGCCACCTATTGAAGTCCTCAAGCGAAATATTTCCTCAGCTGATGAGAAGGGCAAGGCCGCTGTTATTGATGAAGGCACTCGTCCATTGGATGGACAGTTTCGCAAAGCTGCATCCTATTCCACCAATGATGACTCTGCAACACAAGATTCTACCGCCAAAGCTTCAAAACAAAATCCTCAAGCCACAGCTCCGCGAGTGATGACTGATCGTGAACTTCTCCTAAGTCTTCATCAGAAAGTTGATTGAAATCACAAGTGGGTCAAGCGTCAGTTTGGTGCAATTCTTCAGAACATGATAGTCACTCAAAATACTGTGAAGAAGAATCACTACTATATGCGTGAAGTCTTTGATCGCACTTGGGCTATTCTGTCGAATCTCTACAGTGCTGAAGATCTCAAGGAGATGGGATTTCAACAGGACTTTGACTGGTCTCAGCCACCTTCGAAGAAATTCAAGAAGGTTAAAGTTCCTCAGCTTGTTGCCAGTTCATATTCTTCATCGCGCGAGACGGATGAAGCTGAAGACTTGAACGACATTGTGGCAGGCCCTACTTCAACGGACGACCCCAACAACACTGGCGCTCCTCCATCGACATCATGATGATATTCTTCAGGGGCGTTAGTCCTCATTTTTCGTCCCTTTTGGTCATTCGATGACAAAAGGGGAGAAATTTGAGTTAGTCTTCAAGCGGGTCTTATATATGGGCTATTTTTCTGTTAAGTTACAACTCTTGCTTTTCTGAGGTGTTTGCTCTGATGAGTTGTAAACTTAAGTCCTATGGTGGTATGATACTTTTGAACTACTTTCTGCATGCTTAATCCCTCAAGTACCTTAATGCACGCATGCTGAATTTTGTCAGACACCATATTTCATCATGCATTTCAAATTCTTCATATCATATGTTAAATGCGTGTATGAATTACAAGATATAGGGGGAGATCTCCATGATATCACTCTACAATATGCATTTGCAATCCAAAGCAAATTCCTCAAATATGCACATCTTCAGGGGGAGTTCCTCTATATCTTGCAATCAAATTCCTCAATATCAGTATTTACACTTCATATGTTTTATCCCCGTTGAAGACTTAACCTATTTGTCATCAATCACCAAAAAGGGGGAGATTGTAAGTGCATCAAGTGCCCCTTAGTGATTTTGGTGTATTGAAGACTTATAGGTTAAGGGACTAATGTGTTTATGAGTGTACACAGGTCTATAAGTCTATGAGGAGTTTGTTATTTACGAAGAATGTCGACCCCTAAAAATGAATGTCTTTAGTTGAAGACTTTGGTTTTCTTGAAGACTTTGAAAGTGAGGAAATTGGTGTGACCTTGAAGACTTGATATTCATGCGAGGATTATGAAGCGTGAAGACTTTTGTTTTCATAGTTTTGTTTTTCCTTTCTTGAGTCATAGGAAACACCGTACTGTTAAAGGGGGTCGAGGTAAAACTAAGGAAAAGTTTCCAAGTGATGCTCAACTCAAATCCTACACCTACCCAATCCTTTCGAGTGAAGCCATTGGAAATCTCATACAGTTCTGTCAAGTTCTTCAGTGACAGAGATGAAGTTCTTCTGTTCTCTGAGGAATTTGTTCTGACTGAGGAGTTAGGAATTCGCCAGTGCGGATTACCTACAAGTGAGGAACATGATAGCCCTGAGGAATTTGAGAGCTCAAACTTTCGACCGTTGCTGTGCTATGCGCTAGCTGTCCAAAATATCCTATCCACCTAACGGTCATAGCATTGAAGGGCATTTATGTCTTATCATGTCAGGCTGCTCCCTGGCTATAAATAGCCGCCCCTTACAACCACTAGTTGGTTGGCTGCTCCAAGAGAAACTGACACTTGTCATTTAGAGCATCCCATCCTCCGAGGACTTTGAGAGAAAATCATCAAGTGAGGAAAAACCCAAACCCAACACCTAAAACCCAAAGTGATTGAGCATCACTGAAGAGATTGTTCCTGTGTGGAACCGACGCTTGTTACCTTTGAGGACTGTGCATCCTCCAGACGGTTAGGCGTCATGGTCTAGAGCATCCAAGAGGAATTGTGGATCGCCGAGTGACCAAGTCTGTGAAGGTTTGGAAGTCACCTGTGAAGACTTACCACGAGTGATTGGGCGAGGTCAGTGTGACCTTAGCTCAAGGAGAATACGGTGAGGGCTGTGTGTCCTTAGGTTTAAATACCTAGCCGCTCCAACCAGACGTACAACTGTCATAGCAGTTGGAATTGGTCTACCAAATCATTGTCTTCACCAAGCTACTGGTTCTATTTCCTCAACCCTTTCATTTCCTCGCATACTTGCTGTGTACTTGATCGTTACTATTTGAAGACATTGACTGAAGACTTTCTCAATTTCCTCATCCCTATTTCTTCAGTCACTTTGTCTTCAGCCTGCTTATCCTATTTACACGTTACCCGTGCTCTGTTTTGTTTCATTTCATCATGATGACTATGCTACTGATATGTTATCCATGTACCTGAGTACTTATTCCGCTGCTTGTAGTTTGTTACTCAAGTAGTATTTCCTTAGTGACGAATTCATAAAAATCGCCTATTCACCCCCCTCTAGTCGATATAACGCACTTTCAATTCTTTGTCGACCCAGAGTTAATTACTTTGGTTGAATCTGATCCTTTCCATGGCTATGAAAATGAAACTGTTGTGGTACATCTTACTAAATTAAATGATATAGCCACCCTATTTGCTCATGAGAAAAAATTCGTTATTACTATATTCTCAAGCTATTTCCTTTATCGTTAAAGGGTGATGCTAAGTTACGGTATAATACTCTTGCTCCTGGTTGTGTGCGCAGTCCCCAGGACATGATTTATTACTTCTCTGAAAAATATTTTCCTGCTCATAAGAAACAAGCTGCCTTACATGAAATATTTAACTTTGTGCAAATTGAAGAAGAGAGTCTCCCACAAGTTTGGAGGAGGCTTCTCCAATTACTTAATGCTTTGCATGATCATCCTCTTAAGAAAAATGAAATACTTGATATCTTTTATAATGGACTAACCGATGCTTCTAGGGACCACCTAGATAGTTGTGCTGGTTGTGTTTTTAGGGAACGAACTATTGAACAAGCTGATGAACTATTGAATAATATATTGAAGAATTATGATGATTGGACACTTCCTGAACCACCGCCTAAACCCACTCCGAAGAAGAGGGGTATTTTATTTCTCAGTCCTGAAGATATGCAAGAGGTAAAGAAATGTATGAAGGAAAAAGGTATTAAAGTTGAGGATGGTAAAAATTTACCACCTATTGAAGAAATACATGGCCTTGACACACCACCACAGGTGGTAGAGGTAAATTCTCTTTTAAAGTTTGATGAAGGTGATATCCCTTATAAGAAACACCCTAGTCGATGCTTCTATACATTATGAAGCAAGATCATTTCAATGCATATGTTATGAAACAATTAAAGCAAAATTCTAATATGATTGCTTGCTTGAGTGACTTGTTATTTAGAATCACTAATGATGTTAAAGGAGTAGGAAAACATGCCTCTATGGTTCAAACTCAGTTAGAACAAGTTGCTAAATCTCAAAGTGAGTTACTCAATGAAATGAATAATAATATGAATGATCATGCTGTTAGAGTAATGACTAGAGGACGTAAAATGACTCAGGAGCCACTTTATCCCGAGGGACATCCTAAAAGAGCTGAACAAGACTCTCATAGAATTAATGTTGATGCACCTAGTCCTTCTAAAAAGAAAAAGAAAAAGAAAAAGAAAAAGAAGAATAATGGGACTTTGCATACTTCTAGTGAACCTGAGGTAGAAAAACCTTCTGATGATGATAATGATGTCTCTATCTCTGATGCTAAAACTCAATCTGGTAATGAACATTCAAGTAGTGATAATGAAGATGACAATGATGATGTTCATATAGATACTCAACCAGAAAATGATAAAGAACCACATAATAATGTTGAAATAGAACTTGCTGTTGATCTTGATAACCCACCTGCTAAAAAAATGTTATGATAAAAGAGATTTTGTTGCTAGAAAACATGGTAAAGAAAGAGAACCTTGGGTTCAGAAACCCATGCATTTTCCACCTAAACCATCTAAGAAAAAAGATGAGAAAGAATTTGAACGCTTTGCTGAAATGCTTAGGCCAGTCTTTTTGCGTACTTGTTTGACTGATATTTTAAAGATGGCCCCTTATGCTAAATATATGAAAGATATTGTCACTAATAAAAGAAAAATACCTGAAGCTGAAATCTCCAGCATGCTTGCTAACTATTCTTTTAAGGATGGAGTACCTAAGAAACTAGGAGATCCAGGAATACCAACTATATCATGTTCCATCAAAAGAAGTTATGTCAAAACTTCTTTATGTGATTTAGGAGCTGGTGTTAGTGTTATGCATTTCTCTTTATACAAAAGACTTGATTTCAATAAACTCACACCCACTGAAATATCATTGCAAATGGCTGACAAATCAACTCCCATACCTATTGGTGTCTATGAGGATGTGTCTGTTGTGGTTGCAAACGTTACTATCTTAACAGACTTTGTTATACTTGACATGCCCGAGGATGACAACATGTCAATTATCCTTGGTAGACCCTTTTTGAACACTGCAAGGGCTATTATTGATTGCAACAAAAGCAAGGTCACTTTTCATATCAATGGTAATGAGCATACGGTACACTTTCCGAAGAAACAATTTCAAGTGAATGGTATTAATGTTATTGAAAGACTTCGACAATCACTATTGGAAGTTTTCAACTCCCTCTACCTACTGCCAAAAAGAAATATGAAATACTTATTGTTGGGGATATGCATATTCCCGTTGAGGTAACTTAGTGTTTTACGAAAGTTCCTCGGGTTCATGCTAATCGAAAGTGGTTGTTAATAAGACTTGATCAACCTTATTAATGGATCATTTTCGAGAGGCATGGTCGATGAATTTAGTGAGCATAACCTTCTGTCCCTACCTTTTGTTTTCTTTTATTTTTAGTTAAATACAATAAAATGCCATGAATATCCTGTTTTCTGAATTATCTGTGCAATAAAAAAAGTACCAAAAAATGAAAGTGCTCAGAATGACCTGAAATTTTAGCATGATTTTTTTTCTAAATATTTGAAAATTTCTGGTACTGAAAACACCACAGGGGGGTGCCCCAGGTGCCCACTAGGCACCAGGGCGCGCCACACCCACCTGGCCCGCCCTAGTGGGTAGTGGGCCCCACAAGGCCCCCCTCACTTATCCCTTTAGCTCACTTCATCACCTACCTCCAGAAAATAATCTTTGTAGCTCTCTCTCTCCCTCTCTCTCTCTCTCTCTCTCTCGTGTTCTTGCTCTCAAACCCATGAATTTTGATCTCTTTGCTCGGAGCTCCATTTCCGAAACTGTTTTGGGGGATTGCTACTTGGTATGTGACTCCTCCATTGCTCCAATTAGTTTTTGTTCTAGTTGTTTTTATATTTTGAGTAATTAGCTACTCTTGGTGCTGCTGTAAATGAGCTTGCATGTTGAATTATTTGAGTTCCAAGTAGTTTGAATGCTTGATATAGCCTTTAGGTATCCCTATGACACTACTGCAGGATGCTGCTAATGCGACACTGCAATCAGAGACCCTTCAACGAAACTGTGTGCGATGCATTAATCGCAAACGCTGATGTAGAAAACCATCAAAAAAGATGCAAAACATTTGCGATGGCAGATACATCAAAGACGGGTCAGATTTTAGTTGCGTGTGCGATGCGAGGCATACGGTTTAGTTCAATGAACTATTTGCGATGAGGCAAACCAACAGAAATGGGCAGCCAGATGAAGGCGTGTGCGATATACATCATACAGTTCACTCGAATAAACTATTTGTGATGAGGCGGAACAACAGAAACGGGCAGCCAAATGAAGGTGTGTGCGATATACGGCATACAGTTCACTCGGATTAACTATTTGTGATTAGGCAACACAAAAGACACGGTCAACCAGATCAAGGTGTGTACGATATACGACATACGGTTAACTCGGATGAACTATTTTCGATTAGGCAACGCAAAAGAAAAGGTTCAGCCAGATCAAGGTGTGTGCAATGGAGGGCATACAGTTCATTCCGATAAACTGTTTGTGTTGAGCCAAGAGAATAGAAACGTTTCGTGTAAACAAGATGTGTGTGATATGCGGCAAACATCCAATTACATAGGTGGCTAGTACACACATGACATTTCCACACACCAAAGTAAACTATTACATGCATAATTAACTAGGATAAATGATCATCTAATCATCATCTACTTCTTGTGACGCTTGCCACCGCTGCTCTACTAGGATAAACAGAACAATATTCTTTACTATGAATAGTGTGCTTTGTTGGGCACACAAGTATATGGATCATAGCCTTGGGCGAGCAATGTGCCCGCACGCGTCGTGCTAGCTCGATGTTCCTTCTATGCTAAGTTTCCATTAATTGATGGCATTTTATGAATACGCCACTGTTCCCGCCATTTCCTGACCGGTTTCCGGCCGCCACCCAATGACATTGCGCATAAACCTAGGCGGCGCGCGACGCACGGAGGCAACAAGCATAGCCTGTAGCACATCCACCTTTTCCAAGCATGCCAACCCACCAAAGCGCCGCCTCTTCCATCAACCTCCTCGATGAGGAAAACGAGAAGGCGCCACGGCCCGTCGAGGCTGAGGCGCTCCCCGGCAACACGATGGACAACACCATGATGCGTGTCATCGCCAGGGTTGAGCAGACCCTTGGCGCATGGCGCTTCAGCGCCGCGGATCAAGATAGGCATGTCAGCGCCGAGAGGCTGCAGCTCGCCGCACAACATGATCAATGGTGCGCCACAGAGCAAGCTAGATGCGTCCGCACCGATAGGTTGCAGCTCGCCGCACAGCGAGACCGTTGGAGCGCTGCAGAGCGAGAGGCGCGGCACACCGCACTGGAAGAGCGGATCCATCGGTGCTTGCCTGCTGTCGACACGGCGTCGCAGCTGGGTACACGTCCCGTCAGTACCCCCATTCCTCGCCAGGAGTGGGCAGAGGCCGTCTGTGCCGTACTTGCACCAGAGGCCGGCTGCATCGGACGCCCACCACGCCGTTCGCATGGGTCGCGCCGTTCGCCTTGTCCGCGGCCCGCTCGATGCCAACGCACTAGTCGCTAGGCTCGACCGCCTCCTTGGCCCAGGTGTCTGATGTCTACTACGCAACCTTCTTGTAGACTCGTGTTGGGCCTCCAAGCGTAGAGTTTTGTAGGACAGTAGCAAATTTTCCTCAAGTGGATGACCTAAGGTTTATCAATCTGTGGGAGGCGTAGGATGAAGATGGTCTCTCTCAAACAACCCTGCAACCAAATAAAAAGAGTCTCTTGTGTCCCCAACACACCCAATACAATGAAAAATTGTATAGGTGCACTAGTTCGGCGAAGAGATGGTGATACAAGTGCAATATGGATGGTAGATATAGGTTTTTGTAATCTGAAAATATAAAAACAGCAAGGTAACTAGTAACAAAAGTGAGCGAAAACGGTATTGCAATGCTTAGAAACAAGGCCTAGGGTTCATACTTTCACTAGTGCAAGTTCTCTCAACAATGATAACATAATTAGATCATATAACAATCCCTCAATGTGCAACAAAGAGTCACTCCAAAGTCACTAATAGCAGAGAATAAACGAGAGATTATTGTAGGGTACGAAACCACCTCAAAGTTATTCTTTCTGATCGATCTATTGGGCTATTCCTATAAGTGTCACAAACAGACCTAGAGTTCGTACTAAAATAACACCTTAAGACACACATCAACCAAAACCCTAATGTCACCTAGATACTCCAATGTCACCACAAGTGCCCGCGGGTTTGATTATACGATATGCAACACATAATCTCAGATTCATCTATTCAAACCAACACAAAGAACTTCAAAGAGTGCCCCAAAGTTTCTACCGGAGAGTCAAGACGAAAACGTGTGCCAACCCCTATGCATAAGTTCACAAGGTCACAGAACACGCAAGTTGATCACCAAAACATACATCAAGTGGATCACGTGAATATCCCATTGTCACCACAGATAAACACATGCAAGACATACATCAAGTGTTCTCAAATCCTTAAAGACTCAATCCGATAAGATAACTTCAAAGGGAAAACTCAATTCATTGCAAGAAGGTAGAGGGGGAGAAACATCATAAGATCCAACTATAATAGCAAAGCTCGCGGTACATCAAGATCGTGCCAAATCAAGAACACGAGAGGGAGAGATCAAACACATAGCTACTGGTACATACCGTCAGCCCCGAGGGTGAACTACTCCCTCCTCGTCATGGAGACCACCGGGATGATGAATATGGCCACCGGTGATGATTTCCCCCTCCGGCAGGGTGCCGGAACGGGCTCCCGATTGGTTTTTCGTGGCTACAGAGGCTTGCGGCAGCAGAACTCCCGATCTAGGTTTATTTCTGGGGGTTTCTGTATTTATAGGAATTTTTGGCGTCGAGAACAAGTCAGGAGGGGTCCACGAGGAGCCCACAAGATCGGAGCGCGCGCCCTGGGGGGGGGGGGCGCCCTCCACCCTTGTGGAGGCCTCGTGGCTCTTCTGGCCCAACTCCTTTGCTTCGGGGGCTTCTTCTGGTCCATAAAAAATCTCCGTAAATTTTCAGCTCATTTGGACTCCGTTTGGTATTCCTTTTCTGCGAAACTCAAAAACAAGGAAAAAAAAATAGAAACTGGCATGGGCTCTAGGTTAATAGGTTAATCCCAAAAATCATATAAAATAGCATATAAATGCATATAAAACATCCAAGATGGATAATATAATAGCATGGAACAATAAAAAATTATAGATACGTTGGAGACGTATCATTGTCCACCTGGGCGCAGTAGAGGAACATGGCCGTCACATCCTCAAGCTGGTGATCTCCGACGAAATAGCCAACTTGGAGCTCGAGATCGCGCTCCAGATGTACCGCGAGCGTGTCGACTGCTTGGACGAACGCCTGCACGAGTTCAGGCAGAGTCAAGAGCTATCGTAGGCAAGGGCTGCTAGTCATGGTCTCATGGACGCGTTTTATTTTGTTGAGTCGTTTCGACATTGATTGCTATGTATTCACATCAATCATAATATTGCTCTGTTTATTGCTCTGTTTCAATGTGCGTACTCTGTTTTCCGTTCTTATATGTTCTGTTTCAATGTGTGTATATATGCTTTTCATTCTGTATATGTGGATGATAACAGCTAGATACAAATTAGTATACGAAAACAAATAGAAAATGGAATTCATAATATATATTAATTGTTCATTAGTTCATCACAGAATATATATAATATCATCACATATACGTGATGATACTTAACTACTAGGTACAATGCATAAAATTGAAAATGAATAATACTAAAACTAATAATCCCTCCTGTGGGCAGTATTCCGACAGCCCCTCGCCAGCAGCTCCCTGGTCCGCGGCGTCTTCCCAGAGCGGAGGCAGTACTCCGCCTCCTCCACCTTGCAGCGCTTGACGTACCGATCTGCCTCTTGCTGGCGGACGAGCGCGAACGATTTTGACATTTTGTTGGGTGCCCACTGGAGCTCCTCATCGGTGGCACGCTGGAGCTTATCGGCCCACCTCCATGCAGCGATGAGGCGCCTAGCGCCTTTGACCTTCCTCGCGAAGTACCCGTCTTCGTACACCTCCTCTGCACGACGATGCGCCCACCCCCAAAGCAACACCGCCTCCTTTTTCCAGGCAGCATCACGGGCTTCACAGGCCGCCTGGTACCTAGCTTAGTCCTCCGCCATCTCCTTCTTGAATGCCACTTGCCTGGCTTTCTCAGCCGGCGGCAGCGACTTCCACAGACAAAGATTGTACTGGCCCCAAAACCACTCCAAAGTTGGGGGGTCTGGCGCAACCTCATTCGGTGGCGCGTAGGGGTCCTCCTCATCGCTGCTCTTTGACTGAGCGTCCTCGGGGGGCGGCGCCTCCTCGTCGGCACGTGGGCAGATTGGCGGCGCCATGGCAGGGATTTGAGAGAGAGAGGGCGCGTGAGGGGAGGATGTAGATGAGAATGCAGGCGGGACGACATGAGAAAGGTAGTATTATTGGCAGCCGGAATCTAGATTGACGGGAACAGTACACACGCCGGTCGTCGGAATTTACGAGTACTGTAGTTTGAATTACACACGATTCCCGCAGCAAAAGCCGTGTGTGAACTTAATAGCTGACGGTTTCCAATAAAGAACCGTGTTTGATTAATAACCCACGCCACTCACCTTCCAAACCTCGAGGCGCGAAATAGAGTGCCAATCGTGTGGGGCCCGGTTGTCTTGTCAGAACTTTACAATTTCTTTTTTGAACACCAGATATTTACATCGTCTGATCATTTTTTAATTTTTTGGAATTTAAATGCCATAGCACTCCATGCATGTGTCCAAGCCGTGACACCAATATGTTTGAAAATTCATTCCAATTTACTGCACATGGAATTAATTCGCACACAAGTACACAAATATGATTTTTCAAACCGTTATGGTTAGCCATTGCATGTAGATGTAGTTCAAATTTGGATTACGGTCATTAAATGGCTAGAAAATCACTTAAATGTCTTAAAAAGGTCAAATGACCCCTGAAATTTTCCAAATTTTGACATGACAGTTGTATTAGTGCACGTTAACTGTAGAAATTTTTTGAAGGCCATAACAGGAAGCTATCGTCGATTCGTCATCAAACATGCATTGTTCCCTCTCGGAAGCACGAGCCTTCTAGTGAGTTGCTCTGGTTTGTGAGGGGTGTGTGTCCAAACTTTCGTCAAACAGGCCAATTTCTTTACCACACCATCTTGTTGCTATGTCATTACGTCAAGCAAGGTTTCATGTGTTTTTGATCATTTTTCATTTTTTTGGAATTTAAATGCCATGACACTCCATGCTTTGTGTCATAGCCGTGAGACCAATATGTTTGAAAATTCCTTCCAATTTACTGCACATGGAATTAACTCACACACACATACACAAATATGACTTTTCAAACCAATATGGTTAGTTGTTGCATGTATATGTAGTTCAAATTTGAATTACGATCATTAAATGGCTAGAAAATCACTTAAATGTCTTAAAAGGTCAAATGACCATTGAAATTTTCCAAATTTTGACATGACAGCTGTATTAGTACTACAATTTTTCTCGTACATTCAAAATACCATCGATTGCCACTTTACTCCAAATTCGTCTTTCACAGCTAATAAAAAATATCAACAACATCACACACAGTTTTTTTGTAGGAACCGTTTGCAATGAAAATTCGTGGGTCTATTTAAGTCTTCCTCTTTAAGCTTCGCCGGCTTCGTCTGCTCCAGTGCCGGCAACCCCCGAATCCACGAATCTCGATCCCCATTCCCGCAACCCCTTCTTGCAAAGATGACGCTGTGGAAACACTTCATGAGGGCCCGTACGGTGGCCGCGTCCTCCCCGAGCTCCGCCGCCTGCGCCGAGAGCGCGACCGCCTACACCGAGAGTGCCACCGCATCTGCATTGAGCGTGGCCGCATCCGCCGAGAGGGCATCTGCGGCAGCCGACAGGGCAGCTGCAGCAGCCGAGATGGCTGCAACAGCTACTGCGATGGTGGCTGCAAACACCGAGAGTGCTCGATCTACCGTCTGTGCCGCCAATGTCACCCTGGCCCGGGTCGAGGCCATCCACGCTAAGATCGAGGATGCACACGCCAAGATATTCCAGGGCACCTCGGAATCCAGCATGCAACCCACGTCCGAAAAGGTGGCTGTGGCCACGGAGCACCTTCTTCCTCATGAGATCGCCGAGCGGGAGCTGGAGATGCAGGAGGCGGCGAAGATCTAGGAGAGCCGGGAGGAGGAGTTGCACGTGGCCGAGGTCGAGGTAGAGAAGAGTCTATCCGTCGAGGAACCGGCGGTGGAGTACCAACGCGAGCTCTGGTGCAGCCACTACTACGAGTACTACAACCTTGAGGGCGGCACCGAGGATAAGGACGAGGACGAGGACGAGGACGCGGTCGACTTCAGCAGGGGGGACGCGGAGTCCACCAACGGCGGCATGTCGCCAGGACAAGTCATCGACGTCTCATCTCACACCGGCGATGCATAGGCCGGCGCGGCGGCGGCTTTGTTAAAATTATGCGTACTTAGGCTTTGTTTTTAATGCTGGTCTTTTGTTAAAGTAATGTTTAGGTCAACTGGCTCTATTTAATTACTAAAATTGCTCGATTCAGTAAGTGTGGTCTGTGTGCTGTACGCTCTTTTGTGTGCCCGAATTAGCAAGCGATGTTAAATTATGCAATGACGTGGATGAGGACAGTACCCAGGGAAATTTCCGCCAAAATTTGAATTATCAAACTCATCCCATGCGCATAAAGCAGAAGAATCATTTGCGATGCACACAATCGTTCAAAGTGAATGGTGTCCGACGGCACCGCGCGCAAAGTTTCCCTCCACATTTCGAAATTTTTGGCCTACCGCCGAAATATCTACCCCCTTCCCCACCCCCTTTTCTCCCGACCATAAGTCACATTTTCCCTGTTTCCTCCTTCCTTCCTTCCGAATCTATAGCCGCTTCCTCGCTCTCGCCGTCTCGCATCCTACCGCCGGGGTCGCCATGGTCTTCTTCAATGACCTCTCCAGCGGTTCCTCCTCCTCCTCCGACTCTTTCACCACCTGGGTATGCCTCTCTTCTCTCTCTCGGGTTATGACTTGGAATTAAGGATTTTAATCCGGCAGTCGATTTGAGTCATTTCTTTCTCTTGTAGCTCCCTAGGACCATCAGTTGCAACGAATGGAGCGGGGTGGCTGAAGATTTGCCTGCTCGTTGTCACCATCAATCTTCATGCGTGAAGTTAGTTGCGTTTAAATCTATGGACAGTGGGAGAAAATTTCTGGCATGTGCAGAGAAGGTTAGCCCCACTTTTGTTGTTACAAATCATTTGTTAGATGTGATTCAGACACTGTCACTGTGCTATGTTATTCTAAATGTTAAGACAGTGTCACAGTTTGTACCTAGTATCTAAAAATGTTGCCTTATCATCAGCGGTGCCATTAGAAAATTATTTGGCATCGCTGCAGCAGTTTGTGCAGCCAACTTTGGTCCACACATCCGAGCAGCCAAGCAGTAAAATACTAAATCTTTATGGCACGAAGGAATTGGGCATCGAAGCAACTAGGTGCTCCGGAGTCCGGTTCCCTGATTTTTTTTCCGCTGCATCGGCTCGCCAGTGCAGGGCACCGGTGCCAAATGTAGCAATAGTTGTCTTGACACCGGTTTTGGCATACATAGTGGACGGCCTTAGTGCTATTAGTTCTATGTTACTAAATTTGTGCATGTACACACCTGTTAGTATCAATTTGATGTCATCCAAACACTGTCGCTCTGCTGTTGCAGTTATATTTAGCTTCCTCATAAAATGTTCAATTTGTTATTTATAGTACATGACTAAGAACTTGTAGCATTGTTGTAGCTAATTATAGCTTCTGATATTTCAGAATTTGGTTGTTGTCTCAGTAGCAATTAATTCATTTACACATTGATCTTTTTGAGAAGATATGTCATAATTAACCTGTTTCTTCAGTTTTTCAAAATATGTATTTGGTGATTTTCTATGTTGCTAGAAACCCATTTCCCCTACAATTGTTATTGATCTAGTTTTAAATATTATAGGATGAATGGAAGTGTTCTTACCTGGAGTGGGTTGATTAAGAGTGGGCACAGTCTTTGAAGATGTGCCTAGCAAAGCTCTGGAGCATGTATGAGGAAAAGAACAGAGGTAAGCTTAGAGAAAGTGTTGTCAACGCTGAAGAATATTTTAAGATGCGGGAAAAAAGAGGAAGATGGAGAATGAGCTAAGATTTTTTTAATTAGACTTTGCTAAGATGGTGTTGGCGAAGGAGGAGACACTTTCCCAGTTGGTCAGTGCAAAACAGGTTCTTACTGAACTGAAAGCAGAGGTGGATAAGACGAGCCTGGATGATCTCGATTAGGGAAATGAATGTATTGTTCTAATATTGTTCTTATGAAGGTGAACTAGCTATATGATGTACTGTGCTGCTTTCAGGTAGCTATCGTACTGTGATGTTAAAATATATTTGTGTGCCTGATATGAAATTGGTAAATAGCTGTTCGATATGAAATGTGAATTTGCGTAATACTGGAATTATTAATTGTAATGTAATAAACCTGCAAAATGGGTCATGGAACTTTGCAAACGGTTCTAGCAGTAAACGCAGTTGTGATGGATAGCCCAATGCCACACAGTTTTCTTCATGAAATCATGTGTGATGTAGTTGAATAAAAGTAAACAGTTAACCGAGGCAGAGCATGTGTGATAGTTACACCTATCACACACGAGGCTATACATAAAATTGTGTGGGATGTATATACGAACGGAAACATTTTCCCTCGATTGACGTTGTGGGATGTACATACGAAAGGAAACATACTTCTTCGATTGACTGTGTGGGATGTACATAAGAATGGAAACATATTCCTTGGATTGACTGTGTGGAATGTACATAACAAACGGAAATGTTTGTCTGGGACTGACTGTGTGGGATGTACTTACGACTGGAACCGATTGTGCATGTATAATTGTATTTGATCGCTCGCCCGTCGCACACGATCTCATTTTGCCCAGCGTGTGTAACCGGAGGGCCTATCCCCGACGGTTTTTGGGTCGTGTGGGAAGGACGCCCATATCGCACACACTCACTTGGCGACGGTTCAGAATGCCATCGAGGAAAGGGGTTAAAAACCGTTTGTATAGCACCTCACTGCACCAGTGTGAGTAGTTGCTATGAATCTTGTGATGTTTTATTGATATCATTTTTGTGACCCAAAAACTTCAGAAATTTGTTCTTAGGGAGATGGATTTCTTCTGAAGGAGTTCCTCTAAAAGAAATGCCAAGGGAGTCACCGGTGAATCATCAGATGGTGACATCAACACTCCGCGTTGGACGGAGGTCCGGCCGTGCGAACGGCCGCACATTGCTTTCATGGACGAAGCCGGATTCCACTAAGAATTCGCGCAATTCATTGCAAATGCTAGATTGACCAACTTCCTCGCAGATGAGTGTGACCAACACCACATCCTTACAAATTCCTTTGTGCAAACCTTTCATTTCTTGAATAGGCTTGAACCTCCTATGGTGCGGTTTAATTTATACTCTGAAACCTGTCAGATACTGCTTGCTGAATTTCTTGAGATATGTTTAATTCCCTAGGATGGGGAATTAAGAGAGCCTAGACCGGCAGAGTTTGAGGGTTTCCTCCGTACTTTAACTGTGGGGGAGGAAAGGGGCGTGTCGAAAGCCACGGCCACTTGTTTGCAATTTTCTGTTGTGCATTACTTTGGTCTTTTCATAACAAAATGTTTGACTGCTAGAGAGAAGGGCAGCATACTCAGTGCCCCTGACCCACTTCATAATGACTGCACCTATAACTTAGCGGCCATCATCGCACTCCGCCTACACACTAATAGGACCAAAGGAAAATTTCATGGTGGTATTTATGCTACTCGCTTGGCGAGACACTTTAATGTTTCGATATGCCTCCATGATTACTTGTTGCCTAGAGCTTATTTAGATCACCAGGCGATGGAGGACCACCACTTTATTGATGCTCCCGGGCCTCCACACCACATTCGTTATAACTTGTTTTTTAGTGAGAACACTCGTGATATTATTCCATTGCCTGCACTTGCTTTCTTTGATTCTTATGCCAGGAACGGATATACCGTCCTACCAGAGGACATTGTTGCCTACCGGAACACACAGGCAGCGGCAGAGGAGGAGTCCCACGAGTGGTACGCTCAGGTGCCGCCGCCCCAGCACTTTCACATGGGACCGGACGGCTACTACAGGTGGTGATTACTAAGCTAGGCGAAAGCCTAAGCTTGGGGGAGTACGTATTTCCCACCAACATTACATTCATGTTCACACACTTCATTCTAGTTGTCGGTGTTCATATTTTTTCATTGTATAATCCATGTTACTTTTATTTTCTCGTTTTCTTCTTGTGTGTTTGAAAAACTTTGAGAAAATCCAAACAAAAACATTTCATGCTTCTTTTCGGTTTTTCTTTCTAGTTTAAATTAGTTGTAGTACTAAAATAAAACCCAAAAAGATTTCTCATTTCTTCTTTTGCTTGTTGGGAGCTTTCCCTTGTAAATAGTTTTTCTTTAATTTGCTTTCTTCAAGAAAAATAAAAAACTCCAAAAATATTTCAGTGTGTTTCTCTGAAATTCTTTTCTTTTGTTTCGCTGAGTCGTATTAAGGAGAAGACCACTATTGACACCCAATTTTGGCATGATCAAGAACTTAATTAAGATGGCCTCAAATGGAGAAGTGATCTACATGAAAAAGTTCCGTCTTGTCGACATGAACATCTTTCAAGTTTGGGCCATCACCATCCGATCTCATCTCGAGGGCCGAAAGTATGCTCAAGATACTAAGATTTTGTATTCAGAGTATTGTTCGGCCAATTAAGCCTCCAATACGGTCTCAGATGAGAAAAGTTTCTACACGGATTGTCTTCGGCTCGTCGAAATGATCGATTTTGATATAAAAAACGTCTCAATCGGAGTTCGTATGCAAAAGTTAGAGCCAAAACGGTGTGCTGCAGAAGTCTGCCCTGGAAGTTCCGGGCAAAACTTCCGGGGAGGTTCCGGGCTAAACCGAAAGTTTGCACACGGTGCGCCCCGAAAACTGAAGTTTTAACATTATTTGCAGATTTGCAGGCCCGAATTCGACACCAAGAAGACCTCGGATAAAAATGTTATCAACTGAAGAGTTTTTCTCCATTACAAGATCTACAACTTTGCTTTTGGGACCATTGCGATCCGAAGCCATATGCGACCTGCAGGAGCTGTGCAAGAGGGCTACTTGATGTAATTTTAGCTCGGAAGTTCCGGGCCGACCGGAAGTTCCGGCCATCCTAATCCGAGTTAGGTTAACTTTTGATGTTTTGGACGGGATTTGAGTCCTTTTCTTGTACATGAAGTCCATACGCCTCATATATATGTAAGAGGTGATGGCCGATTAAACAACACATAATCGAACAAATCAATCTATCATATTTTACCTTTACTTTTACCTTCTCCCTTGTTCTTCTTCCTCGTTCTTCGTTCGTTCTTCTTGTTGCAGGGCGATGAACCTCGAGGCCCTAGGGGCGATCAGGTCGACCTAGGGCAGCCCATAGCCGCCGCGCGCCCTGACGGGGTCCCTCCCGGGCGTGTGGGGTTTCGGGTCTATAAAAGCGCCCGCCGGATTGCTTGCGTACCGCGCTTCCGGACGGGTCTCCTTCGACGTGAGCTGCAGTGCATCACCCCCGGCATCGTGGGTACACAGTGACGTGTTCGTGTGCGAACGCACTTTTTGGCGACTCCGCTGGGGACGAAGCTTTGAACGGTCTCCAGTCTGTTCTTGCTACGAAGAGATCGTCATCAAGTTACTACAATCTGCAATGGTAATATGAATAGCCAATTTCCCTTTGTAGATGAAAATAATTCATATGTTGTTGCTAGATCGCTTAATGAGCATAATGTATCGGCTAGCCCTAATTTCATCAATCATGCATCTAATTACGTGCAAGGGCCGATGCAAAATAATCTTCATGCTTCAAATTCTTATGATTTTAGCAACGTACAACATATGTATCCTAACTCTCATGCATCGGCAACCCCACAAATCCATATGCCGATGAACAACATGATGGGTTTAGGTAATCAATTTGAAACACCTCATGTTAAAATTTCCAATAGCATACAAGAAAGTGTTTCACCCTTTTATTCATCGGCAACTTATTTGCAATATGTGAATCCAACCTTGTCGATGGATGGGAGAATTGGCAATGCTACTACTAGCTATTCGGCCAGTTACTCTCAACCATCATATGCTACACCTTATGTTAATAATTTTTCAGCACCATATGCAACTGTAGATGTTCATAATTCGGCCCCGCACCTTCATGGTCATAGCCGAATAAGTGAAAAATTTGCAGGAACACACGTGTCCTCATCTAATACTGTAGCATATAATGCATGCTCTACGCAATTTGAGAATTTCGGCAACACTCATGAATCGTTGCCGAAAGAATCTGAAAGTATTGTGGAGCAATCCCTTCCAGAAGCGGCTTCTAGCTGCGTTAAAAAAGAGCTTGGCACAAAACAAGAGGATTAGTGCTCTTTGCCTTGAACAATATGAAAGGTTTTTTTTCCTGATTATGCTACAATAAAAGCTAGAGTTTTGCAAGAAGATGAAACTTCATCAATTGATAGAATTGGTGAAAGAACATATGGTTATACAGAAATGCATACACCTCCACCTTGTACCGCAACATATTATACACCCCCTACACAATTGCAAAATTTCGGCAACACTAACAATTCATTGCCGAAAGATCCTAAAAGCATGGGGGGGGGGGGCAAACTGATCTAGAGCGGGATGAAATTGAGAGGGGAGTTAAAGCTTTGCGTGATAGGGTGCAAGTACTTCGCCAAGAGAGAATTAATAGGGAGTTGGCTCAAAGAAAACAAGCCTTGCCAATTTGTAGAATCAATGAAAAGAAGGATGATTCGGAACATGAAAGTGCTTCGGTTGAAAAAGCTGAATCAAGTAGTATATATTTTGAATCCATCAAATCCAAAGAGGCAAGCATTATTGAGAAAGGGCATGGCAAGCATAGCAAAACAACCATGCTTTAATGGAACCCACTTCCTGCCCTATGAGTTCCGTGCCGTAGAAATTGACAAGCCTCAAGAAGAAGAGCAAGTAGCCGAACAAAGTTTGGCTGACAAGGATCTTCAAAGTAATGATGCACGGAATAAAGAAAAAGATGATGACAAGGCGTTGGAGAGTCATCCAAAGATGGAGCAAGATATTGTTCAAGTCACACCACCATCATGCTCTCGCAACATTTTTGAAGAGGTATGCCTAGCAAGTAATTTACCTATTTCCAGATTTGGTCGCAACTTCATAGTTGATGCATCTATTAGAAAAATTCTCATAAGTAATTTTGAATGACCAATGAAGAGGTGTAATTTACTTGTTAGCAATAAAATTGTTCTAGAGAATATCGGTCAACCCATTGCGCCATTTATAAAGACCGATAGTGAACAATTATTACAATCAAAGCTTTCCCCGTTGTTTTCAGAGTTTATATCTACATGGGTAGCTTTGCTTGTTTCATACTTGGCTTACTCTTGGTCTCAATTGAGGCATGCATGTTCTAACTATTTTTGTTTCAGAAATTTAAAGCCAAGGTTAGATTCTTTTCAAAAAACCAATGCTAGTATAATATCTTATCTAATGGCATCGGTAAAAGAATGCAAAATAAAATTCATAGCCAAATGGGGTGATACAAAATTCGAACCATTCGTTTGCTTAACTCCAAAGCCGTTCTCACAGCAAGATCGGCTAGAAAATAAAAAAATTACCTTCAATTCAACCATGTGTGATCAAATCTTTGATTTGTTGTTGACAAATAATTATATTAGAATTCTTGATCACCATGTTGAGCCATCTATCCAAGAATGAATGTATTGTAAGTTGCATGATTTGTTCAAGCCTAATTTTGAGGATTGCAACATGTTTCGTCAAATAGTTAAATCGGCCATTGAAAAAGGACGATTGAAATTTGTTGAAACACCAAGAGATGACCAGTCTATTCCGATTGGTCCTGATGGCAAAAAGTTTTTGCATCGGCTGCTTCAAGCCGATCCATTTAAAGAGAAGGTAAAACCTGCATGTGATGGGATCAAGCTTTCAAGTAAAGAAGTTGTTGAATAAAATAATGAACATAATCTTGAGGACGAGAATTCCATCGAGGCTACAATGAAAACGCCAAGGACTGGGGGCAACAGGCAAATCCAATGATCGATGAAAGCAAACCAAAAGAAAACAAAGGCCGAAATAAGCGCAAGTGTAAGAGATCAAAAATCACCTTCACTTAACTATTAGATAAATATCAAAAGAGGAGTGAAGAGAAGAATGCTTATCGGCCAAATCATGCAAAGAAACCAAGATCACCCCCAAGGCACAAATATGAAGATTGGTATTGGCAAAGTGAGAATTTTAATGCAACATATTCATATCCTTATTTTGGGCCGCCAATGTGAATGCCGTGGATGCCTCCCTATGCTCATGTAGATCCATATCCATCATGGGATAGATATGATATAAGGGCACATTCTCCATCTTATTTTAGACCATCTCACCAATATTGTGCAGCTCCGAGAAGATCAACATTTGAACAATCACATGATAAAGACCGTTTCAATCATAAGGAATCGGTCCGGAGCTCAAGGAACGAGAAAGAGGTGGTCAAGCAAGTTTACCATGTTAAAAAAGATGGTCACAAGAGTGCCAATTCAGATTTGATCTTAAAGGATAAAGAGACAATTAAAGTGTTGACATTGGCTACAAAAGACAATGAGATGAAGCAATCAATTGTGGAGAATCAAAGTGCCAAATCTGAAGAAAAGAAGTTGAAAGTGCACAAGGTAAAACAAGAATTGTCATTAGTTCAAACAAAATCACAGCCGGGGAGACCACTCGGCTTATCGTATTGGCAAAAAAAGAAAATACAAAAACTTAGTGCACAAGAGCTTGAAAAGAGAAACATGGCATGGGTTCTCAAAGGAAGTACTCAAAACAAGAATGATGTGCAAGCTTCCATTGCAAGAAGTGCGACAAAGGTAAAGAATGAAAAGAGTGAAAATTATGAACGACCAAGCTGATGGTTTCAACTTCTTCGGTGCACACATTATCCACATTCTCCAACTATGCCATTGATGCCGATGACATGGAATTCATCCTTATGTATGACTGGTTACCCTCCATGGACTTACTTTGATCCATGGACGCAATATAACTTCTTTCATCCTGCAAGGGTCTTACCTAATCACCATACATTTGATTAACTACAAGTTTGTTGCTGACCCAAAGGGCCGAAATACTTGATTTGTCATTTCATTTATTTATTTCAGCTATATATGCTTTGGTGGATGAAGTTTACATGGACCATAAGGTAATGGCCGATATTTATCTATCGCCCTAAGAACATGTCAAAGCATGGCCGGTGTAGTATTCTAACATCGTCCTTAGTTCGATTGGAGAACGAGACATGTATTATTGTGATTATATTTTGATGGTTGAATTCGTAACAATGGCCAAGGTGCCGGTGTTGTTTGTATATCTCCTTATGGTGCTATTTTGTGAAGCTTCATGCTGCTCAAAATATTTTTTGCACAAAAATCAAAGCCGAATATGAAATTTTATTCGGTTTGGAGCTTTTGGTTGCCATAGGGGCTACATATATTGAGGCTTTCCGTGATTCGTTATGAGTAGTGCTACAAATATCCAAGGGTTATCGATGTTTTGACGAATCACTTATAGTTTATCTTGGGGTATGTCTAGATGCAAAATTTACCTTGGGTTGCTTTAAAATTGTTCATATATCTAGACATGACAATTCGAAAGAGTTGGCACAGCAAGCATCCGACTACTATGTTAATCATGGTGTATTGCATTTCTATCAATAGCCGATGCTTAGTCTCGTGAAAATACATAAGGCTGAACCGAAGTCCACCGCTTCGGCCACTAATGAAATTTTTATGCAGGAGAAAGTAAGGATTGGAGAAAGTTTATTGTTGATTATCTGCAAAATCCTAGCGAAAGGGTGAACAATATGGTTCAGAGGATGACTTTGAGATACATATCTATGGAACTTTATCACAGGATTGTTAATGAAGTTGAGAAGGTTTCACCCAAGTTTGCATCAAAAAGTTCAAACAAGCAATGGCCGATATATAACTATCGCCCTAAGCAAAGACATGACCAATATATAATTATCGCCCTAAGCACATATAAATAGCCGATGGAGTGTTGACATCGTCCTAGAACAAGCTCCGTGCAAATTATTTTTCGGCACACTAGCTTTGCCGAAAAACAGGGGGGCATGTGTTGACACCCAATTTTGGCATGGTCAAGAACTTAATTAAGATGGACTCAAATGGAGAAGTGATCTACATGAAAAAGTTCCGTCTTGTCGACATGGACATCTTTCAAGTTTGTGTCATCACCATCCGATCTCATCTCGAGGGCCGAAACTATGCTGAAGGTACTATAATTTTGTATTCAGTGTATTGTTCGGCCAATTAAGCCTCCAAGACGGCATCATATGAGAAAATTTTCTACACGGATTGTCTTCGGCTCGTCGAAACGATTGCTTTTGATATAAAAAATGTCTCAATCGGAGTTCGTATGAAAAAGTTAGAGCCAAAATGGTGTGCTGCAGAAGTCTGCCCCGGAAGTTCCGGGCAAAACTTCCGGGGAGGTTCCGGGCTAAACCGAAAGTTTGCACACGGTGCGCCCCGAAAACTGGAGTTTTAACATTATTTGCAGATTTGCGGGCCCAAATTCGACACCGATATGACCTCGGATGAAAAAGCGATCAACTGAAGAGTTTTTCTCCATTACAAGATCTACAACTTTGCTTTTGGGACCATCGCGATCCGAAGCCATATGCGACCTGCAGGAGCTGTGCAAGAGGGCTACTTGATGTAATTTTAGCCCGGAAGTTCCGGCCCTCCTAGTCCGAGTTAGGTTAACTTTTGATGTTTTGGACGGGATTTGAGTTATTTTCTTGTACAGGAAGTCCATCCGCCTCATATATATGTAAGAGGTGACGTCTGATTAAACAACACACAATCGAACAAATCAATCTATCATCTTTTACCTTTAGTTTTATCTTCTCCCTTGTTCTTCTTCTTCCTCGTTCTTCGTTCGTTCTTCTTGTTGCAGGGCGACGAACCTCGAGGCCCTAGGGACGATCAGGTCAACCTAGGGCAGCCCATAGCTGCCACGCGCCCTGACGGGGTCCCTCCCGGGCGTGTGGGGTTTCGGGTCTATAAAAGCGCCCGCCGGATTGCTTGCGTACCGCGCTTCCGGACGGGTCTCCTTCGACGTGAGCTGCGGTGCATCACCCTCGGCGTCGAGGGTACACGGTGACGTGTTCGTGTGCGAACAACCACGATAAAAATATTGAGTGGCACTCATATGCATTATTGATGATCTGATAAAGAGCCCATATTATTTTGTCTTCTTCTTGAAATAAAATGTTGCAGATTCCGGCTTAGTCCACGACACTCTTGCACTATTATTATTTTCATATCATTCGGTCGTGCAAGTGAAAGGCGATAATGACGATATTTGATGAAGTGACTATGGCAAGGAAAGGCGGGTATGAACTCAACTTATTTTTTTTTTGTAAATATGTTTAACTCAGTATCCATGATTCAGCATATTATGACTAAACATGTTTATGATGACAATTAGAGATTATGGTTGCTCATTCCATGCTTAAGTAGCTAGGAGTGGATAATGATTTATTTTAGATGTCAACATGCATTAAAATGATTGTGATGTAGTATGATGATATGGTATCCTCCTCTGAATGTTTCGAGTGGCTTGACTTGGCACATGTTCACACATGTAGTTGATTCGAAACCAACATAGCCTCCACAATATTTATGTTCATGGTGTTTATATCCTACTCATGCTCAATGTTAATTATTCACAATGCATGTTCATGACCGTTTTCGCTCTCTAGTTGGTCGCTTCTCAACCTATTGCTAGCCTTCGCCTGTACTATGAGGGAATAATGCTTGTGCATCAAAATTCTTAAACCAAAGTTATTCCAGATGAATCCACTATATCTACCTATATGCTGTATTACCCTGCCGTTCCAAGTAATTTCGCATGTGCCACCTCTAAAAATTCAAATGAACATATGTTTTGTGTGCCTGTACCACTCATGGAGCGACAGGGGGTGGTCAGTACCTTCCATGCTAAGCGGATTATTCTCATGATGAGTGTTTATTCACTCGTCCTTGCATGAGAGGGGCTGGTAATCGGGATGCCCAGTCCCATGATCAAAATCGCAAATAATTAAACAAAACTCCCCTAGACTGTTGTTGGTATGGAGGGCACCCGAGGATTCGACTAGCCATGGCTTGTGTTTGTTGGTGGAGGGGGAGTAAACTTTACTTTTACCGCTTGGGAACCACCGCTAATTTGTTTAGCATGAAAGATATTGAAAACTCTTGGTCGTAACATTGACAGGAAAGGTATACATCCCAAAATTATATTTATCTCTGATTTAAGCTTTGAGCTCTGGCACCGCTGCAAATCCGTGCTTCCCTCTGTGAAGGGTCTATCTATTTACTTTTATGCTATTTTACTTTTATTATTGAGTCATCACCTTCTCAAACAAGCACCGGTCCTGAGAGCACTATTGTCATCCTCATGCACTGTGTATAGTTAATGTTGTGTGCATCATGACTGGATCTCTTCTACCATGAATTACAATGTTCAATCGTTGCTTGAACTTTGGAGGTGCTCTGCATTTATGTTTTGCGGTCTCAGAAAGGGCTAGCGAGATACAATTATTATCATATTATATCATGATTGTTTTGTCAAAGTGTTGGCATTTGAAATATTTTATTATTGCTCGCTAGTTGATTATGCCATTGATATGAGTGAATATAATTTCTAAGAGTTATCTTTCGCATGGTTAGTTATGATCTTTGTTGAAAACCTGGGTGAGGGAGTCCTGGATTAAGGGGTCCTCGGGCCGCCAGCCCATTGCTTATGGGCCGGACTGACGGGCTACTATGGAGCCAAGCTAGGGCATGGACCCGTGACCGGATAGAAGATCTTCGGAGCAATGGTGTGCCCTCCAAGTCAAGATTTAGCATGATCTTTCCTTTATTGTAACCGACCTTGTGTAACCCTAACCCTACTGGTGTTTATATAAACCGGAGGGTTTTAGTCTTTAGGGTTAGAGCAACATCTAATACCCCATCAACCTAGGGTTTAGCTCACCTGATCTCGAGGTAGATCGACTCTGTAATCATACCATACACATCAAATACAATCAAGCAAGACGTAGGATTTTACCTCCTAGAGAGGGCCCAAACCTGGGTAAACACCGTGTTCTTCGTCCCCTGTTCCCCATTGATCCTAGATCCACAGCTCAGGACACCCTACCCGAGATCCGCCGGTTTTGACACCGACATTGGTGCTTTCATTGAGAGTTCCGCTGTTGGGTCACCGAAGGATCGATGGCTCGCCTGATCATCGGAGATGGCGTCAACTCTGGGGACCTCTTTGTCCCTGGGCTGCTCTTCGCGTTCGGCAACATCGTGCCGCACGCCAACCCAACTGGTCATCTAGACCAAATCAAGAATTTCGCCCCCGAGCACCGGATTAGATTCGGCAACCTGGAGTACATCGCGGACGCTCCAGGCGATCTGGTCTTCGCCGGATTCACAACCTCACCCAGTACGCCTATGGGCCCCGCAGTGCTTGCTCCGGAACTTTCTCCTGATCTGATCTATGGATCAGCCTCAACCCCTCAGTCGGCCTCGAGCTCGGACAACTCCACCCAATCCGGAGACCAGGAATCCCCTTCGGCCACGCCAACAATGCCCATCGAAGACCCAGCCATAGGCCTCAGCACAGAAGCGGTGTTCGGACGCCAAGAGTCACTCTCGGCTGAACCCTCTCCTCACGAGGCAGATCTGGCCTTGAGCCCCAGCGACGGGTCGACGTTCGAAAACCAGGAATCATCCCTAGCCAAACTCCCCCTCACCCACTTGGCTTCGAGCCCCAATACGGAGATAGCATCCGAAGATCAGGTTTTACCCTCGGTCTCTCCTGCCTATCCGGCCAAGAGCCCGACCCTGGGCCTCAAGGTCAACTCAGCCCTTGGAGACCCGGATTCAGTCCGGACCTGGATCACCCCTCGCCCCACCACAACGGAGACCGGTCCTGAGCGGCTTCCACATGCCAGCTCGGCAAGCCTCGCCTTGTTAAACAAGGCGCTTGATCGAATCTGGATGATGGCTATTCGAGATAACTCGCCCTCGGCCTGCGTTCAGTAGCCCCTCGAGGTGAATTACAGGGAATTTTATGACCCGCTCACTGATACCTCTCCAACGTATCTATAATTTTTGCTTGTTCCATGCTGTTATATTATCATTGTTGGATGTTTTACAATCATTTTATAGCAACTTTATATCATTTTTTGGGACTAACCTATTGACATAGTGCCCGATGCCAGTTGCTTTTTTTTTGCTTGTTTTTTTACTTCACAGAAAATCAATACCAAACAGAGTCCAAACGCAGCAAAACTTTTTGGAGATTTTTTCTGGACCAGAAGACACCTATTGGGCCAAAGAAGTACCAGAGGGGGGCTCCGAGGGGAGCACAAACCACCTGGGCGCGCCTGGGGGCCCAGGCACGCCCAGGTGGTTTGTGCTCCCCTCGGAGCCCCCCTCTGGTACTTCTGGCGCGCCCTGGTGGGTTGTGCCCACCTCGGCCATCTCCCGCACCGCCTCTTTACTCTATAAATACCCCTAAAATCCAAAAACCCTAGGGGAGTCGACGAAACACAATTCCAGCCACCGCAAGTTCCAGAACCACCAGATCCAATCTAGACACGATCACAGAGGTGTTCATCATCCTCATTGGTGCCACTCTTCAGTACTGGTTCGATAACCTTTGTTTCATAACTGAGGGAAATACCTACTGAAGTTGTACTGCATCATCCCTTCCTCTTTGGGGAAATACTGACGTAGTTCAAGCGACATCACCCACCACCCACCTAGTGGCCACAGTCAAAGACCTAACTGACATGTTGGACTACACCTCGGAAAACGCCGAATACATGGACGAGGATAGTGGAGCCACGGCTAACAGTGATGCTGCTCCCCCCGTCACTGGCCACTGGTCAGCCACGTCCACCTACGACGTCTACATGGTGGACACTCCGGAAGACGGCGACGACACCCCGAGGAAGAATAACAACAAGACCAGCGATGAGCTGCCAAAACACCGCAGACAACACCACCGCTCTAAGGCACGTCGAAGCCATGTGAGCAGCACAGACACCGGAGAGAACGACACTTCGGACAATGCAGACAACCTTGGCGACCCCGGTGCCGACGAACAACCACAAGACGACCACAAAGAGCCACTACTGCAGGATGCTGCTAACGCGACACTACGATCAGAGACCCTTCGACGAAACTGTGTGCGTTGCATTAATCACAAATGGTGATGTAAAAAAACCGTCAAAAAATATGCAAAACGTTTCCGATGGCGGATACTTCAAACACGGTTTGGATTTTAGTTGCGTGTGCGATGCATGGCAAATGGTTAATCCAGAAGAACTATTTGTGATGAGGCAGAACAACAGAAACGGGCAGATGAGGGTGTGTGCGATATACGACATACAGTTCACTAGGATGAACTGTGTGTGATTAGGCAACACAATAGAAACGGTCAGCCAGATCAATGTGTGTGCGATGGAGGGCATACAGTTCACTCGGATGAACTGTTTGCGATGAGCCAAGACAACAGAAACAGTTCAACTGAACAAGATGTGTGTGATACGCGGCAAACAGGTCCGTAATCAGAAATGTGTGCGAAGACCAATAATGACACAGATGATTGCTGCTAATAAGCCGTGTGATTTGCTTTGCCTACAGAAGAATAACATATATATATATATAACTGAAATAAACATCCAATTACATAAGTGACTATACAGATCATTCGCACACACCTCAGTAAACAATTGCATGCATTCTAAACTAGGAGAAATGATCGTCTAGTCATCTACTTCTTGTGACGCTCCCGCCACTGCTCTGTGGCTCGATCCCTCGTCTGGGGCAGGAAGAAGACACTCCCTCATGTCAATGATCCGCATGTACATCTCATAGCTTGTGTACGCGTCCTTGGCCGCGTACTTGATGTGTTGTTCATCCAGTCTCTCATGCCAGACACTGTGCCAGGCGTTCTTTTCCTTCTTGCTCTCATCCTTCATCTTCATGTAGTAGGGGTCGATGATGGACGAGGCGAGGTCAACCAGGGAGTTCTGTTTGTTGTTGTCGCTGCCCCAGACCTTGTAGTGGTCCTGGATGTTGACAAGATTATGACATTTCAAGCCCGAAACCTTGAGCGCTTTTAGATCGTTGGTGGTGTCCACCGTAGGAAAACTATAGTCGGAGCTGTTGATAAACCTGGAGAAACGCTCGCAAGGCCTTGTGGCAAGGTGGTAGTGGTAGATGAGGACGTCATGTCGCACACACAACTGGGCGACGGCAACCTTCTGATCGTGCCCGGCACGACCGATGGTGTACTCGAGGTCGAAGCCGACCACTTGGTACTTGTCCTCAGCAAGCAACTGCTCCATAGTTTGGATGGAGCTCTCCACCGAGACCGGCTCATTCGTGTACACTACTGAGAGGGCCTTCCCCCTAATGTGGGTGTTCACTACGTGATGCATGGTGAACTGCCCGCCGTTGTCATCGTCGGCTGGTGGGAGCGCCATTGGAGCCACGGGGAGCGCCATTGGAACCGCTGGATGTCCTCTCTGTATGTGTCGTCGTGGGTGTGCTTATTGTGTCGTGTGGCGCGAGAGATGAAGGTAAATGGCCGCAGGAATAAATGGGGGCTGGGCGGCCTAGATTCTTGGTGCATCCGAATGGCAGTTTTTGCAGCGGGTAACTGCATCGTGGCGCGGCGCCCGGCGCAACCGCATTCACACGAACATACGTGATCGTGCGCCGGCCCCAAACACTGGCAGTGCGCGTGGAGGGAGGAGGGCAGAGCACCCGAAGGGATGCGAGAGCAGAGCACGCCGTGGCCGCCTCAACCGCGAGCAACCACACGCATAGAACAGTTGAACACGCAGGGAATGATCGCCTACAAGCCGGCCGGCAGTTGCGGCGCTGCGTAGAGAGCGGCCGTGTGCTACTACCTCCGTCTTGGTCTATTAGTCCCCTTTATATTCTGTACCATACTTTGACCTTAAATTTAACCAACAAAATGTTAATGCATGTTATAAAAATTATATAATTGGAAACTATATTCAAATATGAATCCAACGATATAATCTTTGGCGACATGCATTCCTATTTTATTAGTCAAATCCTACTTATAAACCAGGACGGGGGTATAGTAGGTAATTAAATCGCAAACGTTTTTTTATTAACCGTATGTTTATGTGTCCTTTCATCCTCCTCTTGCACGTCTTGTCACCCCGCTGCCGCAGACGGCTTTGAGCGCAAGCTTGAGCAGCGCGCGGGGGCGTTTTTTTGGCTAAATGGTGGTGAGCTCGTTCCCGCGCAACCGTGCAGGTTCCCGTGCAAGCTTCCCGCGCGACTCGGTGAAATCCCCCAAAATCCCAATGCTTACCGGCCTGCTATATAAACCTTCACGGCCGGCGAGTCCTGCATGGCATTTTCCCCTCCCTCCCTATAGCTTATCTCGTCTGCTTCTCCCACAATCGCCAATGGCACCGGTCCGTCATCGTCGCTTAGCCACTCTGCCGTCATCAGAGGACAGCTCCAGCTGGGAGGCTACATCGCGGTGGCGGCGCAGTCCCCGGCGTAGTGTAGTGCGCCTGGCGTCCCTGTTGGGTGTGCACGAAACACCCACCACACGCTCCGCCGCCGCTGCCCGTCGGCAGCTGTTGCCGGCCGCCGTTGCTGCCACACCACCGTCTGCCGCCGTGGCCGCCACACCACTGTCGAAAGCCAGGGCCATTGCCCGCTCCACCGCCGCGGCCCGAAGGCGGGAGGTGGCCGTCGTGGCCGCCACCCCACTGTCGGCCACTGTGGCCATCACCCGCTCCACCACCGTGGCCGGAAGGCGGGAGGTGGTGGTCGTGGCCGCCACCCCATCGTCGGCCGCCGTGGCCGCCAGCCCACCGTCGACCACCGGGGTCATCACCCGCTCCAGGACCACCTCTCGAAGGCGGGAGGCGGAGGTGGAGGCCTGCATGTGCGTCAGCGACCTTACCGCCGTCGTGGCCGCAACACACGGCGCCGCAGAGGCGAGGAATTAGGGGAGCTACGAGGAGAACCACCGCTTCGAGAGGGGTCGTCTGGAGCGGCAGAGGGCGTTCGAGGTGAACATCGCTGAAGGTGCAGCAGCGGCAGGCACCGTATTGTAGTTGTCAAGCTCGTCGGTAGGCTCCTCCTCCTCTGCCTCTTACTGAGCGCGCTCGACAGAGGAGAGGCTGCCAGAAGTAGTACAAAGCCCCTCCGTAGTAGTAGTAGTAGTATTTAGGGGCTATTTTGTTCAGTTCATCTGACTATAGATGTGGTGGAACTGTACAACGTACTTAAAATTAGCTAGTATATATAGTTGAACTAGCTATTTCAGTACGTGGTTGGCAACAATTGGGGAAAAGTTTGGTCGGTTCAGCTGTCGAGTTGAACTATTTGTATAAAGAACGACTGCTTAATCTATGAATGAAATCTATGCTTAATTACTGAATTTTAGTTACAAAAATTAGATAGTGCTAGTGATTTTTAGCTGCATATTTTGACAAATGGCAGTGTTACAAGCTTGACAAATGGCAATGTTACTAAATCAACAAATGTCAATCTTTCCAGTTTGACAAATGGCTATATACCTAATATGACAGATGCAAATCTTACCAAATTGTCTGTACGTGGTTGCACATGGGTCATCCGAAAAAACCGTTTGCGTTGAAGGGAGGTACAAATCCTGCTCGGCACATTTTCTCTTGGCTTAGCGCCGAAGTCTCGCTTTGCATACATTATTCAATCTGAACCGTTTGCGTTGAAGAGATGCACAAATCCTGCGCTGCGAATTTTCCCTTGGCTTACTGCGGAAGACCATAGCTCTCACTTTGCATACGGGTGTTCTATCTAAAATGTTTGCGATCAAGAGCTGCACAAATCCTGCTCGGCACATTTTCCCTTGGCTTCCTAGGGAAGCTGTTGGTTTGCATACGGGTGTTCTAACTAAAACATTTGCGATGAGTGTTTTATATTAAAAACCGTATTAAACTGCGGCTTGGGCACCATTAATGGAGAGATTGCGAGCAAGGCGAGCGGCCATGGAAGTCAAAGGGCTCGTTTCCCAGTGAGCCTGCGTGGCGTACAGCTCTCATGCTTCCCGATGAGCTTGCGCATTGGAGTACAGCTCGCACGCCTCCCATTCAGTCAAGCACCTGTCTGCACGGTACCTCCTAGCCATTAAAAGAGTGAGGCGTGGCGTCATGTGAATGGTTAACAGAACGCACATGATTTAAATTACATCAAATGTTTGAGATGTTACAATGGCAGCTATTTGTTTCAAAATGCCTTTGTTGGTTGTTATTTGAGTGCGCCTTCTCTCAAAATGGACACGAAATGTAGCACAGCATGTCGGGTGCCATTCCATGATAGCATGCCAAGTTTCATGAATTTCAGACGAGTTTTGGACTTACTAGAATTTAAAAACAAAGTATCTCAATATTTTGCCGGCAATCAACAGTGCACTGGTGTTTGAAATTCATTCCCATTTCTTGCATGGGACCTAAGCATGCACCCAAGGACACACATTTGATATGTCAACCCATTTTTCTGCACTGGAGCATGTGCATGTAGTTCAAATTTGAATTATGCACATAAAATGCCTAGAAAACCCAGTTAATATATAAAAATATCATAGCGAACCCTGAGAAATCCCAAAAATTGACACAACACTCCTGTTGTTCTATGTTGACACTAGAAAATTTTTGAAAGCAAGAAGAGGCAACGGATATTGTTTCGTCCCCAAAGGTGGCACGTTCCCTACCAAAACTATCAGGCTTGTTGTGAGAAGCTCTGGTTTGCGAGAATCTTAATTATACCCAAACCTGCCCCAAATGGGACAAAAATTTTACCACAGCATGTTGATGCCGCTCCATGATAGCATGCCAAGTTTCTTGAATTTCAGACGATTTTTGGATTTACTAGAATTTAAAAACAAAGTATCTCAACGTTTGCGGCCGAGCGACGGTGGCAAGGTGCTTGACATTCATTCCCATTTCTTGCACGGGACCTAAGCATGCACCCAAGGACACATATTTGTTTTTTCAACCAATTTATATGCACTGGAGCATGTGCATGTAGTTCAAATTTGAATTATGCACATAAAATGCCTAGAAAACCCAGTTAATGTATAAAAATGTCCAAGCGAACCCCGAATTTTTTTAAAATTTAACACAACACTCCTGTTGTTCTATGTTGACACTAGAAAATTTTGAAAGCAATAAGAGGCAACAGATATCGTTTCGTCCCCAAAGGTGTCACGTTCCCTACCGAAACCATCAGGCTTGTTGTGAGAAGCTCTGGTTTGTGAGAAGCTTATACCCAAACCTGCCCCAAATGGGACAATAAATTTACCATGGCATGTTGATGCCGCTCCATGATAGCATGCCAAGTTTCATGAATTTCAGACGAGTTTTGGATTTACTAGAATTTAAAAACCATGTATCTCAATGTTTGCGGCCGAGCGACGGTGGCAGGGTGTTTGACATTCATTCCTATTTCTTGCATAGGACCTAAGCATGCAACCGAGGACACATATTTGATTTTTCAACCAATTTATATGCATTAGAGCATGTGCCTGTAGTTCAAATTTGAATTATGAACATAAATGCATTGAAAATTCAATTAATGTATAAAAATGTGCAAACGAGCCATGAAAAATTCCAATATTTAACACAACACTCCTGTTGTTCTATGTTGACACTAGAGAAAAAATTGAAATCAAGAAGAGGCAACAGATATCGTTTCGTCCAGAAACGTGAAACATTCCCTACCGTAACCATGAGGCTTGTTGCGAGAAGCTCTGGTTTGTGAGAAGCTTATACCCCAACCTGCCCCAAATGGGACAATATTTTTACCATGGCATGTTGATGCCATTCCATGATAGCATGTCAAGTTTCATGAATTTCAGATGAGTTTTCGATTTACTAGAATTTTAAAACAATGTATCTCAATGTTAGCGGCCGAGCGACGGTGGCAAAGGTGTTTGACATTCATTCCCATTTCTTGCATGTGACCTAAGGTTGCAACCAAGGACACACATTTGATTTTTCAACCCATTTATATGCACTGGAGCATGTGCATGCAGTTCAAATTTGAATTATGCACATAAATGCATAGAAAACTCAGTTAATGTATAAAAATGTCCAAGCGAACCACAAAAAATCTCAAAAAAGGACACAACACTCCTGTTGTTCTACGCTGACACTAGAAATGTTTTGAAAGCACGAAGAGGCAACGGATATCATTTCGTCCATAAAGGTGACACGTTTCCCTACCGGAACCATGAGGCTTCTTGTGAGAAGCTCTGGTTTGTGAGAAGCTTATACCATAACCTACCCCAAATGGGACAATATTTTTTACCCCAGCATGTTGATGCCATTCCATGATAGCATGCCAAGGTTCATGAATTTCAGACGAGTTTTGGATTTACTAGAATTACAAAAGCAAGCACCTCAACGTTTGCTGGAGAGCCATGGTGCCGTGGTGTTTGAAATTCATCCCCATTTCTTGCATGGGACATAAGCATCAACCCATGGACACATATATCATTTTACAACCCATTTTGGTGCACCGGAGCATGTGCATGTAGTTTAATTTTGATCTGTGCACCTGAAATGCCTAGAAAACCAAGTTAGTGTATAAAAATGTCCAAACGAACCCTGAATAATTCCAATTTTTTTGACGACACACCTATAGTTGCATGTTCACTGCAGATAAAAGTTCTAGCAATTCAAACACCATCCTTTGCAGCTGTGACCCCATTATGTAATTCAAATCAAGACGAAAAATCAAGTAGATCGCACACAGTTTATCATCACCAACCATGTGAGATGCAGCACAAAATATCTTGGAGCATCGTCGGAGTATAGTATGCATACGGCTTACGCGAGAAGGTGCATCGGCTACAGTCCATAGCCGGCGTGTCAAGCACACTAGCTCGCTCCCCAAATATCATTTCACTGTTCAATCGTCGCCGGTGAAAGATGGGGACATGGACCCGCTTTGTGAGGGCAACTTCGGCGGCCCACTCCGGCGAGAGCGCGGCTGCAGCCGCCAGGCGCGTGCTAACAAGCTTCATGAGCGCGGCCGCAATCTGCGACCGGGCGGCCAAGGCAACCCAAACGGCCGCTATTGCTTCTTAGGTGGCGGCAGCAACATCTGCCTCGGGGATAGCAACTGGCGAGAGCGGCACAGCAGCTGTCTGTTCCGCAGCGGTGGCATTAGCCCTAATGGAGGCTGCCCACGACCATGTCGAGGCCGCCCACGCCCAGCTCATGGCGGTCACATCACAAATCGAACGAAGCTTCTCCGACAATGGTCGGCAACCCACGGCCAAAGAGTTGGCAATCACCGAGAGCGTTTGAGCAGCCGTCCGTTCCTGTGCGGCATACCTTGCCACGACAGAGCCCGCCCAAGCCCAGATCGCGGCCGCCCACACCCAGCTCGTGGCGGCCTATTCCAAAGATATGGCGGATGCGGATGGCGAGATGCTTGCCGAGTATGGTGCGATTGATGCCATGGAGCCCCTTCCCTAGGAGATCGTCAGGCGCGAGCTGGACATGGAGGAGGCGGCGGAGATCGACGAGCACCAGCCGTAGTAGTACTCTTTGTTTTGTTTAATTAAGAGCGTCGGTCTTTAATTTGTTAGAGTAATGTTTAGGTCAGTAGCTCTATTTAATTGCTGAACTTGCTCGATTAAGAAGTGTGGGTGTGCCGTAGTCTCCTTTGTGTACCCAAATTCTGCAATGACGTGGATGACCACTGTAACCATGGAAATTCGAACCAAATTTTTTGACGTTCAAACTCAACACACACGGGTTAAGCTATCTGAATTGTTTGTGATGTTCACATATCATACAGAGTGCTGAATAAGGGACTGTGTCTGATGACACTTTGCGCGCCAGCTTTTTCGCTGCACCGATGCAAAATTTTCAGCTTCCGCGGAAATATCTCCCTGCCCGCCCCCTCCCCCTTACCAAAAGCCACATTTCCCCTATTTTCGCCTTCCTTTCCAAGTTGAAACCTTCACTCCTTGCTTGCAGCGCCGCCTCCTCACCGGCGACCCTCCTTCACGCTACCCGGCCTCGTCGATCCAGGCAGGTAATCCACACCCGACCCCCATCCTCCGCCTCCTTCCACATCCCACATGCCCCGACCGCCGGCGCGACACCTTCCACCCAAATCACCGACCCCTCCCCCAAATAAGCGCCACCCTAAGCCATGGTGCACGCAGTATGGCCAGGAGCTCAAGGAGCATTTGGCAGCGGAGAAGCAAATCGCGGCCACACGCGCGGATGAGGTCGCGATGGCTGCCGTTCGTGCCGACCCCAGATCTTGGAGGAGCACCTCGCCGTCGAGGCCACCGTCGACACCTCGCGCGCTGACGCCGCGATGTGGTTGGCTGCTTTAAACGATAATTCATGGCGTTTCCTCGAGGCCACCGTCGGTGCCTTCGACGAAGACTACGAGGTGTTTTCTCAGCGTGCCCGTGCTTACCTCAACTCGAGAGGCAGCGGGTTGGTGCCTGGAGCGGCTCAGGCAACTCACCACTATGACGAGGCACCCACGATGAGGAGGTCTCGCCCTCTTCCATGTTCAAGGAGCAAATCATCATCGATATCTCCGACGATGAGGAGTAGCTTGTCTTATTAGCTCACTATAAGAACCTATGTTCAGTTTGCTAGCTACGCCGGTTAAGCATGCTCGGTTTACCCATTGCATGTGCTGCTCCTGCCTTTCCTTATCAAATTCTAGTGAATTATCCTATCTACTTTTACCATGCAATCTGTTGCTCTAGTGTATATGTTCCATATGTCGTGCAATGTGGTGCTCACTTATTAACTGTTTGGTTAATTAGTTGTCATGTTCAGTTAACTATTTGGTTCAATTCTGCAAATGTGATGTTCAATTCTTCAGGGTACAATTTTGTATTGTCTTCCATGTGAGAAATAAATCGAATTTATCTTTACAAAATACATGAGAAACAAATACAATTGCTATATTTCCAAGTTGTCAAGCATGCTTGGTTTGGTTAACTGTCTGATCTTCTAGTATGTTATACATTGTGCAATGTGGTGCTCAGTTAACGTTTGGTTCATTTGTTGTGGTGTTTAGTTAACTGTTTGGTTCAATTCTGCAATGCGATGTTCAATTGTTGTGGGTGCATTCTGTTATTGTATACCATGTGAGAAATAAATCGAATTTTGCTGTACTAAATACATGAGAAACAAATACAATTGCTATATTTCCAAGTTGTTAAGCATGCTTGGTTTGGTTAACTGTCGGATCTTCTATTAGGAGTATGTTATATCGTGCAATGTGGTGCTCAATTAATGTTTGGTTCATTTGTTGTAGTGTTTAGTTAACTGCTTGGTTCAATTCTGCAATGCGATGTCCAATTGTCGTGGGTAGAATTTTGTATTGTTGTGCATGTGAGGAATAAATCGGATTTGGCTGCACTTAATACATGAGAAACATATACAATTGCTATATTTCCTAGTTCTTAATCATGCTTGGTTTGGATAAATGGGTTTTCCATGTGGCTTGAATTAATCTGATGAATCTGCAATGTGCTTATTTTTCATCAACATATTTTACTGATAGCATGCAAACCCTCACTTAACCTTATCACTAACTACCTTATATGTGTTGTAGGGAAACAATGGGAAGCACTGAGGTTTACAATCGAGGTTTGCACATGCATGGTCCTTTGTCTAATAGCACATTATTGTGCAATTGCAGGAAACATTCTAATATTTAGGTTTTTAACAATTTGGTCTTGCACATGTAGGTCCTGCTGTCAGAGGTTTTGACCCACTGTTCGACCCTTTTTGCATATGGGGAAATGAGTTGTCCATGAATATCAGTCAAGTCAAGAAACTCAGAAAGATTGTTAGGACAAAGAAATTAGCGACAAAAAACAACAAGATCTTTGTCTGCACAATGAAGAAGTACTAACTATTATACCTTGCCTTTTTTATTCCTTTGCCCCATTTCCAATATAGAGAAGATATTTATGCACATCCTTGTTTTCAGGCCTTTTCAAAGCAGTTCACTGATGATTACCTCTCAAACCACCTGTATGGTCAGGAGGCGAGGAAGGTATTCATACAACACCCACGGTTCAATATTGAAGTGTTCCTGAAGATGATGAAGGGTGGGCGGTCAATCATCCACATGCACTGGCATAAAGTTGCAAAGACCTTCAACATCAATGAAGGCTCAACATTCGCCTTCCGCTTCAGCAGTTTTCCAGATGAGATTCATCTGTCTATGATGCTAATTTCGAAAGGTTATAGATGTTGCATGTGAAACTGGGTGCTGGTGCAGTTGTGTAATGGGGTAGCTGAGTGCTGAAGCTATATGATGTTGTACTCTGATGTATTTCAATTATGAAATCTTGCTTCCTTAATATGAAAATGCAATATATTGTGTGCTTAATATGAAATATCAATTAGATTAATAAATGGATTATTAATAATAGGACAATTAGCCTGCTAATTGGGTTTTTCTATTGCAAACAGTTATTGAGAAAACACCGTGGGCGATGACCTCAGGCAACGCACACAGTTTCTAGGAATAAACCGTGTTGGATCAATGAACAATCACAAATGACATCCTCTTGAAAATTGTTTGCGTTAGGCCACCTTGCGCAAATGTTTACCACATAAAAAGTGTGTGTGATGGACAGCCTTTGCCACACGGTTGCTTCTACGCACCGTGTGTGATGCATTCAATAACGCAAATGATAAAATTGTTAATATCGTGTGCAATGGCAACGCTATCACAAACGATTTAGTGGGGAAAATTGTGTGTGATGCACCTGCGAACAGAAACGTTTTCCTTGGAATGACTGTGTGGGATGTATATACGAACGGAAACATACTTCTTGGATTAACTGTGTGGGATGTACATACTAACGGAAATGTATTCCTTGGATTGATTGTGTGGAATGTACATACGAACGGAAACGTTTAGCCGGGACTGACTGTGTGGGATGTACTTACGAACGGAAATGATTTGGCCTGTATAATTGTATTTTTTAGCACAACTGTACGTATAACCGTATTTGATTGCTCGCCCTTCGCACACGACCTCACTTTGCCGAGCGTGAGTGACCGGAGGGCCTATCCCCGACGGTTTTTGGGTCGTGTCGGAAGGACCCCTCCTATCGCAGTCAGTCACTTGGCGACGGTTCAAAACGCCGTCGCGGAAAGGGGTTAAAAACCGTTTGTATAGCACCTCACTGTACCAGTGAGCGTGAGGACCCACTCAATCTCGAAGACCTCAATGACTCCAAAGACAGTAACTACCTCCCCCTTTCAGAAGAGGAGGTCAGTTTGGGTGACAAAGATTTCATCGTCCTTGAAGACCCGCTAGATCAAGAGCTATTCAAACGACAGCTCATTGCCACCGCGCGTAGCCTGAAGAAACAGTGGCAAAAAATAAAGGCCGAACAGGATACCCTCAATGACAGATGGACTAAGGTCCTAGCTGCCAAAGAGGAGTACAGCCAGGAACGACAGACCAAGAGCTACCCGAAGCGAAGACTACTGCCGCAATTCAATGATGAGGCCATAGAGCAAGCACCTCCAAGGCACACTCAGGCAGAACAGCCAGACCACCCCCCTTGAGGACGGGACAGGACAGCTGATAAAGCCGAATAGCCTCCCACTCCACCTCGCTGTCAAGGCAATGAGCCATTATGGCTAGGTTATGAGTATGACCTACGACGCGACCTGGATGCTCGGGCAGGTCTGACAAGGTCCATTTATGGACCCAAATATAATCCTCCCGTTAGACGGGTCGGATACCAAGCCTGGCTAGACCGAAATGACAGAGCTCGGGAACAGCAACGAGTCCGGATGACAGACGATCTCCGGCGCTTTGTAGCTCGAGTCAAGGGCGCCGCTCATCCTCTGTGTTTCACAGACAGGGTGATGCAGCACCAATTCCCGGAAGGATTCAAACCTGTAAATATGAAGCCATACGACGGGACAACAGATCCGGCCGTATGGATTGAAGACTTTCTGCTGCACATTCATATGGCACGAGGAGATGATCTCCACACCATCAAGTATTTACCGTTAAAGCTCAAGGGCCCAACCAGACACTGGTTAAATAGCCTCCCCGAAGACTCCATAGGATGTTGGGAAGAGCTCGAGGATGCCTTTCAAGCTAACTTTTAGGGCACTTATGTCCGGCCTCCGAACGCCGATGACCTGAGCCACGTAATCCAACAGCCCGGAGAGTCAGCCCGGCAATTTTGGAATTGGTTTTTGACCAAGAAAAACTAGATCGTGGATTGTACGGACGCCGAAGCTATAGCCGCCTTTAAGCATAGTATTCAAGATGAATGGCTAGCACGTCATCTCGGCCAGGACAAGCCGAGGACGATGGCAGCGCTTACCTCCCTAATGACCCGCTTCTGCGCTGGAGAGGATAGTTGGTTGGCTCGTAGAAGCACCAACCCAGAAGCCCCCGGCACCTCTGAAGTCCGGGACGAGAATGGAAAGTGATGACCCACAAGTATAGGGGATCTATCGTAGTCCTTTCGATAAGTAAGAGTGTCGAACCCAACGAGGAGCAGAAGGAAATGACAAGCGGTTTTCAGCAAGGTATTTTCTCCAAGCACTGAAATTATCGGTAAAAGATAGTTTTGTGATAAGATAATTCGTAATGGGTAACAAGTAACAATTGTAACAAAGCTGCAGCAAGGTGGCCCAATCCTTTTTATAGCAAAGGATAAGCCTGGACGAACTCTGATATAAAGCAAAGTGCTCCCGAGGACACATGGGAATTATTGTCAAGTTAGTTTTCATCATGCTCATATGATTCACATTCGTTACTTTGATAATTTGATATGTGGGTGGGCCAGTGCTTGGGTGTTGTCCTTACTTGGACAAGCCTCCCACTTATGATTAACCCCTCTCGCAAGCATACACAACTATGAAAAAAGAATTAAGATAAATCTAACGATAGCATGAAACATGTGGATCCAAATCAGCCCCTTACGAAGCAACGCATAAACTAGGGTTTAAGCTTCTATCACTCTAGCAACCCATCATCTACTTATTACTTCCCAATGCCTTCCCCTAGGCCCAAATCATGGTGAAGTGTCATGTAGTCGATGTTCGCATAACACCACTAGAGGAAAGACAACATACATCTCATCAAAATATCGAACGAATACCAAATTCACATGATTACTTATAACAAGACTTCTCCCATATCCTCAGGAACAAACGTAACTACTCACAAAGCATGTTCATGTTCAAGATCATAGGGGTATTGAATATCATTAAGGATCTGAACATATGATCTTCGACCAAATAAACCAACTAGCATCAACTACAAGGAGTAATCAACACTACTAGCAACCCATAGGTACCAATCTGAGGTTTTGGAACAAAGATTGAATACAAGAGATGAACTAGGGTTTGAGAGGAGATGGTGCTGGTCAAGATGTTGATGAAGATTCACCCCCTCTAGATGAGAGGATCATTGGTGATGACGATGGCTTCATTTTCCCCCTCCGGAAGGGAAGTTTCCCCGGCAGAACAGCTCCGCCGGAGCCCTAGATTGCTTCTGCCCAGGTTCCGCCTCGAGACGGTGGTGCTTCGTCCCGAAAGCTCTCTCCTAATTTTTCTAGGTAAAAAAGCTTCATATAGCAGAAGATGGGCACTGGAGACATGTCAGGGGGCCCACAAGCCCTAGGGGCGCGCCCTGGGGGTAGGGCGCGCCCTCCCAGGCTTGTAGCCACCTGGTAGGTCCCCTCTGGTAGTTTCTTCACCCAATAATTTTTATATATTCCAAAATAATTCTCCGTAAATTTTCAGGACTTTTGGAGTTGTGCAGAACAGGTCTCTCAGATTTGCTCCTCTCCGGTCCAGAATTCTAGCTTCCGGCATTCTCCTTCTTCATGTAAACCTTGTAAAATAAGAGAGAAAAGCCATAAGTATTATACCATAATGTGTAATAACAGCCCATAATGCAATAAATATTAACATAAAAGCATGATGCAAAATGGACGTGTCAACTCCCCTAAGCTTAGACCTCGCTTGTCCTCAAGCGAAAGCCGAAATCGATAATCATGACGACATGTTTAGAGATAGAGGTGTCGATAAAAATAAAATACGGACATGAGGGCATCATGATCATCTTTAGAACAACAACATATTGTCATATAATTTCCTATGCTAAAGTAACAATTCATTCACAAAGTAAAGTATGAATCAGAAACTTAATTGAAAACCAACAAACTATGATCTTGGTCATTGAAGTAATCGCAATTTATCACAATTTCGGAAAGAGTCAATATAAGAGCTTTTTATAGCAAACCCACATACTCAACCATCATTTAATCTTTCATAATTGCTAACACTCACGCGATACTTATGAGATCAAAGTTTCAATCGAACACATAGGAAGATAGGGGCTTATAGTTTCGCCTCCCAACCATTTACCTCAAGGGTAACGTCAACAATAATAGTTTATGAACACCTACATCCGAGTGGATATATATATCTGGATCTTCCCCCAACATATAGTGCTTGCCAAAAAGAGAAAATATAAAAGGAAAGGTGAAGATCACCATGACTCTTGTATAAAGGTAGGAAGTAAAATAAAAGATAGGCCCTTCGCAGAGGGAAGCAGAGGTTGTCATGCGCTTTTATGGTTGGATGCACAAAATCTTAATGTAAAAGAACGTCACTTCATATTGCCGCTTGTGATAAAGAACTTTATTATGCAGTCCGTCGCTTTTATTTCTTCCATATCACAAGTTCGTATAAAGTCTATTTTCTTAACTCTAAAAGATCACACATATTTAGAGAGCAATTTTTATTGCTTGCACCGATGACAACTTACTTGAAGGATCTTACTCAATCCATAGGTAGATATAGTGGACTCTCATGGCAAAACTGGGTTGATGGATTTTGGATGCACAAGTAGTATCTCTACTTGGTGCAAAAGATTTGGCTAGCATAGGATGAGAAGCAAGCTCAACATGTTGGAGGATCCATGACAATATAACTTCTTTTCGGATATAGGAAAACATAACCCATTATGTTGTCTTCCTTGTCCAACATCAACTTATTAGCATATAATATTTTAATGAGTGCTCACAATCATAAAAGATGTCCAAGATAGTATATTTATATGTGAAACCTCTCTTTCTTTATTACTTCCTATTAATTGCAACAATGACCAATACTATGTTTGTCAACCTTCAACAAATTTTATTCATCATACTCCTTATTTGTGAAGTCATCACTCTCCATAAGATCATTATATAATCTTTTTACTTCTTTTATTCTTTTCTTCTTTTCCAAGACCAAGGCAAAAAGGCAAAGCCCTCACTCAAACTACTCTTTATTATATAAGTCACGGACTTGATTACATAGATAGATCACCAAGCAAAACTCAAAGGCTAGATCACACTAAAAACAAAAACTTTATTCTACTAAACCAAGATATAACCAAAATGATCGAACTAAGGAAAATGATAAAGGTAAAGATGTGATGGTGATACGATACCGGGACACCTCCCCCAAGCTTGGCACTAGCCAAGGGGAGTGCCCATACCCATGTACTCAAGTCTCCTTCTTCGGAGGCGGTGATGATGAGGTTGATGATGTATCTATCAGCTTCATTAAGGCACCCTTCAAGACCTGCAATTCTTGGAGTACATGTTGGAGCATATTTGCATTCTTCTGAATTTCCTCCAAAAGATGCTTACCTTCAGGCCACCAAGAACTTTTCCCTGCATCACTTTCACTTGGACGGGATATATCCCAATTGGATGGTATATGTGCACGAGGAGTATTCTCCGCACCGTAGTTATGAACCAAATTGTGAAAGTTGTTCCAATGTAACATGTGCAAGGGCCTCCTAGGGGGAAGCCCTTCATGAATCTCTTGGCCTTCCTGGTTGCTTGTAGTCCCTATTGCTTGATGGGGATTTGGGACTGTCGAGATACCGGCCAGGGTACCTCTCTCCGAAGCCGGAGGCTGAACCTCAAGCGAATCTCCTTCATCCTCCTCCATCGTGACTTCCTCGGCATCCACCCTCCTGAGTTCCATCTGCATCAACCAAGCATCGTCTTCCACATTGTTGGAGGAGGAAGAAGACATGATGCCTGACCTTGAAAACTCTGGCAGAAAACAGCTCGAAACAAGAACGGAGGATATTGCCGTGATATGGTCAAAACCTTCGGGAGATTATATAATGATTTTTTATCGTGCAAAAAAAGTATTCTGGGAGAAAATAGAGTCCGGAGGGCACACGAGGTGGCCACAAGCCAGGGAGGCGCGCCCAGGGGGTAGGGCGCGCCCCCACGGCTTGTTGGCTCCTCGTGCGCTATTCGGACTACTTCTTATTTTTCTAATTTTTTAAATATTCCAAAACGGAGTAAAATTGCCATTGGAGAACTTTTGGAGTCCGTTTACTTACTGTATCACATACCTATTCCTTTTCAGGGGTCTGGGGTGTTCTGGAAGGTTTCCCTTATGTACTCCTCCGGTGTTGTGGTATTAATAATATTGGTTTCAACATTTATGGGAGTACCTGAGATATAATGTTTGATTCTTTGCCCATTTACCACCTTCGGGTTATTGCCCTCGGCGTTGTTGATCTTGATGGCACCGGAACGATAAACTTCCTCGATAATGTAAGGCCCTTCCCTTTTAGAGAGAAGTTTTCATGCAAAAAATCTTAAATGAGAATTGTATAGCAAGACATGGTCACCTACATTAAATTCACGCTTTTGTATCCTTTTGTCATGCCATCTTTTAACTTTTTCTTTAAACAGTTCGGCATTTTCATAGGCTTGGGTTCTCCATTCATCAAGTGAGCTAATGTCAAATAACCTCTTCTCACCGGCAAGTTTGAAATCATAGTTGAGCTCTTTAATTGCCCAATAAGCCTTATGTTCAAGTTCGAGAGGTAAGTGACATGCTTTTCCATATACCATTTTATAGGGAGACATACCCATAGGATTTTTATAAGCAGTTCTATAAGCCCATAGTGCATCATCAAATTTCTTAGACCAATTCTTCCTAGATCTATTAACAGTCTTTTGCAAGATCAATTGTATTTCTCTATTACTTAATTCTACTTGACCACTAGACTGAGGATGATAAGGAGATGCAATTCTGTGGTTAACATCATACTTAGCAAGCAATTTATGGAAAGCACCATGAATAAAGTGTGAACCACCATCAGTCTTTAAATATCTAGGGACCCCAAACCTCGGAAAAATAATTTCTTTAAGCATTTTAATAGAAGTCTTGTGATCAGCACTACTAGTTGGAATATCTTCTACCCACTTAGCAACGTAATCAACAGCAACTAAAATATGTGTATACCCATTCGAGGATGGAAAAGGTCCCATATAATCAAATCCACAAACATCAAATGGTTCAATAACAAGTGAATAATTCATAGGCATTTCCTGCCGTCTACTAATATTACCAATCCTTTGACATTCATCGCAAGACAAGACAAACTTACGAGCATCCTTAAAAAGAGTAGCCCAATAAAAACCAGATTGTAATACCTTGTGTGCAGTTCTATCTCCAGCATGGTGTCCTCCGTAGGCCTTGGAGTGACACTTGCGTAGGATCTATTCATGTTCATGCTCAGGTACACAACGTCTAATAACACCATCTACTCGTTCTTTATAAAGGTTTGGGTCATCCCAAAAGTAATGTCTTAAATCATAGAAAAACTTTTTCTTTTGTTGGTATGTAAAACTAGGTGGTATAAATTTAGCAACAATATAATTAGCATAGTCTGCATACCATGGAGTAATACGAGAAGCATTTATAACAGCTAACTGTTCATCAAGAAAGCTATCATCAATGGGTAGAGGGTCATCAAGAATATTTCCTAACCTAGACAAGTTGTCTGTTATGGGGTTCTCAGCTTCCTTTCTGTCAATGATATGTAAATCAAATTCTTGTAGCAACAGAACCCACCTAATGAGTCTAGGTTTAGCATCTTTCTTTTTCATAAGATATTTAATAGCAGCATGATCAGTGTGAACAGTTACTTTAGAATCAACAATATAAGGTCTGAACTTGTCACGTGCAAATACAACTGCTAAAAATTGTTTTTCAATAGTAGCATAATTTCTTTGAGCACTTTCTAGAGTTTTACTAGCATAATGGATAACATTTAATTTCTTATCAACTCTTTGTCCTAGAACAGCACCAACAGCATAATCGCTAGCATCGCACATAATTTCAAATGGTAGGTTCCAATCAGGTGGTTGAACAATAGGTGCAGAAATTAAGGCTTTCTTAAGGATTTCAGAGAATATAGCAGTCATACATCTTTCAAAGGTAGCAGGTGCATTGCATAAACCAAAAGGCATACGTCTATAAGCAAAGGTACCAAAAGGGCATGTAAAGGTAGTTTTTTCTTGATCCTCTTGTGACACAGATATTTGGAAAAAACCAGAGTAACCATCTAGAAAGCAGAAAAGTGTATGTTTGGATAGTCTTTCTAGCATTTGATCAATAAAAGGTAGAGGATAATGATCTTTCCTAGTAGCTTTGTTTAATTTTATAAAATCAATTACCATTCTATAACCTGTAACAATTCTTTGCGGATCAATTCATTTCTATCATTAGGAACAACAGTAATACCTCCTTTCTTAGGGACACAATGAACAGGACTTACCTGCTTCCAGAAGCTTTAATATTTCATTTCTTACCACTTCCTTCATCTTAGGATTCAACCATCGCTGATGATCAATAACTGGTTTAGCATCAGGTTCCATATTAATTTTGTGCTGACATAGAGTGGGACTAATGCCCTTAAGATCATGAAGAGTATATCCAATAGCGGCACGGTGCTTCCTCAGAGTTTTCAATAATCTCTTTTCTTCATGCTCTGAATGATGAGCACTAATAATAACAGGGTATATCTTCTTTTCATCGAGATAAGCATATTTCAAAGTACTAGGTAATTGTTTAAGATCAAACACAGGATCACTCTTGGGTGGTAGAGGATCTCCAAGAGTCTCAACAGGCAAATTGTGTTTCAAAACAGGCATTTGTTTAAAGAAAATCTCATCTAATTCCTTTCTTTCATTCATGAACATATCAGTTTCATGGTCTAGCAAATATTGTTCACAAGGATCAGTAGGAGGCACGGCAATAGAAGCAAGACCAATAATTTCATCTTTACTAGGCAATTCTTTATCATGGGGTTATCTATGAAATTTGGAGAAATTAAACTCATGAGACACATCCCCGAAACTTACACTAACAGTTTGTTTCTCACAATCTATCTTAGCATTGAAAGTATTCAAGAAAGGTCTACCAAATATAGTGGGACAAAAGTCATCTTGTGGGGAACCAAGAACTAGAAAATCAGTAGGGTATTTTATTTTCCCACACAAGACTTCAACATCTCTAACAATCCCAATTGGTGAGATAGTATCTCTATTAGCAAGCTTAATAGTAACATCAATATCTTCTATTTCAGCAAGTGCAATATCATTCATAATTTCTTGGTATAAAGTAAAGGGAATTGCACTCACACTAGCACCCAAATCACATAAGCCATGATAACAATGATCTCCTATTTTAACAGAGACAACAGGCATGCCAACAATAGGTCTATGTTTATCTTTATCATCGGGTTTAACAATTCTAGCAACTTCATCACAGAAATAAATAACATGCCCATCAATATTATCGACTAATGGATCTTTAACCATAGCAATACTAGGTTCAACTTTGATTTGTTCAGGTATAACTCTTATGAACTACAGCTGAAGCTTCAGCATGTTCTTTTATCCTAACAGGAAAAGGTGGTTTCTCAATATAAGCAGTAGGAATAACTGGATCAACATTATAAGTAATAGTTTCTTCTTCAGCTTTAATGGGTTCTACTATTTTTACTTCAATGGGAGGATGATATTTAAACCACTTCTCCTTAGGGAGATCAACATGAGCAACAAATGATTCACAAAAAGAAGCTACTATCTCAGAGTCAAGTCCATATTTAGTGCTAATTTCACGAAAGACATCGGTATCCATAAAAGATTTAACACAATCGAACTCAAGGTTTATACCTGACTCCTTACCTTCGTCGAGCTCCCAATCTTTAGAGTTGCATTTAATTCTTTCCAATAGATCCCATTTGAATTCAATAGTCTTCTTCATAAAAGAACCAATACAAGAAGTAGCGAGCATGGATTGATTATTACGGGAAAGCCGAGCATAAAAATTCTGAATAATAATTTCTCTTGAGAGCTCATGATTGGGGAATGAATATAACATTGAATTAAGCCTCCCCCAAGCTTGAGAGATACTTTCTCCTTCACGAGGCCAAAAATTATATATATAATTCCGATCACGATGAACCAGATGCATAGGATAAAACTTCTGATGAAATTCCAATTTCAATCGGTTGTAAATCCAAGCTCCAATATCATGACATAGCCTATACCATGTCAATGCCTTTCCCTTCAAAGATAAAGGGAAGGCTTTCTTCTTGACTTCATCCTCGGGTAAACCTGCAAGCTTAAATAATCCACAAACTTCATCCACATAGATTAGGTGCAAATTAGGATGTAATGTTCCATCTCCTGCATAAGGATTAGCTAGCAGTTTCTCTATCATACCCGAAGGAATTTCATAATAAATATTTTCAGTAGGTGCAGTAGGTTGAGGAGCAACTCTTTCCTCTTCCGGTCGAGGTGAAGATACACCGAACAAACCCCTCAAAGGATGATTTTCCATGGTGACAAGTCACAGTAAATTTCAGCACGTAATATAAATTTTTCCTTACCAAATTCCACTCACCAAAGGCGCTTCACTCCCCGGCAACGGCGCCAGAGAAGAGTCTTGATGACCCATGAGTATAGGGGATCTATCATAGTCCTTTCAATAAGTAAGAGTGTCGAACCCAACGAGGAGTAGAAGGAAATGACAAGCGGTTTTTAGCAAGGTATTTTCTGCAAGCACTGAAATTATCGGTAACAGATAGTTTTGTGATAAGATAATTCGTAACGGGTAACAAGTAACAATTGTAACAAAGGTGCAGCAAGGAGGCCCAATCCTTTTTATAGCAAAGGATAAGCCTGGTCGAACTCTTATATAAACCAAAGTGCTCCCGAGGACACATGGGAATTATTGTCAAGTTAGTTTTCGTCATGCTCATATGGTTCACGTTCGTTACTTTGATAATTTGATATGTGGGTGGACCGGTGCTTGGGTTCTGTCCTTACTTGGACAAGCCTGCCACTTATGATTAACCCCTCTTGCAAGCATCCGCAACTATGAAAGAAGAATTAAGATAAATCTAACCATAGCATGAAACATGTGGATCCAAATCAGCCTCTTACGAAGCAATGCATAAACTAGGGTTTAAGCTTCTATCACTCTAGCAACCCATCATCTACTTATTACTTCCCAATGCATTCCCCTAGGACCAAATCATGGTGAAGTGTCATGTAGTCCATGTTCACATAACAGCACTAGAGGAAAGACAACATACATCTCATCAAAATATCGAACGAATACCAAATTCACATGAGTACTTATAACAAGACTTTTCCAATGTCCTCAGGAACAAACGTAACTACTCACAAAGCATGTTCATGTTCAAGATCATAGGGGTATTGAATATCATTAAGGATCTGAACATATGATCTTCCACCAAATAAACCAACTAGCATCAACTACAAGGAGTAATCAACACTACTAGCAACCCACAGGTACCAATCTGAGGTTTTGGAACAAAGATTGAATACAAGAGATGAACTAGGGTTTGAGAGGAGATGGTGCTGGTGAAGATGCTGATGAAGATTGACCCCCTCTCGATGAGAGGATCATTGGTGATGACGATGGCTTCGATTTCCCCCTCCGAGAGGGAAGTTTCCCCGGCAGAACAGCTCCGCCGGAGCCCTGGATGTCTTCTTCCCAGGTTCCGCCTCAAGACGGCGGCGCTTCATCCCGAAAGCTCTCTCCTAATTTTTTTTCTAGGTCAAAACACTTCATATAACAGAAGATGGGCACCAGAGACCTGCCAGGGGGCCCACAAGCCCTGGGGACGCGCCCCCAGGCTTGTGGCCACCTGGTGGGTCACCTCTGGTAGTTTCTTCGCCCAATAATTTTTATATATTCCAATATAATTCTTCGTAAATTTTCAGGACTTTTGGAGTTGTGCAGAATAGGTCTCTCAGATTTGCTCCTCTCCGGTCCAGAATTCTAGCTTTCGGCATTCTCCTTCTTTATGTAAACCTTGTAAAATAAGAGAGAAAAGGCATAAGTATTATACCATAATGTGTAATAACAGCCCATAATGCAATAAATATTAACATAAAAGCATGATGCAAAATGGATGTATCAGAAAGCCACGGCGCAACAAGAACAAGCATCCACACAACGACGGTGAAGTCGATGAGACGGCAGTAAATGCCGGATTCCGTAATCCATAGTCCGGGTCACGGAAAAAGCCTTCTAAAGGCAACCAGGACAGACCAACCAAGTTGGATGCAATCTTGGACAGGACCTGCCAGATCCATGGCACCCCTGAGAAGCCCGCCAGCCACAGCAACCATAACTGTTGGGTGATAAAACAAGCCGGCAAGCTCACGGCCGAGGACTCTGGCAAAAGTCCTCGAAGCGAGGACGATGAGGAGCCCCGCAGGCCAAATAGTGGAGGCCAAAAACCCTTCCCTCCAGAGGTCAAGACAGTGAACATGATCTACGCCACCCATATACCAAGAAAGGAGAGGAAGTGGGCGCTACGAGATGTATACACTGTCGAGCCCGTAGCGCCAAAATTTAACCCATGGTCGGCTTGCCCGATCACCTTCGACCGTAGGGACCATCCGCCAGTATCCGTCATGGAGGATTGGCGACCCTTGTACTCGACCCCATTGTCGATGGGTACCACCTCACGGGAGTCCTTATGGACGGAGGCAGTAGCCTCAATCTGATTTATGCAGACACAGAGAGGAAAATGCGGATCGATCCGTCAAGGATCAAACCCAGTAACACCACCTTCAAGGGGGTTATTCCGGGCGTAGAGGCCCGCTTCTCAGGCACGGTGACTCTAGAAGATGTATTCTACTCGCCAGACAACTTCCACAGCGAAGACCTGATCTTCGATATTGCCCCTTTTCGCAGTGGCTACCATGCCCTCCTCGGCCGAACGACATTTGCCAAATTCAACGCCATCCCGCATTACGCATGCCTCAAGCTGAAGATGCCTGGTCCTTCGGGTGTCATAACGATCAATGGCAACACGGAGCGCTCACTCCGGACCGAGGAACATACCGCGGCCCTGGTAACCGAAGACCAAGCCAGCGCCAATGGGCCTAGGTATCAGTCCGCCGTAAAGGCCAGAGATACAACTAAACAGGCCCGAGCCCGGTCCCTGTCATGGGAGCTCGCCTGCGTTCATCGCAAATAGGGACACGCGCCCCACGGCACGCCCAACATAGTCGCGCTCTACGTGCCTTGTCAGCACAACTTCGTGCTCAAGATACTATGGGTAGCCGTGGGGCCTATATCAAACAACAACACTATGTGTTCGGCTTAACCGAACTATGGGATTACCACGTCCTCGGACGGTAACGGGTATGACTCCGGACTCGCCCAGCATCAAGCTGTGATGACACGACTACCTCTCGAGGTTCCTATTCAAGGCTCCCCTTGCTGGCATGCGTTTTTTTACACGGACGTCCCCCTACCCAGCAGAAGCAAAGGCGCAGATGTGCAGCAGGGCACAGTTGAAGCTTCGACCCACGCATCAAGGCCCTGTGTAAACCTTTCTCTGTAAAATTTTCTTTTCTTACTCATCATAAACACTTCGGTAGTTCAAATTTTGCGGATAGACATCCCGAGCTTATGGAAAATAAAAGCACCTTTTACGATGTCCGGGCATCTGTATTGTCTGGCCCTTCTTTTTCTTTTTCCCCGCTCTTCGAACAAGCTTGGCATGCACACATTGTGTAACAAATACAAATTGATTAATTGACCAAGGGCTTGATCTCTTCATCGGCTCCATGTACCAAGTCCGGCACCACTTTTCGATGTGTGTTCGACGTCTCGGATATTGCACTATATGCATCAGTTCCGAACTATGTCTTGGGTCAATAGCTGGGTTGCCTGGCTCCTGTGTTTACCTTCTTACGTTCTGCACATTCGGCTAAGAAGGTAAAGGGAGAACCCCTGCGATCATACTTCTGGCTAGCCCAGTTAAGCACCTCAGCAGAGAAAGCCGAAAACTGACCGTCATAGTAAGCGTGAACTGGTCGGCGATCCAATGATAATTGTTAAACTCAAAAATCGTTGGCATTTTATCTGTGTCATACGCAGGGTTCATCCTAGCACAAACCACATGATTACAAAGGCTTGCCTCGGCTTCCCTCATACATCAAAAAGCATTGGGGGCTGATACGTCTCCAACGTATCTAATTTTTGTGTGTTCCATGCTGTTATATTATCATTCTAGGATGTTTTACAACCATTTTATAGCAACTTTATATCATTTTTTGGGACTAACCTATTGACATAGTGCCCAGTGCTAGTTGTTGTTTTTTGCTTGTTTTTTTACTTCACAGAATATCAGTACCAAACGGAGTCCACACGCAACGAAACTTTTTGGAGATTTTTTTTGGACCAGAAGACACAACATGGGCCAAAGAAGTACCAGAGGGGAGGCCCAAGGTGGGCACAACCTACCAGGGCATGCCCAGGAGCCCAGGCACGCCCAGGGGGGTTGTGCCCCCCCTCGGTGGCCTCCTGCACCACATCTTCGCCCTATAAATCCCCAAATATTCCAGAAACCCTAGGGAAGTCGACAAAACACAATTCCAGCCGCTGCAAGTTCTAGAACCATGAGATCCAATCTAGACACCATCACGAAGGGGTTCATCATCCGCATTGGTGCCTCTCCGATGATGCGTGAGTAGTTCATCATAGACCTACGGGTCCGTAGGCAGTAGCTAGATGGTTTCTTCTCTCTTTTTGATTCCCAATACAATGGTCTCTTCGAGATCTATTTGATGTAACTCTTTTTTGCGGTGTTTGTTGGGATCCGATGAACTTTGAGTTTATGATCAGATCTATATCCATGAATATTATTTGAGTCTTCTTTTGATCTCTTATATGCATGATTATTTATAGCCTTGTATTTCTTCTTTGAATCTTTGGTTTAGTTGGGCCAACTAGATCGATTTTTCTTGCCATGGGAAGAGGTGCTTGTGATGGGTTCGATCCGCAGTAGCATATTGTTCCATGGAGCTAGGGTCCAAAATAGGGCGTGCGGTATTCTTTCCCAGTGACAGAAGGATCAGCAAGACACACATGTATCATTGCTATTAAGGATAACAAGATGGGGGCTATTCCGACATGAATATATCTCATCTACATCATGTCATCGTTTTTATTGAATTACTCCGTTTCTCCATGAACTTAATACACTAGATGCATGCTGGATAGCGGTCGATTTGTGGATTAATAGTAGTAGATGCAGGCAGGAGTCGGTCTACTAATCTTGGACGTGATGCCTATATATTGATCATTGCCTTGGATATCGTCATAATTATTCGATTTTCTATCAATTACCCAACAGTAATTTGTTTACCCACCGTGTGCTATTTTCTTGAGAGAAGCCACTAGTGAAATCTACGGCCCCCGGGTCTATTCTTTATCATATTTGCTTTGAGATCTACTTTTATTCGCTTTTATTTTCAGATCTATTATTCCAAAAACCCAAAAATACCTTGCTGCACTTTTTTGTTACTTATTTTATTTCGCGTTTTACCGAGATCTATTTATCCAATCTACAGAAATTTTATCCCGTCAACTTGACAATTTCTGGCGCCGTTACTCGTAGAGGGATTGACAACCCCTCATATGCGTCGGGTTGCAAGTATTTGTTCTTTGTGTGCAGGTACCGTTTACATAGTGTTGCTTGGTTCTCCTACTGGATTGATACCTTGGTTTCATAACTGAAGGAAATACCTACCGTAGATGTACTGCATCATCCCTTCCTCTTTGGGGAAATACCGACGTAGTTCAAGCGACATCAAAAGGAATTTCTGGCGCCGTTGCCGGGGAGACATCATCAACATCTATCAGGTTCCTAATCATAAATCTCATCTCCTTGCAATTTAAATTATTTGCCATTTGCCTCTCGTTTTCATCTCCCCACTTCACAAAAATTTGCCATTTATTCGCCCTCTTTTTCGTTCGCCGTTTTCACGTCAGATCTATCTTTTTGCTTGAGATCTTGTTTGCCACTTTGTCATTATGGCTAGTTCTTCCTCTATTGTGTGTACCCCCGAGAATGAGGTTCTCAATTTTAAACAAAGGGGAGGGGAGAATCTAAAAGATGCTTGGTATAGGATTTGCAATGCTCATAATAGATATGTTTGTAAGCAATCTACCGTTGTTCTTCTTCGCAGTTTTTATGCTGGCATTACCACTTGGTATAGATTCATCCTTGATACGATTACCGATGGAATTTTTTTGATGTGTCCATCTTTGGATGTTTTTAATGCCATGGGAGATCTAGTAGGTGCACCACCTATCATTATTAATAAAACAATCTTAACTCTTGAGCATGTTATGCAAAGTTAGATGCTATTGAAAAGAAGATGGTCACCTTAGAGCAAACTGAAAACTTAGATACAAAGATGCAGAATCTTGCTAATAAATTTGGGTCAAAAGCGGGCGATGTTTTCAAATTACTAAGGGAAAAGGAAACCATAATTAACGAAAGAATTGGAGAGAGTCCTCGGATTGATAAGTTGGAATAAATTTTTAGTAATTTGAGCTCGGCTTTTGCTTCTATTAAAACTATTGAAAAAACTCCCATAAAAATTGGCAAGATTGCTCAAGTCACTAAGAACAAGGGTGCAACCTCTAATAATAACAAAGAAGATCTTAAGACGATTAGTATTCACCCTGACTTTGTTCAAGTTGTAAGAAACCCTACTTGCAAGCATGAATTTTTCAATCTTGTTCCTAGGAGTACTATTATTGAAAATCTATATGCTAAATCTTTGAGGAATATTGGTTGTGTGATTGAGGAATTGGAAATTAAAGATGACAATACTTGAATCTATGAATTATGCCTAGCTAGGGGCATAAAACGCTAGCGCTTGTTGGGAGGCAACCCAATGAATAAAATTTATTTTTGCCTTTTTAATTCTGTTCTTAAGTGTTTGCACAATTATGCCTCTGTTATGATTGTGTTTTTTATGTTTTAATTAGTGTTTGTGCCAAGTAAAGCCTTTGGGATAGCTTTGGTGATAGTTGATTTGATCCTGTTGAAAAACAGAAAATTTTGTGTCCAGTAACAGAATTGTTTAAATTCACATAAGCGACAAAAAATTCTGAATTTTGTACACAATATTGATATACAAATTGCCTATGATTTCCTAATTTTTCAAAAAAATTGGAGTTACATAAGTATGAGAATAATCCGCATCTTTACAGACTGTTCTGTTTTTGACAGATTCTGTTTTCTTTGCATTGTGTGCTTATTTTGATGAATCTATGGATTGTATCTGGGGGTATAAGCCATGGTAAAGTTATAATACAGTATATATAATGCAATAAAAAAAAATTAATGGGTTTTCTATAGTACTTAATTCTTATACTAACGGATCTCATGAAGGTTTTGTTAAGTTTTGTGTGATTGAAGTTTTCAAGTTTTGGGTGAGATCGCGGTGGATGAAGGAATAAGGAGTGAAAAGAGCCTAAGCTTGGGGATGCCCCATGGCACCCCAAGTTAATATTCAAGGAGAACCAAGCAACTAAGCTTGGGGATGCCCCGGAAGGTATCCCCTCTTTCTTCTAACGACCATCGGTATTTTACTTGGAGCTATATTTTTATTCGTCACATATCGTGAGTTTTGCTTGGAGCATCTTGTATTATATAAGTCTTTGCTTGTTTTGCTTCTTAGTTTGTCACAAGTATCCTTGCTGGACACACCTATTTGAGAGAGCCAAAATTATGCTATGATTTGTTAGAATTGCTCTTTATGCTTCACTTAAAATTTTTGAGCTATGGAATTGCTCTAGTGCTTCACTTATATCTTTTTGAGCACGGTGTGCTTTAATATTTTTGAACAAATGCTCTCATGCTTCACTTAGATTAATTTGAGAGTTAGTAAATTTTTGAAGAAATTCTTTCATGCTTCACTTATATTATTTTGAGAGACAAAAAAAAATTATGCTCATGTTCTTCACTTAAATTTATTTGAGCTTGTCAAAAGCAATTGCAATATATGAGACTAGTCCCAAAGTGATAGATATTCAAGAGGATATAATAAAAACTTTCATGAAGATCATTGGACAAAATAAACTTGATTCTTTGTAATAGTTTTGAGATGTGATGATAGTGATATGTGAGTAATGTTGGTGAGTAATTATGCTTTAGTAAGAATATTGGTGTTAAGGTTTATGATTCCCTATGCAAGCACGAAAGTCAATAGTTATGCAATGAAATTACATCCTACTTGTGGTGCATTATTTGGTGTTAGTTATGCTTAATGCTCGCTTATGTGATTTTTCGTTTCTTGGTTGGTTGCTTCTCAATCTTTTTGCTAGCCTCCACTTGTACAAAGTAGAAATACTACTTGTGCATCCAACATCTTTAAACCCACTTTTGCCATATGAGTCCACCATACCTACCTATATGCGGTATTTCCATGCCGTTCTAAGCAAATTTGTATGTGCCATCTCTAATTTTCAAAATGAATTTCCTTTTTGTGTGCTCGTACCGCTCATGAAGCGGCAGGGGGTGGCCAATATTTTCCATGCTAGATGTGTTATTCTCAAGATGAGTGTTTATTCACTTGTCATTGCATGAGAGTACGGTGGTAATAGGGATGCCTAGTCCCGAAATGAAAAATAAATTTACTTTATGTTATCAAATAATAAATTCCTTGGAAAGTGTTGGTATGGGCGGTACCCGTGGATACGGCTAGCCGTGGAATGTGAAGGAATGGTGGAAAAAGGCATAAACTTTATTTTCTGTTTGGGAACCGCTTATGATATATCAAGCATGGAAAGTGTTGGGAATTACTCGGTCATTTTCGTTGACGGGAAAAGTATGCCTCTAAAAAAAATTATCTCTCAATTTAAGCATTGAGCTCTGGCACCTCTACAAATCCCTACTTCCCTTTGCGAAGGGCCTATCTATTTACTTTATGCAATTTTTATTTTTATTTGAGTCTCCATCTTCTCTTATAAAGCACCAACTAAGGGGCACTATGATCATACTTGAGCATTGGATGTAGCTAATATGCGAGTATGTTTCATGAATGGATCAATGATTGAGCATGATGGGCTAGGGATAACTTTCTTTAGTGTTGATATTTTGAAAGACATGCTTGCTTGTTGATATGCTTGAGTATTGAAATCTTCATGTCAAAACTAGACTATTGCTTTGAACCATATAAAAGTCCAAATGTCCATACTACAAAAGAAAAGAATATGTGATGAACATGTTAGGCAGCATTCCACATCAAAAATTCTGTTTTTATCATTTACCTACTCGAGGACGAGTAGGAATTAAGCTTGGGTATGCTGATACATCTCCAACGTATCTATAATTTTGCTTGTTCCATGCTGTTATATTATCATTCTTGGATGCTTTACAATCATTTTATAGCAACTTTATATCATTTTTTGGGACTAACCTATTGACATAGTGCCCAGTGCCAGTTGCTGTTTTTTGCTTGTTTTTTTACTTTGCAGAATATCAGTACCAAACGGAGTCCAAACGCAGCGAAACTTTTTGGAGATTTTTTTGGACCAGAAGACACAACATGGGCCAAAGAAGTACCAGAGGGGAGGCCCGAGGTGGGCACAACCCACCAGGGCGCACCCAGGGGGGTTGTACCCCCCTCGGTGGCCTCCCGCGCCGCCTCTTCGCCCTATAAATCCCCAAATATTCAAGAAACCCTAGGGGAGTCGACAAAACACAATTCCAGCCACCGCAAGTTCCAGAACCACGAGATCCAATCTAGACACCATCACGGAGGGGTTCATCATCCTCATTGGTGCCTCTCCGATGATGGGTGAGTAGTTCATCATGGACCTACGGGTCCATAGGCAGTAGCTAGATGTCTTCTTCTCTCTTTTTGATTCTCAATACAATGGTCTCTTGGAGATCTATTTGATGTAACTCTTTTTTGCGGTGTATTTATTGGCATCCGATGAACTTTGAGTTTATGGTCAGATCTATATCCATGAATATTATTTGAGTCTTCTTTTGATCTCTATATGCATGATTATTTATAGCCTTGTATTTCTTCGTCGAATCTTTGGTTTAGTTATGCCCACTAGATCGATTTTTCTTGCCATGGGAAGAGGTGCTTTGTGATGGGTTCGATCGTGTGGTGTTGTTTCCCAGTGACAGAAGGGGCAGCAAGACACGCATGTATCATTGCTATTAAGGATAACAAGATGGGGGCTATTCCTACATGAATAGATCTCATCTACATCATGCCATCGTTCTTATTGCATTATTCCGTTTCTCCATGAACTTAATACACTAGATGCATGCTGGATAGCGGTCGATGTGTGGAGTAATAGTAGTAGATGCAGGCAGGAGTCGGTCTACTAATCTTGGACGTGATGCTTATATGTTTATCATTGCCTTGGATATCGTCATAATTATTTGATCTCCTATCAATTGCCCAACAGTAATTTGTTTACCCACCGTGCGCTATTTTCTTGAGAGAAGCCACTAGTGAAATCTACGGCCCCCAGGTCTATTCTTTATCATATTTGCTTTGAGATCTATTTTTATTCGCTATTATTTTCAGATCTATTATTCCAAAAACCCAAAAATACCTTGCTGCACTTTTTTTTACTTATTTTATTTCGCGTTTTATCGAGATCTATTTATCCAATCTACACAAATTTTATCCCGTCAACTTGACAATTTCTGGCGCCGTTACCCGTAGAGGGATTGATAACCCCTCATAAGCGTCGGGTTGCAAATATTTGTTCATTGTGTGCAGGTACCGTTTATATAGTGTTGCTTGGTTCTCCTACTGGATTGATACCTTGGTTTCATAACTGAGGAAATACCTACCGTAGCTGTACTGCATCATCCGTTCCTCTTTGGGGAAATACCGACGTAGTTCAAGCGACATCAGGGGCTAGTCATTAGCTCCCGCAGTCAAGCTCCTATGGCTAAGTGAAAGCAATAAAGCCGCATAGTCCGATTGCCTAGTCTCTCTCACGCACTACCACCTTCAGGCACCGAGACGTCGGCTAAGGGTAACAGTGCGGAGACGAAACACCCCTCGTATTATTCAATTGGGGGCTGAATCCTGATACGTCCATTTTGCATCATGCTTTTATATCAATATTTATTGCATTATGGGCTGTTATTACACATTATGGCACAATACTTATGCCTTTTCTCTCTTATTTTACATGGTTTACATGAAGAGGGAGAATGCCGGCAGCTGGAATTCTGGGCTGGAAAAGGAGCAAATATTAGAGACCTATTCTGCACAACTCCAAAAGTCCTGAAACTTCACGGAGAGTCATTTTGGATTTAATAAAAAATATTGGGCGAGTAAAGTACCAGAGGGGGGCCACCTGCCATCCACAAGGGTGGAGGGCGCGCCCTACCCCCCTGGGTGCGCCCCCCATCCTTGTGGGCCACCTGGCAGGCCCCCAACGCCCATCTTCTGCTATATGGTGTGTTTTGACCTGGAAAAAATCATAAGGAAGCTTTCGGGACGAAGCGCCGCCGTCTCGAGGCGGAACCTGGGCAGAACCAATCTAGGGCTCCGGCGGAGCTGTTCTGCCGGGGAAACATCCCCCCGGGAGGCGGAAATCATCGCCATCATCATCACCATCGATCCTCTCATCGAGAGGGGGTTAATCTCCATCAACATCTTCACCAGCACCATCTTCTCTCAAACCCTAGTTCATCTCTTGTATCCGATCTTTGTCTCAAAACCTCAGATTGGTACTTATGGGTTGCTAGTAGTGTTGATTACTCCTTGTAGTTGATGCTAGTTGGTTTATTCGGTGGAAGATCATATGTTCAGATCCTTAATGATAATTAATACTCCTCTGATTATGAACATGAATATGCTTTGTGACTAGTTACATTTGTTCCTGAGGACATGGGAGAAGTCTTGTTATAAGTAATCATGTGAATTTGGTATTCTTTGATATTTTGATAAGATGTATGTTGTCTTTCCTCTAGTGGTGTTATGTGAACGTCGACTACATAACACTTCACCATGATTTGGGCCTAGGGGAAGGCATTGGGAAGTAATAAGTAGATCATGGTTTGCTAGAGTGATAGAAGCTTAAACCCTAGTTTATGCATTGCTTCGTAAGGGGCTGATTTGGATCCATATGTTTCATGCTATGGTTAGATTTATCTTAATTCTTCTTTCATAGTTGCAGATGCTTGCGAGAGGGGTTAATCATAAGTGGGAGGATTGTCCAAGGAAGGATAGCACCCAAGCACCGGTCCACCCACATATCAAATTATCAAAGTAACGAACGCGAATCATATGAGCATGATGAAAACTAACTTGACAACAATTCCCATGTGTCCTCGGGAGCGCTTTGCTTTATATAAGAGTTCATCCAGGCTTGTCCTTTGCTACAAAAAGGATTGGGCGACCTTGCTGCACCTTGTTTACTTTTGTTACTTGTTACCCGTTATGAATTATCTCATCATACAACTATCTGTCACCGATAATTTCAGTGCTTGCAGAGAATACCTTGCTGAAAACCGCTTGTCATTTCCTTCTGCTCCTCGTTGGGTTTGACACTCTTACTTATCGAAAGGACTATGATAGATCCCCTATACTTGTGGGTCATCAAGACTCTTTTCTGGCGCCATTGCTGGGGAGTGAAGCACCTTTGGTAAGTGGAATTTGGTAAGGAAACATTTATATAGTGTGCTGAAATTTACTGTCACTTGTTACTATGGAAAATAATCCTTTGAGGGGCTTGTTCGGGGTATCTTCACCTCGACCGGAAGAGCAAAGAGTTGCTCCTCAACCTACTGCACCTACTGAAAATATTTATTATGAAATTCCTTCGAGTATGATAGAGAAACTGCTAGCTCATCCTTACACAGGAGATGGAACATTACATCCTGATATGCATCTAATCTATGTGGATGAAGTTTGTGGATTATTTAAGCTTGCAGGTTTGCCCGAGGATGAAGTCAAGAAGAAGGTATTCCCTTTATCTTTGAAGGAGAAGGCATTGACATGGTATAGGCTATGTGATGATATTGGATCATGGAACTACAACCGATTGAAATTGGAATTTCAACAGAAGTTTTATCCTATGCATCTAGTTCATCATGATCGGAATTATATATATAATTTTTTGCCTCATGAAGGAGAAAGTATCGCTCAAGCTTGGGGGAGGCTTAAGTCAATGTTATATTCATGCCCCAATCATGAGCTCCAAAGAGAAATTATTATTCAAAAAATTTATGCTCGGCTTTCTCATAATGATCGATCCATGCTCGATACTTCTTGTACTATTTCTTTTATGAAGAAGACTATTGAATTCAAATGGGATTTATTTGAATGAATTAAACGCAACTCTAAAGATTGGGAACTCGACAAAGGTAATGAGTCAGGTATAAACCTTAAGTTTGATTGTGTTAAATCTTTTATGGATACCGATGCTTTTCGTGATTTTAGCACTAAATATGGACTTGACTCTGAGATAGTAGCTTCTTTCTGTGAATCTTTTGCTACTCATGTTGATCTCCCTAAGGAGAAGTGGTTTAAATATCATCCTCCCATTGAAGTTAAAGTAGTAGAACCTATTAAAGCTGAAGAAGAAACTATTACTTATAATGTTGATCCTATTGTTCCTACTGCTTATATTGAGAAACCACCTTTTCCTGTTAGAATAAAGGATCATGCTAAAGCTTCAAATGTGGTTCATAAGAGTTATACTAGAACACCTACACCCCCTGAGCAAATTAAAGTTGAACCATGTATTGCTATGGTTAAAGATCTCTTGGTTGATAATATTGATGGGCATGTTATTTATTTCTGTGATGAAGCTGCTAGAATTGCTACACCCGATAGTGAAGATAAACATAGACCCGTTGTTGGCATGCCTATTGTTTCAGTTAAAATAGGAGATCATTGTTATCATGGCTTATGTGATATGGGTGCTAGTGTGAGTGCAATTCCTTTTTCCTTATATAAAGAAATTATGAATGATATTGCACCTGCTGAGATAGAAGATATTGATGTTACTATTAAGCTTGCCAATAGAGATACTATTTCACCAATTGGGATTGTTAGAGATGTTGAAGTCTTGTGTGGGAAAATAAAATACCCTACTGATTTTCTTGTTCTTGGTTCCCCACAAGATGACTTTTGTCCCATTATATTTGGTAGACCTTTCTTGAATACTGTTAATGCTAAGATAGATTGCGAGAAAGATATTGTTACTGTTGGTTTAGGGGATATGTCTCATGATTTTAATTTCTCTAAATTTCGTAGACAACCCCATGATAAAGAATTGCCTAGTAAGGACGAAATTATTGGTCTTGCTTCTATTGCCGTGCCTCCTACTGATCCTTTAGAACAATATTTGCTAGACCATGAAAATGATCTGTCTATGAATGAAAGAAGGGAAATAGATGAAGTATTCTTTAATCAAGGGCCTATTTTGAAACACAATTTGCCTGTTGAAATCCTTGGGGATCCTCCTCCACCTAAGGGTGATCCCGTGTTTGAGCTCAAACAATTACCTGATACTTTGAAATATGCTTATCTTGATAAAAAGAAGATATATTCTGTTATTATTAGTGCTAACCTTTCAGAGCATGAAGAAAAGAGATTATTGAAAACTCTGAAGAAGCATCATGCTGCTATTGGATATACTCTTGATGATCTTAAGGGCATTAGTCCCACTCTATGCCTGCACAAAATTAAATTGGAGAAAGATGCTAAACCAGTTGTTGATCACCAACGATGGTTAAATCCTAAGATGAAAGAAGTGGTAAGAAATGAAATACTAAAGCTTCTGGAAGCAGGTATAATTTATCCAATTGCTGATAGTCAGTGGGTAAGTCCTGTTCATTGTGTCCCTAAGAAGGGAGGTATTACTGTTGTTCCTAATGATAAGAATGAATTGATCCCACAAAGAATTGTTACAGGTTATAGAATGGTAATTGATTTTCGCAAATTAAACAAAGCTACTAGAAAAGATCATTACCCTCTACCTTTTATTGATCAAATGTTAGAAAGATTATCCAATCATACACATTTTTGCTTTCTAGATGGTTTTTCTCAAATACCTGTGTCAAAAGATGATCAGGAAAAGACCACTTTTACTTGCCCTTTCGGTACCTTTGCTTATAGACGTATGCCTTTTGGTTTATGCAATGCACCTGCTACCTTTCAAAGATGTATGACTACTATATTCTCTAATTTTTGAGAAAAGATTGTTGAGGTTTTCATGGATGATTTCTCCGTTTACGGAACTTCTTTTGATGATTGCTTAAGCAACCTTGATCGAGTTTTGCAGAGATGTGAAGAAACTAATCTTGTCTTGAATTGGGAGAAGTGCCACTTTATGGTTAATGAAGGTATTGTCTTGGGGCATAAAATTTCTGAAAGAGGTATTGAAGTTGATAAAGCTAAAGTAGATGCTATTGAAAAGATGCCGTGTCGTAAAGATATCAAAGGTATAAGAAGTTTCCTTGGTCATGATGGTTTCTATAGGAGGTTTATTAAAGACTTCTCTAAAATTTCTAGGCCTCCCACAAATCTCTTGCAAAAAGATGTTCCTTTTGTTTTTGATGATGATTGTGTCGAAGCATTTGAAATACTTAAAAAAGCCTTGATTTCTGCACCTATTGTTCAGCCACCTGATTGGAATTTACCCTTTGAAATTATGTGTGATGCTAGTGATTATGCTGTTGGTGTTGTTCTAGGGCAAAGAGTTGATAAGAAATTGAATGTTATTCATTATGCTAGTAAAACTCTAGATAGTGCCCAGAGAAATTATGCTACTACTGAAAAAGAATTTCTAGCAGTTGTCTTTGCTTGTGATAAGTTCAGATCCTATATTGTTGATTCCAAAGTAACTATTCACACTGATCATGCTGCTATTAAATATCTTATGGAAAAGAAAGATGCTAAAGCTAGACTTATTAGATGGGTTCTCTTGCTACAAGAATTTGATTTGCATATTATTGATAGAAAGGGAGCTGAGAACCCCGTTGCAGACAACTTGTCTAGGTTAGAAAATGTTCTTGATGACCCGCTGCCTATTGATGATAGCTTTCCTGATGAACAATTAGCTGTCATAAATGCTTCTCGTAATACTCCATGGTATGCTGATTATGCTAATTACATTGTTGTCAAATTTATACCACCTAGTTTCACATACCAGCAAAAGAAAAAGTTTTTCTATGATTTAAGACATTACTTTTGGGATGACCCACACCTTTATAAAGAAGGAGTAGATGGTGTCGTGGAATAGTCACGGCAGATGTCCTAGTGTGAGGACTTAGTCGTGGAGCCATCGCAATGAGGTTAGTTTAAAGGGGTTACTCAGGACAAAGGACACGGGGAGTTTATACTGGTTCGGCCCCTTGCGGTGAAGGTGAAGGCCTAATCCAGTTTAAGGTGGTATTGCTAGGGTTTCGATGACCAGGGAGCGAATACACTTAGCCTGGCTCTCGATCTGTTGTCTCTTGTCCCTAAACCGCTGCCGGGTCGTCCCTTTATATACACAGGTTGACGCCCGGCGGTTCACAGAATCCCGGCCGGCTCATAAACGTGTCCGGCTCGGTATCCACTCTTTCCTATCTTACAATACAAGTCATATACTTATGGCGATTTACATCTATGGGCCCTAACTCGCCTTTGGGCTTTGAGCCTTCTTGTTAAGTCTCCTTCGTAAGTCGCCATCTTCTATGTCTTCATGGGCTTCAATACAGGTAAATCACTATGAGCATAACCCGGCCCCTCCTGGGCGGTTTATACTCAATAGTTATATCCTCAACATTAGGCCCCAGGTTGATTTGAACTTGTTCATGTCAATCTTCAACACTTAGGAAAATTCCCTCTTCATTACCTTCGCAAAAATTTGTAACTCGCCGTGACATCATCTTCCGAGATCATGATAACCCGCCATGACGTCACCTGTCATTAATTTTATAAACATCCAGAAATCATATATGCATCTTCTTTTTAATGAACCTCCGAAAATCAAGGCGTCAGTCCTGTCACATATCCAATTTGGAGCTCCTCGATTCCCGTGCATGCCACTTATCCATTCTCCTTATAAATAGGGCCAGGGGTCCTTTTCACTTTCCCCCCTTGCCTCCTCGTCTCTGTCTTCCACCTCGCATCGCCTCAGCGCCCGAGCTCCGCCGCCGTCGTCGACCTTTGCCACTGCCTCAACAACGGCCGCTGCATCAACCTGAATCGACAAGAGTTCGTCCGCGCGCCTCCGCTACTCAACAGTTCTGGTGAGTCCTCTTCCTTCCTTTTCCCCTAGATCCCATTAGGGTTTCCACGAGTTCATCGGAGTTCATCCTCGTTCTTCGCTGTAGCTTGTAATTTTTGATTCAAACTTGGCAATCCTCCTGTGCGGCGGTGGTCGTGGTACTTACTTTTGCTTATTAGAACATCTCCTTTTGCATAAGAAATCCAATCTGAATACATGAACTGCTCAGCTACTGAAACTTTTTAGGTGTAGATTTTTCCATTATCTGAACTGCTGTAGATCCACAATTATAGCATTAATCTGTGAAACCTATTTTTCCAACACTTAGCCATTTTCCAACTTCAGATCTATCCTTTCAATATCCGTGTAGGCGGTTTAACCTTAGAAAATAATAACCTGCCAGGTACCATTAGTCCCCTCTTAAACCGCCAAGTGCTCGTCTTTGTGATTTGATAATGTCACAGTCCGGTTTAACATTTATGCATGCTTCAACACTTTCTGCCTATTAAATATGAACCTTAAACCGGCACAAATCTTTTCCAGGTTATCGTATAAATGGCCAAATCCTTTTATTCCTGTAACTGGGTTCAATCCCGGGTTACAGAAGAAGAACTGAACAGGTGTGTTGCAACCGGCGCTTTAGCGAAAAAGGAAGACATCCACTGGAGAGCCCCCGGTCCAGAAAATCCTCCTGAGCCCAAGGATGGGGAAGTGATCGTTTTTGTTGATCATCTGAGTCGAGGGTTCAGCCCTCCCGGATCAAAAAATTTCCGTGATGTGCTTCACTTCTTCCAACTTCACCCTCAAGATATTGGGCCTAACTCCGTGTCCAATATTTGCAATTTTCAAGTGTTTTGTGAAGCCTACCTGCAAGAAGAGCCCACAGTCGACCTGTTCAGAGATTTCTTCTATTTAAACCGCCGTACTGAATTTACGGATGGGCCCAATACTGAACTTGGCGGGGTTTCAATTCAGAAGAGAAAAGACATCAGCTTCCCTCACGCTAAGCATCATAGCCATCCCAAAGATTGGAATCAAACTTGGTTCTATTGCCAAGATACATCTCCAGCTGGTGAGAATCCTCTGCTGGGTTACCGTGCTCACCGGCTTACCGATGCACATCCATTCCCCCAAAGACTCAATGCAAAGGAATGGTCCAAATATGCACCACAGCTTTCAAAGCTCAGAGCCTTTATGGCAAACGGTTTGACAGGCATTGATTTTGTCCGTTGCTGGGTATCTTGGAGCATTTTGCCTTTAAGCCGTCGCCCCGGTTTAATGTGTGAGTACACAGGGGATGTGAAAGACCCTCAACGCCACACTGATATTCAGCTGACTGATGCTGAAATTACTGAATCTGTCAAGAAGATGTTGGATGAACCGAAGACCGACTGTAGCAAAACAGGACTTAGTCCTTTTTGCGCTTCAAATAAACCGCCAGCTGTAAGAATTGCCCCACTCCTGCTTTAATCCATATTCTTAATACTCCCTTATGATCTTTCCAATCTTTAAACAGGGTGATGATCCATTCTGGAAGAAGAAACCGCAGGATAAACCGGCCAAAATACCTCGTGTCAAGACCAAGGTCAACAAGAAGCCCGCTAAGAAGAAAAACACCGAGCCTACCGAGTAAAACATTGACGATGATAATCCGGAGTCAGAGGTAGAACTTGATTCGCTTGGCTCTTTTTTCATACATCTCATTGACAATGATTTTTATCAGGACGACGCAGAAGCTAGCCGCGCAAATGATGTAGAGGTAACTATTCTCTCATCCGGTTCAGAACCTCTGCCCACACAGAAAACCCGACAAGCAAGCCGGAAAGTAAGATTTTCTCACCCCCTAGCTTACTTGGATCCAAACTTTCTTTTGAAGAAATAGCAACACAAAGCTCGTCGCACAACCCGGCATAGCGGCCATGTGGTCACTTCTTCCGGTTTACCGAACTCGCCAGTTCGTAAACGCCGCCCGGAGGTCTCTTCTATTTCTGACACATCTTATCCCAAGGCGGGTTATTTCCAACAACCTCTTAATCCGTCTGATTCAAACTATTAGGGAACTTCCCATTCATCCTCTGGCGAGTCCACAGGGACACAAATTCCAACCCTCAAAACTGTTCCTGGGTGAGCATTTTTAACTAACCCCTTATACCTTATGCTTGATCATTATACTAACCTGTTATTTGCGTCTCTGTCAGAGCCAAGGCCAGACCTAGTAAAAAGGCCAAATTGAACAAACCGGCTGATGACAGCGCGCCAACTGATCCAGAAAAGAACCCGGAACAGTTTGAACCAAATACTGAAGCTATTCTTGATGATCTGTCACCACAAGATCATGAAACCTTTGTTGAACAGATGGAAATTGATCCGATGGGTCATGTTGATAAACCGCCAAGCCCAACTAAGGTTGCTGATGATAAAGCCAACGATGTTGTAGTTACCGGTGTCGGGTGTACAGCCCCGGGCAACCCCACTGTTCTGTCAAAACATATTGCCAAAGAAGAATTTTGTGTTGTTGACAAGGGCAAGTGGAAGATGGACTTGGAAAGCTATACCCACCTCAGCGCCCAAGATATTCATTCTGGGTTTTTAAACCATTTGCACACAAGCCGTGATTATGAAGCCGGTTTACTGAACATGATGAAGGAGCGATATGAGGTAAATGCTGTTAACTCTGCATAAATATTCTTCCCTTAGCCGCCAAGTTTACTGGACATAAAAGAATAGAATGTTCTGCAAACTTTCAAGAACCATATAGATCAACTCCATTAGCCCGCAAGGGCCAGTTTATAATGTCAATATGAACCGGGACTTTAGAATAATAACTCTTCAATTTCGCCTGTGTAGCCCCCAAGGGTCGACTTAACAAATATGTTAAGTTGAGACTAATTATGTTGTAAGGCTCAAAATTCTTACTTAGGACCTTTATAATCTGGTTGACCATCAAGCTGATAGTTGTTATGTGCTTGGGACTTGTAAAAAAAATTGATAAGAAGCCATAGACATTAGCCCCCAAGTGCCAAGTATATTACTTGTTATGTGCTTGGGACTTTGAATATGCACTGCTATCTAATTAATTACATGTCTCTTGCAGGCTGATCTTAACAAGAAGGAATCTCAAATCACTGACCTTCAAGAAAATATCAAGTCGCAACAAGCCGAGACCTCCAAAGCCAAGGAAGAACTGACAAGTGCCTTAACAGCAATGGAAAAACTGAAGGAGAGCTTTAAGAACGAGCGGGCAGGTTGGGATACAGAAAAGTCAACTCTGCTGAAGAGGGCTGAGGATGCTGAGGCTGCCCTTAATCCGGTAGCTGAGGAGCTGACTAGCTTGAAACAACAAATAAATGCTATGACCGTTGCCGTATTTGGTAAATAACTTCTTCATAAGCTTTGAACATGTATTATGTAAGAGACTGTCGGTTTACCGATGTTTTTGATGATGCAGGAACTCGCATTGCTCATCTTGGCTCAGATATGCGGCAAAAACTGAAAGCCGCCTATACACTTATAGAGCAATTATATACCGGCGTACAACAGGTTATCTACACATCTTCCCATAATAAACCACCCCCAACCTTGATCAAGGAGACGTTGGAAAGGCTGGCAATGATGCCAGGACGGTTTGAAGAGCTAAAGAAGTCAGCTGCCAGGGCGGGTGCTCTTACTGCACTGACTCGGGCCAAAGCTTGGATATCTAATCTTGATCCGGCCGATGTGGGAAACGGCTACCCGAGCATAAAGGAGGACGGGTCAGAGTTTAATAACGATGACCTCAGAGCCTTAACGAGGGAAATGCGCCCATTGGCTAGCAAATTGGCTGAAGAAACCGATCTTTCACATTATCAGTCGATTTACGATGCCAACAACAAGAGAGTTAATGCGCCAACTTATGATGCTCCAAATCTTATTCCTCCAATCCGTAAGCATACCTATGCCCCTGATGTTGACCCCTCCATACTTATAAGTGATGAAGCTGTATTCAAGGCCTTAACTGGGATCGATTGGACCACCATTGACTTCCAACCACTGGGTAGAGAGGAGGAAGATGAACCGGCGCTGGACGATCCGCAACCTTCAAGTTAGCCAGGCCAGGACTCGTAAACCGGGGGCTGGTTTAGCAGCTGCTTTCTTTAAGACTTGTTAAAACAATTATTCTTTTGGGCACCAAACGCCTTGTAATAGGCTAGCTTAAACTCTTGTTCTGCTATGCCATCATGCATATTTACTTTGCATGACACTGCTAATCCACCATGTTAAGATATGCCACTCATGCTTATAATATTAACAATGTGGAATCTGCTCCTGCATGCAACGGATTAAAAGTGTCCTGGCGGTTTACCGCTGGACGGGTCATAACGCCCAATAAAAAACCATGGAAACTAAAATAGCTTATACCCAAGGCTGGAATTTCAGAATAACCAAATTTGAAATATATCATACCTGTGATATTTGATCACACTGTTGGTTTACCAAACCGGTGTAGTAAGGGGGAGAACCCAAACTTTGAGCACTGGTAATTATCATAGATTGCTTGGCTTATGAACAAAACCAGGCCGGGTTAATAAACACCGGATATTATCTTATCTCATACTGGCGACTTATAGTCAAAAGCCAGGTCGGGTTAATAAACACCGGATGAATTATGATCATCCTCAAAAAACTGTGGAATAAAACAAACGAAAAAACGAGGCTTTTCATGGGCTGCCAGGCCGAAAATCGAGTGCTTTCACGGGCCGCACAGCCACTGAGTTAAACCTATATACAAACCTTATAAGATGGACCTCACATAACCAATCGTAATTTTAACTTTGACAAGTTCAGGGTCTGTATAAGATTGACTTGTCAAACGTTCGGCGGGTCATTCCAGGAATACTTGGGTGGACTGGCTTACTTAAAAAGGCAGGATAACCCGGGGTTTTAGGTGAATACACCTGGCTTTTAAGCCTATTACAAGGGTTATACAAACTCTTTGTTCTTTAGAATCAAGGAGCCCCCAAGTAATATTTTTGAGCTATGCTCAAGGGGCACCTATGTTTGAGCTGTGATTTTGCAACAGACTCTCTTTGGTACCTTTAACCTGGGTAGCAAGCCCCCAAGTTTTTTTTTAGTTGGCTTATAAGCCGGTTCAAAGGGTAATAATAACTTCGCTCATAAGCCGGAAGCCCCCAAGTAACCAAAGACTCATTAAGAAAAAACGACAGAGGCCCTGCTTTAGCAGGGGTGCCGGTTTAATATATACATTGTCAAAAATATGTACATCAGAAGAGCCAATGGCTCAGGTGTAGTAAGGCCGAAAATGAGCAATATTCCATGGCCGGCGAGTCCTCCTCCGACGTGCGTGAGTTCTTGTGGTCTCGAACATCAATAAGGTAGTATGACCCGTTGTTCAAATTCTTGCTGACCACAAAGGGTCCTTCCCAAGGTGGGGATAACTTGTGCATATCAGTCTGATCCTGGATAAGCCGGAGCACTAAGTTGCCTTCTTGAAAGGTTCTGGTCTTGACCCGGCGGCTGTGATAACGACGTAAATCTTGCTGGTAAATCGCCGAACGAGCCGCTGCGAGATCACGCGCCTCATCTAACAGGTCAAGTGCATCCTGACGTGCCTTTTCATTATCAGCTTCAACGTAAGCCGCCACCCAGGGTGAATCGTGACGTATGTCACTGGGGAGAACCGCCTCTGCTCCATAAACCATGAAAAAAGGCGTGTAACCCGTAGATCTGTTGGGCGTTGTGTTGATGCTCCATAGCACTGAGGGTAACTCCTCTACCCAACAACCCGGCGTCCTCTGTAAGGGAACCATAAGCCGGGGCTTGATGCCTCTCAGGATCTCTTGATTGGCTCTCTCAGCTTGACCATTAGATTGGGGGTGAGCCACTAACGATACATCAAGCTGGATATGCTCACGTTGACAAAATTCTTTCATAGCACCCTTGGAGAGATTAGTGCCATTGTCTGTTACAATGCTGTGTGGAAAGCCAAAACGGAAGATCACCTTCTTCATGAATTGAACCGCCGTTGCTGCATCACACTTATTGACTGGCTCTGCCTCTACCCACTTAGTGAATTTATCAACCGCCACCAAGAGGTGGGTCTTCTTATCCTTGGACCTCTTAAAAGGTCCAATCATATCAAGCCCCCAAACTACAAACGGCCAAGTGATTGGAATCATTCTCAACTCCTGAGCCAGAACATGAGCTCGACGTGAAAACTTCTGACAACCGTCACATTTTTTGACCAAGTCCTCAGCATCAGCATGAGTCGTCAGCCAATAAAAACCGTGACGAAAAGCCTTGGCTACAAGAGATTTAGAGCCGGCGTGATGACCACAATCTCCTTCATGGATCTCACGTAGAATCTCACAGCCTTCTTCAGGAGAAACGCAACGCTGAAACGCCCTGGTAACACTGCAATGGTGCAGCTCTCCATTGACAATTGTCATTGACTTGGACCGCCGGGTTATTTGCCTGGCCAAGGTTTCATCCTCAGGTAACACGCCCCAGGTCATATATGCCAAATATGGAACTGTCCAATTAGGAATAACATGAAGAGCCGCCACCAACTGAGCTTCCGGGTCAGGAATAGCCAAATCCTCCTCTGTAGGTAACTTGACCGACGGGTTATGCAAAACGTCAAGAAAGACATTAGGTGGCACCGGTTTACGTTGAGAACCCAACCGGCTTAAGGCATCAGCCGCTTCATTTTTCCTCCGATCAACATGCTCAACTTGATAACCCTTGAAGTGACCAGCGATAATATCCACCTCTCGTCGATAAGCCGCCATGAGGGGATCCTTAGAATCCCAAGTACCAGAGACTTGTTGAGTCACCAAATCTGAGTCACCAAAGCACCTTACCCGGCTTAAGTTCATCTCCTTAGCCATCCGAAGACCGTGGAGCAAGGCCTCATATTCAGCTGCATTGTTAGTGCAAGGGAACATCAAACGGAGAACATAACAAAATTTATCACCTCGAGGGGAAGCAAGCACAAATCCAGCCCCCGAGCCCTCCAATTGCCTGGACCCATCAAAGTGAATAGTCCAATACGTGTTATCTGGTTTTTCCTCAGGCATCTGCAGCTCTGTCCAGTCATTGATGAAATCCATCAGTGCTTGAGACTTGATGGTCGTGCGAGGCATATACTTCAAACCATGAGGCCCAAGTTCAATGGCCCATTTTGCAACCCAGCCTGTTGCTTCCCTGTTTTGTATGATATCTCCTAAAGGAGCAGAGCTAACCACAGTAATGGGGTGACCCTGAAAATATTGCTTAAGCTTCCGGCTTGCCATGAAAACCCCATATACAAGCTTCTGCCAATGTGGGTATCTCTGCTTAGACTCAATAAGCACTTCGCTGATATAATAAACCGGCCGTTGAACCAGATATTCCTTGCCTGCCTCTTTCCTTTCAACCATAATAGCCACACTGACAGCCCGGCTATTAGCAGCCACATATAACAACAGCGGCTCCTTATCAACGGGCGCAGCTAGGATCGGCGGCTCAGCCAGCTGCTTCTTAAGCGCCTCAAATGCCTCATTAGCAGCGTCACTCCAGACGAAGTCATCTGTCTTTTTCATCATCTGATACAAAGGGATGGCCTTCTCACCGAGGCGGCTTATGAACCGGCTTAGCGCCGCAATACGACCCGCCAGACGTTGAACATCATTGATACACGCCGGTTTAGCCAGAGAAGTAATGGCTTTGATCTTCTCCGGATTAGCTTCAATGCCCCTGTTAGACACCAGAAAGCCCAAAAGCTTGCCCGCCAGCACACCAAAAACACACTTGGCCGGATTAAGCATCATTTTATAAAATCAGAGATTATCAAAGGTTTCCTTCAAGTCGTCTATCAACGTCTCCTTCTTTCTGGATTTCACCACAATATCATCCACATAAGCATGAACATTGCGTCCAATCTGATTATGAAGACAATTCACTACAAGAAATATGTCAACTTGCGACCATCACTATTGGTCACTGAAAGGTCATTGTTTTTCATTTGCGACCTTTTTGTGACCAAAAACAGATGGTCAAAAGCTGGCCGTCGTAAACTGAAATTAACGACCTTCACTATGAGAAGGTCGTAGAAGGCAACGACCAAAACAAAAGGTCATTGGTTCAACGACCTTCTATTTTGGTCACTAGCTGTCTGCCCAGGCCGCGTCGGATCCGACGTGGCAAGCTGACGTGGCAAAATTGCGACCAATTGAAAAGGTCATTGTTTAGAATCAGCCCGGTCTAATTCGGTGCCTATATGGGCCGAGCCCATTAATTCAGCCTTTTATGATTTTTTTTGCTTGATGTTTTTGGGCCTTTTCTATAATGGGCCTTTACCTTTCCACATAGTTCGTTTCCTTTTTGTTTCTGTTTTCTATTTGAGTCGAGGCCTGCTTATAGTACTTCTGAATAGCTTTTCAGCCCAGGTTATTTTGGGCCATGGCATCTTAATAGTACAAGTATATTTGGGTCGTCGCCACTATCAGGTCCAGTAAGAACATTTTTCTGGAGAATTTAATGTTCAAGTAAAATGTACACAACACATTACAGGAAAATAGCACATACAACAGCAGATAAAATTTTATTTCACTCCTACTACAGCTCACTACAACATAGACAGTACATGACACTTCATCCTTCAATTTTTTACCAGGCACTAGACGAGTACGTCTCACTTCAAATAAACAGTACTGTTCTCGAAAGCAAAATACGCCACCACACGCCATGGTGCGCATCTTACTCGATCTGGCCTCAAGGAACTAGCAGCGCTGCTTGCTCCTTTGGCCCAGAGCTCCTTGCTGCAGAGGATGGCCGAAACTCGGATGCGGAGCTCCCTGCACATGACATATTGTGTCAATGCTTGCAGCAACAGAAAGAACTCACATACCATAGAACTTGCACAGTAGTGTATCAACACCCCAAAGGAGGCATTACAAAATTCTCAAAGAATGTTGCCAAAGGTTAACCTCACAGCAACACACCAACCTGAACAATAGACTAGTCATAGAATGTTACAATTAGCAAAATTCTCAAAGAATGTTACAATTATTTGGGAACAATAGACTAGTCATAGCATGTGAAATAGCCTCATAGAGGCGAGCTTGGCCATTTGTTTCAAGCGTGGAAGAAGACAAGGTTAACTCTACGAACCTTAATCTACCAACAGAATCAGAAAGGCAAGCTTGGCCATTCCTCCAAAATCTTAGCAGGGAACAACAAACTACTAGTCACCACGTGTAAAATGACCTCACAAAGGTAAGCTTGGCAATTCTCAAGCAGGGGAGCAGCAGAGGTTGACTCTGAAAGCCTGAACCTACCAACAGAAATGAGATTTGTGGGCAGTACAGTTCCTAGGGTTTATTAGCAATCTGAGCCAACTCAAGGACTACAACCAGATCCAGTTACTACTAAAGCATGTGGAAGATGTTAGTTAACAGCATCATAACCAGTTGAACCTAGCACCTAATCATCGATCAACCACCAAACAGTATGAAGCAAAAACAAACAAGAGGGGGAGGAGTTTATACCTCATCTTCTTGAGCCTCTCCTTAAGGAAAAGCATCATCCAAGGTAATCATCTAAACAAGAACACTCCTTAAGATTCTGGAAATGGACCAACACAGTAGTAGTGAAGCTATGCGGGGATCTTTGTGAAGCAGTTTATCGCTTCTTGGAGACACCAACAGTCTTTCCTCTCCTGCCGATAGTCTTGGTGTGCTGACCACGGACACGCATGCCCCAGTAGTGACGCAGACCACGATGGTTCCTGAGAAAGAGAGCAAGGTTTCAAGCATAAGTGATCGCTCATACATCTATGCACTAAGGAAAAATGCGACTGCAACAGTGAAGTTTTAAGGAATCAGCCATCAGGCATCAGCATACATCTATTGGAAACAGAGCATTGATATACAGATCAGTTGGGTCACATACAAGGTACACTAGAAGGGTATACATGAATACATTGACAATCATCAATACCAGATTGCAAGACATAACAATTATGTACCTAAGCAAGTCGACAAGGGCATAGGGCAGGATATAAAATCTGGATACAAGTAATAGACAAACTATTTCCAACAGATTGACTTAATTGAACTGCTATATAACCAAGTTAGAGCTGGCAGAAGTTGTAGGTAAATAAACATCCATAGAGCTAACAGTAGCAAAAGATGACTTATGTCTCTGCTTGACTAATGAATTAGTACATCTTCAAGCGAAAAATCATGAAGATCACACTACGATGTCCCTAACAACAGTAGAAGCTCAGAGGTGTGACAATATTTCATAATATATAAGCCTTGGTTACAACTTTCCGCTTAACATGCAAATAAAAATCAGCCACTTATTGCTTATTTCATGCTTCAATTTTTATTTTCAGTTTTGTTAGGATAATCTGTATGCATAGTTACAGTCCTATACTTGTTTGGAAAGTCAAGATATTCATGTCAACAATTATATAGAGCCAAACAATCATTTAAGCATAGAAGGCACGTCATTCCTATATATAACTAAAGCATATTCAGCAAGCTACCGAAGCCAACAACTATGATTAATTAAGAAGGAAAATAGTCATCATAAGCCTATATTTCTTCAGGTTGGGCTCATGCACCACGAAACAACTTTAAAAATATAGAACCAATCCAGTAGGGGAAATTGATATGTAGTAGAGTTGCCTTAACTAATATATTGTGCTAGCTAGTGTAATGAGATGGATACAAACTCAGAATCTTTCTTAGCTTAAATAAGAGAAGATGAAAAAAAGAGCAGAGTCGAAGCAGGGGTGGATTCGAAGAAGTATCGCTTTGTTGAAGCGATGCGAGGCTTGGCTTGGGTGACTAGCAGGTCCAATGCTGAAATGTTATTGAACATGAGGAGCGACAGCGATAGCCCCACTAAAGAAACCACATATAGTCCTTTGTTGCGGCATCAGAAAACATGTGAGTAGCGAGCGTGGCATCCTGTAAGTATGAGGAAAACGAAATTGTTACAAAATTCAGTACATATGAAAGAGATATGCATCCTTGAGAGGTCAGACAGACAGACACAGAAATAGCCTGGCGTATGTATGCATCTATGTAATGCATAACAAGAAAATAGCAGGGGTGGATGTATCTGTACTTGTGCAATGCAGATGCAGATGTGCAGACTGAATTTTGTTCAGAGTAAATACATACAGACAGATAGACGGTAAATAATACTAGATGGGATGGGATCAACCATGAGAGTAGTTGATTCATTCCATTGTAATATATTAGCTAGTGTAATGAGATGGATGCAAGGGATTTCAAGTACAGATGTCGAGGGACAGAAGAATACCTGCTGAACTGCTGAAGTTGAGGACGTGGGCGTCAGGTGCTTGCATCGCCCCTAGCTGTACGGAGGAAGAACAGCGGCCTCTGCATCTTTGGTCCCGTGGACGAACACCGGCGTCGGCACCTTCCCCGACGCGATGACGATGCAGCGATGGTGACGACGCCGTGGTGTAGATGAACGCTAGCAGCTGCTGAGCCGCACGCCGTGGAGCAAGTCCTGGCCGCCGCTGAGCCGGATGCCGTGCCGCACCAGCTGCAGTGTGATGTAGATGAACGCCATCAGCCCCACCGCGATGATGTACCTAACGAGCCAGCTGCCGACACGCCTGCCCCAAACCCCTGACTCCTCCTTCGAATCTGGGCGTGGGCGTGGTTGTAGAGGACGGCGGTGGCGGATCTGGGTGCCGCCTGAGCAGCTCGGGAAGGGGAGAGGGTGGGGGCGGTAGTGGTGCGCCGATGGGAGAGACCCTGGGGTTGGAGTAGAGGAGGCCGACGGCGGCGGGGTTGGAGGACAGGAGTTGGTCGGCGGCGGGGCTGGGGCTTGGGTTGGGGAATCGGGAGAGAAGGAGGAGGAAATTTGGCTGGAGAGAAGGTGGGGGCGGGTGAGGGGAGGGAAGATGGCGGCGACGGCGGGGGATGAGGAGGAGGAGGAGGAATCGGTGAGCGCTGCGACGGAGGGATGGGGAAGGAGGGGGCGGCGACGGAGGGACTGCGGGCTGGATCTGGATCGGGGAGAGAGAGGCGGCCGCGGGCTGCTAGGGTTTGGGTGGGGTGATTCAGGAGAGGGATGTGGGCTGCCGTTGGATCCAGTAGCATCCGACGGTGCTTAATCCATGATCCGCGTGAGATGGTTTTGGACCAATCAGAACGCAGTACCTATTTGATGACGTTATGACCATTCAAATTGGTCATAATCGATTAAAAATAAGATGCTAAATCATGCCAGTTATTTTACGGTCTATGAAATTTATAAAACTAAATAGAAAAGAAAAACATTCGCATTTTGTCACCAAGTGTGACCTACTTGTCAGTAAAAATAACAAACTTTGAATAAAATAAATAACTTTAAAAAGTGTTCTCAGAAATGAGTTTTTTTTACAAGAGAATCATTTTTCGAGTGCCAAAATGAGTTTTTTTGTGAAGGACCTACCATATATTTGTTGCAAAATTGGACAAAATCAATTTTCTAAAATATTAGGCCATATTTAATGCATAATTGACGAAATGGTTGGGTGTCAAAAACTTTTATTCACCTCTCGTGAGAAAGACAAATTTCCGCCGATTTAGCAGGAAGCGGGTCAAATTTGAACTGCAGTTGCCATATAGTTTGCTCTTTACTTTTTCCAAAAATAATTTCTAGGTACATAAGTATATCTTTAATCATAGAAATACCAAAAGTTTTCCAAGATTCAACCACTGGCTAGAAACGGTCATGCCAGCCGTTTTGACCGCATTTTGAAACGGGCATGAAAAATCTCCAAAAAATCAAAAAATTGGAAAACTTTCGCATTGTGTCATTATATGTGACCAAGTTACCAGGAAAAATAATAAACTTGTAATACACCAATTAATTTAAAAAAGTGTTCTCAGAAATGAGCTATCACATGTGAAAATTCATGGCTTTCAAGCCAAATGATCAGTCTTATGGCCACATTCATGGCATAGTTTGTTCAAATGATCTCATATTGTGCACAAGGGTGCATCTTGGAATGGCAAACAATGTTGCCTAAGGAAGTTTTCATTTTCTTTGGATAAAAAATTCATTTTCCATTTTTCGAGTGCCCAAAATGAGTTTTTCTGTGAAGGACCTATCATATATTTGTTGCAAAATTGTACCAAGTCAATTTTATAAAATACTAGGGCATATTTAATGCACAATTGACCAAATGGTTGGGTGTCAAAAGTTTTTATCCACCTCTCGTGAAAAAGACAAATTTCCGCCGTTTCAGTAGGAAGCGGGTCAAATTTGAACTGCAGCCGCCGTATAGTTTGCTCTTTATTTTTTCTAAAAATCATTTCTAGGTACATAAGTATATATTTAATCAAGGAAACACCAAAAGTTTTCCTAGATTCAACCACTGGCTAGGAACGGTCATGCCAGCCGTTTTGACCGCATTTTGAAACGGGCATGAAAAATTTAAAAAAAAATTAAAAAATTGGAAAACCTTCGCATTGTGTCATTATATGTGGCCAAGTTACCAAGAAAAATAATAAAATTGTAATACGATAATTATTTTAAAAAAGTGTTCTCAGAAACGAGCTATCATGTGTGGAGATCAATGGCTTTCAAGCCAAATGATCAATCTTATGGCCACATTCATGGCATAGTTTGTTCAAATGATCTCATATTGTGCACAAGGGTGCATATTGGAATGGCAAACAATGTTGCCTAAGGAAGTTTTCATTTTCTTTGGACGAAAAAATCATTTTCCATTTTCCGTGTGCCCAAAATGAGTTTTTTTTGTGAAGGACCTACCAAATAATTGTTGCAAAATTGGACCAAATCAGTTTTATAAAATACTAGGCCGTATTTAATGCAAAATTGACCAAATGGTTGGGTGTCAAAAGCTTTGATCCACCTCTCGTGAAAATGATAAATTTCTGTCGATTCAGCTGGAAGCGGGTCAAATTTGAACTGCAGCTGCCTCATAGTTTGCTCTTTATTTTTCCCAAAAATCATTTTTAGGTACAAAAGTATCTATTTAATCAGAGAAACACCAAAAGTTTTCCAAGATTCAACCACTAGCTAGGAACGGCCATGCCCGCCGTTTTGACCGCATTTTGAAACGGGCATGAAAAATTCAAAAAAAATCAAAAAATTGGAAAACCTTCGCATTGTGTCATTATATGTGGCCAAGTTACCAGGAAAAATAATAAACTTGTAATACGATAATTATTTTTAAAAAGTGTTCTAAAAAACGAGCTATCATGTGTGAAGATCAATGGCTTTCAAGCCAAATGATCAATCTTATGGCCACATTCATGGCATAGTTTGTTCAAATGATCTCATATTGTGCACAAGGGTGCATCTTGGGATGGCAAACAATGTTGCCTAAGGAAGTTTTCATTTTCTTTGGACGAAAAATTCATTTTCTATTTTTTGAGTGCCCAAAATGAGTTTTTTTGTGAAGGACTACCATATATTTGTTGCAAAATGGGACCTGGTCATTTTTATAATATATTAGGCCATATTTAATGTACAATTGACAAAATGGTTGGTCATCAAAAGTATTTATACACCTCTGGTGAAAAAGACAAATTTTCGCTGATTCAGTTGGAAGCGGGTCAAATTTGAACTGCAGCTGCCTCATAGTTTGCTCTTTATTTTTCCAAAAATCATTTATAGGTACATAAGTATCTATTTAATCAGAAATACATGGTTTGGTGGCGATATGTTGAGGTTTGGATGGTGGCCGAGGGCCGCAACTCCAGAGCGCGTAAACTCGCATGCCCGCCGCATGGTCACCACATGACTGTGGTGTTGCCACGCGTTCCGGGCGGCCTAGGCATGTCTAGTGGGTTGGGCACTCCCCCGATAGGTGTTAGGAAGAAGAAGGCAATAGAAGAATCTCATGAGGAGACTGAACTGAGCTCAAACATGAATTAGCACCCAAGTGTTTGATTAGTGGTGGGGAAAATGCACATGGCCAATGGGCCTGAGTTTTGTCCGAGGATGATCATCTACTAAGGACACTATCTTGGAAAATTTGTAGCTCAAATGGATGAGCCTAGGTGTCACTTGCTTTGCAACGTACCACACTGGACAGAAATATGAATGTTGAAGCTAGACTCAAATGAATGAATGGATTGATCTGAAATTTGGAGGAGGATGATAATTTGGGCATATGAAGGTACTTTAAAATTTTCATACCATTTGGATAAATAAAAATGGTACTTCCTTCACAGTGCTCTCCACTGCACAGAAAATTGGGAAAAATGCTGAGGGAAATTGGCTAGAATAAATGAGCTAAATTTTGGGGGAGGGAGGTTCTATGGGCAGAGTCATGTCGTGGTAAATTTTCAGCAATTATAAATTAACATAAAATATAGTTGCTTCACAAACTGAAAATATCACCAGAAACAAAGATTGGATGCTGAGTTCACATGTATTGTTAGATGGGGCTCAAATTTTGTGGAGAGCTATGATTTGGGAATATAGAAGATGTGGCAAAAATTCAGCTCATTAGGATATGCCTAGCTAGTACTTCCTTCACAACAGTTCGAGCTGAACAAAAACTTTGGAAATTTGCCGAGGAAGATTTACCAGGCAAATGGAGTTGAATATTGTCATGAGGCAATGATTTGGATAGTAAAGAATGCCCAATTTTTTTGGGAATTTTGGGAATGACAGAAATATAGGTTGCTTCACAACCTAGGGCAAAATTGACACATGGACATGACACATAGGCAAAACTGATGAGGTGGCGCCTAGTCATAGCAATCCACCACAATTTACAAGGTTATGACCATCTATATTGGTCATGATCAGCTAGAAATAAGGCAGCGGACCAGTGCTGTTTGCTTTATGACCATTTCGTGTAAGAAAATTACGACCTTTCTGACCAAAATGGTCGTTATAGTTTAGGGTTCGGAGCCCCCCGAACAGCTTTTGACCAATTGGTCTCAAATGGTCGTAGATTTATGACCAATTCTTCCAGGGTCACTGACAGAAGGTCACAAGTTGACATATTTCTTGTAGTGATTCTGCACACATCGCTGGTAAGTCGCCTGGGCACTCTTGAGCCCAAAAGGCATAGACACATAGCAGAAGGCTCCAAAGGGAGTTATGAAAGCTGTCTTCTCCTGGTCCTTAACCGCCTTCTTGATCTGATGATAACCAGAATAAGCATCCAAAAAACTCAAACGCTCACAACCCGCCGTAGCATCAATAATCTGATCAATACGAGGGAGAGAAAAAGGATCAGCCGGACAAGCCTTGTTTAAATCCGTGTAGTCCACACACATGCGCCAAGTTCCGTTCTTCTTAAGTACCAGCACCGGGTTAACCAACCACTCAGGATGAAAAACTTCAACAATAAACCCAGCTGCCAAGAGCTGGGCTACCTCCTCACAAATGGCCTTACGCCTTTCTTCATTGAAACGACGAAGAAACTGCTTGACCGGTTTAAACTTGGGATCAATATTGAGAGTGTGCTCAGCGAGTTCCCTCGGTACACCTGGCATGTCAGAAGGTTTCCATGCAAAGATGTCCCGGTTCTCACGGATGAACTCGATGAGCGCGCTTTCCTATTTCGGATCCATATTAGCACTAATGCTGAACTGCTTGGATGAATCGCCAGGAACAAAATCAACCATCTTAGTGTCATCTGCCGATTTAAACTTCAAAATCGGATCATGCTCTGTAGCTGGCTTTTTCAAAGACGTCATATCCGCCGGATCAACATTGTCCTTGTAAAATTTTAACTCCTCCGTTGCACAAACCGACTCAGCATAAGCCACATCACCTTCTTCACATTCCAAGGCTATTTTTCGGCTCCCATGTACTGTGATGGTCCCCTTGTATCCCGGCATCTTGAGCTGCAGATAAACATAACAAGGCCGCGCCATGAACTTGGCATAAGCCGGCCGTCCAAACAGAGCGTGATATGGGCTGTGAATTTTGACTACTTCAAAGGTCAATGTCTCTAACCTAGAGTCATGATCATCTCCAAAGGCAACTTCCAGAGCTATCTTACCAACAGGGTACGCCGACTTACCAGGCACCACACCATGGAAAACTGTATTCGACGGTTTAAGATTTTTATCTGTCAACCCCATGCGACGGAAAGTTTCGTAATAAAGGATATTGATGCTGCTCCCTCCGTCCATGAGTACCTTGGTAAACTTATACCCTCCAACCTGGGGTGCAACCACCAATGCTAGGTGACCCGGATTATCAACCCGGGGCGGGTGATCTTCCCGACTCCACATGATGGGCTGCTCAGACCAGCGCAAGTAACGGGGAACCGCCGGTTCAACGGCGTTCACTGCCCTTTTGTGAAGCTTCTGATCCCGTTTGCATAAATTTGTGGTGAAGACGTGGTACTGCCCACTATTCAACTGGTTTGGGTTACTCTGATACCCAGATTGCTGCTGCCGATTCCCCTGACCTGACTGTTGATGGTAGCCACCCTGATTGCCTTGATTGCCCTGATTACCTTGGAATCCAGAACTAGAACCGCCACCGCCGTAACTCGGCCCATGAGAACCGGACCCTGAACCACCACCCGGTCCATGATTGTCTTGAAAAAGATTGGAATTTTTATACTCCTTCATGATGTAGCAATCCTTCCAGAGGTGGCCAGACGGTCTTTCTCGCGTCCCATGCCTTGGGCAGGGCTGATTTAGCATCTGCTCAAGATTAAAGCCTGACCCTCCGGCCCGCGGGGGCGGTTTACCTTTACGACGCTGGCCGTTATTCTGTGTGTTGGTGTTAGCCACAAAGTCCAAACTATTATCAGCTTTGCGCTTACCATTGCCTCCCTGATTCGCCGGATTATGTTGCTGTCCTCTGGTGCTACTACTCTTCTTTCCTTTTCCCGGCTTGTCATCATCAGACTCGGGGTCCTTGGTACCATTAGAGTCAGCGTACTTAACCAGAGCCGTCATCAGCTCTCCCATGTCATTGCAGTGGCGCTTGAGCCGACCCAACTTCTGCTTAAGAGGCGTAAACCGGCAATTCTTCTCCAACATTATGACCGCTGAACCGGCATTGATGCGATCCGATGAATGTAAGATGGTCGAAACCCGGCGCACCCAATGGGTTGTGGACTCACCCTCTTCTTGGACACAGGCATCCAGATCCACGATTGACATAGGCTGCTTGCACGTATCTTTGAAATTCTGGATAAACCGGGCCTTTAACTCGGCCCATGACCCAATGGAGTTGGCAGGGAGCCCCTTCAACCAAGTGCGAGCCATTCCATCCAACATCAGGGGGAAATATTTAGCACATGCCACATCACTAACATCTAGCAATTCCATGGCCATCTCATAACTCTCGATCCATGCTTCAGGAGGTAAATCGGCTGTATAGTTAGGCACCTTGTGAGGGCCCTTAAAATCCTTGGGCAGACGCTCATTACGTATGGCCAGCACTAAACATGGCACGCCCAAATTCCTAAAGGTTACACCTGGCTCCACTGAAGTTGTCGGACGAACCGGAGAAGGTTGACGGGCCGCATATTGCGCCGCCAGCTCGGCCTCTCGACGTGCTCTACCTTGATCCACCACGTTCTGAGCATCAGCACCACCGCCCGCCGGGTTATGTCCACGAGGCTGGTTATGGTTCCGCCCATTGCTTGACACAGCTGGTTCGTCAATATGCCTACTGTAACTCCGGCTTGGGCGAGGGGTGGAATGAATCCGGCTTCGACTGTAAGAATAAGCCTGCTGCTGAACCAATGCTGTCTGAAGGAGCTCCCTAGCCCTCTGCATCTCAACCGCCGTTGGAGACTCGCCTTCAACCGGGATAGCCGCCAATCATGATGCCGCAGCGATCATGTTATCCAAATGGTTAGAGTAATGACCCGGTGGTGTTGGCATGTGTTGCGACGGGATATTGTTCTGACGAGGCAGATCTATGGTGCGCGGCTGAACCGGCGCTCCCGTCCCAGGTGCTTCAACCTGGTCCGCCACTGGCGGGTTACTGGTTCCTGCTCCTGGCGTGTTAAAGAGGTTCCTCGCCTCGTAAACCGGTGGCAGGCGAGACTGATACCTCCTCCTCATAACTTCGTTTGAAGCGTTCTGATCTAGCATGAGCCGGTAAGACTCCGACTGAATCCGCTGCGCCTGAGCATCCAACGTAACCCGCTCCGCAGCCATCCTGGCATCTTCAGCTGCTAGGTCTTCCTTAGCTTGAGCTATCTGATCTCGCAATTTCATGACTTCCACGTTATGCTGATCTTGATTATCTGGGTTAACCTCCGTTGTCAGCAGTATTGCCAAGGCGTCTAGTAAACCGGACAAGACTTGAGCCGGTGGGCGCGCAGGGCCTCCTGCCCCGGCTGCCATCACTGCTGCTGATCCGAAAATCAATGCCGCTGCAGTTGAAGAGTGCTGCACTGGCTGCGTACCGGCCATGAAGATTGCAACCCGGTTCGGCGGCTCGTAGGGGTTCAGAATACTATCGCCATCGGAACAGCCCCCAAGCCGACCGTCTTGCAGTTGGTACAATGACTCGTTTTCACCGGTGGATGACTCGCCATCAGAATAGACAACTGTCTCACCGTCAAATACCGATTTATCCTCAGATCCCGCACCATTAATGAATCCCACGAAGGCACGACTCATGGCGGGCTGAACTCGGGCGGGTTTTGCACGCTGAGCCGTCTTGATGATGTCGGTGCAGGTGTCCGGCTCAGGGCCCAGTTCGCCGATCTTGCCAATGAAGACGTGAATTCCACCAAAGGGGACCCGGTACCCGTACTCGATTGAGCCGGCCTCGGGGCCCCAGCCTTCGTCGTCGATGTAGAGCTTGCCGCGACGACTCTTGGTCATCCAGCCCACAGCGTATCCCTTGATCCCTTCGAAGTTGCCCTTCAAGAACTCAAAACCACCGTGCACTGGCCCCACGGTGGGCGCCAACTGTCATGGAATAGTCACGGCAGATGTCCTAGTGTGAGGACTTAGTCGTGGAGCCATCGCAATGAGGTTAGTTTAAAGGGGTTAATCAGGACAAAGGACACGGGGAGTTTATACTGGTTCGGCCCCTTGCGGTGAAGGTGAAGGCCTAATCCAGTTTAAGGTGGTATTGCTAGGGTTTCGATGACCAGGGAGCGAATACGCTTAGCCTGGCTCTCGATCTGTTGTCTCTTGTCCCTAAACCGCCGCCGGGTCGTCCCTTTATATACACAGGTTGATGCCCGGCGGTTCACAGAATCTCGGCCGGCTCATAAACGTGTCCGGCTCGGTATCCACTCTTTCCTATCTTACAATACAAGTCATATACTTATGGCGGTTTACATCTATGGGCCCTAACTCGCCTTTGGGCTTTGAGCCTTCTTATTAAGTCTCCTTTGTAAGTCGCCATCTTCTATGTCTTCATGGGCTTCAATACAGGTAAATCACTATGAGCATAACCCGGCCCCTCCTGGGCGGTTTATACTCAATAGTTATATCCTCAACAGATGGTGTTATTAGACGTTGTGTACCTAAGCATGAACAGGAACAGATCCTACGCAAGTGCCACTCCGAGTCTTACGGAGGACACTACGCTGGAGATAGAACTGCACATAAGGTATTGCAATCTGGTTTTTATTGGCCTACTCTCTTCAAGGATGCTCGTAAGTTTGTCTTGTCTTGTGATGAATGCCAGAGAATTGGTAATATTAGTAGACGTCAGGAAATGCCTATAAATTATTCACTTGTTATTGAACCATTTGATGTTTGGGGCTTTGATTATATGGGACCTTTTCCTTCCTCTAATGGGTATACACATATTTTAGTTGCTGTTGATTACGTTACTAAGTGGGTAGAAGCTATTCCAACTAGTAGTGCTGATCATAACACCTCTATTAAGATGCTTAAAGAAGTTATTTTTCCGAGGTTTGGAGTCCCTAGATATTTAATGACTGATGGTGGTTCACATTTTATTCATGGTGCTTTCCGTAAAATGCTTGCTAAGTATGATATTAACCATAGAATTGCATCTCCATATCATCCTCAGTCTAGTGGTCAAGTAGAATTGAGCAATAGAGAGATTAAATTGATTTTGCAAAAGACTGTTAATAGATCTAGAAAGAATTGGTCTAAGAAACTTGATGATGCATTATGGGCTTATAGAACTGCTTATAAAAACCCTATGGGTATGTCTCCATATAAAATGGTTTATGGAAAGGCATGTCACTTACCTCTTGAACTAGAACATAAAGCTTATTGGGCAATTCAAGAGCTCAATTATGATTTCAAACTTGCCGGTGAGAAGAGGTTATTTGACATTAGCTCACTTGATGAATGGAGAACCCAAGCCTATGAGAATGCCAAGTTGTTTAAAGAAAAAGTTAAAAGATGGCATGACAAAAGGATACAAAGGCGTGAGTTTAATGTAGGTGATCATGTTTTGCTATACAACTCCCGTTTAAGATTTTTTTGCAGGAAAACTTCTCTCTAAATGGGAAGGTCCTTACATTATCGAGGAGGTCTATCATTCCGGTGCCATCAAAATCAACAACGCCGAAGGTGGTAAACGGACAAAGAATCAAACGTTATATCTCAGGTACTCCCATAAATGTAGAGACCAATATAATTGATATCGTAACACCAGAGGAGTACATAAGGGACACTTTCCAGAACGTTTCAGACTCCGAAAAGGAATAGGTATGTGGTACGGTAAGTAAACTGACTCCAAAACGTTTCCAATGATAATTTTTCTCCGTTTTGCAATATTTAAAAAATTAGGAAAATTAAAAGTAGTCCGAAAGAGACACGAGATGACCAAAAGGGTGGAGGGCGCGCCCTACCCCCCTGGGCGCGCCCCCCGACCTTGTGGCCACCTCGTGTGCCCTCCGGACTCCGTTTTCTTCTGCAATACTTCTTTTGGTCGGTAAAAATTCATTATATAATCTCCCGAGGGTTTTGACCACCGTACCACGGCAAAATCCCCTGTTTTCGTTTTGAGCTGTTTCTGTAGCAGTTTTGGAGTAAGATGTCGTCCCAGGATTCAGAGGGAGAGAGCTATGTAGCTGATTACATTGCAGACCCCAAGGTTTATGGGGATGTGGAGCATTATGGTTGGACCACGGAGGAAGAAGAGGACTATGACCGAAAAGGAAAAGAAGAGACAAGTTCCGATGAAGAGGAAGTCCCACTACCCCAACCTGGGGACATGCACGTGGAGTTCAAAAAGTCAAGTCTTCCTAATAGAGCAAAGATACCTAAGATTGAGTTTATCCCTTTTCGTCTCTTGCAGGAAAACAAACAGGAACTATGTAAAAAGATATTAAGGCTTGAGCAGGAGATCGATGACTTAAGGGAGGAAAATGCTATCCTCAAGCGCAAGCTGAGAAGGAAGCCTACTTCATCAATAACTCCATCATCACCACCTCCGAAGAAAGAGATCTAAATACATGGGTATGGGCACTCCCCTTGGCAACTGCCAAGCTTGGGGGAGGTGCCCCGGTATCGTATCACAATCACACCTTTACTTTTATCTTTTTTCTTAGTTTGATCCTTTTGGTTATATCTTGATCTAGTAGAATAAAGTTTTAGTATGATCTAGCTTTGAGTTTTGTTTTGATCTCTATCTATGTAATCGAGTCCGTGAGTTATATAATAAAGAGTAGTTTTGAGTTGAGGGCTTTGTTTTCTTGCTATGATTTGGAGGGAATAAAAATAAAAGAAAGGAATAAAAAGAAATAAAAAGATTATACAATGATCTTATGGAGAGTAATGACTTCACATATAAAGAGTATGATGAATAAAATTTGTTGGGAGTTGACAAACATAGTTTTGGTCATTGTTGCAATTAATAGGAAGTAATAAAGAAAGAGAGGCTTCACATATAAATATACTATCTTGGACATCTTTTGTAATTGTGAGCACTCATTAAAATATGACATGCTAAAGAGTTGATGTTGGACAAGGAAGACAACATAATGGGTTATGTTTTCTTATATCCGAATAGAAGTTATATTGTCATGGATCCTCCAACATGTTGAGCTTGCCTTTCCCTCTCATGCTAGCCAAATTCTTTGCACCAAGTAGAGATACTACTTGTGCTTCCAAACATCCCTAAACCCAGTTTTGCCATGAGAGTCCACCATACCTACCTATGGATTGAGTAAGATCCTTCAAGTAAGTTGTCATCGGTGCAAGTAATAAAAATTGCTCTCTAAATATGTATGATCTATTAGTGTGAAGAAAATAAGCTTTATATGAACTTGTGATATGGAAGAAATAAAAGCGACGGACTGCATAATAAAGGTCCTTATCACAAGCGGCATTATAAAGTGACGTTCTTTTGCACTAAGATTTTGTGCATCATGACAACCTCTGCTTCCCTCTGCGAAGGGCCTATCTTTTACTTTTATCTTCTACCCTTACACAAGAGTCATGGTGATCTTCACTTTTCCTTTCTACACTTTTTCCTTTGGCAAGCACTATGTGTTGGAAAGATCCATATATATATATATATCCACTCGGATGTAGGTCATCATAAAGTATTATTGTTGACAATACCCTTGAGGTAAAAGGTTGGGAGGTGAAACTATAAGCCCCTATCTTTCTCTGTGTCCGATGGAAGCTTTGAACCCATAAGTATCGCGTGAGTGTTAGCAATTGTGAAAGACTAAATGATAGTTGAGTATGTGGACTTGCTGAAAAGCTCTTATATTGACTCTTTCCGATGTTATGATAAATTGCAATTGCTTCAATGACTGAGATCATAGTTTGTTCATTTTCAATGAAGTTTTTGATTCATACTTTACCTTGTGAATGAATTATTACTTTGACATAAGAAATTATATGACATTATATGTTGTTGTTCTAAAGATGACCATGATGCCCTCATGTCCGTATTTTATTTTATCGACACCTCTATCTCTAAACATGTGGACATATTTTTCGATATCGGCTTTCGCTTGAGGACAAGCGAGGTCTAAGCTTGGGGGAGTTGATACGTCCATTTTCCATCATGCTTTTATATCAATATTTATTGCATTATGGGCTGTTATTACACATTATGGCACAATACTTATGCCTTTTCTCTCTTATTTTACAAGATTTACATGAAGAGGGAGAATGCCGGCAGCTGGAATTCTGGGCTGGAAAAGGAGCAAATATTAGAGACCTATTCTGCACAACTCCAAAAGTCCTGAAACTTCACGGAGATTCATTTTGGATTTAATAAAAAATATTGGGCGAAGAAAGTACCAGAGGGGGGCCACCTGCCATCCACAAGGGTGGAGGGCGCGCCCTACCCCCCGGGAGCCCCCCCCCCACCCACGTACTTGTGGGCCACCTGGCAGGCCCCCGACGCCCATCTTCTGCTATATGGTGAGTTTTAACCTGGAAAAAATCATAAGGAAGCTTTCGGGACGAAGCGCCGCCGTCTCGAGGCGGAACCTGGGCAGAACCAATCTAGGCCTCCGGCGGAGCTGTTCTGCCGGGGAAACATCCCTCCGGGAGGGCGAAATCATCGCCATCATCATCACCATCGATCCTCTCATCGAGAGGGGGTCAATCTCCATCAACATCTTCACCAGCACCATCTTGTCTCAAACCCTAGTTCATCTCTTGTATCCGATCTTTGTCTCAAAACCTCAGATTGGTACATGTGGGTTGCTAGTAGTGTTGATTACTCCTTCGGTGGAAGATCATATGTTCAGATCCTTAATGATAATTAATACTCCTCTAATTATGAACATGAATATGCTTTGTGAGTAGTTACGTTTGTTCCTGAGGACACGGGAGAAGTCTTGTTATAAGTAATCATGTGAATTTGGTATTCGTTCGATATTTTGATAAGATGTATGTTGTCTTTCCTCTAGTGGTGTTATGTGAACGTCGACTACATAACACTTCACCATGATTTGGGCCTAGGGGAAGGCATTGGGAAATAATAAGTAGATGATGGGTTGCTAGAGTGACAGAAGCTTAAACCCTAGTTTATGCGTTGCTTCGTAAGGGGCTGATTTGGATCCATATGTTTCATGCTATGGTTAGATTTATCTTAATTCTTCTTTCGTAGTTGCGGATGCTTGTGAGAGGGGTTAATCATAAGTGGGAGGCTTGTCCAAGGAAGGATAGCACCCAAGCACCGGTCCACCCACATATCAAATTATCAAAGTAACGGACGCGAATCATATGAGCATGATGAAAACTAACTTGACAACAATTCCCATGTGTCCTGGGAGCGCTTTGCTTTATATAAGAGTTCGTCCAGGCTTGTCCTTTGCTACAAAAAGGATTGGGCCACCTTGCTGCATCCTGTTTACTTTTGTTACTTGTTACCCGTTACGAATTATCTCATCATACAACTATCTGTCACCGACAATTTCAGTGCTTGCAGAGAATACCTTGCTGAAAACCGCTTTTCATTTCCTTCTGCTCCTCGTTGGGTTCGACACTCTTACTTATCGAAAGGACTACGATAGATCCCCTATACTTGTGGGTCATCAAAGCCCATTACTGGTAGCTTTCAGAATAAACAAACAGTCGCACATGAGTCAAAATAAAATCACCATAGTATAAAACATACAAACGGGCCGCATTATAAAGCAAAAGTTCCAGTTGACAACTTAATACAATCAGTCAATGATTACATCTTTGGAACACTAGCCCTCTATCACCCGAGCACCATCCATAACATGTGGGAAGTACAGTTCGGGGCGGCGATGCTCTTTTCCAGCTGGTGGGGGACTAGTGGCCATATCCATTGGATTGATCTTAGGCCAATAAACCATGGTCTTCGCAAAGGCCAACCTAGCTCCCTCGAGGCGGGAAGAGCGCTTCACTGCATCAATCCGGGATGGCGCGTCATGCAGCCTCTACATGAGGCCGAAGTAGCTGCTCGGAATTGGCTCTATGGGCCATAGCCAGACACAAAGGTCCTTCATGGCCGGCCCGGCCATCCAATGCAGCTCCATTAGTTGTTCCATCTGGTTGCCGAGAAGGGGAGGATGCTCAGGCACCTGGAACTGTGCCCAGAAAAGCCGATGCTCGATGTCTCCCTCCCGCGTGCCATAGTGCTCCGTCGCATCTGCCACACTCCTTGGAAGCTCGGCGAAAAAGCCTGCGGAGCGCCAGACCCATGTCAGCAATGCAAACCTGTTGCCGCCAAAAACACTCTACAGTAAGTATGGCTTACCATCCGCGATTTGCCTCACTTGGCGGAGTTCCTCTTGGGCACCCCGCACTTCTATTCTGGCTTCCCGGAGACCTTTTTCCACCTTGGATAGCTCGGAGGACTGCTCTTTCTGTTTCTGCTAAAGGTCCTCATATTTCATGACGGCATCCTTGCGCTCGTGTTGCACTTCGGCCACTCGAGCCTCATGCCTCTCGCCGGCGGTCTTCACCGTCCCGAGTTCGGCCACGGCCTTTTCGGCAGCCACCTTCTTTTCGGCCGCCTCAGCCTCGACCTTCTTCAGCGAGCCCTTGAGGCCCTCAACCTTCACGGCAGCAGCTGCAGTCACCAAAACACAATGGGCTCAGCATACAGTCCAGCACATAACTGTCCGGCGGTATTGAATATACATTTCGATATGGGCTTACCTTGCGCCTCATCAAGTCGCTTATTGACAAGGTCAAGCTCTGCATCGGAACATTTCAGCTTTCGATCCATCTCCTCCAGTGTTGCGGCATTAGCAGTCGCTGCCAAGGATGATGCCTGCAATATCAAATCAATCATGACGCCTCAACTACTGCCCTACGGATATTTGATCCTCTGTAAGGTTTTTTGCAATCCTCACAGAGTCTTAGGGGCTATTATGCACAAGGCCTCCTCAAACTCTAGTTAAAGGCTAAATCCGCTCTGCGAGGAAAGTGCATTACTTGACTCACCTCGAAGCCTGTTAAAAGGCCTTGGACATCATCGTTCAGTCCGGTGTTGATGGACCGAACACCTTGTAGAATCGTACCCATAAGGGTGCGGTGTTCGGCGACGATGACTGAGTTGTTCACCAACTCCTCCATCACATCCGGCCAGCCTGCTGCCACCCGATTATTGGTGTTCGGCGCAGCCGGCGGGACCCTGGCTCCCCCTTCGTCAGAAGGCAGAATCGGCACCTCTGAGGGCCTTGGGGGCTCCGGTGCAGCTGTTTGGGAGGGCTCGGACTGTTCGGACTCCCCTCCCGTGTCCACCAGGAGGGACACATCCTCCTGGTCTTTGCTGACCAAGGCGTCAGCCTCAACCATGATCTTGTCGTTGCCCTCCCCTGTGTTCGGACGGGGAGGGATCCTTCGGGACAACACCTCCCCGGGCTCTTCAGGGATCAAGGGAGGCGCGGAGCGCGACACTGATCCGCTGTTCGCTAGCTCGGCGGGCAGAGAGGTCCCCTCTGAGGTTGGCTCGGCAGGGTGGCCACGCAGGGGGCTATCACACGATCAGATTCTATCAATGAAAGACTGGTAAAATGAAGTAAGCAAGAAATGTTGAGGTTCATACCTCGTGGCAGGGGGCTTGACCCTGAGGTCCTTCTCCGGGACCTCTTCGAACACCACGGACCCCTCATCAGAGTCCAAGCTATCGGGTAGGACCAATTTGGGTTTGCACTTTCTCTTCAGGGCCCGAGGAGTTTGCTCCTCCTCGGCGTCTTCGGACGCCGCCCTCTTCTTGGAGCGGGAGGAGGCACTTTCCTCCTCGCCTTCGTCCTCTTCCTTGTTTTGGGCGGACGGGGCCACAGCGTCCCCGGCCTTGGTGTTCGGACGACCTCTTGGGCGGAGGCCTTCCCTGGCCTCCGGCAAATCTTTCTTCTTCTTCCCCTTCTTCTCTGGCGCCTTGTAAGGCCCCACGACTAGCAGCTCCTCCAGTTGAGCTGTCTGAGGCTCTTCGGGCAGCGGAGCCGGACTGCTGATCTTCTTGGCCTTCTCAAGCCAGCCCTATGGAGGCAATGAAAGGAAGCTTAGAATGAACTTCGTATAGTACGAGCGGCAAAACATGAAACGGGTAACAACTCGATTACCTTCTTCGGGGGATTATTGGCGTCGAGGCCAATATCTTCTTCCTTGGCCGGCCATTCCTCCTGGGTCTTGAATAGCAACTTCCATATTTTGTCGTGGGTGGTGCCAAAGAAGTACTGCATGGTGGCCGGGTCCTCGGACTTGTGAGACCACATCGGAGCAGCCCTCTGCTGACAGGGGAGGAGGTGGTGACCGAGCATTATCTGGATCACGTTGGTCAGCTTGGTGCCGGTCTCCATCACGTTGGAGATGCGTTTTTACAGCATCTTTGCCTCATCGACAGCTCCCCAGTTAAGACCCCTTCTTGGTCCACGAGGTCAGTCTCGCGGGGGGTCCGGATCTGAATTTGGGTGCCGCCGCCCAGGCCGCCTCCCGTGGTTCTGTGATATAGAACCATTCCTTCTGCCAAATCATGATAGTCTCGATGAGTACGCCCTCCGGCCACTGGACTCGGGCGAGCTTGCTTACCATCACTCCACCACAGTTCGCCTGGGCGCCGCTGACTATCTTCAGCTTGACGTTAAAGACCTTCAGCCATAGGCCAAAGTGTGGCCGGACTCGTAGAAGGGCCTCACAGACGATGATGAAGGCTGAGATGTGGAGGAAGGAGTTGGGGCTAGATCATGAAAGTCCAGCCCATAAAAGAACATCAACCCCCGAATGAAGGGGTGCAGAGGAAATCCTAGCCTCCGGATAAAGTGAGGGAGGAACACCACCCTCTCGCCTGGCTTGGGCATTGGGACGACCTGGCCCTCCTTGGGGGCCCGGTGGGCGATGTCGGCCGACAAGTAGCCGGCTCGCTTCAGCTCCTCGATGTTGCTGCGGTGACGATGAAAGCCTCCCACTTGCCGTTGGCACCGGATCCAGCCATGGCCGAAGCTGGGAAGAAGCTGGGAAGGGACTCTCTGTAGAAGGAAAAGGCAGGGCGCTGGAGCTCTGGGGATTGGAAAAGTGACAGCGAGAGGTGGAAGAAGGCGTAGGCTGGTAATTGCAGCTATTCCCCTTTTATGGGCCGCGGAGGCTAAGGGTTCCTTTTTCCATGCCGCAGGCCTCTCCACTTCCCGATATACTCGCGATGTTATGCGCGGGTGGGATGATCAAAATCATTGATCATATCCCCTAAAAAGCGGGGCATGATCTCCGCCTTAATGAGACACGCCAATGGAGGTGCGGCCTCAAACCGCGCATCGAGGACTTCCAGCCATTCGGTGTTATTACTGGACGTGACACTTCGCCGGAAAGTTGTCAGACGACGGCACTGTTCACATTGGAACGCTTTGACCTTCAAGGCTAAGTAAAGCCAATGCTCCAGATTCTGGATACTACTCAACTCCGAGCGCGCACAGGGCATGATGGAGAACTCGCCTCGCAAGCCGAAGACTGTGGGAAATGCGGATGCCGATCACACGCCCTGGCATTGGAGGCTAGTTCGGGGGCTACTGAGGGAGTCCTAGATTAAGGGGTCCTCGGGCCGCCGGCGCATTGCTTATGGGTCAGACTGATGGGCTACTATGGAGCCAAGCTAGGGCATGGACCCGTGACCGGATAGAAGATCTTCGAAGTCGTGGTGTGCCCTCCAAGTCAAGATTTAGCGTGATCTTTCCTTTATTGTAACCGACCAGGTGTAACCCTAACCCTACTGGTGTCTATATAAATCGAAGGTTTTTAGTCTTTAGGGTTAGCAACATCTAATACCCCATCAACCAAGGGTTTAGCTCACCTGATCTCGAGGTAGATCGACTCTGTAATCATACCATGCACATCAAATACAATCAAGCAGGACGTAGGGTTTTACCTCCTAGGGAGGGCCTGAACCAGGGTAAACACCATGTTCTTCGTCCCCTGTTCCCCATTGATCCTAGATCCACAACTCAGGACCCCCTCCCCGAGATCCGCCGGTTTTGACACCGACACTGGGTATTATTTAAGCATATATATGGACACAAGAACAAAAGAGTTCGTAAAAGTTTTTCTTTATCACTTTCAGTTTATCAACTGAATTGCTTGAGGACAAGCAATGGGTTAAGCTTGGGGGAGTTGATACTCTCCGTCGTATCTACTTTTTCTAACGCTTTTGCTCTTGTTTTGAACTCTAATTTGCATGATTTGAATGAAACTAACCTGGACTGACGTTGTTTTCAGCAGAACTACCATGGTGTTGTTTTTGTGCAGAAATAGAAGTTCTCAGAATTGGACGAAACTTTTTGGAGAATTATTCTGGAATAAATGAAAAATACTGAAACCAAGACCCACTAGAGGGGGGGCCCTGGCTGCCCACCAGGCACCAGGGTGCGCCACCCCCTATGGCGCGCTCTGGTGGGTAGTGGGGCCCACGAGGCTCCGCTGACCCTAATTCCAACTCTATAAATTCCTATTTTCAGAGAAAAAATAGGAGAGGAAGTTTCATTGTGTTTCATGATACGAAGCCGCCGCCAGCTCCTGTTCTTCATCGAGAGGCCAGATCTGGAGTCTGTTCGGGGCTTCGGAGAGGGGGATTCGCCGCCATCATCATCATCAACCATCCTCCATCACCAATTTCATGATGCTCACCACCGGGAGTGAGTAATATATTCAGAGGCTTGCTGGGCGGGGATGGGTTGGATGAGATTCATCATGTAATCGAGTTAGTTTTGTTAGGGCTTGATCCCTAGTATTCACTATGTTCTGAGATTGATGTTGTTATGACTTTGCTATGCTTAATGCTTGTCACTAGGGCCTGAGTGCCATGATTTCAGATCTGAACCATTTATGTTTTCACCATTATATCTTTGTTCTTGATCCGATCTTGCAAGTTATATGCACCTATTACGTGTTATGATCCGCATACCCCAAGGTGACAACAATTAGAATTCTTTTTGGTGATGACCGTAGTTTGAGGAGTTCATGTATTCACTATGTGTTAATGCTTTGTTCTAGTTCTCTATTAAAAGGAGGCCTTAATATCCCTTAGTTTCCTTATGGACCCCGCTACCACAGGAGGGTAGGACAAAAGATGCCATGCAAGTTCTTTTCCGTAAGCACGTATGACTATTTACAGAGTACATGCCTACATTATATTTATGAATTGGAGCTAGTTCTGTGTCGCCCTAGGTTATGACTATTATATGATGAATATTATCCAACGTTATCATCGATCCAATGCCTACGAGCTTTTCACATATTGATCTTGTAAGTTACGACTGTTGTTACTACTGTTACAACTGCTACATAACTATTGCTACTGTTGTTACCGTTACTGTTGCTATCACTGTTGCTGCTATCAAACTATCATACTATTGTGCTATTGATCACTCTGTTGCAGATATTTAGTCTCCAGCATTGGTTGAATTGACAACTCAACTACTAATACTTACAAATATTCTTTGGCTCCCCTTGTGTCGAATCAATAAATTTGGGTTGAATACTCTACCCTCGAAAACTGTTGCGATCCCCTATACTTGTGGGTTATCAACCACCACCCCCCCTTCATAGAGTTCTGACCTTCTCCCTTCTCCCCTGTCCAGCGCCCATCGGATCTCCTCTTTGCTTGATCTGTCATCTTTCTTCTCTGTGCAGAAGACACAGCCGAGATTAAGAATACCAATGATGACCTCCACCCCGATATATTATTTGCTTGTCGTCTTGATTACTACAATGTTGTGGTTGTTGCATACAATTTTTCATATATTTTCTGGAAGTTATAACATGAAGTGAAATTTTACATTATTATCTTGTCATAATTACTTTTATGTGATATATGTTATTCAAATATATTCAGATGTTAAACATAAAAATCAAAGTCTTGCATATCATTCATTGATAGGAAGAAGAGAGTACATTGTGAAAATAGGTGACGCTAGGGCAAAGCGTGCGCAAGGATGGTGCCAGCCCTAGTGTGAGCAGAACAGAGTGTTGGGTTGCTCAGCCCAAACACACAAAATGTACTAGCTATGGCATATCATTCATTGATAGGAAGAAGAGAGTACCATTGTGAAAATAGGTGACGCTAGGGAAAAGCATGCGCAAGGATGGAGCCAGCCCTAGTGTGAGCAGAACAGAGTGTTGGGTTGCTCAGCCCAACCACAACAATGTACTAGCTATGGCAGGAAATTTGTAAGCCCCTTGGCACCCACCTTCGACCAAGTCCTGGCCTCCTCCTTGATCTCGTGCGAGAGGCGGGTGATTGACGGCTGCAGTCCGCTGAACATGCAGGCATTTCGATGGGTCCAGATGGACCAGGCGATGAGCATGATCATTGAGGAGAGACCTTCCTTCTTTGAGTTCACTGCGGACGAGATGGAAGTAGCCTACCACCCGAGAAATTCATCGTCTGGTGCTGGAGTGTTAGCAGAGGAATTGCATCAGGAGAGCAGATCAAACCAGAGCTGTCGGGAAAACGGGAAGCCAACAAGGAGGTGATGCATGGACTCAGGCGCCTGGTCGCACAAAATGCAAAGGGCGTTGTGTGGAAGCCCGTGTCGAGCAAGACGGACGGCGGTCCAGCAGCGATCCTGCAGGGAGAGCCAAGCGAAGAACTTAACGCGCAAGGGTGCCCAAGATCTCCAAGTTAGCTGCTAGTGGGGGGCCGCGGTCGAGCCATAGAAAAGTGCGATATTGATGGAAATATGCCCTAGAGGCAATAATAAAAGGGTTATTATTATATTTCCTTAATCATGATAAAGGTTTATTATTCATGCTAGAATTGTGTTGACCGGAAACTTAAATACATGTGTGTATACATAAACAAATATGGTGTCCCTAGTGAGCCTCTACTAAACTAGCTCGTTGATCAAAAGATGGTTAAGGTTTCCTAACCATAGACATGAGTTGTCATTTGATAACGGGATCACATCATTAGGAGAATAATGTGATGGACAAGACCCATCCGTTAGCTTAGCATATGATCATTTAGTTTATTGCTATTGCTTTCTTAATGTTAAATACATATTCCTTTGACTATGAGATTATGCAACTCCCAGATACCGGAGGAATACCTTGTGTGCTATCAAACATCACAATGTGTCATGGTTGAACACGGCCACCTATGGGGCCATCGGCCCCTTTGTGGTTCGGCAAGGGGAGGACGCATTGCACAAAGAGCAGAGACCATGGGACTGCACGGCAGTGGTGACGCTGGTGGTTTTTACCCAGGTTCGGGCCACTAAGAAGCACAAAACCCTACTCCTGCTTTGGTGGATTGATGGAGGGACCATGAAGAACGCGCAGCGCTCAAACCCGGCAAGGTCGCCTTGGGGAGAGCAGCTACATGTGTATGAGTACACGAGGGTCCGAATCCTTTCTAAGGTTGCCACGGTCCTCCTTTTATAGGCTAAGGGGTTACCACAATGGCAAAACGGTTATTATCCAGCGATTAGATAGCTAACAGTGCTATCATACCTAACTCTGGCAGTTAGGACAAAGCACATTAAATGTACTGCCATTTGTCGTGCTGTGGATGTGGCCCGGCAGGCCTGCCGCGCCACTTTAGTCATCTTCCACCTGTCTGCTTGACACGCCTCTGGACGGGTGTCATATAGAGGTGATCTTCCTCCTAAATGGCTGCCACGTGCCAAATGACAGCCACTTAGTTATCTGGGGGCTCGACACCACACCGATGGATGACTTGTGTTGCGATGCGGTGGAGCGGTGGAGTCTTGGCGGGGATGGAGCCGCCAACAGTCCTCGCAATCCTTGCCGGGGAAGTCTTGGGACTTCTCTTCGGGGTGGCCTCGACCTGACCAGGCTCGCCTGCCCGGCAAGGGAGGTTTTTCCTTAGTGGTATCTTGTTCACTCAGCTTGTCTTGGTCTTCTTGATCCGCCCCTTAATTCCTCAAAGGGCTATCTCTCTGGCTTGGTTTTGTCTTGAATGCTTGGTGGAGTTTGTATCTCTGCCACTTGAGCCTGTGTACAGTCCGGGCAACATATGTGAAGGTTTTTTGCACCGACAGGAGCCCCCGGGCCTGGTCCAAACGTGTTGCCGAGCATCGTTGGGGTAGGCCCTATCAGGTACACAGGCAGGGGTCTTGCGCTGATATTCTCTTCTTCCTTGATTTTTTTTGCTTCTTCATTAACCTGTGCTTGAGTCAGTTCTCGATTTTTCCGTGCGTCGTGCGAGATGTCGTGGGGGAGATTTACGCCATGATCCATGGGTCGCCCATGTCCCATGTTCACGGGGCGGTAACTGCCATTCCACTAATTCCCCTGCCCCCTTCGTTTCTGCCACGTATGCTGCATGCATTGCGCAGGGTTGGTGGAGGACGCGGAGGGCATGGGAATGAGTGCCAAAGGCAGAAAGCCAGGCGCCATGGATAGGCGCAGGAGGTCGGTCTTGATTCCATGCGCCGTTAGTGACGCAGAGGAGTTGGATTGGTGGATCGGGGCGGTTGTCTCCTGGGTGAGGAGCCAGCCCCCGGTCTCGTTCGCCTATAAAAGGGAATGTGGGCGAGGTGCTGGTTCACACCTATCCCTTCCTCCTTCCTTCTAATATTATCTCTACACCATGGTGAGGGGGAGAGGGCGTAGTGGCACCCCAGTGGTGGCGATGAGGGCTTCTGCTCGACAGCGCCTCCCTCCTCCTGTTCGGGACACGGGGGCGGAGCCCGCGATGAGAGGAGGAGGGAAAGGATGTGGACGTGGTCGTCGTGTCGCTCGGGGTCGAGGGGGACGGGGCGGTGTTCTGATCGCACCTCCTCCGGCCGCTCAGGACCCGAACGAAGGCCACGCCAGGAACCAGCCGCTGGAGTTTATCATCAAGTTGCGCGGGCCCTCGCGCAGCCGTCTTCGGCTTCCTACCCCATTTGCAAGGGTGATGGAGGTCGAGCAGCCGCCAGGGCTGAGGCTACACATGAGGGGCTACTGCAATGGCAGTATGCAGGCGGACGTGGAGTTCCCTGCTCCTCATGTCATGCTTCTCCAGCGTGGCTAGAAGACCTTCGCCCGTGCCCATAGCTTGGCGGCCGGGCACGTTCTCAATTTCAAGTTAATGGACGCCGCCCTGCTCTCCGTCAAGGTCTTCGGGCGTTCGGGTGCTCGCTTAGGGTGCTGCGCGGAGAGCTCGACTGACGACGAAAGCTCCTCCTCGAGCGATAGCGACGACGAGGAGAGTGACTGCGATGATGATGGCGCCGATGGGGAGGACGATGGCTCCGACTCCGGCTGAACGCCAGCTGCACCATCACCGTCAGCGGGAGACCAACGGCACCACCATCTGCACCTGCATCTCCTCCCCGGCAAGGCGATTTGCCGGGGTGTGGGGTGTGGATGGTGTCTCCGGCTCCTCCAGCAGTCTTCCAACTGGACCCCGGCAGGCTTCCCCGTGGACTCCGGCTTCGTCTGCCATGCCGTGTCCTGCTGGCCCTGGTGGCGGTGACCAAGGCATCGCCTAGCCGCTCTCCCCACCCATCACCTTCGTCTACGCGCTCTCGATCTTGTCAGGCTGTGTCCTGCAGGTCTTGACGGGGTCAGGCTGGGCTTCTGCCCAGGCACTCCTTTTGCCCTCTTCGCCTCCCACTGTAGTTCCTAGGAGGAGAGGGACAAGAAAGGGATTACGGGGCACTTATCTTTTTTGAATCTAAAATATGTAGGCACTTGCCAAACTTTAGTTTCAAATATGTAATCTCTTCTATCCATGTTTGTACGCTGTAAGCTTTGTACTCATTTATCCACATATTAATGAAAAAAGACGGTCTTGCCGGGTACTTGTGCATGTACTATATCCATGCATAGGAGGAGTGCCTCTATACTTTTAAGTAAACAAGTTTTCTCTAGCAAGCTATCCTGCCGGGTGCCTTCCGTTTGTTGCCGCGGGGCTTGGCCTGCCGGGCTCAAAACTATGGAAGGGGACCAGCCCCTCGTCGAACCTTCTCCGCCAAAAGCCACTACAACCATCTTGACTGAAGCAACATTCGAGCCAAAAGATGGGAGCACAAATGTTTCGAAGGTGACGAGGTTTCTCTATGCACAAGTTTTCTTCTTACAGAGACATGTATGGATAAAAAGGAACTTATCTGTTTGGCTTGTCGGGGATCAATATGTAAGCTTGTTTCTGTTTCTTCTTTTTGCGACCGAGTCCACGACAAGAGTCCTGCAGTTAGTGCAGAGGAAAACAAAGCAACATATGATCTCATCTACATGATCATGGCATGTTCATGTTATACTATGCATGTATGCAAGTTTTTGGGGGGCCCCCAGCGCTTCGTTTTATTGTCTGTGCTCAGGGTATGCGCCTGGCTTTGTACAGAGGGTTACATGCGCATCGGCAAGGCTTGTACAAAAGGGTGGCTGCTGGGCAGGGCCCGACAACCGCGCCTTACGGGTAGAACTAATGAAGATGCTCAATGTTCCATGAGTTTTGCAATTAAATGCCATCTCTGGTCTGCAGATGGACTGCGCCGGGTCTGGTGATTCGTACTACTTGGTAAGGGACTTCCCACTTCAGCGTCAACTTGTTTGCACCCTTGGCGGACTGAACACGCCTAAGGACAAGGTCGCCTTCCTCAAGGCTCCAGGCATGAACACTGCGGCTGTGATAGTGACGCAGGGCTTGCTAGTAGCGTGCAGCACGCGTAGCAGCCCGGAGACAGTTCTCCTCAAGGAGCACGGCATCGTCATGCTGGTGCTGCTCTTGCTCTACTTCATCGTAGGCAAATACTCGAGGTGTCCCGTATATGAGTTTCGTGGAGATCACTGCTTCTGCCCCATAGACTAGAGAGAAGGGAGTCTGGCCGGTAGCTCGATTTGGTGTCGTACAGAGGGACCAAAGAACCACCGGCAGCTCATCGATCCAGCGTCTGCCGCACTTCCGCAGCTTGTCGAAAGTTCTTGTCTTGAGTCCTCGCAGCACTTCAGTGTTCACCCTCTCAGCTTAAGGATGGCAATTTTACCCATGAGTATGGGTACCCACGGATATCGTACCCGCATGGGCAGGGTATGGGTATAATTTTATACCCACAGGTAGTACCCATACCCTACCCATTAAGTCATGGGTAGGGCACGGGTATAGTCTTTTACCCATGGATATACCCATACCCTACCCGTTTATACTGACATGTGAATCTTACCTGTGATTAACAAGTGTTCCTATGTTAAAGTTGTGTCGTGAGCTTGTGAACCCATGTTAAAGTTGTCACCAATTTTTAATTTGAATTGAGATAATTGACATGTACTCATCTATATGTTATTGAGTTGAGATCAATTTTTTTTTGTCAAATGTGCTATAGATGAATGTAAAATTGCGAATAACTTGTGTACTATTTGATCTACCCATTGGGTACCCAATGGGTATGGGTAACCGTCGGGTATGGGTACAGGTAAGGTTTCATATCCGTGGGTATGGGTATGGGTAGAATTTTGTACCCATTGACTACACGGGTATGGGTATGGTATTGCTCTACCCGCCCCATACCCTACCCATTGCCATCCTTATCTCAGCTTGTCCATTGCTCCTGGGATGAGCAATAGAGGTGAATGAAACCTTGCTTCTGAGGGTTTGAACGTATTGCATGAAGGCGCGGCTTGTGAATTGGGTGCCGTTATTAGTGATGACTCTGGCGGGTACTCTGAAACGGCACACCAATCCCTTCATGAACTTGATAGCTGATTGTGCGGTCACCTTTCTCATAGGCTCCACTTCTGGCCACTTTGTAAACTTGTCGATTGCCACGTACAAGAATTCAAAGCCCCCGGTAGCACGGGGGAAGGGGCCCAAGATGTCGAGCCCCCAGACCAAAAATGGCCATGACAAAGGGATCGTCTGGAGAACTTAAGCAAGTTGATGGATATTCTTGGAGTGGAACTGGCAGGCTTCACATCTGGTGACTAGCTCAATTGCATCTTGGAGGGCCGTGGGCCAGTAGAAGCCTTGCCGGAAAGCTTTTCCAACCAAGGCTCTTGATCCAATATGGGAGCCGCACATGCCTTTGTGTATCTCTGCCAACAGTTCCTTCCCCTCTTCCCGGCAAATGCACTTCAATTTCACACTGTTGGGCCTCCTTCTGTATAGCGTGTTATCGACAAAATGACACATACTAGCCCTCCGGGCTACTCTTTCAACTTCTTCTTGCTCTTCGGGAAGTTCTCCTGTTTGGAGGTAATGGACTATGTGTCATGCCCAAGTTGGAGCCTGAGGCTCGGCAACAGGGATCAACGGCACCTCCTCGTTAGTGGGAGCGCATATCTCAACCGCAAGAACTGATAGTTCGGCGGGAGGGTGCTGCTCACCAGGCGAAGTGGAGTTGTTCCCGCCAACCTCTCTGTCGGGGGCTTCAGGAAGCTCTGCCGGGAGTGGCTTGCCGGAGTCCAGTTTCCTCCTCTTTCTGGCCATTGTTGTCGGGGATACTGAGGGTTGAGTCAGGTGGAGAACAAAAGTCCCTGGTTCCACATGAAGCTTTTGCGCAGCTCATTTTGACAGATGATCAGCAATGCTGTTTTCCGCACGTGGCATGTGCTCTGTTTGCAATCCATCAAAACGCTCCTCCAGCTTCCTCACTTCCTCCACATATGCCTCCATCAATGGACTCTGGTAATCCTTGTTCACTTGTCTCACCACAAGTTGTGAGTCTCCAAGAATGATCAACTTCTTAATTCCCAACTCTGTTGCGATCCTGAGCCCGGCAAGGAGTCCTTCATATTCCGCAGAGTTGTTGGTAGCTTTCTCCTATGGGAAATGCATTTGGACCACATACTTGAGGTGCTCTCCAGTGGGTGCGACAAGGTGCACACCAGCTCCTGCACCTTGCAGTGAGAAGGCACTATCAAAGTACATGATCCACTCTTGGGGGGCCTCCTTGTCGGGGATAACTGTTTCCGATGTCTCTTCATCTGGGGTTGGTCTCCATTCCGCGATGAACTCCGCCAATGCTCTACTTTGAATGGTTGACGTACTCTCATACTTCAGACCAAAGCTTGACAATTCCAAAGCCCATTCAACTATCCTGCCAGTGGCCTCCGGGTTCCTCAGTACGCGTTGCAAAGGGAAACGGGTGACAACTATGGTCTCGTGGGCTTGGAAGTAGTGGCGCAGTTTCCTTGAGGCCATGATGAGGCCAAAGATCAATTTTTGCACACCAGAGTACCTTGATCTAGCCCCCTACAATAGGGAGCTGACAAAGTACACCGGCCGCTGCACCACCTTCTTATTTGCCGCGGTCTTGGAATTGTCTCTGTTATCCTGCTCTTCTTTCTCCTGATCTTCACCAGACCTTGCCGGGAGAGGTTCACTTTCTTCTCCGAAGGGGACAATAGCTACGGCTGCTCCTTCATCCACTTCCCGCTGCGCCACCAACGCTGCACTAACCACTTGATTGGTTGCCGCTAAGTACAGCAGCAACGGCTATTGTGGTTTAGGAGCGACCACGGTGGGAGCAGAGCAAAGATAGGCCTTCAAGTCTCGCAGCGCTACTTCTGCCTCCAGGGTCCACTTCATTGGCCCTACCTTCTTCAAAATTTTGAATAACGGCAAGGCGCGCTCGGTAGACTTGGAAATGAACCTACTCAGCGCGGCAACACATCCGGTCAGGCGCCTCACATCTTTAACTGTCTTGTGTGCTTGAATCTGCTCGATCACCTTGATCTTGTCGGGGTTGGCCTCTATCCCCCGGTGGGACACAAAGAAACCAAGTAGCTTGCCGGAGGGAACGCCAAACACACACTTCTCAGGGTTTAACTTCAAGTTGATCTTCTGTAGATTCGCAAAGGTCTCTTCCAAGTCCTGAATGAGAATTGATTTGTCCTTGGTCTTGACTACTATGTCATCCATGTAAGCTTCAATGTTCCTGTGCAATTGGGACTCAAAACCAATTTGCACTGCCCTTGCAAAAGTGGATCCAGCGCTCTTCAACCCGAAAGGCATCCGCACAAAGCAATATGTGCCACACGGGGTTATGAACGCGGTCTTCTCCTCGTCCTCCCAGGACATGAAGATCTGATGGTACCCAGAGTATGCATCCAAGAAGGAAAGGAGATCACACCCGGAAGTGGAATCTACGATCTAGTCAATGCGCGGCAAGGGGAATGGGTCCTTCGGGCATGCCTTATTCAGATCCGTGAAGTCTATGCAAAGCCTCCATTTCCCGTTTGCTTTGTGCACCACCACCAGGTTCGCCAACCATGTTGGGTGCAACACTCCTCTGACCAAACCAGCTGCTTCGAGTTTCTTGATCTCCTCGGCAATGAACTATTGCCGCTCCAAAGCTTGCTTCCTGACTTTCTGCTTGACGGGCCGGGCATGAGGGCAGACAGCTAGGTGGTGCTCGATTACCTCCCTGGGAACACCGGGGATGTCAGATGGTTGCCAGGCAAACACATCTACATTCGCCAGCAGGAAGGCAACAAGCACGCTTTCCTATTTGTCATCAAGGGTGGAGCTGATGGTGAACGTACCACCAGCGCCATCCAGCCCTACCGGGACCTTCTTCACCGCAGGTGAGGCAACCTTGGGCTTCTTGCTAGTGGAGCTCTCTGGCAAATCATCGATGGGTGCAGCACACTCCGAAGAGGTGCGCTTCCCGGATTCTTTGTCGGTGTCTTTGCTAGCTTTCTTCCCTTTCTTACTTTCCTTGGTGGGAGCTGCAGCTTCCGCGGCCTCAGCAGCGACTGCGTCTCGGTACATCTTATCCACGCATATGATTGCGTCCTTCTTGTCTGACGGAATGGAAATGACGCCCATCGGCCCTGGCATTTCAGTGTGTTGTAGGCATAGTGAGATGCCGCCATGAATTTTGCCAGGGCTGGACGACCAAGGATTCCATTGTACGGCAGGGGGAGATCAACCACATCAAACACAACCTTCTCGATCTGGTAGTTCAATTCTCCTCCAAACGTCACCGGCAGTGTGATCTTTTCCTTAGGACGACTCCTGCCAGGGTTGATCCCTTGGAAAGTGCCAGTAATCTTGAGCTCTTCATCTGATATTTGAAGCTTGCCGAGCACCTTGGGGGAAATCAGATTCAACCCAGCCCCACCGTCAACCAGCATCTTCATGACCTTGAGGTTGCGGATTGTTGGTGAAACCAATAATAGCAAGCACCCTACCGCGATGCTGTGGTCAGGGTGATCCTCTTCATCAAAGATGATGGGCGTGCGGGACAATTTGAGCGGTTTCTGGGAGTCTACTGCTGGCTCTACGGCATTGACCTCACGCGCCCACTGTTTAAGCTGGCAGTGAGAGGAGTGCAAAGATGCGCCTCCGTCAACGCACAGGGCCTCAGTGGCTTTCTAGAACTCTTGCTCACTGGTTTCCTCTTCATCCCCTTCATCACTTTCGTCATCGCCTTCTTTCTTCTCATGGCCTCTTGCAGGTCTCTCTCGATGCTGGGGAACCTTGCCGCGGTGGCCTCCTCTGCCGCCTCGGCCCTTCCTGCCAACACCTTCTTGGTCTTTTTCCTTGTCACGCTTCTTGTACTCAGCTCTCTGCTTCTTGACAAGTTGCTCAACTTGGTGACACTCTTGGAGATCATGGCCCTTGGTCCGGTGGATCTTGCAGTATGGCACGTCAGCTTTCCCAGCCTTTTCGACCGTCGCAGCCTCCCGGCAATCAGTGCATGTAGCAACTTCCTTGCCGGGGGCTTTGATCTTGGCCTTCTTGCCAGTACTAGGAGTGCCAGAGCCCTCAACAGCCAATACTGCCTTTTCCTTGCGTTTCTTGTTCTTCCTCTTCGAGTCAGCGGCATCGTCGTCATCCTCTGAGTCGACGTCGACGCCGTCCTCTTCTCCGGGGAGTCACCTCCCTTCCTCTATTCGGGCACACTTATCCGCCAGGGTGTACAGCTCATTCACAGTCTTGGGCAACCAGACGTTCATCTTGGAACGTATCCTCCTGTTGCGCACGTTGGACTGGAACGCGGCAATCACAGCTGCCGGGTGGATGTCTGGAATGTTTCTGTGCACCCGGCTAAACCTCTACATGTACTTCCGCAAGCTCTCCCCTTCCTTTTGAGGAAGGAGTTGCAGATCGTTGGGCCATCCTGGTTCTCGATGGCCGCCCGTGAAGGCGCCAACAAACTCATTGCGTAGGTCAGTCCATGATGAGATGGAATTCTCCGGAAGGTGCATCAGCCATGACCTCACATTCGGCTTGAGTGCCAAAGGGAAGTAATTGGCGGACACCTTCTCATCTCTTCCCCCGGCGACTTGAACAGCGATAGTGTAGATGCTCAAGAACTCTGCCAGGTTCAACCTTCCATCGTACTTTTCTGGTATTTCTGGCTTGAAAACGCGCGCAGATGGCCAATGGACTTGCCAAAGCTCGCGAGTGAAGGCAGGGCACCCAACCTCGAAAGGCAAGTATCCACCTTCACTGGGCGCGGGTTCGTCGACGTCTGGGCCATTGCGCCTATCAGATTGGCGGCGGGTTTCGTGGTGTCGTTCTATGGTGACACGCGCGTCCTCCCTCCGCCGATCTTCTAGGACCTGCCGCTGATCTTGACGGGCCCGAGGGTCGGATGAAGCCATTGATACCTCGTCGGGCTCCTGGTTGTGTGGTTCTAGTTGTGGTCCTTGCGCTGGCTGCCGTGGATGGGATTGTACCGTTGGGGTGCCCCCCTCGATTTGGCCAGCGGCTTGGACTGTGGTTTTTGCTTGTGGGCGCCGCAGCGGATCCACCCGCTGTGATCCTCCCGCTTCAACAAAACCGATCAAAATCTGGATAGTGGCTCTCCACTCATCCATTTGATCGGCCACTAGTGGGAATCTCAGCAGGAGTTGGGCTCACGCCATGGCTTCCGAAGCAGTGCTTGGCATAGACGACGGCGCAGACCGCGACGTCGCTCGGCTCCTGCCAGTACCAGTGGCGGTGGCGCCGTGCTCTTGTCGCCGCGAGCCAGCCGCCACGATGGTACGGTGGCGAGATGGGTGCGCCTGGGGGTTGGCGACCCCGTTCGACGCTTCATCTTGGTTACCCCGCCCCGGGGGAGGCGCTTGCCTCACCATTGCGCCCATTGCAGGGACAGCTAGGGGGCCGCGGTTCACACCAGAGCGAGCATTGTCGCTGTGGCTGCGTCCTTCGGCACGGTGGGGAGGTGGAGACTGAACGTTCTCCCCACCCGTGCGTTGTGGAGCACGGCTGCCGAAATGTTGTTGATGTCGCCCTCCTCCAGCGTTTCTGCTCCCGCTTCGGCCGCGGGGGGAACGATGACAGCACCGCCCGCGCCGGTCATGTTCCCCACGGCGTCCGCGTCCCCCGATGCCGCTGCAGCCCCCACAGCATCGGTGGCTGCGTGCGAGGGGGCCTTCGAGGTGGAAGGATGAGCAGTTGCGTCGGACTTCTTCTTGGGTGCCATGGATGATGAAGCTAATGATGAAGAAGACGATGATGAAGACTGACGCATTGTTCATGACCTCAGGTTCGCACAAGCGTTGCCCCCTACCTGGCACGCCAAAGATGTCGTGGTTGAACACGGCCACCTATGGGGCCATCGGCCCCTTTGTGGTTCGGCAGGGGGAGGACGCATTGCACAAAGAGCGGAGGCCATGGGACAGCACGACAGTGGTGACACTGGTGGTTTTCACCCTGGTTTGGGCCGCTGACAGCGTAAAACCCTACTCCTGCTTTGGTGGATTGATGGAGGGACCGTGAAGAACGCGCGGCGCTCAAGCCCGGCAAGGTCGCCTTGGGGAGAGCAGCTACGCGCGTATGAGTACACGAGGGTCCGAATCCTTTCTAAGGTTGCCACGATCCTCCTTTTATAGGCTAAGAAGTTACCACAATGGCAAAATGGTCATTATCCAGTGATTAGATAGCTAACAGTGCTATCACACCTAACTCTAGCAGTTAGGACAAAGCGCATTAAATGCACTACCACGTGTCATGCTGTGGATGCGGCCCGGCAATCATGCCGTGCCGCTTTAGTCATCTTCCACCTATCTGCTTGACACGCCTCTGGACACATGTCATATAGAGGTGATCTTCCTCCTAAATGGCTGCCACGTGCCAAATGACAGCCACTTAGTTATCTGGGGGCTCAACACCGCACTGATGGATGACTTGCGTTGTGATGCGGTGGAGCGGTGGAGCGGTGGAGCGGTGGAGTCTTGGCATGGATGGAGGCCGCCAGCAGTCCCGGCAATCCTTGCCGAGGAAGTCTTGGGACTTGTCTTCAGGGTGGCCTCGACCTGACCAGGCTCGCCTGCCCGGCAAGGGAGGTTTTTCCTTAGTGACATCTTGTTCACTCGGCTTGTCTTGGTCTTCTTGATCCGCCCCTTGATTCCTCAAAGGGCTATCTCTCTGGCTTGGTTTTGTCTTGAATGTTTGGTGGAGTTTGTATCTCTGCCACTTGAGCCTGTGTACAGTCCGGGCAACATATGTGAAGGTTTGTTGCACCGACACAATGTAACTGGGTGATCATAAAGATGCTCTACAGGTATCTCCGAAGGTGTTTGTTGAGTTGGCATAGATCGAGATTAGGATTTGTCACTCCGTGTATCGGAGAGGTATCTCTGGGCCCTCTCGGTAATACACATCATAAGAAGCCTTGCAAGCAAAGTGACTAAGGAGTTAGTTACAAGATGATGTATTACGGAACGAGTAAAGAGACTTGCCAGTAACAAGATTGAACTAGATATGAAGATACCGACGATCGAATCTCGGGCAAGTAACATACCGATGGACAAAGGGAATTACGTATGTTGTCATAAGGTTTGACCAATAAAGATCTTCATAGAATATGTAGGAGCCAATATGGGCATCCAGGTTCCGCTATTGGTTATTGACCGGAGAGGTGTCTCGGTCATGTCTACATAGTTCTCGAACCCGAAGGGTCCGCACGCTTAACGTTCGTTGATGATATAGTGTTAGATGAGTTATATGATTTGGTGACCGGATGTTGTTCGGAGTCCCGGATTAGATCACGGACATGACGAGGAGCTCCGGAATGGTCCGGAGGTAAAGATTGATATATAGGATGATGATATTCGGACACCAGAAGAGTTTCGGAGTGCACCTGGTAGTCATCGGATCGCCGGAAGGGGTTCCGGACACCCCCCCCCCCCCCGGGAGGTATATGGGCCTAATGGGCCAAGGGAAGAGACACACCAGCCCACAAGGGGGCTGGCGCGCCCCTCTCCCTGGCCATCGGCCCTAGGGAAGGAAAAAGGGGAGGGCTAGCCCCTCCTGCCTTCCCCTTCTCATGGGAGAAAGGAAAGGGGGGTGGCACCCTCCCCTGCCTTTCCCCGCTCACCTAAAAAGGCAAGGGGGGCGCGGCTAGGGGCAGGACCCCAAGTGGGATTCAGCCCCACTTGGGGCACCTCCTAGATGCCTCCTTCCTCCCCCACACCTATATATATGTGGGAGGGGGCGCCACACAAAGCCACGACAATCTCTTAGCCGTGTGCGGTGCCCCCCCTCCACAGTTTCGTCCCTCGGTCATATTTTCGTAGTGCTTAGGTGAAGCCCTGCGGAGATAGCATCACCACCACCATCACCACACCATCGTGCTGTCGGAACTCATCCACTACTTCGCCATCTTGCTGGATCAAGAAGGCGAGGACGTCACCGAGCTAAACGTGTGCTGAACGCGGAGGTGCCGTACGTTCGGTACTCGATCTGTTGGATCGCGAAGAAGTTTGACTACATCAACCGTGTTACTAAACGCTTCCGCTTACGGTCTATGAGGGTACGTAGACACACTCTCCCCCTCGTTGCTATGCATCTCCATGGATAGATCTTGCGTGTGCGTAGAAATTTATTGTTTTCCATGCAACGTTTCCCAACAGTGGCATCCGAGCCAGGTCTATGCATAGATGATATGCACGAGTAGAACACAAAGAGTTGTGGGCGGTGATAGTCATAATGCTTACCACCAACATCTTATTTTGATTCGGCGGTATTGTGGGATGAAGCGGCCCTTAGCAACCTTACATGTCCACGCACATGAGACCGGTTCCACCGACTGACATGCAACTTGTTTTGCATAAAGGTGGCTGGCGGGTGTCTGTTTCTCCTACTTTAGTTGAATCGAATTTGACTACGGCCGGTCCTTGAAGCAGGTTAAAACAGTAAACTTGATAATCACCGTTGTGGTTTTTGTGTAGTTAAGAACAGTTCTTGCTAGAAGCCCGTAGCAGCCACGTAAAACTTGCAACAACAAAGTAGAGGACGTCTAACTTGTTTTTGCAGGGCATGTTGTGATGTGATATGGTCAAGATATGATGTGATATATGTTGATGTATGAGATGATCATGTTTTGTAATATCGACAACCGGCAGGAGCCTTAGGGTTGTCTCTCAATTATTGTATGAAATGCAAACGCCATGTAATTGCTTTACTTTATCGCTATGCGTTAGCAATAGTTGTAGAAGCAATAGTTGGCGAGATGACCCCGACGCAACGATGGAGATCAAGGTGTCAAGCCGGTGACGATGGAGATCATGACTATCCTTTGGAGATGGAGATCAAAAGCACAAGATGATGATGGCCATATCATGTCACATATTTTGATTGCATGTGATGTTTATCCTTTATGCATCTTATTTTGCTTAAAACGGCGGTAGCATTATAAGATGATCCCTTCACTAAATTTCAAGATAAAAGTGTTCTCCCTGAGTATGCACTGTTGCCAAAGTTCGACGTTTTGAAGCACCTCGTGATGATCGGGTGTGATAGACTCTACGTTCACATACAACGGGTGTAAGACAGTTTTGCACATGCAGAATACTTGGGTTAAACTTGATGAGCCTAGCATGTACAGACATGGTCTTAGAACACTGGAGACCGAAAGGTCGAATGCGAGGCATATAGTAGATATGATCAACATAGAGATGTTCACCATTGATGACTACCCCATCTCACGTGATGATCGGACATGGGTTAGTTGATTTGGATCATGTATCACTTAGATAACTTGAGGGATGTTTATTTAAGTGGGAGTTCATTAGTAATTTGATTAATTGAACTTAATTTATCATGAACTTAATCTTAGTAGTTTTTGCATATCTATGTTCTAGATCAATAGCTCGCGATATAGCTCCCCTATTTTTGATATGTTCCTAGAGAAAACTGAGTTGAAAGATGATGGTAGCAATAATGCGGACTGGGTCCGTGATCTCAGGATTATCCTCATTGCTGCATAGAAGAATTATGTCCTTGATGCACCGCTAGGTGACAGACCTATTGTAGGAGCTAATGCATACGTTATGAACGTTTGACAAGCTCAATATGATGACTACTTGATAGTTTAGTGCGCCATGCTTTACGGCTTAGAATCGAGGCTCCAAAGACGTTTGAACGCCATGGAACATATGAGATGTTCCAAGATCTGAAATTGGTATTTCAGGCTCATGCCCGTGTTGAGAGGTATGAGACCTCTGACAAGTACTTTGCCTACAAGATGAAGGAGAATGGCTCAGCTAGTGAGCATGTGCTCAGAATGTCTGGGTACTACAATCGCTTGAATCAAGTGGGAGTTAATCTTCCAGATAAGATAGTGATTGACAAAGTTCTCCAGTCACTATCACCAAGCTACTAGAGCTTCATGATGAACTATAATATGCAAGGGATGACAAAAACGATTCCCGAGCTCTTCGCGATGCTGACATCGGCGGAGGTAGAAATCAAGAAGGAGTATCAAGTGTTGATGGTTAACAAGACCACTAGTTTCAAGAAAAAGGGCAAGGGAAAGAAAGGGAACTTCAAGAAGAATGGCAAGCAAGTTGCTACTCCCGTGAAGAAGCCCAAAGCTGGACCCAAGCCTGAAGCTGAGTGCTTCTACTATAAAGGAAATGGTCACTGGAAGTGGAATTGCCCCAAATACTTGGCGAATAAGAAGGATGGCAAAGTGAACAAAGGTATATTTGATATACATGTTATTGATGTGTACCTTACTAGTGTTCGTAGTATCCCTTGGGTATTTGATAGCAGTTCAGTTGCTAAGTTTAGTAACTTGAAACAGGAGTTGCAGAATAAACAGATACTAGCTAGTTAAGGGCGAGGTGACGATGTTCGTTGGAAGTGATTCCAAGGTTGATACGGTCACCATCGCACACTCCCTCTACCTTCGGGATTAGTGTTCAACCTAAATAAATGTTATTTGGTATTTGCGTTGAGCATGAATATGATTAGATCATGTTTATTGCAATACGGTTATTCATTTTAAGTCAGAGAATAATTGTTGTTCTGTTTACATGAATAAAACCTTCTATGGTCATACACCCAATGTGAATGGTTTATTGAATCTCGATCGTAGTGATACACATATTCATAATATTGATGCCAAAAGATGCAAAACTGATAATGATAGTGCAACATACTTGTGGCACTGCCGTTTAGGTCATATTGGTGTAAAGCGCATGAAGAAACTCCATACTGATGGACTTTTGGAATCATTTGATACTTGCGAACCATGCCTCATGGGAAAGATGACTAAAACTCCGTTCTCCGGAACAATGGAGGGAGCTAATGACTTATTGGAAATAATACATACCAATGTATGCGGTCCGATGAGTGTTGAGGCATGCGGTGGGTATCGTTATTTTCTGACCTTCACAGATAATTTGAGTCGGTATTGGTATATCTACTTAATGAAACACAAGTCTGAAACATTTGAAAAGTTCAAAGAATTTTAGAATGGAGTGGAGAATCATCGTAACAAGAAAATAAAGTTTCTACGATCTGATCACGGAGGCGAATATTTGAGTTACGAGTTTGGCCTTCATTTTAAACAATGTGGAATTGTTTCACAACTCACGCCACCTGGAACACCACAACGTAATGGTGTGTCCGAACGTCGTAACCATACTTTATTAGATATGGTGCGTTCTATGATTTCTCTTACCGATTTACCACTATCGTTTTGGGGTTATGCATTAGAGACAGCCGCATTCATGTTAAATAGGGCACCGTCTAAATCCGTTGAGACGACACCGTATGAACTGTGGTTTGGCAAGAAACCTAAGTTGTCATTTCTTAAAGTTTGGGGATGCGGTGCTTATGTCAAAAGGCTTCAGCCTGATAAGCTCGAACCTAAATCGGAGAAGTGCGTCTTCATAGGATACCCTAAAGAAACTATTGGGTACACCTTCTACCACACATCCGAAGGCAAGACCTTTGTTGCTAAGAATGGGTCCTTTCTAGAGAAGGAGTTTCTCTCGAAAGAAGTGAGTGGGAGGAAAGTAGAACTTGATGAGGTAATTGTACCTTCTCTTGAATTGGAAAGTAGCACATCATAGAAAACCGTTCCCATGATGCCTACACCAACTAGAGAGGAAGCAAATGATAATGATCATGAAACTTCAGATCAAGTTACTACTGAACCTCGTAGGTCGACCAGAGCACGATCCGCACCAGAGTGGTTCGGTAATCCTATCCTGGAAGTTATGTTATTAGACCATGGCGAACCTACGAACTATGAAGAAGCTATGCTGAGCCCAGATTTCGACAAATGGCTTGAGGCCATGAAATCCGAGATAGGATCCATGTATGAGAACAAAGTATGGACTTTGGTGGACTTGCCCGATGATCAGCAAGCCATAGAAAATAAATGGATCTTCAAGAAGAAGACTGACAATGATGGTAATGTTACTGTCTACAAAGCTCGACTTGTCACGAAAGGTTTTTGACAAGTTCAAGGGGTTGACTACGATGAGACTTTCTCACCCATGGCGATGCTTAAGTATGTCCGAATCATGTTAGAAATTGCCGCATTTTATGAAATCTGGCAAATGGACGTCAAAACTGCATTCCTTAATGGATTTCTTAAAGAAGAGTTGTATATGATGCAACCAAAAGGTTTTGTCAATCCTAAAGGTGCTGACAAAGTGTGCAAGCTCCAGCGATCCATCTATGGACTGGTGCAAGCATCTCGGAGTTGGAATATATGCTTTGATGAGGTGATCAAAGCATATGGTTTTATACAGACTTACGGTGAAGCCTGTATTTACAAGAAAGTGAGTGGGAGCTCTGTAGAATTTTTGATATTATATGTGGATGACATATTGTTGATTGGAAATGATATAGGATTTCTGGATAGCATGAAAGGATACTTGAATAAGAATTTTTTCAATGAAAGACCTCGGTGAAACTACTTACATATTGAGCATCAAAATCTATAGGGATAGATCGAGACGCTTAATAGGACTTTCATAAAGCACATACCATGAAAAAGTTTTGAAGAAGTTCAAAATGGATCAGTCAACACTAGTAGAAAAAGGGCCTAATGTGAAGCTCATTAGTCCCGGTTTGTAATTGAACCGGCACTAATGTGACCATTAGTGCCGGTTCCAACGGCTAGGCGGGCAGCGCTCATTAGTACCGGTTCGTGGCGAACCTTTAGTATCGGTTCGTGCCACGAACCGGTACTAAAGAGGTGGTGGCAGGCACAGGTCAGGCTGGGGCCCCACCAGCACCTTTAGTACCGGTTCATGGCATGAACCGGTACTAAAGGTTCACCTTTTGTCCCGGTTCGTCTAACCAACCGGGACTAAAGATATCACTATATATAGTGCTTCGTCCAGCCCGAGCCGAAGCGCTCTGTTTTTCCCCTCCTCTCTGTTTTTCTTCCCCTCTTGCTCAAGCTCACCTCCATTTTTGCCAAAATTTGTGAAGATTTGAAGGCACCCCATCCATCCAAGTGATCACAAAGGTTAGCAACTTTGTCCTTTTATCTCTCATTGCTAGATTAGCTCTTGCATGCTCTATAAGTATAGTGATTTGTGGGTTTTTTAGTTTGGGAGGAATTATATGTGGTAGTTTATTTGATTTATATGCAATTTGAGGTCAAAATAACTCTTAGTTTGCATATGTAGGTGTGGTTTACTTAGTGCCTTCCCGTCTCCCTCCTAACCACCGTCGATCGTGCGCACCGTCCCGTCGCTGGCACCACCTTGTGGTGAGCCTCTTGTTCTTATCTTTTTTATATAAAAAAATCATGTTTGTGTGATTTATATATATAGTTACTTGTATAATTATCTTACCCGGCCCGTACGTTGTTTGTTATACATAGTGCCATGGTTTTGATATCCGTCCCCGTCGGCCCTCGTCCGGGTTATGATTCGGATGTGGTATATTCTCTTTTAAAACTATTTGTTGTATTTCGTGTTTATGACAAATTATGCCCATCAAGTTGACATAGATATTTTTATGTAGGAGGTATGTGAACCAGAAATTCCAACCGACCCTATTGTCGAGAGGTTAAATTTAGTTGAAAAAGAAAACGAGTATTTAAAAGAAAAATTGAAAAGAACTGAGGGGGAGAAGATGGAATTGGAGTTGCATGTTGCCGATGTCGTCGATGATCACAAGAACAAGATGGAGAAAATGCGCTTGAAGATTAGAAAGATTAGAAAATATGCCATCGATAGTGAGGCTTGGTATCATTATGCTGTTGGATCAATTGTTACCTTAGTTGCGATCTTGATCGCATTTGTTGTTGCATTTAAATGCTTTAGCTAGAGAGTTATTTGTATGTTGTTTTATGAGAATAAGTGTTGTATGAACTTTATGTATGAACTTGTATTAATTTGGTCTTTTCGGTGCTGTGTAATGAAGATGAGCCGGCAATGGATGTATGATGACCGATGCTCTCCCTAGTTCGTTAATGGCGTGCATACTTTTCTGCTTGCGGCTGAGGCAAACAAGCGGGCGGATGGTTTTATGCCTTGTCCATGTGCTGGCTGTAAGAATGATCGGAATTACTCTAAGTCAAGAACCATTCACGTCCACCTGTTTGAGTCCGGTTTCATGCCCCACTATAATGTTTGGACCAAGCACGGAGAAAGAGGGGTTATGATGGAACACAATGAAGAAGAAGAGGAGGACGACGACAGCTATCCTGGCCATGGGTTCCCTGAATACGATGGTACAACAATGGGGGAAGAAGCTGAGCCGGCAATGCGGGAAGAAGCTGAAGAAGAGGCATCAGATGAGCCCGCTGATGATCTAGGTCGGGCCATTGCCGATGCAAAGAGAAACTGCGCAAGTGAAAAGGAGAAGAAGAAGTTGCAGCGCATGTTAGAGGATCACAAGAAATTGTTGTACCCGAATTGCGAAGCTGACAAGAAAAAGCTGGACACCACACTGGAATTGCTGCAATGGAAGGCAGAGAATGGTGTATCTGACAAGGGATTTGGAAAGTTGCTGATAATGTTAAAGAAGATGCTTCCAAAGGACAACAAATTGCCCGAGAGTACGTACGAAGCAAAGAAGGCTGTCTGCCCTCTAGGATTAGAGGTGCTGAAGATACATGCATGCCCTAATGACTGCATCCTCTACCGCGGTGAGTACGAGGATTTGAACGCATGCCCGGTATGCGGTGCATTGCGCTATAAGATCAGCCGCGATGACCCTGGTGATGTGGAGAGCGAGCTCCCCAGGAAGAAGATTCCTGCCAAGGTGATGTGGTATGCTCCTATAATACCACGGTTGAAATGTTTGTTCCAAAACAAAGAGCATGCGAAGTTGATGCGATGGCACAGAGAAGACCGTAAGAAAGACGGGAAGTTGAGAGTACCCACTGACGGGTCACAGTGGAGAAAAATCGAAAGAAAGTACTGGGAGGACTTTGCAGGTGACGCAAGGAACGTATGGTTTGGTCTAAGTGCAGATGGCATTAATCCTTTTGGGGAGCAGAGCAGCAATCATAGCACCTGGCCTGTGACTCTATGTATGTATAACCTTCCTCCTTGGTTGTGCATGAACCGGAAGTTCATTATGATGCCAGTGCTCATCCAAGGCCCTAAGCAACCCGGCAACGACATTGATGTGTACCTAAGGCCATTAGTTGAAGAACTCCTACAGCTGTGGAATGGAAAAGGTGTACGTGCGTGGGATGAGCACAAACAGGAGGAATTTGACCTACATGCATTGCTGTTTGTGACCATCAATGATTGGCCTGCTCTCAGTAACCTTTCAGGACAGACAAACAAGGGATACCGCGCATGCACGCACTGTTTAGATGACACCGAAAGTATATATTTGGACAAATGCAGGAAGAATGTGTACCTGGGCATCGTCGATTTCTTCCGAGCAGGCATCCCGTAAGAAAGAAAGGCAAGCATTTCAAAGGTGAGGCAGATCACCAGACGAAGCTTCGCCACCGTACTGGTGATGATGTACATGATATGGTCAAGGATTTGAAGGTAATCTTTGGAAAGGGTCCTGGCGGACAACTTGTTCCGAATGATGCTGACGGACGCGCACCCATGTGGAAGAAGAAATCTATATTTTGGGACCTACCCTATTGGAAATACCTAGAGGTCCGCTCTGCAATCGATGCGATGCATGTGACGAAGAATCTTTGCATGACCCTGCTTGGCTTCTTGGGCATGTATGGGAAGACAAAAGATACACCGGAGGCACGGGAGGACCAGCAACGTATGCACGGAAAAGACGGCATACATCAGGGTCATGCCAGCTACGCTCTTACCAAATAAGAGAAGGAAATCTTCTTTGAATGCCTGCTAAGTATGAAGGTCCCGTCTGGCTTCTCGTCGAATATAAAGGGAATAATAAATATGGCAGAGAAAAAGTTCCAGAACCTAAAGTCTCATGACTGCCACGTGATTATGACGCAACTGCTTCCGGTTGCATTGAGGGGGCTTCTACCGGAAAACGTTCGTTTAGCCATTGTGAAGCTATGTGCATTCCTTAATGCAATCTCTCAGAAGGTAATCGATCCAGAAATCATACCAAGGTTAGAGAATGATTTGGTGCAATGTCTTGTCAGTTTCGAGTTGGTGTTCCCACCATCCTTCTTCAACATCATGACGCACGTCCTAGTTCACCTATGCGAAGAGATTAACGTTCTGGGTCCTGTATTTCTACACAATATGTTCCCCTTTGATAGGTTCATGGGAGTCTTAAAGAAATATGTTCATAACCATGCTAGGCCAGAAGGAAGCATCTCCAAGGGCCATGAAAATGAGGAGGTCATTGAGTTTTGTATTGACTTTATTCCTGACCTTAAGCCGATTGGTGTTCCTGAATCGCGGCATAAGGGCAGACTGGGTGGAAATGGCACGCTAGGACCGGAACAAATAATATGTATGGACGGGAATTCTCTCACTCAAGCACACTACACAGTTCTACAAAATTTCGCCTTGGTGGCTCCGTATATGGAGGAACACAAGAATATTCTACGCTCCAAACACCCGGAGCAGTCTGACGACTGGATTACACATGAACAAACGGGGACTTTCGACGGTTGGTTGCAGACACGTGCCATGCATGACGCCGCTGTTGAAGATGACCTGTACTTGCTGTCCCAGTTACCATCTTCAAATATAATGACTTTCAAAGGGTACGAGATAAATGGGAATACATTTTACACGATCGCCCAAGATAAGAAGAGCACCAACCAAAACAATGGTGTCCGCTTTGATGCAGCAACCAAGAGGGGAAAGGACACATATTATGGTTACATAGAGGAGATATGGGAACTTGACTATGGACGTGGTTTGAAGGTCCCTTTGTTTCGGTGCAAATGGGTCAATATGACACGAGGCGGGGTAACGGAAGACCCGTAGTACGGAATGACAACAATGGATCTCAACAATCTTGCGTACGCAGACGAACCATTCGTCCTAGCCAATGATGTGGCGCAGGTTTTCTATGTGAAGGACATGTCTACCAAGCCGAGAAAAAGAAAAGATAAGGAAGCGAATACATCATACGATGAGCCAAAGCGCCACATAGTTCTTTCAGGGAAAAGAAACATCGTGGGAGTGGATGACAAGACAGACATGTCAGAAGATTATGAAAAGTTTCATGAAATTGCTCCCTTCACAGTGAATATTGACCCGAGCATCCAGTTAAATGATGAAGATTTTCCATGGTTACGGTGCAAAGGGACACACGCGAAGAAAAAGTTTCACACCCAAAGATCCCACTCTGGGATGTGACCGGCTTCACTGTCATCACTTTCTTCTCTAGTGAGTTTCCGGACTTATATATCTGGAAAGTCCCACTTTGGACAAACCGTAGGGAATCTTTGTAATAGTTAGGGTGCTTATGTATTTTGGCATTTGAAAAGTGTACTTTTGTGCTTCGGACAAACGTGTACCTTTCTGACTTCATTTGCTATTTTTTAGCTCATTTACTGATTTTTTTTAGCTAAATGACCCTGAAATTGAAAAGCACTACAAAATGAACTCCGAAAAGGTTAAAAGTTGGCATGGTATCACCATTTCACCCACATAGCATGTGCGAAAAAGTTGAGAGGGTTACGGCAAAAACTGGATGCACTTCGTGTACAAAATGGACAATCTCTTTCGAAGTATCAGGGTTTTGGACGAAAACTCATCTTTTACAAAGGCATTTCATTTTTTTAAACTTATTACAACTCCAGAATTTTTGTGCATTCAGTATGCACCATTGAAAGCCACGTCATCAACTTTCAACCCTTTCTGACTTCATTTGCTTTTTTTCATGCATTTACTGATTTTTTTGAGCTAAAAGACCCTGAAATTGAAAAGCACTACAAATGAACTCTGAAAAGGTTGAAAGTTGGCATGGTATCATCATTTACCACATAGCATGTGCGAAAAAGTTGTGAGAGGGTTACGGCAAAAACTGGATGCACTTCGTGTACAAAATGGACAATTCTTTCGAAGTATCAGGGTTTCGGACGAAAACTTTGGTACAAGGCATTTCATTTTTTTAAACTTATTACAACTCCAGACTTTTTGTGTGTTCGTATGCACCATTGAAGCCCACGTCATCAACTTCAACCCTTTCTGACTCATTTGCTATTTTTCATGCATTTACTGATTTTTTTGAGCTAAATGACCTAAAATTGAAAAGCACTACAAATGAACTCTGAAAAGGTTGAAAGTTGGGATGTATCATCATTTCACCCCATAGCATGTGCAAAAAAGTTGAGAGGGTTACGGCAAAAACTGGATGCACTTCGTGTACAAATGGACAATCTTCTTTCGAAGTATCAGGGTTCGGACAAAAACTCATCTGTTACAAAGGCATTTCATTTTTTTAAACTTATTACAACTCCAACTTTTGTGTGTTCAGTATGCACCATTGAAAGCCAGTCATCAACTTTCAACCCTTTCTGACTTCATTTGCTATTTTCATGCATTACTGATTTTTTGAGCTAAATGACCCTGAAATTGAAAAGCACACACAATGAACTCTGAAAGGTTGAAGTTGGCATGGTATCATCATTTCACCCACATAGCATGTGCGAAAAAGTTGAGAAGGTTACGGCAAAAACTGGATGCACTTCTGTACAAAATGGACAATCTCTTTCGAAGTATCAGGGTTTCGGACGAAAAACTCTCTTACAAAGGCATTTCATTTTTTAAAACTATATAAATCCAGACTTTTGTGTGTTATTTAGTAGCACCATTGAAAGCCACATCATCAACTTTCAACCCTTTTGACTTCTTTGCTATTTTTCATGCATTTACTGATTTTTTTGAGCTAAATGACCCTGAAATTGAAAAGCACTACAAATGAACTCTGAAAAGGTTGAAAGTTGGCATGGTATCATCATTTCACCCACATAGCATGTGCAAAAAAGTTGAGAGGGTTACGGCAAAAACTGGATGCACTTCGTGTACAAAATGGACAATCTCTTCGAAGTATCAGGGTTCGGACAAAACTCATCTGTTACAAAGGCATTTCATTTTTTTAAACTTATTACAACTCCAGACTTTTTGTGTGTCATTATGCACCATTGAAAGCCACGTCATCAACTTTCAACCCTTTCTGACTTCATTTGCTATTTTTCATGCATTTAACTGATTTTTTTGAGCTAAATGACCCGAAATTGAAAAGCACTACAAATGAACTCTGAAAAGGTTAAAGTTGGCATGGTATCATCTTTCACCCACATAGCATGTGCGAAAAAGTTGAGAGGTTACGGCAAAAACTGGATGCACTTCGTGTACAAAATGGACAATCTTCTTCGAAGTATCAGGGTTTCGGACGAAAAACTCTTCTGTTACAAAGGCATTTCATTTTTTAAACTTATTACAACTCCAGACTTTTTGTGTGTTTAGTATGCACCATTGAAGCCACTCATCAACTTTCAACCCTTTCTGACTTCATTTGCTATTTTTCATGCATTTCTGATTTTTTGAGCTAAATGACCCTGAAAATGAAAAGCACTACAAATGAACTCTGAAAAGGTTGAAATTTGCATGGTATCATCATTTCACCCCACATAGCATGTGCAAAAAAGTTGAGAGGGTTACGGCAAAAACTGGATGCTGCACTTTCGTTTACAAAATGGACAATTTCTTTCGAAGTATCAGGGTTTCGGACGAAAACTCGTCTGTTACAGAGGCATTTCATTTTTTTAAACTTATTATAACTCCAGACTTTTTGTGTGTTCATTATGCACCATTGAAAGCCACGTCATCAACTTTCAACCCTTTCTGACTTCATTTGCTATTTTTCATGCATTTACTGATTTTTTTGAGCTAAATGACCCTGAAATTGAAAAGCACTACAAATGAACTCTGAAAAGGATGAAAGTTGGCATGGTATCATCATTTCACCCACATAGCATGTGCGAAAAAGTTGAGAGGGTTACGGCAAAAACTGGATGCACTTCATGTACAAAATGGACAATCTCTTTCGACGTATCAGGGTTTCAGACAAAAACTCATCTGTTACAAAGGCATTTCATTTTTTTAAACTTATTACAACTCCAAACTTTTTTTGCATTCAGTATGCACCATTGAAAGCCACTTCATCAACTTTCAACCCTTTCTGACTTCATTTGCTATTTTTCATGCATTTACTGATTTTTTTTTTGAGCTAAATGACCCTGAAATTGAAAAGCACTACAAATGAACTCTGAAAAGGTTGAAAGTTGGCATGGTATCCTCATTTCACCCACATAGCATGTGCGAAAAAGTTGAGAGGGTTACGGAAAAAACTAGATGCACTTCGTGTACAAAATGGACAATCTCTTTCGAAGTATCAGGGTTTCGGACGAAAACTCATCTGTTACAAAGGCATTTCATTTTTTAAAAGAACCTAAGTATTACCAAATTGAATATAATGATAAAACACACTAATATTAAACAGCGAAAAAAAGAATTACTGAAAAATCTATTTTTAAAGTAAAGTTATTCACAAACTAATGATTCACACAAAATTCAAATAATTCAAATTTAAATTATCCAAATTTAAAAAATACTGGCACTAACAGAAAGTTTTATTTTTTTTACCTAAAGCAAAAAGATTCACAAAGAAACTCTAAATAAAGCAAAAAAACAACTCAGAAATAAAAGAAAATAAATAAAGCAGAAAAGAAAGAAAAAATTAAAAAAAGACCGCCTACTGGGCCACAACGGCCTGCATACGACTAGAAACCCAACATGTAGTTGGGCCAGGATGCAGGCCCGCAAGGCCCAGTAGGCCCACAGGGCAGCGCAGCACAGGTAGGCCCAGAAGGCCAGCTTTAGAGAGGAGCTTGAAGGAGCAGTCGCGGCTAGGTTTATAAACCAGTGCGGCTGCCCTTCGCTCGGCGAGGTGGGACTAAACTTTGTGCACCGTACCTGCGCCAGCGCACCCCCTTTAGTACCAGTTGGTAGCTCCAACCGGTACTAAAGGGGGGGTCTTTAGTACCGGTTGGTGCCACCACCCGGTACTAAAGGTGGTGCGTTCCCGCCGCTTGGCCTGGCCAAAACAGACCTTTAGTACCGGTTGGTGGCTCCAACCGGTACTAAAGGTCCATCCTATATAAGCAGCACTTCAAAAAATTTCAGTTTTCTTCTCTTCTTCCGCTGCTTCAACCTCTGCCCCGTCGCCGCGCCCGTCCCAGTCGCCGCCCCGTCGCCGCCCCGGCCTGTCGCCGCCCCCGTCGCCGCGCCCGTCGCCGTCGCCGTCCCCATCGTCGCGCCCGTCCCCGTCGCCGCCCCATCGCCGCGCCCGTCCCCGTCGCGCGCCGCCCCGGCCCGTCCCTGTCACCGCCCCGGCCCGTCCCCGTCGCCGCCCCAGCCCGTCGCTGCCCCCCGTCGCCTCGCCTCGCCGGTCGTCGCCCCGCTGTAAGACCCGGCCCCCTGCCGCGCGCCCTCACACACACACACACAGTACACACACACACACACACACATTTTCTTAATTATTTTCTGTTTTTTAGTTTTTTATACTTTTAGTTATAGAAATGTTAGATGAATTAGATATATATATATATATATAAATGTTAGATTAATGTCAAAGTTTTAGATGAATTAGATTAATGTCAAATGTTAGATGAATTAGATATATTAATGTCAAATGTTAGATGAATTAGATAGAAATGTTAGATTAATGTCAAATGTTAGATGAATTAGATAGAAGTGTTAGATGAATTAGTTTTTTATACTTTTAGTTACAGATGAATTAGATATATTAATGTTAGATGAATTAGTTTTTTCTACTTTTGTCAAATATTAGATGAATTAGCTAGATATATTAATGTTAGATGAATTAGCTAGCTAGCTAGATATCATATATCAAAGTTTGAATTTTGACATATGCAACATTTGATCATATAGAATTTGCATATAGAATTTGTTCTCGACGTCAACGATGCCCGGCCCGCATCCTCGCCGTCGACCCATTCGCGACGACGTCCAGCTTCAGAGGAGCCATGTCCGGGACTGGGCTCCGCCGGGCTGGCACTGGGAGGTGCTACCTTCAGGGGCGCGCCGCTTGGTGAGGAACCCGGCCCCGGGTCCCGTCGTCGACCCGGAGCTCCTTTTGTGGCGTTCGCGTGGGCCACTTTCGGTGCGGAGGGAGCCGGCCCCACCGAAGGTGGTACGTCGCCGTGTCAGGGAGGAGGACGAGCATGTCCGTCGCTACATGGCTGCGTTGGACGTCAGGTTCTCCAATACCTAGCAGGTTCTTCGGGGATCTCACCCGAGCTATGATCATGTGATGGTTCCTTCTCTTTGGGTGTCCACCGCCCATGCCTCAGGAACCGCGAGTGAACTAGATTATTCGATAGTATTCGATCTATATTAGCTAGCTAGTGATGTATTCGATAATATTTGAGACGATGTATTCGAGATTATATATATTATTCGATAATATTCGAGACGATGTATTCGAGATTATATATATTATTCGATAATATTCGAGACGATGTATTCGAGATTATATATATTATTCGATAATATTGGAGACGATGTATTCGAGATTATATTCGATGATGCATATTATGTACTATGATTCAGTTTTTCCTTATTAATTGCATGCATGCATTGTAATTTGAATACTAAATTGTTTTATATTTCTTCTGGATTAGTTAAATAAAAGCTATGGACAATACCGGCAGAGAAGGAGAGGAGGCCCTGTTCAACATCATACGCTCATCCCCTCGCCCAGATGAGTTTGAAGAAGATGACGGCTCGCAATATCTGAACCCTACCAGTGAGGGTATGATATTTGATGAAGACGAACGAATAGATGAAGTCCAGAACTATGATTATGATGATGAAGAAAATGTTGATCTTGAAATAACAAAGACCGGCGAGGTATATTTATATAAGCAGGCATCTGGTGATCATCACATGTTTTAAATGATTTGTATATATATTAACGAATCGATCTTTCTTCTTTCAGCCCTCCGGATCGAGCAAATCTTCTACAGGCAGCAGGACAGTGCGACGCCCGGCCAAAAAGTTGAAGGATGGCGTAAAGTACAACATCGATGCCATCAAACCTAATGGCGAACCAAGCGAGCCTAAGAAGAATGCGGGCAAGTTCGTTCGTCAGTGCGGAGTTCTTGTGAAGGACCAAATCCTGATCTCCATTCAAGAATGGAAAAAGCCAGCATAGGAACGTCCAGATCTTACTTTTGTTGACCAAAGAGCAAAAGATCTGCTTTGGGAATCTCTCATGTCACATTTCACCCTACCAGATCATTTCACAGATGCAGATGTGCAGAAAGTCAAGGACGCTGCTCTTAGGAAGATGGCGGTTGCATTCAACAACGACAAGAAAAGTATATGGGCCAAGTACGTCGAAGGAGGAAAGAAGACTCCAGAATTCACGGGAACACTGGAGAAGCAAAGAGATCACTGGCCCGCTTTCGTGAAATTCAAGGAATCTGAATTAGCTAAGGAACGGTCGAGAATAAACAAGCTCAATGCTGCGAAAAAGGAGCATTACCATAGGCTGGGGCCAGGTGGCTACGCGGTGGCCCGGCCTAAGTGGGATAAGGCTGAGCAACAGATGGTGGATGCAGGGGTCATTCCAGTTACATTGAGCTTGCCCCCCAGGTGCAGGACTTGGTTCTATGCGCATGGGGGGACGTTGGACCCAAAGACAGGCTAGGTTTTGGAGAAGGCAAGTCTTAAAGGAGCCGACCTCAAAATACTTGTTGCAATAGAAGAGGCTCGAACGGGGGTGTTCACGCCCAACAGAGAGAACGACGAGCTTACGCGCGCCCTGGGAAATCCTGAACACCCGGGAAGAACACGAGGCAAAGGCGTTGTTCCATGGTATGAGGGGTTTCAGGACTGGAACGCCGACTACAGAAGCCATGCGAGAAAGAAGATGGAGGAGGAGAAGAAGAGGAAGCTGGAGGAGGAGTAGAGGAAGCAGGAAGCAGAATGCCTTCAAGGCCTAGAATTAGCGCACGCAGAGTTGGCACTCCAATTCCAGCGGCAGCAGCAGCAGATCGACTCACTTAGCCAGGAAAGGGGGTCTCAGCAGCGGCAGCAGCTAGCAGATCCAGCATTGGATAGCACCGTCCCATCCATGCCGAGAAGCAGCGTGGGTTCTGCCCCGGGCGAGGCACTGCTGGATAGATACCCTGTGGATGACATCATGGAAAACACTAATTGTGAGCTACACTTCAAAATGAAGAACATATCCATGAAGGTGGCGGACGTCGTTGCTTATACAAATCCCCCTGAAGCAACCTTCCATTGCAACCTGATTCCAGCTGGCTATGCTCGTGTCGTGGTTGATGAAGTGGTGGCACAATATTCGGGGCTAGAGCTTGACATTCCTGGAGGTGATGACGAGCACACACTGGGAGAGGCCATACATCATATCATTCTATGGAGAAAGGATTGCATCATCTTTCCAAGGCCACCGACACCGCATCAGCCGACTCCTCCTCCAAGTCCGCCACCGCGTCAGTACACTCCCGCTCCTCCAAGCCATCAGCCACCGCCTCAGCAGAGTCCTGCTCCTTCAAGTCCGCCAACGCGTCAGGCCACTCCTCCTCCTCCAAGTCCGGCACCGCGTCAACCCACTCCTCCTCCTCCAAGTCCGGCAACGCGCCAGCCCACTCCTCCTCCTCCAAGTCAGGCACCGCGTCAGCCGTCTCCGCCGCCTCAGCGGGCTACGCCGCCTAAGCAACAGCAAAAGAGAGCCGCCGCAGTTATGGTGGCTAGCGGTACAAGTACAGGTACAGGAGGCAAGAGATTCCAATTTGGTCCAAGCCTCACGCCTCTTCCGAAGAGGCCTTATAACCTAACTGAGGAGGAAAACAAAGCAGAAGTGCAAGCCCAATTGAGGGCCCATTTTGGACCGAAACCGCCACCGCCGCCAAAGGAGATAGTACCTGAGCATGTCATTGACCACTTTATTCATATGGCTGAACCACCAGCTCCCAAGCCTATTGACTCAGACTATGAGCGCCAAATCAGGAAGGCATATCAAGCACAAAAAAAGAAGGAGTCGAGCTCGAGCTCCAGCCAAGCAGCTGCAAATAAAAACCGGAAAATTGTTCCCCAGCTGGGAGAACAGGCGGTGCAATTGATCCCCCCACTCATTGTACCAACACATGTGAGTACCGGCGCCGATCAGCTGGTAATAACCGATGATCATAGAAGGCAGACTGAAGAGATCGGATGCACTATAGAACAACTCCTAGGCATCGAGCCCATGGAAAAGTTTATAGAGCAGCAACTAAAACGGAAATATGCCCGCGGCGAACCTATGGTCAAGCCCGAGGAGGTGAAGAAGCTCTCAACGAGAATGTATGAATTACATGAATGGTACATGAAAATTGCCAAGACTACCAATCGAGAGTCCCTCATGGTGAGAGTCAAGCCAGAGCATTACTACAATGCGAATGCTCTGTATGTTGAGTTTACAGAACTGTTTCAGTTATTCAATCAAGACGCACTCGACAAATCTATCGTCAGTTGCTATTGTCTGTAAGTGATTTCTTTCTGTAATTTAAGTCTCAAGCTAGTTGTAGTGCTCGTTGATCATTGCCTGTAATTATCCTCACTATATTCTTTTCTGTGGTATTATGCAGAATGAAGATCTATGAAATGAAAAAAGCTGGACGCTATGGCATTGGGTTCATTGACCCAAATACCATTAATCAAGAGACATGGTCACAAGAATGGTCGAAAAAAGACACAGAGAAAACCTTGCTAGAGTTCTTGAAGCGCCTAAATACCAATCGAGATATACTACTTCCTTACAACTTCAAGTGAGTCACACTGTCTTGTACTACAAATTCTGTTTTTGCTTACTAGCTAGATGTTAATAAGTGTATAGGGTTTAGGGTAGTTGATGAGTGCTATGCACATGCCCGCTTAATTTATACATGCAAACGTGTGTGCATGCAGTTTTCACTGGATCTTGTTAATCATTCAAGTTGAAGATGGAAAAGTTGAAGTACTGGACTCACTACTTAAACCAGATACTGAGTACTCAATCGTGAAAGGGATGGTCGACAGGTAATTTCAATCATTATCGAACTATATGTCGGCCTCTTTAGTTCATCATTTCCTGATATCAACTAATTAATAACTCCTTTATTCATTTTCTTTGCCGGTGGGCAGGGCTTGGGAAAAGTTCATCAAACAGGTTCCAGGTCAATGGAAACAAAAGCTGAAATGGTATTGACCCAAGGTAATTAATTAAGTAGTACTAGCTAGCTACCATCTCTTTAATTCTAGTTTCAATACCATTAATTATCATGCTTGATTAATTATTATCTGAGATTGAATTCTATTCTCGTAAAGGCCCTGAAGTAGGCACCGGGGACTGATTTATGTGCATACTACGTTTGCGAGAACATTCGCATTATGGCGTCCGAAAGGAGCTTATCTAATAGACAGCGATGGGTACGTTTGCCAGAACACTATTCACAATTTTTACATCATTATCTAATATATATACACACAACTAATACATGCATATTGATCTCCTTCTTTAAAGTTCTCGGAGATGCGGGATAAGCTCCTACCAACGGATTGCGTACGAGCAATTCAAGAGGAAATAGCAGGATTTTTGCTCGACCAGGTCATAGATTCCAAAGGAGAATTTCATTACCCGCTACCGCAGTAATGCCTCCATATATGTAGGAGAAATTTTATATACCAAATTGTATATATACATGTGTATGTGTGAATGGTGGTGCGAGACATTTGATGATATATATATATATGATCAGTTCTACGAGAAGTTCTATTTATATATATATGCATAACGTGTACAATATGTAGTATCGTAAAATACCAGCAAATGAAAAAGAATTAAATGGAAAACACAAATTAAAGGAAAAATAAATCATAAACCCAAAACCCCCTAAACCTTTTAGTACCGGTTGGTGTTACCAACCGGTACTAAAGGTCTCCCAGCCCCTGGCGCGGGCTCGTGCCACGTGGTGGCCCTTTAGTGGCGGTTCGTGTTGAACCGGGACTAAAGGGGGGGGACCTTTAGTCCCCACCCTTTAGTGCCGGTTCCAGAACCGGCACTAAAGGGCCTCACGAACCGGTGCTAAATCCCAATTCTGCACTAGTGCAAAGAAGGGGTTCTTGCCTGTGTTGCAAGGTGTGAAGTTGAGTAAGACTCAAAGCGCGACCACGGCAGAAGATAGAGAGAGAATGAAAGGAATTCCCTATGCATCAGCCATAGCTCTATAAAGTATGCCATGATGTGTACCAGACCTATTGTGTACCTTGGCATGAGTTTGGCAAGGGGGTACAATAGTGATCCAGGAGTAGATCACTGGACATCGGTCAAAATTATCCTAGTTACCTAAGAGGACTAAGGAAATATATCTCGGTTATGGAGGTGATAAAGAGTTCGTCGTAAAGGGTTACATCGATGCAAGCTTTGACACCGATTCGGATGACTCTGAGTCTCAATCTGGATACGTATTGAAAGTGGGAGCAATTAGCTAGAGTAGCTCCATACAGAGCATGGTAGACATAGAAATTTGCAAAATACATACGGATCTGAATGTGACAGACCTGTTGACTAAACTTCTCTCACAAGCAAAACTTGATCACACCTTAGTACTCTTTGGGTGTTAATCACATGGCGATGTGAACTAGATTATTGACTCTAGTAAACTCTTTGGGTGTTGATCACATGGCGATGTGAACTATGGGTGTTAATCATATGGCGATGTGAACTAGATTATTGACTCTAGTGCAAGTGGGAGACTGATGGAAATATGCCCAAGAGGAAATAATAAAATGGTTATTATTATATTTCCTTAATCATGATAAAGGTTTATTATTCATGCTAGAATTGTATTGACCGGAAACTTAAATACATGTGTGGATACATAAACAAATACCGTGTCCCTAGTGAGCCTCAACTAAACTAGCTCGTTGATCAAAAGATGGTTAAGGTTTCCTAACCACAGACATGAGTTGTCATTTGATAACGGGATCACATCATTAGGAGAATGATGTGATGGACAAGACCCATCCGTTAGCTTAGCATATGATTGTTCAGTTTATTGCTATTGCTTTCTTAATGTCAAATACATATTCCTTCGACTATGAGATTATGCAACTCCCGGATACCGGAGGAATACCTTGTGTGCTATCAAATGTCACAACATAACTGGGTGATCATAAAGATGCTCTACAGGTATCTCCGAAGGTGTTCGTTGAGTTGGCATAGATCGAGATTAGGATTTGTCACTCCGTGTATCGGAGAGGTATCTCTGGGCCCTCTCGGTAATACACATCATAAGAAGCCTTGCAAGCAAAGTTACTAAGGAGTTAGTTACAAGATGATGTATTACGGAACGAGTAAAGAGACTTGCCGGTAACGAGATTGAACTAGGTATGAAGATACCGACGATCGAATCTCGGGCAAGTAACATACCGATGGACAAAGGGAATTACGTATGTTGTCATAAGGTTCGACAGATAAAGATCTTCGTAGAATATGTAGGAGCCAATATGGGCATCTAGGTTCCGCTATTTGTTATTGACCGGAGAGGTGTCTCGGTCATGTCTACATAGTTCTCGAACCCGTAGGGTCCGCACGCTTAACGTTCGTTGACAATATAGTGTTATATGATTTATATGATTTGGTGACCGAATGTTGTTCGGAGTCCCGGATGAGATCACAGAGATGACGAGGAGCTCCAGAATGGTCCGGAGGTAAAGATTGATATATAGGACGATGATATTCGGACACCGGAAGAGTTTCGGAGTGCAACGGGTAGTCATCGGATCGCCGGAAGGGGTTCGGAACACCCCCCCCCCCCCTCCCCCCGGGAGGTATATGGGCCTAATGGGCCAAGGGGAGAGACACACCAGCCCACAAGGGGGATGGCGCGCCCCTCTCCCTGGCTGCCGGCCCTAGGGAAGGAAAGGGGGGAGGGCTAGCCCCTCCTGCCTTCCCCTTCTCATGGGAGAAAGGAAAGGGGGGCGCCACCCTCCCTTGCCTTTCCCCGCTCACCTAAAAAGGCAAGGGGGCGCGGCTAGGGGCAGGACCCCAAGTGGGATTCGGCCCCACTTGGGGCGCGTCCTAGCTGCCTCCTCCCTCCCCCACACCTATATATATGTGGGAGGGGGCGCAACACAAAGCCACGACAATCTCTTAGCCGTGTGCGGCGCCCCCCTCCACAGTTTCGTCCCTCGGTCATATTTTCGTAGTGCTTAGGTGAAGCCCTGCGGAGATAGCATCACCACCATCGTCACCACGCCGTCATGCTGTCGGAACTCATCCACTACTTCGCCGTCTTGCTGGATCAAGAAGGCGAGGACGTCACCGAGCTGAACGTGTGCTGAACGCGAAGGTGTCGTACGTTCGGTACTCGATCGGTTGGATCGCGAAGAAGTTCGACTACATCAACCGCGTTACTAAATGCTTCCGCTTATGATCTACAAGGGTACGTAGACACACTCTCCCCTTCGTTGCTATGCATCTCCATGGATCGATCTTGTGTGTGCGTAGAAATTTTTTGTTTTCCATGTAACGTTTCCCAACAGATGTAGCACGATTTGGCCGAGCAGGAGCCGCTATCCGTCCAACGCCAATGTAAATTTTCCGGCTCTGAAGAGAGATCGGCGCAGTTGATCTGGCGCCAGAGGGAAATGTACTCCACCATCCAAGTGGGGGACAGGGCACCCTGGATGTCCCTGATCTAGGAGCGACGATGAAGGCATTCGGCAGCAGTGCACTTTAAGCGGCGCCGGCGAGGGATGAGAGAAACAATGGTGGGAGAAAACTCCCGGATCACCATGCCGTCGAAGTCAATGATCTTCCCAAAACTAGGAGGAGTGGCCATCCCCAAGCTTCCCGGTGGTCGAGGCACGAAAGATAGCCCGAGCCTCAGGGTTGGGCGGGATCTGCAGATGACTCCAGGGGCGAGAAGGGTCAGTTTGCTGCAGCCAGCACTAGCGGGTGCGGAGAGCGATGTCAAAGCGACGAAGATCAAGGATCCCGAGACCGCCGAGGGAGAGGGGCAGGCAAAACTTCTGCCAGTTCACAAGGCAGTGTCCACCATTAGCATCACTGCGGCCATGATAGAGGAATTCATGGATGATGCGATTGATCTGCTTGAGAATGGGATGGCATAGTGCCATAGCCATTAGGAGGTGGATTGGCATATCAGAGAGGACATGTTGCGCCAAGGCCAAACGCTCACCATGAGACAACAGCGAAGCACGCCAGGTAGCCAATTTCTTGGTCATGCGGTCAACGAGGGGCATCAGGGTCGACGCCGACACCTTGCGCACAGATAGAGGGAGGCCAAGGTACTGAATTGGGAAGCCGAAACCGAACAGGCTAGCTCCCCGGTAACAGTGGCGATTTCATCAGGCGTGCACTAGATGGGAGTGGCAGAGGATTTAGCAAGATTGGTGTGTAGCCCCGACGCCGATCCAAAGACTTGTGGCAGAGTGTGCACAAAGCGTGGATCGGTCGAGTCCGGATGGCAAAAGATGGCAACATCTTCCGCGTATAAAGACACGTTGGACGCCATATGCCGCGTGGCCAGGCGGCGTAGGACACTAGATCTCATGGCATGTTGCAGTAGACAATTGAGAGCATCGATAACCAATGCAAACAGCATGGGCAAGAGAGGGTCGCCTTGGCGGAACCCCTTGGCGTGCAGAATAGGGGGGTCCTGGCATCCGATTGACGAGGATGTGCGTGCTGGCCGTAGATAGGAGGATCACCAACCACTCTCGCCAGCGTTGCCCGAAGCAAGATGCCGAAGAATCCCGAGCATTAATGGCTAGGAGAAGAGTCAAATGCGTGAGAGATGTCAACCTTGAGGAGAACCCGGTGCACCTTGATGTGGTGGAGGTGCCGCGCCGTTTGCTGAACAAGCATAAAATTGTCATGAATGCACCGTCCAGCGATGAACGCGCTCTGGTTGACGGAGAAAAGTTCACCAAGCCTTGGGGCAAGTCAGAGGGATAGGACTTTCACGACTAGCTTCACCACCAAGTGGATTAGAGTGATAGGCCGGTAGTCGAACAAGGAAGCGGCATCAGCACGCTTTGGGAGGAGGGTGGTAAATGTCTCGTTGATGCACTGGAATCCACGGCTGTTCATGTGATACAGCTTGTCGAACGCCTCCATGAAGTCGTCCTTGACTGTGTCCCAGCAATTGCGCAAGAATTTAGCAGAGAATCCATCGGGCCCGGGCGCCTTGCCAGTTGGAAACAACTTGATCGCACGCGTTCGACCACCCGTTCACGGAGGATAAAAATCAAAGTCTCATACAACTCAATTCCTCACTTTGACCATCCGAACAACATTTGGCATTCAACCTTAATACTCCCTCCGTCCGGAAATACTTGTCGGAGAAATGCATCCACTTCTCTGACAAGTATTTTCGGACGGAGGGAGTATCAAATTTGTGTTCCGGATACCTAAACATCCAAACAAAAATATTGACGGTCAATCTCAATACCATTGTCCCGTGATATTGGTATTCAACCCAATGCAATGCCAAGGCTCCCAACGCAAACATCCAAACAGAGCGTGAAGTGTACTTGGATTACAACTTCTATTTTGTTCATGTTAGGCCGTGTTTGGCAACCCTCTGCTCCTTCGCTACGGAGTGGAGCGACGCGGAGCAGCTCGCCGAAATATAGCTGCATGCCGCTTCGCTCCGCAGTGGAGTTGCAAAGCGGAGGGATCCCCAAAAGCTCCTTAATAAGTGTCTCATTCATATAATGAAGTTAAGTTACAAGCTCGTAGAAACTGACGTGACACAACTGAAAAGACATCATAACTCTAGTCTTTGCACAAAGGACCACCAATCAAGAAAAAAATGAATCAAGACCATTGACTCCCTTGAGCTTGTCTCCAACACCTGTTACCTGCCTCCAGCACCACCGCAGTAGCCACCAAAGGAAAAAAGTAATGGATCACCTCTTCACCCGAGCTCGATGTGGCTCCATCGCTGATATGTAGTTTCTCGGACCTTCAAAGTGGCTTACCAAAGGCGAATCGAATCTGTGCGGGGCAGCACCCCGGACACGCCATCCAACTCCAACCCCAACCCCAGCAGAATTACCAATTTTAATGTTGTGACTAGTAGAGAAGCAAACCAAGATAAGTCGAAAGTGCATATGAAAAATGTTATGCTTAGGACATCTCCAACGTTGACGTGTGAATTCTCTCCCTCATCTGTCCGTGGCCCGGGTTGGGAGGGGGGGCTGTCCACGAACACGGATGCGGGAGGAGGCCATCCAAAGCTACCCAGATACAACTCAAGCCAGGTTTCAACTAACTGGACAAAATTCATGCAAACACGGCGGATTTTCATATAAACTGGACGAAATTAATTATATTTCAAACATTTTTCATATAAACCGGACGAAATTCATTACATTTTGGACAATTTTTAACTAAACCCTACTCTAAACCTAATCTAAATGATCGTCGGCGCCCGTTTCCCATGTCCGGCCATTAGCCCCGAGAACTGAAGCTCCGGCTCTTGCCTTCGCCTTCTCCAATTCCACCTCGACACTCTCCAGCTCTGCCTCTGCAGCCTTCGCCGCTGCAGCCTGAGCGGATAATCGGCCGACGATGATCAGCCCACTAAGTTTGGCTTCAGTGGGAGGGAAGCAGCGGTGGCCTTCTTGGGACTCGAGTGGCGGCGACCTACCATGCACTACTCTTCCTCGTTGCTGGCGGCACCCGCGGACGTGTCGACTTCGTGGTCGTGGCGGCGGGGCGAGACTGTGGCAGAGCTGGGGATGTCGTCCTCGTCGTCGCTCTTGCCGAACACCTCGCTCGTCGCCTCGTCAATCTCCGTGTAGGCGGCCTCTAATTCCTCCTGATGGAGGCGGTACCGTTGGCGGTCGCGGTGGATGTCGCAGGCGGAGCGGTAGGAGTCGAGCAGCACCTCCTGCTCCGCCACGTCCACGTCTGGCACGATGGCCGTGCCAGCGGCGAGTTCCTCCTCCACGCGCCGGTGCTCATCGAGGACATCGAGGTTGTAGGCCTGATCAGCCTATGCCTGTCGAAACATGGCCTCCTGCTCCTCCCGCAACATGTTCGTGTAGTGCACATGGGCTTCGCCAATGGTGAGGTCGGCATGCTCCGGCGAGGAGGGTGGTGTCGTCTCATCCTCGGCCGCGTCCTCCATTAGGACGTCGTCGGCCTCCGCATTCCTACCGGCCTGCCAGCCGGCAGCAATGGCGGCCATCTCCTTCTTCTGCTCGGACGAGAGGCTATCCCAGAGGGGTTTGGAGCCCGCGGAGGCCATGTCGGGCGTGGTGTAGAGAGGAGAAAGGGGCCGGAGGAGGATGACTGCGGCTATGACCGGGCCTGGAGTTTATATAGCGAGCGGATGGAAATGGGCGGCGGTGTGGTTCAACGGAGGGCGGCAAACGAAAGGACGGGTGGTGCCGGAGTAGGTTCCTCGGTATCCGCATATCATTAATGTAGGGCGATAAAACATCGGTGTGTCGTTTGAATGTGGAGCAATCGCGTGCACCGGGAAGCGGCATGGGCGACACTCTCTCGGTCGGCGCGCCTCTTCAATGCCGGCAGCAGTGAGAGGTCGTGTCTGCTCTGGTCGGACATGAATGTGGCACTGACGCTCTGGAGTGGCGCTGATCGCATCGGGAAGGAAGCGTGCGCGGGCGAGGGAGGGGGTTAAGGGTGGGCCACGAAAGTTAGAAGTGGACGTGGCAGCGGTCCGGACACCCGCAAAGCGTCCATAGTTTGTCTCCGGTTTGCAGGAAATTGTGCGTCTGGACCGTCGAGCGGACCGACACATGATCGCTTTTAGACGCAAGAACACATCCGGACTGCGCGATCCAGACGGTTGTGGTTGGTTTCAGGATTGGCATTGGAGATGCCCTTAGAAGTGTCCGAGCAAATAGACAAAATTTCAAAACAGACAAAATTTCAAAGTTGATGTTTGGCTCCCGGGAGCCATGGAGACCTTTTTTGAAAACAAATCAAAATTCAAACTTTTCAGTTTCAAAAAAATCTGAAAAAAATTGTGCAAGTAAACAAGTATGTTATGTCTATGTGTGTAAAATTTCAGAATGAAAAACGTTGAAATGTGACCTGTACAAAAAAGACAAATTCATGGCCTGGGAGGATGAATAGTATCATGTGTTAAAAAGCCTCAGATTTGTCTTTTTTGCACAGCCCTCATTTCAACTTATTTTGCCCTGAAAATTTACACACATGTGTGTTATGCCTTCATGTATATGTGTGTTTTTTTTCAGAATTTTTTGAAATGTAGAAAATATGAAATTCGATAAAATTCAAATTTTTCAAAACCGAGCTCCATGGAGCTCGGCCTCCAAAGACAATATCCGGCGGCTTCGACCCATTCAAATTGAGTTTGTTTCTCTGAGTATGAATAATGGTGTGTCTAATATCGTTGATGGACGTGTGGAGGCGTGTCTTCTACGAATATGTCTTTGATTGATTTTCTCAAATCTGATTATCGTTCGTCTATGTTCATGTGTCTTGAGATTGGATCATTTTGATCTATCCTACTCTTCATCAGCGACGGTTGCTGTTCTGGTGCGCTGGTCCTATGAGGCTTTAGCACGACGACTTCCCAACTATTTACTATAATAAATTTTGCCCAGCTCGAGTAAGGGAGGGACGATGACAGCGGCGCGCATTCGGCTCGTTTCAGTGTTTGTAGTTGTCGATAGATGGTCTACGGATCTGGATGTAATTTTTATTATTTTTTGTGTTCCTTGTACTGTCATGATTAAAAATGAATAGATCGGAGTTTTCTCGGAAAACACACATTAAGGGTGTAGCTCGATGGCCTCCATTTTTTTGTTGTTGTTGAATTGCAGTATTATGCTCGTTGCCACGAGTTGATCCCACCTCAGGGACAGCACGCAGCAAGATAGCACTGGATGATCAAATCAAACACGCTGGCACACATTACACGTCATCGATGACTGGTCTGCCCATCTTTCTCTTGCGGCCTGGCCGGGCATCCGCTTCGCAAGTTGGCAGTGCTGTCCGTAGGTGCATGAATTCATCCAACATCTTTTGGCGATGATGCGGAATCGTAGACAAAAGGCACAGACTGACTGAAATGTCAAGAAAAAAAAAGCCTGTCAAACTCGGCTTGCATGCATGGCCCTACACTGATCACTGGTGTTGAAAGATCTTCAAAGATCCCTGATTTTACCTTGTCGTACCCGTGAGCGTGAGACGCTCCAAACATGCATGAGCGGCCAGGTCCTCGACGGACCGGTCGAATCGAATTAGGTCAAGCAAGCCAGTGTGTCCTACGTGTAGGATTGATTGGGTGGAGATGCTTCGTGTACTAATTTTGGCGCTATTTAGTGGCAGGCATCGGACCGATGTTCCCTGATGCGAAAACAATCGATCATGGTACCGTCACCTGTTAAACCCGGGGTGTCCCGAGAGCGCTCCTTCATTTTACAGTACCATGCATGTGGCCTCTCTGATGAGCGTACGTGCTATGCCCATCTGAAAGGCACTCACCATGAGCGTGGATTTCATGCACCTTTCAAGGACAAACCACGACAAACAAAGCGGTAATTCTGCCTGCGCGCAGGTGCAGTCTTTTTAGAAGTTTTTTTCTATCCTTTCCTGCAGCAAAAAGATTCCAAGCCTGCGATGTCTGGGTCAGGTAAAGCAATTCCTACGTACTCCTACGCGTACTCCCGTTGCGCGCATGCAGGCTTGGACAAAAGGCGCGGCTTTGTCCTCTTGCAGCGCTAAAGCTGGATTTTGTAAGGTTGGAAAGGCGAAAGCCGTGCTCTGCTTTGTTGTTTTTCGTACGTGTTGTTTTTCTCTTGGGAAAAGGAGCCAGTACTGCCGTGATTCGGGTAAAAAGAAATAGATACGGCTGTGAAGATGCACTGCAGTACGAGCTCAGGGTAGTGTATATGAGCAAATTTGACAATTTTGACCTGTGGACGAAAAGAATTCAAAAAATGAACCAATTTGAAAAAAATTAACTCAGCTGACCGTTTTGAGTGGCGTCCGACACGCAGACGCCACACCCTACTATGCAGCGCCTTACTCGCAGGCGTTGCACGTCTGGCCAGCGTGGCACCCCCGGGCCCCGCACCCCGCAGTGCAGCGCCTGAGAGCTAGGCGCCACACATGTAATGTGCAGCGCCTAGCCCGTAGGCGCTGCACTGTGACTTAGAGGCAGCCGCCGCGCGCTAGCCCTCCCCCCACCCACCCCATTCTTCCAGCAGTTACAGAAGCAGCGCGGCGGCGGCTTGCTCCTCTCCCCCTCTCAATCCCCACTCCAAAAATCTTCAGATCTGACGATTTGGTCCGTGGAATTCTTCACCATTCCATCCTACAAGGTACTCTCCTCCGATCCCCTTCTTTCTATCCATATAATGTATCTTATTTTGAAGATTTGTGGAACCCTTGCATGTATATAGATTTGTGGGACTTTAAGATTTGTAGATGATTTGTAATTATTTTGTAACCCTAATTTAGTTTATTTGTATTGAAAAGATATGCTTTGGATACATATGTTGAGATGTTATTTCTATTGAAAAGATATTCGTATTGAATCTTGCATAAAGTAGGCCTAGTTTAGTTTATTTCTATTGAAAAGATATTTGTATTGACAAGAATGTTTTGGATACAAATGCTTTGAATCATGCATATAGTAGGCCTAGTTTAGTTTATTTCTATTGAAAAGATATTCGTATTGACAAGAATGCTTTGGATACATATGTTGAGATGTTATTTACATGAAACCATTATAGAACACTATATTGTTTTGGATACATATATTAGGAAGCATAGGGAGTTAGCTAACGTATGTTTATTGTTTGAAATTTGTAGGATGGTTTGGCTTCTCGATGATCACTATGACACTCGACACCGGGCGTACTTTATGTCGGTGGAGCAGCTGGTAATAATGAAAGTGGCCGGTATTATGAATTTTGTGTTTATTTCAAACACAAATGCCCCATATGTAATTTTCTGATTTGCTTGTTTGTAGGAGCTTCAACCTCTGAAGATTCGGTCTCACGGGGTCACCCTGGGGGGGATGCGCTATGATGAGCGGTACACACCGTACATAAGGGAGATAGGACTCCTCTCTTTCATTCAGTTGGTCAGCCGGTCGACGTCGAACCTCAATGTTGCAGCAATCACCGCGCTTGTTGATCGTTGGAGGCCGGAGACACACAGTTTCCATCTTCGAATCGGGGAGATGACCGTGACGCTCCAAGATATTGCTATGATCGCCGGTCTTCCTATCGAGGGGAATCCTCTTTGTATGAGCACCAATTCTGATGGGTGGCGCGAGCAGATGCAGGCCCTTATCGGTATGGTTCCTCCAGAGCCTCCGGAACCAGAAGGAGAGAAGAAGAGGGAAAGAGTCGCAGCTGGTGCTCCTTTCACCTGGATTGCATGGAACTTTGGGAATTGCCCTGAGAATGCTAATGATGATGAGGTCAAGACATATGCTCGTGTCTACATGTGGTACGTTATATCCAGGACTATGTTTGCTGACGGCACAGGCAAGAATGCTCCATGGATGTGGCTGAAGGCGTTGACCGTCTTCGATAGCAAATGGAGTTGGGGTTCGGTGACACTGGCTTACTTATATAGACAGGTAGGAAGTTATTTATTTTCACTTCATTGCTACATTATCAATGCGATCTTCCTGTTAATTCAACCATGTTTTCTTTTATGTGCAGTTGGATGAAGCCTGTTGTAGGACCTCAAAGGACGGATGTATTGGTGGTTGTATGCTCGTACTTTCTGTATGGAGCTGGGAGCGATTGCCGGTTGGATGACCAAAGACCGTGAAGTACGAGGATTGGGACGACAAAGACGGCGCACTACGGTTCCCCACTTGGGCTTACAAGTGGGATGTGTTAAATGAGACGACGGATGATCCCTCGGTCATGTACAAGCAATACACGAGCGAGTTGGACACGATTACGGCTGAGCAGGTGACTTGACATTGCATCATTCATTCTCATGCTTTTATCGTAACTCGACATCAATGTTGCCTTGTTGTACGCTATGTTGCAGGTGGAATGGTAGCTGTATGGAAAAGGGGATGCATTTGGTAACCCTAGAGAGTTCGTGTTGAATCCGATGATAGGGATAGGGATCTTTGGCATATGCGGTGCCCACTCATATGCAACTGGGCGGTTGAGCTTCACATGCCACATAGGGTGTACCGCTAGTTTGGTTTGTTCCAGCCTCACCCGCCGGAGTGGGAGGACACGGACAAGTTGCTACACGGGTAAGAGAGAATGAACCTTGTGCACTTAGCAGCTTCTCGGCGGTTTCGATGGTGCTAATATTCTGTTTTCTAACATGCAGGTTGGATAGGAGAAAGCAGCGCAAGATCAAGGACTGGGCCAAGCATCACAGGAAGTATGTCATACAGTTCGCGCTTAGTGTGGAGCAAGCTAAGGCTGGAAAAAGATCCAAGCTTCGTGAGCACTGCCCGATCGCGTTCAACAACTACCTCACATGGTTTCTTGCAAGTACCCGTGTGGAGATATGCAAGCCGGCGTATAATGAGGAGATTCCAGTACAACAAACTTGTCAGGGAAGGCACCCGAGTCCCTTCAGCTCCAGTGATGAACTTTGTGGTAAAGACTTGCCCTCTGTGCTTTTCCGTTTGCCCCATTCACATCTTTGCTTGCCTAACACGTTTATGTCGTTTCTGTTCACAGCATACCCAAATCAAAAAAGCAGCTGATGAGAGTCAGACTATTCTGGAGACAAGCCCGGTTGTAAAAAGCGATGGGGAAGGTGCACTTAGAGCATTCATTAAGGTACACATCTCTTGCAATTGTCCATGTTACATGTATTGGTACGTTCAAAAAGAATTCACCATTGTACATGTTGCAGCGTGAGGGCCAAAGGTTAAGGCGGTTATCGAACCTTGTCGGTTGTCGTGACCCCGAATATGTATCACCTCAGCGGTCTAGGTCGGCTACACCATCAGATCCCACTTCTGACCATGGGGCTCCTTTGGAGGAGGAGGATGTGGGTGTGGTCACCCAAGAGGTATGCCAATAGCATAAATTCAGTTCTTGATGCATTGCTAACTTCATCCTCACGCACGTTCTTTTCCATATCGTTTGCTTTTCTATAATAGGCTGATGATGACATGACCTTGGAGAACTATCAAGTTCGGTCAGCATACATGTTAAAGCCTAGGAAGGGAATCAATAAATACACACCCGAAGACTTCACCGCAAAAAGCAAGAGGACGGTCGGCACCTCGCGGATGGCGGCCTTGGATGACTACGTGTACGAGGTGAAGGATGAGGAACCGGAGCCGGTTGCTCATTCTAGGAAGAAGAAGATATCCGTCAGGAGGGGAAGAGGCGGCAATAAGCGCGAAAGGAACTAATCGTCGTCCTCTTTTTCTTATGTAACTCGCCTAGTGGTCATTTTCTTATGTCGAACTTGTTATGTCATTGAACTTGAAGTGATGGTAACTCTTAGTAATGTTGAACTTGAAGTGATTGTATCTCTTAGTAATGTTGAACTTGAAGTGATGGTAACTCGTAGTAATGTTGTCTTTGTTGAAGTTGAAGTGATGTTGAAAATGTCATAATTATGATCATTACTGCTTTTTCTGTGATGCAAGTATATGTATAACTGTTGAAAATGTGACTGAAATGTATGCAACACTTCATCTTATAATTCTGCGGTGAACAGAACCATGGCGCCTAAGGGCTAGGCGCCACACTGAACGGTGCAGCGCCTAGCACTGAGGCGTTGCACTGTATGGTGTGGTGCCTAGGAGCTAGGCACCACACGAACACTTAGCGATTTTTTTGCCCTCAAACTGGGTGAAAAGCTTCTGTGATCCCTGGATAGTTCTTCCCAGATGTGCAACGCCTCAGAGCTAGGCGTTGCACCGTTCAGTGTGGCTCCTAGCTCCGAGGCGTTGCACATCTGGGAAAAACTATCCAGAGAGCAACAGAAGCTTCTCACCCAGTTTGAGGGCAAAAAAATCGCTAAGTGTTCATGTGGCGCCTAGCCCCGAGGCGCCACAATATACAGTGACTAGGTGAAAAGCTTCTGTTGCTCTCTGGATAGTTCTTCCCAGACGTGCAACGCCTCGGAGCTCGTAGCTCCGAGGCGTTGCACGTCTGGGAAGAACTATCCAGAGAGCAACAGAAGCTTTTCACCTAGTTTGAGGGCAAAAAAATCGCTAAGTGTTCGTGTGGCGCCTAGCACCAAGGCGCCACACCATACAGTGCAACGCCTTCGGGCTGGGCGCTGCACATCTGGACAAATGTCCAGAGAGCAACAGAATGTCACAGCCAGAAACAGAGTAGTGTGACGCCTAGCTCCGAGGCGCCACACCATACAGTGCAACGCGTGAGAGCTAGGCGCCACACAAGGACTTAGCGAAATTTTTGGCAGAGAAGTGGCTGCAACCTTCTGTTGCTCTCTGGATAGCTTGTCCAACTGTGTGACGCCTAGCCCCGAGGCGCCACACTGCATGGTGTGGCGCCTGGCTGGTAGGCGTTGCACATGTGGACAAATGTTCAGAGCAAAACAGAGTAGTGTGATGATGTGTAGTAGCAGTGATGGCAAGCAGAGTACTGTGAAAGACAACATATGGCACACATAGTAGTTGACAACACATAGTAGTTCACAGCTCATAGTAGTTCACAACACATAGTAGTTCAAATAGAGGAGTAGTTCATACAACCAAATCGAGGAGGAGTTCACAACACATAGTAGTTCACAACCAAATCGAAGATCATAGTTTAGAGGATAACACGGTCATAGTCCACAACCAAATCAAAGATGACATAGCTCTATTGCATAGAGCAAGGCCCCTTTCCCTTCTTCTTCTTCCTCTCTTCTTCTTCTTCCTCCTCCCTTTTCCTTATGTGGTGAGCCTCCTTAACCACCCTCTCCATGAATATCTTGTTCTCCCGCTCTTTCTTTTCAGCTTCGAATGCCCAAAGTTTCAAGGTTCTTTCTTCAAAATCCTTGAGACGCTTCTTCTCTGCCTCCTTACATTTCATCTTCAACTTGTGCTCCCTCGTGATCTCCTCAAAAATCATTCTCTCATGTTCCTTCCTCTTCTCTTCGATCTCCTCTTGCTTCTTCTTCTCAAGTGCGGCTGCATCCTCCTCTCTCAGCTTCTTCGCAGCCTTCTCCCACCACCCCGCCATCTCACCTTCGCCATCCTTCTCCTCCACCCCCTTCATGTTGGGTTGAGAAGCCGCCATACCTACGATGAGACAAACGGGATAGTTATTAATGACAAGAAGAACATATGGAAAAAACATGTAAATTGCAACATATTAGAGAATAAGGACAACAAGAACATATGAAAAATATGTAAATTGAAACATTATAATTAGTGAGCAACATACGGAAATGGTCCATCGAGGTATCCAAACATTCCTCTATAACGACCTTGCCCAAGACCACCACCATGGCCAAGATCACCACCAAGTCCAAGACCACCACCACTGCCAAGATCACCACCAAGTCCAAGACCACCACCAAGGCCAAGACCACCACCACGGCCTAGACCACCACCACGAGCTCTACCACCACCATGGCCTAGACCACCACCACGAGCTCTACCACCACCACGGACTCGTGTAAGTCCTAGTTGCCTCCCTCTTTGTTGCCTAGATCCTCTTTGGCTTGCCCCTTGTTGTCTACCACTTGGTTGCGTTGGCACTTGTTGGCTACCACTTGGTTGGCTACCACTTGGGTGGCTACCTTGTGTAGCTCCTTGTTGGCTTGTGCTTGCATCATTTGTCTTTGACCTCTTTCTTGGTTTGGTACATTTTCTTTTGTTGTGCCCCTGACCTTTGCATTCCCCACAATAGGAGCTCTCACGAGGCTCTTGGAATTGGTCGTTGCCCGATTCACGGTGGCCACCATGGCCCCATCCGTCCATGTCACCTCTAAGACGCTTTGTCTTATGTCTACCCCGTTTAACAACCTTCAAATCCGGATCCGGCCATAGTTGAACTCCATGGTACTCCGGCCATTGTGATTGGTCAAAGTATGGGTGAAAGCGGGGAGCCCATGTATTCTTGACTGTCATGATTGAGAACTCTGACTCCCTCATGGTGAGCGGGTGATTGACGTCCACATTCCTAACGCGACCGGCGGTATACAAGTGTGAGCATGGGAGATGAAGCAACAATGTTCTCCCGCAAGAGCAATCACACCGTGTTAGGGAGACCTTGAAAGCCCGACCTCCATGTTGGCGGCCATCGTTTGTGGTTCCTCCTGGCTCTTTCACTTCGTACAACCAATCTTCGTTGTCATATAGTATAGCTTCTTGTGAGTCTGCCTTCCATGATTGAAATTCCAACCATTCATCAACCTTGGGTGGGAACTTGTACTTGTACTTGCGCTTGTTCTCACCCGCTATCTGCGCATCCATTTCCATTGAGTACTTTAGAAAGAACACATTCATCTTGTCAAATGTGTATTGAACTATTGCCGTCACGGGTAATGCACGTGCACCCTTGAGCACCCTATTGAAGCATTCGGCCATATTGCTTGTCATTTGCCCATATCTCCGGCCATCTTCATCAAAAGCACGTCCCACTTGTTCCTTTCTTAAATGTGCCTATTGAGAAAGTCTTGACCCCCAGGATCAAGTTTTTTTGTGTGCGAGCAATTTGTTGTACAAGTAGGTGAACCGCTTGTCAGAGAAAGCGAGACAACAATCTTGAAGATCATCGGCCAACTCCTTAAGGCCACATGCCCTATAGAAGTTTGAACAAAAGTGCCTCATGCACCATAGATGGTGCAACGGAGCATGCCCAGGAATGTCAATGTCCACCGTGTTAAGAATTCCTTGATGGCGATCTGATATGACACAAATTTCCCTTTGAGCAGATAACACCTTCGTCCTCAAAAGACGCAAAAACCACTCCCAGTTGTCATTGTTCTCCACCTCAACCAAAGCAAATGACAATGGCAACACCCGGTTATTGGCATCACTTGCTCTCGTAACCAACAAGGTGCCCTTGTATTGTCCGGTCAAGAACGTGCCATCAACGGCGATGACCGGCCAACAGTGTTCGAAAGCCCTCACGCATTGCTCGAACGCCCAAAATGCACGGCCAAATACTCGGACGGTCCTTCCGTCATGAACCGTTGTTTTTTCCCCATGAGGCTCGACCACATGAACCATGCCCGGGTTAGTGGCGGCCATGGCTAACAACAACCTAGGGATTTGGTTGTATGCTTCCTCCCAATTACCATACAACGTCTTAAATGTGGCTTGCTTCGCCTTCCATGCCTTGCCGTATTTCACCTTGTAATGAAAGATGGCTTTCACAAGGTCCATGACATGTTGGATGCTCATTGTTGGAAGTGTGGATATTGAGTTGGAAAGACTATAAGCGATGAACTCGGACGTGAGTTGTCTATGGTCTTGGGACACAACCTTGCCATCCACCCTCTTGCCTCGGCACATGTGACTTGGTACACAACTCACTACGTGCCAAGTGGGACCTCCTTTCCATGGTCTTGCATGCACAATCCATGGACATTTTTTCTCTTCACATGCAACCGTGTAGCGCACATTGACGTTCGAGTTCACCACCTTGTGTGGACGATAATGCGTAACCGAGTAGTTGTCGAGCCACATCTTCAATTCCAAGAAGGTTTGGAACTTAGACCCGCGAGAAATCCCGTTCTTGCAGTCTTCCAAATCATGGTGAGAACTTGGCCTAACTCCAAGAGATATACCTTGGCCACCATCTACCGCGGCTTCATCCACGAGACTAACATCCTTGAACAATGTAGTCCAATGATCCCGCCCGAATACCTTCTCGAAAGCTTCGGCCTCCTTCACCGTGAACCCCTCCTCATCAACTTGTTCATCAGGAACTTCGTCATCCGAATCCGATGCATAGCCACGGGAATAAGGGATGGAATGGTCCATTGTCTCTTGCACATGATATTTGTCGAGATCACCCACATTGTTGTCACGGAGATCAACTTCATTGTCATCGTCCGCATACTCATCATTCTCCTCTTGCAAAGCTTCATTTTGGTTGTTTGGAAACGGGCTCAATGTTGGCCTCACTTGTTGGGTCAAAGGAGGTTCAACAATTTTATCTCGGTTCAAGGGTGGGGGGGGGCTACTAGCAACCAAGGGGGAGGGGTTCCGGTTCAAGTCCAAATGCAAACTTGAATCAACCTTCTTCGTAGCAAATAACTCAAGAGCCTTGTCTAGTGATTCGGCCACCGTCTCCTTGTATGCAACCCAACGTTGCTCGGAGTTCACACGCATTGTCTTCCAACGGATGTGCATTCCAAAACCAACATTATGCCTTCCCTCCAACTCAAAGATATCACTAGGGTCCATCCAATTCAAATCTTTCCTCACTTGTTCCAAGACCTCCGCATAGCTAGGACTACTATCAAACACCATGTCAAGCTCATCCGGGTCCGGTTCAATATTGCCTTTCAAGAAGGCGTCTTTATCCACATGATGAACAAACACACATGTTCTTCCCATCCCTATAAGCATTCAAACAACAAAACGTAACATATCTTCCATAAGTACTAATCCGAAGATTAACACGGAATACAAACCCTAACATAGATATGAAACAACAACCCTAACCCTAGCCCCAACATAATAACACCCATAACCCTAACCCTAACATACTAACAAGCCTAACCCTAGCACCAACATAACAACACCCATAAGAATAACCTAACATACTAACAACCCTAATCATAGGAAATTAGCAAACAAACATCTCATATCTCCATACAAATCTCTAGATCCATAAAAAACTGGGGTTTCCCAAAACTAGCAACCAATGAGCAAATGTTAACATTTCTTGGTTCAAAACAAGGGGATCGGAGGAGATTACCTTGAGGGAGGGATTGGGTTCGAAATCCACAGACAAAATCTTTAAATTTAGAACATTTGGAGAAGGATTTGAGAGGGGGAGAGAGGGGGAGAGGGGGTAGATCTCAGGTGGGGATGGGGTTGGGGGTTGGGGTGTGGGGGGGAGTGGGGGAGGGGGGCCAGCCAGCCAACTAGTAACAGCATGTGCAACGCCTAACAGCTAGGCGCTGCACATAACAAGTGTGGCGCCTAGCTCTGAGGTGCTGCACTGCTCGGTGCGGGCCCCAGAGGTACCACGCTGGCCAGACGTGCAACGCCTGCGAGCAAGGCGCTTCACAACAGGGTGTGGCACCTGCGTGTTGGGCGCCACTCAAAATGGTTAGCTGAGTGAATTTTTTTTCAAACCAGTTCATTTTGTGAAATGTTTTCGTTCACAGGTCAAAATTGTCAAATTTGCCGCGTATATGAGCATATCCATGTTGTCTTTTCCTTCTTGCTGTTGTGGATAAAAGGATGTTGTCCGCATCAAGATACTGCCGAGCCAAGGAATATAATACTCGTTATGTAAAAATTTACGGAAATGATAAAAAAAATCTAACATCAGATCTTTTGGCATGGAAAATCAAACTTTTTTATGGCAATTTATGTTGATGCGTGGATGATATTTAGTTAGCGAGCACATCAATTTTCTAGCAAAAATATGAACTGAGGTGAACTTGCCATGCGCGCCAATTAAACTTGCCACCTTCGATAAATATAATTTGTCATAAAAAACGTTCGATTTTTCATACCTAAAAATCTAACATTCGCTAGATATCTAGGTCCAAAATTTAACGGTTTTGGCAGTTTATAAATTTAAACTGTCAAAACGTCTTACATTTGTTTATAGAATGCGAGGGTACTCAAACTATTGATAGTAATAAGAGGGACCAAACTATCAGACCTAAGAGTTTATTTCGATATCAACCTGATTCCTTATCCCAACAATATGTTTTTGGTTGCACAGTAAAAAATTTGTTTTATGCTGTCTTAGCATTTTGTGTGCCCCTGATAAAGTTGTCGTGCTAAGGGCCCCATACGACCAGTGCATCGGAGCAACAACCATCGTCGATGAATAGAGTTGCATGGAGGAGAGTGTTCTTTACATAACTCATAACGAAGCATCAATATAATACAAACACGATGAGCATACAACCATACAACCGGTCTCTGCACAATTAAAGTGCACACAACCAACACCAACATACACACACAAAGTGTTGGGGATATAACCCCACGATATGACCCGCCTAGTTGGGCCGGGTTATCCAAAGTGGCGACTCATGAGCAACACTCAAGATGGGCTGACATTCAAGACCTCAGAGGCATGTGGGGCGGCTCATGAAGTGGGCTGACTCAGGGCCCAGTACTTGACGACGGCGGCTCATTGCCCAGAAGTATAAGTCGGCGTCTGGAGCTTTCCTTACTTAGGAAACAAGATAACTAGGAAATATACTAGGTCACGGATTGTAATATGACCTGGACTCTATTGTAAGCCCAGGGCCTCCACCTGTATATAAAGGGGAGCCCCTGAGGCAGAAAGACTAGGTTACAATCTCAAGTACTAGGTTAGCTAAGACGGACCCTTGTAATCGAGATCATCATCATCAATATCAATCAAGCAGGAGTAGGCTTTTACCTCCACTATGAGGGCCGAACCTGGATAAACCCTTGTCTCTCGAGCCCGGTCAACCCCGTTCAAGCAATCACCTAGCGGCGATGGACTCACGACTAAGTCCTTTCACGAGGACATCTGTCGTGACAAAACCACGACAGTTGGCGCCCACCATGGGGCTATCGCTCGATGGTGTCGAGTTCTTGGAGGGAGCTCTCCCAGGGATCAAGGGATACGCGATCGGTCGCATGACCAAGAATCATCGTGGCAAGCTCTGCATCGACGACTCAAGCTGGGGCCCCGAGGCCGACTCGATTGAGTACGGGTACCGGGTCCCCTTTGGCAAGATCCACATCTTCATCGGCAAGATCAGCGAGTCAGGACCCGAGCCGGACATCTGCACCGACATCGTCGAGCCGGCTCGGCGCACGCAAACCGCCCAGGCTCAAGCCGATCAGAACCACATCTTCGTTGGCTTCACCCAGGGAGTTGACCTCGTAGACAATTCAGCGTCGGGCGGCGACACCCTAGCCTACTTCGACGGCGAGTCATCGGTTGGGGAGACAGAGACAATCCGCCCTTTGTACAACGGCAGAATTGGGGGCTGCTCCGATGATGAGTCGGCCCCGGTCGACCATGAGTCACCCTGTTGGACCGCAGTCTACATGGTAGGCACCGCCCCGGCCCTTGACTCCACTGCGGCAGGTACTGTGGGAGGCGCTGGTGCGTCGGCGACTGGTCCGAGCATGGCTGGCCCCGTCAAACCGCCAACTCAGGTTTTCTCAGAGCTAGTCGCCTCATTGACGGCTCTTCTTGAGTCGCCCTTAACAGCAGAGAACTAGGAAGAGCGCAATGCAGAGCTAGCTAAAATCAGTGAGCAGATGAATAAGGCTCAGGAGGACATCAATGCTGAGAGTACTCGCATGGTGCAGTTACAAACCCAGATCCGTAACAAAACAGAGGGCCTAAGGACAGAGGCGTGGCGCCTGAGTCTCCGTCAGCACGCTTCTGAGGAGGTTCACAGGAGACCTCATGAAACTCGCCTGCCCCCTGGCTTTGAGGGAAGACGTTTGTTCAACACGCCCGCACCAGGAGTTGGTACGAGCACCCCCGTAGAACCAGTCATACCCCAATTGAACCGGGTCGTACCTCAAGACGGCAATGGCGGGCCATCTCAAGCTCAGCCTCGTCAGCCAGCGCCACACCCGCCGCCCGTTCGGACGACTCCGGATCGCTTCGTAACGTCGGCGGGTCACTTCTCCAACCTGTTGATAACCTGGTGGCAGCAGCTGCCAACCTCGCTGTGCTTCCGATCACAGGGCTTTGCATGCCATCGAGCTATTAAAAACTGCGGTTGCTCAACAGGCGAACTATTCTTACAGACAGCAATGCCTCCACTCTACCCCACATCCAAGTCGAAGCAGGAGCCGTCATGCTGGTCATCGGCCGCCTCGAGCAACGCCCAACGGCTACATGAGCAGCAGCATGACCCGCCTCGGCAGGGGGCTGTGGATGCCCAGGAGATCGTCGACACAGCCCAGGCACGACGGGAAGCAGAGGCTGCCAATGCGGTGGCTTATCAGTCACCTCCTATGACCCCTTTAGCTTCACAAGGTGTTGGGTCGAGCACCCGAACCATCGGGATTCCGTGCCTGGTGCCAGCTCTGCGCAACAAGCGTATGCCTAAGGATTTCAAGGGCCCTCGGAAGGTTTCCAACTACACGCCCGACCTTGAGCCGGCGGCTTGGATTGAGAGTTATGAAATTGCTATGGACATGCTGGATGTCAGTGACACGGTCTGCGCCAAGTATTTGACTATGATGCTGGAAGGGCCGGCTCGTACCCGGCTAAAAAATTTGCCACCTAACTCCATCAACACTTGGGCAGAGTTGAAGGCACGTTTAATCAAACACTTCCAGGGAACTTGCAAGCGTCCTATGACCATTGTTGATCTACAGCATTGTGTCCAGCGCGAAGGCGAGTTAGCTCATCATTGGTCTCGCCGGGTCGCGGACATCATCCACTCCTCGGATGGTATATTGGCAGCTCAAGCTGTTTTGATCCTGGAGAAAAACTGCCATTTCGACCCCCTCGTTCAGAAGCTCGGTCGACTCAAGCGGATATTTACGAACATGGGTGAGCTAATGGATGTTTTGACCCGGTATGCAGAGTCAGACACCACAAAGGATCCTAACCCAGATGATGATCAAACCAGCAAAGGAAAGAAGAATGGTGGCGGCAAAGGTCACCAGAAGGGTAACCCGGGGTTTAGTGGCAACCATGGCGGACAAAAGGTAATCGCGGCAAGCGCAAAAACCCAGAGGGCGGCTCAGATCTTGTTGCTAGCACCAACACTGGTTTCAAGGGCCAGAGGTGGAATAATTCTGGGAGGCCATTCAATGCCAATAAAGCTCGTAACTACGAGGAAGCCTTCAAGGGTCTGTGTCCAAAGCATAGTACCCCAGACAGGCCAGCAAGTCACTCTTGGGAAAACTGTCATATCATGCAGGCTTATCGCAATCAAGTCCACCAAAACCATCAGGGTGGTGGTGGTGGCAACGCTGGACAGCCAGGGGCTGGCAGCTCAAATTTCCCATGAGGCAGCCCATCTGGTAACTATCAAAACCCAGGTTATCAGGGCTCGGGCGGCTCGGGATATGGATATCAGGGGTCTGGCAATCAACATTCTGGCCAAGGTGGCAATCAGCATCAGAATAACTAGATAGGTTTTCAGAGCAATCCTAAGCAATTGAATAGTGGGCAGTATCACGTCTTTACCACTAGTACCCGCAAGCGGGACAGCAAGGTTCAGAAGCGAGCTGTTAATTTGGTTGATCCGGCGGTTCCATAGTATTTGAATTGGTTAGAACAACCAGTCACTTGGAGTAGGGCTGATCATCCACCCCGGGTTGAAAATCCTAGTGGCCTGGCTTTGGTGGTGGCGCCTCAAGTCGGTGGATATAACCTCACAAAGGTACTCATGGATGGAGGAAGCAGCATCAACATCTTGTATTACGACACCTTCAGGCGTATGAACTTGTCAGAGAAGCAACTCTCACCTTCTTCAACTGTTTTTCACGGGATCGTTCCCGGGAAGTCTGCCTACCCCATCGGGCGGATCAAACTAGAAGTTGCTTTCGGTGATGAGTATAATTATAGATCAGAGTTTTTGACGTTTGAGGTGGTCAAGATCAAGAGTCCTTACCATGCCTTGTTCGGATAGCTGGCTTGTGCTCGTTTCATGGCTCGGCCCTGTTATGTGTATCTCAAGCTCAAGATGCCTAGGCCGAAGGGTACTATCACAGTCAATGGGGACAGAAAAATTGCTCGTGAGTGTGAAGAAGGGGAGGCGGCTTATGCTGAGTCGGCCTGCGTAGCGGAGGAGTTGAAATTCTACACATCCAATGTTGACCCGGCTGATATGACGTCTCTGAAAAAGCCCACCACAGAATCTGACCCGCCCCTCAAGTTCCAGTCGGCCAAGCACACAAAACAGGTTGACCTCACCCCGGGCGACTCATCTCAACAGTTCACTATTTGGGACTGGCATGGATCCTAAATAGGAAAGCGCGCTCATCGAGTTCATCCGTGAGAATCGGGACATCTTTGCATGGAAACCTTCTGACATGTCTGGTGTACCAAGAGAATTCGCTGAGCACCACCTTAATGTTGATCCTAAGATGAAACCAGTCCGACAACACCTCCGTTGTTTTAATGAGAGACGCAAGGCTATTGGGGAAGAAGTGGCCCGGCTCCTAGCTGCCGGGTTCATCGTGGAAGTATTCCATCCTAAGTGGTTGGCTAATCCAGTACTTGTTCTAAAGAAGAACGGTACTTGGCGCATGTGTGTTGATTATACAGATCTCAACAAGGCTTGTCCCAAAGACCCATTCACCCTCCCCCGCATTGATCCGATCATCTATTCCACCGCTGGGTGTGAGAGTTTATGTTTCTTGGATGCTTACTCCGGCTATCATCAGATTAAGATGGCTGTTAAGGACCAGGAGAAGACAACCTTCATCATACCCTTTGGGGCTTTCTGCTATGTCTCGATGCCTTTTGGGCTTAAGTGCTGAGGCGACTTATCAGCGCTGCGTGCAGAGTTGTTTTCACAATCAAATTCGGCACAATGTTCATGCTTATGTTGACGATATCGTTGTCAAATCTCGAAAGAAGGAGACTTTGCTGGATGATCTCAAGGAGACCTTTGACAACCTTCGGCGGTACAAGATGATGCTTAACCCGACCAAGTGCGTCTTTGGAATTCCAGCAGGCAAATTGTTGGGTTTTCTGGTGTCTGAACGAGGAATCGAAGCTAATCCAGAGAAAATCAAGGCGGTGACCTCCCTTGCCAAGCCGGCCAACATCAACGATGTTCAGCGTATGGCGGGTCATATAGCTGCTTTGAGCCGGTTCATAAGCCGCCTCGGTGAGAAGGCAATCCCTCTGTATCACATGCTGAAAAAGACTGACAACTTCGTCTGGAGTGATGCTGCGGATAAAGCTTTTGAAGCCCTCAAGAAGCAGTTGGTTGAGCCGTCTGTATTGACTGCCCCTATCGACAAAGAGCCTATGCTCCTGTACATTACACTACAGGAACCAGGAACTTTGCCGTCACCCATGGCTGACGGCAAAGGCATGCCTTGCGGACGGCAAAGGACTTTGCCGTCAGCCAGCAGACTGCAAAACGTCCAGCTGAACGAGCTACGGCAAAGGGCACTTTGCCGTCTGCTGCCGGACGGCAAAGATCCAAAGGCCTTTGCCGTCAGCCAGCGGACGGCAAAGGGCATGGCTCTTTGCCATCTGCTGGCAGACGGCAAAGGTTGCAGGCTCTTTGCCATCTGCTGGCAAATGGCAAAGAGCCTATATTGCCCCATTTAATTCTGTTTTTTCTTATATCAATTCATTTTCATAGAAAATCAAACACAGATATATATATATATATATATATATATATATATATTTATTTATTTATTTATTTATTTATTTATATGACCAATATAGCATATCCAACACATATTACCAATAGTCATGAACACATATATATCCAACACATATCCATGAACACATATCCAACACATGTTACCAATAGTAGCAAGTTTCACAAAGTCAAAACAAAAACTAAAGACAAGCACTCCATATCTGAAATTACAAGAAATGACCTAAAACTAAATATCTATTTTCCTAAAAACTATCTTATTACTAAGATCTTCTCTCGATCTTCTTCTTTTCTTCCAACCTGCATAACAAAAACACTAAGAAAGAGAGAATGGGTTAGGAGTAGAAATGTAGCATTTCACTTGGTGTATTAGATTGTTCAAGATGTATTAGTGAGTAAAATATACTGCATTTAAATTGCGAGCACAGAGGTGGAATGTGAAACCATATGTGTAGTTCATTAGATAAACCCCTCCTTTCATATCAAGCATGTACAGACATAAAATTCGCCTAAACAAAAAAGATCCAATGACCAACTTTAGTTTTAAGCATTAATCTGGGTAAATGCATAATTAGAAAATCCAAGCAGAATTTCGAGTAAAAGAAAATTATGACAGCCTCAACAAGTACTGAACGAAAAGAAGATCTGACAACTACTCCCTCCGTCCCATAATATAAGAGCGTTCTTGACACTAGTGTAGTTTCAAAAACGCTCTTATATTATGGGACGGAGGGAGTATTTGATAGACTTGTTACTTGAACACTGACCAATCATGCTTGCATATTCAAAAATGCACAAACTACCAACTCCAAACAGCTGCTGCCATTCATCTAGTCCATAATATTAAGGTGAAATTATTGGTTCAGTATACCTACAGCATACATATGCCCTTATTTCAGTACATCTACGACACAACTGCATGTAAGTGCCATTACCCTACGCCCTCAATGTTGCATTGTATTGCATTGTATTCCAGACAAAAGCAACTAGTTCTAGTATGATAACTACCTTAAGATCTGGCGAGAATTCCAGCTCGATTCCTTGCTCCTTCCTTTGGACAAGCTATAACTCATGAAAGAAAGCGTCACACGCATTGAACAAGTTGTTTGTGCTAAAGCTTGCATACACATTTTGAAGCTTGCACAGATTACCTGTTTGTCATCGTACATTCGCTTGGCGTGCAGAACAGTTAATAAGCAACAGTTTCCACCAAAACCACATTAGTTTAATCTAAATATTGAGCGGCATTGCTATAGCATAGGCAAGCTGATTTGTCAACTGTAGGATTCCCTGATACCCATGTTCCGGTGGTGTAGTGCTACACAGGCTGGAGTAGCCGTGGAGCGAAGATGAAGGCAGAGCCAGCATCAGTGACTTCATCGGACCAGCGGTGGAGATGATGCGTGAGGGCACCGCAGATCGCAAGGAAGGCTATTGAGATGGTGCTAAAGGGCGGATATATGATGTCAAGGCGAGTGGATGCCATGGAGGACAGGAGGGAGGAGTGGTGGCGAGTGGTGCAAGTCGTCTGTTAAAAAAATGCAGTCGCTTTTGCGTTAGGCGCAACCATGTTAATACATAAGTGAAAACTATCAGCTCAAATTAATGTTCACATTAGGTTTCTGACACTCTAATTCATTTTCTGAATTATGCTACAAGTCTACAACCCATCGTTTATAGTTCTTTACAAAGGAATCAACAGGCAGACTGGGCCTGGCTCCTCAGCTATAAAAGCTTCTGAATTCATGTTCTCCATAAATTAGCTAATCAGATGTTAAAGTATGTTGAATAGCATCAACTTAGAGCAGCTGCAAAGGGATGAATTGGCATATCAATCGGAATGTGACGCATCCATTTGCATATGATGATATGAACATAAAGCTATTTCTTAGAAACATGCCATCTTCTAATAATGCAGGTCCTTCCTAGTTGCTACTAGTACTAACATTAATACCATATCAGTGCATCGTTGTCCAGATATGATCTACAATTATCTAAATGCATTTCAGACGAAACCAACTGCAGCAATTCATTTGAACTAACGCAGGAATGCATCCGATGGAGGCAAGGCAAGCGGCCATGCAAGATCATTTGCGACCGGCGCCCGCTTCGATTGAAATGATGACTGGCACACGCACGTAAGAGGCAGATCGACGTGCAGGCAGGCAGGCAGGCACTTACCGGCAGACCTTGTTCCCCTGCCCGACCTGGTACATGCCCCAGGAGAAAGCGCCGAAGGTGGTGAGGAAGAGGGCGATGGCGCTGGGGCCCTTGTTGGGGATGCGCCGCGCGTAGCGCACGGGCGCGAACCCGCCCGGCGGCCCCCCGTGCGTCACTCCGGCGAGGAGGAGGCCCGTGCGGCGAGGAGGAGGCCGGATCCGGAGTGGCCGGACCTCCTGCGGCCGGATCCGGGCGCGAGGCAGCGTGGGGCGGCGGCGGCGACGCGGGGACGCGGGCGGGGCGCAGAGGAGCTCGGTGCTCGGCTCCCATGGCGGCGGCGGATCTCGAGGTCGGGGCGACCGGCGACGAGGCTTCCGCGGCGGGGCGGCGAGCTTGTGGGGAGGTGGCGGCGCACGACGCGGCGCAGGCGGCAGCGCGAGGCGGCGGGGCTCCTGCGGTCCGGTGAGGTGGCGGCGCACACCGGCGGGCGGAGGCGAGGTGGTGTAGCGGCGCGGGGTTGAGGGAGGCGGGGTCGGGCGGCGCTCGGCTGTGGGGCAGGCGTCGCCGGCCTTCTTGCCGGGGCAGGCGGCGTCGACGGACACCCCGTACGCCTGCAGCGCCTGGAGCGAGGGAGAGGGAGAGACGAGCGGGAGAGAGAGGAGTGGGGCGGAGAGAGAGGGGATAGAGATAGAGGAGGTGGGGGCAACGGTTTTTTTTTTACCCGCAAAAAAAAAGATAGCCCCACCTCTTTGCCGTCTGCCAGCAGACGGCAAAGAGGGGGGTTGGACCGTTTAGCATCCAGTGGACCCTACCAACACCTCTTTGCCGTCCGTTGGCAGATGGCAAAGCTTCTTTGCCGTCTGCCAGCAGACGGCAAAGAAATGACAGATGGCAAAGACCTTCTTTGCCGTCTGCCTGTTCTTTGCCGTCTGCTATTTGGTAGCTGATGGCAAAGACCTTCTTTGCCGTCTGCTAGCAGACGGCAAAGAACTGGCAGACGGCAAAATCCCTGATTCCAGTAGTGATTCCTGCCAATAACAAAGCAGTAAGTGTTGCGGTTGTCGTGGAGCGCAAGGAGGCTTGAAAAGAATATCCTGTTCAACGGCCAGTCTATTATGTCAGCGAAGTCTTGACAGAGTCCAAACAGAGATATCCACATTGGCAGAAGCTGGTGTTCGGGGTCTTCATGGCGAGTCGCAAGCTGATATCCACTTCTTTCTGGAACACCCAATAATTGTGGTTAGCTCTGCCCCGTTGGGAGACATTATCCAAAACAGGGAAGCCACAGGAAGGATTGCTAAATGGGCAATTGAGCTTGGGCCACATCATCTAAAATATGTGCCTCGAACAGCCATCAAGTCTTAAGCACTAGTGGATTTCATCAACGACTGGACTGAACTTCAAGTTCCCAAAGAGAAGCCAGAGAAAACTTATTGGACAATTCACTTTGATGGTTCCAGACAGTTGGAGGGCTTGGGGGCTGGAGTTATCTTATCTTCCCCAGGAGGTGATAAATTTTGTTATGTCTTGAGGATATGTTTCCCTGTACTAACAATGCAGCTGAGTACGAAGCTCTCCTCCATGGTCTTCGGATGGCTAAGGAGATGAATCTTAGCCGGGTCAGATGCTTGGGCGACTCTGATTTGGTTGCTCAGCAAGTTTCTGGAAAGTGAGACTCCAAAGACCCCCTCATGACGGCTTATCGGCAGGCGGTGACAAACATTGCAGATCACTTCCATGGTTATCAAGTGGACCACATTGACAGGCGGCTCAACGAGGCGGCTGATGCACTGTCACGACTTGGCTCAAAATGCAAAGAGCAAAGTCACACAAGATCAAAATGTGGTGAGAGATATCTTTGCTAAGAGATCATCTCTTAGTATTTTGAGATTTATCAATCCAATCTATAGGCGCCTTCTAACTGCTCAAGTCCACTGAGCTCAATTTCGAAAATATTAGATTCTACATCTCTTAATTAAGAGAAGACAATTTTTTTTGCTTTTTCACTGCTGCACCTTACTCCCTCCTTCTCATATTCTAAGGCGTATTAGTCTTTAGCACGAAAATTAAAGCAGGTCAATCTTGTGAGGAGAAAAGAGGGATAACGTGGGAACTGAGAGCTAAGTGCACGAGAGACCCATCAGACGACTTTTTTCAGTTTCCATATGAATAGCGATCTTTACTGTGGCTATAACTGAACGAGAGATAAAGTCGCATGCGTCCAACATTATGAGATTGCATGCAAAAGCTAGTACGCCTAAGATTTTAGGAAGGAGGGAGTAGTATTTATCCTACACGGCACTTATAAAATAACACAATTGTGCACGCCCTAATACATCACTGCACTTTAGTCCTATCCTTTCAAAAAGAGCTGTGACTAGCAAAATGTAGAATTTGTAACCATTTTCGTAACAATAACGTGCCAACCTGATGCACGGCCAATCAGTTGATTCAGGACGATGGTTTTACCTAACAGACTAGTAGTAGCTTCAATATTGCCCGTGAACCGAATGACCGGCGACCAGATAAAGTCTAACAATAAGAGACAGCATCTATTGGTATCCAATATCAAGTCGCTTCTAGTCGAATTCACAACCTGCGGAGGACAAGAAGAGGTCAGGCATCCCAGGACGGCAAAATTTCGTGTTTTGACCATTTTTGCTAACAAATTCAGGATCTGACCCCTATTTGAAAATATTTCGGGATCTGACCTTTTTCCTACCGTCAGACCCCTTGGCGGTAGGGTATAACAGCACAGCCTACCGCCAAGAGGCTTGGCGGTAGGGTTCCTGCCTACCGCCAAGGGGTCTGGCGGTAGGCCCTGGGCACGCTCTGTGTTGGAAACTTAGAACTTTTTGGCGGTAGGGTGTCCAACCCTACCGCCAAGGGGCATGGCGGTAGGCTATTATACCCTACCGCCAAGGTGCCTGGCGATAAGAAAAGGTTCAGATCCCGAATTTTTTTTTCAATGAGGGTCAGATCCTGAAATAGTATACGAAAAGGATCAAAACACGAAATTTTCTCTCCCGGAACGGGCAATTTGTCTGTCAACAGGAACACCAGGGTTTGGTGTCGGTAGTGACGACAAATCAGCAAACAAATCATTGCCTTTTGTCGCAGCATCGTCGTACCTGTGTACTGTGCCATCAGCGAAAGTCTTTTTCAACAGCACAAATGATGGGGGTAAGGGTTTGCTCAGTCAATCGCATTTTTGCTCGATTCCAGCAGATGGCACAAGCAGTTTCAATTTTCTGTCGGATTCTAACTGCTGAGAGTTTCCACGAGATCTGATTTTGGTTGTGGCAAAGTTCGTTAAAAAGGCTTCTCAGACGTACAAGATTTACAAGTAGGCGGATGAGAATACACTCAATGTTCGTCTGTATTTCCACAACATAGGAGGATCATCTTCAAAAAACACTAGGAGTTTGTCCAGGATCCAGCTATTGTGATTCACCTGGGTGCAACCCACATTCTAATCTAATGGCTTCAAGGAGCTGTGGTGATATCACCTCCTTTTCTCCCACATTTGTGCTATCTTCCCTGGAACTTGTCTGGGTCACGTCCGCTCCCCAACCCCTGTACAAAATCACTTTGTTTGGTTCTCGCGACACAAGAACCGATCCTGTCGCCTCCTGTTTTTCCATTGAACAGCGAAGAAGCTCAGTTTAATTTAGAGTGCCTCGGATCTAGCAATACTCTGTTGCAGATTACAAACCTCTAGTTCTGATATCAGCTGTTGAACTGGAGTTCCATCTGCTCGGTTCTTAATATTCACGACAGCAAGAGGATGCTTTTTGAAATGTGTCCGTATTGTTTTTGCAACTCCGGTGATGACATTATTCCTCCCTGCGACAGGAAACAGATGCTATGCTCCGCATAGTAATTTGAAGTTTGGTAGACAATATAGGAAATAAAACTAAGAAGATACCAATGGCAAGTACTGGTCGTTTCTTCATCTGCAGAGCTTGCTTCCTTAACACAAGTCTCTCCCGATTTGATAGAGGTGCAGCTTTGGAAGGCAAGTGAGGAGTATATGTCTGGTCCAATATTGGCTCATCCAGTGCCTGGGAAGGGCCAAGGGTTTTGAAGACTTTGGAATCCTCTTCGCTACCACTGTCTGAATGGCATTCTACAGGAAAGCTCAGCCGATTTTGCTGCAAAAGCAATTCATCAGAATCAAACGTGTGGACCATCTTTTTATGAGATGCTCTATTGCTAGATTACTCTGGAATGTGATACAGTGTGCCTTTGATTTTACTCAGATCCCTGACAATTTACCAGATTTGTTCAGTGTATGGTTAACTTCCTTTAATAAGCAAGAAAGAGATATGGTGTCTATAGGGGTATCTGCAGTTTGTTGGACTATTTGGAAATTAAGAAACAGTGTGGTTTTTTAGAACAACAAGGTATCTGACCCTTGTGTTCCTGTGAATCTAATTGTGAAAATGCTCCATGATTGGCTTGTTTTGCAGATAAATCCAGAAAAACGAAGGCTAATGAGGGCGTAAGAAGAGTTGAGATGATTGCTGCGGAAGTCTTCAAAGCTATGCTGGGGTGGAGGAACAGGCATAGGATCGGGCAAGAAGTTCCTTTGCTCAGCGTGGTGCCGCTCTGAAGACTTCTGGAGAATGCAAGAAGACTCAACTTTACAAAAACTTGCCTTTTATCCCTTGTTTGCCTGTTATGATACTAGTAATAGCTTCTTAGTATGGTTCTGTAATTTGGAGAAAAAGTCAGTTTCAGCGAGGCAGCCCTGGATGGGGGGTTGTCTTATGCTTTTGCGCATAGAGCTGTAGCAGGGTGTTTCTCTAGCCGTGCTGTCAGGTTAGTGCGTGCGTCGTGTTCTACCCCCTAGTCTAGTTTCTTTTATGCTTGTTCCAAGACATTATGGTTTCTGATATATGGAAATCAGAGAGGCCGCTCTCTTTTTCAAAAAAAATAAAAGACATCCAATGGGTAGACAACACTAACAAACTCACATATTCGATCTGATTATCTGATGAAGCTGTACTTGAACTCTCACTCAAGCATGGCCTCGAAGCCTCAGAGGAATCATCTTTAAGCTCGTTCAAACATAACTTCTTCTGCAAATACGTTGTGCAGTATCCTCATTAGTTCACCATAATTCATTGAAAAATCATCAAACTACAAAGTAGATTTTTTGATAAGAGTGACTATAGACCTGTGTATCATCTAAAGGAACTCCAGTTCTGGTTGTATTCAAGATTCTATTTGTTCCACCTGAAATGCACTCTTCTCCCTCTAGCTCAAAACACTCAGGAGCAACTTCAGGCACTTCCTTGACCATGCATATTTACATAAATACATATTCACTATTCAGGCACATGATGGAATATACCACTAGGCTGCAATAGAACTACATACAAGTTAAAAATGTTTACTTTGCTTGTCTCCCCTGATGTTCCAGAGTTGTCACAGAGATCATGCATGCCTTTATTTTCATGGCCTGAGTTCATTTGATTAGACAAAGCCACTGGATGACCCTCCATTTGCTAAAAATATTGTGTTCTAGTTAGCAAAGAAGCTCACATCATTCAACAAAAAATATAACAGTTGACTGTTGAACTAAAACTCACCATCTGACCCCTCAAGTAGTCGATGTTCTTTGATAGATTAAGCACGTGAAGCTTCAAGGACTAAATAAACAAGGGATACTTATATCAGGATCTAAAAAATAACCTCACGAAAAGTCCATCACAAACAAATGCAATTAAGTTTCACCTTGTGGCGCTGAAGCTCTACAGAACGCTTCAGAGCATCCTTCTTATTCAACAAAGATTTTGGCCTGAGAGCTGACGGCCTCTGGTAGTTCTTCCCTCGATACATTATAATTGCATGTCCTTTGCTCACTCTCTCCACTGCCACCAAAATACCACCACTCTCAGCTTCTAGTGTTCGAGCAGCATATGTAACATCTTCCATGCTGTGTTCTTTACATATAATCTTGACAAGTTCTCGATACTTCCAATGAAGGTGCATATTTTCAATTGTTCCATCAAAAACTCCTCTCCTTCCTGCAAGTCAATAGAAAAAATTATATTAGAAGAGATAATAAAAATGTACGATAGAAATGGAGAAGGATTTTTTATAGGAACCGCACCCTAGCTACCTAGTTCACACCTTCTTAAAATGATCCCAGCAAACAGCATGCTGTCTAGTCATTCACATTCTACTAGGGACTAGGATTTCATATTATGTGTTGACAGACAAGTACTGCACACTATTTATTATCATTACCGCAGGTTGTGCAAGTTGAGTAAGGAATATTGTTAATTTTTTTTAATGTGGGTGCGACATGGATCATTATGATGGTATACTTACAAAAACAATGGAGGTATAAGATGGTAGAGAATGAGAAGCTTCTCCAGATGGATTGCATCAGATGACAGAACAAGTTCAAATTTGGGCACTGCACTTCAAGCAACGTAAAATCACAGGATTCACCCGTTTAACATGAGAACTGCAACCCTATGACACTTGTAGGAAAATATTACACATATCTTTTCAATCTAATTTCATACAAAATAATTCAATAACCTAGTTAGGTATTTCTCAGAACATACGTGCGCAGTGTAATGGAAGGTTGAGAAGAATAATCACCTAGCAGCAGAAATGGCTTCATCTGCAAACCAACTTTCCTCAACATGTACCTCTCCTCTTCTGAGATGGTCTCTCTTGTTTCAGCTTTTGAAGGCTGAGATACCTTTTCTAGCTCCTCAAGAAGTTTTTCAGCCTTCTTTTTCTCTGCTATAGCCTGGACATATGTTTATATGTATTATGTGGTGGGATCTTAAAAATAATAAAAGGGCATCAAAATTACAAAAAGACAGCAACAGGTAAATTTAAATAAAAATACCTGAGATAATCTGGTTTCCATGTTCTGGGCAACTGTATTTAGAGATTCAGGTCTATATTCTATAACAGAAGTTTCGCCTTCATGTTTTTCTTCATGACATTCATGCCCGTGTACGGAGGCATCATTTGCCATCTTCAGTTCAGAAGCATCTTGAGTAGGTATGCTTTCGTCAATTTCAGGCTTGGGCTTGTTGATCATGGAATTGTCGTGCTTTCTGCGTTTTTCTATTGCAAGAGAGACAGCTGGGGGTAGGAAATCTTTTCCTCTGTATAGTACAATTGACTCATTGTCCCTTGATAAAAGGGTCCCACCAGTCAAGTCCTGGAAGATTAAGAATGTAACAGGTGTAATTTAACTTTCTGGTCTGAAATGAAGATTATAGCGAGTAGTGTCTTGTGATGTTAATTCAGGAGTATTGTAGAGAAAAGTAAAGCTAGAAGGTCTTCACAGGTTTACTTTACTTTCCAACTCTGATAACATAGTGTTGAAGTTAGATGATGGTTTCCGGAAAAAAAAAAGTTAGATGATGGTGTTGTTTTTTCGCTTTTTTAACTATAAAAGGTCATGTGTGCTATAGTTCATGAGTAATAGCTGAGTTGTAATTAACTCATGTACAGATGTACTCTCTACCTATCAATAGAACATGTTGCTAGGTCAAACCATCAAACTCTTAGACCATGGATTACATTGTTTTTTCAGATCTTTGGATTAAACTCTTTCTGCCTTTTTTATGTTCCTAGGTCAAACCAGGAAAGCATGCTCAATAGTGTTAGTTGTGAACTACATGCATGCAACATTTAGTTCTAACAGCTAGTTTCAACGGGTGGAAAATACAGCAATGAGCACCCCGCTCTTCAATAGTTTGATGTCCACAACGAGCACCAGAAACTCGGAGATAAAGTATGTTTGCCTTACGTCTGATCTCACATATATCAAAGTGACGAGCAGACAACTGGTGGCTAATGTTTGCCACTCAAGCACAACTAATAACTAATTAGGTGGGTTTATTTGTGGATTTTCTGGGACTTGATCCCACAAACTCGTGGTAACTTGTCTGCTAACCTCTTAAGTTGATTACGATGATAATCAACTGCATCCCCTGGAAGAAAAATAATGTGCCATAAACATGAACTAGCTAAGTTTCCAGAGTGGAGAAACAGTTATGCTTCAGCACATATGAGTCCTAGGCTGCAGTAGTTTAACTTAAAAAATGTAAGACTGCAGGGGAGGCCCTGACAGCAAGTTTATTAGAATGAGTTTTACAACTTGTGTACAGTATGTACAGAGCACCACTAGGGTTAGGCTATATGGAAACATGCATGTACAGGGAGACTAAAACAGCGAGTCGATCCAGGTTAGAGGGGGAGACCTAGCCTCCTCTTTGAGCCTATACTTGCAACTGGATGTCCTTCATGAAGTTATTCTTCCAAACAGCGAATCTAAGATGGATCTGGTCAAAACAATTATTGTTCCTTTGCTTCCAGATGTACCAGGTCCCTTAATTGTGACTTTGAAGAAAAAAGGCTGGGAGAAAGTGATGTGGACAGCTAGGATCATCTGCTCTGTATCGCCGGAGGAGGCCAATGGATGTTCAGAAAATGCCAGCAGGCCTTGCTGAAAGGACAATTGAAGAACAGGTGATCGCAAGTTTCCAGAGCGCCAAGCCAACGGATCACGCATGAGGAGCTCATAATGCCAGTGTAGTTTCTTCAGACTAGCATATCTCAGGTCTGAGCCAATCACGAAGGAGGAGCCAAACAAAGGCCTTGAGCTTGGTAGTCATTTGCAGCAGCAAAATCATTTAAAGATACTGGGACTTGTAAATCTCTGAAGCGCCAGGAATATACTCCCTCTGTTCCTAAATATAAGACGTTTTGGCAGTTCAATTTGAACTGCCAAAACGTCTTATATTTTGGAATGGAGGGAGTAATTTGGAAGATTAAATACAGAGAGCCAATAGAGAGAGTAATGAACCTACCAAAAGTAAAAGTCACATTGTGTCTAAGGAAGCTTGCATCACATAAAGAGAATATTCTAGTTCTAAGGAGTGTAAAATTCGGCTGAAATGTTCGGTTTTGCTTGCTAAAAATTCCAATAGTACAGAGTTGGAGGCAAATAATTCCATTTGAACATGTGCATGCTTTCTTTGCCTCCTTCCGTGGCTAGCCTTTTGCAGGAGTATGATAATGTGTTACATGTGTACCGCCAGGCTCCCACGATAAGGGGAATGGGACATCAGATTGACCTAATTCCGGCTGCCTCCTTGCTCAACTGTGCACCATATAGGACCAATCCCTAGGAGATTGGTCAGGACAGCTTGGCTTTTGGCAAGGCTGGTTCAGCGATTGCTTGGCTCATCGGTCCTCTCAGCCGGAAGCCTTGATCGTGAGGCTCACCTCCACAAATTGAAGGTATCTATCTCATCGAAAGGTCGTACCACTCTACTGCTATATCAAGGGGTGGGGGTGGGGGGTCAAGGATATTCACAGCTTGCTTGGCCTCTGGAAGTTAAGAAGGCAGTGTTTAACAAATGAGCATAGAAGGAAAAAAAGGAGTGCAGCCTGGCAAAGTGATCTCTGGGGAGTGGCACAGCCCAAGGGATCATGCCAGAAGGATATACTGTCATCTGTCACGATCTAGCAGTTGATGATTCGTTCGAACTTGCCACACAGACTGAAAACATCATGCCACCAGAACGATCCCGCATGGGCGCGAGGAAGGACGCTATTGTTGTTACAGTACTGCCAAACCATGTTAAGTACTAACCCAGTGAATATTATTGTAAAAATTGTGAAGCAATTTTGAGCATGAGGGCCTTATTGTGAACAATGAGATTTGTGACGCCCAACCCCTCATTGCCTTTAAGCTTGCACACACCATGTTCCAGGCAACAAGGGATTTCCTATATGTCTGCCCCATAGGAAGTGAGCCAGTAAAGGTTAATATTTTCTTTTACATGTTCAGGTAACCAGAGCATGCCCATATAGTAGGTAGGCAGAGAACTAAGAATAAATTTTACCAGTTGAATTTTACCATCAAGGGATATAAAGCTAGAGCAGGAGCAACGCAACACTCGATATGGTCCATCATGGTCTTACATGTCAGGGCAAGTAAGAACCAGGGGAAGACCAAGATATGGTCCATACTAAGAGAGAAGTCTTAAATTTCTTTTCGTGAGTGACATCCAAAAGAACAAAGGAGGTGACCTAGCAGAAGATTGATTTAATCAACTTAATCTTTATTCGAAGGTCCAAGCTAGACAACTTTGACGGTTTGACCTTTCATGACACCGCATTGGTTGGCATGGATGATATCAAGGATGCGTGCAACTTCAATTTGATGGAACACGGATAAACATATTAGATCTCCAACATTGTTGAGCCAAAGACATTTCACAAGGTCTACAACATCATCAAACTACTGTTTTACTACAAAAAGAAGTACCAGAGAATATAAAATGCAATGTACAATTGCATATAATGAATTGATAACACCTACCTACCTTTAATTCCTCAGAGACGAGCTCACTATCAATGCAGTGTGGACCTCTCTTCATCGCAATCTTCGCCACCTCACACCTTTCCCATAACTTGATCATGGATGCAGCCAATCCTTGAAGGTTACTGCTTCTCCCTAGACAGTGGAAACTATAAAAGTTAATAACGGGTGGTCCTCATCAACTTTAATCAAAGATGGTAGAGAAAATAGAAAATTCCTGAACATTACCAAGTGCATAGTGGTAGGGCAAAGGACGAGCTAGCCTCCTAAGGATAGTCATTTCTCTATCTGTTAGCTTGGGTGGTACACCTGAAGGAAGAAGACGGAAAGGCCTACGGAATCCAGGAATGATAGCTGGCAACAAATCAGCATCCACTGGAAGGGGATCATACCCCCACCATTCAGAGAACCGTGGACCCAGCCCATCTAATAATTTGTCACCGTCCTTCGCAAGCTTGACCTCCCCGGGCAACTGTAATCGGAACTTATTTGGAGAACCAACACCGGTAACTAAGGTAGACCTAGCTAAAGGTCTGACCACACTAGGGGGATTTACATTTGTGCCTATATGAAATCTTGCATGCTGTTTGTTTGCAGCTCCCCTATTAATTTTCACTGCTGATCTACCCTCCTGTGTATCAACAACAGGCGCTTTAGAGGATACCATGGAATAATTTGCATCTTCCTTTCTGGCCACGCTCTGCCCCACAGATAATATATCATGATTCTCATGTTCCTCTCCTATACTCCTCTGTTCTCCATATACTATGGCAACATTTTCGACCGCCTCATCTTCGTAATGAATACTATCTTCTGTATGATTCTTACCATCCTTTTCACTACTACATTGTTCCACAGATAAAAAACCAAGATCTTCATCATCATCATCAGAACTGCTCTGCTCTGATGATTCATCCTTGAGACAATCATCCATCTTTTGCTGGTCATGGAAGTAAGGATATTTATAGTTGGTTCCTCTATACAGTATGATGGTGCTTCCAGATCTCCAAATAACCAAGCCTCCAGTTTTCCTCTATCAAGCAAAACACACAGAGCATGAAAAATTGCAAGTCGGATAACATTGAGATGAAAATAGTTGGGTCCAACTACATACCAGCATTTTTCTTGTTACAAACTTTTTTTGTTAAACGGAACTAGAATTCAAATTCAAATATACTCCCTCCGTTCCAGAATATAAGGTGTATTGATTTCCGTGCAAGTCAACCGTTTGAAAGTTTGACCAAGATTATAGAATAAAATAACAAAAACTGTAATACGTAATAGAATTATTTTTTTGAAAAGGAGGATGTACCCCCGGCCTCTGCATCTGGGCGATGCATGCAGCCATTTTATTAATTATTCACAAAGCCCTTACAAGGTAATATATCAGTAAGCCTGAAGCCACCATCTTGGCAACACCTGTCGCTACTCCTATCCCCGTGATGAAGGGGTGCCGAATTTCCGAGCCTAATACCAAACAAACATCGCACCAACACCTAACATCTAATGCCGGATGCCCCATCCAAGCCACGATACCTGGACTGGATTACACACCGGTGTGGCGCACTTTCAGTGGGCACCACATGCGCACACTGCAAGGGCCGTCACCTCCTTCATCCATCGGTCCATCCTCAGATCAGATACTGACGCATCGACCTTGCCAGGCCTCTCTGCCATCGACGCCACCACGACGCCAGACAGTGTCGTCCTCCTGCACGAGTCCATCGCCACCCATCGGACGCGGAGTCTCCACTGCGCCACACCGCCAAGATCTGCCGCCATCGATGTGTAGGATGAAGCGCCGCTCCACCACCTACCGACGCCCAACCACCAAGCCGTCCACTTGTCCGTCCAGCCGATGAATGTCTCCAAAGATGATGCCCCCACGGGGGTGACGATGAAGACGTCGCCATCATCCGATCCAGGAGGCCCCTCAACGCCTCCAACGAGGGCTACGACGCCCACGGGCGCCGCCGTCAATGGTAGCCTCCTCCAGATCTGAGGTTTTCCCCGGAAACAATGGAGCGAGGGGCGCCCCCACCATCGCCTCCAACGAGGAAAACGACAGCCACGAACGCCGCCAACGATGGTGGCATCCTCACCCACTTCAGCAGCTAGGCCATCATCTCCTCCTCCACTTGATCCGCCGCCGGGAAGCCACCGCGAGGCAACACCCACCGACCAGATCCCTTTGGACCGATGATGAAGACAGCCAAAGGTAGAGGAGGTCACATCGCTGCGTGACCGGTGCCATGGCCACACACACATCATCCCGAGGCGCCCGCTCAAGATCCACCATCACAGCCACGCCTCCAAGCCGCGACGGAGGGACGCCCCGCCGCCGCCATCATCACCCCGCACAGGCTTTGCCCAGCTAGGATCCGGCGGCGGCGGGAGGGGAGGCAGAGGGGGGGGGGGGGCAGAGGGGAGGGGAGGCGGAGGCGGAGAGAAAGAGAGAGATTTGGATCGGGAAGGGAGGCAGAGGCGGACGGGGATATTGATATATTTTTCTAAACACTTGGTCAAACATGCACTCGTTTGACTTTTGAAAAAACAAATACACCTTATATAAATGAACGGAGGGAGTATTAGTGAAGCGATAACTATGCATGCTAATCCATTCATAGATTAATTTATTTCAAGCACGCAAGATATACAAATTCACATCCTGACCATATGACTACAAAGTTATGGGAGCAGCATTTCGTCTTGTCATTCTGCACATTTTACATCAAGAGTGTGCAATCATGTACATTGTATACTACACACAGCATCTTATCAACTTATTCTATCAGTGTCGAAAGGCAAATACTAACATTAAGTGGCATTCAACATCCAAAGCCAATGCATGCTCACATGTACTGATACACCTGTGCACAAGCAGCAGCGAGCAAACCTGAATTGGGAACACATAGCAAGGTTCCACAGGGCGGTGCTCACCTCGAGGACCTCGTGGGTGCGCCTCATGTTCATGGCGGAGATATCATCGCACCTGATCTTCACGAGCTCCGCGTTGCGCCATCGCTCGTGTATCCCGTTCACGATCCCCTCTGTGACGCCGGGCTTCCCCACCTTGAGCCTCTTACGCAGCCGGATGCCGACCCCCTGCAGCCGCCGCAGCTCGTCCCGCGGCAGCGTAAGCTCCGCCGCGGACGGCGGCGTCGGTGCCGCTGCCGCATCCCTCCCCCGCCTCTGCCTGCGCCCCGCCGCGTCCGCCTCGCCGTCGCCTGTGGCCCAGCTAGGGTCTAGCGTGGAGCCGACGCGGTGTCGAGGAAGCTGGGCCGGGGTGGGCACGAAAATCTCTCCGGGGGACGGGGCGTCAGCGCTCGGGGCCGGAATGGGGGTCTCCGGGGAGGTCTCGAGGTATCCGAGGCTGCGGAGCTTGTCGGAGATGCGGCGGAGCGCGGACTTGGCGAGGAGCTCCGGCTCTGAGGAAGGCGAGGCGCGGACGGGAGGGAGGCGGGGGTGAGGGTGGCGGGTTCTGGAAGTGGCGACGGGGAGGGAGAGGATGAGAGGGGACGGATGGGGGGAGAATTGGAGGAGCATTTGGGCGGGGTGGGGTGGGAACCGAGGGAGAAAGAGGGGTTTAAGCCGCGAGCTGGAGGATAAGGCGTTGGGAGGTGATAGACGAAGAACAGGACGATCCTAGCTTTTGAATTATTTTATTTTTTTGCGGGATCTACGTAGCTTTTGAATTTTGATGATACGTCTGACCTTTTGTTCTCCGCAAACGATGTTACCTGTCAAATAAATAAATAAATTTAGGGCTCCTTTGATTAAGAGGAATTTAGTAATATTTTTAGAGGATTAGAATCCTTAAGATATTTTTCGAGTTGTTTGTTTGATTCGGACTAGTAAGCCTGCATGTGCAACGCACGTTCGACAATGCAAATGATTTTCCAAATTTCACCTTTTTTAATTAGTTTCCTTTCTGTAGTTGTTTCTTTGTCTAGACCTTCTTTTTATTTCAAATAGGTAAAGAAAAGAAATGGAAATGTTATATGTGCTATTCTCAAATAAAAATGAAAATGAGATTTGTAATTAATAACCATCATCCGGGATGATAACTGTAATATTTTGCATATTTTTAGACAATGTTTAGATCGTACGTAGTGTTGTGGAAATCCCATCAGTACAAGGTTCAAATCATCAAATATCATCTAATCCAACACATGTATAAAATCGGGTAGTACATTTATACAAGGTGGGCGACCTGTTCCTCTGCATGCTTATGCTTCTTTAGATTTAGAGTCCATCAAAAAGAGAAGTCTTCCACTCTACATGTAATAGGTAGAATGCATGTAAGTGCAATCAATTCTTTAGGAGATATGAAAATATTTTGTCACTCTTATGCATATCACAAAGTCTCCTTGGAAGGATTGTAAACTAACAATATTTCAGTTAGCTTCAGAAGGGCCTCTAGCGCAAGAGTGAGGGGGAAACAGATGCACAAGGAGCTACAACTAATAATTTATATATAGTTATAAAGCAAGTTAGAGGTCAACTTCTGAAAGGCTCACAGTTCCACACCAGAATAATCACGGGAGAAACATTAACCATACACTCTACACACAGCCAAGCAAAATGTCCTAAGAGATGGAAACTGTAGTTTTGTTCTAAAGTTCATGCAAACGGACTGACTAACTAACCATTCACTACAACAGCTGAAATCATCAAAGTAACCTATATAAATAACATATAAAACAAGGTATTTCCCACATCACAGTTGAGCTACTGCAAACCGAACCTTGGTAACAAATACAAGGCTATCTGCAGATATAACTACAAGGAAGTCCTACCTTTGAATTAAATATGGACTAACATGATATGCTGATGTACCTAGGTATGGAAAAAATAATCTTTCCTACTATTCAGCATGCTTTTGTATCAATCTACACTAATCCCTATTGCAACAAATAATAATAGTGGGTACAGTTATACACCACTAAAAATACTCGTAAAACACCACTTCAATCTAGTGTTGGGATAAAAAATGAAACCTTGAACATAATCCCCCAACAGCAAAATACACATGTAAACTGTAGTTCCAAAATTGAGTTGACTGGTATAATCGGAACTAACTAAAGTCGATCTTTCGTCGTGGTCTCTTCAAATCGAGCTCAAGATCAGAAATGCTAATCAGAAATCAAGTGAACAAAGGTCAAGAAGGAAGTCTCCCTCCGAAGAGGGAAATAAAGAAAATAAAGAAAAAGGGATTAAGGGGAGTTTTAGAGGTCGGCTAGGTGACGCGAACAGAGCCAGACCGTGATTGATCACACGGAACCCTAGATTGCAAGTCGGGTGAGAAAGGACACATGTAAGCATGCTTCGTTATCTAAAGTCCTATCAATAAAAACTCTAAACTCCAACTGCACCAAGTCAATAAAAACTCTGAAGTCCTACCTCATATTTGATCAAACATTCAATATGGACTTCAAAATGCTATTGACAGTACATCGAACAGAAAAATTAGTTGCTTTAGAATTCCATGCTGAAGCTTTATATATGTTCTACGTCAGGTATATGTTCTTCTGTTTCATATTCCAAAATGAAGAAGCACGTCAAAACTCTGCAGCATACGACTCGTGTGTCTGTCTTACCTGTTCCATTGCCAATTTACTTTTTACATGGCCTTTTCACCACAATAACTAAATTGTGTCCAAAGAACTCAGTCATCTTAATTGATAACGTAGTACACATAAAGCTTGCATACTAAGATAAAAATGCAAGTGAGCGAGCACACAAAAAAGCAAACAAGTAGCTACCTTAATCAATTAGAAGAAGCACGATCCGACCCTGAGAACATGCTGCTGTGAAAAAGCAAGCGAGCACACTTCTAGGCAAAAAAAGCAAGCAAGCAGCCATCTTAATTAACAATTGGACCTTGATCGGTTAGAATTATTTGGTTCCCATGAGACTAATTACCTGCAGGCTGCAGCTTCGTGGGTGCAGATCGGTTGTGCGGAGGCGGCCAGCACGCGAGTATCATGGTGGACATACGGCCAGTTTCCGATAAAGACAGACTATCCGGTTTAATTAGTACCTTGGCGCCATGTAGACCGTGGCGTGAAGCTCCATAGACACCTGTGAACGTGAACCACGAAGGGAGGAAACTTACTGGCTTCTCTGGCTCACGGATCAGATCGGCGGCCACGCGCGCACGACAGAGGAGGGCGGCAGTGTACGTGTGGCAGCAGAGGAGGAGCGGCCGGCGGCGACCTGCGCTTGCGTCCATCAGAGGAGGAGCGGCCAGCGGCGGTGGTTCGAGCTTGCATCATGTGCGGCGGCGGCGACCGGCGCTCACGTCCTTCAACAGGGAGTCGTGGTCAACGCCTCCTGTTGACGGCGAAAGACGGGGTTGGAGGCGGCAGCCTCCAGCAGGACCCGTGCTGTTGGAGGTGGAGAGTGGGGGTGGCGCCCGGAAGATTGGGGGTGGGTGAGGAGTAGGAGGATCGGCGGCGGCTCGTCCGTGCGGCATTTGCGGCGGCGGCTCGTCCGTGCGGCGGCTGCTCCCGTCCGTTAACAGGCAGCGGGGTGCATCGTGTTTATGGCGATTAGTTTTATGTTTTCGCGTCGCGTGATTGTAGGGTGTTACGGGTTGTGGAATTCTATATTTTTCTCTCCGGTGGAGAATGGTCTTTTTTTCTTTTTGCGAAACCGGTGGAGAATGATCAGTCAATGTAAATTGTTAAGTGCATACAGGAAATGGATCAAGTTACGGTCAGCTGTTAGATTAAGTTAGGTGGACCTAATCATGCGGTGGTAATTGATCTGTGTACGATTTCGTGGGATGCGTTTAGAGAAAATCATGTTTGATTGTTTATTAGTAGTGGAGAAGTGGAGATGACTGAATTTATAGGATTTTTTTAAGAAATCATTTGTACTACTTTTATAGAAAACCTAGCATCCACCACAAAATTTATAGTTGCTTTGTTTTTTTTGGCATGCCGCTTTAATCATATTTTTTATTTCCTTTTTTTAAAATTCCTACGAAAAAGGCTCTTAAATTGAAACGTTCAACAATAAGCTTTGTATGTTTTCAGTGACACGAGCAATAGTTTGTTGATAGGTGGATATTTAAAATGGAGGTTGCCCCATTCGGCAAGAAAAAAAAAAGTAAGAGAGCAGCCAAAACGATGCTTTCACGACTAGTTTTGTGGTCGTTCAGTAGTCTAAAAATCTCAAAATATATATAAGAATCAAAGTGGCTAAGCTAGCCCATCGTGTTTCACATTGTAGCTGATGCTTCATCTCTAACTAGAAGGAGCGCTTTGTTGCGCCGCTTATTTTGTTGGGATTTCATAGTGATCAAAATTGGTACACGTGGGGAAGATAGTGAAGTGTGTATTCTTTTTTATAATACAATGTTTTGATGTGTTTTTTGGCAATATGATTTTGTGTTATCTGCTAATCAACCCATATGTGGAAAAGTTTTCTGTGTTGATGGACGCATGTACTATATTAGTGCTACAGTGCATGTGTTGGCACTTCTTTGTTAGTTGGGAGGGTGTACGAGACAGATGTGTTTCTATAGAATGGTTGTTTCCAATTAACTTGAGAAGTTGTTGATCCAGTCAAAATCATGAATCAAAGACAAAATTAAATACCTCAACTGAATAAGAGAGCTCCGTAAGAAATTGTTGACCCGGTAGAAAATCGAGAACCAACGAACTCCTCAATTGAATGGGAGAGCTCCAAAATTAGGCAGCATAGTGCATTAGATAGATGATAAAAGAATTAAAGAGAGAGCCCCTTAAATCAATGACCCGGTCAAAATCAGTGACCAAATTTCAACTTGGAGACCTCAATTAAATGTGTAACACAACAATTGAATGGGAAAGCTCCAAAAATTAGGGAGCATGGTGTATTAGATGATCAAAGAATTGAAGAGAGAGCTCTTTAAATCATTGACCCGGTCAAAATCGGTGATCCAATTCCAAATTGAAGACCTCAATTGAATGTAAGACCTTAAAAATTAGGGAGCAGAGTGTATTAGATATATTCTTAATTGAATAACTCAATTAATTGTGACACCTTAAAAATTAGGAAGCATAATGTATAGTATAAAAGAATTGGATGAAAGAGGTTTGAGAAATTGTTGACCCGATCAAAATCGGGTGGCCAAATTATAATTGGAGACCTTAATTGAATGTCTGCTCTTTAAAACTAGGGAGCTTAGTATTATAGAGGATTGACACGTGTAAGCACATAACCATTGGATTTTCTTTTTCTTTTTTTTTTACTGTCTCCATTGAGAAATTGCGTGGAGATGTCTTATGTGACGCCCCCGGCTCAATCGTGCACTAATCATACACGCAAATGCACACGATCAAGCCTAAGGACTCACGGAAAGATATCACAACATAACTCTAAAACATAAATAAAGTCATACAAGCTTTATATTACAAGCCAGGGGCCTCGAGGGCTCGAATACATAAGCTTGCGAACAAGCGTCAGCGGAAGCATCAGATATCTGAGTACAGATATTAAAAGAGAAACAGAAAGGCCTTTAGAAAGGCGGGGCAAAAGAAAACACTACGATCGAAAGGCGTAGGCCTCCTGCCTGGGACCCTCCGATCCTACTCCAGGTCGTCAGCCAACTCGTAGCAGTATCCACCCTCGGGGTGGTAGTAGTAGTCGATCGACGGGGCATCTGTCTCAGGGGGCTCCGTCCTCTGGTCACGACAAACTGATATGGGGAGAAAAGGAAAACAAAGCAACCGTGAGTACTCAGAAGTACTCAGCAAGCAAGGATCTACACTACATATGCAACATTTTCAAAGAGAGGCTGTATATGTGGACTGGGCTGCAGAAATGCCAGAATAGAGAGAAGGTCTAGTCCTATCGAAGACTAGCATCTTCAGCGGTCGTGCAGCAATAGAAGAGAGTAGGACAGTACAATATAATGTAGCAGTAATGATATCAACCTCACCCAGAGATCCTTTCTCGACTCCCTGCGAGAAAGTAATCCCAGAGACATACTGTCATCAACCTCGTCCTGAGATCCCTTCTCGACTCCCTGCGAGAAGCAATCCCAGAGCCATAGTATCCAAGTATCCAGTTCTAATTGTATCAATCAGGATACAACTCCGAGTGTCCGCTACCGAGGATCCGGCTATGCATAGTTTAGTTCTTCCCTGCAGGGGTGCACCAACTTACCCACCACGCTCGCTTAACTCCGGCCGGACACACTTTTCCGAGTTATGCCCGACCTCGGCCAAACGACACACCGCAGCCCTACCTAGAGCTCAGCAGAGAGGTCCCTGCCGGTCTACATCCTAAGCACTCAGGGGTCTTGGGCCATCGCCCTGTGCACCCCGGGTCGTTGCGAGCAGGGTGGATACCAGCGCCAACGGCACGATCCGACCCGGCCGCAATGCTGAACTGGACGTCTGACAAAGCTTTCGGCTGATACCACGATGCAGAGTACCCATATTTATTCCCGCGTGATGGTTAGTGCTATCGGGCCAGAGGCCCACTCGAATCAAATATCCAAACCGTTAGTACCTTGGGCTTGCGGTAACGAGCAGAGACTCACGAAAGATGTGACCCCGTCGCCCCGTCTCGAGGACTTGCTGCAAGGGTTAAGAATGCCCGGCCGCGCCTCGTATTCATCACTCGGGCACCATACAGGCAACCCGTCTTCACATCACACGCGGGTACCCCTCAGGGTCGACCCGCCTTTCCAAGTAACAATAGTACAGTCCAAGTATCCGTGTGTCCATAACATCAGGGGAATCCGAGGTATCACCCTCGTTGGATTCCTACTCGATGTATCCGTCAAGGTGAACTCGGAGGAATCACCCTCGCTGGGTTCACACTTGAGGTGTTGTACGACGGCGTCGTTATCGGAAGTGGTGAAGGAGGAATCACCCTCGATGACCACGACCGAACAGCTTCTCTACAGAGTTAACATCAGAAGTGCTACAAGAGGTTTCACCCTCGGCACTTGACAGTAACGCTGCAGTGTCGTTACAACTAAGGGGGGTGATGTGCGGTGCCGGGGCCTGGTCTTCAATCCCGTTGATCGGGTCTTCTGATAATCCAGCGGGGCAGTCGGGACTAGCGGGGTCACTAATAGGTCTCTACCCAGCCTATACTAAGCAATTTAGGATATGCAGGTAATTATCAACAGCAGGTTACAATAAACAGGCTATGCATCAGAATAGGTAAAGCAGCAGCAGCAGCAATTCTAATACAAGCATGAGAAAATAGAATGGGCGATATCGGGATGATCAAAGGGGGGGCTTGCCTGGTTGCTCGGCGGCAAGGGCAAGGTCGTCAACGGTGTCTTCGGTCTCCGGAGCTGCGGCGGTACCGGGAACTGCGTCGGGGTCTAACGAGAGAGAAGAGGGGGAGGAAACAGTAAATACTAAGCAAACAAGTGCATGACATGTCAATAAGCAGAGCTAGCAGTGTTCTATCGTAGTGCTAGGTAATCCCGGCGAAGGGGAAAAACGTCCGAGAAAGTATTCCCAGTGTCCGGCATTTCGGACAGACGAAAAGAGGGGAACGGTTGCATGTTCGGATAGTTAGGGACGTGTGGCGGACGAACGGACCGCGTTTTCGGATTCGTCTCGTCGTTCTGAGCAATTTTCATGTACAAATTATTTTCATCGGAGTTAAGGATTAAAAGATATGATTTTCTAAATTTTTATTAATTTCTGGAATTATTTTTATTAACTAAACCAACATTATCCAGAACAGTGCTTGTGTGACGTCAGCACGACGTCAGCCAGTCAACTGACCAGTTGACTGGTCAAACTGACTGGTGGGGGCCACCTGTCATTGACTCAGTGACTAACAAACTAATTAATCTACCGGTGGGGCCTACTGTCAGTGTCAGTAGCAAATTAACAGAACTCTAATCATTTGTTTAACGCTAATTAAGTCAGCGGGACCCACTAGTCAGCGGCCAGTGTGAACAGTGACCGTAGTTGACCACGGTCAACTGGGTCAAAGTGGGCCCAGAGGCCCACTGGCAGTGACTACGGGCAGGTCCCACACGACGCCAGCTCAGCGGAGCCGCCGGAGCTGCTCCGGCGAGCCTCCCGTGGCGGCAACCTCGCCGGAAGGGCTCGGGATTCCGCTATGGTGGTCCAAAAGCGACGCGGTTGGGCTCTTTCAAAAGCTGGTGGAGCCACGCATCGAACTACGGCGTCGGCCCATGCCGGGGAGCTCGGAAATGATGGCTACGGCGAGCTCAGGCGGCGGCCGGAATCGGGGTCTAGCGCGTCGAGCGTTCCAGTCGGCTGGTGTGCTAACTAACACTAGGGGGGGCACCAGAAGGTTACTCCGAACTCGCCAGAGTGCCTGCGTGGCCATGACCGGGACTATCGGGACGGCGGCGAGCTTGTCTGCGGAGTCAGAGCTCTGGCACCGGCGTTGCAGCGTACGGCTTGCCATGGAGCAAAAACAGAGCAACGGATGGGGAGAGAAGGGAGGATGCTCACCGTGCGGGCTCACGGAGGCCCCTCGAGTGGACGGTAGCGCAGAGACGAGGCAAATTCGACGGTGATTGCCAGAGATGCCGTATACTGGGACGGCTCGATCCGCGAGTTCCGGTGCACCTCAGTTCTTGCTGTCAGTCGATGAGGAAGAGGCGATCGGCGGCGCACCACCCAAACACATCCGTCGAGCTCGGGAACGCTGGTGGCCGCGGTGGTGACGATGGCGCGTCGGCGGTGGCGCTCGGGAGAGATGGGGAGGCGAGGGAGAGCGAGAGGGAGCGAGCGAGGAAGAGCCAGGGGGGCCAGGGGCGCACGGGGCTCTGCCCTTTATCCGCGGCGAGCGCGGCGACGCGCTGTCATGCAGCGAGGGAGGGGGGCCGGGCTCGGGGGCGTGCGCGTATGCTAGCTGTTCGACAGCGCGTCTGCGACATCAGGGGGTAGGGGGAGGGGGGCCTAGTTGGGCTGGGCCGACTCTGTGCACTGGCGGTCCGGCACAGTGGGCTTCTTCTCTCTTTTCTATTTTCCCTTTTCTTTTCTGTTTTGTTTGCCTTTTGTCTTTTGTTTTTAACTCATACAACTTTTGTGAAATATGAGACTAGCCCAAATAAATATGGTGCATTATATGTCACTGCAATAAAATGGTTTTGAGTCCAAAGGTTTTCATTTGGGATTTTATTTAATTAAAAAGGTATGAAATAGTGTTGTTTTACTGCTGTTTGAGTCAGTTAATTAATTTAGTGAATGTTGGTTATGATTTTAGAATTGTCTGTGGAATATTTTCCATTTAATGAACATTTTTGTTTCTGGGTTTGGACAACTTTTATTTTTACTTTAAGTTTGAATTTCCATTTGAATTTGAAAAAGAAAAGAGATATGATACTAATGATGATTAAGCACTGTTGATCATGATGACATGGCATAATCAAAAGGGTGATTACTGTAGCTTAATACATGGGGTGTTACAAATCTCCTCTACTAACAAGAATTCTCGTCCCGAGAATTAAGAGGTAGAAGGAAAAAGTTCGGGGTATTCCGCACGAAAATTATCCTCGCGTTCCCAAGTGGCTTCATCTTCAGTATGATTTGACCACTGCACTTTGAGGAACTTGGTAACCTTCTGACGGGTCCGACGTTCAGCTTCATCGAGAATGCGAATCGGATGCTCCTTATAAGATAGGTCATCTTGCAATTCGAGCACCTTGTGATCCACTGCTCGGTGCGGAGATTCCTTGAAGCATTTACGAAGTTGCGACACATGGAAGACGTCGTGGATATGTGGGAATTGCGGCGGCAACTCCAATTTATATGCCACCTGACCACGTCTAGCAATAATGCGAAAAGGACCAATGTAGCGTGGAGCTAACTTGCCCTTGATTCTGAAACGGTGAGTGCCCTTCATAGGAGTGACACGCAGATAAGCTTGATCACCAGGTTGATAAGTCAAACCCCATCGTTTGCGATCATAGTTGCTCTTCTGGCGGTCCTGAGCCGCCTTGAGATTTTCTCGGACAATACGAACTTGTTCTTCGGCGTGTTGAATAATATCCAGACCCATGAGTGGTCGTTCCCCAGTTTCTGACCAATTCAGAGGGGTTTGACACTTACGTCCATAAAGTACTTCGAAGGGAGCCATTTTCAAGCTGGCTTGATAGCTATTGTTATATGAGAATTCCGCATAAGGAAGAGATTCTTCCCACTTCTTACCGAAAGAAATAACACAAGCTCGCAGCATGTCTTCAAGCACTTGATTGACTCGTTTGACTTGGCCTTGAGATTGGGGATGATATGCTGAACTCCAGGTAATATGAGTTCCCATAGCTTCTTGGAAACTTTCCCAGAACTTGGAAGTGAAAAGGCCGCCACGGTCCGAACTAATCTCCTTCGGAATACCGTGGAGTGAAACAATTCTGGAGATATACAACTCTGCTAACTGACTAGCAGTGATAGTTTCCTTGACGGGTAGAAAGTGTGCAACTTTAGAGAGTTGGTCGACGACGACAAGAATAGCATCGTGACCCTTCTGTGACTTGGGAAGTCCTGTAATGAAATCCATCTGAACCTTATCCCATTTCCATAGAGGAATAGGCAGTGGTTGCAGAATTCCAGCAGGCTTCTGATGTTCTTCTTTAACGCGACGACACACATCACATTCAGCAACATAACGAGCAATGTCCTATTTCATTCTAGACCACCAGTACCTTTGACGGAGATCACGATACATCTTGGTGCTACCCGGATGAATAGACAGCGGGGTATCATGTGCCTCATTCATGACCTTGTCGGTCATAAGCTCGAAGTGAGGTACGACAATGCGGTTTATGAAATACAAGGTTCCATCTTCAGACAGCGAGAAATCCCTGTACTTTTCAAGGTGAAGATTTTTCTTCATCAGATCAACTTCAGCATCTTTAGCTTGCGCATTCTTAACAGCTTTCTCAAGATCTGGTTGTATCACAAGGTTATTAAGAGAACCCTGTGGAACAATACGCAGATTCAGCTTGCACAGTTCTTCATAAAGATGAGGTTGAGCTCGCCTAACCATGAGGTTGTCGCAATAGGACTTGCGGCTTAAGGCATCAGCCATCACGTTAGCCTTGCCAGGGGTATAGGAAATACCCAAATCATAGTCCGCAATGGCCTCCATCCATCTTTGCTGACGGAGGTTTAGAGATGGCTGAGTGAACAAGTACTTTAGACTTTTATGATCCGTGTATATCTCACAACGATTACCGAGAAGGTAATGTCGCCACAACTGCAGTGCATAGATGACAGCAGCTAGTTCTAGATCATGTACCGGATAATTCTCTTCATGTGGGCGCAACTGACGAGAGCCATAAGCAATCACTTTACGCTCTTGCATTAGGATACAGCCTAATCCTTCACGGGATGCATCACAATAAATCACAAAATCTTTGCGAGAATCTGGAGGAGCAAGTACTGGGGCATATGTTAGCTTGTCTTTGAGTGTTTGAAAACTTTCCTGACATTTGTCTGTCCACTCAAACTTAACACCTTTATGAAGCAAATCAGTCAAAGGCTTAGCAATCTTAGAAAAATTCTCGACAAATCGACGGCAATAGCTTGCAAGGCCGAGAAAACTTCTCACTTGTTTGACGTTCTTCAAAGGAGTCCAATCAAGAATAGCCTGAACTCGTTCTGGGTTAACAGCAATTCCATCCTTGGAAATCACATGACCAAGGTAGGTTACTTCAGAAAGCCAAAATTCACATTTGGAGTATTTGGCATACAACTGGTGATCTCGGAGCCTTTCCAGTACAAGACGGAGGTGTTCAGCATGTTCTTCTTTATTCTTCGAATAAACCAAAATATCATCTAGATAAACCACGACGAACTTGTCGAGGTAATCCATGAAGATGTAATTCATCAGACGGGAGAATGTGGCTGGAGCATTTGTTAAACCAAATGACATGACAGTGTACTCATAAGAGCCGTAGCGAGTAACAAATGCAGTCTTTGGAATATCCTCTTCACGAACACGGATCTGATGATAACCCAACCTCAAGTCGAGTTTAGAAAACACCTATGATCCAGCAAGTTGATCATACAAATCATTGATCCGAGGAAGCGGATATTTATTCTGAATTGTGGCTTGGTTAATGGGCCGATAATCCTGAACCAATCGGTTAGTTCCATCCTTCTTCTTAACGAAGAGTGAAGGTGCTCCCCAAGCAGAGGAACTGGGGCGGATGAAACCTTTCTTAAGTGACGTGTCAATTTCTTCCTTAAGCTCGAGAAGATGATGCGGAGGCATCTTGTAAGGGCGCTTCGCAATAGGGGTAGTGCCAGGCTTCAAGTCGATGACGAACTCAACAGCTCTAGCAGGGGGTATTCCTGGAAGTTCTTCTGGAAAGAAGTCTTGAAAATCACGAACAACTGGAACGTTCTCGATGCCTTCAAGAGGTGAAGCATTCAATGCATTCAGAACATATATCTGAGTCTCGGCATTCTGAACCATTCGGGCTGAGTATTTGACTGTCTGGCCAGAAGAATGGGTAAGTTGGACTTTCTTAGTGGCACAGTCAATCAAAGCATTGTGGGCGGTCAACCAGTCCATACCGAGAATGATGTCTATGTCGTACCAAGAGCAATAAGGGAAGCAGAGAACATCAACCCTTCAATTCTGATCTGATTGTTGTGACTTACCATTTTGGTTTGCCACCTGGAACGGGGAGTGATGATTTCTAAAGGAGTGGGTAATGAGCTCATAGCTAACCCATGCAGTTGTGCAAATTGCTGGGACACGAAGGAATGTGATGCACCTGAATCAAACAAAACAGAAGCTGGCACTGAATTCACAGAGAGTGTTCCCAGCACGATAGTCGGTTCCTTCTGAGCCTTTTCAGCATTGACGTGATTGGCATGGCCAAGTACAACAGTAGATGGTATGACATTACGGTTTCTGAATCGGCGGTTTCGACAATTCTTCTTACGGCCAACAGGAGGACGTGGTGCAACCTGATGAGAAGCCATAGCATCAGGCGGTCCATCATGAACCGTAAGCTGTCTCGGCGGTGAAGGCAGACGAGGTGCAACATATGACGGCCTTGGTGTTGGAGCAGGTCGGTGGTAAACATTGTGGGGAATCCAGACTTGACGTTTCTGAATAGGTCAACCCGAAGACGAGCCGACATCTCGAGTACGCTTGAGCGACTCCTGGTACTTAGTCAGAGCTGTTTCAACTTGGAAAGATTTGCTGACAAGCGTTGCGAAGTCTGTGCAATCATGGACTGCAAGTGCGAGGTTTATATCAGTACGCAGTCCTTCACGGAATTTTTCCTGCTTGCGGGCGTCAGTGCAGACGTCATCTTCAGCATAGCGGGACAATTCAAGAAATCTCCTCTGATATTCATCCACAGTCATTATTCCCTGGGTGAGTTTGCGGAACTCCTGCTTCTTCTGGTCCATCAGACCTTGAGGGATGTACCGTGCACGAAAAACTGACTGAAATTCATGCCAAGTGGTTACAGTTTCAGCAGGCAACATACCCTTGTGGCTTTCCCACCATTGAGCAGCTGATCCCCTCAGGTGATACGTCGCATAGGTGACGTAACTGTCAGGGATAACATTGGCCGACTTCATCTGGAAGGCAATGTCACGGAGCCAATCATCAGCATCCATTGGATCAGTCGAGCTGCGAAAGGTGGACGGATTGAGGCGCACGAATTCTGGCAGAGTTATTGGTGTAGGCTGTTGATGAGCATTCTGGTTTGGAAACTGAGCCAATATCCCGGTCATAACCTGACGGTTCAGTTCAAACTGCTGCATCATTTCGGCAATATAAGGTGGAGGTGGGGGATCGTCAGCCATCCTGCCAGACCAACAGGGGGCAGTTTAGCAAGTAAAACTGCATGTGTATGAAGTTATTCATGATGTAACACGGGACAGAACAGGATAGGCATTAGATATATAATAGTGGTCGTCAAAGACATACCAATCCATGCACAGAGTTGGATTCAAATGGATAGCACGCACACGGGAACGCTCGCAGCTAGACAAACTAGGCGGCGCGCAGGCACGCGGTGAGGATTACAACAACGTGTCATAGCAAAGGCTACAATACGTCGGAGAAAACTGTTGGGGCGAGGAATCTACAAGTGACAACACAGGGTGCCCTCGATAAGAGGATCCTGCAAGCAGAACCTGGACCGCCATCTTGAAGGAAGGGGGGAAATTTCAGAACACCGGGTGGATGTGATCACGAGAACCTAATGTTGGAGTTAGTAAAATTTTAACCCGAAAGGATGAGAGATCAGAATCCCAGAGTAAAGGTCGAGGAGTAAAAGATCCTAATACCACCCAATTGGCGACGTGGGCCCGTAAGCCACACAACCAAGTAAGTAAAACAGTTTTTGGACCACTAGACTCAACTTCGGCCAAGGAGTTGGAAAGGGGGGTTCCTACAGGCAGTCGGCTCTGATACCAACTTGTGACGCCCCCGGCTCAATCGTGCACTAATCATACACGCAAATGCACACGATCAAGCCTAAGGACTCACGGGAAGATATCACAACACAACTCTAAAACATAAATAAAGTCATACAAGCTTTATATTACAAGCCAGGGGCCTCGAGGGCTCGAATACATAAGCTTGCGAACAAGCATCAGCGGAAGCATCAGATATCTGAGTACAGATATTAAAAGAGAAATAGAAAGGCCTTTAGAAAGGCGGGGCAAAAGAAAACACTACGATCGAAAGGCGTAGGCCTCCTGCCTGGGACCCTCCAATCCTACTCCAGGTCGTCAGCCAACTCGTAGCAGTATCCACCCTCGGGGTGGTGGTAGTAGTCGATCGACGGGGCATCTGTCTCAGGGGGCTCCGTCCTCTGGTCACGACAAACTGATATGGGGAGAAAAGGAAAACAAAGCAACCGTGAGTACTCAGAAGTACTCAGCAAGCAAGGATCTACACTACATATGCAACATTTTCAAAGAGAGGCTGTATATGTGGACTGGGCTGCAGAAATGCCAGAATAGAGAGAAGGTCTAGTCCTATCGAAGACTAGCATCTTCAGCGGTCTTGCAGCAATAGAAGAGAGTAGGACAGTACAATATAATGTAGCAGTAATGATATCAACCTCACCCAGAGATCCTTTCTCGACTCCCTGCGAGAAAGTAATCCCAGAGCCATACTGTCATCAACCTCGTCCTGAGATCCCTTCTCGACTCTCTGCGAGAAGCAATCCCAGAGCCATAGTATCCAAGTATCCAGTTCTAATTGTATCAATCAGGATACAACTCCGAGTGTCCGCTACCGAGGATCCGGCTATGCATAGTTTAGTTCTTCCCTGCAGGGGTGCACCAACTTACCCACCACGCTCGCTTAACTCCGGCCGGACACACTTTTCCGAGTTATGCCCGACCTCGGCCAAACGACACACCGCAGCCCTACCTAGAGCTCAGTAGAGAGGTCCCTGCCGGTCTACATCCTAAGCACTCAGGGGTCTTGCGCCATCGCCCTGTGCACCCCGGGTCATTGCGAGCAGGGTGGATACCAGCGCCAACGGCACGATCCGACCCGGCCGCAATGCTGAACTGGACGTCTGACAAAGCTTTCGGCTGATACCACGATGCAGAGTACCCATATTTATTCCCGCGTGATGGTTAGTGCTATCGGGCCAGAGGCCCACTCGAATCAAATATCCAAACCGTTAGTACCTTGGGCTTGCGGTAACGAGCAGAGACTCACGAAAGATGTGACCCCGTCGCCCCGTCTCGAGGACTTGCTGCAAGGGTTAAGAATGCCCGGCCGCGCCTCGTATTCATCACTCGGGCACCATACAGGCAACCCGTCTTCACATCACACGCGGGTACCCCTCAGGGTCGACCCGCCTTTCCAAGTAATAATAGTACAGTCCAAGTATCCTTGTGTCCATAACATCAGGGGAATCCGAGGTATCACCCTCGTTGGATTCCTACTCGATGTATCCGTCAAGGTGAACTCGGAGGAATCACCCTCGCTGGGTTCACACTTGAGGTGTTGTACGACGGTGTCGTTATCGGAAGTGGTGAAGGAGGAATCACCCTCGATGACCACGACCGAACAGCTTCTCTACAGAGTTAACATCAGAAGTGCTACAAGAGGTTTCACCCTCGGCACTTGACAGTAACGCTGCAGTGTCGTTACAACTAAGGGGGGTGATGTGCGGTGCCGGGGCCTGGTCTTCAATCCCGTTGATCGGGTCTTCTGATAATCCAGCGGGGCAGTCGGGACTAGCGGGGTCACTAATAGGTCTCTACCCAGCCTATACTAAGCAATTTAGGATATGCAGGTAATTATCAACAGCAGGTTACAATAAACAGGCTATGCATCAGAATAGGTAAAGCAGCAGCAGCAGCAATTCTAATGCAAGCATGAGAAAATAGAATGGGCGATATCGGGATGATCAAAGGGGGGGCTTGCCTGGTTGCTCGGCGGCAAGGGCAGGGTCGTCAATGCTGTCTTCGGTCTCCGGAGCTGCGGCGGTACTGGGAACTGCGTCGGGGTCTAACGAGAGAGAAGAGGGGGGAGGAAACAGTAAATACTAAGCAAACAAGTGCATGACATGTCAATAAGCAGAGCTAGCGGTGTTCTATCATAGTGCTAGGTAATCCCGGCGAAGGGGAAAAACGTCCGGGAAAGTATTCCCAGTGTCCGGCATTTCGGACAGACGAAAAGAGGGGAACGGTTGCATGTTCGGATAGTTAGAGACGTGTAGCGGACGAACGGATCGCGTATTCGGATTCGTCTCGTCGTTCTGAGCAATTTTCATGTACAAATTATTTTCATCGGAGTTAAGGATTAAAAGATATGATTTTCTAATTTTTTATTAATTTCTGGAATTATTTTTATTAACTAAACCAACATTATCCAGAACAGTGCTTGTGTGACATCAGCACGACGTCAGCTCTACGTCAGCCAGTCAACTGACCAGTTGACTGGTCAAACTGACTGGTGGGGGCCACCTGTCATTGACTCAGCGACTAACAAACTAATTAATCTAATTAATCTACCGGTGGGGCCTACTGTCAGTGTCAGTAGCTAATTAACAGAACTCTAATCATTTGTTTAACGCTAATTAAGTCAGCGGGACCCACTAGTCAGTGGCCAGTGTGAACAGTGACCGTAGTTGACCACGGTCAACTGGGTCAAAGTGGGCCCAGAGGCCCACTGGTAGTGACTACGGGCAGGTCCCACACGACGCCTGCTCAGCGGAGCCGCCGGAGCTGCTCCGGCGAGCCTCCCGCGGCGGCAACCTCACCGGAAGGGCTCGGGATTCCGCTATGGTGGTCCAAAAGCGACGCGGTTGGGCTCTTTCAAAAGCTGGTGGAGCCGCGCATCGAACTACGGCGTCGGCCCATGCCGGGGAGCTCGGAAACGATGGCTACGGCGAGCTCAGGCGGCGGCCGGAATCGGGGTCTAGCGCGTCGAGCGTTCCAGTCGGCTGGTGCGCTAACTAACACTAGGGGGGGCACCAGAAGGTTACTCCGAACTCGCCAGAGTGCCTGCCTGGCCATGACTAGGACTATCGGGACGGCGGCGAGCTTGTCTGTGGAGTCAGAGCTCTGGCACCGGCGTTGCAGTGTACGGCTTGCCATGGAGCAAAAACAGAGCAACGGACGGGGAGAGAAGGGAGGATGCTCACCGTGCGGGCTCACGGAGGCCCCTCGAGTGGACGGTAGCGCAGAGACGAGGCAAATTCGACGGTGATTGCCGGAGATGCCGTATACTGGGACGACTCGATCCGCGAGTTCCGATGCACCTCAGTTCTTGCTGTCAGTCGATGAGGAAGAGGCGATCAGCGGCGCACCACCCAGACACATCCGTCGAGCTCGGGAACGCCGGTGGCCGCGGTGGTGATGATGGCGCGTCGGCGGTGGCGCTCGGGAGAGATGGGGAGGCGAGGGAGAGCGAGAGGGAGCGAGCGAGGGAGAGCCAGGGGGCCAGGGGCGCACGGGGCTCTGCCCTTTATTCGCGGCGAGCGCGGCGACGCGCTGTCATGCAGCGAGGGAGGGGGGCCGGGCTCGGGGGCGTGCGCGTACGCTAGCTGTTCGACAGCACGTCTGCGGCATTAGGGGGTAGGGGGAGGGGGGCCTAGTTGGGCTGGGCCGACTCTGTGCACTGGCGGTCCGGCACAGTGGGCTTCTTCTCTCTTTTCTATTTTTCCTTTTCTTTTCTGTTTTGTTTGCCTTTTGTCTTTTGTTTTTAACTCAAACAACTTTTGTGAAATATGAGACTAGCCCAAATAAATATGGTGCATTATATGTCACTGCAATAAAATGGTTTTGAGTCCAAAGGTTTTCATTTGGGATTTTATTTAATTAAAAAGGTATGAAATAGTGTTGTTTCACTGCTGTTTGAGTCAGTTAATTAATTTAGTGAATGTTGGTTATGATTTTAGAATTGTCTGTGGAATATTTGCCATTTAATGAACATTTTTGTTTCTGGGTTTGGACAACTTTTATTTTTACTTTAAGTTTGAATTTCCATTTGAATTTGAAAAAGAAAAGAGATATGATACTAATGATGATTAAGCACTGTTGATCATGATGACATGGCATAATCAAAAGGGTGATTACTGTAGCTTAATACATGGGGTGTTATATCTTACAACTGCGATGGTTAGGTTCACTTCCAGAAATATCTCGCCCCAGGTCCCACGCTCACCGCTTATCTCGCCTCCTTTTCTTCTTTCTCTTCCTGCCGCACCTTCCGTTCCCCTATCCCGTTTCGATTTTCATCCAAAAAATTCCCAACCTTGCTGCCCCTCCTCCTCTCCACTTTATCCCCACCGTGCCACCTCTCCTCCTCTACCTTCCGTCCTTGGCTCCGATGGGGTAGGCCACCTTCGTCTCCGGTGCAGCCCTCGGATGCACCTCCTTCCCCAACCCTACCTATCTTGATCTCTAGCGCGGCGTCGGTCGTTGAGGAGGGCCATGCGCCGCCAAGCAAACCACAACACCGCTACGCATGTGTCCTCACAAGTGACCCCCGTCCATCATCCCACGCCATCGAGGTCATCGACGCTCCAGCTGGCGTGCTGCCCCACGATAGCGAGGAAGGAGACGAGCGCGCATGTCGTCTGGTAGGTTGGCCTCCCACCGCACAGCGTGAGGACGTCGAGCTCAAGGACGGTGCGGGATGGGTGGACGTGCTCCTTGCCCTACTACTGGTTGATCTCTTCCCGCGGTCCAAGGTGATGACACCTATTTCTGACCAGCAGTCGACGGTGGACAAGCTCGCATCCATGTCATCCTTTGGCTTCACGCTACTCTTCTCCACCTTACACGGTGCCACTATTGGCATTGGCTTTGGTTGGGCCCTTACTTTGCCTAACTGTCACTACCTTCTACCATGCTCGTTTACCCAACCGCGTGAAATGTCTTCATTGCGAACTGGAAGGTGTTCTTTGGACGCCATGGTGTCAAGTTGTTCTCGCGGCCGAAGTAGTTTCCAAGAAGGTGATTTAGGGGAAAAAATATTCAGTTTTTTATGTAATATCAATTCATTGTGTTAATTACTTGTGTCTTCTCATCTTATTTTTATGATTTATGTGTAACAGATACAAGGAGGAACATTCCGCTAAACTGAAGTGAGGAATCACGTAACATCCTGACAACCTTTGGTTTCAGGTGATGACCCTTCTTTTTTAAACCATCTACTGGTATCATTTGGTTTTTTGTTTGTGTATTAAACTCAAACGGTATTTTTTGAATATTTCCTTTACTACTTATACCGTATCAGATATATGGAGAAAGTTCATATGCTCATCAGCTATTTAGATCGTTTGCCACATTTGACTTTGCCTATCATTTTACTTGGTTGAGATTACCATGGGCACATCTTGCTTCATTCACTAATACAAATTTTCATCTTTTGCAGGATGGGGTGCTATCCGTAAATGTGATCTTTAAAATGTCTACTGGAGCAATTTTCCTTTGGTTCGAAGGAAGCTTCATTTTGTACAACTTTTGGTTGTACCGGACGATTTTGAAATTGTGACTATTTTGTTAGGAACAACTTTGACCGAAACATTTAAGATATATAGCTAAGTGTTTCTAATAATGGGTGAATGTTTTCTGGTATCTTTCAGTATTTATCTATATTAAATTGGCTTGCACATTACTAACTGCCAGCTCGCTTACCCACCGTCGTCCTTTTTTCCATGAAAAAACAACGCAGCCACGCACACTTACTTCACGACGAGTGCGGCGTGACGCCGCGGCTTCTGCCGGCTACTAATTTTTATTATGCTTAAGATGCTTTGGGCTTTATACTTTTGGTTAATTTTTATAATAAATTCATCTTTTTCAAAAAAATGGAGTCCGAGCCCTCGCGCTTTAGAATGAACATCAAATTTAACCACAAAAAACTTATAGGAGTACATGTTATATGTCTTATACATACATGCGAATCTTCGTGAAGAAATGATACATGTTGTGATATGAGAAAAAAAAAGGTGTTCTGAAAAGATTGTTTTTAAATCTTTAGAACATAGATTTTCTTACCCGGCTTAAAATATACTCACTCCGTTCAAAAATACAAGATGTATTAATTTTTCAAAAAGACAAACATGTGCGTGGTAATCAAGTTTTTAGAAAAAAAGTATCAACATATATAATACCAAATTTGTATCATTAGATTTGTCACGAAAAGTATTTTTATTTTATTTTTTTGGTATTGTAGATGTTGATATTTATTCTATAATCTTAGTCAAATATATGTAAGTTTGACTTGCAAAACTGATGCACCTTATAATTATAAAAACTTACCATGCTAAAGATAAATAAAGTTTGACTCGAGGCATCCCTCTCATTACCTCTCTCTTTCAGGAGCCTACTGCTTCCACTACCATTCATATCCAAGTTATCCGCTCTGACGGCTCTGATATTGTGTATTGGGATCTCACCCCGATTGGTAAGCGTAACTCAAAATGTACTTACAAACTCTGCTTGCAGGATTTTCAAAGTCGGCCAAACAATCAATCCAGATAGGTACCCACGCTGGTGAAACATGTTCCCAAGCAGGTATGGAACTAGAAGCTCATGTCGTTGCTAGATCCCCACTAACTCAATTATCTTGACGTGCAATTATGCCAACCCATCATGCCACCATGCATGCTCCACTAAATTTAATTTTCTCAACATTCAATTATATCAACTCACTATGTCACTATGCGTGGAAATAGATTCACCTTAACATGCAGCATGCATGATACTTATATTAGACAAATTTTCTACAACTATATAATAATCAAATATATTAAACTATATGTGCTTGAGTTTTAATTCTCATATTGCTAATTAGTACACTAAAGTTTCATACCGTAAAATCTCATAGAATTATTGCATCCAACTCCCGCTGCGACGCGCGGATATCATCTCTTGTTTATCCATGAGGGGGAGTACCAGCATACAAGTTCAAATTCAAGCCTCTCTACCTCCCACAAATTCTCCCGTCCAAGTAGAAGCAACATGCCTCCTCCTAGCAACAGCAACAACTAATCTTCTTCAAGTCGATCGGCCCTCACTCATTGTAGATAATCCCACATTAGCAAATGCGACATCAATAAGGAATGTGATTTCAAATAAGATTCACTAGACCATCAGACAACCCCTAACAATTTCTTCACCATCTCTGAACGATCACATCCACAGTTGTTCCACATTCCTAGGATTTTGAATGGCACTGCCCACAATGTTGCTCACCAGGGCATGTCTTTGGTTGTACAGGTTCAGCTCATAGTCACAGATACAACACCGTTCTGTCCTTTCTCCCTCTTCAAAGTATACATGGTTGTGTAATCCATGTTGTACTATGATCTTGATCCAAATAAATTTGGTGCTCATGCCCCCTTTTTCTATTAAAAATATATCAAAATCTCTCATCTGGTTTGCCCTTACGTTGTAAAAATGAAATTGCGCTCTAGTTCGTAGGATTCAAACCAATGACCTGGGCAGAAGCAACCATCAATGTACTATTACCTGAGTTGCATGCATTTTGGGGGTAGGAGATTCTCTATATTTTTAAAAAAAATCACTAGCAAAAAAGGCCATGCGTTGCAACGGGAGGAAACAATACGACACGCCCCTAACCCGATAATCATGACTCAAGACCCCAATAGATCAATGTCCTTTATTGTCCTCTATTTGAACATGAAATCCCATCTCTCTCTCTCTCTCTCTCTCTCTCTCGGCATAAGATGAACATCAACTTTCTTTTTTCCATGCGGTGTTTTGCCGAGGCATGCATGTGTGGTTATTGATGGTTTCTTTTGTCTTCAATCTGATTTTGATGACGTGTTCATTTGCAACACGTATCGGCCTCTGCACGGAAAAAGACATATTATGCGCTATTGATTAAAATTACATCATAAATAGAATTTTAAAAATGTTAAATAGGTAAAATAACATCATATTCAGATTGTACACATCGCTATTGATTCAAATTACATCATAAATGGAATTTTAAGAATGTTAAATAGGTAAAATAACATCATATTCAGATTCTACATATTTTTTAACCAAATTTCATATATAATAGTTTAAAATTGGATTTACGGTTTAAAAGATATGATTTTTTTAAAAGCATTTGTCACTTATAGGTGAACTGCGGATTAATTAATAGAAACGGTAGGGGGTTTTCTGAAAAAATAAAAAAAATGATTTTTTTTACTTAAGTCCGGGCTGCGGGTTTATTTCACGAAAATAGAAAGGGGTTTCTAAAAAATACAAAAATGACTTGTTTTTGTCACTTAAGTCCAGACTGCGGGTTGATTTTGGAAAAAACACAGGGGATTTTTCGTAAAATGAGCGACAGATGGCCAAAATCACTACTCGCTTTATTATTAGGTAGAGATTTGAAATTTTCGAGCGGTAAAACTGAGATTTCCGGTAACCATACCTACCATTACCTTATGGTAGAAAAACTTGATCCGTAAAGAAAAAAGCCTTGCTATTGGCTTGGGTTTGTACACCGCAACAGTTTTCGATTCCTCCATTCGACCATGCGCCTCACAAGAGCGACTTTTTCCACGAGAACATCCAGCATTTTATTGATCTACGAAACATGACAAATGAGCACAAGAGAAAAAAAATCAGAAAACTCGCTAGCCCTAGCCAACACGTGCATTGTTGTTGCCTCTATAAAAACAGAAAACTTTCTCTTTGTGCAGGGGAGGCTATCGTTGGGGGAGCACCGTGCGGAAACAGACAAATACTACCAAATGGTGAGGGGAGGGGAGTTGTGATGGATGCTCTCTTGCCAAGCTGCTGCCTCTCTATCGCTCTCTCTCTCTCTCTCCACGGTGGATGTCGGGATGGGCGTTCTTGCTCGTTCTGGTGGGACAGCTGGCTCCCTTGCGGGGTCGCCACCACGAAGTTTCCGGCCCTGTTCACGCATGCTACACAGGAGGAGGTCACTAAAGGAGCATGGTGCCCACATGTGTGATTTTGGTAATTGATGACATTCTCTATGGACTAATGGTTGCCTTGAGTTATATTCGTAGGATTTGTCCATAGGCATTTCTTGAAGTCCATTCGTTGGTTTCAAGGAGTTTATGTGTTGATCAAGGTGTTATTCAAGGAATTATCCAAAGATTGGTCATATAGAAGACATGATTCAAGGTTGATCAAAACTAAGTCAAAGAGTGAATCAAGTTGATCAACACATAAAGCATACAAGATGTACCGAGAGGGATCAAGTGATCCCATGGTATGGTAAGCATTGTCCATTACGCTTTGTGTACTAACCCATGGTCTATGTGAGAGTTCTGTGTGGGGTTAGGTATGTTTCCATGGGCTTGCGTCAAGAGGAAGATCTCATACAACCCATGAAGGATGACATCAAGTGGTGATCATCATTAAGGTTGCGGTGTGCAAGTTCAAGTGGAGCATCATGAAGAGATCTTGCTTGAAGCTTGTCGTCCATTGTTGTAACAATGGACTTGTGAAGATGTGCCGAAGAGTGGCTCACCCATAATGGAGTATGGGGGAGGAACCAACTAGTCTTTGCTTCTTCTTGAGCTTGCGTTGTTTTTTTCCTTGAAGAGGAAAGGGTGATGCAGCAAAGTAGAGATAAGTATTTCCCTCAGTTTGAGAACCAAGGTATCAATCCAGTAGGAGGTACACGCAAGTCTCCAATCTATGCACCTGCACAAACAAGCAAACACTTGCACCCAACGCGATAAAGGGGTTGTCAATCCCTTCACGGTCACTTGCAAGGATGAGATCTGATAGAGATAGATATAAAAGATTACTAAAACGTAAAACAAAGTAAAAAAACAAATAAATTGCAGCAAGGTATTTTTGGGTTTTTTGGTTTATAGATCTGAAAATATATGATGGAAAATAGACCCGGGGGCCATAGGTTTCACTAGAGGCTTCTCTCTTGAAAGAAAATAATACGATGGGTGAACAAATTACTGTCGAGCAATTGATAGAAAAGCGCGAAGTTATGATGATATCCAAGGCAATGATTATGAATATAGGCATCATGTCCGTGTCAAGTAGACCGACTCCTGCCTGCATCTACTACTATTACTCCACACATCGACCGCTATCCAACATGCATCTAGAGTATTAAGTTCAAAAGAACGGAGTAACGCCTTAAGTAAGATGACATGATGTAGAGGGATAAACTCAAGCAATATGATGAAAACCCCATCTTTTTACCCTTGATGGCAACAATACAATACGTGCCTCGCTACCCCTACTTTGTCACTGGGTGAGGACACCACAAGATTGAACCCAAAACTAAGCACCTCTCCCATTGCAAGAAGAACAAATCTAGTTGGCCAAACCAAACCGATAATTCGAAGAGAAATACAAAGATATCAAATCATGCATATAAGAATTCAGAGAAGATTCAAATAATATTCATAGATAAACTGATCATAAATCCATCGGATCTCGACAAACACACCGCAAAAGAATATTACATCGGATAGATCTCCAAGAACACCGAGGAGAACATTGTATTGAAGATCAAAGAGAGAGAAGAAGCCATCTAGCTACTAGCTATGGACCCGTAGGTCTGTGATAAACTACTCACACTTCATCGGAAGGGCAATAGAGTTGATGTAGAAGCCCTCCGTGATCGAATCCCCCTCTGGCAGGGTGCCGAAAAAGGCCCCAAGATGGGATCTCACGGGTACAGAAGGTTGCGGTGGCGGAAAAGTATTTTGGTGGACGCTTCTGGTCGTTTGGGAATATTTCTGAATTTTAGGCCAAGAATTAGTGTTGGAGGAGCTTCAAGGGGCCCACAAGCCCTCAGGACGCCCCCTAGGGCGCGCCCCTGAGGCTTGTGGCCTCCTCGGGACTCCTCTGACTTCTTCTCCAAGTCCTACGTGTGTCTTCTGGTCCAAGAAAAATCATCGCGAAAGTTTTATTCCATTTGGACTCCGTTTGGTATTCCTTTTCTGTAAAACTCAAAAACAAGGAAAAAACAGAAACTGGCACTGGGCTCTAGGTTAATAAGTTAGTCCCAAAAATAATATAAAATAGCATATTAATGCATATAAAACATCCAAAACAGATAATATAATAGCATGGAACAATAAAAAATTATAGATATGTTGGAGATGTATCAGTCTTCATCGAGCCAACGCAATCAACAAAGGTGGTCCATCTTGAGGAAATCAAGATCATCATCATCTGGCTCAGCTGGACTATGTTCAAGGCAAAGGTTTTCCCTTGATAGGTTTTCTATTTTACTGGTCTCATGGTGGTAGTTGGGAGACCGGGTTATATGTTCGATTGACATACTATCAAGGAGGGCTCTCAAGTGAGTAGCTTGATCGTATCGTTCGTAGAGAGCTCAAACCATTGCATCCTTGCATCATCTTTCTTGGTTCTTGTTTGGTTTTTCTCTGTGTGAGTGTTAGAGCTTATGGTCATCTTCATGACAAGCTCGAGTTCATCGAAAACGGAGTTCACATATGCATCTTCTATGATGTTTTTGATGATGGAGTTTATGCCGGTTCTTCACCGATGGAGGTTTCACATCTCTATTTCATAGGCATAATCTCTGTTGCCACTTCTAAAGATTTCCAATCGTGATTTGGCAACTCTTGTCGTTAGCTTTCTATCAAGCTTGAGTTCGTCAAAATCGGAGTTTGTTTGCAGAAGTTATGGCAATTTTGGTCTTCTTGCATCCTTCTGTTTTGCTTGGGGGCAGTTTTTTAGCTTGAGCGGTAGTAGAGAGCGGTACTACCTCTCAAGCGGTAGTACCTCTCCGCCGAGCGGTAGTACCGCTTAGGTGGTACTTCCGCTGACCAGTATCGCTTCCACTTCCTCTTATTTTTATACTTCTGTTACCCAATCTGCTTGAGCGGTAGTAGAGAGCGCTAGTACCTCTCTAAGCGGTAGTACTGCTCCCCCGAGTGGTAATACCTCTCAAGCGGTACTACCTCTTCCCCGAGAGGTACTACCTCTCTGTCAGAACTACCTTCACGTTTTTCTGTCTCGTTGGGCTGTTTTGACCGTGCTAATCGGTAGTACCGCTCCCCCGAGCGGTAGTACCGCTTGTGCATGACTTGTGGGCATAACGGTTGGATTCGGGGCGGGGGGGGGGGGGGGGGCTTATTTAAGGGGGGCCTTCTTCCCCAATGGTCCCTATCCTTAGAGCTCATGTTCTTCCCCCATTGTTGACCTTCTTTGAGCTTGCTAACTCTCATTCCCTCCATGGATTCTTGCTAGTTTTTGAGGGAAAAGAGAGAGGAGATCTAGATCCACATTTCCACCAATCACTTTATCCTCTATGTGAGGGGAACCCCTTAGATCTAGATCTTGGAGTTCTTTGTATTCTCCTTCTTGTTCTTCCTCTCATTTTCCTCCATAGCATTAGTTGTTGTGGTGGGATTTGGGAGAGAAGGACTTGGGCACTCCGTGTGCCCTTGCCATTGCATTTGTTGCATACGTTTGAGTTCTCCGCGGTGATATGTGGGAGTGAAGGTGAGAAGTTTATTACTCTTGGGTGTTTGGGCACCCTAGAGCTTGTTCCTCTTAGGTGCTTTGGTGCCCTAGACGGTTGGTGTCGCGGAGCTCAATCATTGTGGTGGAAAGCTCAGGGACAAAACTTCGGGGTCTCCAATTAAGTTGTGGACATTGCCCCGAGCAATTTGTACGGGTTGAGGTGACCGCCCTCAAGGGTTGCCAAAGTGTACGGGTTCGGTGACCGCCCCCAAGGGTCTCCATTTGTATGGGTTCGGTGACCGCCCTCAAGGGTCCCTTAGTGGAATAACGGCATCTTGCATTGTGCGAGGGCGTGAGGAGATTACGATGGCCCAAGTGGCATTTTGGGGAGCACTGTGCCTCCATTCCGCTCCAAACAGAGATTAGCATCTGCAAGGGTGTGAACTTCGTGATACATCATCGTCTCCGTGTGCCTCGGTTATCTCTTACCCGAGCCCTTTACTTATGCACTTTACTTTGTGATAGCCATAGTGTTTCATGTTATATATCTTGCTATCGCTTAGTTGTTTATCTTGCTTAGCATAAGTTATTGGTGCACATAGGTGAGCCTAGTTGTTTTAGGTTTTGTGCTTGACAAATTAAACGCTAGTTTTATTCCGCATTTGTTCAAGCCTAAACCGTGATTATTTTAAAGCGCCTATTCACCCCCCTCTAGGCGATGCTACTTCTTGAGCTTGCATTGGTTTTTCCCTTGAAGAGGAAAGGGTGATGCAGCAAAGTAGAGATAAGTATTTCCCTCAGTTAAGAACCAAGGTATCAATCCAGTAGGAGGAACACACAAGTCTCCAATAATTGCACCTACACAAACAAACAAATACTTGCACCCAATGCGATAAAGGGGTTGTCAATCCCTTCATGGTTACTTGCAAGGATGAGATATGATAGAGATTGATATAAAAGATAAATAAAAGTGCGAAATAAAATAAATGTAAATAAATTGCAGCAAGGTATTTTTGTGTTTTTTATTTTGTAGATCTGAATATAATATGATAAAAGATAGACCCGGGGGCCATAGTTTTCACTAGAGGCTTCTCTCTTGAAAGAGAGCATACGGTGGGTAAAGAAATTACTGTTGAGCAATTGATAGAAAAGCACATAGTTATGATGATATCCAAGGCAATGATCATGTATATAGGCATCACGTCCGAGACAAGTAGACCGACTCCTGCCTGCATCTACTACTATTACTCCACACATCGATCACTATCCAACATGCATCTAGTGTATTAAGTTAACAAGAACGGAGTAACGCCTTAAGCAAGATGACATGATGTAGAGGGATAGATCCAATCAATATGAACAAACCCCATCTTTTTATCCTTAATGGCAACAATACAAATACGTGTCATGTCCCCTTCTATCACTGGGATTGAGCACCGCAAGATTAAATCCATTACAAAGCACCTCTCGCATTGAAAGAAAATTCAATCTAGTTGGCAAACCAAATCAATAGATCAGAGAGAAACACAAAGCTATATAAATCATGCATAAAAGAGTTCAGAGAAGACTCAAATAGTATTCATAGATAACCCAATCATAAACCCACAATTCATCAAATCTCAACAAACACACCGCAAAAGAAGATTACATCGAATAGATCTCCAAGAACATCGAGGAGAACATTGTATTGAAGATCAAAGAGAGAGAGAGAGAAGAAGCCATCTAGCTACTAGCTATGGACCCGTAGGTCTGTACTAAACTACTCACACATCATCGGAAGGGCGGAAAGCTTGATGTAGAAGCCCTCCGTGATGGAATCCCCCTCCGGTAGAGTACCGGAAAAGGTCCCCGGATGGGATCTCACGAAGACAGAAACTTGCGGCGACGGAAAAGTATTTTTGGTGTGCCCTCTGGTCTACGGGGAATATTTGGGTATTTATAGAAGAAAGATTAGGGTTGGAAGTGCCACGGGGGGGGGGGGGGCACAAGCTTGGGGGGGCGCCCCCTAAGATTGTGGCCACCTTGTGGCTCTTTTAGCCTCCTCCCGAAGCTTCCAGGGTGTCTTGTGGTCCAATAAAAATCTTCAATAAGTTTCGTTCCATTTGGACTCCGTTTGGTATTGATTTTCTGTAAAGGCAAAAACAGCAACTGGCACTGGGCACTAGGTTAATAAGTTAGTCCCAAAAAATGATATAAAATAGCATAATAATGCATATTAAACATCCAAGATTGATAATATAATAGCATGGAACAATAAAAAAAATATAGATACGGTGGAGACATATCAAGCATCCCCAAGCTTAATTCCTGCTCGTCCTCGAGTAGGTAAATGATAAAAACAGAAATTTTGATGTGGAATGCTACCTAACATATTTACCATGTAATCTTTCTTTATGTTGCATGAATATTCAGATCCATAAGATTCAAAACAAAAGTTTAATGTTGACATAAAAAACAATAATACTTCAAGCATACTAAAAAGCAATCATGTCTTTTCAAATATCATGGCTAAAGAAAGTTATCCCTACAAAATCATATAGTCTTGTCATGCTCCATTTTAACACAAAGTATTTATCATGCATAACCCCAGTGTCAGCCAAGCAATTGGTTCATACTTTTTAACGCGCTTTAGCTTTTTCAACTCTCACGCAATACATGAGCGTGGGCCATGGATATATCACTATGGGTGGAATAGAATATGATGTTGGAGGTTGTGTGGAGAAGACAAAAAAGAAGAAAGTCTCACATTGACGAGGCTAATCAACGGGCTATGGAGATGTCCACCAATTGATATCAATGTAAGGAGTAGGGATTGCTATGCAATGGATGCGCTAGAGCTATAAGTGTATGAAAGCTCAAAAGAAAACTAAGTGGTTATGCATCCAACTTGCTTACTCATGAAGACCTCGAGCATTTGAGGAAGCCCATCATTGGAATATACAAGCCAAGTTCTATAATGAAAAATTCCCACTAGTAATATATGAAAGTGACAAAATAGGAGACTCTCTATAATGAAGAACATGGTGCTACTTTGAAGCACAAGTGTGGAAAAGGATAGTAACATTGTTCCTTCTCTCATTTTCTCTCATTTTTTTTTCTTTTTTTTGTTGGGCACTTGCCTCTTTTTTCTTGGGCTCATTTGGCCTCTTTTTTTTATTACTCACATGGGACAATGCTCTAATAATGATGATCATCACACTTTTATTTACTTACAACTCAAAAGAAAATTACAACTCGATACTAGAACAAAAATATGACTCTATATGAATACCTCCGGCGGTGTACCGGGATGTGCAATGATCTAGCATGACATGTATAAAAAAATATGAACGGTGGCGGAGCCACAAATACTATGTCAACTATATGATCATGCAAAGCAATATGACAATGATGATATGTGTCATAATAAAACAGAACAGTGGAAGTTACATGGCAATATATCTCGGAATGGCTACGGAAATGCCATAATAGGTAGGTATGGTAGCTGTTTTGAGGAAGATATAAGGAGGCTTATGTGTGATAGAGCATATCATATCATGGGGTTTGGACGCACCAGTGAAGTTTGCACCACAACTCAAGGTGAGAAGGGGCAATGCACGGTACCGAAGAGGCTAGCAAATTGGGGAAAGGTAAGAGTGCGTATAATCCATGGACTCGCATTAGTCATAAAGAACTCACATACTTATTGCAAAAGTTTATTAGCCCTCGAAGCAAAGTACTACTGCGCATGCCCCTAGGGGAGATGTCGTGGTTTTGTCACGGCAGATGTCCTAGTGAAAGGACTTAAGCGTGAAGCCATCGCAACAGTGATTAGCTTGTCGGGGTTGAGCGGGACGAGAGACACAGTTTACCCAGGTTCGGCCCCTCACGGTGGAGGTAAAAGCCTACTCCTGCTCTTGTTGCTTATTGCTTGAGTATCGATTACAAGGGAGCGGATTCGCTTGACCTAGGTATCGATTGATTGTAACCTGTCTATTCTATGCCGGGGACTCGCCTTTATATACAGGTCGAGGCCGCCGGCTTACAAGAGTCCAGGTCGGGTTACGACCCGTGACCGAGTCATACTCTAAATCACCTTGCCTGGTAAGGCAAGTCATCAGATGGCGGCTTACACCTTTGGGCCACACGCCGTCTTCTGGTTTTGGGCTTTAAGTCGGCCCATCTTGTGAGTCGCTCCTTCGCTACTTGGACGTGTCTGAAACCTTAACTCCGTGAGTCACCAACGGTCTAACCCGGCCTTTCCTGGGCGGGTTATATCGCGGGGTCATATCCCCAACATTAGGCCCCAGATTGATTTGAACTTGTTCATGTCAATCTTAAACTCCTCCGTCTGGCGAGTCTTCCTTTCACTTCTATTAATCGCGGTCTTATAAAATCTTCATAACCGGCCATAAAAAGATGACGTCACCTTCGTGATTTCGGCAAACCCTTCATGACGTCATAACGAATCTTTGTATAAATCCATCATTCCGGAAATCGAGGCGTCCCTTTGTTGTAAAATTTATTGTGCCTCCTCGATTCTTGCACCAGCCATTTACTATTACTTTCCCTTATAAATAGGCACGAGGGCCCTCCTTTTACCTTTTACCTTGTCTTCTCCACTTCTCCTTCTTCCTCACAAGTCCCTTCGCAACCGGAGCTCCGCCACGCCCGTCGAGCCGCGCCAGCCTTCTTTGCTCGAGGCCGCAACACCTCCCTGTCATCGTCGGGACTCAGTGGCGCGCCTCTGCTTTCTTCCATCGCTGTCAGGTACCACTTCTCTTCTTTCTCAGATCTACATTAGGTCACCTGAGTTCGTGGAGTTCGTCGGCATTCATCCCTTTTTTAGTTCATCATATCTTCGAGTAGAACTTGTTTTTTATCCGAAACACCATAGAAGTATTGCGGTAGCAGTTTTGACACCATCTTATACCCTGGACAACTTGTATTCTCTCTAGAATCAATGGGTAGCTTGCTAGTTCTTCTGTCACCACCCTTTAGGTTTAGCCATTATTTTTCTTTTTTGAACTGCCCATAGATCCATAAATATAGCTGTTGATTGTGAAACTTGTTTGTTCCACACTTAGCAGAATTTTCAACAATTCTGAATCATAAATGACCCACCCTTGCATTTTGGGCGACTTACCAGCATATCCGTAACCCGCCAGCGTTCTAGAGATTGCCTCTTTTATATAACTTGCCTCTGTTAGGGCGACTTATCTTTATACTGCTTTTACTCATATTACATCTCAAGTAACCCGCCATACTTTGATTCTGCATTTTCCGTCATCCTTAGGTGACTTAGTATGACCAAAACCACTCTTTCTAACTGAGGCCCTTCCCTAGTTACTGAAGAAATCTTAAGGATTATGTGGGCCAAGGGCTCTTGGCGACTCAGGAAGAGATTGGCTGGCGGGTTAGTCAAGGAGAAAATGTTCCCAATCCTGGCGAAGGAGAAGTGATAGTTTTTACTGATCATATCCTCAGAGGCTTTACACCACCTGGGTCAAAGTTCTTTCGAGATGCCTTGCACTATTTCAATCTTCATCCTCAAGATATAGGCCCAAACTCAATGACAAACCTTTGCCACTTTCAAATTTTCTGTGAAGCTTATCTGCAAGTGGAGCCCACTGTTGCTCACTTCAAAGAATTCTTCTACATAAACCGCCAGACTGAATGCACAAATGGTCCGAGTCAAGAATTGGGCAGAGTCTCAATCCAGAGACACAAAGACGGTGGCTTTCCTGCAGCCACCTTACCAAGCCACCCCAAAGGATGGATAAAGACTTGGTTTTATTGCAAGAACACTGCCCCAGCTAATGAGAACCCTCTGCCGGGTTATAGGGCTGATCGCCTTCCTATCAATTTTGACCCGCCAAGCAAGCTTCTACCAAATGAACATATTGAAGCACTCCAATCTATCCAAAAGTAACAGCTTTATTAGCCAATGTGTTAACTGGAGTTGACTTAGCCCATTATTGGGTCGCATGCAGAATTCTTCCTTTAAGTCGTCGCCCCAGCTTAATGTGTGAATATTCAGGCGAGTCAGATGATCCTCAATAGTATAGCTCCGATAATTTTACTGCTGAAGAGATCTTTCAAGCTGTGAACTCTTTGCTTGGGAGTCTCAAGAAAATTGCAATAAGATTGGACTGTTACCATTCTTTAAGCTCAACCCGGCCCCAACTGTAAGTACTAGTTTATGTCCGGCTTAAATATCCTTGATTTATTCTGTATCTCATTTGTTATTTCCTTCATTGCACAGTCTGACTCTACTTTCTGGAAAAGAAAGATAAAGACTGTTGTGGCCAAAACCAAAACTGGCCCAAAATCGAAGAAGAACATGTTGGGAAACGTTGCATGGAAAACAAAAAAAATTCTACGCACACGCAAGATCTATCCATGGAGATGCATAGCAACGAGAGGGGAGAGTGTGTCTATGTACCCTCGTAGACCATAAGCGGAAGCGTTTGTTAACGCGGTTGATGTAGTCAAACTTCTTTGTGATCCAACTGATCGAGTACCGAATGTACGGCACCTCCGCGTTCAGCACATGTTCAGCTCGGCGACGTCCTCGCCTTCTTGATCCAGCAAGACAGCGAAGTAGTGGATGAGTTCTGGCAGCACAGCGGTGTGGTAAAGGTGATGGTGAAGCTATCCCCGCAATTCTTCGCCTAAGCACTATGAAAATATGCCCGAGGGACTAAATTGTGGAGGGGGGCGCCGCACACGGCTAAGTAATTGTCGTGGTTATGTGTGGCGCCCCCCTCCCTACATATATATAGGTGGGGGAGAGGGGAGAGGCCAGGAGGCGCCCCAAGTAGGGCCGAATCCTACTTAGGGTCTTCCCCAAGTCGCGCCCCCCCTTCCTTATTTGAGTGCGGGAGGAAGGCAGGGGGAGGTGGCGCCCCCCTTTCCTTTCTCTCACGAGGAGGGAAAAGCAGGAGGGGCCACCCCTCCCCTTTCGTTCCCCTAGGGCTGGCCGGCCAGGGAGAGGGGCGCGCCAGCCCCCTAGTGGGCTGGTCTGTCCCCCCCTTTGGCCCATTAGGCCCATATACTTCCCGGGGGTGTCCGGAACCCCTTCCGGTGCCCTGATGACTACCCGGTACACTCCGAAACTCTTCTGGTGTCCGAATATCATCGTCCTATATATCAATCTTTACCTCCGGACCATTCTGGAGCTCCTCGTCATGTCTGTGATCTCATACGGGACTTTGAACAACATTCGTTCACCAAATCATATAACTCATATAACACTATATCGTCAACAAACGTTAAGCGTGCGGACCCTACGGGTTCGAGAACTATGTAGACATGAACGAGACACCTCTCCGGTCAGTAACCAATAGCAGAACCTGGATGCCCATATTGGCTCCTACATATTCTACGAAGATCTTTATCGGTCGAACCTTATGACAACATGCGTAATTCCCTTTGTCCATCGGTATGTTACTTGCCCGAGATTCGATCGTCGGTATCTTCATACCTAGTTCAATCTCATTACCAGCAAGTCTCTTTACTTGTTTCGTAATACATCATCTTGCAACTAACTCCTTAGTCACTTTGCTTGCAAGGCTTCTTATGATGTGTATTACCAAGAGGGCCCAGAGATACCTCTCCGATACATGGAGTGACAAATCCTAACCTCGATCCATGCCAACTCAACAAACACCTTCGGAGATACCTGTAGAGCATCTTTATGATCACCCAGTTATGTTGTGATGTTTGATAGCACACAAGGTATTCCTCCAGTATTTGGGAGTTGCATGATCTCATGGTCGAAGGAACATGTATTTGACATTCAAGAAAGCAATAGCAATAAACTGAACGATCATATGCTAAGCTAACGGATGGGTCTTGTCCATCACATCATTCTCCTAATGATGTGATCCCATTATCAAATGACAACTCATGTCCATGGTTAGGAAACCTTAACCATCTTTTGATCAACGAGCTAGTCTAGTAGAGGCTCACTAGGGACACGGTATTTGTTTATGTATCCACACATGTATTTAAGTTTCCGGTCAATACAATTCTAGCATGAATAATAAACCTTTATCATGATTAAGGAAATATAATAATAACCATTTTATTATTGCCTCTAGGGCATATTTCCATCAGAACAAACCGGCTGTTGTAGGTGAGCCAACTGAAGCTGACAATCAATCAGAGGTAGAACTCGATTCTCTTGGCCGACTCTTTATTGAATTAGCTGACACCTCTTATTCTCAAGATGAGGTTGCTACAAGCCGGGCTGACGACATTGAGGTAATTCCTATCTCTTCCGGTTCAGACTCCGCACCTCCAGAGAGAATACGGCTGGTCTTCCGGAAAGTAAAGTTTTCTCATCCAGATGCTCACTTAGATCCACACTTTATTTTGAAGAAAACTCAGCATAAGCTAAGATGCCAGACTCGGAGTGGCAGCTCAGGCCATTTAATGGCTTGGTTAACTCATGAACCTTCTACCCGTAAGCGGCTTACTGAGGTGCCACACAGCCCAACTTCTTCTTTACCCAAAGCTGGTCTTATGAGACATCCTCTTAACCCTTCTGACTCCAATTACCAGGAGTCGCCACCATCTTCAGGCGGCTCATCTCAAACCCAGCTACCTGTCTTCATTGTAAACCGAGGGTGATTCCTTGTATTTACTTATAACTTAAAACTTATTGTCATATACGTCTTAACACTCCAATGTGACCACAGGGTCAAAGCCAAGGAGAAGAAAAGAAAGGTTGGCAACTCTTCCAAGGCACCCCAAGTCCCTGAGTTAGAGGAACAGGTGCTGGTAACCCCTGAGGCCCACACCAAACAGCCTGAAGAGCCTCACAACCAACAAGATGATCTGCCTCCACAGACTGATGCAACGGCTTCTGAAGCCATGGATATTGAAGCTAACCCGACAGATAATCGTGACCCGCCAAGTCCTATTCCTTCTTCAACTCCTGTCAAGCCGATTGAAGAAATTCTTTATGAGAAGAATAATGATGACATTTCAATCATTGGGGAGGGTCACACAACCCCCAAGACCTCCACCGTGCTAGCTATGCACTCAGCCAAAGAAGAGCCGCCCTTGGTGGAAAAGGGCAACACAAAGCTTGATCTGTCGAACTGTGGGGCACTTAGCGCTGAAGAAGTGTATGCAGGCTATTTGAGCCGCTTAAATACAAGCCGGGACATGGAGGCCAGCTTGGTACATATAATGAAGAAGAAATATGAGGTACTTTCCATTCTCCCTTGTTATATACCCTTATGTAGCCCCCAAGGCTTGACCATAGGAAAAACTTGAATATGGTAAAGACTTTGATAAAAACCTGTGTAGTTCAAAGTGTAGCCCCCAAGGGTCGGGTTATCATATAAGTGATAAACCGGTTCTTTAACCTTGCTTGAAAAGGAGAACATCATGTAGCCCCCAAGGGCCGGCTTAGCTTTATAAGGTGAGACAGGTCTTTGATCACAACCACTTAGAAGAAAACGCCTATAACCCCCAAGGGCCGGCTTAACTTTATAAGGTGCGCCAGGTCTTCTTCAGTATAAATTGAAAAGAGCGACATACATTAGCCCCCAAGTGCCAAGGATATTGCTTGCAATGTGCTTGGGACTTAAATAGTCTTGCCCTAACATGTGTATCAAAAGCCGACTTAACCAAGCCAACAAACTCATACTGCTCTTCTTTGGATGATAATCCTCTGTTTAACTTTCGTAGGAAGCATTAAGCCTGGGTGAGTCAGATCTGGCCGGTTTAAAAAAGAACTTAGAATCTGAACAAGCAGAATGCGCCAAAGCTAAATCAAACTTGAAGTCTTCTTTGGAAGACTTAGAAAAAATGAAGGCCAAATTTGATGCTGACATATCTGCTTTGGAAACTGAAAAAGCCGCCTTATTGAAGCGTGCAGAAGATGCTGAGAACCAACTTAAGCCAATGGCTACAGAGTTGGCCGGCTTAAAGCATCATGTCTCTCAAATGACTGCCTACATCTTTGATAAGTAAGATTTGTAACTAATTGAAATAACTCGCCCATCAACTTAAGAAATATGATACTAACTCGCCTGGCAACTCTTGCTATGAACACATTACAGGCGCCAAAAGTGCCAGTCTTGGGCAAAGTGTATTGATGAAGTTGAAAGCCATCTACTCCTTAACGGAGAAATTATATGCCGGAACCCTTCATACTCTTGTGGCGGCATCCAATGGCAAAAGCCGCCCCAACTCATGATGTGCATGACCAGTTGTTTACAATGCCTAAGAAGATTGAAGAGTTGAAGCTGTCAGCCGCCCGTGCAGGGGCAATTACTGCGTTAAGCCGGGTTAAGGCTTATCAATCAGAGCTGGACCCAACAGAAATGGCTGGCAGGTGTCCGGAGTATAACGATGACGGGTCCGTCTTCAACGAAGCAGATTTTGCAAGATGTGTCAAGGAGATGCGACCTTTGGCGTGTACACTTGCACAAGAGCTGGATCTGAAGAAGTACCAGCCGACTTATGACAGCAACAACACTCGCATCAAGGCGCCCTCCTTCGATGTTGTTGACTTAACTCCTCAAAGGCGTAAGCATATTTTTGCCTCTGACATTGACCCTTCTGTTGTCATGAATGATGAAGCAACCTTCGAGGCCTTAACTGGTATCGACTGGATGTCGGATAATCTTCAGATTGCAAGCGAAGAAGAGCTAACACAGGATAACCCAGAAGCTTCTACTGCAAGACGCCAGGATGATCTTAACTCGGCTGGGCATAACCCGGACGACTCTGAGGCCGGCTCAAAGGAGTGATGTAACTCCTAAAAAACTTGTTTGATTCACTTTTGGGCTCAACATTAGCCTTGTAATAGTCATAGTTTAAAATAGTTGGTTGCCTTGTCATGCCTTCGTGCATGTTTATTTGACTGATAATCCAACAACTGTATGATCAAGCTTCTTTGTATGCTTGATCAAATTATATGCACAGCCTTGCTTTGCTTTGCACCATTCTCAAATTCAAGATCCTGCTTGATATTATGGCATACAATCTGTAAGGGGTCCGTCAATTCCTGTACTGGCGACTTATAGTCAAAAAGCCAGGGCGGGTTAATAACCCAATGACTCATGGTCAGGAAAAAACCTTGAGCGGATCACTTTTGCGGCTCATGGCCATAATAAGCTCAATTTTGAGCAATGCTAACCCGGGCCTTCTTTGATCCAGGGACTTGTAGCCTGTATTAAAAATATATATATATATAATATATCTATAAAGACAGAAAGATGGAATATAAACATGTATATCTCAATATTGATAAGTCGGCTTTTAAGGCTCGACCCAAAAAGATCGACCTTTTAAGGCTCAAATCTTGCTTTCATGAAGCATGGCTTAATAGCCTTTCTTCCCATGAGCCGGCTCTCGCGTGACATAATCCGCCGTTTTAACCTTAACTAGTTCAGGGTCATAGAGATTGACTGTTAAGAGTATGGCGGGTCACATATTGGAGTAGCAACAAGCAGACATGTGAGTTTATCCTCGCTTTCTGTAAGCCGGCTCTCACGTGACATAAGCCGCCGTTTTAACCTTGACTAGTTCAGGGTCATACAAGATTGACTGTCAAGAGGACGGGGGGTCACCTGTCGGAGTAGCATCAAGCATACAGGCAGGTTTAACCCATAATATGGCGTTTATATGCCGGTCAAGAGGGTAAGAAAGCTAAACTCGGTGAGTTGGAAGCCCCCAAGTGACCTTATGATCAATTAATAAAGACTCATGCACAGAAAATATGAGATGAAATGACAGAGGCCCCGAATTTTGGGGATGCCGGCTTTATTACGTTGATCATAAAAAGATATATACATTGACAAAGTTATGTACAATGACGAGAGCCAGTGGCTCAAGTGTAGTAAGGCCGAAGATGAGCAATATTCCAAGGCCTGTTAGTCTCCTCCTCAGAGGTACGTGACTTATTGGGTTCATGTATGTCGATGAGATAATATGACCCATTGTTTAGGTTTTTGCTAACCACAAAGGGCCCCTCCCAAGGGGGTGATAACTTATGCATGCCTGTCTGATCTTGAATCAAACGGAGCACTAAGTTGCCCTCCTGGAACGTCCGGCTTCGAACTCTGCGGCTGTGATAGCGACGCATGTCTTGTTGGTAAATCGCCGAGCGAGCTGCTGTGAGGTCACGTTCTTCATCCAAGGCATCAAGAGTGTTCTGATGTGCCATCTCATTGTCTGTTTCAACGTAAGCCGCCATCCTAGGCGAGTCATGACGAATATCACTTGGGAGAACTGCCTCTGCACCATAAACCATGAAGAAGGGCTTATAGCCTGTTGATCTGTTGGGGGATGGTTCTGATACTCCAAAGAACTGAAGGAAGCTCCTCAACCCAACAACCCAGTGTTCGTGCCAGAGGAACCATAAGCTGGGGCTTGATCCCTCGTAATATCTCCTGGTTAGCATGTTCTGCCTGACCATTGGACTGTGGATGAGCCTGCGATGACACATCAAGACGAATATGCTCTCTTTGACAGAAGTCCTTCATGGCACCTTTGGAAAAATTTGTCCCATTATCAGTGATGATACTGTGAGGATAACCATAGCGGAAGATCAACTTTTTGACAAACTGAACTGCAGTCGCTGCTTCACAATTGCTAACTGGCTCTGCTTCAACCCACTTGGTAAACTTATCAACCGCCACCAAAAGGTGGGTCTTCTTATCCTTAGATCGCTTAAACGGTCTGACCATATCGAGCCCCCAGACCGCGAACGGCCAAGTGATTAGTATTATCCACAACTCCTGAGCCGGCACATGAGCTTGTCTTGCAAATTTCTGACACCCATCGCACTTGCTAACAATGTCCTCTGCATCAGCATGAGCCGTCAACCAGAAAAACCCATGACGAAAAGCTTTAGCCACCAATGATCGTGACCCGACATTATGACCACAGTCACCTACATGAATTTCTTGTAAGATCTCATGACCTTCTTCAGGGGAAACACAACATTGAAAAATGCCAGTCACACTGCATCTGTGTAACTCGCCATTAACAATAGTCATAGACTTGGACCGCCTTGTAATCTGTTGAGCCAGATTTTCATCTTGAGGTAACTCGCCTCGTGTCAGGTAAGCCAGATAAGGCATCGTCCAATCAGGAATAGCCCAAAGAGCCACCACCAACTGGCCCTCCGGGTCAGGAATAGCAAGATCTTCCTTTGAAGGCAATTTAACAGAAGGATTGTGCAGCACATCAAGGAACACATTAGGAGGAACCGGCTTACACTGTGATCCAAGCCAAGACAGAGCGTCAGCCGCCTCGTTCTTCCGCCGGTCTATATGATCCACTTGGTACCCCTTAAAGTGACCGGCAATGTTATCAACTGCCTGACGATAAGCCGCCATAAGCGGGTCTTTAGAATCCCACTTTCCTGAGACTTGTTGAGCCAGCAAGTCTGAGTCGCCCAGACACCTAACCCGGCTTAAGTTCATCTCCTTGTCCATTCGAAGTCCACGGAGCAATGCTTTATACTTAGCTGCATTGTTAGTACAAGGGAACATGAGCCTTAAGACATAACAAAATTTATCACCTCGTGGAGATTCCAAGATAACTCCAGCCCCGAGCCTTCCAACTGCCTGGACCCAGCAAAGTGTATAGTCCAATATGTATTGTCAGGTTTCTCCTCAGGTGTTTGCAGCTCTGTCCAGTCATTTATAAAATCCACCAAAGCTTGAGACTTGATGGCTGTTCTGGGCACATACTTCAGATGATGTGGTCCAAGCTCAATTGCCCATTTAGCAACCCGGCCAGTAGCTTCTCTGTTTTGAATTATGTCACCAAGTGGAGCAGAACTGACCATTGTGATTGGATGTCTAAGGAAATAATGCTTAAGCTTGCGGCTGGCCATGAACACCCCAAACACCAGTTTCTGCCAATGTGGGTATCTTTGCTTGGACTCCGTAAGGACTTCACTGACATAATAAGCTGGCCGCTGAACCAGGTACTCTTTACCCGCCTCCTTTCGCTCCATGACAACTGCAACACTGACGGCTTTATTATTAGCCGCCATGTACAAGAGTAAAGGCTCTTTGTCTATGGGAGCAGCCAACATGGGCGGCTCAGCCAGCTGCTTCTTAAGTGCCTCAAATGCTTCATTAGTCATATCGCTCCAGACGAAGTGATCAGTTTTCTTCATCATCTGATATAGGGGAATCGCTTTCTCTCCAAGGCGGCTTATGAACCGGCTTAGGGCTGCAATGCGACCCGCCAGGGGCTGAACATCATTGATGCACGCCGGCTTAGAAAGAGAGGTTATAGCCTCAATCTTCTCCGGGTTAGCCTCAATGCCCCGCTCTAAAACCAAGAAACCTAGCAACTTGCCAGCTGGTATGCCAAAAACACACTTGGCCGGGTTAAGCATCATCTTGTACATCCTAAGATTATCAAAGGTCTCCTTCAGGTCATCAAGCAAAGTTTCTTTCTTTCTGGACTTAACCACGATGTCATCCACATAAGCATGAACGTTCTGGCCAATCTGCTTGTGAAAGCAATTCTGAACACAACGTTGATAAGTCGCCTGGGCACTCTTAAGCCCAAAAGGCATAGACACATAACAGAAAGCTCCAAAGGGGGTGATGAACGTTGTCTTCTTCTAATCCTCCACTGCCATCTTGATCTGATGATAACCTGAATAAGCGTCCAGAAAACACAAACTCTCACAACCCGCCGTGGCATCCACAATCTGGTCAATACGAGGGAGAGCAAAAGGATTAGTTGGACAAGCCTTGTTAAGATCTGTATAGTCAACACACATACGCCAAGTGCTATTCTTCTTAAGCACAAGCACCGGGTTAGCTAGCACTATAAAAAACACTTCCGTGATGATACATGTTTGTCACAATAGGTCACGTTTTCTGTCATGCATGTACATCCATGACGATTTAATGACAGAATCAAGATAGTCATACTTGCGCTGTCGTAGAAGTGTTCCATGACAATACCAAAATTATCATCACGGAAGTGTCCACTTCCATGACGATAAATGGTGTGTCATGGAAGTGCTTTCGTCAAGGGTAATCGACACGTGGCATCCACCATAACGGGTCGCCGTTAAGCTATCGGGTTCCAGTTTGGATCCGATAACCCGTTAACAGCCCGGACCAATGGGGATTTTCCACGTGTAAAATTCTGATTCGCCGGAGTATCCACGTGTCAGCTCAGCGTTGGGACAGATGTCGTCCACTCATTGGACGGGAGGCGCCTATGATATGTCGACATGTGACACGGCCCAACAGTGGCCCATTCAGGTGAAAAGGCCGACCCGTTTGACTTGGTTAAAAGGTAGCAGGCCGGCCCACGGAAAGCCTGTTAACGGCCTGTTCGCATATAGCCCATTTACAGCCCGCTAACTCACAGCCCGTTATGGCCTATCCGAATTAGGCCCAGTACCGGCATCTGGGCCGTCCAATATGATTCCAGCCCGTTGTAACTTTCGGCCCATGTATGGCCCATGACGTCTTTCGGCCCATATGAGGCCCTATGTAACTCTTGGCCCATTAACGGCCCGTGGTGACACTGGCCCATAATGAACAGTGTATCGCTTTATACCCATTAATGGCCCATTATTCCATTGGGCCCTTTCCAGCCCATGTGATCTTTCGGCATTCTAAGGGCCCATTTATTCTTGGGCTCATTTCCAGCATTCGATTACTTCCGGTCCGTTACTGGCCTGTTCCACTTGTGGGCCAAATTCAGCCCGTGGTTATAGTCGGCCCGTTTGTGGCTCGTTAATCTGTTGGGCTATTTTCTTAGCTTCATCAAATAGGGCCCGTTTAAGCCCGTTATACATATCGGCTATTAACGGCCCGTTATGATCGGGCCATAAACAGACAATTTCCACTCTAGCCCGTTTACGACCCATATTGCGGTCCTTTATTGGTCCATAAATAGTATGGCCCGTAGAAGGCCCATTGATTCTAACGCCCGCACAAGGCCCATTGATCCTATGGCCCGTAGGAGGGCCATAGATCCTACGGCCTGTAGGAGCCCCATGGTCACTACATAACTGTCCATGGTTATTACGGCCTAGTTTAAAAAAAATTATTGTTGCCACTAGCAAACCACGAAAAAAGAACTGTAGTGACTACAACCAAACAAATAAACAAGACAATAAGAAAATAAATAAGGAAGCAACTTACGCTAGGCTATTACGGCTATTACACATATTACATCCACTGGGCATCAAATAAGTTTGCCACCAGTGCAAATATAGGGAACAAAGCAGCATATTACATACACTGGGCGTCTTAATTGGCCACCAGTCCAAATAAACAAGCGGCAGCAAAACAAGTCCATAACTGAAACAACTTCACAAGAGCTCAAGAAACGTTATCCTGGGTATCCACCATGCTGGCAATAAGCTTAGCAAGCTTAATAGCTTTCTCCTGTTTGGCGCTAAAATCCTCCAACGCTTGCTGTTGCACCAGAAGTATGCATCTGAATTCTCCAGGGACTTCCTAAGTCCTTTGGCTTCTTGTCGCAGCATAGCTAATTGATGTCTTTCAGCTTGTAGTTGGGACTCAAGAAATCGAACTGATTCAGACAGTGAGTTCGAAAGAGCTTGTGCCAACGGCAGTGGCCAGTAACTTGAACACTACATCAAGACAGGAATTTGGGGTTGTCCCACTGTCTTCAAGATAGTTTTCCTTAGCTGTTTTATCAGCTTTGTTGGAGACCAACAAGGATGTCTCACTATCCTGAACATTATCTGCATTACTTCCTTTACCATTGCTTAATAAGGTACTCTTCCCAAATATTCTGCTAGCATTTTAAAAGAAGAAACAAGCAGACACATAACAGGTTTAGCATGTAGTATATGAAACTCATTTCGGTGAACCAGTTCAGTAGTAAGGTGGACAGGATTAAACTACCAAGTCTTCTATTGCCAAGTAGTAAGTACATAATAAAAGCATCAAACAAACATATATCTATGTCCTATGGTCACTGCATTGTCTTGCCAAATCAAAATAGAGACACGGTTCAAATCATATCAGTTCAAGACAAAGCAGCATTGAAAGAATACAAGTGTGGAAAACTACACGGCACAACAAGATTTCAGATGGGTAACACGGTTATACATGTACAGCAACACTATTGGCTCTATTGTGATGCTAGTAATGTGCATGATATGAGAAGTCAACTGTATACACAATTGAAATTGAAATCAACAGAGCATTTTAGAAGAGCAAACCTGTTAAAGAAACATGTTTAAACATACCTGTTGTGCCATTGGAGTTTCGATTGGATCCTTCAATTTAAAAATAAGTTTGTATGAGTAAATAAAGTGATACAAGAGCAAAGCAGTATGCACCATAGCAATGGAATCTTAAATGAGAACAGTTCTTCTTCAGGTTTAAGCACTTGTTCTACATGAACAGAGTACAGTAAGACGCAGGCATATAGTACTTCAAAATAAAAATTGAGCTCATGGACCTTACAAGGTGTTCCCAGTCATCGTGCCGTAAATGTGTCTCCGGAGAAAGTAAGGGAATTTGCTGAGTTTATTTGCCAGTGAAGTACATTTTCTTCAGGTAATTCTGATACTGCCACCAAGCATTCTTGAAGATAGCAGAGGTATTAGCACAGGTTACCTCATTCTGAGTTTCCAAATTGGTCCTTCTCTATAGAGAAAAATTGGAGCATTTGCTGTATTATAACCAGCATGGAGGTAGAATGTATGGGACAAAGCAAAGTATTTGCCATGAATAACATTACTTACACATAACTCCTGGACGAACACCTGCAACTGGCTTTTTCCTTCATCTTCAGTATAATATTTCCATGATGGGAAGATACGTACATAGGATTTAACAACATCAAATGTGATAGATGCTAAACTATGAATGGCTGGTTGTGCTTTGTCCATAGGAATATGTGTACTAACTGGTGTAGTTGGGGTTCACCGTGGTAGTACTGGCGCTTTGGGCACTGGAGCTGCCATACTAACTGCTCTTGTTTGGGAGCTCTGTGCTGGAGATGGCGTTGTGTCAACTAGAACTGGGCTACTATCTGTTGTGGTTGGGGTTAGATTGGGTGAAGCTGGTTCTCTGTCCATCAGAGTAGGGGTACAATCTGCGAGAGTCTGGGTTATGTGTGGTAGGGCTGGTTCTCGTGCATGTACAACCGGGGTGCTATCTCCACCAAGAGGTAGCACTGTTTTATTTGAAGACCGTGTTTTTACCCTGCTAGATACTGTCATCACCCCCTCCAATTCAAATGGCTGATAAACAAGAAAAGTAGTTGAATGTACATACCTTGTATGAGAGACAGATGCAATAGATAGTGTGGAAAAAAGAGGGCATGAAATAGTTCACATGTATATTGTTTAACTAAAAAGGATAGCATGACATAATTTCACATATATGATTTCTATCTGAACTGGATAGCATAGCATGACATAATTCAAAGATATGATGACTAACTAAACAGGATGGCATGAGATAATTATATGATGTCTTTAGTAAACAGGTTGGCATGACATAATTCACATACATGTTATCTAAGTAATCAGGATCGCATGATATAATTAACACATGTGATTTATATACTAAGCGGAGGGCATTCACATATATGATGTCTGAACTAAGAACATGGTGTTGAATATTGTGTATATGATGTCTAAACTATGCAATGCAACAAACCATATGCATGATATGAGTAGTATAACCGTGCCAAGTTAGAGCATACACCTCGGTGGGTGAATAGGACTGGTCATCTGTCTCTGAACCCATCTCTGAGGAGCTATCAGGACCCAGCAAGAGATCTGCTTTGACAGGTAGCACTGTCTGCTCTGAAGACCTTGTTTTCACTCCAGATTTTTCCATCACCCACTCAAATGGCTGCACAGGAAGAGTAGTTGAATGTACAAACATTGTCGACAAATGGAAATGTAATGAAGAAAAGGATTGGCAAGATATATTTCAAATATATTATGCCTGGTTAAACAGGATGGCATTGCATATTTCACATATATTATGGCTGGCTAAAAGAGATGAGATTGCATAATTCACATATATGATATAGAAATTAAACAGGTGGCATTACAGAACATGTCTAAACTAAGCAGATGACATATATGATGTCGAAATTAGGCACTGCAAGGCAACATATGCATGATATGACCAACATCATCATGCCAAGTTAGAGCAAACACCTCGGGGGTAAATAGGAGTGGTCAGCTCTGTCTGAATCCGCCTCAGAACAGATATCTTCCTCTGGATTACAATCTGGAGGGGGGGGGGGTTGCCATTGCACCCACCATGGAGCGATGTCTGCATGACATTGTATTGCCGCGCAAAAATCTTCTCTTTTTCTCTACATGTTCAGCATGACTGTGTACAATATCTGACATGCATAGGAAAAAAACATAGTGAGATTATGTAAGAAGAGCATGCAGAAATCTAGAGTGATGGTAAAAACCAGTGGATAGATCCAAAAATAATGATAGCAGGCTGATGATAGTTTTACTTTAATAAAAAGACAGATGATGATTGCTTTACTGTTTGTTTCCCACCCAAGATGAACAACATAGACATACCCTAGGTGAACCAGATAATAGACAGAGATACTATTCATTACTGCCTCGATATGTGCCCCATAAGCATTTTAAAACTCAAGTTTGAACATTAATTCGGACCTGACTTGGAGTCGAAGAGGTGAACAGGACGATAAAGTAGCAGGTAACATTAAGCAATGCATAACATAAGCAGAAACAAAAGAGTGCGACCTCTCTTGTGGACCCGTGTACTCCTCAGGTTCATATGCTGAGTCGATGATGGTGATGCAGTTGCGGTGGGTGCCGGTGGCAGGGAAGGAGATCTGAGGCAGTGAAAGACGGTCGGGAGTCGTGATGTTTGGTATGGTGGATGCTTCTGTCGATGGAGCAACTCAGGTGAGGTGGACGACATCGCGGCAGGAGCAGGACAAACCACACAAAGTTTTCTTCGACACCTATCTGTAACTGAAGTAATTCTGTAAGAGCTCCTTTGTCTTGCAGGATTCTAAAAATGCAGGGATAGGAAAAACACCGGAATAGGATAGGAGTACACATGGGAAATAGAGCATTTGTAAACACAGGATTTCTGTCAACTTGGGTGTTTGGTTCACAGGAATTGGAAGAGCAAAGGAATGCAAAGAAACATGGCCAAATTAAAGTGAAACAATATGAAAGTGTGTACAGTTAGAATGTTATTCTGCCACTAATGCACTTAGTCTTGTTTTCATGCATAGGAAAAGTAGCTCCAGGTGGATGTTTTGCTCCCTTCCTTTCAACCAAATGCATGAATAATTGAATAATAGAGTACCATAGGAAAATTTCCTATTGCTATGTTTTTCCTTCACTTTTTTCCTTTGAACCAAAATAGCCCTAATGGATCGACGTGAATGTAGAGTAATAAGTAATGCGACAAGTGTACAACCTCTTTGGTGTAGCCGTGTCGACCTCAGCATCATTGGGTTGGTCGCTGAAGAAGTTGTGGCAGAGGTGGCTATCGGAGGTGTGGTGGAAGATCTAAGGCGTCTGTAGACGGCGTCCAGGGTACTGCTCTGTTGTGATGGATGGTTCCGTCGTTGGAGCAGCTCCGGTGAGCCGTAAGACGTCGAGGCTGAAGCATCACAAGACAGACATCGTTAATCTCAAGTGGGATTCTAATAGCATCTCCAATAGATGATGTAAAATACATTGCCAAAAAGTGGTAGATGTAAAATGTACATCACCAAAAAACACCTGACTACAACAGATGAGGTAAAAACTGTTGACTCTGAACTTAACTGTCGAAACTGAAATTTACTGTGGAATCTGAATGTTACTGTCGAAACTGAACGCACTGGTAGCAGAGATGCACTTCACATGTAGTTTAGGCCACTCGAGCACTAGTAGTAGAGAAATAGTGATCTAAATCAGCAGGCGACTGACAGGGAACACAGTAGCAGATAGCAGCTGGAGTAGCAGCACCTGGAGCAACAGTGCGAACTAGAGCCAGAGCAGCAACTCATGTAGTTGCCGCAGTCCGTGTAGCAGCATCAGCAGCGCGAGCGAGAGCAAGACCAGAGCAGCAGCACGAGCGAGGGGAAGAGCAGAGCAGCAGCGGGAGTTAGCGAGAGTCGGAGCAGCAGCAGCTCCGGCTGGTATGGACACCGCCGCCAAGGGAGCCTCGCACTTGGGGAGAGCTGCCGTGGAGATGTGGCCGGCAGGGCCGACTACGAGGTAGCCACGCCATGGGGGAGCGAGATTGAGCACCAGCGGCGCCGGGAGGTCAAGTTAAGGAGAAGGTGCAATGCGATGAGTGTACAACCTCTTTGGTGGCGCCGAGTAGGCCTCAGCTTCGTCCGAGGAGTCGGTGAGGATGTTGCGATTTCAGTGGAGCAGGTTAAGGCGGCGCTGTGGGGATGGAGCATCCGCGATAGACGAGGCGATCGTCGGAGCAGCTCCTTGGAGGTGGAGGACGGGGCGGCTGAACCGGCGGGACGATGAGATCGATGACGAATCCTCATCCGGGGCGGTGGATGAGGGACGTCAAGCTGTTGCTGTGGACGACGTCGTCGGGGAAGAGGCTCCGGCTGGGCCGCGATGGGGTGGCGAACGATGGAGGGTGGGGTTTCGCGGATGGAGCAGAGAGGTTATGGCGGCCTGGGTTTTCGAATGGCGAAAAGGAGGTGATGGGAGGGGGGAACCATGACTTAGGGACGCGCTTGTCCAAAATGTAGGGTGTTTTACGAAAGTACCCCCACCGATTTGAACTAGCGGCCGTTTCGGCTAAGGGTTAGAAGGGGAATTTCGTGTGTCGGGATTTGGCAGCTGGAGGGAGTTTTCGCGCGCGTTGTAATTTCGGATAGCAAGGCGCGGGTTGTGAAGGCGCGAGTTTTTGGAGCACAAAGAGACAAAGCGATATCTGAATTTTCGGGATAACAAGGCGCGGGTTGAAATTTCGGGACAATCCTAACGTGTAATAATGTACATACCAAATAATTTTGCACTATCCTTTAAAAAATCAATTCGCACTTCCCTCAACGAAAAAAACAAAAACAAAAACTATTTGCACCACACAAAGGGAGAGTCTTGTCCCGTTTTACTGTATAAATGCTATTCAAGACTATGAATCCATGTTATGTCCAATTAAATTTTTTCACTACCACTATAATGCATGTAACCTACTCATACGAACATTTTAGTGCATTCCAAATGTATATACTACCGCTGCAATTTGAATTATATTTTAATTCGTTTCTCTATTTGAATAAGAATCTACAATCATGATTGTTGCCAAGTTAAACCATCATTTGTATATTATCTCAACAACACACCACATGATTACTATAGAGTTAGATATAAACTATGTGTACTATATATATGAACTCGAATTCAAAATTTTGAATACACTTGATATTGATTCCAAATAATTGTACATTTGAAGTACTAGCTAGATCTTCATAATCTAAACCATGTTTCATATGTACACTGTATTTATCACACAAAGTATAGTGCCCTGCCCCCTACATTATGACAAGTATTTAGCCCTGAGCTGCAAAAGCCACACATTATCACAAATTCAAAAAAAATATTATATGTAATATAACATGTTCATGACCACACCATGCATATAACCATTATATTCATGCATATGCATCAGTTTAAAACACTATGATCTCTTGTTCAAATATCTGAATCCACTTTTATAATGAATTATGACATCTGATCGTCTTTTACACCCACACAATCCTCTTCTCTTTGTATCAAGCGTCAACTTTCGCTCGTGCATGCACACTCCCACCTCCCTCTGACCCTCCATCGGCATTCTCTCCATCACGCACATTCGTTATTTCTCTTTAGGTCGTTCACCCATGGTGTGTGTAGGCTCTCCAGCTCCTTCTTTCTGGCACACACAGATCGATATAACTCTCTAGCCAGGCGAACCTACCACAAACACACGCTTTCCCTCTTCTCTTCTCACCGTCCATGCCCTCCTCTGTCTAATATAGTTCCACGCACGTGCACACTCCCACCCCTCTTTTCATCGATCTCATACTCGCACACTCCTCCCCCCTCGATATAGTCGGCCTATCACACCACCTCCTAGCCGCATCCCTCTCATTCTATCCGTCTCTCCGGGCCTTATTTACTTCTAACACATGCATGCATGTATACCTATCAATCTCCCTACATATAGCTAGGTCGACTATAACTCTTTTTCCCCACGCACCGATCGACGTACCTGATCACTAGTTATGTCTCTCCCTTTCTCCGACACATGACAATTGATCTTCCTATATAGTTACGTCTACTTATCACAGCCATATCGCCCCCTAGCCATATCGTCCCCCTCATCATCCTTGCATGCCTCCCGACCCGTCTCTCACACGCACGTGGACAGACAGGCACGCATCCCCTCTCTTATTGATATTGAAGTCGTACCCTCCGTTTGTCTAGCAGGCCTCTCCTGCCATTTGTGAGAAGCAAGTCCACCACCAACCCTCCGACACTCTAGCTTTGTCTCTCTTCGAACCTTATTCCTCTACTACACATATGCATGGATGCCGATCGATCTCCCTCAATACATAGCTAGGTCTCTCTCCTTCTCCACACATATACCAGTCGATCTACCTCTCTATAGTTAGGTCTCTGCGCCCCCCACACACCGATAGTCGAATGCCGTAGGTAGGTATCCATGCCACAGAGACAAAATGCACCTCTTCCCTCTCACATTCCAGTAGGCCAGCCGCCCTATATCTTTGACATGGGCAAACACAAATTCGATGTCACTCTTTATCGATCGCGCATCCACACACTTCACCCCTCTCTTTGATTCTACCGATATCTCACGCTGATGATCCCTCCACTCTCTTCTCATGGATCGCTCCCTCTATATATGATATATCCAGGCCTCTGTTTCACACACATTGCATATGTTACATTTTTTGTTTGAGATATCATCGACACATTGCCTCTGTTTCGCACAAACCATCTTTTTTTGAGTAAAAAAACCATCTCTCACACACACACCCACGTACATGGGGTACCTGCACGTAGAGAAAGGTGCACGCACGACGCACATACTCATGTCTCGGTCCCGGCCACACCCGCGCGGGTACACGGTGGAGCTCATTTCTGTTCGAAAAGGCAGCCCACGTGATAATTTGACACGTGTAGCAGTTGTTTACTTGAAGGAGGGTCGTGTACCACGCGTACATGAAACAAAGTTCGACTTGATGCGTTAGTTTTAAATAAAGTTATATTCCTCAATGGCACGTACAAAATATAAAATGATTGTTATCGAGAAAAAAGAAATCCTCTCCACTATATACAATGGAGCCTGCCTGTCGGGGTTTGTCTCTCGTCACACTATCTCACACAAGGCGGCGGTGGCCCCTCTCTCTCACCGTTGGTCACTGATCTGGCCGCATCCCGTCCGCCCGCGGAAAGGGAGGATGTGCATCGTTTCTCCATTCGACGGCGTCGAGGCAGCACGTCCCAATCTGCGATACCCGTCGTTCTCTCTGACCAAGCTCCGGCGCGGTAGGGCCTTCACCACTTGCTCGCTGCCGCAGTATGGGCAGATCTCGCCTGCCGCCGCCCTCCTAGTTACATCCCGACGTCCCCAGGTACAGCTTCCTCCCCTCCGGCCTTGCTCCACTGCCCATCTTCCCACGTCGCTACATGTGGAAAATCTTGCATGTGGATCTTCCCTAGTTCTTTGCCCAAAACGTCGTTCGTCCAGCGTACTTTCCATATTGCAATCTCGTCCTCACACCGTTTTAGATAAACAACCATGCTGTTATCTTCCCTTAGGACAAGGAATATGCTTCTTTTTTGTCATTGTATGTGTCATCAACTGTTATTGGCTAGTAATTGTTTCCTTTCTACCTCTTTTTTGCAAACAGGGCTATCCATTTCACCTCGTTGCTATTGCGACCTTTTGGTGAACTGCACAAATCACTTTTTTCTTAAGAGTGTTTTGTGCAGTTCTACTAAAATATCACACGGGCAACGTCTCTACATTTTAGTGTGACTGCACAAAGGGAGATTGGTTTTGCTCTATCCTCCTCATCCAACTCCGAGCCTAATCTTCTTCAACTATTTGCTTAATCTTCTCCAACTAGTTAGTCTTAAGAGAGACTGCAAAGGTGACCGGCTTCTATTTGTGTGTTTATTGTTTCATCAACAGTCCTCTATTATTGTAATCACACTTACTCAATATCTTTGGAACAGGGACGCTCAGCTCTATTTTAGTGGAACTGCACAAAATGGTCGGAATGTTGCATGCTCCTGGCAGCTACTTTTTTTCCCAACATGCCTTGTTGATTTAGACAGAGTTGGAGGGAAGTTGCTGCCAATGAAAGCATGGATCAATTTTAATTTAACACCTTCTCACAACTTTGTCTTCAGTTATGATGTAAATATTAGCTCTGATCTGCTAATCATTGAGATACATTAGCAAGGAAGTTAGTTTTTTATTTTTTTTCAAAAGAGCATGGATGTTAGTTTCCTTTCTAGTATTTGATTGATGTTGTAACAAGACAACCTTCCAGCTGGCAAGACACATGAAACAAAAGCTGAAAGCTTCAGAGCATTGTACAATTTCATGTCGCTGGAAAATTATTTGTATACGTCAATTATGTAAACAAATGCTGGAAGCTTGGTATAGCATTGCCAGAAGCCATTCAGCATCCGGGTCCATGTGCCATGCACCAAATTAGAGTGCACAACCGCATGGGAGACTCAGCCCGGTCGTTGCACCGCACTAATAGTGAGTAATGAGGAGTCAAATCATAAGCCCCACCTTTCCCACTGTAAGTTCCTCAGAAGAAGCAACCATCAATACGCTCTTCTTTGAATCCGCTCATGCTAGTACGTATGAAGGTGCAAAACCAAGTCCGCATATGGCCTGTTGGTCAACGCGCTTCCTCTTGGCATATCACTGACATGTGGGACCGGAGTGTGAGCAAACCAATCTCAATTGACGGCAAAATGGCCAACCCGCCGCTCCTTGAGAGTGACGAGGAGCGAGAACACAGACGGGCTGGGTGTTGCACGGAGGCCAAGATATATTCTAGCATTGTTGATCGATGTCATCATTACATGTTCGATGTTTTTTAATAGTACTATTGGGCTGCCGTTTTCCGCACTTCTCCCAAATAAATGTGTACTTTATCAGAGATTACAATAAAATAAGAGTACAGACGCTCCACCATGCGGTTCCTAGTACCTGTATACTAGTAGTACTGTACTACTCATACTACTAAACCTTGCGCTTGGCTCTTCGGCTCTTCAGGAAGTCAAACAATGATGGTACTACAGTGTATGCCTCTGGCAAATTGACACCGAATGAACTGCTGCACGTCCACCGCCTGGGCGAGGGTAGGTTGCATTAGTCAAAAGCTTCTCCTCGTCCTGCGAGCCACCGCGCTTGAGGTAGACGGAGAAGGCGTAAGCAAGCTTCACCTTGTCCTGTAAGCTTCTCCTCGTTCTGCGAGTTGACGAGGCACACCAAAGTAGTGCTAGTCCATACTGCCTCCTTTCGGTTAATATGGCTTAATTTTTTTTGCGGGTAAATGAGAGAGCTTTATTCATATACTCCCTCCTTTTCGGTTTATAGGGCTTAAATTTGAAATCCCATCAACCAAGGCAGATGATGAGTGGAGAAATGTATCTCATAGTTTACAAAATCACTCAAACTTTAATCTGCATTAATTACAATATATGCATGGATGACCACTAAATGACTAGGAATGGTTACATGCATTGGTTGGTTTCTTTTAGTCCTTGCATGCATCAATTTAATGCACCTTGAAATGTGAACATGTGGTGGAAAGAAGTGAAAATAAGACTTATAATATGGTAAAACCAAGAAAATGAGATGAGCCCCATAAACCGGAAAGGAGGGAGTATAAGCATTCTTAGGACAATCAGCCAAGAGACTGGTCACTAGGAAGCGAGGTACCCCGCAAAAAAAGGAAGCGAGGTGCTTCATCAAGCCAGCTCTCGGCCACATTCAAAGTGCAGCAAGCACAGTTCTCACAAAGATGTGCCGCAAGGTTTCCTGACCTGTTTACGTGCTGAATAACAAAAAAAGAAAATATTACTGAGCGCTCCTATTTCTAACAGGATAGGAGCCAAAATTAAGTGAGAATTGTGGCGACTGTTCCATGCAATCAACTTCCATTATCACATGCAAGAACCCTCGAAGAGAAGCAAATGTGTTGAAGATTGCTTTATCACAGATTAAAATTAAACAAGAGTGCAGATGCTCCACCACGCGGTTCCTAGTAGTACCTGTATAGTAAGTAGTACTAGTAGTACGTAATACTACTCGGAGTACTACTGTAGCAAACTTTGCGCTTGGCTCTTCGCCGCTTTGGGAAGTCGAACAATGATGGTACTAGTACAGTGTATGCTTCTGGCAATCTGACACCAAATTAACTGTTGCACGTCCACCGCCTGAGCGAGGGAGAGCTTGCATTAGTCAAAAGTTTCTCCTCTGTCCTGCGAGCCACCGCGCGCAAGCTTCTCCTCGTTCTGGAAGTTGATGGGACACAACAAAGTAATGACAGTCCATACTTCCAGTTAATATGACTTAATTTGAAACGAGATAAATACACTGGCTGTCACTGTATATTTGTAAAAATACGGTCAGTGGACTTCATAATACGCTCATTGCGGCAATATATACATTTTCCGGTGTTTATACGGTCACTAGCTCACCCTGGCTGAGTATGTGTGTGCATGCAAGTGTAGGTTGAGCACTTGAGCATGAATGTGTATGTTCCGTCGTGTGCTCGGACATGCATGCATTAGGGCGTCGCGCGCGTTTTTGCGTGCATGCGTATGTGTGACTGTTGCATGCATGCATGAGGTTGTAGTCACTCACATTCACATGTTCATATGTCAATGCTTTGTCAAAACGTTGCATGCAAGGTTTAATCATTCGTTGTTCACGCATGCATTCCCGAAATTAATACGTTGGTAAAGACAATTTCTTGAGGAAAATGAGCCCATGAATTGAGTACAAAGGGGACCAATAAACCAGGACGGAGGGAGTACTAGTAGTGAACCGGAAGGAGGGATTAGGTATGTAACAACGTGCAGTAACAAAATTCCTCTATGCGCATCATGTCTACGTGTCATGCAAGAAAATAGAGATAAGTACAAGTGAGACTCAGGAACGGTCATACACGTAGGGGGAGTACGTGCAGGGGCCACTCAGGAGCAGTCAAACCACACAGTAAGTTAGTCGGACAAGCAACCATCATTTCAGTCTTCAATGACACGTACGCAATATAAAAAGGTTGATATGGAGAGAAAAAGAAAACCGCTCCACTATATATACACTAGCAAGAGCCTAAGCTACAAGCCTGCTTGCTTGGGCTGCTTTCTTCACAAGTATAGAACGACGGTGGCCACACCGCTGGTCACAGATCCGGCCTGATCCCGCCACCGGGGGAAGCGGACGATGTTCTGCGTAGACGCGGTCAATAGCGGCGAGGAAGAAAACCCACTGTCGGTGCGTGCCGACCAGGGGTCCCCGCAGTATGGGCTGATGCCGCCTCCCAACGGCCTTCTAGCTACACCCCGACGTCCCAGGTACAACTTCCTTTTGGAGCCGGCTTGCTCCACTGCCGCAGCTCCCCACATAGCTTCATCTCCATGTGGATCTTTCTCTACTTCTATCGGCTTCTATTTGTGATGAGTTTATGTCTGATGAACTAGTGCCACTACTATTATTCTAATCACACTTCTTCAATATCTTTGCTAATAGGGATGCTCAGCTCAATTTTAGTGGAATTGCACAAAAGCATCGTATGATCCGAGGGTGCCAGGCTTCTTTCCTTCGACAAGTTCTACCTAGCCAGGAAATTAAATCCTGTTTAGGGTTTAAGGTTTAAGTCGTAGAGACCCAATCAGTAGTTTTTTTTTACACACTCTCACAACTTTTTTCTTTAGTTGTGAAGTAAATATTGGCTATGATCTGTGAATCATTGAGATGCATCAGCATGCGTGTTAGTTTTCCTTTGTATTTGATGGAATGTTGTAACGAGGCAACCATGGAGTCAGGATACATACATGAAACACAATCTAGAAAGCTTCATACTCCCTCCGGTCCATTTTTGTATGCGTATAAGGCTACTCATAGTGGGGAGTATCATATACTAGTATCATGCATAAATTACATAGGGGACTAATAAACCAGGACGGAGGTAGTATGTGAGAGTGTATGGTGGGTCATGTGGTAAAATGTAGTAGTACTTTCTTGTAGCCCATTACTATACATGTTGACTATTCCATTGGCTATAGATGACATGGCAACATGTTAGCCATCAACCGGCTATATTATTAACCATGCTTAAGGCATGCTTGCACAGAGAGAAAGAGAGAGAGAGAGAGAGAGAAAGAGTCACGTCGCATGCATGCAAAACCGGAGAGAGAGAGAGCTGCATGCAGATAGATCTAGTGAGCCTGCATCCAGAGAGATGGAGAGAGGAGTACTTTGCATGCGTGTAACTACCCATCATTTCCTCAAAAGCAAATCCAGGGGCAAAATAGTCTATACACTCCGGTGTATAGTAATTTTTTCTTGGCATGCGGGCTGCCCAAGGAATATGGTGATACTGGGAGGTGGGCCATGTAGTCACTGGGCTGCCGTGTTTCATACTCCTCCGATGTAAGAGTGGAGAAAGTTAGTTTTATAATCGAACAAATAAATAAGAGTGCAGACGCTCTACGACGCTCTACCGCCGCAGTAATAGTGACCAATGAGCCGTCAAATCACATAGACCCGGTAGTTAGTTGGACGCAAGAAGCAAACCATTACTCTTCGTTGAATCCGCTTCTCCCTCATGCAGTATTGTATTCTTTTGGAAACCAACGTTTTGTTTCGTTGGATCGCGCCATCGAGCAAAACCAACGTTTAAATCACGTCTGTCGCGTTCGTGTCTCACCCTCCACACCACACGGTCGCTCGGCATGCCACTCACCGCAAACCGAGTATACGCAAACTTTCCCGCCTGCTTGTCGATGGATCGCGCCATGGAGTACTAGCACTACTGGAAGAGGGAGGGGGAGGACAGCTAGCTGTAGCACGGATGACGGTGTCCTGGACTAGGGGGTACTCACCATGTCGTCTCCCGACCAGTGGGTTGGGCCGAGGACCCCCGTGGTGGTTCACTAATGGGCCAGTTCGGACAGCCGATGACATATACAAGGAAGATTCCACAAGACTTGGTGATCAAGACAAGGACTCCTCTCCACCAACGTAGCCGACTAGGACTCTTGTCATCCTGGGCCTCCGGTACATTATATAAGCCGAGGCCAGGCTCGTTGATAGATAGATTATGACATTACTCATCATACCCCTTGGGTTTAGACCACAACATATGATCTCGAGGTAGATCAACTCTGTACCTTGATACTTCATCAATATAAACAAGAGCAGGATGTAGGGTTTTACCTCCATAGAGAGGGCCCGAACCTGGGTAAAACACCGTGTTCATCGTCTCTGTTACCATCGATCCTAGACCCACAGCTCAGGACCCCCTACCCCGAGTTCTGCCGGTTTTGACACCGACAATGGTGCTTTCATTGAGAGTTCCGCTGTGTGATCGGCAAAGGATCAATGGCTCGCCCGCAGATCAACTGCGACGTCGGCATCTTCGTCGCCGGCTCGACTGGTCACCTTGGCTCGACCGAGGACTGCACTCCATCTCCGATCGTCATGTTCGGACGAGGGCCTTCATCAACATCAACTCCGATCTCTATCAAGATCGTGGAGGAATCATCCATATAGCCCGGGGGCTCAACTTCAACATTGTCCTCGGGCGACCGTGCTGTTTTTCTATACAGCGGATTCGTATTCACTGTCGCCGCTTCCTCGAGTGTCATTTTAACGATTGCTTTGGTGGAATTGTGCGGAATTAAGTCTACAACAAACATGCAAAATTTCGCCGAGTTCCGATGGAGGAATCTCCGGCGATCTCCGATATACCGGAGCCCTGTCGAATCTGGACGGGAATCTGGATGAGTTTGGAGCATGGTGCCCAGCATCCAGCTCGGCCGTCCTTTGGAAGATCCAACCGTTGATCGGCTGCGGAATTCCTATATCTACCACCCCTGAAAATTTCAGCTCGATTCGACGGTTCAAACTCTAGGAACCTTCCGATGAGTGGACCAATTTTCAGATCTGTTTTCTGCGCGAATATGGATCCGACCCGAATTCATGTTTCTTTATGAACGTGATATTGGACGACCTTTTTAAAGGAATTTTCTTCTAGGGTATTATGCGTTGTTTTTAAACACGTGCCCATAAAATTTTAAGCCTCCTCTGAGGTAATCTTCACCATCACGCTGGTGTCAAACCAGTCCGGCAATATTGCTCCACGGCTGCCGACCTGCGCTAGACGCGTCGTCGCTTTTTGAGCCGAGCTCAATTTCTTCGGATCATCATCTCAGCGAGCCGAACAAGAGTTCGGAATCGCCAAGGATAAACCATCACCAACATCGCCGCCCCATGGATTACACGGAGCGGGCACACCGGCACCGCCGCATGGCCACTTCATCAAGCCGGCATTGACCGCGTCACAAGTTACGACCTGCGTCGGCATGGCCGCACTGTTGCTTGTTCAAGCCGATGTCCTTCACGCCGAACTGCTTCAACACCTCGGCTGACATGGCAACTGCAACGTCTCCTTACCGACATGCTCCGTCACCTCGGCTAGACCGGGGGTTTCGCCATCTCTTCATCAACCTACTCCGGAGACTTCGGCGTCACCAGCCGACCAGCTTCGTTACGTTAGCTGGACCGGGGGCTTTGCCTTGACGAGACAATCTTTGCCAGCATTGCCATGCCGTCGCTTCATCACCCATCAGGCAATGGGTGTGCGGATCGAGTCCCAATTTTGGGAGTAACCTTTCTTCGGACTGCTACAACAAATAAACCAGGTGCTATTAATCCTAGCAATTTTTGCTTGTTTGGGTTTATTTTTCCCAAGGAATTATTACTCTGGTTTGTTCCATCATTTGTACACAGGTCTATCAAATGGTGGCCGCATTAACAACGGTCGCATGGTGGTTCGGTCAGTTTTCGTACATAGTTCGGCGAACGCCGCATCCGGAACTCGGACCGACCTGTGAATTCGGGCTTTGCCACGCCTTTACCGCATCACGCCGACACCCTGCATCGACATTGACTTCAGCGCCAGGCCACATCTCTTTAAATAAATTATCTTTGCGAAAAGCAATTATGCAAGGATTTTATATATATATATATTATTCTTTTTGGACCGCACTATTTTATGTGTGCAGGTGATTGACTTCGACTGCGTCACGCGGTCACTTCGGCAAGCCAATGTCGTCGTCCCAATTGGCATAAATCGGCTCGCATGATTATCTTGTTGATTGAATTGCCATACCGACATGTTCGGTTGCCTCGGGGACTTCGGCATCATCAAAAGGGTCCTACCTCGTCGGGTGTTTGGCGCACGGGCCATATTTCTTTTATTACTCACTTTGCATGAATTATTAATCATGCAACCTTTTTTTATTACTGTTATCTCCAGCTTGCACTATCTTCCGTGCACAGGTAAATGATCCGGATTGGGCAGCGCTATCACCTCGGCTGAACTGGGGGCTTTGTCATCACTTCATTAACCCACACCGGGAACTTCGGCGTCATACTGTCGGCCTACTCCGTCGCCTCGGACGGACGGGGGTTTCCACCTCGGCACATTGGCCGTGCTGTGTCGCCACTTCGGAGTGCCGAGCTCTTCGCTCCTCCATCTCGGGACCGGCTTAGGGGTTGGGACCTCGTCCCGCCGTAAACTCGGACTGTGTCATCGATGCCGAGCACATTAACCAGCTAAGTCGCTTTCATGCCCAAAGTTTTAAATTTTTAATTTGTGTTCGGTTCGACCGTGCTCAGGTGAGTTGTTTGTTAAAAGAAACTCCCTTTACCCATGTTAGCTGGGGGCTCTTAAATTTACATGAGCTGTTTTATAATAAGTGTGTTTTCTTCTTGTTCGTTGCAAAGTCTTTTTCTATCACTCCTTCCTCGACTCGAGTGTGTGGTCAATAGCCGGATAGCCTGGGTCCGATCTTGACCCACCTGCAGTCTTGAGATCGGATGTGTCATGTTAAAGCACGACAGAAGCACAAATTTTTTTTAGACCAATTGACTTGATTTAGTTCGGACGTGGAGTTTTCGCATAAGTCTTTTGGTTTTTAAGCCTATGGCACTTTTAACTATTTGTATGTTTCCAGCATAAGTCTCGCAGTGCAACGCCGGACACCTTTAGAGATTCGGCAAAACATTCTCGGGTATTGCTTTATATGCATCGGTTTCGAATTGTGTCTTTGGTCAATAGTTGGGTTGCCCGGCTCCTGTGCTTGCCTCCTATGTTCCGCTTTGTTCGGCTAGGTGTGCAAAGGGAGAACCACTGCGATTGTGCTTCCAGCTAGCATGGTTAAGCGCCTCAGTGGAGAAAGCCAAAAACTGACTGTCACAATAAGTGTAAACTGGTCAGCGATCCGATGACTGTGTTAAATTATAAGATCGATAGAGGTCACCCCATGTTAAATGACGGTCCGTTCATAACATTGGCCGAAGTGTTTACGGCTTGACCTCGACTGTCACCGAACACTAACTGGGGGCTAGTAACTGGCCTCCCAACTTTAAGCTCCTATGACTAAGTGAAGGTTATAAAGCCCGCATATCTGATTGCCTCGTTTCCGCTAACACAACCGCCTTCGGGCACCGAGACGTCGGCTAAGGGTTGTTTTGTTATTGCGAAAACACCCTGCGTAGCATCTACAAGGGGGTGGAAGCCGATGATGGGCCACTTTCAAATGATAAACGGTCGCAACGGAGTCAAAATAAACATATCATCGGCATTTGTATTTAATATACGAGGGCCTCCTTCCGCAATCATCGTTATAAAGCCATAAATATGCATCAATTTGACTTAAGATTTTGGCCAAGCTGGGTTGCCTGGCTCCTGTGCTTACCCCTACGTTCCCGATTGTTTGGCTAGGTGGTAAAGGGAGCATCTCTGTGATTGTTACTACCGGGTCATCCGAGTAAGTACCTCAGACTGGGTGAAGCCGAAAACTAGCAATCTTAAAGGATCACATTGGTCGGCAACGACGGAAGTGAAAATTTTGGTTCATTAATACCATAGAGTTCGGGAACTTTCCCCGAACTAAATCCTCAATATTTTCCTCCCACATTGATCGGAGGTGAGGTTTCATGATCATGATAAACATGACAACCCAAAGAAAGGAACCGATAGCGGGACTATTTTCTTTGGAAGATGTTTCTTACGTTAAAACGTAATATAACATATCTCTCCGTGTACCTTTGTTTATAAAACCGTATGACCGGATTGCCTTGTTTTCCATAAATCTTTGCCCTTATAACGGCTTTATAAAGTAGGAAAACACTCCTCGGCTACTGGCCGAAGAGGTTGAAGCCGATGGTTGGTCAACAAAGTTTTGTACAATGCGGATCCGAGCACTAATGATGTAAAGTACTTGGATACATAGAGTCATTACACATAATTTGTGATTTTACTATGGATATCGATCCTTAATTCGGCCACCCGTGCCCGCATTAAGACTCGGGGGCTACTGGGCTTCGGGCTTATTATTTACAAATATTAAAGGGGCACATCGATCCCCTGATCTGGTGTTGCCACCCGACCAGTGTCTCGGGGGCTACTGCATTGCTTGTTCAATGCAGAAAATTCAAAGTGCTTAGTGTTCGGCTTGACCGAACTATAGGCAAACGCGTCTTCGGATAACAACAGGTACCATCTGGACCTATCTGGCATCAAGCTAATATATTATGGCAACTTCTCAAGACCCTCTCTCAAGGGCCCGTTCGCCGATCACTATTATCTCTAATATATTACACTGCGTTTCTATTCCTACGTATGCTGCCGAGCTAGGAGTTGATCCTCAGGCCGATTTCGCGCATCGACCTGAGTCTCAGGGGCTACTTGGATCAGCGGTTTCATGTTTTCCTTCAGGTGCATCTCAGGTTTTAGACCGACACACACCTTGAGGGCTACTGGCTATATATCTCGGCGGAGAATAAATTGCACCAATAAAAAATATTCACAAAAAATCAGCCCGCAGTCGGGGTGGTGCACCACCTCGGAAGCAGTCCGGCATAAAGCTCGGGCGCCAGTGGCTGGCTCCATAGAGGGCACTTCCGGCATTAAACTCGGCTGAATTCATTCAATCTTTTAAAGACCGAGGTAGTTTATGACACCTCGGATGCTGACCATCGTTAGAGCTCGGATACAGTCCGGCGTTAGAGCTCGGATACAGTCCGGCGTTGGAGCTCGGATACAGTCCGGCGTTGATGCTCGGGTGCAAAAGATACCTCAAATACAGTCCGGCGTTGGAGCTCGGATGCAAGAGGACACCACCGCATGGGAACAACTTCAAACCCGAGGTGTGGCGTAAAAAACTTACAAGGCATTGATAAAGGCCGATAACTTAAAAAGACTCCTCGGATACCTGACATATGAACTCTTCGGATACACCTCGGCGATCCTCAAGATCGGAGATGGGAAGATTTGTTGAACCAGTTTTCAAGACCGACGACCGAAGATGAAGAACAGTTTGGAAGAATCGAGGAGCGTCCCCAACTTGAAGACCGGTTCAGGGGGCTACTGACGGTGTCCTGGACTAGGGGGTACTCACCATGTCGTCTCCCGACCAGTGGGTTGGGCCGAGGACCCCCGTGGCGGTTCACTAATGGGCCAGTTCGGACAGCCGATGACATATACATGGAAGATTCCACAACACTTGGTGATCAAGACAAGGACTCCTCTCCACCAACGTAGCCGACTAGGACTCTTGTCATCCTGGGCCTCCGGTACATTATATAAGCCGAGGCCAGGCTCGTTGATAGATAGATTATGACATTACTCATCATACCCCTTGGGTTTAGACCACAACATATGATCTCGAGGTAGATCAACTCTGTACCTTGATACTTCATCAATATAAACAAGAGCAGGACATAGGGTTTTACCTCCATAGAGAGGGCCCGAACCTGGGTAAAACACCGTGTTCATCGTCCCTGTTACCATCGATCCTAGATCCACAGCTCGGGACCCCCTACCCCGAGGTCTGCCGGTTTTGACATCGACAACGGACTCCCAAGAACTTTTTTACATGCATGTCGTGGCCGGCAGTGGTGACGTTTGAACGCGAAGCAGTCGCGTGCACCGGGAAGCGGCGCAGGCGGCGCTCTCTCGGCCGGCGCACCGCTTCAATGCCGGTGCCAGTGAGAGGTCGCGTCCGCTCTGGCCGGGCATGAATGCGGCACTGACCGTTTCGGGTAGGAAGCGCGCGCGGGTGATGAAGAGGGTTCGGGTTGGCCAGGGTGGTCAGGAGTGGGCGTGGCAGTGGTCCGGACGCCCGCAGACGAGAGATGCTGGATGTACGTAAATATTGCTGCGTAATTAATAACGTAAATAATGTGCCAGTTGGACAAATATGATTGGAGTTGGAGATGGAGATGGAGATGGAGATGAAATTAAGAATTTTACGTAAACACGGATATGCATGTCTATATGTGTGCGCGCGCACACATAGTGACGACTCTCGCGACTACTCGTACACATCATTGATGTCTCTTTCTCCCTACACACACCCAAACTTAGTACCACCTCATTTTGTTCCTAGGATAGGAATATCATAGGAGTGGGAAACAATATGAAGTGAGATAAATGGAGTACTACGTACAAGAAGAAATGTACACGCATTCACTCTGCCTCTGACATACCTATGAGTACACGATGGAGCGCATTTGTACATGAAGAGGCAGCTTACGTACATAATAATTTGACCCTTTAATTTGTTCACTTAATAATGGAGGGTCGGGGACCACACGTGAGCGATACAAACTGCGACCTGGAAGCGAGGGCATTGATCGAGTTTTCTTTCTTGGTACATTAAAAAAAGATTTGTCTGCCAGTTTTCGTTTCTTTTTTCCGGGAACGCACGTATTCTATTTAAAACCACTGCTATGGAGAGATCTTTTTTACTCCATTGTATATATAGCCTCTTGCTTGATAGGGTTTCTCGCGTCTCGCTCTGTTACCCTCTCCATATCTAAACAAGATGACAGTGTCCACTCTACCTCTCTCCTCACCGGTGGTCACAGATCCGGCCGGATCCCTCCCCTGCGGGAGGTGAGGAGGTCCAGCGTTGAAGTTGTTGCTGTCGGCGATGGAGGAAGCCAATGCGCACTGTCCTCTCTGAGCCGGGGCCGGCACGGACGAAGGTCCTCCGCGCCCTTGTTCGCTGTTGTCGTGTGGGCAGATCCCGCCCGCCCGCCTAAGCCACATCTCACCCACCTGAGGTATAACTTCTTTTAGATTTCATGCTTTATTGTACTCTTCATGCGGGTTTTCTTCTATACCACTACTCCCCAGCTCCCCATGTACAGTAGCTAGGTTCGTCGGCTGGTCCAACATCACCTATTTTTACTATCTCTTATCTCTTATCTTATTATCTTATCTTATTATCTCTATCTCTACTCTTATAAAAACAGAGTTGGTGATGATGGTGTGCGTGCCATCCTGCAATATAGGCCGTCTGATTTATATCTGACGGATAGGAAGGAAACTATGGCAATTTTGCAAAAAGATACCCACACCCCTATCCACATTTGCAAATAAGGCCTTCCCTCGCAGGGCCGGGCCGGCAAAATCCGGGGCCCTATGCGAAACTCAAAAATAGGGCCCTATCTCACTAGAAAAAAACGAAGCAGATAACAACCAGAGATTATGTGTTAGTGTTTGGCAATTAAACAAACCTTCTAACTCACCTAGTCTCGTGTCCTGTCTTGAATTACTATATTGTGATCTTTAACCGAGGAGGCAAGCAGTGGCGGAGCCAGGATTGAAAGCAAACCCCAGGCCCATTTTTTCCGGTAGCATTGATAAGTTTTGGCAAGTTGTTACTACCCAAAAATACCACATAACATTCCCAAAAAATACCCCATTCTAAAACATACAAAATAAAGTTCAATTGCTGAATAAATCTAGAGTTTAAACACAATGGGCAATGATCCAAAAAATAGATAAAACATGAAAAACTGTAAATAATAATAAAGGGATGAAAAGAGCACCAAATCAATTGTTTACTTCATCCATAGCTCCCATAACCAGATCAACGGTAGAAGAAGAACCAACACCTTCAAGGCATCAAAAGTATAATTTCATAAGAAAATGCATAACCATCGGGTGAAATAATTATCATTGATACAAACTTGAATACTTGCCACTAGGTTGATGTACTGTAATATGCATCTGCTGACCACAACACTACTGAATTTAACTCTGCATCTGCATGTACTGTAATGCCTTGGAAATGGCCACATTCGTAGTAGTAGTTTCCATCATTCTTCTAATGGATCCAAAGCGACCTATCTTCAAGCACGCATCTCCTTAGGTATTTTCTTCGAAAAACAACTAGTTCCCATACTGTTGTAGATCATCTTCTGCACAAGGGAAAGTGAAGGCATAGGCAGGGGCCACTGGCAGCCTCGGCCCGGGGCGGATCGGAGCACGGCGGCAGCAGGGTGAAGTGGAGGTTGGTCGCGTCGGCTCGTCGCATCAGTGGTGGAAGGCGGTGGGCCAGAGCGCACCGCAGCAACACGGCCAGGGCATAGCTGATGGCTTGGGAGGGGGAGCGGGGTGACGTCTCCGGCGGCTGGTGGTGGACTGGCAGGAGCTGGTCGCCTTGCCTCCATCCCATCCTCTAGTCCAGTGCGTTAGGTCATTCACTGTGTGCCTGCGTTAGGAGGATAGCTTGGCCTGGGCTGTATATTAGGCCGCTGAACCCAGTGCCATGCGCTACCGGCTATACATAGTCATAGGTAAAAATTTGGGGCCCCCAATAATTTGTGGGCCCTGTGCGGGGCGCACAATCTGCACACCTATGGGCCCGGCCCTGTTCCCTCGTTCATCCTTTTCTCTCACAAGATAAACTACTCATACAAATGCATCTTGATGTTCCGTGCAACGCACGGGCATCTTGCTAGTTATCTCTACTCTTATAAAAGACCGAGTTGGTGATGATGATGTGCTTGCCATCGTGTAATATACACCGTCCGATCTATATCTGACGGATAGAAAGCAAACTATGGCAATTTTGCAAAAAGATACCCGTACCTCTCTCCACACTTGCAGATAAGGACTTCCCTCGTTCATCCTTTTCTCTCACAAGATAAACTACTCATACAAATGCATCTTGAAGTTCCGTGCAACGCACGGGCATCTTGCTAGTTATGTCTACTCTTATAAAAGACCGAGTTGGTGATGATGGTGTGCCTGCCATCGTGTAATATAGACCGTCCGATCTATATCTGACGGATAGAAAGCAAACTATGGCAATTTTGCAAAAAGATACCCGCACCTCTCTCCACACTTGTAGATAAGGACTTCCCTCGTTCATCCTTTTCTCTCACAAGATAAACTACTCATACAAATGCATCTTGATGTTCCGTGCAACGCATGGGCATCTTGCTAGTTATAGAGGAAAGGCCACTCCAAAAGGTGTCCTGGTTTATCATTTATGCATCGGTGGAGGTATACATGTTTTTTCCGACAAAAAGTACATGATGGTTGTGCGGTCATTGTCCATATGCTCCTATTGCTGCTGCTAATCTAAAACTATCACTGGTAAAATGAAGCAATGCCCATGTTAAAGTGACGTCCCTTTTAAGTAATGTTGCAGTCAATCTAGAGGCGTCGATAAATGCTTATGTCCTGCTTTAGTTTTTTTTCGGGTATCCTGCTTTAGTTCCCATCAAGATAATCATGATGCTTCTATTTTTTGGTGTACATTTCATTAATTCTTATTGACAATTAAGATGCATCTGTTAATCTTGTTCCACTGCTAAAACAAAGTAACAACACTACTTAAATATCATATTTTTATATTTTTGCAAACAGGGATGTGTATCTCCATACCCGGGCATGTCTTCCTCAATTTTAGTGGAACTGCACAAAATTGGATGGCCACTGTTGCTCAGTTCTTCCTTTCTCGAGCTTGATTACCGAGAAGAAACAAACCAGAGTGAGGATTGTCAAACTTCATTGGTGCCTGACCCAAACATGATGCCAAAATTGATGAAGCATAACACCACGATGAGCTATCGATGCTATTGGTTGCGTCTCATGGTTGCATCGGCTGGTGAAGCTGATCGATGTTCAATGAAGAACGGGCTGTCTTCCATCAGTGCTCTTTGCTTGTTACCACAAAGATGATATCCTTCATCAGTTCATCTTGGAGCAGTCGTTTACATTGGTGCAATTTTATCACATAATTGGATATGAACCAAATGTTTCCTCGAAGAAGCATCGACGTTGGTACTAAGAGCAAAAGTTTTGTATTGATTTCTAAGCCTTCTCACAACTTTGTCTTCAGCTACCCTGCAATTTTATTTGTCCAGCTTTTAACTAAATATGTGGTCAAACTTTGATTAAAAACATGGTGTGGACTAAAAACCCGGATGGAGGTAGTACCCCTCCGTTTTTATTTACTCTACATATTATATTTGACTGAAGTCAAACTTTGTAAAGTTTGACCAAGTTTAGGCCGAACACAACAAACCATAATTATTGAGAGAGGGCAAACTGTACATACTCTCACACCTTTTCGATAATTGAAATTAAAATTCTTTATTTATACACACTCTCACAACTTTTCGATAATTTGGCGCGTGTATGGTTGTTCACTTAACGAAGGGTAGTGTACCGCACGTGAAGGACAGGAAGTGCGACCAGGACGCGTGATCGTAGTTTTCTTCACTGGTATGTTAAATAAAGAGTTTCGTTTCATACACAATTTAAAACGATTGTTATGGAGAGAAAAAGAAAACCACTCCACTATATTAGTAGTATACATGAGTACTATATAAGCTGGAGCCTCAGCGCTTGTTCGCTAGGGTTTGCACTCTTCACACTCTCGCTGCACTATATATATATATACACGTTGGAGGCTCAGCGTTCCTTTGCTAGGGTTTGCTCTATTCATAGTCTGTCACCCTCTTCACCAGATCTAAACAAGACTACGTTGGCCTCTGTCTCTCTCTCTCCCCCCTCATAGCTGGTGAAGGAGCCGTCTAGATCTCGTCGCATCAGGAAGGGGAGGAGGTGCAGCGTTCACTCTGTCGCCTTCAGCGAGGGAGGCAATCCACTGTCGGCTGCACTGTTCTCTTTCACCCAGCGCCTGTGCGGGAGGGCCTCTGACCCCTTCTTCCTTGCTGCCGTACATAGTGTGGGCAGATCCGGCCTCCCGCCGCACACCTAGCCACATCCCGACGACCCTAAGGTATAACTTTCTTTGAAACCGTCATTGCTCTAGCTGCATGCAGATCTTTTTCGATTCTGTAGTCGAATCTAGGTCTTGGTTCAAAGAGGAAAGAAGGGGGGGGGGCAGGGTGGGGTGGAGCATGAATCTAGGACATGGTTCAATGAGGAAAGGAGGGAGGGAAGGTAGTATAGACTGGCTATCCAGCCGCTTCATTGGTCGAAAAGGGAAAAAGGGGGTAACCCAGTACACACATCTGTAAGGAACCAATCTCTTTGTTGAAAAAGGAAAGAAACTGGGGGTCGGGGTAGTTTGTGCAGGACTAGATTTGCTGCCCTCGGATAGGAAAAAGGTTCAAAGAGAACAAATATGGGACCAACGCAGATATGATGCTTGGCAACATACTCTGCATCACCCATTTATACGTGTGGACGCACATGGTGCTGGCATGTCCCATGTCCCATGTCCCATGTCCCATACAACTATTTTGCTGTTGTTAATCTAAGAATGCCGCTGGAAAATTGAAGCAATGCCACTGTTAAAAGTAAATTACATTTTTAACGAATGTTATTTTAAGAGAATGTCTCTGTTAATATGAATCAATGCAACCGTTTTAGAAATGCTAATGTCCTACTTTGTTTTCCATCAAGATAAGGTAGATGCTTCTTTTGTGGCCATATGATTCATCCTCCTTTATTGGCCAGTAATTGTTTCTTTTTTTACCTCTGAAAACAGGGATATCTATTCAACTCGTTGCTATTGCGACCTTTTGCTTCACTACGCAAAACACTTCTGTTTTAAGAGTGTTTTGTGTAGTTCAACTTAAATGTCACACCGGCAACTTTGCTTGATTTAGTTGAACTACATAAAACGGGATTGGATTTCCTATTCGTGTTGGCAGATTCATATTTGATCTTGTCTGCCTCATGAAAGGTCAGTACCGGCCTTCATCCACATGATTGTGCAGTGTGCTTTGAGATGCTGTGCTACTTGTAGTGGTATTGTTTTAAATAAATGTTGAATTGAAGCTATTGTATTTCTGTCTTTTCCCATTAAGTGAACAAAAATGGGACCAGTCCAGACATGATGCTTGTTGCTTTGTTACAACAAACTCTGCATCACCCCCTTTATAAGTAGATGGAAGGACATGGTGCTGTTGCGCCCACTCTCCCTGGAACTGTTTATGTTTTTTGTTAATCTAATGCCACTGGTAAAATTAAGCAATGCCACTCTCAGAATTAACCACTGAATCTTAGTTCAAAACTGCAACACTTGTTAGGGATCGGCGGGAGTACCATTTCTATTAGGGATCGGCGGGAGTACATGTTTGAGAAATGTATTGTTGAGATAATGTCTCTGTTATTATATATCAGTTACAGTGTTTTACAAATGGTACTATCCTGCTTTGTAGTTCTTTCTACATGTTTAACCAAGGTATTGTTAAGATAATGTCTCTATTAATATGAATCAGTTGAATTGTTTTAGGAATAGTATTTTTCTGCTTTGTCGTTATTTATACATGTTGAAACAAGGTATTGTTAAGATAATGTCTTAGTTCATATGAATGAATCACACTGTTTGAGAATTGCTATTGTCCTGCTTTGTTTCCCATTAAGATAAGGTAGATGTTTTTTCTTCTGGGAGTATAAGTCATCAACCGTTATTTCTCAGTAATTGTTTCCTTTATACCTATTGTTGCATACAGGGATATCAAAACTTCTGCTTGGTTCTATTTCAACTTTGATTTTAGTTGAACTGCACAAAAGGAGCTAATGTGTTTAAGGCAAACTATTGCATTATTAGGCCCAGTTGGTCTTTCCACTTTGCAGAAAGAAGCAGTCACTATTTGCGCTACATTACACAAGGAATGATCTAGAAGCTTTACAGAGTATTAGTAGACGCTGGTGACATGACTAGTCTGCAGAGAGCATGGGAAACTCAACAACACGTGGAGTGCAAAATTCACTCCACAAGGAAAGGTATGACCAAGTCAGTGGCCGACGCAGCTGTAACAAACGAGGTCAGTATCGGCCTTCATCCACATGATTGTGCTTTGTTATGTTGTGCTACTTATATTGTTGTATTGTTTTGAATAAATGTTTAATTGAAGCTATTGTATTGCTATCTTTTCCTGTTAAGATAATGAAGATGATTATAGTTGTGAGCGTATGTTTAATCAACTAGTACCACTATTATATTCATCACACTTTTTCTGTATTTATGCAGAGAGGGATGCTCAGCTTGATTTCAGTGGAACTGCACAAAATGTTCAGATGGTTTGTGTCCTCCATAATACTACATCATGCACAATACATCAAATGGTTCTCTAATCATTCGTCGTCACCTTGAGCCACCGGACTATCTACTTGAATGGAGCTACCAACGTCTTCAATGCCTTGCAACATATAAATATGAAAGCCACCATGCAACACAAGACATTGTTTGATTTCAGTGGAACTGCACAAAAACATACGCTGGTTAATCCGGCTCCATGTGCCATTTCAATGTGCAAACTGATGACAAACCCTGCCCGTTCCACAATCATAGGCATTACATATTTTGAATGGGAAAAGCTTGTCAAAGTTTAATCATTGATGTTAGCAAGGAGACATTCGTTTAATATTTTGGAATTGGAAAACTATAGCGACTTGACCTGGTAAAAGTCGAAGTCTCTGTGCTTATCGTGCTAGTCCCTGGATCGACTTGCTAGCACACACAGTACTCGATGAAATAACAGAAATAACACACATCTCTTTATTACATCGATAGTCCAGGAGCAATACATTTATTACAAAATAGGGCATAATGCCAAATAAACAATACTGCGGAAGCAAAGTAGTAAATGAGTCCAACTCCATGAGCAAGGTTGAGTGTAGAACATCGACCTATCGCACCTTAATCCTTGTCGGATATATCTGCAACGTAATAAGTTGCAGCCATATAGGTCAGTACATTGAATGTACTGGCAAGTCACATCAATAGTATAATGAACCTATTTGCACATGCAATTTGGCTGGTGGAAAGCTCTAAGTTTAGTTTTTGCATAAAGCTAGTTTTTCCCTAGAATAAAAGATATTATTCTATACTACAACATTGCATAGGATGAGTTGGCAAACACAACTCCATCCGTTCCCAAAGTTTCATTTAAGCCCAACTGATTTAGTTAAGGGTGATGAGATCTCCCGGCATTTCCACTACTAGATGCTCAAATTGTCCGTAACTGGGGACATTGCTAATCGATTAGGTTGACACTCTGCAGAGGTTGCGCACTTTTCCCCACAAGACTCGACCACCTCCATGATCGGAAGATCGAGACATAGTCTTTCAAAAGTGTTCCCCCTTAACCCACGTATAGGCCAGTACACCTACTCATTCTACATCTGCTAGCCCATCCCGAAAGGGGTCACACTAACTACTCAACTAAGCCAGAGCCCATATTGGCTTGTGGCTGCACATGTAAGCTTCTAGACATGAAAATACGTTTGATCCCTTTGGTCCTGAGCGGATGGACCACTAGTGGTGCACCACCATGGATTTCCCATGCGTGCCCCACTGTACTTCACCACCATTCCAACCAGTTTCCGCCCAGGTAGTTCATTAATTATCTTAGGTCCTATTTACTACATTGTCACTCATACTTTACAATGGTCACTCCCCAATCCACGTCTACTTAGCGAAGCAACATAATGTAAAATGGTGGCGACAATGTTATAAGGTTCAGACCTACCTTAATGAACTACTGGGTGTAAAGCATAGTCATACAACATCAATTCCTACCATGCAGTCCTACCGCAAAGAACTAAGTGCATAATAAAAACATAGGTAATGAAACATGATCAAGATGCAACTTGCCTTGGTACTGCTGGTTGAATTCTAGAGACTGATAGTATTCTGCTTCGCACTCCGGACAATCTATCGCAAGGTAAATAAACATACATAAGCAATCATTTCAGAGAACCAAGAAGAACATGCAAAGTAAAAAGTCTCGGAAAAACCAAATGAACATACAACACAGTTGGCTATCACAAAAATATTCTAAGTGTAAAACCACATAGGCATATGTTTCAAAAAGTGATGTGAACTATAGTGCATACTAGTAAAAATATGAATGGACAGATTCTAGTGTGTGAAAAATTATTGTGACAAAGGTCCAGGTGATAGGGTTCGGCTAGGGTGGCAAAGTACAAAAAGAATCAACTTAATCGGGGCTACGGTTTAGGAGATATGGCCATTTGAAGTTTGAATTCAAATCTGAAAATTTCAAATTTGAACCTGACAAAAGTTTGCAAAAATAGTACCACTGGATAGATCTAAACATGACGAAGAATTGGCCACTGGTTTCATCGAGTTTGGATCTACGGTTAAAAAGTTGTGGCTAATTTAAGATCAGGGACTAATCTGCTAATTACAGGGACTAAACAGTGAAGAAAAACTATCACAAACAGGTCCTTGGCACGTGGCAGATTCCTACTGGCCGAAAGGTGTTCGCCGCGTAGTTTATACAGTGGACAGCCACAATCTAAGCAAAACGGCGGCGGCGGCTAACTTAAACAAAAACCGAACGGTTTTAAAATAAAACCGGGTTAACCGATCTAATACTAAACCAATCTAATACTAAAAAAAAATAAACGAACGGGAGGGCGAGCGGCTCACAGCGGCGACAACGTCGTACAGGAGACGGCGGGTTGGCTCGGGCGACGGACGGCGGACGGGGCGACAGCTGCGGTGGCTTCCAGCGGCGGGGAAGGTGACGGGGAGGTCGGGCGCGACGTGGGCGGTCCGGTGGTGGTGACGGCGCGCGTCGGGGTGGCCGGGATGGTGCGGTGCAGCGACGGCGGCTCCATGCTCCGGTGAGGACGCAGGTCGTCGGGGCGGCGTCTCCGGCGAAACCTAGGGGCAAAAACAATGTCAACCGGATGAGACTCGGCGAGTTACGAAGGTTGACAGAAAGAAAATGAAGGTAGGGAAGTCTACGGCGACGGAAACTCCGGCGAGATGCTCCAGCTCCGGCGAGATCCAACGCGGTAGGGCGTCGACTACGGGTGGTGTGAGGGCGAGAGAAGTGGCAGAATGGAGAGACGGAGCTCCGGGGTTTATATAGGCGCGGAGAGGGGTGCTCGGGGCTGCGGGATAAGGGTTATCCCGAGAGAGATGCGGCCGGCAGGTTCGGGGCACGGGCGCGTGCTCTATCCTAGCGGGAGGAGCGGGAGGTTGGGGACAATGGGGTTGGGCCCCATCTGGCAGTGAGCCCACGTGCGAGCGAGAAGGGACGAGGAGCGGGCGTGCGAGGCAGGTGACGTGCTGGCGTCGGCCTGGCCTGGGCACGGCTGGCTAGCCTGGGCCGTGGGCTCGCGCGCGTGGGTGAGTGCGCGTGCATGTGTTTTTTTTAAACCGAAGACTAAAGTGGCCCTGAACAATTCAAATGAATTCCTAAAATACCAAGATAATTTCTAAAATTATCTCTCAATATCTACAACACAGTGAACATTAATTTGAGCACAGAATAAAACATTTTCCTAATGCAACTAATGCACTTTTTGCAAATAAAATAAATACCAAATAAACTCCAAAAACTTCAAATAATATTCAAATGAAATTTCCAACTCTTTTATAATTTGAGGAAGTCATCTTATCCCCTCTCATTTGTTTTTCTCGAGTGGAAAACTATTTGAATATTTCAAAAACTCCAAAAATGCAATGAAATATGATATGCATTGAATGATTCTACTAACATCCAAATTTAATAAGAATTGGGATGTTACAAACCTACCCCCCTTAAGATGAATCTCACCCTTGAGATTCGGGTTGGCCAGCAAAGAGGTGCGGATGGTCCTGCCTGAGATCTTCCTCTCGTTCCCAAGTAGCTTCCTCCTCGGTGTGGTGACTCCACTGAACTTTGCAGAACTTGATGATCTTGGTGCGAGTGATTCTCTCTGTAGTCTCAAGAATCTTAACAGGCCTCTCCTCATAAGTCAGATCGCTCTCCAACTAAATTGCCTCCAGTGGTACTGTATCTCTCAAAGGAGTATCTGCCATCTCTGCATGACACTTCTTCAGCTGAGAAACATGAAACACATCATGAACTCCTAACAAAGCTTCTGGCAATTCCAACTGGTATGCAACCTCTCCTCTGCGTTCTAGAACTCTGTATGGCCCCACAAATCATGGTGCTAACTTTCCTTTGACTCCAAATCTCTTAATACCTCGAAGTGGAGACACTCGAAGATATGCTCTATCTCCCACTTCATAGGTCACTTCCTTGCATTTAGCATCGGCATAACTCTTCTGTCTGGACTGAGCTATCTTAAGTCTGTCACGAATCAACTTGACCTTCTCCTCAGAATCTCTGATCAAATCTGGTCCAAACAATTTGCGGTCTCCAACTCCATCCCACATCAAAGGTGTCCTGCATTTCCTGCCATACAATGCCTCGAAAGGGGCCATCTGCAAACTAGCTTGATAGCTGTTGTTGTATGACAACTCTGCGTAGGGTAAGTTATCATCCCAACTAGACCCATAGTCTAGCGCACAAGCTCTCAACATGTCCTCCAGAATCTGATTGACTCTCTCTGTCTACCCATCTGTCTGCGGATGGAAGGCTGTACTGAACTCTAGCCTGGTACCCAAAGTTTCATGAAACTGATTCCAAAACTTTGAGGTAAACTGTGTTCCTCTATCTGATACGATGCTCCTCGGAACTCCATGCAGACATACGATCCTGGTCATATATATCTTTGCCAGCTTAGCACTTGTATAGGTGGTCTTCACTGGAATGAAGTGAGCAACCTTGGTCAAACGATCCACTATCACCCAAATGGAATCATAACCTGAACGGGTTCTGGGTAACCCCGTGATAAAGTCCATACCAAGTTTATCCCACTTCCAATCAGGTATCGGCAACGGCTAAAGTAAACCTGCTGGTTTCTGATGCTCCACCTTTACTCCCTGACATACATCACATATTGCCACATACTCGGCAATCTCTCTCTTCATACCGGCCCACCAAAAACTTTCCTTCAAGTCCAAATACATCTTTGTGTTGCCTGGGTGTATCGAGTATGGTGAGTCATGAGCCTCTTGAAGAATCAACTTCCTGATCTCTGGATCATTGGGTACACAAATCCGTTGCTCAAACCATATGGTTCCATGTTCATCCTCACGGAATCCTTCTGCTTTTCCTTTGCTCATCATTTCCTTTATCTCAGCAATACCTTGGTCTAACTTCTGGGCTTCTCTGATTCTTCGCAACAAGGTGGACTGTACCTCAAGTGCGGCAACATAACCTCTTGGAACTATTTCCAACTGAAGGTCTCTAAGCTCATCACATAACTCCTGAGGTAAACCTCCTGCTGTAAGGGTATTAACATAACTCTTACGGCTCAAAGCATCCGCCACGACATTGGCCTTTCCTGGATGATAACGCAGACTCATGTCATAATCCTTTATAAGTTTCAACCATCTCCTTTGCCTGAGGTTCAACTCCTTCTGCGTGAAGATATACTTCAAACTCTTGTGATCCGTGTAAACATCACAACGATTCCCAATAAGATAGTGTCTCCATGTCTTGAGTGCATGCACTATGGCTGCCAACTCCAAATCATGCGTGGCATAGTTCAACTCATGACGTCAAAGCTGTCGTGAGGCATAAGCTACAACTTTTCAATCTTGCATAAGAACACCTCCAAGTCCCTGACGTGAAGCATCACAATACACCTGAAAGTCCTTGTGTACGTCAGGCAGAATTAGCACTGGGGCTGTAACCAAACATTTCTTCAACTCTTGAAAGCTGGCTTCACACTCTTCAGTCCAAACGAACTTGGTGTCCTTCTTCAACAACGCTGTCATGGGCCTTGCAATCTTGGAGAAATTTTCAATAAATCTTCGGTAATATCATGCAAGTCCAAGGAAACTGCGAATCTCGCCAACTGTGGTTGGTGCATTCCATTCTGTGACTGCCTCTACCTTGGTAGGGTCCACTGCAATCCCTTCACTTGACACAACATGTCTAAGAAATCTGACTTCCTTAAGCCAAAACTCACACTTGCTGAACATGGCATAAAGTTGATGTTCTCTGAGCTTCTCCAGAACTAAGCGCAGATGTTCCACGTGTTCCTCCTCATTCTTGAAGTAAACCAATATATCATCAATGAATACCACAACAAACTTATCCAAGAACTCCATGAATACCTTGTTCATCATGCTCATAAAATAGGCAGGGGCATTAGTCAAACCAAAGGACATGACTGTATACTCATAAAGCCCATACCTTGTGGTAAAAGTTGTCTTGGGTATATCCTTCTCACGGATCTTCAATTGGTGATAACCCGATCGAAGATCGATCTTGGAGAAAACACTAGCTCCTTCTAGCTGGTCAAACAAGTCATTGATCATCAGTAGGGGATACTTGTTCTTGATGGTCACTTCGTTCAAAGGGCGGTAATCCACACACATCCTCAAGGTTCCATCTTTCTTCTCCACTAAGAGTACTGGGGCTCCCCAAGGTGATGAACTCGGGCGAATATACCCTTTCTCCAACAACTCCTTAATCTGCTTCTTGACTTCCTCCAAATCATTAGCAGGCATCCAATACGGCCTCTTGGAGATAGGTCTTGTGCCTGGCAGCAACTCAATCAAAAACTCAATCTCCCGATCTGGCGGCATACCCGGTAACTCCTCCAGAAATACATCGGGATAATCCTTCACCACTGGTACTTCCTCCTGGACAACTCCCGTAAGAGAGTTCACCTGAGTCCTCTTAGGCTTAAGCCTGGATACATACTTGATCCTCTTCTTCTCTGGGGTGGTGAGAAAAATTGATCTACTAGCACAATCAATGTTTCCCTCATACTTGGACATCCAATCCATACCTAGGATTACATCCAACCCTTGCGACTCTAGTATGATCATATATGTGGGAAAAACATGTCCCCCTATGTTCAAAGGCAACTGGAAACATCCCTGACTAACCATAGACTCTGCTCCTGGGGAACTCACTAGAATGGGTGACTTAAGAGCTATGGTAGGCAACTTATGTTTATCCACAAATCCCCTTGATATGAATGAATGCGATGCACCAGTGTAAAAAAGAATGAGTGCTGGAAATGAATTAACCAAGAACTTACCAATCACTGTGTCAGGTTGCTCATAGACCTCTTCCACATTAACATGATTCACATGCCCCTTAGTGAAAGGATTGGGCTTCTTGCCTCCAGAATTCCCATTGCCATTTCCATTTCCATTCTGCGCCTTGGGACACTCGTTGGAGTAATGACCTGTCTTCTTGCACTTGAAGCAGGTGATGTGACTCAGATCCTTCTTCATCAGTGTAGAAGAGCTGAAATGCTGCTGATTGCCATTTCCTCCATTGCCGTTGCCATTGCCATTGCCATGCTTGTGATCATGGTGGTTGTGTCCATTTCCTCCATGCTGAATGTGGCCTCCATGGTTATGATGATTCCCTCCAAACTTGCTAGTGCCTGATCCAGAACTTCCTGAGTACGGGCTGTAGCGGGGTTTCTGCTGAACTCCAGAGTTATACTTCCCGTGACCGTACTTCCTCTTACGATTCTCCATCTGCTGGTGCTTGCCTTCGAGAATGGTAGCCTTGTCAACCAGCTCCTGATAGTTCGCAAAGGTCGCCATAGTCAACTGAACTCCCAACTCATCACTCAGTCCCTCCAGAAACTTCTCATGTTTGGCTGCATCAGTGGCCACGTCCTCTGGGGCATAACGGGCCAACCTACTAAACTCATCAACATACTGAGATACCGTGCGTCTACCCTGGCGCAAGCTGCGAAATTCCTTCTTCTTTAGACTCATGGCTCCAGCTGAGACATGAGCAGTGCGGAACGCCTGCTGGAACTGAGTCCAACTCACACCCTCCATGGGGTATGTGGTGGTGTAGTTCTCCCACCAAGCAGCTGCTGGTCCATCTAGCTGGTGGGCGGCAAACCTCACCTTTTCAGCATCATTGCATCCTGCTGTGGCCAGCTCCCTTCCTATCTTGCGGAGCCAGTCATCTGCGACGATCGGCTTCGTGCTGCTGGAGAACACGGGTGGGTTCAGCCTCAGGAAACGGGTAAGACTATCAACTGGGGGTGGCGGCAGTGGGTTGTTGTTGTGGTTGTTGTGGTTCTGGTTCTGGTTCTTGATGAGCATCTGCATAAGAGCATTCTGCTGTTGGATTAGTTGGGTGAGCTCCGGCAGAAAGTTGAATCCAGGGTCACGTCTCGGAGGCATCTGATGGGTTTAGAGTGGATGAGAAGTTAGAATAGAATAAGGGTCTAATAAGTAAAATCACACTACCCATATGCACATGATAGCAATAAAACTTCAAATCACTCCAATTCAATTTCAATCAAAGAGGTTCACATGAACAATCAAACCTAAGGTAAGCCATGTCACAAGATTTGACAAGGTCTCACAAATGAATAAAACTAATCGGATAACAAAATCGAATTCCTAAACTCTCATGGTGGTATAAAATCTAACTCTCATCGGATGAGGACCAGTCAACCATGTTGACGTCAGGTGTCCTTGCATCACTGTCTGTGTCGTCATCTCCAAGCTCATCATCCTGGTCCTTGTCCTGGCTGATGTAATCTCCATAAGAGTGATCCTCCTGGATGTTTTTCCCTCATCCAGCTTCTCCTCGGCCTCCTCAAGCTCAAGCTTCAGGTCGTCGATCTTCTCCTGCAGTGCGTCCAGCTCTCCCTCATGCTCGATGCAAGCGTCCTGGAGCTCCTCCTCGAGCTCGGCCTTGCTGGTCATGAGGTTCTTGATGACGATCATGTTGTCGGTCAGCTCCAGCTCCATCATGCGAATGTGCTCCTCCATGTCCTGGATATGAGATGCTATCGTCTCGTCCTCCAGGGTACGCACCACGTATCCATTCGCGTCGCGGCGTCTGTACATCACGAAGGAGGTCTTCTTGAGGTCCTCGTCATACTCCTCCTGAATGCGTCCGAGAGCAATGTCAGCAGCGATGCCCCTGCCCAAGCCCCATGTTGCAGTATCCAGATGGAAATCAATGGGCTTGGTGCGGTTTCCGAGGATGCATCCGGGGATATGGGCATCGATCCTCCAACGTGTCTCCTTGGGCAAGGTGGCTGTGAAGGTTCCAGTGAATGTGGGAAGCCCAATCTTCAGGTGCTTCACGATCTTCACCAGCTGCCGTCCAAAGGGCATGGTCTCATCGGGCTGCTCAAACTCAACAATGGCGGACGACATCTACATTTTGAAAGAGAGAAGGAATTAGTAATGAAGCATAGAAGGTACGAGACCAAATGATATATAGGGAAAATGAAAAATAAAGTTTTTATCCTATGGCTTTCCATTTTCTAGGGGTCGCGTCCTACAGTCAACGTGTGCTCTGATACCATCTTGTAGCGACCTGACCCGGTAAGAGTCGAAGTCTCTGTACTTACCGTGCTAGTCCCTGGATCGACTTGCTAGCACACACAATACTCGATGAAATAACAGAAATAACACACATCTCTTTATTACATCGATAGTCCAGGAGCAATACATTTATTACAAAATAGGGCATAATGCCAAATAAACAATACTGCGGAAGCAAAGTAGTAAATGAGTCCAACTCCACGAGCAAGGTTGAGTGTAGAACATCGACCTATCGCACCTTAATCCTCGTCGGATATATCTGCAACGTAATAAGTTGCAGCCATATAGGTCAGTACATTGAATGTACTAGCAAGTCACATCAATAGTATAATGAACCTATTTGTACATGCAATTTGGCTGGTGGAAAGCTCGAAGTTTAGTTTTTGCATAAAGCTAGTTTTTCCCTAGAATAAAAGATATTATTCTATACTACAACATTGCATAGGATGAGTTGGCAAACCCAACTCCATCCGTTCCCAAAGTTTCATTTAAGCCCAACTGATTTAGTTAAGGGTGATGAGATCTCCCGGCATTTCCACTACTAGATGCTCAAATTGTCCGTAACCGGGGACACGGCTAATCGATTAGGTTGACACTCTGCAGAGGTTGCGCACTTTTCCCCACAAGACTCGACCACCTCCATGATCGGAAGATCGAGGCATAGTCTTTCAAAAGTGTTCCCCCTTAACCCACGGATAGGCCGGTACACCTACTCATTCTACATCTGCTAGCCCATCCCGGAAGGGGTCACACTAACTACTCAACTAAGCCAGAGCCCATATTGGCTTGTGGCTGCACACGTAAGCTTCTAGACATGAAAATACGTTTGATCCCTTTGGTCCTGAGCGGACGGACCACTAGTGGTGCACCACCATGGATTTCCCATGCGTGCCCCACTGTACTTCGCCACCATTCCAACCAGTTTCTGCCCAGGTAGTTCATTAATTATCTTAGGTCCTATTTACTACATTGTCACTCATACTTTACAATGATCACTCCCCAATCCACGTCTACTTAGCGAAGCAACATAATGTAAAACGATGGCGACAATGTTATAAGGTTCAGACCTACCTCAATGAACTACTGGGTGTAAAGCATAGTCATACGACATCAATTCCTACCATGCAGTCCTACCGCAAAGAACTAAGTGCATAATAAAAACATAGGTAATGAAACATGATCAAGATGCAACTTGCCTTGGTACTGCTGGTTGAATTCTAGAGACTGATAGTATTCTGCTTCGCACTCCGGACAATCTATCGCAAGGTAAATAAACATACATAAGCAATCATTTCAGAGAACCAAGAAGAACATGCAAAGTAAAAAGTCTCGGAAAAACCAAATGAACATACAACATAGTTAGCTATCACAAAAATATTCTAAGTGTAAAACCACATAGGCATATGTTTCAAAAAGTGATGTGAACTATAGTGCATACTATGCATACTAGTAAAAATATGAATGGACAGATTCTAGTGTGTGAAAAATTATTGTGACAAAGGCCCAGGTGATAGGGTTTGGCTAGGGTGGCAAAGTGCAAAAAGAATCAACTTAATCGGGGCTACGGTTTAGGAGATATGGCCATTTGAAGTTTGAATTCAAATCTGAAAATTTTCAAATTTGAACCTAACAAAAGTTTGCAAAAATAATACCACTGGATAGATCTAAACATGACGAAGAATTGGCCGCTGGTTTCATCGAGTTTGGATCTACGGTTAAAAAGTTGTGGCTAATTTAAGATCAGGGACTAATCTGCTAATTACAGGGATTAAACAGTGAAGAAAAACTATCGCAAACAGGTCCCTAGCACGTGGCAGATTCCTACTGGCAGAAAGGTGTTTGCCGCGTAGCTTATACAGCGGACGACCACAATCTAAGCAAAACGGCGGCGGCGGCTAACTTAAACAAAAACCGAACGGTTTTAAAATAAAACCGGGTTAACCGATCTAATACTAAACTGATCTAATACTAAAAATAAAAAAACTAAACGAACGGGAGGGCGTGCGGCTCACAGTGGCGATGACGTCGTACAGGAGACGGCGGCGTTGGCTTGGGCAACTGACGGCGGACAGGGCGACGGCTGTGGTGGCTTCCGGCGGCGGGGAAGGTGACGGGGAGGTCGGGCGCGACGTGGGCGGTCCGTTGGTAGTGACGGCGCGCGTCGGGGTGGCCGGGATGGTGCAGTGCAGGGACGGTGGCTTCGTGCTCCGGTGAGGACGCAGGTCGTCGGGGCGGCGTCTCTGGTGAAACTTAGGGGCAAAAACAATGTCAACCGGATGAGACTCGGCAAGTTACGAAGGTTGACAGAAAGAAAATGAAGGTAGGGAAGTCTACGGCGACGGAAACTCCGGCGAGATGCTCTGGCTTCGGCGAGATCCAACACGGCAGGGTGTCGACTACGGGTGGTGTGAGGGCGAGAGAAGTGGCAGAATGGAGAGAGGGGGCTCCGGGGTTTATATAGGCGCGGAGAGGGGTGCTCGGGGCTGCGGGATAAGGGTTATCCCGAGAGAGATGCGGCCGGCGGGTTCGGGGCACGGGCGCGTGCTCTATCCTAGCGGGAGGAGCGGGAGGTTGGGGACGATGGGGTTGGGCCCCATCTGGCAGCGAGCGCACTTGCGAGCGAGAAGGGACGAGGAGCGGGCGTGCGAGGCGGGTGACGTGCTGGCGTCGGCCTGGCCTGGGCGCGGCTGGCTAGCCTGGGCCGTGGGCTCGCACGCATGCGTGTTTTTTTTAAACCAAAGACTAAAGTGGCCCTAAACAATTCAAATGAATTCCTAAAATACCAAGATAATTTCTAAAATTATCTCTCAATATCTACAACACAGTGAACATTAATTTGAGCACAGAAGAAAACATTTTCCTAATGCAACTAATGCACCTTTTGCAAATAAAATAAATACCAAATAAACTCCAAAAACTTCAAATAATATTCAAATGAAATATCTAACTCTTTTATAATTTGAGGAAGTCATCTTATCCCCTCTCATTTGTTTTTCTCGAGTGGAAAACTATTTGAATATTTCAAAAACTCCAAAAATGCAATGAAATATGATATGCATTGAATGATTCTACTAACATCCAAATTTAATAAGAATTGGGATGTTACAAAAACCTTGTCAAATTTTGCTCATTGATGTTAGCCAGAAGACATGCATTTGATATTTTGGAATGGGATGCCCTTTGCTGTGAGCAGCGTCGATCGTTTTTCCTATTCGTGTGTTCAGTTCAGAAGTAAATATTTACTCTGATGAGATACATAGTCACATGAATGTTGACTTATGTAAGGTATTTTAAGAGTTTATTCTGAATGTTGTCTATGAAATGCCAGGCCTCTTGAGTTTGATTGCAAAGTTGAGCTTGGAATGCTGTAGCATGCGGCATCACAAGCTGTTCACCGTGCCTCCTGAGAATAATGCTTCATATTGTTTTGCATGTTGATCTAATGCCAGTGATTTGCATGTTAAGAAGATCATCCTCTTCTGTTGTTTCTGTGCTTAAGAAGTTCATCGTCTTATGTTTCATTCATAGCCTATACGACAACTCGGGTAGGTTAGAGGTGAAACCATATGATCTTCCGACCAACTCATCATCTTAGGCCGTGATTGGATCGTCATTTTCCAACCAAAACCACTTGTAAAACTGACGCTTGTAAATAAAAGCAGATGGTCTTGGGCGTAGCGCTTGGTTGGTCATTTTCGACTGGTAAAATATACACTGGTCTCTCAAATTACACGCGTAACTCGCCGGTTTTTGTTACAGACCTTGGGCCGTCGGTTTCATTACGCCTATATTTTACGCGTTGTTTCCAGTGACGAGTAAATTACAATTATATCTTAATACAGGTGTGAAATAATCCAGAGCTCCCAAGCGCGGCCTTATCGTTTCATGCCGGCTCAGTCTCTCGAAGGTGCTCATAGGTGTCTGATGATCCTGGCTTCCTGAATGAGCAGCGGGCGCTGTATCAGACCATCCGTAGGGCCCGCGAGGCCCTCTCCATCATCCTTCGAGTTGTTGCGCTCGCCGTGGCGCCGACCGTTGTCAACATGGTCAACGAACATGAGGAATCAGGAGATGACTTTACTTGGAGAGGATGACAGTAGAGACCCACCAGGGCCATAGCCGTACGTACACAAGTTCCTCCTTATTATATACAACTATAATTTTTTTTTGCTTCCTCTTGGTTTCCTGACATCACGGTCCCACACTATTGTCAACCTATATAGTCAATAACCGAGAGAATTGCACAAGGAGCGGCCGACAGCTGGGACCCAGCAGCTCGAGCAGTATTTGTTTTTTGAGGTGTGAGTAGAGTTTTTCTTGAGTGATGTTTTTGTTGTTGTTCAGAAGAGCAGGGTATCAACTGGGCGGGCTGTGGCCCGTCTAGCCCAGGCTATTATTTTATGTCGACCACATATCCAGCCCAGATATTAATTTTTCAAGGTGAAAATGGCTAGCCCAGCTATACTTTTCTTGCGGAATACCCAACCCAGGTCAATTTGTTATTCTTCGCCCCGCTGGGCTGCAAATCTTTCCTAGGAGGGATGGATTAGGCCTAACAAGAAAATGGGCTTTAAGAAATAATAAATGGGATGTAATTATAAAAATTGTGCTGTAAATATACAAAAACGCACCAAACAGGTAATTAGTTTCAAAAATATTATTTTTTGATTTCAAAATTTTTAATTTCATTACTTGTTGTGCGCGCAATATTTCGTTAGATTTTTACCTAATACAAATTTCTTTTGAAATTATATTTAATCTGACTCGAAATTTCGGGATAAAAATATTTCGGATCCCATCAAAATGTGGGATTTTTTGTTGAATTCTGTTTTGAGCAGTTGGTTGAAATTATTAATCGTTGTCCTAGCTAGAAAATGGGCTGTAATTTTAACAAACTGTAAATGGGTTGTAGTAAATTCCATTAGAATTCAAAAATGGGTTGTACATTATTACAAATCGCAAATGGGCTATATGTTCTCTGCCACAGATGTGATGCTCACTTGTGGGCCTACTAAGTTGACGCATACGGAAGGCTTTGTCAACTAATAGTCAACACACGATTCTAGCAGCAGTGACCGTTGGATGTCCATCCAACGGCTGTAGTGCTTCTTCAATCTCGTATATTCTTGCTTCAGCCGCCCAAACCACCGCCGGCGGTACCGCCTGCTACCGCCTCCCGTGGCCGGCTGTGCTGCCGCGCAGGCTTCACCGGCCCACCCTACTCCCAAATGTCGTCCAGGCCATTCCTCTACTCACCAACACCTCCCGTTCTTCTCCGGCAATGGCAGCCTCTCACCGCAGCCAAACCAGTGAACCCTCATACTCCCCTCCATGTGGGCATCCACCACTGTGTCTTCGCCGGCTCCGGGTCATTCCCTTCCTAGGACTCGCCATTGTTCACCGCGTTGGTTCTCTCGGCGTGGCGTGGTCAACTTTGTCAATAAACGACAGCCATCGGAAGAGGCATGTACATGGAGTGGCTGATAGTAGGGACCCACATGGCCCATGGCCGCACGCAACAAGTGCCCCCTTATTATGCGAAAACAAATGATTTCTCCCCCAGACAGGTTTGACACACCAGCTACATCTTCGCACGCAAGGAAGTGCTTCCATTATTACGCGGAAATAAAAAGTTTCCTCTCCCTGACAGCTGGGACCCACCAGCTTTATTATGATCCATTTCATGAAAATATAGATTGTACCGAAGATGCTAAATTGTTTTCTTTTTATTCTAACTCAAAAAAGAAGAAATTAAAAAAACCAGAAAACATCTTCGCACGCAAAGAAGTGCCACCTTATTACGCGCAAAAAAAAATGATTCTCCCCTGCTAGCTGGGACCCACCATATTTGGAGGCTGACTTGTGGGCCTACTAAGTTAACTCGTATGCAGGGCTTTGTCAACTTAGTCAATAAACGATTCTAGCTGCAGTGACCGTTGGATGTTAATCCAATGGCCGAGCTGCGTCTTCAACCTCTGGTCTTCTTGCTCCAGCCGCCCAAACCTGCGCCCGCCGTACCGCCTGCTCCAGCCTCCCGTGGCCGGCTGTGCTGCCGCGCAGGCCTCACCACCTGACCATACTACCACTGGCCAGGCCTTCCCTCTACTCACCCACACCCCCTATTATTCTCCGGCGACGGTAGCCTTACACCGCAGCCGAACCAGTGAACCCTCGTACTCCCCTCCGCGTGGACATCCACCTGCCTCGTCTTCCCTGGCTCAGCGTCGTTCCCTTCCTAGGCCTCGCCGTCATCCATCCCCTGGGTATTGTCCGCGTGGCGTGGTCAACATGGTCAACGAACGACAGCCATCGGAAGAGTAGTGTACGCGGTGAGGCTGACAGATGGACCCACCAGCTACATCTTCGCACGCAAGGAAGTGTCTCCTTATTACGTGCACAAAAAAATGAATTCTCCCCCTGACAGCTCGGACCCATCATCTATATCTTCGCACGGAAGGAAGTGTGTCCTTATCCTCCCTGACAGCTGGGACCCACCCGGTCGAAGCGTACGTAGCATTGTCGCGAACGTGTATGTACATACTGGTCAATCGGTCTCTCTGCAACGATGAACCATGGCCAAGCAAGCAGCGGCACGTGTAGTAGTAGAGCCCCCGACGTAGCAGTTCAGGCAGTCCCTTCTAAACCATGTACACGTACGTACAGCCACATGCCAAAAAATACGGCCACGTACATACATACGGGCGGGGTCTCGAACGCCTACTCATGCATACGTACGGCCAGGGCTCGTGTACATGGAGAGGCTACGGACGGCAGCAACGGCGTCCTGTTCATCGAAAGCCAACCGGCTGGGTCGGAACGGATAAACAGCGTCCTGTTCATCGGGAGGCAACATAGTGGGTCGGAATGCGTCGTGTTCATCGGGAGCCAACCGGCTTGGACGGAACAGCCGAAACGGGGTCTGGCGTACCGCAGTACAGAGGAAACGGACTTGTGTTCAAGCTCCTACAGTCGAAACGGGGTGTTGTTGATTGGGAGGGGTGTGGCATACCGCAAAATGGTGGAAACAGACTTGTGTTGGAGCGCCTACGGTCGAAACAGGGTCCTGTTCATCGGGAAGGGTGTGGCATACCACAAAACGGGACTCCACGGGCTACTGTTCATCCACCGTCTACTACCTCGCTCCAGCCTCCACGGGCTGCTGTTCATCCACTGTCGACTTCCTCCAGCCTCCACCTGCTGCTGTTCATCCACCGTCGACTTCCTCCTCCCTCCACCAGCTACTGTTCATCCACGGGGTCGCCTCCACTGGCTATTGTTCAAGCAGCCCTCCACAGGGGTCCTGTTCATCCACCCTCCACCGGCTACTGTTCAACCAGCCCTCCACGGGGTCATGTTCATCCACCCCAACCGGCTCGGGTGTGGCGGCCTCCTCGATCGGGGTCCTGTTCATCCAGCAGCAACGGCCTACTACTACTACTACCACGGGGTCCAGTTCATCCAACCCCCACCAGGAACTGTTCATCGAACCCCCAACAACGGTCACTGTTCATCAAGAGGCAGCAGGTTCGATCGGCTTCAGTTAGCAGCAGTAGCGAAGGAATCGCTCGATCGGGTTCAGTTAACAGCCAAGGGATCGATCGATCGCTCGGGTTCAGTAACACGCGTAGCTAGTGCAATCGCTCGGGTTCAGTAAGCGAACGCCTCGCTCGGGTTCAGTAAGCGAATGCCTCGCTCGGGTTCAGTTAGAGCCCAATGCCTCGCACACACGCGTGTACATGTACGAGAGAAACGCGCAAACCTCCATGCATCGCTCGGCCCCGACCACCCACCGTAACTGGGAACTCCCCGATATTTTCCTCGCCTTCGCTTCTACCATAATTTTTTCCGTCATGGACGGCCCAAAGAATGTCATGCAGGTGCATCCCCGGCCCGCCTAGGATGAAAAGCCCATTTTCTGTCATGATTTTTTTTCATAGAAGTAGGAGCCCACCACATCTATGATGATACGTGCTTTTGTCACAATTATCGTCATAGAAGTGTCATAAGCATGACAGAAAAAAATTCGTTCGGCCCAAAATGTCACGGATGTGTCTTTTTTTTTGTAGTGTAGCCACTGAGGGTGAAACACCTCAATTATGAACCCGGCAGCTAGGAGCCAGGCCACTTCTTCTCCAATAGCCTTACGCCTCTCCTCATTAAAATGACGGAGGAACTGGCGAACATGTTTCATCTTAGGATCAATATGAAGTCAGTGCTCAGCGAACTCTCTCGGCACACCTAGCATGTCAGAAGGCTTCCATGCAAAGATGTCCCGATTCTCATGGATGAATTCGATGAGCGCGATTTCCTATTTTGGATCCATCCCTGTCCCAATGGTGAACTGTCAAGAGGAATCACCAGGGACAAAATCAACTTGTTGTGTATCCTTCGCTGACTTAAACTTAAGTGGCGGGTCCGTTTCTGTAGTGGGCTTCTTCAGAGGGGTCATATCAGCCGGGTCAACATTATCTTTGTAATACTTGAGCTCCTCTGTGGCACATGCTGACTCTGCATAAGCCGCGTCTCCTTCCTCGCACTCCAGGGCGAGTTTACGATTCCCGTGGACAGTTATTGTTCCCTCAGGCCCTGGCATCTTGAGCTGCAAATACACATAGCAAGGGCGAGCCATAAATCTGGCATAAGCCGGCCGTTGATACGTCTCCAACGTATCTATAATTTATGAAGTATTCATGCCATGTTTGCAACAATTTTATATGGTTTTGGTATGATTTTATTAGAACTAACCCGAACTGATGTTGTTTTCAGCAGAACTATCGTGGTGTCGTTTTTTGTGCAGAAATAAAAGTTCTCGGAATTGGCTGAAAATTTACGGTGATTTTTTATGGACCAAAAGAGACCCCCGAAGCACCGGAGCTAGACCAGGAGGTGACCGAGGAGGCCACAAGCCAGGGGGCACGCCCTACCCCCCAGGGCGCTAGCTCCCAGCTTGTGGGCCCCTCGGGCACCCCCTTGACGTGAGACCGACGCCAAAAATTCTTATAAATACCCAAACCTCCAAAAAGAACCCTAGATCTGAAGTTCCGCCGCCGCAAGCCTCTGTAGCCACGAAAAACCAATCGGGACCCTGTTCCGGCACCCTGTCGGAGGGGCAAATCGTCACTGGAGGCCATATTCATCATCCCGGCGGCCACCATGATGAGGAGGGAGTAGTTCACCCTCAGGGCTGAGGGTATGTACTAGTAGCTATGTGTTTGATCTCTCTCTCTCTCTCGTGTTCTTGATTTGGCACGATCTTGATGTACCGCAAGCTTTGTTACTATAGTTGGATCATATGGTGTTTCTCCCCCTTTATCTTCTTGTGATGAACTGAGTCTTGCTCTTTGAGGTTTCGTTATGTTGGATTGAGTATTGGATTTGAGAACACTTGATGTATGTCTTGCGATGAGATATCTGTGGTGACAATGGGATGTTCTATTGATTCACATGATGTCTGTTTTGGTACTCAACTCACGGATTCTCGACGTGACATTGGGGTAATCTATGCATAGGGCTTGATGCATGTTTTTATCCTACGTTCTCCGATAGAAACTTTGGAGTGATTCTTTATTGCACGTTGAGGGATTGCCATATGATTTAATTATGTTATCATTGTTGAGAGAATTTGCACTAGTGAAAGTATGAACCCTAGGCTTTGTTTTCAAGCATTGCAATGCTGTTTTTGCTCACTTTTATCACTAGTTACCTTGCTGTTTTTATATTTTCAGATTACAAAAACCTATATCTACTATCCATATTACACTTGTATCACCATCTCTTCGCCGAACTAGTGCACCTATACAATTTACCATTGTATTGGGTGTGTTGGGGACACAAGAGACTCTTTGTTATTTGGTTGTAGGGTTGTTTGAGAGAGACCATCTTCATCCTACACCTCTCACAGGTTGATAAACATTAGGTCATCCACTTGAGGGAAAATTGCTACTGTCCTACAAAACTCTGCACTTGGAGGCCCAACACGAGTCTAGAAGAAGAAGGTTGCATAGTAGACATCAAGCTCTTTTCTGGCGCCGTTACCGGGGAGGTGAGTGCTTGAAGGTATATCTTTAGATCTTGCAATTGAATCTTTTAGTTTCTTGTTTTATCACTAGTTTAGTCTATTAAAGAAAACTACAAAAAAAATGGAATTGAGGTTTCCACATATAATTCATCTTTATAATTTCTTTCCTGAAAATGATGGATCGGAAAATTGTGCCAAAGTGTTAGAAGAAGAAGTCAATAAAATGTTTGGCACTAAATCTTTGAATCATGAGCATGATTGCAATGTCATTAGTATGAATTCTTTGAATATCCGTGATGCTAATGATATGCAAGGTCATAAGCTTGGGGATGCTATATTTGATGAAGATGATATTTTTAGTCCCCCAAGTTTTGATGAGAATATTTATTATGACGATTGAATGCCTCCTATTTTTGATGATTACAATGATGAAAGTGGGTTTGGAAGAGTGTCAACTTTAGATAATAATTATCCCACTATTTTGGAGGGTGTTGAATCTTACTATAGTGATAAAAGTGGATTTGGAGAGGTCATGACTTTATTTAGTGATGAATCCACTATTTTGGAAGAGGTTTCAATTGATTATTATGAGTCCAAAGTTGCTATCTATGATGATTATTGTGATGACACTTATGATATAAAGAATAACGGTAACCATGAAACTTGTCATCATGATTTTAATTTTCAATCACATGATAGTTATTTTGTTGACTTTGCTCCCACTACTATTGATGAGAATAAATTTGCTTATGTGGAGAGTAACAAAATTTCTATGCTTATGCATCATGAAAATAATGCTTTATGTGATAGTTATATTGTTGAATCCCTTCGTGATGCTACTAAAAATTATCATGAGAGAGGAATATATGCTTCTACGTATCTCAATAATATCAAGTTTCCTCTCTATGTGTTGAAAATCTTGAAGTTTTGCTTGCTTTACCTTCCTAAGCTAGTTGATTCTTGCTCCCATAAATTGTGTGCTCACAAAATCCCTATGCATAGGAAGTGGGTTAGGATTAAATGTGCTAGTCATATGCTTCATGATGCTCTCTTTATGTTTCAATTCTTATCTTCTATGTGAGCATCATGGACATCATCATGCCTAGCTAAAAAGGCATTAAAGAAAAGTGCTTGTTGGGAGACAACCCAATATTTACCCCTACTGTTTTTGTGTGTTCACATGATTAGGCTACTGTAGTAATCATGTTTATAGCTTTTGTTTCAACAAAGTGCCAAGTAAAGCCTTTAGGATAGTGTGGAAGATAGTTGACTTGATTCTGTGAAAAACAGAAACTTTTGCACCCAGTTCTGGAATTTTGTAAATTCACAGAAATGTGCTTTTGCTCTAAAAATTTTACCCATGACTGATATAAAAATTGCCCACATTGTCCTAATTTTTAAGAATTTTTAGAGTTACAGAAGTTTGGCTAAAGTCCAGATTACTACAGACTGTTCTGTTTTTGACAGATTCTGTTTTCGTTGTGTTGTTTACTTATTTTGATGAATCTATGGGTAGTATCGGAGGGTATGAACCATGGATAAGTTAGAATATAGTAGATATAACACCAATATAAAAATGGAATGAGTTTACAACAGTACCTAAAAGTAGTTATTTGCTTTGTTTCACTAACGGATCTCATGAGTTTTCTGTTGAGTTTTGTGTTGTGAAGTTTTTCAAGTTTTGGGTGAAGTTTCGATGGACTACGGAATGAGGAGTGACAAGACCCTAAGCTTGGGGATGCCCAAGGCACCCCAAGGTAATATTCAAGGACAATCTGTCGTGGGAAACCACGGCCACCTATGGGGCCATGAGCCCCTTTTGGTTCGGCGGGGGGATGGGCACGTTGCACAAAGAGCGGAGAAGCGTCGCGCAGCACGGCAGAGATCACACGGGCAGTCTTTACCCAGGTTCGGGCCGCCGTGAGGCGTAAAACCCTACTCCTACTTTGGTGGATTGATGGTGGTGAACGTAGCACACTCGCCCGGCAAGGTCGCTCTGGGGGCGAGAGTGGCTACGCGCGTATGGATATGCGAGGGTCCAATCCTTTCTACGGTCGCCATGGGCCTCCTTTTATAGATTAAGGGGTCACCACAGTGGCAAATCAGTCTTTGCGTACTGATTAGATAGCTAACAATGCTATCATATCTAACTCTGCATTTTGACAGAGCGCATTAAATGCGCCGCTCAACGTCACATCACAGCTCGCCCGGCAGGCCCTGCCGGGCGGATTTGCTAGCTTCGCGCCTGCTCGCTTGACACGTCTCAGGACGGGTGTTATATGGAGGTGTTTGCTGTAGGAAGTGGCTGCCATGTGCCAGAAAGCAGCCACTTAGTCACCTTGGAGCTCGACACCGCTTTGATTAATGACTTGCATCGCTTGTGAGGTGGAGCGGTGGAGTGGCTTGCCTCCGCCAGCCCTGGCAGGCCTGCCAGGACGATCCGGAGCTTGCTTCCGGGGCAAAACCCAACCCTGCTAGGCTCGCCTGCTCGGCAAGGTAGGTCCTTCCCTTAGCGATGCCTTGCTCCTCTGGCTCACCTTGGCCTTCTCGATTTGCACTTGGATCCTTTAAAGGAATTGATCTTCCTTGCTTGGTCTGATCTTGGTCTTGTAATCTTGTCTCTGGCCTGTGCATAGTGTGTGCAATGGACCCAGGGTCCGTTGCACCGACAGGAGCCCCCGGGCCTGGCACGAACGCGCCGCTGGGCGTCGTCGGGGTAGGCCCTAACCAGTGCATAGGCAGAAATGTAAGGGCGGCTCCGCCCCTTGAGATCTTCTTTGCTTCTTCATTAACCTGAGCTTGGGTCAGTTTCCGGTTTTCCCGCACGCTGTGTAACGCCAATTGTGGTGGGGCCGTTCTTGTAATGGCCCGTGAATGACTTTAATGCACGGGCGGATAACTGCCAATTCACTCTTCCCACCGCACCCTTATCCTTAGCCACGTATGCCACATGCATTGAGTGGTGTAGGTAATGGAGGCGCGTGGTGCGGGAGAGCATCAAGGCAGGGGCCTGATCTTCTTAGATTGGTGGAGGAGGATGGCGGGTACTCGCCGGGGAATCAGCCCCCTCCCCCAGCTCGCCTATAAAAAGAGGAATGGGGGAGGAGCGGAGGCATTCATCCACATTCCTCTCCTCCTCCGCCTTCTGCTTCTTCCGGGTATGCTGAAAGGAAGAGCCCAGGGCCAGGCCCCGGGCCCTAGCTTGGAGTTTCGTGTGAGCCCCATGGGGGCGCTCGGGCGGCGCGGCGGTAGCACCGGAGGTGGCGACTCTGGTGTGCTCGTCGCCGGGTCGCCCGTGGCTTCAACTTTAGTGAGAGGCAACGCAAATGACACCATGCCGAGGCCCATAATAGGCAGAAGGTGTGATAGTCGATTGTGGCCTATCCCCCCTTTTCCTGTGGCGTTGGAGGGAGGTTGCAAAAATGGCTCGCCATTGGTGAGGGCGGACCTTATCTCTCCGTACTCCGCCCGTCCGGTGCATGGGAGAGCCTCTAGTCCTCGTGCACGCTTCCTTAACAGACATGGTCTTCGTATCACCGGGCCGTTGGGGATGTCCATGCTCTTTGTGGGGTCTGCTGGGGTGCGCGGCGTTCGCATCGATGGGCGTGGCGGGAGCTTAGGGCGATGGTGGTGCAAAAAGTGGCGGCAACCCACGACGCATCAAGAACGGGGGCGACCGTTCCGACGAGTCGTGTTTGCCGGTGACTTCGTCTGGGTCCCCGGTAGTGCCACCGCCCCCGCCCGCCCTCTGGTTTCTTCCTCTTAGCCCGTCGACGGTGTTCTCCTAATCCTGGGGAGGCACCGAATCCTATCCAGGCCCGCCTTCCGCCTTCTCCGTTCCTTCCTGTGATTTCCTAAAGGAGATGGACAAGGGCAAATGCATCACAGGGCACTTATCTTCTTTTAGTCTTAAATCTGTAGGCACTTGCCAAATTTTAGTTCAAATAAGGTAATCTCTTGTATCCATGTTTATGTTCCATGAGATTTGTACTTGTTGATCAGCATATTAATGAAAAAGATAAGCTTTGCCGGGCACTTGTGCATGTATGATATCCATTCAGAGGTGAAACGCCTCCCTACTTTTATGTAAACAAGTAGATCCCGGTAAGATACCTTGCCGGTACCCCATAGGACTGCCACCGTGAGGATGAGCCTGCCGGGCGCAAAACCCATTGGGAGAGACCAGCCCCCTGCCAACCCCTTTCAGCCAAAGGCCACTACGACCATCCTGACCAAAGCAGCGTTCGTGTCAGTAGATGGGAGCACCTTTGTTTCCGAGGCGGCGAGGTTTTCATATGCACAAGTCCTACTCATGGAACATGTATGGATAAGAGATGGAACTTATCTGTTTGGCTTGCCGGAGACCGCAGTGCTGGCTTGTCTTCGCATCCTCTTCCAAGGACTAAGTCCACGGCAGAAGCATGCAGTTTATGCAAATGAAGATGATGCCAAATGCAATCTATCTACATGATCATGCAACCTATCTACATGAATCATGCAATGCTTATGAAATGCTTATGCATGCATGCAACTTGTCGGGGGCCCCCAACGCTTCATTTATTTCTCTGTTGCTCAGGGTCTGCGCCTGGCTTTGTACAAGGGGTTACATGCAACTAAGGTAAGGCCTGTACAAAAGGGTGGCTGTCGGGCAGGGCCCGACAGCCGTGCCTTACCGGTAGAACTTGCGGAGATGCTCAATATTCCATGAGTTTTACAATTGAATGCCATCTCCGGTCTCCAGATGGACTGCGCCAGGTCTGGTGACTCGTACTACCCGGTAAGGGCCTTCCCACTTCGGCGACAGCTTGTTTGTACCCTTGGCGGACTGAACGCGCCTAAGGACAAGGTCGCCTTCCTCAAAACACCGGGCATGAACCATGCGGCTATGATAGCGACGCAGGGCTTGCTGATAGCGTGCAGCACGCGTAACAGCTCGGAGACGGTTCTCCTCGAGAAGCACGGCGTCGTCACGCATGTGCTGTTCCTGCGCTACTTCATCGTAGGCAAGCACTCGAGGTGACCCGTAAATGAGTTCCGTGGGGATAACTGCTTCTGCCCCATAGACTAGGGAGAAGGGAGTCTGCCCGGTAGCTCGGTTTGGTGTCGTTCTGAGGGACCAAAGAACCACCGGCAGCTCATTGATCCATTGCCTGCCGTGCTTCCGCAGCTTATCAAACATTCTTGTCTTGAGTCCCCGCAGCACTTCAGCGTTCGCCCTCTCCTTGTCCATTGCTTCTGGGATGTGTGACAGAGGCAAATAAGATCTTGCTTCCGAGGGCATGAACATATTGCATGAAGGCGCGGCTCGTGAACTGGGTGCCGTTGTCGGTGATGATCTGGGTAGGGACCCCGAAGCGGCACACCAACCCTTTCAAGAACTTGATAGCTGACTGAGCAGTCACCTTTCTCACGGCATCTACTTCCGGCCACTTTGTAAACTTGTCGATTGCAATGAACAAGAATTCAAAGCCCCCGGCAGCTCGGGGGAAAGGGCCGAGCATATCGAACCCCCAGACCAAAAACGACCATGACAAAGGGATTGTCTGGAGTGCTTGGGCAGGCAGATGGATATTTTTGGAATGGAACTGATAGGCTTCACACTTGGTGATGAGCTCAACCGCATCTTGGAGGGCTGTGGGCCAATAGAATCCTTGCCGGAATGCTTTCCCAACCAAAGCCCTTGATCCAATGTGGGAGCCGCACATGCCTTTGTGTATCTCTGCCAGTAGTTCCTTTCCTCCTTTCCGGCAAATGCACTTCAATTTCACACCGTTGGGCCTTCTTCTGTATAGTGTGTCATCGACAAACTGATACATACTGGCCCTCCGAGCTACTCTTTCAGCTTCTTCTTGCTCTTCGGGAAGTTCTTCGGTTTGGAGGAAATGGACTATGTGCCTTGCCCAAGTTGGAGCCTGAGGCTCGGCAACGAGGACTAGCGGCACCTCCTCATTCGTGGGGGCGCATCCCTTGACTGCGGGGACTAGTGGCCCAGCAGGAGGGTGCAGCCCGGCAATCGAAGGGGAGTTGTTTCCGGCAGGGTCCCTGCCAGGAGCCTCGAAAGGCTCTACCGGGAGAGGCTTACCGGAGTCCAATTTCCTCCTCTTTCGGGCCATTGTTGTCGGGGATACGGAGGGCTGAGTAAGATGGAGAACAAAAGTCCCTGGTTCCACAGGAAGCTTCTGCGCATCGCACTTTGATAGGTGATCAGCAATGCTGTTTTCCGCACGAGGTACGTGCTCTGTTTGCAACCCGTCAAAGCGCTCCTCCAATCTTCTCACTTCCTTGACGTATGCCTCCATCAATGGGCTTTGGTAATCCTTGTTGACTTGTCTCACCACCAGTTGTGAATCTCCTCGAATGATTAGCTTCTTGATTCCCAATTCTGTAGCAATCCTGAGCCCGGCAAGAAGCCCTTCATATTCTGCTGTATTGTTGGTCTCCTCCTCCCGGGGAAAGTGCATCTGGAGGACGTACCTCAGGTGCTCTCCAGTGGGAGCCACGAGAAGCACGCCAGCCACTGCACCTTGTAGGGAGAAGGCACCATCGAAATACATGATCCATTCTTGGGGTGCTTCCTTGCCAGGGATAACTTTCCTGTACTTCTTCATCAGGGGTTGGCATCCATTCTGCAATAAACTCTGCCAACGCCCTGCTCTGGATTGTTGATGTGCTTTCAAACTTCAGGCCAAAGCTGGATAACTCCAATGCCCAATCCACTATCCTGCCGGTGGCCTCTGGGTTTCGAAGTATCCTTTGCAACAGGAAGCGGGTGACAACCGTGATCTCATGGGCTTGGAAGTAGTGGCGCAGTTTCGTTGAGGCCATGACAAGGCCAAAGATCAACTTTTGCACACCAGAATACCTAGATCTAGCCCCCTGCAACAGGGAGCTAACGAAGTATACTAGGCGCTGCACCACCTTCTTCCTTGCCGTGTCCTTGGGGTTGTTTCTGCTGTCGTGCTCTTCTTTATCCTGATCCGTATCTAGCCTTGCCGGGCCGCTCTCTTCCTCTTCCCCTGGCGGGACACTTGCTGAGGTGGCTGCTTCTTCTACTTCCCGCTGCAGTACCAGGGCCGTACTAACCACTTGATTAGTTGCTGCCAGATATAGCAGCAACGGCCCTTGTGGTTTGGGTGCGACCAAAGTAGGCACAGAAGATAAGTAGGCCTTCAAATCCTGCAGTGCTACATCTGCTTCTGGGGTCCACTTCATGGGTCCTGCCTTCTTCAAAATCTTGAAGAACGACAAGGCGCACTCGGCAGACTTGGAGATGAATCTGCTAAGCGCGGCCACGCATCCTGTCAAACGCCTCACATCCTTAACTGTCTTGGGTGCCTGTATCTGCTCAATAGCCTTGATCTTATCGGGGTTGGCCTCTATCCCACGGTGGGACACAAAGAAACCAAGTAGCTTGCCGAGGGAACGCCAAACACGCACTTCTCTGGATTCAGTTTCAAGTTGATCTTGCGCAGATTAGCAAATGTCTCTTCTAAATCCTGGATGAGGGTTGATCTGTCCTTGGTCTTGACCAATATCATCCATATAGGCTTCAATGTTCCTGTGCAACTGTGGTTCAAAGCCAATCTGGACTGCTCTTGCGAAAGTGGACCCGGCACTCTTCAACCCGAAAGGCATGCGCACAAAGTAGTACGTGCCGCATGGGGTGATGAATGAGGTCTTTTCTTTGTCTTCCTTGGACATAAAAATCTGATGGTATCCAGAGTATGCATCCAGAAAAGAGAGCAACTCACATCCTGAAGTAGAATCCACGATCTGGTCGATGCACGGCAAGGGAAATGGGTCCTTTGGGCATGCTTTGTTTAGATCCATGAAATCTATGCAAAGCCTCCATTTTCCATTAGCCTTGCGCACAACCATTGGGTTTGCTAACCATGTTGGATGCAGTACTCCTCTGACCAAACCAGCTGCTTCAAGTTTCTTGATTTCCTCGGCAATAAACTGCTGCCACTCCAAGGCCTACTTCTGAACCTTCTGCTTGATGGGCCGGGCATGTGGGCAGACAGCAAGGTGGTGCTCGATTACCTCCCTGGGAACACTAGGGATATCAGATGGTTGCCAGGCAAGCACATCGATATTCGCCTGCAGGAAGGCAACAAGCGCGCTTTCATATTTGTCATCAAGGGTGGCGCTGATAGTGAAAGTACCGTCAGCGCCAGCCAGCCCTGCCGTGACCTTTTTCACTTGGGGTGGAGCAGCCTTGGATCTCTTGCTGTTGGAACTCTCTGGCATGTCATCAACGGGCGCGGCACATTCCACAGAGGTACGCTTCCCGAATTCCTTGCCAGTGCCTCCGCTATGCTTTTCCTTGGCGGGAACTGTGGCTTCCGCGACCTCTGCCGCGACCACGTCCCGGTACATCTTATCCACGCAAATAATTGCGTCTTTCTTGTCCGACGGAACAGAAATGACGCCCATCAGCCCTGGCATCTTCAAGGTGTTGTAGGCATAGTGGGATGCTGCCATGAATTTGGCCAGGGCCGGGCGCCCAAGGATCCCGTTGTATGGCAGGGGAGGTCAACCACATCAAACACAACTTTCTCAGTCCTGTAGTTCAACTCTCCTCCAAATGTCACTGGCAACGTAACCTTTCCCTTAGGATGGCTCCTGCTGGGATTGACTCCTTGAAACGTGCCTGTTTCCTTAAGTTCTTCCTCTGCTATCTGGAGTTTGCTGATAACCTTTGGGGAAATCAGATTCAACCCGGCCCCGCCGTCAACCAGCATCTTTGTGACCTTGAGGTTGCGAACTGTTGGTGAGACCAACAATGGCAAGCACCCTACCACAGTAATGCGGTCGGGGTGGTCATCTTCATCAAAGATGATGGGCGTGCGTGACCACTTGAGCGGCTTCCAAGAATCTACCGCTGGCTCCACGGCATTGACTTCACGCGCCCACTGTTTAAGTTGGTGGTGAGAGGAGTGCAAAGATGCACCCCCGTCAATGCATAGGGCGTCAGTGGCTTTCTGGAATTCCTGCTCGCTGGTTTCCTCTTCATTCCCTCCATCACTCTCATTACTGCAATCCTCCTTCTCTCGGCCCTTGGCGGGTTTCCCTTGGTTCCGAGGAGCCTTGCCGGGGCGATTTGCTTCACCACCCCGACCCTTCCCACCAGCACCATTCTGACCTTTTTCCTTATCGCGCTTCTCATACTCAGCCTTCTGTCTCTTGACGAGCTGCTCAACCTGATGACACTCCTGGAGATCATGGCCCTTGGTCCGATGAATCTTACAGTACGGCCCATCACTTTTCACAGCTTTCTCGGCAGCCGCCGCCTCCCGGCAGTCAGTGCATGTGGTAGCCTCCTTGCCGGGGGCTTCAGCCTTGGCCTTCTTGCCGGTACTAGGCGTGCCTGACCCCTCAACAGCCATCACTGTCTTATCCTTACGCTTCTTGTTGTGCTTTTTGTTCTTCTTCTTTTTACTAATGGTTTCGTCGTCCTCTTCTGAGTCGATGTCGATGCAATCTTCCTCTCCAGGAAGTTTCCTCCCCTCCTCCACCCGAGCACATTTGTCCACCAAAGTGTAGAGCTCCTTCACAGTCTTGGGCAACCGAACGTTCATCTTGGAACGTATCCTGCGGTTGCGCATGTTGGATTGGAAGGCAGCTATCACGACAGCTGGGTGGATATCTGGGATATTTCTGTGGACTCGACTGAACCTCTGCAGGTACTTTCATAGAGTTTCTCCTTCTTTCTTCTGGAGAAGCTGCAAGTCGCTGGGCCACCCTGGTTCTTGATGGCCGCCCGTGAAGGCACCAATGAACTCGTGGCACAGGTCAGCCCAGGTCGAAATGGAGTTCTCCGGCAGGTGCATCACCCAAGACCTCACATTTGACTTGAGGGCCAAAGGGAAGTAGTTGGCAAACACCTTCTCATCTCTTCCCCCGGCAGCTTGAACAACGATGGTGTAGATGCTCAAGAACTCTGCCGGGTTTAGTCTCGCATCATACTTCTCGGGTATCTCTGGCTTGAACGTGTGAGTGGACGGCCAACGGACTTGCCGCAGCTCACGGGTGAAGGCAGGGCACCCAACCTCGAAAGGCAGGCACCCGCTATCTCCGAGCGCGGGCTCGTCGAGGTCGGGGCCATCACACCCATTGGACCGACGGGGGTTGTCGCGGCGCCGCTCGTCGATGAAGCGCGCGCCTTCCCTTCGCCTGCCCTCTGGGGCACGCTGTCGGCCTTGACATGCTCGAGGGTCTAACGAGGCCATCGAGACGTCATCGGGTGCTTGGTTTTGCGGCTCCCGGGCGGCTTGCCGTGGTGGGGATTGCACCGTGAGGGTGGCCCCTCCCGCACGACCAGCCGCACGAGCCACCGTTGCTGCCTGGGAAGGCCGTGGCGGTCCGGCCTGCTGTGATCCTTCCGCCTCGGCAAAACCAATCAAACTTTGGATGGTGGCTCACCACTCATCCATCTGGTCTACCGCCGGTGGAAATCTCAACAGCAGTTGGGCTCGCGCCATGGCCTCTGAGACAGTGCTTGGCATAGGTGATGACGATGTAGATCGTAGTGTCGCTCGGCTCCTGACATTGCTGGTGGCGACTGCGCCGCGCCCTTGCTGCTGTGAACCAGCCGTTTGGACGGCATGGTGATGCGGCAGAGGCGCCTGAGGGCCAGCGGTTCCGTTGGGCATGGTAGCTGGGTCAGCCCATCCCGGGGGTGGCGCGTGCCCTACGGTCGCGCCCGCAGCGGGGGTGGCCGGAGGGTTGCGATTCGCCCCAGAGCGAGCATCATCACTGCGGCTGTGCCCGTTGGCGAGGAGAAGGGGTTCAGGCAGAATGATCCCTCCATCCGTACCTCATGGAGCATGGCCGTCGGGATGTTGCTGATGCTATCCTTCCCCGGTATCTCCTATTCCTGCTTCGGCCGTGGGGAAGGTGGTGACGACGCCGCCTACGTCGACCATGTCCCCCGCAGCATCCACACCCTCGCGAGCCCCCGTATTCCCCGCGACATCGGCAGTCGCAGGCGGCGGAGCCTTCAAGGTGGACGGGTGATTTGCAGCTCTGGGCTTCCTCTTGGGCGCCATAGTCGATGATGCCGTCAACGATGAAAATGTCGATGAAGATGACGCGCAGCATATGCTCTCAGTTTCGCGCAAGTGATCCCCCTACCTAGCGCTCCAAAGATGTCGTGGGAAACCACAGCCACCTATGGGGCCATGAGCCCCTTTTGGTTCGGCGGGGGAATGGGCACGTTGCACAAAGAGTGGAGAAGCGTCGTGCAGCACGGCAGAGATCACACAGGCAGTCTTTACCCAGGTTCGGGCCGCCGCGAGGCGTAAAACCCTACTCCTGCTTTGGTGGATTGATGGTGGATAATGGTGGTGAACGTAGCACACTCGCCCGGCAAGGTCGCTCTGGGGGTGAGAGTGGCTACGCGCGTATGGATATGCGAGGGTCCAATCCTTTCTACGGTCGCCATGGGCCTCCTTTTATAGATTAAGGGGTCACCACAGTGGCAAATCAGTCTTTGCATACTGATTAGATAGCTAACAGTGCTATCATATCTAACTCTACAGGCTGACAGAGCGCATTAAATGCGCCGCTCATCGTCACATCACAGCTCACCCGGCAGGCCCTGCCGGGCGGTTTTGCCAGCTTTGCGCCTGCTCGCTTGACACGTCTCAGGACGGGTGTTATATGGAGGTGTTTGCTGTAGGAAGTGGCTGCCATGTGGCAGAAAGCAGCCACTTAGTCACCTTGGAGCTCGACACCGCTTTGATTAATGACTTGCGTCGCTTGTGAGGTGGAGCTGTGGAGTGCCATGCCTCCGCTGGCCCCGGCAGGCCTGCCGGGACGATCTGGAGCTTGCTTTCGGGGCAAAACCCAACCCTGCTAGGCTCACCTGCCCGGCAAGGTAGGTCCTTCCCTTAGCGATGCCTTGCTCCTCTGGCTCACCTTGGCCTTCTCGATTTGCACTTGGATCCTTCAAAGGAATTGATCCTCCTTGTTTGGTCTGATCTTGGTCTTGTAATCTTGTCTCTGGCCTGTGCACAGTCCGTGCAATGGACCCAGGGTCTGTTGCACCGACACAATCAAGCATCTAAGCTTGGGGATGCCCCGGATGGCATCCCCTCTTTTGTCTTCAATCCATCAGTAAAATTACTTGAGGCTGTATTTTTATTCACCACATGATATGTGTTTTGCTTGGAGTGTCTTTTATTATATTAATCTTTGCTTTTTAGTTTGCCACAATCATCCTTGCTGTACTCACCTTTTGAGAGGGACACACATTAATCGTGAATTTATTAGAATTCCCTATGTGCTTCACTTATATCTTTTGAGCTAGGTTGTTGCTCTAGTGCTTCACTTATATCTTTTTAGAGCACGGCGGTGGTTTTATTTTGAAGAAATTGATGAACTCTGATGCTTCACTTATATTATTTTGAGAGTCTTAAAAATAGTATGGCAATTTGCTTAGGTTATGAATTTGGTCCTAATATGATGGGCATCCAAGAGGGATATAACAAAAACTTTCATAAAGAGCATTGAATATATGAGAAGTTTGATTCCTTGCATTTGTTTTGAGATATAAAGATTGTGATATTAGAGTCATGCTAGTGAGTAATTGTGGATTGGTAGAAATACTTGTGTTAAGGTTTGTGATTCCCGAAGCATGCATGCATGGTGAACCGTTATGTGATGAATTTGGAGCATGATTTATTTTTTGATTGTCTTCCTTATGAGTGGCGGTCGGGGACGAGTGATGGTTTTTTCCTACCAATCTATTGCTACTTCTTGAGCTTGCGTTGGTTTTTCCCTTGAAGAGGAAAGGGTGATGCAGCAAAGTAGAGATAAGTATTTCCCTCAGTTAAGAACCAATGTATCAAATCTAGTAGGAGATACAAGCAAGTCCCCAACTATGCACTTGCACAAACAATCAAACACTTGCACCCAACGCGATAAAGGGGTTGCCAATCCCTTCACGGTCATTTGGAAGGATGAGATCTGATAGAGATAGATATAAAAGATTACTAAAATGTAAAACAAAATAAAAGTAAATAGATTGCAACAAGGTATTTTTAGGTTTTTTGGTTTATAGATCTGAAAATATATGATGGAAAATAGACCCGGGGGCCATAGGTTTCACTAGAGGCTTCTCTCTTGAAGGCAAATAATACGGTGGGTGAACAAATTACTCTCGAGCAATTGATAGAAAAGCGCAAAGTTATGACGATATCCAAGGCAATGATTATGCATATAGGCATCACGTTCGTGTCAAGTAGACCAAAACAATTGTCGTGGTGGGCGCACAGCAGATGCCAAAGGATGGCTAAAGAGAGGGACAAGCTCAAGGGCACCGGTGGGCTCCAGAGGCGAGGTCGGCATGAGCGAGCGAGGAATGCAAGACATACCCAGGTTCGGGGCTCTCCGGAGAGATAACACCCCTAGTCCAGCCGAGTGTGGTTTAAATGTGGATGATACAAGCTCACTCCTAGAGCTATTTCGGGGAGGAAGGAAGACAGGCCAAAGCATAGGCTGCTCCTTCTCCTTGTGTGTGTATTGTACTGATGATCTCTTTGTCGTCCCCCGTGCATGGAGGCCTCCTGGGGGGTTTTATAGGTCAACCCCCAGGGTTACGATGGTAAAGTTACATGCCCGTGGGGCCGGGATGTCAGCGTCTGGGAAGCCGGCACTGGGACCCACTGGGTACCAGGGTACGCCGGATTCTTCGGGCGCGGGCCCCGCGCGCCAGAGGACATTGTTCCCCATCTTGTCGTGCGTCATGGAGTGGTTGAGCCGGCTCGGCTATAGTGGCGTGTCGCCTGGTCGCCATCGGCTTACGTTAGCGAGACGAGGATGCACTGTAGCCATGCCCGCCCTGGTCAGTGGGGTAGGTGGGCCACTATTGCCACGTTCCTGCCGGTCAGCGGGGTAGGTGGGCCACTGTTGCCTTGCTCATCTCTTCATGGGGACTTGTTCCGCCGTACGCCCCGGACAGGACGGGAGCTGACCCGTGGCCGGGTTGAGGGACGCACTATGATGGCGTTTGCTTGTTGATGAAGTCTTGACTTGCTTGGACCGGCCGGCATGCGCCAGCGGGCTTGGCCGGGTTGAGGAACCTGGCGAAGGACAAGCCGGATTGAGGGGCGTCGCTAGCCCTGATGTTTTTTAAAAGGATCCGGTTTCCATTGCCTGCCCGGGGTTTCATCCCCCCGACAGTAGTCCCCGAAGCTGTGAAGGCCCGCCGGCTTCAAGCAGGAGGGCCTTCGCAGTTTCACCCCTGAGAAGGTAGCTGATATTGATGAAGCTTGCGACCGTCGGGTCCGGCAACACCCACTGTGTGCCGGCTTCCGAAAGCCGGATCGCGGTACCCCGGCCTGGGCGGGAAACCGAGGAGTCCATCAAATCTTGAAGGGGAAGGGGCGCGCGTCCCACGACCTGACTTGGGCGCCATGTGGCGGGCAGTAGCCGAGGAGGCACTGCCAGGCCACACGCACGATGGGACGTAACAGTGGGCTGGGGCCCGCCACTCCACGCCCTCAGCCCCCGCGCGGGGATTTAATGTGGCGGCCGCGGATGGTTGCCCTTCTCGATGCAGTTAATTCACACGTGGATCGTGCGCACACAATGCGGGGAAGTGGAAAAGGTGGGCGCAACCGATCCCACTTCCCCACGTTCATGCCGCGGTTATAAATCGGGGGGAGGGGGCGGCGGAAATCATTCACGCACGTGCCCCCTACCTCCTTCTTCTTCCCTCGCCCTAGCTTCTGAGCCCGTCGCATGCCGCAGCGCCCTGCCGCTCACGAGCAACGCACTGCCGCCGCTCTGCAGCATCTAGCAGCCACCCCAACTCCGCGCCTTAGCCGATGCGCCTTCTTCTCCCGATGCACTTCACCGATGGCAAGGCCCAAGGGATCGTCGGAGGGATCAGTGGTCACCGCGGAGAATCTTCAGTACTTGCGCGACACGCGACGGCTGCCACCGGCGACGGAGGTGGCCGTGCGCTTGCCGGACAACGAGCTAGCGCCTCGGCCGGAGGGGACCAAGCGCGTGGTCTTCTTCTCCCACTTCAAGCGTGGGTTTGGCCTCCCCTCGAGCGACTTCTTCCGCTCGTTCTTGGACTTCTTCGGGCTCCAGCCGCATCACTTGGGGGCGAACGCGGTGCTGCAGCTCTCCGGGTTCGTCACTTTGTGCGAGGGCTACCTGGGCGTCGAGCCCAGCATCGACCTCTGGTCCCGCTTCTTCTTCTTGAAGCAGCAGGGGCCGACGGCTGGCACGATGTAAGCCTATGGGGCCACCGTCATGTCAATTCGGTTGCATGGGGCGTGCCCCAAAATGCCGCTGGAGGATTCTGCCAAGAAGTGGCAGAATTCTTTCTTCTACGTCCGCAACCTCGGCGCGGACCACATCAATCTACCGCTCTTTGCCGACGTGACGCCGCACACCAAGACCAACTGGACTTATTGTCCCAAGAACCCGACACAGGCAATGCTGAACATGAGCAACCGGGTTGCAGAGAGGGTGACGCGCGAGGGGCTCACCAGGATGGACCTCATCGCCGCCTTCGTTGCGCGCCGGGTGCTGCCGCTGCAGCGCCAGACGCACATCATCGGCCAGATGACTGGCCTCTAGGACCCCAACCGGATGTCATCCTGGCGGCTGACACAGGAGCAGGTCGCCGGCCGAGTCAACGATATCTCGAAGGCTGGGATGCCGGAGGAGTGGCACTTCGGGAAGGCGCCCTACAACCAGGGGAACCCGGCGCCGGGGGTGAGTCCTTGGTCTCCGTATTTTGCTATGTGCCATCTCTTTCTTTGTCCCGATGCGACAAGGGAGGTGCTGTTGAACGCCATCCGACATTCATACGACGGAACAACGACGCAGGTAGCGGTCGCCCAGCGAGCCGGCTCGGAGGAGGCGGAGATCCTCGCTGAGAACCCGGAGACGGCTGATGCTGAAGCCGGCGAAGCATGCCGCGCGGGTAAGTTTCCGCATCCTGATATCCCGCGAGACTGGTTGAAAGACCACGTGAAGGTTTTGACACATGCTGATGGTGCATCGCCGCCGAGGGGAGGAGGCGGCAACGCCGGCTCCCCAAGACGGCCGACGAAAACGGCCGAGGCCGGGTTATCCCGCGCGCTGGCCGTGGCTAGCTGGCTGCACTGGAAGGAGGACGTGGCGCCAAAGAAACCGGCCACTAAGCGCACGGCGGACCCGGCCGTAGGCGGCCAGCCGGCCACCAAGAAGAGGCGCCGCACCATCCTGGCGGCACCGACGAGACAGGCCATCCCGACGGCGATCGGGTATGTTTTCTTGCTGACTCTGGCGTGCTGCCGAGTCGTTCTTTTCTCATGCTTTCTTTGGTGGGATTCAGGATGCCGCTGGAGCTGGCGCTGGTGGCGACAGATGCCGCGTCTGGGGGCGGCTTCTTGTTCCGGAAGACCCAGACCAGCACCATCGATCTGCCCAAGGACGAGGCCGAGGAGGACCTTGGCCTGGACCCGGCGGACACGGAGCGCTGCGCCTGAAGGGCCCGGAACAAGGCCGAGGAGGAGCTGCAGGCGGCCTCGTCCCAGGCCTGGGCCAGGGAGAGGACCGCCGTGGAGCCGGCATGGCCGGAGATGCCGGCGGGCCTGGAGCCGGCGGAGACGGTCGTCGCGCCGCCGACGGAGGAAGGACGCGACCCGTACGGCCGGGTGGAGATGGCGGTGGACGACCGGGAGGTCGTGGAGATTGACGACGACACCCACCCCAAAATGACGTGGTTGAGCGGGTGGAGGTTGGAGGAGGCGGCAGAGGGGGAGCTGCCTCGGGAGGGGTGCCGTAGGCGACGCCAGACGGAGCGTCGCTGGGGACGCCGGAGGGAACGCTAGCCGGAGCGCCGGAGGGGACACCGGCCGGTGCACCGAAGGCGTCGGGCGGCGAGCACGCCTTAGTGATCAGGCAGCCGCAAGTGGCGCCGGGTGGTCCCCATGCCGTCGGGTCACAACAGGTTCGTGGCCGGTCCCAGCCGGGCCGTCTTCGGGCCGCTGACGCAGGAGGAGGCGTCGATGGCCGCCGTGCGCCGACATCTTCGCGGGCATGCGGACCGGGTTCAGGCCTTTGCCCAGGCCGAGATGGAGCGGGTGCGGGAGCTGGAGCGCTCCGTGATCGTGAGTCTTATTTTTCTGGTTCCTCTCTTGTAGCTAGCTAGTGGGGGCGCGCCAACGCACCCACTGGGAGTAGCCCCCGAGATTCAGGCCAACTACGTAGTAGTTGGGTCGAATCTTAAAGAGTCTTGTGTTGATTTTTGTCTTTCTGCAACACCTGGATGCCCTCCGAGTCGGCATCTACAACCGGCTTCTGGAGAAGCACCAACAGATCACGGCGCATCTTGCCGCCAAGGATGAGGCGCTCCGCCTTGCTGAAGGTATGTCTTGCGTGCTCTTAGTGGGGGCGCGCCAGCGCACCCACTGGGTGTAGCCCCCGAGATTCGGGCCAACTACATAGTAGTTGGGTCGAATCTTTAATAGTCTTTTTCTTTTCTTCCGATGTCTTGACTTTGAATCTTTGCCACGCAGCTGCCGCGGCCGAGGTGCCAGACCTGCAAAACCGGCTGGTTGAAGCCGGCCAACAGCGTGACCAGGCGGCTGCCGACGCCGGCCAGCTCCGGGCCGAGGTAGGGCAGCTGAAGGCGGAGGCCCAGCAGGCGCTCGCCGAAGCCGGCCAGTAGCGCGATCAGCTGGCCGATGACAAGAGCCAGCTCCAGGCCGAGGTGGAGCGCCTGAAGGCCGAGGCCGCCAAAGCGGTGGAGGCCCACCAGGCGGAGCTCCTCTGCCTTAAGGAGGAGCATGAGAAAGCGTCCGCCTCCAAGGACGACGAGCTGAAGGTGGCTGTCGACCAACACGCCGAGCTGGAGAAGGCACTTGAAGCGTGCGACCGTGCCGGGGACCTGGAGCGGCGCGATACGTTGTGCAAAGCGTAGCACTTGGATGAGGCCTTCGCCAGTAAGTGTTTCCTCGTTGGTTTCGCCAGGTTGTGAAGCCGACTTTGTTTATTCTGTGGCTGACTGTCCTGCTTCTCTGCTTCGACAGAGTACTTCCCGGAAACGTAGGAGAAGGCGGACGAGGCCGTGCGTAACCACCGGTTGACCCAGGTGAACGCGGGCGCCGAAGATTATCCGCACGCCGCCTGGTCCTTCCCGGAGATCATGCACGCGGCGGAGACCCGCCTGCAGGCCCTGGACGAGCAGACAGCGAGGCTCTCCAAGGCCGGGTTGGGCATGGCGGCGGCTCTCTGGCCGGGGGCGATCGCGCCCAACTCCTTCACGCGGCTAGCGCGCTGGCTGGAAGCCGGACCGGCACAGCTTCATGCATGGCGTGTTTCCGCCGCGCGCGCCGGTGTTGACTTGGCGCTGAGGTTTGTCATGTCTTGGTATCCGGGTTTGAACCTGGACCAGCTGGCGGCCCAGCGAGCCGGCGCGGAGCCCCAGCTGCAGGCGGAGTTGGGCCGGATCACCGCACTGGCCTCGTTTGCATTGCATGACAAGTTTTAGGTAGAGCGGACCGAAGATGGCTGGATGGTGCTGCCCGACAACTTCGGCTTGGCGCTCGGTGATCCGGCGAGCAGCTTCGAGGAGACGGACACCTATGCGGACGACGAGGCCGCATTGGATGACACCGGCGCCTATGTGAACCCGGAGGCCACCGTGGAGAAGCCGGCAGCTGCGCAACCCGGCGCGGGAACCACCTGAAGCCGCCCTGTTTTATCTTTCTCAAATTTTTGTTAAGCGGCAGGTCCACCCACCCACTGGGGTGTATTGGTGAATGTAATGAATTCTGGCCTTGGGCCCATATTTCTGCAATGTAAATATTTTTACGGGTGTCTACGCCTCTGTTCTTTGTTCTCTAAGTCTTTTTCTTGCCTGGTCCTTCTGTGAGCCTCCCCCCGCGAGTCGAACAGCCGGGTTCCGGTCTGTGACAAGGAGTTTGGCCCTTGGAAAGAGCACGCAATACTTAGGCTTTCCGAACGTTGAGCGCGAGCGAAACACCCACTAGGCCGTCTGGCGGCGGGCGACGAAGCCGGCCGTGCGAACATCTTAGTGTGGTGGGGCCGGGTTGGCAGATCCGGTGAATCCAGCTTAGTGTTTCTCGGCGTGCCGGTGCTTTGGCCCATAGCTCTTGCCGGCCAACAGCCGAAGCCGGACTGTGGCATAGGGCGAAGTGGAATGCCTCGGCAACTCGAGCACGCCGGGATGTGCCAAGGAGGACAGCGGGTTGCGGTCAAGCCGGCTAGCCCCCAAGCCCCCGGGTTGGGCGTGCCAACACGGCGGTGCGGGTTTAAGAAAATTTACAAGGATGTGCGGGACGCAAGAACTTGATTGGAAAAGGTAGCCCCCTAGTGTCGTTCGAGGGTCTCATTGTCTTCCATTAAAGTACAAAAGGCAGCGATACATACGTGCATACGGCTAACTGTAAAATGGGCGGAGGAGCTCCGCTTTCCAGGGCCGGCTTCTTTCTTCACCGGCGGTGTCTCTCTTGCGCTTGGTCAGCTTGCGAGCGTCGAAGAGGTAGTAGGCGTTGCGGTCACATAGGGCTCTACTGACGATGAAGGGGCCCTCCCATGGGGAGGCCAACTTGTGCTGGCCGGCTTGCTGTTGGACGAGCCAGAGGATGAGGTCTCCCTCGCGGAACGCGAGAGGCTTGATCTTTTTGCTGTGGTAGTGCCTCAGGCCTTGCTGATAGATGGCGGATTGGCTAAGGGACAAGAGGCGTGCTTCTTCAAGCAAGTCGACGCCGTCTTCGCGGGCTTCCTTGGCTTGGGCTTCTGTGTACACTAGATAAATCCCCCGCGCGTTGCTGCGGGAATTTATAGAGATAAAAACTAGATGAAGAGTGAGGAAGCTATGTGGAGCAAAATATACATGATCAGCATAAAGGTGCCAATTTAAATGGGAATGAGAAAATACACTTTAATGTGGAGAGTGAGGAAGCCTATGGAGAGAAAAAGAGAAATGGTCATCATAAATATACCAATTTGAATGGGAATGAGAAAAGACACTTCAATGTTGTTTCCGTATAATAAAAATTTGCCTGGTCGCACATAAAGCACAAACTATGATCAGAGTGAGAAAAACGTAAACATTGAAACAACAATGCTCTAACCTTGGCTCGAAACCATAGGGGGTTGACTCTATGCGTGCAGATCCTCTAAATGCAGAGGCGTCGAACCTTCGTGGACGTAATCCTAGTGTCATATAAATACAGCGCTGCAACCCTTTGACTTTGTTCTAAATCAGCAAACTGAATAAACTAAGTTTTGCATCTCGCCATTTGCTTTCAACATTTAGATCAATGTTCTATGAAAGATAATCTACATTTTACTGCCAGCTAACATTCTGAAACTTGTGCTCTAGAAAGAAGTTACAAAGTTCTGAAATATGTTATTGTTATTCCATATGTTCTATGACAAAAACTCAATAACTTCTGGACTGCACCTGTTGTATCACCCCTTTACAATATTTTGGTGATTCAGAGGTCATCTTTTGCCTACAAGTTTTCGTCAATAAGAAGTATAGACCATTTAAGCATGCATGACTGACTGAATATAGCAGTTGAAACTCAAGTGCAAATGAGGCATACCATCAACAGTTAACTATAACTTGTAAGGAACCCGTAACCTTTGGTATCATTTGGAATTCTCCCATAATCTCTGCTATTGAACCAAATCGTGATGTGTTGCTCCTTGCAAATAAAACAAAAAGATCAATAAAGTAAATACTCACTCTTTACCATGGCTTGATTTCCATTCTTATTTAAGATTGCACCAGTACGTTTTTCCATTGGATGATCAACTACAATGTTTGGCATGGCTGAAAGGAGAGAATGATGGGAGCACTGACCTGCTGCGGTAATCTGCTTGCAATGACAACTTTCCTTAGTTTTGCGGTGATCGCAGGTGCACCTTTATTTTGAGGGCAAAGGCGAAGTGCCAAGACTAAATCATGCTTTTGCACGCAGAGGAAGGCAGCAGTAGTCATGATTTCCCATCGCGCATAGAGTGAGGGTAAACCATGAAGGCACACCACCTCTAACATGACTTGTTAGATGATCAGGTTGTGCCACAAAAGAATACAAATTCTTGTTGGACCACTAACATTCGTACCAACGCAAATATAATGTCTTGTGATGCGATATGAGAGGCAAGCCTGTTTTTAGTTGGACATTTTGTCAAACACGTGCAGACTGCTTGATTACAAATATATATATGCCAATAATTGGATGGAAGAGGGTTGAGAGGGAGGGAGACAAACCTGTGTGGGTGCCTGGGTCACAGAGGCGAGAATATCATCGTTGGATGCGGTAGTGAGGGATGACGCCTTGGCCGGGGTCAGCATGGTGAGGCGGCGGAAGAGATCTGTCTCCTACAGTATGCCATAGGCAGGCTGCCTTCTCCCACTCATGGGCTGGATGTGGTTGTGTTTGCATCGTCGCCATCACCGTCGCGATTGTCATCCCATCCATCACCGTCGCCATTGTCATCACATCTTAATCGCTGTTGTGTGCGAGACTTGTGCACAGACCCACGGTGGTATTGATCACCGCATGATCATAGTGGAATATGGAAGGGGCGGCAGCGAAGAGGAGGGGCCATGTTGAGGGATTGGTGCATTCCATGATTGAGTTGAAAACACGAGTGGAAGATATCTTAGAGAAGGAGAGAAATAGTGGTTGTTGCGTTCCATAAAGTGAAGATGAAGGGGAAGGGTCAGAGGTGTATCACGCATTGAAAGCCTCAAGCTAATCGGTTGATTCCCCATCCCTATGAACTGAACGATTTTAAGAAAAAATGCTGATATGGTGTAGTGACGTGGAAGCCAACATGTCAAGATAATTGGTGGTAGTGGGCTGATGATTGATACGTCTCCAACGTATCTATAATTTTTTATTGTTCCATGCTATTATATTATCTGTTTTGGATGTTTTATATTATCTGTTTTGATTGTTCCATGCTATTATGCATTGATTGGTCCATAGCTAGTAGCTAGATGGCTTCTTCTCTCTCTTTGATTCTCAATACCATGTTCTCCTCGTTGTTCTTGGAGATCTATCCGATGTAATATTCTTTTGCGGTGTGTTTGTTGAGATCCGATGAATTGTGGATTTATGATTAGCTTATCTATGAATATTATTTGAATCTTCTCTGAATTCTTATATGCATGATTTGATATCTTTGTAATTCTCTTCGAATTATCGGTTTGGTTTGGCCAACTAGATTGGTTTTTCTTGCAATGGGAGAAGTGCTTAGCTTTGGGTTCAATCTTGTGGTGTCCTTTCCCAGTGACAGTAGGGGCAGCAAGGCACGTATTGTATTGTTGCCATCGAGGATAAAAAGATGGGGTTTACATCATATTGCTTGAGTTTATTCCTCTACATCATGTCATCTTACTTAATGCGTTACTCTGTTCTTCATGAACTTAATATTCTAGATGCAGGCAGGAGTCAGTCGATGTGTGGAGTAATAGTAGTAGATGCAGAATCGTTTCGGTCTACTTGACATGGATGTGATGCCTATATTTCATAATCATTGCTTTGGATATCGTCATAACTTTGCGTTTTTCTATCAATTGCTCGACAGTAATTTGTTCACCCACCGTATTATTTGCTATCTTGAGAGAAGCCTCTAGTGAAACCTATGGCCCCCCGGTCTATTTTCCATCATATAAGTTTCCGATCTACTATTTTACTTTCTGATCTACTATTTTGCAATCTTTTATTTTCAGATCTATAAACCAAAAAACCCAAAAATATTTACTTTATATTTTGTTTAGTTTTACCTATCTCTATCAGATCTCACTTTTGCAAGTAACCGTGAAGGGATTAAAACCCCTTCATCGCGTTGGGTGCAAGTTGTTTGATTGTTTGTGCAAGTGCTAGGTGATTTGTGCGTTGTCTCCTACTGGATTGATACCTTGGTTCTCTAACTGAGGGAAATACTTATCTCTACTTTGCTGCATCACCCTTTACTCTTCAAGGAAAAAACCAACGCAAGCTCAAGAAGTAGCAAGAAGAATTTCTGGCGCCGTTGCCGGGGAGATCTACGCCAAGTCAAGACATACCAAGTACCCATCATAAAACTCTCATCTCTTGCATTATATTATTCGCCATTTGCCTCTCGTTTTCCTCTCCCCCACTTCTAAAACGATTTACAAAAATATTTGCCTTTTTATTCGCCCTTCTTTCCGTTCGATCTTTTTTTTGCTTGTGTTACCATGTGCCTTCTTTTTGCTCGCATCTTCGTTTGCTAAAAGTTTATGGATCCTCATCCACTGGCTAATCTTTTTAAGAGATCCAATTATGATGAACCAATTTCTAGTGATTTGAGTGCACTAGATTATCTTTATGAAGTTTTGCTTGAAATTCATGAATCTAAAAATTGTGATGAAGTGTTAAAAGAAGAAATCTATGAAGTGATTCACGATAGCTCCTTGGATGAAAAGCATGATTGCAATGGTTCTACTATAAATTCTATTAATGTCAGTTGTGCTAATGATATACAAAACCCTAAGCTTGGGGATGCTAGTTTTGCTAGGTCCACTACTTGTTGCAATGATCATGATTGGGGTGATTTTTCTTATGATGTTGAAAATTTATTTAAGCCTCATGATGAATATGTTTGCAATAATATTGAAAGTGGGTTTGGAAGAGTGTCAACTCTAGGATATAATGATCCCACTATTTTGGAGTATGATCAATCTTATGATTTTTTTTTTATAAAAGTGGCTTTGGAGAGGTCATGACTTTATTTGATGATAATCCCACTATTTTGGAAGAGTGTCAACTTTGCATGCATGTGGATCATGTTGAGAATATTTTATGTGATAGCTATATTGTTGAATTTGCTTATGATCCTACATATAATTATTATGAGAGAGGAAAATATTGTGGTAGAAACTTTCATGTTACGAAATTACCTCTCGTCATGTTGAGATTGTCTATGTTTTATTCTCCTTCCTTGCATATGCTAGGGTTTTCTTGTCTTGATAATTTGTTTGCTTATAAAATGCCTATTCATAGGAAGTATGTTAGACTTAAACTTGTTTTTCACATGTTTTACGATGCTCTCTTTGTGTCTCAATTCTTTTCTTTCATATGAGCATCATCAAAATTATCAATGCCTAGCTAAAAGGCTTTAAAGAAAAGCGCGTGTTGGGAGACAACCCAATATTTTTCTTTTCTATTTTTATGAATAAATTTTTCATCTAACCTCTGGTTAGATGTGTTTTGGTGTTTTAATTAGTGTTTGTGCCAAGTAAGACCTTTAGGATGGCTTACGGTGATAGTTTATTTGATCTTGCTGAAAAACAGAAACTTTTGCGTCCAGTTACAGAATTTTAAGAATTCACTGGAGCATTGAAAACCCTAAAATTTTTATACTAGATTTAAATCCAAATTTACTCTGATGTCCTAATTTTTCGGAATTTTTGAAGTTACAGAAGTATTAGAACAATTATGATCTTCGCAGACTGTTCTGTTTTTGACAGATTCTGTTTTCTTTGTGTTGTTTGCTTATTTTGATGAATCTATGGGTAGTATCGGGGGGTATGAACCATGGAAAAGTTGGAATACAGTAGATATTACACCAATATAAATAAATAATGAGTTCACAACAGTACCAGAAGTGCTGATTTATTTTCTTATACTAACGGAGCTTATGAGATTTTCTGTTGAGTTTTGTGTTGTGAAGTTTTCAAGTTTTGGGTAAGGATTTGATGGACTATGGAATAAGGAGTCGCAAGAGCCTAAGCTTGGGGGTTCCCAAGGCACCCCAAGGTAATATTCAAGGACAACCAAGAGCGTAAGCTTGGGGATGGCCCGGAAGGCATCCCCTCTTTCGTCTTCGTCTGTCGGTAACTTTACTTGAGGCTATATTTTTATTCACCACATGATATGTGTTTTGCTTGGAGCGTCTTGTATAATTTGAGTCTTTGCTTTTTAGTTTGCCACAATCATCCTTGCTATACACACCTTTTTAGAGGGACACGCATGAATCGTGATTTATTAGAATACTCTATGTGCTTCACTTATATCTTTCGAGCTAGGCAATTTTGCTCTAGTGCTTCACTTATATCTTTTTAGAGCACGGCGGTGGTTTTATTTTATAGAAATTATTGAACTCTCATGCTTTACTTATATTATTTTGAGAGTCTCTAAACAGCATGGTAATTTTCTTTGGTTATGAATTTAGTCTTAATATGATAGACATCCAAGAGGGATATAATAAAAACTTTCATATAAAGTGCATTGAATACTATGAGAAGTTTGATTCCTTATGATTGTTTTGAGATATAAAGATGGTGGTATTAGAGTCATGCTAGTGAGTAATTGTGAATTGGAGAAATACTTGTGTTAAGGTTTGTGAGTCCCGTAGCATGCACGTATGGTGAACCGTTATGTAACGAAGTTGGAGCATGAGATATTTTTTGATTGTCTTCCTTATGAGTGGCGGTCGGGGACGAGCGGTGGTCTTTTCCTAACAATCTATCCCCCTAGGATCATGTGCGTAGTACTTTGTTTCGATGGCTAATAGATTTTTGCAATAAGTATGTGAGTTCTTTATGACTAATGTTGAGTCCATGGATTATACGCACTCTCACCCTTCCACCTTTGCTAGCCTCTCTAGTGCCGCGCAACTTTTGCCGGTACCATACACCCACCATATACCTTCCTCAAAACAGCCACCATACCTACCTATTATGGCATTTCCATAGCCATTCCGAGATATATTGCCATGCAACTTTCCACCGTTCCGTTTTATTATGACACGCTTCATCATTGTCATATTGCTTTGCATGATCATGTAGTTGACATTGTATTTGTGGCAAAGCCACCTTTCATAATTCTTTCATACATGTCACTCTTGATTCATTGCACATCCCGGTACACCGCCGGAGGCATTCATATAGAGTCATATTTTGTTCTAAGTATCGAGTTGTAATTCTTGAGTTGTAAGAAAATAAAAGTGTGATGATCTTCATTATTAGAGCATTGTCCCATGTGAGGAAATAAAAAAAAGAGGCCAAAAGGCCAAGAAAAAAAAGAGAAAGAAAAAAAAAGAGAGAAAAAGAGAGAAGGGGCAATGCTACTATCCTTTTTCCACACTTGTGCTTCAAAGTAGCACCATGATCTTCATGATAGAGAGTCTCCTACTTTGTCACTTTCATATACTAGTGGGAAATTTTCATTATAGAACTTGGCTTGTATATTCCAACGATGGGCTTCCTAAAATTGCCCTAGGTCTTCATGAGCAAGCAAGTTGGATGCACACCCACTTAGTTTTCTTTTGAGCTTTCATACACTTATAGCTCTTGTGCATCCGTTGCATGGCAATCCCTACTCACTCACATTGATATCTATTGATGGGCATCTCCATAGCCCGTTAATACGCCTAGTTGATGTGAGACTATCTTCTTCTTTTTTGTCTTCTCCACAACCACCATATTCTATTCCACCTATAGTGCTATGTCCATGGCTCACGCTCATGTATTGCGTGAAAGTTGAAAAGGTTTGAGAACACTAAAAGTATGAAACAATTGCTTGGCTTGTCATTGGGGTTGTGCATGATGAAATATTTTGTGTGATGAAGATGGAGCATAGCCAGACTATATGATTTTGTAGGGATAAGCTTTCTTTGGCCATGTTATTTTGAGAAGACATAATTGCCTTGTTAGTATGATTGAAGTATTATTGTTTTTATGTCAATATTAAACTTTTGTTTTGAATCTTATGGATCTGAACATTTATGCCACAATAAAGAAAATTACATGGATAAATATGTTAGGTAGCATTCCACATCAAAAATTCTGTTTTTATCATTTACCTACTCGAGGACGAGCAGGAATTAAGCTTGGGGATGCTTGATACGTCTCCAACGTATCTATAATTTTTGATTGTTCCATGCTATTATTATCTGTTTTGGATGTTTTATATGCATTATTATGCTATTTTATATTATTTTTGGGACTAACCTATTAACCTAGAGCCCAGTGCCAGTTTCTGTATTTTCCTTGTTTTTGAGTTTCGCAGAAAAGGAATACCAAACAGAATAAAACTTTCGCGATGATTTTTCTTGGACCAGAAGACACCCCGGAGACTTGGAGTTCAAGTCAGAAGAGCCACGAGGCGGCAACAAGGGGGGAGGGCGCGCCCCCCTGCCTTGTGGGCCCCATGTGACTCCATCGACCTACTTCTTCATCCTATATATTCACATATATTCCAAAACCCTCAGAAGCATCCACGAAAAGACTTTTCCACCGCCGTAACCTTTTGTACCCGTGAGATCCCATCTAGGGACCTTTTCTGGCACCCTGCCGGAGGGGGATTAGATCACGGAGGGCTTCTACATCAACTCTATTGCCCTTCCGATGAAGCGTGAGTAGTTTACCTCAGACCTACGGGTCCATCGCTAGTATCTAGATGGCTTCTTCTCTCTCTTTGATTCTCAATACCATGTTCTCCTTGTTGTTCTTGGAGATCTATCCGATGTAATATTCTTTTGCGGTGTGTTTGTCGAGATCCGATGAATTGTGGATTTATGATCAGCTTATCTATGAATATTATTTGAATCTTCTCTGAATTCTTATATGCATGATTTGATATCTTTGTAATTCTCTTCGAATTATCGGTTTGGTTTGGCCAACTAGATTGGTTTTTCTTGCAATGGGAGAAGTGCTTAGCTTTGGGTTCAATCTTGCGGTGTCCTTTCCCAGTGACAGTGGGGGCAGCAAGGCACGTATTGTATTGTTGCCATCGAGGATAAAAAGATGGGGTTTACATCATATTGCTTGAGTTTATTCCTCTACATCATGTCATCTTACTTAATGCGTTACTCTGTTCTTCATGAACTTAATACTCTAGATGCAGGCAGGAGTCGATCAATGTGTGGAGTAATAGTAGTAGATGCAGAATCGTTTTGGTCTACTTGACACGGACATGATGCCTATATTTCATAATCATTGCTTTGGATATCGTCATAACTTTGCGTTTTTCTATCAATTGCTCGACAGTAATTTGTTCACCCACCGTATTATTTGCTATCTTGAGAGAAGCCTCTAGTGAAACCTATGGCCCCCGAGTCTATTTTCCATCATATAAGTTTCCGATCTACTATTTTACTTTCTGATCTACTATTTTGCAATCTTTTATTTTCAGATCTATAAACCAAATAACCCAAAAATATTTACTTTATCTTTTGTTTAGTTTTACCTATCTCTATCAGATCTCAAGTTTGCAAGTAACCATGAAGGGATTGACAACCCCTTTATCGTGTTGGGTGCAAGTTGTTTGATTGTTTGTGCAGGTGCTAGGTGATTTGTGCGTTGTCTCCTACTAGATTGATACCTTGGTTCTCTAACTGAGGGAAATACTTATCTCTACTTTGCTGCATCACCCTTTCCTCTTCAAGGGAAAAACCAACGCAAGTTCAAGAAGTAGCAATGATGTGGACAGGCTGCATGTCAAGAGAAATAGGATAGTGGGGATGAACTATTTAGGTATTATAGATTACAACTCGTGGTGAGTCGAAGTCGATGTCGGTCGGGATGACGGCTTCTGCTTCGTAGACGAGGAAGAACGGGGTGAACCCAGTCGACCAGTTTGGCATTGTCCGGAGACTCCAGAGGACGGCCAGCAGCTCGTCGAGCCAGCTGCCGGGTGGGCGGATGAGGGGCTCGACGAGTCGCGGCTTGATGCCAGACAGAATCAGCCGATTGGCCCGCTCGACCTGGCCGTTGGATTGGGGATGAGCGACAGAGGCTAGGTCAAGCCGGATGCCGGATACTGAGCAGTATTGCGCCAAAGCGCCTTTGGCGAAGTTGGTGCCGTTGTCCGTGATGATGCTGTGCGGGACACCGTAGCGCACCGCGATGTCCTTGATGAACCAGACGGCTGTTGGCCCGTCCAGCTTCTTGATCGGTCGTGCTTCGATCCACTTGGTGAACTTGTCGACTGCCACCAGCAAGTGCGTCATGCCGCCCCGAGCGGTTTTGAAGGGTCCCACCATGTCGAGGCCCCAAACCGCAAAGGGCCAGGTGATCGGGATGGTTTGCAGGGCTGAAACCGGCTGGTGGCTGCGCTTGCTGAAGCGTTGGCAACCCTCGCACCTGAGGATGAGCGACTTGGCATCCTTGAGGGCCGTGGGCCGGTAGAAACCATGGCGGAGAGCCTTGGCCAGCAGGTACCTGGAGGCGGCGTGGTACCCACACTCGCCCTGATCTATGTCGAGCAGGATCTCTATGCCCTTGTCTTGCTCGACGCAGCACTGGAACACGCCCGTTGCGCTGCGCTTGACGAGCTCGTTGTTGATGATGCTATAGGCGGACGCCCAGCGTTGCACTTGCCGGGCCTCGGTCTTGTCCATGGGGAGCGCTCCATTTTCCAGGAAAGCCAGGATCGGCTGGGCCCACGACGGAGCCATCACCACGGTGAAGATGGCCGCCGGGACGGCAGCCCCCGAGCCGGTGGCGGCGGCCCCCGGGTTAAGGACAGCGGCGGCCGGGATGTGCACAGCAGCCCCCGGGCCGGGGTTGGTGGTCGCCGGGGTCGAGACGGCAGCCCCTGGGCCGGGATCCGCGGCCCCCGGGACTGTCTTGGGGACGGCAGCCCCCGAGTTTGGACCGGCAGTCCCCGGGTTCGGGTTGGGGAGGGGCGCTGCAGGGTCGTCCGGGATGAAGATGGACTCCGAATCCGGTGACGGCTTGATGGACGGCTTGCGCAAGTACTCGAGGGAGACGCCGGACGGTATGGCCTGCCGGGATGAGCCAATCTTGGCTAGCGTGTCAGCGGCTTCGTTCTCTATGCGCAAGATGTGTAGGAACTCACAGCCTTCAAAGTTGCCGGAGAGCTACTGGACCAGGAAGCGGTAGCTGGCCATGTTGGCATCCCGGGCGTCCCACTCGCCGGAACACTGCTGCACCACCAGATCCAAGTCGCCATAGCATAGGATGCGCCGGACACCGAGTTCCTTTGCAAGCCGGAGGCCATGCACAAGGGCTTCATACTCGGCGATGTTGTTGGAGGCGGTGAAGTGGATCTGGAGTGCGTACCATAGCCGGTCGCCCTTCGGGGAAGACAGCACGATGCCGGCTCCCAAGCCGGTGCGCATCTTGGAGCCGTCAAAGTGCATGCGTCAGTGCGTCGAATCCGGCGGCGGTAGGTACTGGGTCTCCGTCTAGTTGACGAGGAAGTCGGCCAAGGCCTGGGACTTGATCGTGGTGCGGGGCTCGTAGAGGATGGTGTGGCTGGCCAGCTCGATGGCCCATTTGGCAACCCGGTCAGAGGCATCCCGGCAGCCCATGATCTCGCCGATGGGGGCCGTGCTCACCACGGTGATGGCATGCTCTTGAAAGTACTACTTCAGCTTCTTGGCGGTAAAGTACGCGCCGTAACACATCTTCTGGTAGTGCGGGTAGTTCTGCTTGGAGGCAGAAAGCACCTCGCTCAGGTAGTAGACCGGGTGCTGGACGGACTGGATCTTGCCCTTCTCTGGTCGCTCGACCACCAGCACCGTACTAACCGACCGCGAGGTGGCGGTAATGTATAGCAACAGTGGCTCCTTATCAGCCGGTGCGACCGGGACGGGTGCGGTGGAGAGCATGCACTTGAGATCCCGAAACACTTCATCTACCTGGTCGTTCCATTCGAACGGTGATGTCTTCTTCATCAGCAGATATAGGGGCAAGGCCCTCTCGCCCAGCCGGCTGAGGAACCGGCTGACCGAGGCCAAGCAGCCGGTGAACTTCTGGACATCACGCAGCCGGGTTGGCTTGCGCATGCGCTCGATGGCCTTGATCTTCTCTGGGTTTGCCTCAATGCCGCGCTCCGAGACGAGGAAGCCGAGCAGCTTCCCGGCCGGTACGCCAAAGACTCACTTCTCCGGGTTGAGCTTGATCTGGTACTCACGCAGATTGGTGAAGGTTTCCTTCAGGTCATCAAGGAGCGTGAGGTGCTGCTTGGTCTTCACCATGATGTCGTCCACATAGACATGGATGTTGCGGTCGAGTTGCATGAACAAGCATTTCTGCATGCAGCGCTGGAAGGTGGCGCCGACATTCTTCAAGATGAACGACATGGTGATGTAGCAATATGCCCCGAAGGGCATGATGAAAGACGTCTTCAGGGTGTCGGCCGGGTCCAGCTTGATCTGATGATAGCCGGAGTAAGTATCCAGGAAGGACAGGAGCTTGCAGCCGGCGGTGGAGTCGATCACTTGATCAATCCGCGGGAGATCCAAAGGATCCCTGGGGTAGGCCTTGTTTAGGCTGGTGTAGTCTATGCACATGCGCCAGGTGTTGTTCTTCTTTAGGACAAGGACCGGGTTGGCCAGCCACTCGGGGTGAAACACTTCCATGATGAAGCTAGCTGCGAGTAGCTTGGCGACCTCTTCACCGATGGTTCTTCTCTTCTCTTTTGAAAAGCGATGTAATGGTTGACGGACAGGCTTGGCGTCCTTGCGGACGTGTAGTTTGTGCTTGGTGTACTTCCTCGGAATTCCCGGCATGTCCTTTGGGGTCCATGCAAAGATATCCTGATTCTCACGGAGGAAGTCGATAAGCTCACCTTCCTATTTGCTATCGAGGCGGGTGCCTACGATGATGTACTTGCTGCAGCTGGGGTCTTCCGGGTTCAGCTTGACCTTCTTGGTCTCCTTCGATGGCTGGAACGAGGCCTCGCCGGCCGGCTCCTTAGCCGAAGCCGGCACGGCCGGCTCCTCGCTGGCCAGCGCCACAATCCGGTCGAGCTGGCGCTGCTCCTCGGCTATGACCAGTGACTCGGCCAGCTTGGCGCCGGCTTGAGCGCACTCTAAAGACTTTCTGTAGTCGTCGACGACAGTGATGAGGCCCTTGGGACCCAGAAGCTTCATCTTCAGGTAGGCGTAGTGGGGGACCGCCATGAACTTGGCGAGCGCAGGCCGGCCCAGCAACGCGTGGTACGCGCTGGACAGGTCCACCACCTCGAACCAGATAGGTTCGCACCGGAAAAGGTCGCTCGTGCCAAACAGGATGTCAAGCCAGATCCGGCTGATGGGGGAGTAGGACAGACCCGGCATGATGCCGTGGAATACCGTCCGGGATGGCTCCAACTGCTTGGCCTCGATGCCGTGCTTGGTCATGGTGTCGCGGTAGAGGATGTTGATGATGCTGCCGCCGTCGATGAGGACCCGCGAGAACTTGCAAGTGCGCTTGGCGGACAAGGGCGTAGCCACTCGGGTTTGGCATGACAGCCGGGTGGTCCTCCTGGGTCCAGCTGATCGGGCGCTCCGACCAGTGCATGTACTCCGGCACTGCCGGGACGACGGTGTTCACCTCCTGCCAGAGCAGGCGCTCGCTATGCTTGTCGTCGCCAAGGCTGGTGAAGACGACGTAGCTTGCGTTCTGGTTGGGGAAGACATCATCGCGCATCGCGCCATTTGCCGGGGGAGGGGGAGGAGGCGGAGGCAGCTGCCCCGCACCCGGAGCCGGAGCTGGAGGCGGCGGGATGTCACCCCTCATGATGCGCTTGGTGATGGCGCACTGCCGAAGCGTGTGCGTGGATGGCCTTGCGCCGCTGTGGTGCTTGCAGGAAGTGTCGAGCATCTCCTCAAAGCTCATGGCGGGTTGCCATGCCGTCTTGCCGGTTTGCCGGTGCTTGCCAGCCGGCTCGGCCGCGGGCGCCTGCTCGGCGGCCGCGACAAGGCGGCTGTCGTAGCAGGGGGCCTGCTGGTCGGCCTTGCGCTTATTGTTCTGCTGGTTCTGCTGGCGGCTGTCCTCGCCAGCCGGCTTGGAGGGGGATGCCGGCAATGCCTTGCCGGCTTCGTCCAACACCACTTGGACTTTCATGGCGGAGTCGACATTGGCGTACTTGTCCGCCGTGACCATGAGCGCGGCCATGGTGGTCGGCTCGGAGCGCAGGAGCTTGTGCTTGAGGAGGGTGCCATCCCGGCAACCACTTACGAAGTACTAAATGGCTTGGACCTCATGGACGCCCTCGCAGCTGCTCCGGAGCTCGGTCCAGTGTGCGAGGTACTCACGGCCGGTTTCTGTTGGCCCCTGCACACACATGGAGAGCTGACTGGGACGTCCGGGACGCTTGTAGGTGCCGGTTAAGTTGCGGACGAAAGCCTGCTCGAAATCAACCCACGCGTTGATGCTGCCAGCCGGCAGGCTGTTCAACCACATGCGGGCCGACCCTTGGAGCATGAGCGGGGCGTAGCGTACGGCAAGGCGGCGGTTGCCGCCCGCAATGCCGATGGCGGTGGTGTAGTCGATGAGCCAGTCCTCCGGCTTGACAGTCCCGTTGTACTTGGGGGTGTCACGGGGCAGCGTAAACCCTTTGTGGAAGGGCTCATCCCGGATGCGTGGACCGAAGCATGCTGGCCCAACAGTGTTGTCTTCCTCCAGCTCGAGGGAGAGGGCAAGCTGATCGAGGAGTTGGCGAGCGTCGGTATCGTCGATGGCGCGCGGTCCTAGCCGGCTTGCGATCGGGCCGCGGGGGGCCGGGTCGACCGAAGCCGGTCGGGCACGTCGGCCGGATTGTGCGGGAGGGGGGGATCTTGCCGGTGCCGCTCCTCCGGAGCCGGCTCGTCGCCCAGGCTGTCGCCAGCCGTCATAGCGCGGTTACGCCGGGTTCGGGTTCGGCCGAAATGGGCTTCGCTGGGGGGCGGGGAAGATGCCGTGTTCCGCTGCTCGGGATCCTTGGTTCATGCGCCGCAGGCGCTCTTGCAGCTCCTCACCCTGCAGCTGCTCCAAGCCGACGGCGGCCGCTTGCGCAACACGCATGTTCTTGACGGGGGTGTCGTAGACGGGTGGGATCGCGCCCAGCGCGCGGCCAATGGCGGCGCCATGGTTCCGCACCTCACCAACCAGGCTGGGCTCGGCAGCGGCTGGCGTGAAGCCGTACGCAGCGTCGCGCTCCCGCTGGGCGGACTCCAACCGATGCTGCATAGCAGCGAGCGTCGCGGCCTCGTCCAGCAGGCGCTTGCGCCCCTCCTCGAGCTGGGCCAGGGCCTCCATGGCATTGGAGGCGTTGACGTCGATGGCCATGGGGATGCTGGGGTTCTGCATCGTGGCGTGCAGCGGGTCGGGTGTGCTGGCGCGCTCCGCTGCGGCCCTGGCGGCAGCGGCCTTCTTCGCGGCGCTAGACGAGGTGGAGCCGGAGTCGGTGGAGAAGACCTCTACCCGAACACAGGGATCCGCCGCCTTAGCGGAGACTTCGTCGCCAAGGGGGACGGGCGAGTCGGTGACGTCGAGCACCCCGCTAGGGTACTCATCGGCCGTGGATGCGTCGGAGATGCGCAGCGCACCGAAGGAGGCAGTGAGCGAATCGGTGGAGCCAGCCATGAGCGCGCCGGGCGCGGGGAACGTGCAGTGCGCAATGTGCTCACCAAGGTCGATGAAGGGCCCCGTCTAGAACATGTCTCCGGCCGGGACCACGAGCGGCCCCATGGTGGGCGCCAACTGTCGTGGTGGGTGCATGGCAGATGCCAAAGGATGGCTAAAGAGAGGGACAGGCTCGAGGGCACCGGTGGGCTCCAGAGGCAAGGTCGGAATGAGCGAGCGAGGAACGCAAGACATACCCAGGTTCGGGACTCTCCGAAGAGATAACACCCCTAGTCCTGCCAAGTGTGGTTTATATGTGGATGATACAAGCTTGCTCCTAGAGCAGTTTCGGGGAGGAAGGAAGACAGGCCAAAGCATAGGCTGCTCCTTCTCCTTGTGTGTGTATTCTACTGATGATCTCTCTGTCGTCCCCCATGCATGGAGGCCTCCTGGGGGGTTTTATAGGTCAACCCCCCAGGGTTACAATGGTACAGTTACATGGCCGTGGGGCCGGGATGTCAGCGTCTGGGAAGCCCGCGCTGGGACCTGCCGGGTACGAGGGTACGCCGGGTTCTCCGGGCGCGGTCCCCGTGCGCCAGAGGACATTGTTCCCCATCTTGTCGTGCGTCACGGAGTGGTTGAGCCGGCTCGGCTACAGTGGCGCGTCGCCTGGTCGCCATCGGCTTGCGTCAGCGGGATGAGGATGCACTATAGCCATGCCCGCCCTGGTCAGCGGGGTAGGTGGGCCACTGTTGCCATGTTCCTGTCGGTCAGCGGGGTAGGTGGGCCACTGTTGCCTTGCTCATCTCTTCATGGTGACTTGTTCCGACGTATGCCCCGGACGGCACGGGAGCTGACCCGTGGCTGGGTTGAGGGACGCACTATGATGGCGTTTGCTTGTTAATGAAGTCTTGACTTGCTGGGACCGGCCGGCATGTGCCAGCGGGCTTGGCCGGGTTGCTGAACTCGGCCAAGGAGAAGACGGATTGAGGGGCGTCGCTAGCCCTGATGTTTTTGAAAAGGATCCGGGTTCCGTTGCTTGCTCGGGGTTCATCCCCCCGATAACGATTTTGCATCTACTACTATTACTCCACACATCGACCGCTGTCCAGCATGCATCTAGAGTATTAAGTTCATAAAGAACGGAGTAACACCTTAAGTAAGATGACATGATGTAGAGGGATAAACTCAAGCAATATGATGAAAACCCCATGCTTTTACCCTTGATGGCAACAATACAAATACGTGCCTCGCTACCCCTACTTTGTCACTGGGTGAGGACACAACAAGATTGAACCCAAAACTAAGCACCTCTCCCATTGCAAGAAGAACCAATCTAGTTGGCCAAACCAAACCAATAATTCGAAGAGAAATACAAAGATATCAAATCATGCATATAAGAATTCAGAGAAGATTCAAATAATATTCATAGATAAACTGATCATAAATCCACAATTCATCGGATCTCGACAAACACACCACAAAAGAATATTACATCAGATAGATCTCCAAGAACATCGAGGAGAACATGGTATTGAGAATCAAAGAGAGAGAAGAAGCCATCTAGCTACTAGCTATGGACCCGTAGGTCTGTGGTAAACTACTCACGCTTCATCGGAAGGGCAATCGAGTTGATGTAGAAGCCCTCCGTGATCGAATCCCACTCCGGCAGGATGCCGGAAAAGGACCCAAGATGGGATCTCACGGGTACAGAAGGTTACGGCGGCGGAAAAGTATTTTGGTGGAAGCTTCTGGTCGTTTGGGAATATTTCTGAATTTATAGGCCAAAGATTAGGGTTGGAGGACTCCCGTGGGACCCACAAGCCAGGGGGGCGCCCCCCCCTAGGGCACGCCCTGAGGGTTGTGGAGCCCTCGGGTCTCTTCTGACTTTCTCTCCAAGTCCTACGTGTGTCTTCTGGTCCAAGAAAAATCATCATAAAGTTTTATTCCGTTTGGACTCCGTTTGATATTCCTTTTCTGTAAAACTCAAAAACAAGGAAAAAACAGAAACTGGCACTGGGTTCTAGGTTAATAAGGTAGTCCCAAAAATAATATAAAATATCATATTAATGCATATAAAACATCCAAAACAGATAATATAATAGCATGGAACAATCAAAAATTATAGATACGTTGGAGACGTATCAAGCATCCCCAAGCTTAATTCCTGCTAGTCCTCGAGTAGGTAAATGATAAAAACAGAATTTTTGATGTGGAATGCTACCTAACATATTTATCCATGTAATTTCCTTTATTGTGGCATGAATATTCAGATCCATAAGATTCAAAACAAAAGTTTAATATTGACATAAAAACAATAATACTTCAAGCATACTAATAAAGCAATCATGTCTTCTCAAATAACATGGCCAAAGAAAGTTATCCCTACAAAATCATATAGTCTGGCTATGCTCCATCTTCATCACACAAAGTATTAAATCATGCACAACCCCGATGACAAGCCAAGCAATTGTTTCATACTATTGATGTTCTCAAACTTTTTCAACTTTCACTCAATACATGAGTGTGAGCCATGGATATAGCACTATAGGTGGAATAGAATATGGTGGTTGTGGAGAAGACAAAAAGAAGGAGATAGTCTCACATCAACTAGGCATATCAACGGGCTATGGAGATGCCCATCAATAGATATCAATGTGAGTGAGTAGGGATTGCCATGCAACGGATGCACTAGAGCTATAAGTTTATGAAAGCTCAAAAAGAAACTAAGTGGGTGTGCATCCAACTTGCTTGCTCACGAAGACCTAGGGAAATTTGAGGAAGCCCATCATTGGAATATACAAGCCAAGTTCTATAATGAAAAATTCCCACTAGTATATGAAAGTGACAAAATAGGAGACTCTCTATCATGAAGATCATGGTGCTACTTTGAAGCAAGAGAGTTCAACAATTTCTATAAAATAAAGCCACCACCGTGCTCTAAAAAGATATAAGTGAAGCACTAGAGCAAAATTGCCTAGCTCAAAAGATATAAGTGAAGCACATAGAGTATTCTAATAAATTCACGATTTATGCGTGTCCCTATCAAAAGGTGTGTACAGCAAGTATGATTGTGGCAAACTAAAAACCAAATACTCAAATCATACAAGACGCTCCAAGCAAAACACATATTATGTGGTGAATAAAAATATAGCCTCAAGTAAATTTACCGATAGTGAAGACGAAAGAGGGGATGCCATCCGGCGCATACCCAAGCTTAGATACTTGGTTTTGCTTGAATATTACCTTGGGGTGCCTTGGGCATCCCCAAGCTTAGGCTCTTGCCACTCCTTATTCCATAATCCATCAAATCTTTACCCAAAACTTGAAAACTTCACAACACAAAACTCAATAGAAAACTCATGAGATCCGTTAGTATAAGAAAATAAATCACCATGTTTTGGTACTGTTGTGAACTTATTATTTATTTATATTGGTGTAATATCTACGGTATTCCAACTTCTCCATGGTTCATACCCCCCGATACTACCCATAGATTCATTAAAATAAGCAAACAACACATAGAAAACAGAATCTGTCAAAAACAGAACAGTCTGGGAATATATGAATTTTTCTAATACTTATGTAACCTCAAAAATTCTGAAAACTTAGGAAAACGGAGGAAATTTGTATATAAATCTTGTGTAAAAAATTCAGGGTTTTTCCACACTACAGTAAATTTAAACAATTCTGTTACTGGACACAAAAGTTTCTGTTTTCAGCAAGATCAAATCAACTATCACCGTAAGCCATCCCAAAGGTCTTACTTGGCTCAAACACTAATTAAAACACCAAAACACAATTACTACAGAGGTAATAATGTGTATTTATTGAAAAATAGAACCAAAAACAAAAAACATAAAAATAAAATTGGGTTGCTTCCCAACAAGCGCTATTGTTTAACGGCCCTAGCTAGGAATAAAACATAGATCTAGGTATTGTCATCTTTGGTATGCTTTTCCATAGATGTGTTCTTGTCAGAAGGTTTTGCAAAGATAACATGGAACACGTTATCCATAGAAATTTTAGCATCATTAAGCTGCCCATCTACGTATCCCCTTTGATTTCCGGCTACAATCCAAGAATACCGTTGATTAACATCATTGAAAACTTGTTGGATCATATCTAAAACGGGGATTTTCTTTTTAAGGTTTTCATCAAAAATTTGATTATTTCCAAACAAATGTCTCAAAGTATAATCACTATTGTAAAGGATCTCATCTATCACCGGTTTTTCACGGCTCATACCATAATGATCAAAAATTTCCCTAGCTTCCCGTACTATGTGATCAAATTCATTCTTAAGAACTTGGGTAGCTATCTTTTTAGCCTTAGGATCCTTTATAACGGGTAAATCATAAAACAATCTTTGCAAGGTAGGATGAGTATGGATAAATCTACTTTCAAATTTTAGAACTAGTGCTGAAATAGCTTCCGCATAAGTTTTAGTCCTTTAAGTATGGGAATATCATCGAGAGGCAAATTGCCTACACAATTGAAAAATTCTTGTATATGTTCTTTTCCCATAAAATTCCCTTGCCCCAAAACAAAAGTTTTAGCATCCAGATTGCCTGTTCGTCCAATTTTAGGAGTTAGGCCATCATCTATTTCTGCCATACCAAAGTCACTCATGATGATGAGTTCAAGTAAACGAAAGATCGGACGGAAGAAGGGTGAATAAAAAGGCAAATCTTTTTGTATTTTTCTGAAAATCATTTTAGAAGTGGGGGAGAGGAAAATGAGAGGCAAATGGAAAATAATGTAATGCAAGAGATGAGAGTTTATGGTGGGTACTTGGTAGGCTTGATGTAGATCTCCCCGGCAACGGCGCCAGAAATTCTTCCTGCTACTTCTTGAGCTTGCGTTGGTTTTTCCCTTCAAGAGGAAAGGGTGATGCAGCAAAGTAGAGATAAGTATTTCCATCAGTTAAGAACCAAGGTATCAAATCCAGTAGATACAAGCAAGTCCCCAATCTATGCACCTACATAAACAATCAAACACTTGCACCCAACGCGATAAAGGGGTTGTTAATCCCTTCACGGTCACTTGCAAGGATGAGATCTGATAGAGATATATATAAAAGATTACTAAAATGTAAAACAAAATAAAAGTAAATAAATTGTAGCAATGTATTTTTAGGTTTTTTGGTTTATAGATCTGAAAATATATGATGGAAAATAGACCCGAGGGCCATAGGTTTCACTAGAGGCTTCTCTCTTGAAGGCAAATAATACGGTGGGTGAACAAATTACTGTCGAGCAATTGATAGAAAAGTGTAAAGTTATGACGATATCCAAGGCAATGATTATGCATATAGGCATCATGTCCGTGTCAAGTAGACCGAAACGATTCTGCATCTACTACTATTACTCCACACATCGACCGCTATCCAGCATGCATCTAGAGTATTAAGTTCATAAAGAACGGAGTAACGCCTTAAGTAAGATGACATGATGTGGAGGGATAAACTCAAGCAATATGATGAAAACCCCATCTTTTTACCCTTGATGGCAACAATACAAATGCGTGCCTCGCTACCCCTACTTTGTCACTGGGTGAGGACACCGCAAGATTGAACCCAAAAAAAAACACCTCTCCCATTGCAAGAAGAACCAATCTAGTTGGCCAAACCAAACCGATAATTCGAAGAGAAATACAAAGATATCAAATCATGCATATAAGAATTCAGAGAAGATTCAAATAATATTCATAGATAAACTGATCATAAATCCACAATTCATTGGATCTCAACAAACACACCGCAAAAGAATATTACATCGGATAGATCTCCAAGAACATCGAGGAGAACATGGTATTGAGAATCAAAGAGAGATAAGAAGCCATCTAGCTACTAGCTATGGATCCGTAGGTCTGTGGTAAACTACTCATGCTTCATCGAAAGGGCAATAGAGTTGATGTAGAAGCCCTCCATGATCGAATACCCCGCCGACAGGATGCCGGAAAAGGCCCCAAGATGGGATCTCACGGGTACAGAAGGCTATGACGGCGGAAAAGTATTTTGGTGGACGCTTCTGGTCGTTTGGGAATATTTCTGAATTTATAGGCCAAAGATTAGGGTTGGAGGACTCCCGTGGGACCCACAAGCCAGGGGGCGCCCCCCCCCCTAGGGCGCGCCCTGAGGGCTTGTGGAGCCGTCGGGACTCTTCTGACTTCCTCTCCAAGTCCTACGTGTGTCTTTTGGTCGAAGAAAAATCATCGTAAAGTTTTATTCCGTTTGGACTCCGTTTGATATTCCTTTTCTGTAAAACTCAAAAACAAGGAAAAAACAGAAACTGGCACTGGGCTCTAGGTTAATAAGTTAGTCCCAAAAATAATATAAAATAACATATTAATGCATATAAATCATCCAAAACAGATAATATAATAGCATGGAACAATAAAAAATTATAGATACGTTGGAGACGTATCATCTATCCCCCTAGGAGCATGCGTATTAGTACTTTGCTTTGATGTCTAATAAATTTTTGCAATAAGTATGTGAGTTCTTTATGACTAATGTTGAGTCCATGGATTATACGCACTCTCACCCTTCCACCGTTGCTAGCCTCTCTAGTACCGTGCAACTTTCGCCGGTGCATTAAACCCACCATATACCCTTCCTCAAAACAACCACCATACCTACTTATTATGGCATTTCCATAGCCATTCCGAGATATATTGCCATGCAACTTGCACCATTCCGTTTATTATGACACATACCATCATTGTCATATTGCTTTGCATGATCATGTAGTTGGCATAGTATTTGTGGCTTGGCCACCGTTCATATTTTTTATACATGTCACTCTTGATCATTGCACATCCCGGCACACCGCCGGAGGCATTCATATAGAGTCATATTTTGTTCTAGTATCGAGTTGTAAGTAAATAAAAGTGTGATGATCATCATTATTAGAGCATTGTCCCATGTGAGGAAAGGATGATGGAAGCTATGATTCCCTCACAAGTTAGGATGAGACTCCGGACTTAAAAAAATAAAAAGAGGCCAAAGAGCCCAAAATAAAAAAAAAAGAGGCCAAAGAGCCCAAACAAAAAAATGAGAGAAAAAGAGAGAAGGGACAATGTTACTATCCTTTTTCCACAATTGTGCTTCAAAGTAGCACCATGTTCTTCATGATAGAGAGTCTCCTATTTTATCACTTTCATATACTAGTGAAATTTTTTCATTATAGAACTTGGCTTGTATATTCCAATGATGGGCTTCCTCAAATTGCCCTAGGTCTTCGTGAGCAAGCAAGTTGGATGCACACCCACTTAGTTTTCATTATGAGCTTTCATACACTTATAGCTCTAGTGCATCCGTTGCATGGCAATCCATACTCACTTACATCGATATCAATTAATGGGCATCTCCATAGCCCATTAATTTGCCTAGTTGATGTGATACTTTCTCCTTTTTGTCTTCTCCTCACAACCTCCACCATACTCTATTCCACTTATAGTGCTATATCCATGGCTCACGCTCATGTATTGCGTGAAAGTTGAAAAAGCTTGAGAACATTAAAAGTATGAAACAATTGCTTGGCATGTCATCGGGGTTGTGCATGATGAAATATTTTGTGTGATGAAGATACAACATGGCCAAACTATATGATTTTGTAGGGATAACTTTCTTTGGCCATGATATTTTGAGAAGACATGATTGCTTTATTAGTATGCTTGAAGTATTATTGTTTTTATGTCAATATTAAACTTTTGTTTTGAATCTTATGGATCTGAACATTCATGCCACAATAAAGAAGATTACACTGATAAATATGTTAGGTAGCATTCACACTTCATAAATTATTTCTTTTATCATTTACCTACTCGAGGACGAGCAGGAATTAGCCGTCCAAATAGGGCATGATATGGACTCTTGAACTTGACCACCTCGAACCATAACGTCTCTGCTCTATAATTGTGCTCATCACCATAGGCCACTTCCAGCGATATCTTCCCGACAGGGTAAGCCGACTTGCCAGACACCACTCCATGAAACACCTTGGAGGACGGCTTCAGATCCTTGTGTGTGAGGCTCATCCGACGGAAAGTGTCATAGTACAATATGTTGATGCTGATGCCACCATCCATGAGCACCTTGGTAAATTTATAACCGCCCACTTGAGGGGCTAACACCAATGCTAGATGACCCGGATCATCAACCCGGGGCGGGTGATCCTCTCAGCTCCATGTGATTACCTGTTCTGACCACCTTAAATACTGAGGCACTGCCGGATCAATCATGTTGACTGCTGGCTTATGGACCTTCCGGTCAAGCTTACACGTGTTCGTAGTGAAGACGTGATACTGTCCACCATTAAGCTGCTTCAGATTACTCTGATATCTTGACTGATTATTTTGTTGTTGATTACCCTGACGAGACTGTTGATTATGACCACCATGGTTACCCTGACCCTGGTAGCCAGAATTTGAGCCGCCACCACCAAAGACAGAACCCTGAAAACCAGATCCTGACCCGCTGGGCGGCCCATTATTATTACCATGATGCTGGTGAAGGCTATGATTCCTGAACTCTCACATAATATAACAATCCTTCCAAGCATGAGTAGATGGCATGTTAGGATAACTGTGTTTCGAGTAGGGGTTACTGAGCATTGCCTCAAGATTGAAAGGTTTTCCTCCACTGAAAGGCGGCTTGCCATTACCATTGCGACGCTGGTTTTTAAACCCGGCATTGGTGTTAGCCACAAAATCTGACCCGCCGTCGGAATACTTGCGCTTCCCCCCATTGCCTTGGTTATTCTGATTGCTATGCTGAGCCGAGGCGTGCTGCTGCTGACCCTTGCCACTGCCGTTCTTCTTGCCCTTACCAGATTTATCATCATCAGAGCTCGGATCTTTAGTAGTATCAGATTCACCATACCTGGTAAGTACATCCATAAGCTTGCCCATATCTGTACATTTACACTTAAGCCGCCCGAGCTTCTGCTTGAGGGGGTCAAAGTGACAGTTTTGCTCCAAAAGCAGCACAGCTTGAGCCGCCCCAATACTGTCCGAAGAATGGATGATGGTTGCTACCCGGCGAGCCCAATGATGAGCCGACTCGTCCTCTTGCTGCACACAATGCTCCAAATCCACAATCATCAAAGGCTGCTTACAAGTTCCTTGAAAATTCTTGATAAAGCTGTCCTTCAGCTCTACCCAAGTATTAATGGAGTTGGGGGGCAGGCTCTTCAGCTATGTACGAGCCGGTCCTTCCAACATCATGTGAAATATTTAGCACAAACTGCATCACTGACGTCTAACATCTCCATGGCCAGTTCATAACTTTTAATCCAAGCCTCTGGAGGGAGGTCCGGCGTGTAATTAGGCACCTTACGAGGGCCTTTGATATCCTTGGGCAAACGCTCATTATGCAAAGCCGGCACTAGATACGGCACCCCAATGGTCCTGGAATTTGACCCGGCTCCCACCGAGGCTGAAGGGGTCACCGGAGGCTGCTGATAAGCCCCCTGGTTAGCCGCCGCTGCTGCCTCACGGCGGGCTCTAGCCTCATCCACAATCGCCTGAGCATGAGTCCTCGGGTTATCACGGGGCGGGTCATCACGAGGCGGGTTACGGTGCTGCTCACTACTGGAGACCGCATGCGACTCAATGTGCCGACTATAGCTTCGGCTTGGGAGAGGAGTTGAGTGCATGCAATCACGACTATACGAATACTTCTCCTGCTATGCAATCGTCATTTGAAGGAGCTCAATGGCATTCTGCGCCTCGACTTCAATGGGCGTCGCACCAGTAATAGGGAGCGCACTGAGCCGGGTGGCCGCTGCTACCATGTTATCCACTGGGTTAGAAAAGTGACTCGGCGGTGTTGCAAAACGTTGAGGCGGGGTCTGACCCCTACGGGCCGGCTCTGACTGACGAGGCTGAGCTGCCGCCCTATTCCCAGGCGCCTCTGCAGTCAGGGGTATAACCGGTGGAGTACTAGGTCCTGCCCTCGGCGTGTTAAACAGATTCATGGGCTCATAATTTAAAGGCAAACGGGTCTGGTGCCTCCTCCGAAGAACTGTGTTGGAGGTGTTCTGATCCAGACTTAAATGCCAAGCCTCTGCTTTCAAGCGTTCTGACTCAGCATTAATCTGAGCCTGCACCGTTGCCATCCGGGTGTTTTCAGGATTGATATCTTCCTGGGCCTTGGTCATCTGCTCCCTAAGCTTTACAATCTCTGTGTTACGCTCCGCTTGGTTCTCCGCCGTGACCTCAGTCCCCATTAAGGTTGTCAACTCATTCATCAACTCAGACAAGACCTGAGCCGATAGTCTAACTGAGCCGGATCCTGAGGGGTCAGTAGCTGCTGTCGCTCCAGCCGCCGTGCTGTTGAGAGCCGACGTCGTGCCTGCCATGAAGATGGCGGCTCGGCTCGGCTCGGCGGCTCGTAGGGGTCCGAAATACTGTCACCATCGGAACAGCCCCCAAGCCCGCCGTTTTGAAGCTGGTAGATTGACTCCATCTCTTCGGTCGAGGACTCATCACCTGAGTAGATGAGAGTCTCTCCTCCAGATGCGGAATTTTCCGCAAGTTCCACACCTTGTGTGAAGCCCACGAAAGCGTGCTTCCGCCTGGCTTGGACCCGAGCAGGTTGCGCGCGCCGAGCCAGCTCGACGATGTCGGTGCAGATGTCCAGCTCAGGCTCTGATCCGCCGATCTTGTCAATGAAGACGTGGATTCCGCCGAAGGGGACCTGGTACCCGTACTCGATTGAGTCGGCCTCGGGGCCCCAGCCAGCATCGTCGATGTAGAGCTTGCCACGGTGACTCTTGGTCATCTTGCCAACGGCGTATCCCTCGATCCCTGGGAAAGTGCCCTTCAAGAACTCGAAACCACCATGCGCTGGCCCCATGGTGGGAGCCAACTGTCATGGTTTTGTCACGGCAGATGTCCTAGTGTGAGGACTTAGTCGTGAGGCCAACACAACTAGGTAGTAGCTTGAACAGGGTTGAGTGGGACGAGAGACGCGAGATTTTACCCAGGTTCGGCCCCTCATGCTGGAGGTAAAATCCTACATCCTGCTTGATTATAGAGTATCAATTACAAGGGTGCTATTTTGCTGCCTCTATCTCGAGAGCTATCAAAACATCTGTCCTGAGACCTATTGAAATGTCTGTCTCAAGACTTGTCTGTCTCCCTGATATAGACCGAACCTCGATGGCGTGATCCGATCTGTTGTTGCGACCCGATCTTTCATGACACCCCACCACCAGCAGTAGCAACCTCTCGCCCGCGCACGTGACGTACATGAAGTAGAGGGTTTGAACCTTGCGGTCCAGCACGAGAAAACCAACCTCGACGAAGGTACTCACGCGCAAAACAATTTCCATGAAGAGAAATCGCAACATAGAGGTTTTCTAAAGATCCCTCCAAAACTTGATATGGGTGTCTACCCTGAAAAACACATCGTGTCTATTTCATAAAAACTAACCTGCTAATCCATATTCATCTTGGGAAACGTCTGTAGCAGAGTCAGTATTAGGTGCAGACGTTCTTGTATTATCATCTATCATCGTTGTTAAATTACACGCGGTCGTATCATCCTCTCCTCCTTGAAACGAAACCGTCCTCGGTTTCGAGTCGATCTCTTCAACAATATTTTTATTTGCAGATTGAACGACGACCATAAATTTTTTAGCAACTTTGACCTCTCTTTTCTTTGTTTCTTCCTGCTCGTTTATCTTCTCAAGATGTTCTTTCCTCCAAGAAATAAAACGCTCCTCACCCATTGGCATGAGGCTGCACTTCTTACCCCTCTTGACAGTATATCTATGTGTTTTGCAATCATACGTAACATCATGCTCTTTGTACCATGGCTTGCCCAATAACAAGTGACATGAAATCATTGGTGCCAGAATCACATCACATAAAACCTCGCAAAAATAATTTCCCAACAAAAACGGTACCTTGGTTTGGTGCGCCACAGTGAGCTCTTCATGGCCCCAACGAAATAAGTACGGTTGTGCTCGTAGTGCAATCGGTAGATCCAACTTCTCCACCATCTCGATGCTTGCGGCGTTGATCAAATTCATATGATCGATCGTCATGGCGCATGATCTCTCTCTCACCACCACACGGGTGTGAAAAAGTCCAGTCCAACAGCCTTCCTCTTCCAACTGAAATCCATAGCTTAACTTACTGAATAACGATGCGCTCGCCATCTTCTCCATAGTGTCGTGAACAACCTGATGCTCTGATACCACCTGATGTAGACCGAACCTCGATGGCGAGATCCGATCTGTTGTTGCGGCCCAATCTTTCACGACACCCCACCACCAGCAGTAGCAACCTCTCACCCGCGCACGTGACGTACACGAAGTAGAGGGTTTGAACCTTGCGGTCCAACACGAGAAAACCAACCTCGATGAAGGTACTCACGCGCAAAACAATTTCCACGAAGAGAAATTGCAACATAGAGGTTTTCTAAAGATCCCTCCAAAACTTGATATGGGTGTCTACCCTGAAAAACACATTGTGTCTATTTCATAAAAACTAACCTGCTAATCCATATTCATCTTGGGAAACGTCTGTAGCAGAGTCAGTATTAGGTGCAGACGTTCTCGTATTATCATCTATCATCGTTGTTAAATTACACGCGGTCGTATCACTAAGACCTATCTATTTTGACCCCTGACCCTCTTGGGGCGCCCTGCCCCTCCTTATATAAGTTTAAGGGGCGGGTTACATGTAGAGTCCTAGTAGGATTAGAACTTACCCTATTTCTGGCTTCTTATCGCAGGCTTCTTAACCCCTGGGCTTCTTAATGCCTGGGCTTCTTAATGCCTGGGATTCTTCACTCCAGGCGGCTCATCTTCGTGGCTAAGTAGATGTCGGGTTAGGATCCGGGTTACAACTGTTTGTCGGGTTACAATCTGCCGGGCGGCTTACCTTCAGGGCTTATCTTCAGGACTCATCTCCAAGACTCATCTCCGGGACTCATCATGGCTGGTTAAGATGGCTGGTTAAGATGGCGGGTTAAGATGGCGGGTTAAGTCCAGAGAGGACTTAACATGGCTGCTTAAACCCAAAGATGACTTAACGTCAGGGCGACTTAAGCCCAGAGATGTCTTAACATCAGGGCTACTTAAACCCAGAGATGACTTAACGTCAGGGCGACTTAAGCCCAGAGATGACTTAACGTCGGGCGACTTAAGCCCAGAGATGACTTAACATCATGGCTACTTAAACCCAGAGATGACTTAACGTCAGGAGTCGGGTTTATCCATGGGTAATTCCCCCGACATTAGCCCCCAGATTAGCTTGAATACAGGCTTGACATGCATTCATGCTAAGCTTCTTGAAATAAGAATAGATAGTGAACCGGCTCCTAATGTTGAACCAACTTTCAATGCTTCAGACTTTGATAAAGAATAAATCCAAATGATGTTGAACTGACTTGTACGAATAGCTTGGAGGAGATAATCTTTGCAAATTTGTCCACCAAAAAATATGAGACCTGGTTTGCTCAACACTGAAAATTTTGAAAGTGTTCTCCCTCACCTGTAGCCCCCAAGTCTTAAGTAGAACAAAGTGATAACTTAATACTTGCTTTAATATAAATGTTGCAACTTTGGAGAAATCCGGGTTGTTCGTCTGAGTCACCAGTCATAAATTAACTGTTTTGTATTCCACATATGTAGCCCCAAGTATCGGGTTGTCTTGCCTGCAGCAACCTGGGACTTGTAATTATCTTATGCTCATAAAACTTCAGCCAGTGTAGCCCCCAAGGGCCGGATCATTATGCAATAATGAGCAGGGACTTTGTAGATCTGATTATGTAGACTTGAGGAGCAATGTGTAGCCCCCAAGTGCCGGCTCAGTAAGACAATACTGGGCTGGCACTTAGAAAATGAAAGAAGGCCGGCTCATCTCCCAGAGATAACCGGATCTGTTGATGATGTGATGATTTAAAAAAAACAATCTTGCATTAGCCCCCAAGTGCCGTGGTGCATGCTTGCAGTGACATGGGACTTGCATACTTGATATAAACATGATTTGAATAATGTAGCCCCCAAGTGCCGGGTCGTGTGCCTGCAGCGACTCGGGACTATTCCTTCCATTGTAGAATAAAATCATATCCATTGTCTGGATGATGTTACCGAATGCTTTGCATATCGATATTGAACCATGCTCCTTGCTGTAAGCTGGTATTTTTGGATGAGGAAATAATAGACATTTTTCTGAAGCGGCTTTGAAAACCTCAATCATTAAATATCGGTTATGATAACCATAATGAAAATCCAGCCATGTTGGCTATTTAAGATTTGAATAATGTAACCCGGTTTGAAAACCGGTTCCTGCAACATAAACCAATATATCCATGCATATATGATGCATTGTATGATAATGATGATGCAATGTATGATGTATGATGCAATGTATGATGATGTATGTGTATGATAATAGAGTATAAAAATGCCGGCTTTCAAGGCTCGACATAAGACTGGCTTTCGAGGCTCGAGTCTTGCTTCAATGAAGCTTGGCATGATAGCCATTCCTCCCATAAGCCGGATCTCGCGTGACATAATTCACCGCTTTGACCTTGACTAGTTCAGGGTCATAGAGATTGACTGTCAAGAGTATGCCGAGCCACATATTGGAGTAGCAACAAGCACACATGTGAGTTTATCCTTGCTTTCTGTAAGCCGGCTCTCACGTGACAAAAACCGTCATTTTAACCTTGACTAGTTCAGGGTCATAAAAGATTGAATGTCAAGAGTACAGCGGGTCACCTGTTGGAGTAGCATCTTGCATACAGGCAGGTTTAACCCATAATATGGCGATTATTTGCCGGTCAAGAGGGTATTAAAGCTAAACTCGGTGAGTTGGAAGCCCCCAAGTGACCTTATGATCAATTAATAAAGACTCATACCCAGTAAATATGGGATGAAACGACAGAGGCCCCGAATTGTGGGGATGCCGGCTCTATTATGTTGATCATAATATGATAAGCCAATAAGGCAGGATACCCATGTTTGAACCATGCATCATGGCAGCAAGTTCTCTTTGGCAACCTTTAATTTTTCCTGAGAACTCGAACTTGCGAGAGATGTATTCTTCTTGAAATGGATGTTGAGCCGGATATTGAGAGCTCAAAACTTTGTGAGAGACAGATTTCTCTTGAGCCGCATTTCGAACCGGAATCTTTTTTGATAATCCAGAATCTTTCTTTTGAGCCAGAACTTTCTGATTGCCCGGCACTTTTTTGAGCCGGAAATTTTCTGACGGCCTTTAAATTTTCACCAATGTGGCAGCAATCTCCGGGACCGGGTTGTCTTTCCTGCAATAACCCGGAGTTCTTGAATTCACTGAAACTGGCCAATTCTACCGAGTCATGTCTGTGTAGCCCCCGAGTCTTAAGACGACTCGAGGAGTCGGCTTGAAATTCTTCATACTTGGTCGTGGCATAAGACGGCATATAGTTAACAGTGAAACGCTGGAATGTGTTGAAGCTGGAGGCGAGGTGGCGAGTCGATGATCTTCGCGACACTCATTGTATATCCTTGGTGTTGATAACGCAATGTAAATCCACAGAAGGTTGAGGTCAACCGTGGCGGGTTATAGATGATCCCGTATGAGTTGTTTCAATAATCCGGACGATGGTTCATCCCGGCTGGTTGTTGTAGTTAACCAAAACCGTAGTGGCGGTGACTTGTGCGCCTGTCCATTGAGTCATCTGGTGCAGGAGGAGGCTGATATTATTATTTGCTCCAGAGTTTGTTGGAATAGACCGGGCCGCAGGAGCGGCGACTTGTGTGCGCTCACTAAGCAGCTCATGCAAATGGGTGCGGCTCCGGCGTGTTGATGTAGACCAGAACGCGGGGGCAGACGGTAGATCCAGCCGCGACATTGGAGGCGGCGCGGACGCGGGTGAGTTAGCCCCGGGCGCGGACAGATGAGTTAGCCGCAGGGGACGAGGCGGGGCCGGGTCGGCAGGCGTCGGAACCGGGTCGCGGGGCGACTTGAAGAGGCCGCGCGGCCGGGGCGGCTGCTCTGAGCAGCGGAAGCGCCAGTAGGGCGGCTCGGCGAAGTGAGGTCGCGGGTGTCGAGGAGGCTCACAGTAGTGCCGACGAGGCGGAGCCGCGCCTCGTGGAGGCGCACGGCGACTTATCACGGGTATGGCAGAGTAAGTTGGAGGCGAGGCCGGCGAGCCACAACGGAGGCAGAGGCCGCTCGCCAGCGAAGCAGCTCGGAGTGGCAGGTCAAAATGGCAGTTGATGCAAGCCGGTGGCTGTGGGTTGGTGGCTCGCAGTAGAGGGGGACCCGTGAGGCAAGCCGGTGAAACGAAATTGTGGAGGCGGAAGCCGACTCGGAGGTGACAGCGACTTACAGCCCGAGGGGCGGCGGCTCAGAGGCAGCTGCGAACTGATACGTCTCCATCGTATCTACTTTTCCAAACTCTTTTGCCCTTGTTTTGGACTCTAATTTGCACGATTTGAATGGAACTAACCCGGACTGACGCTTGATACGTCTCCAACATATATACAATTTTTGCTTGTTCCATGCTGTTATATTATTATTCTTGGATGTTTTACAATTATTTTATAGCAACTTTATATCATTTTTTGGGACGAACCTACTGACATAGTTCCCAGTGCCAGTTGCTATTTTTTGCTTGTTTTTTACTTCGCAGAAAATCAATACCAAACGGAGCCCAAACGCAGCGAAACTTTTTGGAGATTTTTTCTGGACCAGAAGGAACAACTTGGGCCAAAGAAGTACTAGAGGGGTGCCCCAAGGGGGGCACAACCCACCTGGGCACACCCTGGTGGGTTGTGCCCACCTCGGTGGCCTCCCGCACCGCCTCATTGCTTTATAAATACCCCAATATTCCAAAAACCCTAGGGGAGTCGACGAAACACAATTCCAGCCGCCGCAAGTTCCAGAAACACCAGATCCAATCTAGACACCATCACGGAGGGGTTCATCATCCTCATTGGTGCCTCTCCGATGATGCATGAGTAGTTCATTGTAGACCTTCGGGTTCGTAGTTAGTAGCTAGATGGCTTCCTCCCTCTCTTTTGATTCTCAATACGATGGTCTCTTGGAGATCTATTTGATGTAACTCTTTTTGCGGTGTGTTTGTTGGGATCTGATGAACTTTGAATTTATGATCAGATCTATTTTTATCCATGAAAGTTATTTGAGTTTCTTTGATCTCTTATATGCATGATTACTTATAGCCTCGTATTTCTTCTTTGAATCTTTGGTTTAGTTAGGCCGACTAGATCGATTTTTCTAGCCATGGGAAGAGGTGCTTTGTGATGGGTTCGATCTTACGGTGCTCAATCCCAGTGACAGAAGGGGACATGACACGTATGTATCGTTGCTATTAAGGATAACAAGATGGGGCCTATTCCTACATGAATAGATCTTGTCTACATCATGTCATCGTTCTTATTGCATTACTCCGTTTCTCCATGAACTTAATACACTAGATGCATGCTGGATAGCGGTCGATGTGTGGAGTAATAGTAGTAGATGCAGGCAGGAGTCGGTCTACTAATCTTGCATGTGATGCCTATATAATGATCATTGCCTGGATATTGTCATGATTATTTGAAGTTCTATCAATTGCCCAACAGTAATTTGTTTACCCACCTTATGCTATTTTTCTCGAGAGAAGCCACTAGTGAAATCTACGGCCCCCGGGTCTATCCTTCTTCATATTTGCTTTTCGATCTATTATTTGCCGCTTTTATTTTCAGATCTATTTTTCCGAAAACCCAAAAATACCTTGCTGCAATTTTTTGTTATTTATTTTATCTCACGTTTCCGCGAGATCTATTTATCCAATCTACTACAAATTTATCTATCTTTTACCCGGGAGGGATTGACAACCCCTCTTACGTGTCGGGTTGCAAGTATTTGTTCTTTGTGTGCAGGTACTGTTTACATAGTGTTGTGTGCTTCTCCTACTGGTTCGATAACCTTGGTCTCATCACTGAGGGAAATACCTACCATAGCAGTGTTGCATCATCCCTTCCTCTTTGGGGAAATACCGACGTAGTTCAAGCGACATCAAAAAGAATTTCTAGTGCCGTTGCCGGGGAGACATCATCAACATCTATAGGTTCCTAATCACAAATCTAATCTCCTTGCAATTTACATTATTTGCCTTTTGCCTCTTGTTTTCATCTCCCCCGCTTCACAAAAAATTGCCATTTTATTCGCCCTCTTTTTCGTTCGCCGTTTTCTTGCCAGATCTGTTTTTGTGTGCAATCTTGTTTGTGCAGTCACGATGACTCAAGAGAACACTAAGTTGTGTGATTTTTCCAATACCAATAATAATGATTTTATTAGCACTCCGATTGCTCCTCCCGCCACTAGTGTGGAATCCTGTGATATCAATGCCGCTTTGTTGAATCTTGTTATGAAAGATCAGTTTTCCGGTACTCCTAATGAGGATGCCGCTTCCCATCTTAACACATTCGTAGAATTATGCGATATGCAAAAGAAAAAAGATGTGGACAATGATATTGTGAAGTTGAAATTATTTCCGTTTTCTTTGCGAGATCATGCAAACATTTGGTTTTTTTATTTGCCTCGCAATAGTATCGATTCTTGGGATAAGTGCAAGGATGCTTTTATTACTAAGTATTTTCCGCCCGCAAAAATTATTTCCCTTAGAACTCAGATCATGAATTTTAAGCAACTTGAGCATGAACATGTTGCACAATCTTGGGAAAGAATGAAATTGATGCTAAGAAATTATCCTACTCATGGTTTAAATCTTTGGATGATCATACAAAATTTTTATGCGGGATTGAATTTTGTCTCTAGAAATCTTTTAGATTCCACCGCGGGTGGTACTTTTATGGAAATTACTTTGGGTGAAGCAACTAAATTTCTTGATAATATTATGGCAAACTATTCACAATGGCATACTGAAAGAGCTCCTAGTAGTAAAAAAGTTAATTCGGTTGAAGAAATAAATTCTTTGAGTGAAAAAGTTGATGCTCTTATGAAATTGGTTGCTAATAAAAGTGCTCCTATTGATCTTAATGATGTGCCTTTGTCTACTTTGATTGAGCAAAATAGTGATGCCGTAGATGTGAATTTTGTCTCTCGATTTTTTTAATAACAATGCTTATAGAGGTAATTTTAATCCTAGGCCTTTTCCTGGAAATTCCTCTAATAACTATGGTGGTTCCTATGGTAATCCTTCTTATAATAATAATAGGAACACCTCTGATCTTGAGAATAATATTAAAGAATTTATCAATGCTCAAAAGGTTTTCAATAATACGATAGAAGAAAAGTTGAATAAGATTGATGATATGTCTAGAAGCATTGATAGAATTTCTCATGATGTAGAAAATCTCAAGTTGAAAGCTTTTGTGCCTAAGGTTGAAGAATCAGTTAAAACTTTATATGTTTCTATGGATGAAAGCAAGAAAAGAACTGCTATGCTTAGAGCTAAAAGATATTTTTTAGAAAGAGCGTTTTCTAGTGATTGCTTTCATAAAAATGATGAAGATCTTAAAGTGATTGGTGTTTCTTCTATTGATTCCTTGTTTAGTAAAATTAAAATTGATGATAAAGGGACTGAAGAAGAGTCAACTTTAGCTAGAAGGCGTCCCGATAATTTGGAGGGTGAAAATCTTGTTGAAAAAATTAATAAAAGTGGGTTTGGAGAGGTCAAAACTTTAACTAGTGATATGGCCACTCTTTTGGATTACAAAGATTTTAATTATGATACTTTCTCTTTGATTGATTGTATTTCTTTGTTGTAATCCATGATAAATTCACCCCATGCCTATGAACAAAATAAAGCTTTTACTAAACATATTGTTGATGCGATGATGAAAGCTTTTGAAGAAAAATTGGAATTAGAGATCTCAGTTCCTAGAAAATTACATGATGAATTGTAACCCACCATCAAAGTCAAGATAAAAAATTATGAATGTTTTGCTTTATGTGATTTGGGTGCTAGTGTTTCCACAATTCCGAAATCTTTATGTGATGTTCTTGGTCTTACCAATATTGAAGAGTGTTCTTTGAACTTGCACCTGGCGGATTCCACTATTAAAAAGCCTTTGGGAAGAATTAATGATGTTCTTATTCTTGCAAATAGGAATTATGTTCCCATAGATTTTATTCTTCTTGATATTGATTGCAATCCGTCTTGCCCAATTATACTTGGTAGACCGTTTTTACGTACTATTGGTGTCGTGATTGATATGAACGAAGGCAATATTAAATTTCAATTTCCACTAAGGAAGGGTATGGAACACTTCGCTAGAACAAGAATCAAGCCACCATATGAATCAATCATGAGGGCATCCTATGGATCTAGAAATAAAGATGACAATACTTGAATCTATGCTTTATGCCTAGCTAAGGGCGTAAAACGATAGCGCTTGTTGGGAGGCAACCCAATGAATAAAATTTATTTTTTCCTTTTTCTTTCTGTTCTTGAGTGTTTGCAAAAGTATGCCTCTGTTATGATTGTGTTTTTTATGTTTTAATTAGTGTTTGTGCCAAGTAAAGCCTTTGGGATAGCTTTGGTGTTAGTTGATTTGATCTTGTTGGAAAACAGAAAAATTTTCGTCCAGTAAAATAATTGTCTAAAATCACAGAAGCGACGAAAAATTCTGAATTTGTTACACAAGATTGATATACAAATTGCCTCTGTTGTCCTAATTGTTCAGAATTTTTGGAGTTACAGAACTATGATAACAATTCGCATCTTTACAGACTGTTCTGTTTTTGACAGATTTTGTTTTCTTTGCATTGTGTGCTTATTTTGATGAATCTATTGTTTGTATCAGGGGGTATAAGCCATGGTAAAGTTAGAATACAGTAGATATAATGCAATAACAAAATTTGAATGGGTTTTCTACAGTACTTAAAGTAAAGATTAGTTTTCTTATACTAAGGGATCTCACGAAGGTTTTGTTGAGTTTTGTGTGATTGAAGTTTTCAAGTTTTGGGTGAGATCACGATGGATGAAGGAATAAGGAGTAAGAAGAGCCTAAGCTTGGGGATGCCCCATGGCACCCCAAGCCATTATCCAAAGAGAAACAAGCAACTAAGCTTGGGGATGCCCCCGAGTGGCATCCCCTCTTTCTTCTAACGACCATCGGTATTTTACTTGGAGCTATATTTTTATTCGTCACATATCATGAGTTTTGCTTGGAACGTCTTGTGTAATACGGGTCTTTGCTTGTTTTGCTTTTTAGTTTGTGTCATCTATCCTTGCTGAACACACCTATTTTGGAGAGCCAAAATTATGCTATGATTTGTTGGAATTGCTCTAGTGCTTCACTTATATCTTTTTGAGCACGGTGTGCTTTAATATTTTTTTGAAGAAATGCTCTCATGCTTCACTTAGATTTATTTGAGAGTTAGTAGTTTTGAAGAAATTCTCTCATGCTTCACTTATATTATTTTGAGAGAAGAAAATTTTATGCTCATGTTCTTCACATAGATTTGTTTGAGCTATCAAAAGCAACGTATGAAATTAGTCCCAAAGTGATAGATATTCAAGAGGGATATAATAAGAACTTTCATGAAGATCATTGGACAAAATAAACTTGATTATTTGTAATAGTTTTGTGATATGATGATATAATATGTGAGTCATGTTGATGAGTAATTGTGCTTTAGTAAGAATATTGGTGTTAAGGTTTGTGATTCCCTATGCAAGCACGAAAGTCAATAGTTATGCAATGAAATTACATCCTACTTGTGGTGCATCATTCGGTGTTAGTTATGCTTAATGCTCACTTATGAGATTTTTTCGTTCCTTGGTTGGATGCTTCTCAATCTTTTGCTCATGAAACTGTAGGGGGTGGCTGATATTTTTCCATGCTAAATGTGTTATTCTCAAGATGAGTGTTTATTCACTTGTCATTGCACGAGAGTACGGCAAAGGTATTAGGGATGCCCAGTCCCGAAATGAAAAATGAATTTACTTTATGTTGTCAAATAATAAATTCCTTGGAAAGTGTTGGGATGGACGGTACCCGTGGATACGGCTAGCCGTGGAATGTGAAAGTATGGTGGAAAAGGAATAAACTTTATTTTCTGTTTGGGAACCGCCTATGATATATCTAGCATGGAAAGTATTGGGAACTACTCGATCGTTTTGTTGACAGGAAAAGCATGCCACCCAAAATGTTTTTTCTCTATCTTTTCGCTTTGAGCTCTGGCACCTCTACAAATCCCTACTTCCCTCTGCGAAGGGCCTTTCTATTTACTTTATGCAATTTTTATTTTATTTGAGTCTCCATCTTCTCTTATAAAGCACCAACTAAGGGGCACTATGATCGTACTTGAGCATTGGGTATAGCTAATATGCGGGTGTGTTTCATGAATGGATCAATGATTGAGCATAATGGGCTAGGGATAACTCGCTCTAGTGTTGATATTTTGAAAGACATGGTTGCTTGTTGATATGCTTGAGTATTGGAATCTTCATGTCAAAACTAGACTATTGCTTTGAATCATATAAAAGTCCAAATGTCCATGCTACAAAGAAAAGAAAATGTGATGAACATGTTAGGCAGCATTCCACATCAAAAATTCTGTTTTTTATCATTTACCTACTCGAGGAAGAGTAGGAATTAAGCTTGGGGATGTTGATACGTCACCAACGTATCTATAGTTTTTGCTTGTTCCATGCTGTTATATTATCATTCTTGGATGTTCTACAATCATTTTATAGCAACTTTATATCATTTTTTGGGACTAACCTATTGCCATAGAGCCCAGTGCCAGTTGCTATTTTTTGCTTGTTTTTTACTTCACAGAAAATCAATACAAAAAAGAGCCCAAACGCAGCGAAACTTTTTGGAGATTTTTTCTGGACCAGAAGGAACAACTTGGGCCAAAGAAGTACCAGAGGGGTGGCCTCCCGCACTGCCTCTTTGCTCTATAAATACCCCAATATTCCAAAAACCCTAGGGGAGTCGATGAAACACAATTCCAGCCGCTGCAAGTTCCAGAAACACCAGATCCAATCTAGACACCATCATGGAGGGGTTCATCATCCTCATTGGTGCCTCTCCGATGATGCGTGAGTAGTTCATTGTAGACCTTTGGGTCCGTAGTTAGTAGCTAGATGGCTTCCTCTCTCTCTTTTGATTCTCAATACAATGGTCTCTTGGAGATCTATTTGATGTAACTCTTTTTGCGGTGTGTTTGTTGGGATCCGATGAACTTTGAGTTTATGATCAGATCTATTTTTATCCATGAAAGTTATTTGAGTTTCTTTGATCTCTTATATGCATGATTACTTATAGCCTCGTATTTCTTCTTCGAATCTTTGGTTTAGTTAGGCCGACTAGATCGATTTTTCTAGCCATGGGAAGACGTGCTTTGTGATGGGTTCGATCTTACGGTGCTCAATCCCAGTGACAGAAGGGGACATGACATGTATGTATCATTGCTATTAAGGATAACAAGATGGGGTCTATTCCTACATGAATAGATCTTGTCTACATCATGCCATCGTTCTTATTGCATTACTCCGTTTCTCCATGAACTTAATACACTAGATGCATGCTGGATAGCGGTCGATGTGTGGAGTAATAGTAGTAGATGCAGGCAGGAGTCGGTCTACTAATCTTGCATGTGATGCCTATATAATGATCATTGCCTGGATATTGTCATGATTATTTGAAGTTCTATCAATTGCCCAATAGTAATTTGTTTACCCACCGTATGCTATTTTTCTCGAGAGAAGCCACTAGTGAAATCTACGGCCCCCGGGTCTATCCTTCTTCATATTTGCTTTTCGATCTATTATTTGCCGCTTTTATTTTTAGATCTATTATTCCAAAAACCCAAAAATACCTTGCTGCAATTTTTTGTTATTTATTTTATCTTGCGTTTCCGTGAGATCTATTTATCCAATCTACTACAAGTTTATCTATCTTTTACCTGGGAGGGATTGACAACCCCTTTTACGCGTCGGGTTGAAGTATTTGTTCTTTGTGTGCAGGTACCGTTTACATAGTATTGCGTGGTTCTCCTACTGGTTCGATAACCTTGGTCTCATCACTGAGGGAAATACCTAGCGTAGCTGTGCTGCATCATCCCTTCCTCTTTGGGGAAATACCGACGTAGTTCAAGCGACATCAATGCTGTTTTCAGCAGAATTGCCATGGTGTTATTTTTGTGTAGAAATCAAAGTTCTCGGATTGACCTGAAAATTTACGGAGAATTTTTTTGGAATATATAAAAAATACTGGAGCAAGAATAACCAGAGGGGGTCCACCCAGAGGCCACAAGCCTGGGGGGTGCCCCCCCTGGGGCAAGCCTAGAGGGCTTGTGGGCCCCCTGGACCTCCTCCGACCTCAACTCCAACTCTATATAACCCTATTCGGGGAGAAAAAAACCAAAGAGAAGGATTCATTATGTTTTACGATACGGAGCTACCGCCACCTCTTGTTCTTCCTCGGGAGGGCAGATCTGGAGTCTGTTTTGGGCTCCGCAGAGGGGGATCCGTCGCCATCATCATCACCAACCTTCCTCCATCACCAATTTCATGATGCTCACCGCCGGGAGTGAGTAATTCCATCGTAGGCTTGCTGGACGGTGATGGGTTGGATGAGATTTATCATGTAATCGAGTTAGTTTTGTTAGGGTTTGATCCCTAGTATCCACTATGTTCTGAGATTGATGTTGCTATGACTTTGCTATGCTTAATGCTTAAACTAGGGCCCGAGTGCCATGATTTCAGATCTGAACCTATTATGTTTTCATGAATATATGTGAGTTCTTGATCCTATCTTGCAAGTTGTAGACACCTATTACGAGTTATGATCCGCATACCCCAAGGTGACAATAATTGGGATTCTTTCCGGTGATTACCTAAGTTTGAGGAGTTCATGTATTCACTAAGTGCTAATGCTTTGGTCCGGTTCTCTATTAAAAGGATGCCTTAATATCCCTTAGTTTCCATTAGGACCCCGCTGCCATGGGAGGGTAGGACAAAAGATGGCATGCAAGTTCTTTTCCATAAGCACGTATGACTATATACGGAATACATGCCTACATTATATTGATGAATTGGAGCTAATTCTGTGTCACCCTAGGTTATAACTGCTACATGATGAATATCATCCGACACAATTATCATTGCCGATCCATTGCCCATGAGCTTTTCACATATTGATCTTTGCTAAGTTACTTCCATTGCTACTGCTGTTACAATCACTACAAAACTGCTACTGTTACTTTTGCCACTGTTACCGTTACTTCCATACTACTTTGCTACTAAATACTTTTTTGCAGATATTAAGTCTTTCAGGTGTGGCTGAATTGACAACTCGGCTGCTAATACTCGTGAATATTCTTTGGCTCCCCTTGTGTCGAATCAATAAATTTGGGTTGAATACTCTACCCTCGAAAACTGTTGCGATCCCCTATACTTGTGGGTTATCAAGACCTTTTTCTGGCGCCGTTGCCGGGGAGCATTGCTCTATTCTCTGAGTCACTTGGGATTTATATCTATTGATCACTATGAGGAATCTGAAAGATACCAGACCCAAGATTTTTCCCTCTACTATGAGGGAAGGTAAGGAACTGCCATCTAGCTCTGCACTTGATTCACCTTCTGTTTTAAGTAAGCTTGCGACACCTACACCTGCTATTGATTCTGATATGTCACAAGTAATTGATGATGCTACTTCTGCTATGCATGATGCTGATGATGATACTACTGCTTTGCTTGATAATACTGTGCCACTGGGTGAATTTCTTGATGAACAACTTGCTAGAGCTAAACATATTGAGAATGCTGAAACTGATGATATTTCTGAAACTGATGAAATTATTGAAACTGAAAACTTTGAAACACCTGCTAGACCTAGCTCTCCTAGATATGAATTGCCTGTTATACCTGAGGGTTATGTTATGGATGGAGAGGTAGCTAGGTACTTTCTTGCTTGCAAGGATAGAGATGATCTTAAGAAATTACTATGCAAGTGGAAAGAAAAATCTTTGAATGCTAGAATGCAATATGATCCTAAGTTTGCTACTTCACCTATCTTTGTTACTGATGAGGATTATGAATTGTCTGTCGATCCTGAGTTAATTACTTTGGTTGAATCTGATCCTTTCCATGGTTATGAATCTAAAACTGTTGTGGCACATCTTACTAAATTAAATGATATAGCCAACCTGTTTGCTCATGAGGAAAAAATTCGCTATTACTATATTCTTAAGTTGTTTCCTTTCTCGTTAAAGGGTGATGCTAAGTTATGGTTTAATTCTCTTGCTCCTGGTTGTGTGCGTAGTCCCCAGGATATGATCTATTACTTCTGTGAAAAATATTTTTTTGCTCATAAGAAACAAGCTGCTTTACAGGAAATATTTAACTTTGTGCAAATTGAAGAAGAGAGTCACCCACAAGCTTGAGGGAGGCTTCTCCAACTACTTAATGCTTTGCATGATCATCCTCTCAAGAAAAATGAAATACTTGATATCTTTTATAATGGACTAACCGATGCTTCTAGGGACCACCTAGATAGTTGTGCTGGTTGTGTTTTCAGGGAACGAACTATTGAACAAGCTGAAGTACTATTGAATAATATATTGAGTAATGATAATGAATGGACTCTTCCTGGACCACCTCCTAAGCCAACTCTGAAGAAGAGAGGTATTCTATTTCTCAGTCCTGAAGATATGCAAGAGGCAAAGAAATCTATGAAAGAAAAAGGTATTAAAGCTGAAGATGTTAAGAATTTACCACCTATTGAAGAAATACACGGTCTTAATACTCCGACACAGGTAGTAGAGGTAAATTCTCTCTATAGATTTGATGAAGGTGATATCCCTTATAATAAGTCTGCTAGTCAATGCTTGGATGAATTTGATAACTTTATTGTTAAACAAGAAAACTTCAATGCATATGTTAGTAGACAATTGAAACGTAATGCTTATATGCTTGACTACCTGGGTAACTATATGTGTAGAACTGTTAATGATCTCAAGATTATTAGTGAACATGCTTCCATGGTAAAAACTCAAGTAGAACAAGTTCTCAAGGCACAAAATGATTTGCTTAATGAAGTGAATAGTAAGACGAATGATCATGATGTTAGAGTTATGACTAGAGGTGGTAAAATGACTCAGGAACCTTTGTATCCTGAGGGCCATCCCAAGAGAATTGAACAGGATTCTCAGAGAATTAATACTGATGCACCTAGTCCTTCTAAAACGAAAAGGAAAGATGATAGGACTTTGCATGCCTCTAGTGAACCTGTTGTAGACACACCTGAGAATCCAAATGATATTTCTATTTCTGATGTTGAGACACAATCTAGTGATGAACATGAACCTAGTGATAATGTAAATGATGATGTTCATGTTGATGCTCAACCTAGCAATGATAATGATGTGGAGATAGAACCTGCTGTTGATCTTGATAACCCACAACCTAAGAATAGAAGATATGATAAAAGAGACTTTATTGCTAGGAAACATGGTAAAGAAAGAGAACCATGGGTTCAGAAACCCATTCCCTATCCTCCTAAACCATCCAAGAAAAAGGATGATGAGGACTTTGAGCGCTTCGTTGAAATGCTTAGACCTGTCTTTTTGCTTATGCGTTTGACTGATATTCTAAAAATGTCTCCTTATGCTAAGTATATGAAAGATACCGGAAGCTGAAATTTCCACCATGCTTGCTAATTACACATTTAAGGGTGGAATACCAAAGAAACTAGGAGATCCAGGAATACCGACTATACCATGCTCCATTAAAAGAAACTATGTTAAAACTGCTTTATGTGATTTGGGAGCCGGTGTTAGTGTTATGCCTTTCTATTTATATTGTAGACTTGATTTGAATAAGTTGACACCCACTGAAATCTCTTTGCAAATGGCTGATAAATCAACTGCTATACCCATCGGTATTGAGGATATGCCTGTCGTAGTTGCAAATGTTACTATTTTAACGGACTTTGTTATTCTTGATATACCCGAGGATGACAGTATGTCGATCATCCTTGGTAGACCCTTCTTGAATACTGCAGGGGCTGTTATTGATTGCAACAAGGGCAATGTCACTTTTCATGTTAATGGTAATGAGCATACGGTACACTTTCTGAAGAAACAACCTCAAGTGAATAGTATCAACTCTATTGGAAAAATTTCAACAATTACTATTGGAGGTTTTGAGTTCCCTCTCCCTACTGTCAAAAAGAAATATGATATTCTTATTGTTGGGGACATGCATATCCCCGTTGAGGTAACCTAGTGTTATACGAAGATTCTCCGGTTTCATGTCATTCGGAAGAAGTTTGTTAACGAGACTTGATCAACCTTGGTAATGGATTCCTTTTGATGGGCATGAGATGGATGAATTTAGTAAACACAACTCGTTGTACCCACTTTTTACTTTCTGTTATTTAGAATAAATAAAGCAAAAAATTGTTATTTCCCTGTTTTCTGAATTTTTCGTGCAATAAAAAAATGACCAGAAAATAAAAGTTCTCCAAATGCCCTGAAAATTTAGTATGATTTTTTCTAGAATATTTAAGAATTTTTGGCACTGAAAACACCTCAGGGAGGTGCACCAGTGGGCCACAAGCCCACAGGGCGCGCCCACCCCCCTGGGCGCGCCTACAGGGCTTGTGGGTCCCACGTGGGTCCCCCTCACTTATGCCAGCACCCATCCACTTCATCTTCCTCCAGAAAAAATCCCACCATTGCTCAAACCCGTGTTCTTGCTCATTTTGCTGCCATTTTCGATCTCCTTGCTCGGAACTCCGTTTCCGAAACTGTTTTGGGGGATTGTTCTTCGGTACATGACTCCTCCAATGGTCCAATTAGTTTTTGTTCTAGTGCTTTATATATTGCAAATTTTTGCTGCTGTGGTGACCTTGTTCTTGAGCTTGCATGTCAAATTTATATGGTCCAAAGTAGTTTTGTTGCATGATATAGCCTCTAGACACTTGTGGGAGTAGTTGCTATCAATCTTGTTGAGTTTTGTTGACTTTTATTTTGAGCCACTAAAAATTTCAGAAATTTTTCAGAGAAATAAAATGAAAATGAGGAGAATAAGAAGCCCAAGTACAACCTTCCTCGCTCCATGGAGGTTCGGCCGTGTGAATGGCCAAGTGATGTATTCTTGAGGGAGGCCGGAATTTATGATGATTTCTATTACTTGGCGGAGAATGTCGGCATCACCGCCTTCCTCCAAGATAAGTGTGACCAATACCTCCTACTCACTAATACCTTCGTGCAAAATTTCCACTCTCATGCTAGGAAGGATCCTCCCGTGGTAGAATTTCACTTGTATGATGTGCCTAAGAGAATGACACTCTATGATTTTTGCGATGTTTGCAAAATACCTTATGAGGGCAGCGTCAGTGGAGGACTTTATTTCTGAAACTACTGTGGGGGAAGAGAGAGGGGTGTCGGAAGCGAGAGTGGCTAGCTTACATTTTCCTGTTTTACGCTATTATTCATTATTTGCTGGGAGATGTTTGATTGGTCGTGGGGAGAGTGGAGGCCTCAGTGCCCCTGACCTTGCCATTTTGCGCCATGCTTTATATTCTGATAGAACTTTTAGTTTGGGTGCTATTGTTGCTCGACGGTTGAACACGAACCGCTCGAAGGGTGCTATTTTTCGAGGTGTCTATGCTTCCCGCCTTGCTAGACATTTTGAGATACCCATTAGGCACGATGAGGAGAAGGAGATGTTGTTACCCACCAAATACTTGAACTATGCTAGTATGGTAGTACATGATTTTATTAAGAAAGATGATGACAGGAGGCTCCTCTACAACTTAGTATTTAGTCAGGGTAGTTGTGAGATTATTACCTTGCCTGCTTCTTCTTTGTTCGATATTCATTCAGGCAGGTACACTATTATGCCCGAGGACATCTACAGATTTTGGGGTCTTTCACAACCCCCAGCACCTAAGCCAGCACCAGTTCCTGACCCATATCAGGAGCTTGTTTATCAGTGGGCATCCCCAAGCTTAGGCTCTTGCCACTCCTTATTCCTTAGCCCATCGAAACTTCACTCAAAACTTGAAAACTTCACAACACAAAACTCAACAGAAAACTTGTGAGATCCATTAGTATAATAAAGCAAATCGCCACTTTTAGGTACTGTTGTAAACTCATTCCAATTTTATATTGCATTATATCTACTGTATTCTAACTCCACCATGGTTCATACCCCCCGATACAACCCATAGATTCATCAAAAGAAGAGAACAACACAATGAAAAGGGAATCTATCAAAAGCAGAACAATCTGTAGTAATCTGGACTTTAGCCAAACTTCTGTAACTCCAAAAATTCTGAAACATTAGGACAACATAGGAAATCTGTATAAAAATATCGTGTAAAAAATTAAGAATTTTATCACGCTCAGCAAATTTTAACAATTCTGCTACTAGACGCAAAAGGATCTGTTTTTTCACAGAATCAAATCAACAATCTTCCAAATCATCACTTGGCACAAACACTAATTAAAAACACAAGAACACCATCATGAAAGAAGTATAATGGTATATTTATTCAAAAACAAAATAAGAAGCAAGAAAAACAAAAAAATTGGGTTGCCTCCCAACAAGCGCTATCGTTTTACGCCCCTAGCTAGGCATATTGCATAGATCTAGGTTTTGTCATCTTTGGTATTCAATCCATAGGCGGCCCTCATAATGGATTCATATGGTAACTTAATTTTATTTCTTGGGAAGTGTTCCACACCCTTCCTTAATGGAAATTGAAATCTAATGTTTCCTTCTTTCACAAATAATAGCACCAATTGTTCTAAGGAAAGGTCTACCAAGAATTATGGGGCATGTAGGATTGCAATCAATATCAAGCACAATGAAATCTATGGGCACATAATTCCTATTTGCAATAATAAGAACATCATTAATTCTTCCCATAGGTTTCTTAATAGTGGAATCTGCTAAGTGCAAATTTAAAGAACAATCATCAAGTTTATGGAAGCCTAGCACATCACACAAAGATTTTGGAATAGTGGAAACACTAGCACCCAAATCACATAAAGCATTGCACTCATAATTTTTTATCTTAATTTTAGTAGTAGGTTCCCATTCATCATAAAGCTTTCTAGGGATTGAAACTTCCAACTCAAGTTTTTCTTCAAGAGATTTTATCATAGCATCAACGATATGTTTAGTAAAAGCCTTATTTTGATCATAAGAATTATATTAATTGAGCATGGATTGTAACAAGGAAATAGAATCAATCAAAGAACAACCATCATAATTAAATTCCTTGTAATCCAAAAGAGTGGGCACATCACTAGTTAAAGTTTTGACTTCGGCAAACCCACTTTCATCAATTTTTTCATTAAGATCATCACCCTCCAAATTTTTGGGACGCCTTCTAGCTAAAGTTGACTCATCTATAGTCCCTTATTTATAAAGTATTATATTAGCAAACAAAGATTCAATAGGAGTCACACCAATCACTTTAAGATCTTCATCCTGATTATCGCAAAAACTAGAAGAACATGCTTTTTCTAGCCATTATCTCTTAGCTCGCATTCTAGCAGTTCTCTCCCTACTTTCATTAATAGAAATTTGAATAGATTTCAGAGACTCATTAATATCAAGCTTGGGTGGCATAGATCTAATCTTCAGGGAATCAATCTCATGATAAATTCTATCAACATTTCTAGCCACATCATCATACTTAAGCAATTTTTCTTCTATCATGGCATTGAAAATCTTTTGGGAGTTAATAAAATCTTTGATATTATTCTCAAGATCAGAGGGTATCTTAGAAAAAAGTCCATTTTACTACCCTGAAGAAACTTGGTGGTTCACATTACCCCCTGACCTTTTTTTGGTTCCTTTACCCCCCTAAACAATCCCATACCGGACAAAAAAAACCTGAGTGGTTTGCCCAGACCAGAAGCTGACGTGGGCACGGTCAAAGGTGGTATTTGACCTGGAGGTGGGTCCCTCTCGTCAGGTGGCCATGTGCTGGAGCTGGATGGGGCTGGGCGCAGGGTCAACTAGTGCTGGAGCTCGAGCAGGGCATGCAGGAAGCCGGGCGCTGCGGCGCGATGCGGGACGTCGGCGGCGAGACTCGCCGGATCCCGCCGAATCCGGGCGAGGGGCGGCGCAGGGGCACGGATCCGAACGCGGGGAGGTAGCAGGACACCGCAAGGATGGCCAAGGCGCTGTTAATGGCGACGACGACTGCGGTCGGCAGGCAGGGGAGGCCAGCGGACGACGGGAATGGATGGATCCGGACATGGGGGTTCGGACCCGGGCAGTGGCATCGCTCGGAGGTCGCCGGACGGAGCAAATCGACGGCGGCGGCGCCATGACGGACGAAAGAAGCTCCTACGTGAGAGAGGAATTAGAGAGAGACGGGAGAGTCAGGGAGGAAGAGGAGGGAGAAGGGCAGGGCGGCGCAGGGCTGGCCTGGGCTCGGGCGGCGACGCTCCGACGGCCGGCCGGCGTCGGGGCGGAGCGGGGGCAGCGGCGAGGCCAACGAAGCGGCAGCGGTAGCTCTATCTCAGCCGTGCCTGACAAGGGGGCCCCACCCAGGTTAAAACCACCGTTGACTTGAGCCACATCAGCAGTAGGGGGAGACAAACCAGCCAGGGGGGTATTTCGTCCGGTATGGTTTTGTTTGGGGGCTGAAAGGAGCAGAAAAATAGATCAGGGGGTAAAGTGGACCACCAACTTTATTCAGGCTAGTAAAATGATCTTTTTTCGGTATCTTATTATAGTTTCCATACGAATTATTGTAGGAATTACCATAATTATTAGGAAACGGCTTAGGATTAAAATTGCCTCTATACACATTATTACCAAAATTGTTCCTACCAACAAAATTCACATCCATAGATTCATTATTATTTTCAATAAAAGTAGACAAAGGCATATCATTAGGATCAATAGGAGCACTCTTGCTAGCAATCAATTTCGTAATTTCATCCATCTTTCCACTCAAAGTATTAATTTTTTCAATAGCATGCACTTTTTTGTTAGTAGAAGATCTTTCGCTACGCCATTGAGAGTATTTTGCCATAATATTATCTACGAGTTTAGTAGCTTCTCCTAATGTGATTTCTAAAAAAGTACCACCCGTGGCGGAATCTAAAAGATTTCTAAATGCAAAATTCAATCCCGCATAAAAAAATTGTATGATCATCCATAAACTTAAAACCATGAGTAGTGAAATTTCTTATCATTAACTTCATCCTCTCCCATGATTGTGCAACATGTTCATGATCAAGTTGCTTAAAATTCATTATATCGTTCCTAAGAGAGATGATCTTAGCGGGAGGAAAATACTTGGAAATAAAAGCATCCTCACACTTATTCCATGAATCAATACTATGTTTAGGCAAGGATGAAAACCAAGTTTTTCCATGATCTCGTAATGAGAACGGAAATAGCTTCAATTTGACAATATCATTATCTGCATCTTTTTACTTTTGCATATCACACAATTCAACAAAAGTATTAAGATGGGAAGCAACATCTTCATTAGAACTACCAGAAAATTGTTCTTTCGTAACAAGATTCAACAAAGCGGCATTAATTTCATAAGATTTCGCACTAGTGGTGGGAGCAATATGAGTACTAATAAAATCATTATTATTAGTGTTGGAAAAATCACACAACTTAGTGTTTTCTTGAGACATTGTGATAAAGCAAGCAATCTAGCACACAAGCAAAAAACAAGCAAACCAAAAAGAGCAAACGGAAAGAAAGCAAATATTTTTGTATTTTTCTGAAAGTGTTTTAGAAGTGTGGGAGATGAAAACAAGAGACAAATGGTAAATAATGTAAATGCAAGATATGAGAGTTTATGATAGGTACTTCGTAGGCTTGATGTAGATCCTCCCTGGCAGTAGCGCCAAAAATTATTCCTGCTACTTCTTGAGCTTGCGTTGCTTTTTCCCTTGAAGAGGAAAGGATGATGCAGCAAAGTAGAGATAAGTATTTCCCTCAGCTAAGAACCAAGGTATCAATCCAGTAGGAGGAACACATAAGTCTCCAATAATTGCACCTACACAAACAAACAAATACTTGCACCCAACGCGATAAAGGGGTTGTCAATTCCTTCACGGTTACTTGCAAGGATGAGATCTGATAGAGATTGATATAAAAGATAGATAGAAGTGCAAAATAAAATAAAAGTAAATAAATTGCAGCAAGGTATTTTTGTGTTTCTGATTTTGTAGATCTGAAAATAATATAATAAAAGATAGACCCAGGGGCCATAGTTTTCACTAGAGGCTTCTCTCTTGAAAGAAAGCATACGTGGGTAAACAAATTACTGTTGAGCAATTGATAGAAAAGCGCATAGTTATGACGATGTCCAAGGCAATGATCATGTATATAGGCATCACGTCCGAGAGAAGTAGACCGACTCCTGCCTGCATCTACTACTATTACTCCACACATCGACCGCTATCCAACATGCATCTAGTGTATTAAGTTAACAAAAACGGAGTAATGTCTTAAGCAAGATGACATGATGTAAAGGGATAGATCCAACCAATATGAATAAACCCCATCTTTTTATCCTTAATGGAAACAATACAAATATGTGTCATGTCCCCTTCTGTCACTGGGATTGAGCACTGCAAGATTGAACCCATTACAAAGCACCTCTCCCATTGCAAGAAAAATCAATCTAGTTGGCCAAACCAAATCAATAAATCGGAGAGAAATACAAAGATATATAAATCATGCATAAAAGAGTTCAGAGAAGACTTAAATAATATTCATAGATAATCTGATCATAAGCCCACAATTCATCGGATCTCAAAAAACACACCGCAAAAGAAGATTACATCAAACGGATCTCCAAGAACATCGAGGAGAATATTGTATTGACAATCAAAGAGAGAGAAGAAGCCCTCTAGATACTAGCTATGGACCCGTAGGTCTGTGGTAAACTACTCACGAATCATCGAAAGGGTAGCAAGGTTGATGTAGAAGCCCTCCGTGATCGAACCCCCCTCTAGCAGAGTACCTGAAAAGGTCCCCAGATGGGATCTCACGAAGACAGAAACTTGCGGCAGCAGAAAAGTATTTTTGGTGTGCCCTCTGGTCTATGGAGAATATTTGGGTATTTATAAAAGAAAGATTAGGGTTGTAAGTGCCACGGGGGGCCCACAAGCTTGGGGGCGCTCCCCTGAGCTTGTGGCACCTCGTGGCTCTTTTGGGCTCCTCCCAAAACTTCCAGGGTGTCTTGTGGTCCAAGAAAAATCGTCAAAAAGTTCCGTTCCATGTGGACTCCGTTTGGTATTGATTTTCTGTAAAGGCAAAAACAACGAAAAAACAACAACTGACACTGGGCATTAGGTTAATAAGTTAGTCCCAAAAATGATATAAAATAGCATAATAATGCATATAAAACATCCTAGATTCATAATATAATAGCATGGAATAATCAAAAATTATAGATACGTTGGAGACGTATCAGGCGACATCCATGATCTTTCAGTCACGGTTTGGCAGGTGCGGGCTAGTGGCATCGCCCACTTCGTTGTTCCCCGGCTCACGACTGTTGGCGCGCGTGAACTCGTGGGTCTCTCTGACCTCCTGGAGCCGGCGCCCGTCCCGGTAGGCGCCGATGAGGGACGACTTCACCATGTCTCCAACAATAAAACTGGGTTGTTCATCGGTGTTGTGTACAAGCTGGTGCGGTTCAGTGGTGTGGGCGCCCACTACGCCGACCTCATCTGGGGATCGCGTGCACCTTCCCACATGAAGTTCTTTTGTTGGCTCCTGGTTCAGTGGTGCATCCACACGCGGGACGTCCTTGCTCGGAAGTGTATCGTCGAGATGGCGGACGTCGTGTGCCCTATTTGCATCGAGCCTACGGAGACGGCGAATCACATGCTCTTCGACTGCCCATTTGCCGTGAACTCTTGGCAGGTGGTGGGGGTGTCTATCTCCGGTGCCTCTGTCACTGATCTCTGCAGCCTTGCGGCGTCCGCGGCTTCCGTCGTTGATTCTCCAACGGAGTTCACTCTCTTGTGTTGCTGGCAGTTGTGGAAACATTGCAACGCAGTGGTCTTCCAGCGGCAGGCCCCCTCCCTTTGTGCACGCTCAACTACTCTAGCGTGGGTGTCTACTGGTTCCTCATCGTCATCTTGTTGCTTCCTGGCTGCGTGCACTCTCTTCGGCGGCTCCCGCTGGCGAGCCCTGAGCCCCTTGTACGTGTTGTCTATGGCAACGGGGTGTGTGTGTGTGTGTGTGCGCGCGCGCTAGGCTTGAAAAGCCCCCACCCCCATTCCTCTCCCCCACACTCGAGTGGTGTTATGTGGCATGTAGCATCTGATACTTGTAACTATCTTGGATTTTAGCCCACTTTGATCAATATATTCAGGTGCGGGAAACTCTCCACCCATTGAAAATTCAAAAGAAAAAAGTGCATTTCTAGGTTTCAAATCTCTAAAGACATGGATGAACGAGCAAGATTCAAAAGAATTGCTAGTTGTCTTGATATAAAAAATTGCTAGAAAATTACCCATGCATTGTGGAGCCATATTAAAACAAATGAATTAATAGATGCTAAAAATAACTAAAACTAACTAGAAAAAATGTAAGAGTGTTATCAGCTTGTATTTTAAAAACAATGACACATGCAAACTTAAAATGATGTGTAGAAGAGGAAAAAAACTTTTGAACTAAACTTTACATGACCCCATATTTTAACAAAAATGCGAAGCATGGACTATATATTTTCGCTTCAAGCATCTAACACATGACCAGACAAAATTTAACAAAGAAATTACTTGCAAAAAAGTAATTTATTAGTGCATGCCTGACTTGCTGATGACACAAAAAATGTAATCAAACGAACTGTCAAATAACCGAGGTGGCATGGATGAATGCATGTGCAGAAATAGAATGACACATAATTTCGATCGAAAAGCTATCAATAATTGAGAGGGCATGTAACTACACATTTGAAAGAAATTTCTAATGGTGGAGTTTAGCTATTTAGATATAGAAAGATATGATAATAATAATCCAGAATTGATCACTGTGAGGTCTCAAGAAACCAATACGTTTTTTACAGAGATGTCTTAGTATGGTATCTAAAAGTACTCTCACTTAATGCATTTGTTGAGAGGAAAAAATATTAGTTGCCTTGGTTTTGATGTTAAGAGCTATATTTAGATCAAGATACAACAAAACTTTCTTTCCTTATTAAACTAGCTAATTGCCCGTGCGTTGCAACGAGCGCGTACTCTAGTGATTCAACATCAATTTTGGCCGACATATATCTTTCATCAATTTTCATAACATTTAATTTGACGGGTAAAAAAGGCAAGGAGATTTTTGATTTAGTTGAGATTTTGGTAAGATTGATTTGATTGAATTAATGCAGAAGGGGTTTTGGGGAAAGTATCGATTTGATTTAGATTATCCCAAGTTAATACATTTATGTTGGTTTTCATTTTATGCGGCATCGGTTTGGGTTACAAAAAAAATAGGAAAGCAAAGGGCTGAGGGGAACGAGGGATGGAAAAACCAGGTGGAAGATGGAGGCGACGCTACCAACTCCTCTTTAATAGTCTCTACTCCTAAGGGCATGTACAATGGTGGTAGCAGCAAGGTGTTGCCCCCGTATATCCACTTAGGCTTGGAGAGCTAGAGCCATTGCCCATACTGATTTTCAGCCAACCCCACCTGCTGCCTCACAAGTTCTTGCTTGCGTCATTCTTTGCTACTTTCTTCCCAGCTGGCCACATCTTTTTCCTCCTCTCCTTCTCTCTCCTTCCTTTTACTAGCTTTCTTCATCGAAGCAGCCGACTCCTCTGCAAGCTGCACCTGCCACCTTCAGGCTATCACTTTGTTTCCAGCATGGAGTCCGAACCTACCTGGCCTATGAGGCAGCAAGGCTGGGGCTACGCGATGGGCATGCCCTAATGGAGCAGTTGGTAGGATTGCGTCCACGATTTTTTTTCGTCCCACCACTTTAGTCTGGTTTCTTTTCGTCCCCCCTCCCACCACCCCACCGGTTTATTTTTTTCTCCACTATTTCCTTGTAAACAAACACTCTCCTCCCGTAAAAAAGTCACAGATCTAACTTTCCTAACTTACCCAATCAACCGATCCATCTCATCAATGCAATTTGCTTTAGGAAACAAATAACGGATTCTAAGGAAACAAATAACGGACTTTAAGGGGAAAATCCAATTTACTAATCTTCTTTTCTCTCTACTTCTAAAGGAGGAGTCTGCAGTTGTTTGCATCCCTTTCGTTGGTTCATCCCACCCTCGTAGCGCCAACCTGGGATAGAAATTAAATCCAGAATCGTAACAATAATTAGCCTGATTACTTATGAAACATTAGTCTGATTACTACTATTACGAAACAAGACCTCCAATTGTACGCCATCCCCTTTGCCTCCCTTCCTTCCTCTCACTAGCCCCTACCTCCATTCTCTCTTTCTCTGCTATCTCCGCTGCCCCCACCTCTTTAACTCTGGCCGACGCTATCTGGCTCTGGCTCAGCCGCCACCGGCGCGGCTCCGCCCTTGTCTCCCTCGTTGACCCCGCATCACCTCCTCGTCGTTTCGCCCCTACGACTAACCCTAGCCGCCGACTTGTGCTATGGGCAGTGAGGTGGGGAGCGGGGCGGCCACATCGCTGAGTGGGTGGAGCGGCTGTGGGAGGCCCTGACTCGTGGGAAGATGACGCCGCCGCCATTGCGGAACCCCAGGGCAGGGTGTGGCCACCTTGCGGGCAGCAAGGAGCAGCTCAAGGCCATGCCCTGCATTGAGGAGGAACACTACCTGTCCCCCGAGCTGGATTCGTCCCCGTCACTAGATCAATGGAGGGCGACCTCCACCTTCGTCGTTCTTCTCCCTCTCCGACCTCCCGTAGTCGTGCTCCATGAATCTGGCTGTGGCCACAACTGACGTAGCTTTCCTGGCCACCACCAATGACGCCAGTGAGGTGGACATGGTTGTCGCTGCTAGATCCATGGAGGAGCTCACCCCGGCCTTCTCCTCGTTTTCCTCCATGGCCGCGTCTCTTGATCCCTGGCGGTGCTTTGCTACGGGTAACTACGGGCAATGGTGAGTTCATCCCCTCCTCCTTCCTCCTCTCTGCTCTACATTTGATTTGGGGTTTACGTGTGTAATATACATGCTGGTTGGCAAAAGTTCAGAGCTGTTTGGTCTGGATGCACGCATATATCTGGGCTATTATCTTCTCTGTCAGCGTTGAGCTGTGTCACTTGTTACTGACATGGGTTGTTCAACAAGGTGATCCATTGATGGAGTTTTCTGGTAAAAATCAGACATTAGGGCCAATCTGTTGGATCATATTCCTGTGGCCTCGACCAAAATGTAAGTGTTGTACTCTTGTAGAACAATATTAAGAGGATATGATATCAGCTAGCTGAATTTGTTCTAACTCCTCCAGTAAAAGGATGTAAGTCACCATCCAAATGATCGAAACACAAATGAGCCTGTAATATCATAAGCAATTTGTCTCTCCGGTACATGGTTATCGACATGTAGTTTTTTGGTAAGCTTATACTGTCGATCTTCTGTTAAGGTGACCCTGTCAATACTAATACCAGTTTTGTGAGTGCATACATGTTCTTGTTGTCTCAACTAAATCTGGGTGGCCAAGTTTCCACAGAAAGGTTCAAGATTTTCACTCACTAGGTATCACACACCCAGACTTTACGAATGTGTGATTTTTTCAGGCAAGCAATGGCAGGCGCAGTTTAAACACTTCCTATAATTATGCTTCTCTCAACTGCTCGTTTCTCCTTCGTGGGTCAGAGCATTTAGTTGGCCAGTGGTGTTCATGGCGGATTGATGGAGCGTGCCTATCCTTCGCAGAATTGAGCGCAGGTTCCTGATCATAGTACAGACATTTTGAAAACATTATATTTCCTGCCAGCACATTACTTGAGGCATAATTATATTGCGTATATTTAGCAGATACTATATATTGTTTGAGTAATAAAATTTTGTACTTCAAATTATATATCAGCTTTAGATTGTTTCCTTAAAAACAAAGATATCTTTATTTTGACAAAAATGCAAGATTGACTTTTCATTCATGAAGGGTATGGTGTGCCTCAAAAATACGTGAATTGTATGCATGCAACGGCCCACAAGGACCAAAACAACTCTAATCCGGCTCCCTCAGTCTTTGAATCAGCTGGTTAAAAACCAAGAGATCTTTTGGGGTTTGTAGTAGTGTTACTTACTAGAGTAGCCATGGTCCTTCAGAAATTAGAAGTGTCAGCAAAACAAAGTTGAACATAACTGAAGCTATTTCCCTTAGTATTTGTCTACCGTTTACGTCTACTTGACCTTTCATGGAAATCTGATGTAACCATCCTGCAACCAGCGATTGTTCTAGAAACCGGCGATTATTCCGTAGCAAAGCACATGAATTGGTTCTATTATGTTCATCGGAAAGTCTGTATAGAGGAGTTCGGACTGAGAGAATGACATAAATTTGCATGACTTTATGAATTAGTTTCTTTTGTTACTTGCATCTTACTTGAATTTTTCTCCTTGCATTTCTTCCTGTTTTCCCTATCATCTGCTTTATAGAAGTTGCTACATCAAATTAAGTAAGTACATTCTCCTTTCTTGTCCAAGTTTATCCTATTTCGTTCATCAGAAGTCTGTATAAATGAGATGGGGCTAAGAGAGTGACGTATATTTGCTTAAGGTTTTGAATTATTTTCTGCTTTCTAGTTTGCATGCCATACTGTTTGATTACTGAGGAAAATTAGTGGTGAGCATTTTGATCAGAAAACTCATGCATTTACCGTAATACACGGTTGTTTATTGCAATCTGATCTGCCGGTAGAAAACGCTCATATTTGATTTTGTTTTGTGCTTGCCAACAGTAATAACTTGAGATATGCTTTTATCATGACTGTAAAGTTTATTGATGATGCTTTGTTACAGGATATGTGGAGAGGCTATTTGCAATGCGGTTCAAGGCAGATCATAGATTATGTGGCTAAGAACCTTAATTATATTGGTAATTGTGTTGGGAAATGTTGCATGGAAAACAAAAAAAATTCTACGCACACGCAAGATCTATCAAGGAGATACATAGCAATGAGAGGGGGAGAGTGTGTCTACATACCCTCGTAGACCATAAGCGGAAGCATTTGACAACGCGGTTGATGTAGTCGAACTTCTTCGCGTTCCAACCAATCGAGCACCGAATGTACGGCACCTCCGCGTTCAGCACACGTTCAGCTAGATGACGTCCTCCGCCTTCTTGATCTAGCAAGATGGCGAGGTAGTGGATGAGTTCCGACAGCACGACGGCGTGGTGACGGTGATGGTGAAGCTATCTCCGCAGGGCTTCACCTAAGCACTACGAAAATATGACCGGGGGTGTAAACTGTGGAGGGGGGCGCCGCACATGGCTAGGCAATTGTCTGTTGTGTGCTAGGCGCCCCCCTCCCACATATATATAGGTGGGAGGGAGGGAGGAGCAGCCAAGGGGGCGCCCAAGTAGGAGGAATCGTACTTGGGGTCTCTCCCAAGCCGCCCCCCCTTTCCTTATTTGGAGCGCGGGAGGAAGGAAGGAGGATGTGGCACCCCCCCCCCCCACCCTTTCCTTTCTCTCCTGAGGAGGGAAAGGCAAGAGGGGCCACCCCTCCCCTTTCCTTCCCCTTAGGGCCAGCCAGCCATGGGAGGGGCTCACCAGCCCCCTTGTGGGCTGGTCTGTCCCCTCATTTGGCCCATAAGGCCCATATCTTCCCGGGGGGTGCCCGGAACCCCTTCCGGTGACCCGATTCCTTCTCGGTACGTCCCGAAACACTTCCGGTGTCCAAATACCATCGTCCTATATATCAACCTTTACCTCTCGGCCATTTCAAGACTCCTCGTCATGTCCGTGATCTTATCCGGGACTCCGAACAACATTCGGTCATCAAAACATATAACTCATATAACACTATATTGTCAATGAACGTTAAGCTTGCGGACCCTGCGGGTTTGAGAACTATGTAGACATGACCGAGACACCTCTCCGGTCAATAACCAATAGCGGAACCTGGATGCCCATATTGGCTCCTACATATTCTACGAAGATCTTTATCGGTCGAACCGTTATGACAACATACACAATTCCCTTTGTTCATCGGTATGTTACTTGCCTGAGATTCGATCGTCGGTATCTTCATACCTAATTCAATGTCGTTACTGGCAAGTCTCTTTACTCGTTCCGTAATACATCATCATGTAACTACATCAGCCACTTTGCTTGCAAGGCTTCTTATGATGTGTATTACCAAGAGGGCCCAGAGATACCTCTCCGATACTCGGAGTGATAAATCCTAATCTCGATCTATGCCAATTCAACAAACACCTTCAGAGATACCTGTAGAGCATCTTTATGATCATCCAGTTATGTTGTGACATTTGATAGCACACAAGGCATTCCTCCGGTATCCGGGAGTTGCATAATCTCATAGTCGAAGGAATATGTATTTGACATGAAGAAAGCAATAGCAATAAACTGAACGATCATTATGCTAAGCTAACGGATGGGTCTTGTCCATCACATCATTCTCCTAATGATGTGATCCCGTTATCAAATGACAACACATGTCTATGGTTAGGAAACCTTAACCATCTTTGATCAACGAGCTAGTCTAGTAGAGGCTTACTAGGGGCACGGTATTTGTTTATTTATTCACACATGTATTTAAGTTTTCGATCAATACAATTCTAGCATGAATAATAAACCTTTATCATGAATAAGGAAATATAAAATAACAACTTTATTATTGCCTCTAGGGCATATTTTCTTCAGTCTCCCACTTGCACTAGAGTCAATAATCTAGTTCACATCGACATGTGATTAACACCCATAGTTCACATCGCCATGTGATCAACACCCAAAGAGTTTACTAGAGTCAACAATCTAGTTCACATCGCCATGTGATTAACACCCAAAGAGTGATCATGTTTTGCTTGTGAGAGAAGTTTAGTCAACGGGTCTGCCACATTCAGATCCGTATGTATTTTGCAAATTTCTATGTCTACAATGCTCTGTATGGAGCTACTCTAGCTAATTGCTCCCACTTTTAATATGTATCCAGATCGAGACTCAAAGTCATCCGAATCGGTGTTAAAGCTTGCATCGACGTAACCCTTTACGATGAACTCTTTATCACCTCCATAACCGAGAAATATCTCCTTAGTCCTTCTTAGGTAACTAAGGATAACTTTGACCGCTGTCCAGTGATCTACTCCTGGATCACCATTGTACCCCCTTGCCAAACTCATGGCAAGGCACACAATAGGTTTGGTACACAGCATGGCATACTTTATAGAACCTATGGCTGAGGCATAGGGAATGACTTTCATTCTCTCTCTATCTTCTGCCGTGGTCGGGCTTTGAGTCTTACTCAACTTCATACCTTGCAACACAGGCAAGAACCCTTTCTTTGACTTATCCATTTTGAACCTCTTCAAAAACATTGTCAAGGTATGTGCTTTGTGAAAGTCCTATTAAGCGTCTCGATCTATCCCTGTAGATCTTGATGCCCAAAATATAAGCAGCTTCACCGAGGTATTTCATTGAAAAATTCTTATTCAAGTATCCTTTTATGCTATCTAGAAATTCTATATCATTTCCAATCAATAATATGTCATCCACATATAATATCAGAAATGCTACAGAGCTCCCACTCACTTTCTTGTAAATACAGGCTTCACCGTAAGTCTGTATAAAACCATATGCTTTGATCACCTCATCAAAGTGTATATTCCAACTCCGAGATGCTTGCTCCAGTCCATAGATGGATCGCTAGAGGTTGCACACTTTGTCAGCACCTTTAGGATCGACAAAACCTTCTGGTTGCATCATATACAACTCTTCTTTAAGAAATCCATTAAGGAATGCAGTTTTGACGTCCATTTGCCAGATTTCATAAAATGCGGCAATTGCTAACATGATTTGGACAGACTTAAGCATCACTATGGGTGAGAAAGTATCATCGTAGTCAACCCCTTGAACTTGTTGAAAAACTTTCGTGATAAGTCGAGCTTTATAGACAATGATATTAGCATCAGCGTCCGTCTTCCTCTTAAAGATCCATTTATTTTTTATGGCTTGTCGATCATCGGGCAAATCCACCAAAGTCCACACTTTGTTCTCATACATGGATCCTATCTCAGATTTCATGGCCTCAAGCCATTTTTCGGAATCTGGGCTCATCATAGCTTCTTCATAGTTTGTAGGTTTGTTGTTGTCCAACAACATGACTTCCAGGACAGGATTACTGTACCACTCTGGTGTGGAACGTGTTCTGGTCGACCTACGAAATTTAGTAGTATCTTGATCTGAAGTTTCATGATCATCATCATTAGCTTCCTCTCTAGGTTGTGTAGGCATCACAGAAAGGTTTTTCCCTGGTGTGCTACTTCCCAATTCGAGAGAAGGTACAACTACCTCATCAAGTTCTACTTTCCTCCCACTCACTTCTTTCGAGAGAAACTCCTTCTCTAGAAAGGACCCATTCTTAGCAACAAAGATTTTGCCCTCGGATCTGTGGTAGAAGGTATACCCAATAGTTTCTTTCGGGTATCCTATGAAGACACACTTCTCCGCTTTGGGTTCGAGCTTATCAGGCTGAAGCCTTTTGACAAAAGCGTCGTATCCCCAAACTTTTAAGAAACGACAGCTTAGGTTTCTTGCCAAACCACAGTTCATAACGTGTCATCTCAATGGATTTAGACGGTGCCCTATTTAACATGAATGCGGCTGTCTCTAATGCATAACCCGAAAACAATAGTGGTAAATCGGTAAGAGACATCATAGAACGCACCATATCCAATAAAGTACGGTTACGACATTCGGACACACCATTACGCTGTGGTGTTCCAGGTGGCGTGAGTTGTGAATCAATTCCACATTGTTTTAAATGTAGGCCAAACTCGTAACTCAAATATTCGCCTCCGCGATTAGATCGTAGAAACTTTATTTTCTTGTTACGATGATTCTCCACTTCACTCTGAAATTCTTTGAACTTTTCAAATGTTTCAGACTTGTGTTTCATCAAGTAGATATACCCATACCTACTCAAATCATATATGTAGGTGAGAAAATAACGATACCCGCCGCGTGCTACAACACTTATCGGACCGCATACATCGGTATGCATTATTTCCAATAAGTCATTAGCTCGCTCCATTGTTCCGGAGAACGGAGTTTTAGTCATCTTGCCCATGAGGCATGGTTCGCAAGTATCAAATGATTCATAATCAAGTGACTCCAAAAGTCCATCTGCATGGAGTTTCTTCATGCGCTTTACACCAATATGACCTAAACGGCAGTGCCACAAGTATGTTGCACTATCATTATCAACTTTGTATCTTTTGGCATCAATATTATGAATATGTGTATCACTACGATTGAGATTCAATAAACCATTTACATTGAGTGTATGACCATAGAAGGTTTTATTCATGTAAACAGAACAACAATATTCTCTGACTTAAATGAATAACCATATTGCAATAAACATGATCAAATTGAAGGAAATATGCCCTAGAGGCAATAATAAAGTTGTTATTTTATATTTCCTTATTCATGATAAAGGTTTATTATTCATGCTAGAATTGTATTGATCGGAAACCTAAATACATGTGTGAATACATAAACAAACACCGTGTCCCTAGTGAGCCTCTACTTGACTAGCTCATTGATCAAAGATGGTTATGGTTTCCTAACCATGGACATGAGTTGTCATTTGATAACGGGATCACATCATTAGGAGAATGATGTGATGGACAAGACCCATCCGTTAGCTTAGCATAATGATTGTTCAGTTTTATTGCTATTGCTTTCTTCATGTCAAATACATATTCCTTCGACTATGAGATTATGCAACTCCCGGATATCGGAGGAATGCCTTGTGTGCTATCAAACATCACAACATAACTGGGTGATTATAAAGATGCTCTACAGGTATCTCCGAAGGTATTTGTTGAGTTGGCATAGATCGAGATTAGGATTTGTCACTCCGAGTATTGGAGAGGTATCTCTGGGCCCTCTCGGTAATACACATCATAAGCTTGCAAGAAAATGACTAAGGAGTTAGTCATGAGGTGATGTATTATGGAACGAGTAAAGAGACTTGCCGGTAACGAGATTGAACTAGGTATGAAGATACCGACGATCGAATCTCGGGCAAGTAACATACCGATGGACAAAGGGAATTACGTATGTTGTCATAACGGTTCGACCGATAAAGATCTTCATAGAATATGTAGGAGCCAATATGGGAATCCAGGTTCTGCTATTGGTTATTGACCGGAGAGGTGTCTCGGTCATGTCTACATAGTTCTCGAACCCGCAGGGTCCGCATGCTTAACGTTCGTTGACGATATAGTATTATATGAGTTATGTGATTTGGTGACCGAATGTTGTTCGGAGTCCCGGATGAGATCACGGACATGATGAAGAGTCTTGAAATGGTCGAGAGGTAAAGATTGATATATAGGACGATGGTATTCAGACACCGGAAGTGTTTCGGGGGGTACCGGGTACTTATCGGGTCACCGGAAGGGGTTCCGGGCACCCCCGGCAAAAGATATGGGCCTTATGGGCCAAGAGGGAAAACGCACCAGCCACAAGGGGCTGGTGCGCCCCCCATATGGGCTGGCCTAAGGAGGAGAAGGAAAGGGGAGAAGGGAAAGGTAAGTGTGGATTAGGATTCCCACTTCCTTCCCTCTCCCCTCCTCTTTCCTTCCCCCTCCGACAAACATGGCAGGGGGGCGCGGCCAAGGGTAGGAGCCCAAGTAGGATTCAGACCTACTTGGGGTGCCCCTTGGCCTCTGCCCTCTCCCTCCCACTTATATATATGAGGAGGGGGGCGCCTAGCACACACCAGACAATTGCCTAGCCGTGTGCGGCGCCTCCCTCCACCATTTACACCCCCGGTCATATTTTCGTAGTGCTTAGGCGAAGCCCTGCGGAGATCACTTCACCATCACCGTCACCATGCCGTCGTGCTGACGGAACTCATCTACTACCTTGACGTCTTGCTGGATCAAGAAGGCAAGGGACGTCACCGAGCTGAACGTGTGCGGAACGCGGAGGTGCCGTGTGTTCGGTAGTTGATCGGTTGAAGCGCGAAGAAGTTCGACTACATCAACCGCATTGTGAAATGCTTCCGCTTACGGTCTACGAGTTTACGTATACACACTCTCCCCCTCATTGCTATGCATCTCCTTGGATAGATCATAGCGTGTGCGTAGAATTTTTTTTGTTTTCCATGCAACGTTTCCCAACAGTGGCATCATGAGCCAGGTCTATGCATAGATGATATGCATGAGTAGAACACAAAGAGTTGTGGGCGGTGATAGTCATACTGCTTACCACAAACGTCTTATTTTGATTCGGCTGTATTGTGGGATGAATCGGCCCGGACCAACCTTACATGTCCACGCACATGAGACCGGTTCCACCGACAGACATGCAACTAGTTTTGCATAAAGGTGGCTGGCGGGTGTCTATTTCTCCTACTTTAGTTGAATCGAATTTGACTATGGCCGGTCCTTGAAGATGGTTAAAATAGCAAACTTGATGAATCACCGTTGTGGTTTTTGCTGTAGGTAAGAACGGTTCTTGCTAGAAACCCGTAGCAGCCACGTAAAACTTGCAACAACAAAGTAGAGGACGTCTAACTTGTTTTTGCAGGGTATGTTGTGATGTGATATGGTCAAGACATGATGTGATATACGTTATTGTAAGAGATGATCATGTTTTGTAAGATATCAGGCAACCGGCAGGAGCCTTATCGTTGTCTCTTTATTGTATGAAATGCAAACACCATGTAATTGCTTTACTTTATCGCTATGAGTTCGCAATAGTTGTAGAAGCAATAGTTGGCGAGACGACCACGACGTAACGATGGAGATCAAGGTGTTGAGCCGGTGACGATGGAGATCATAACAATGCTTTGGAGATGGAGATCAAAAGCACAAGATGATGATGGCCATATCATGTCTCATATTTTGATTGCATGTGATGTTTATCTTTTATCCATCTTATTTTGCTTAGTACGGCGGTAGTATTATAAGATGATCCCTTCACTAAATTTCAAGGTAAAAGTGTTCTCCCTGAGTATGCACCGTTGCTACAGTTCGTCGTTTCGAGACACCACGTGATGATCGGGTGTGATAGACTCTATGTTTACATACAACGGGTGTAAGATAGTTTTGCACATGCATAATACTTGGGTTAAACTTGACGAGCCTAGCATGTACAGACATGGCCTTGGAACACTGGAGATCGAAAGATCGAACGTGAATCATATAGTAGATATGATCAACATAGAGATGTTCACCATTGATGACTACCCCATCTCACGTGATGATCGGACATGGGTTAGTTGATTTGGATCACGTATCACTTAGATGACTTGAGGGATGTCTATTTAAGTGGGAGTTCTTAAGTAATTTGATTAATTGAACTTAATTTATCATGAACTTAGTCCTGATAGTACTTGCATATCTATGTTCTAGATCAATGGCCCGTGCTACCGTTCCCTTGAATTTTAATGCGTTCCTAGAGAAAGCTAAGTCGAAAGATGATGGTAGCAACTACACGGACTGGGTCCGTAACTTGAGGATTATCCTCATTGCTGCATAGAAGAATTATGTCCTTGATGCACCGCTAGGTGAAAGGCCTGCTGCAGGAGCAGAAGCTGATGTTTTGAACATCTGGCAAGCCCGATCTGATGACTACTCGATAGTTCAGTGTGCCATGCTTTACGGCTTAGAACCGAGACTTCAAAGACGTTTTGAACGTCATGGAGCATATGAGATGTTCCAAGAGTTGAAGTTAATATTTCAAGCAAATGCCCGGGTTGAGAAATATGAAGTCCCCAACAAGTTCTATAGCTGCAAGATGGAGGAGAACAGTTCTGTCAGTGAACACATACTCAAAAGGTCTGGGTATTATAATCACTTGACTCAGCTGGGAGTTGATCTTCCGGTTGATTGTGTTATTGACAGAGTACTTCAATCACTGCCACCAAGATACAAAGGCTTTGTGATGAACTATAATATGCAAGGGATGAACAAAACAATTCCCGAGCTTCGCAATGCTTAAGGCCGCGGAGGTAGAAATCAAGAAGGAGCATCAAGTGTTGATGGTTAACAAAACCACTAGTTTCAAGAAAAAAGGCAAGGGAAAGAACGGGAACTTCAAAAAGAATGGCAAGAAAGTTGCCACTCCCGGGAAGAAGCCCAAAGCTGGACCCAAGCCTGAAACTGAGTGCTTCTACTACAAAGGGACTGGTCACTGGAAGCGGAACTGCCCCAAGTATTTGGCGGATAAGAAGGATGGCAAAGTATCGGTGTACTTAGTATTGGGCCACTAGTACCCCGTACTTGTGCACGGGCAGTCGTAGCCATCCTCGTGGCAAGGCTTGCCGGGAGCGGCTCGAGGTCGATTCAAGCCAACAAGGAAATCATCAAGTCAGAGATCTGAGGATCAGCAGATAAGCAAAGCTGGAATCCGAAGGCCAGCTTCCCCGGCAAGATCCTTGCCGGGATGGCCTGTGGAGCCCGGCAAGGCCTGGTGCCCGGCAAGGCCTGGTGTCCGGCAAGGCTTGGCGCCCGGCAAGGCCTGGCGCCCGGCAAGGCTTGGTGCCCGGCAAGGATCGACGCCTGGCGAGATTCTGCCACTGTGCCACCGCTTCAGCACAGTAACAAAGCCTGACATTCTGGGTCCTTCTCTGGATGCGTGGCAATGCGCCAGTGGAGGAGAGCTTAAGCGGTGCTGATGGGATGGCCCCTTTTTCCATCCCCAAGAAAGTGAGGACACCTAAACGGACACCTCACGGTGCATTAAATGCGCTTGTCCTAATCCGTCAGGGGTTAGGTATGATACCCTGTAGCTACTTTACACCTCAATGTATGTACATTTTGCCACTGTGGAGACCCCTTTGAGCATATAAAAGGAGGCCCAAGGCAACTGCTACAGAGGAGAAGAACTTCTGGCCCATTCTGCATGCGTAGCTGCTCTTTGAACGTACTGTTCATTGTGAGCGCTCCTGAAGGCTGGGCTCAAGAACATCAATAAGAACACAAAGCAGGAGTAGGGTTTTATGCTGATTAGCGGCCCGAACCTGGGTAAAAACTTCCCGCGTCGATCATTGGTTCTGCTCTTCGCGTATACCTCTCCCCCCGCCGAATCGTAAAGGGGTCTCTCGGGATCCCATAGGTGTCGTACCCCGACATCTTTGGCGCGCCAGGTAGGGGGATTGAAGGTTGCGTGAACCTGATCTAGTGCTCGGCGCCTTGGTTTCTTCATCATCTTCATCATCATGCCACCCAAGAAGAAGAGCGCTGCGACAGCGCAACCGTCCACGTCCGTTTTGCCTACACCTTCGCGTACGGGCGACGGCGTGGGTGCAGAAGGAAGAGGACTAGAACCCCCACGGCGTTCTGGTGATCCAAGCCAAGCGAGCGGTATCGTTCGCAGTGGCAGTGGTAACCTGCATGCGCTGGATCTAGAGATGGCGTTGTGTTGCCTACGGGTGGCACAACGAACTCGAGAGATCGGAGGGCGCCTGCTGGAGCTCCCGCGCCAGCCCAAGCCTCACGACCTACCCAGGTCGTGCATGATGAGCGACGTCATGGCGCTGGTGGTTCAGGGCGTCCCCATGAAAAGGTTTCTGCGCATAGATCCCAAGATGCGCGGGACCAGCATGCACATCGAGCTGCCGGCGGAGGTGGCGCACGGTCGCGTGACCGTGGTGGTGCTCCTTCTAACATGGTTAGGAGTCAGAGCACCTCACGTACCTCGCACTTGTCGCCGCCACCTACGCCAGCGGAAGCCTTGGCACGTGCGCAGCTGCTCCTTGATTTTCCTCCTGCCCCGGAGAAGATGGAGGAGTGGCGAGCTACCATCCAGAGCCTCATCAGCTTTGCCAACAAAGAAGGACCGCAAGAGGCAGGGCCCTCGCAGCGGAGGCCCATCGATCCGGCACGAGCCGATGTAGAGAAAACCGGAGGTGGTGCAACCACAGTGCACTCCCCTCCGCGGCACCAGCGGCGGCCGACAACTCAGCAAGTCGACCGCCATGAAGAAGTTTCCACGGCATCGTCCGACCCACGGATGCGCCGCGATCAGCGTCAAGTTCTCCAGGAGTGAGGCAAGGAGGACGCTCGAACTACCATCGAGCGACGACGGGAAGCGCGCTATCAGTCTGATAAGCGCGCAGGGCCGGCTGTTGACGAGCCTGCGCCAGGGGACGTAGGAGACTTGCCTTATGAGGTAGGGACTCCAGCGTTTACCCGTGAGCTGCGGCAAGTCCGGTGGCCCAATTCCCGAACCTTCAAGCCGGAGGTCCCGAAGAAATATGACGGTAAGACCCATCCCTCGGAGTTCCTGAGCATCTACACCATTGCGGTGCAGGCTGCCGGGGGCCGAGATGACAAGATACTTGCCAACTACTTCCCGTTGGTGCTCAAGCCCAACGTCAGGTCGTGGTTGATGCATCTGCCGGAGAATTCTATTTCTTCCTGGTCAGATTTGTGCCATCAGTTTGTTGGCACCTTCGTTGGAGGCCACCAAGCTCCTGGCCAAGAGAGCGATTTGCACATCATCCCTTAGAAGGAGGGCGAGTCCCTGCGCAAGTTTATCCAGAGATTTAGCCGGGTGCAGTACAATATTCCTGACGTTCATCCTGCCGCTGTTGTTAGCGCGTTCCATCAGAACGTGCGTAACCGCAAAATGCGGGAAGAGCTGGCAATGAACAAAGTCAGGAGTATCGCCGAGCTTTACGCTCTGGCCGACAAGTGCGCTTTAGCTGAAGAGGGGAGGAAACTCCCTGGTGAGGCTGTTGGCGCGGCGGGCGAGTCCGAAGATGAAGACGCCGTGGCCCCGGCAAGGAAAGGCCGGCGGCAGAACAGGAAGCGCAGAGGCAAGGCCGTGCTTGCCGTCGAGGAATCCGACAACCCCGGCGCCGCCAAGAAGGCCAAGGTTGGCGACCCCGGCAAGGACCTTGCCGGGTGCCCTTCCTGTCAGGCCTTGGCGGCTGCCGACAAGTCGGAGAACTCCGGCAAGCAGTATTGCAAGATCCATCGCACCAAGGGCCACGATCTCCAGAACTGCCGGCAAGTCGAGCAGCTTGCCGAGAAGCAGAGGGCCGAATACGAGAGGCGAGATAAGGAGAAGGCCCAAGATGGTGCTGAGGGGTCCGGCAAGAAACGTGGTGGCCGAGGGGGTCGCCGCGGCAAGGCCAAGCAGCAAAAGGATCGGCCCGCACGGGGCCGAGACAAAGAAGGAGATGATGATGAGGAAGATGATGAATCCAGTGAGCAAGAATTCCAGAAGGCTACGGAGGCCATGTGCATTGATGGGGGTGCCTCGCTACATTCCTCCCACCGCCAACTCAAACAGTGGGTGCGGGAGGTCAATGCGGCGGAGCCATCCCCAGATGCGTGTAGGCCCCTGAAGTGGTCCAGCACGCCTATCATTTTCGACGCCGAGGATCACCCTGATCGCACAACTGCGGTCGGGTGCTTGCCATTGTTGGTCTCGCCAACGATTCGCAACCTCAAGGTGACGAAGATGTTAGTTGACGGCGGGGCCGGCCTAAACTTAATCTCACCGGATGTGCTCAGAAAGCTCCAGATTCCCGACGAGGACCTTGAGGAAACGGGTACGTTTCAAGGGGTCAACCCGGGAAGAACCCAGCCTAAGGGCAAGATTACGCTGCCGGTAACATTTGGCAGCGAGCTTAACTTCAGGACCGAGAAGGTGGTGTTTGATGTCGCCAAGATCCCCATGTCATACAATGGGATCCTTGGTCGGCCAGCGCTGGCAAAGTTTATGGTGGCATCACACTACGCGTACAACGTCTTGAAGATGCCTGGCCCGTTGGGCGTCATCGCTATCCATTCTGATAAGAAGGATGCGCTCATCTGTGCCGACCAACTTTACCGGGAAGCAGTTGCAGCACCTGCCGTCAAGGCATCTGCTCGTGCCGCTGGAACTCCCGGGGGGAAGAAGAAGACCGGCAGGAACCTTGGCGCGAACTCCGGCAAGCGCACCTCCTCGGAGTGCAGCGCTTCCGTCGAGGACGTACCAGAGAGTTCCACCGGCAAGAACAAGAAGTCCAAGGCTGCTCCGCCGGAGACCAAGAAGGTGCCTGCCAGAGAGGACGGAACGGGGGGAACTTTCACCATAAGTTCCACCCTAGAAGACAAATAGGAAAGTGCGCTCGTTGCTTTTCTGCGGGCGAATGTCGACGTGTTTGCATGGCAACCGACTGACATCCCCGGTGTTCCCAGGAAGGTAATTGAGCACCACCTTGCTGTCTGTCCTCATGCGCGGCCCGTCAAGCAAAGGGTCAGGAAGCAGGCCTTGGAGCGGCAAGAATTCATTGCCGAAGAAATTAAGAAGCTGGAGGCGGCAGGACTGGTCAAAGGAGTGCTTCACCCAACCTGGTTGGCCAATCCGGTTGTAGTGCGGAAAGCGAATGGGAAATGGAGGCTTTGTATCGATTATACAGATATCAATAAAGCTTGTCCAAAAGATCCCTTTCCCTTGCCGTGCATCGACCAGATTGTGGATGCCACCGCTGGTTGTGATCTCCTGTCCTTCCTTGATGCCTATTCAGGGTATCATCAGATTTTTATGGCAAAAGAAGATGAAGAGAAGACCGCCTTTATCACCCCATGTGGTACGTATTGTTTTATACGAATGCCTTTCGGGTTAAAAAGTGCTGGTTCAACATTTGCCAGAGCAATCCAGATTGGTTTTGAGCCACAACTCCATAGAAATATGGAGGCGTATATGGATGATATAGTGGTCAAAACCAAAGATAAAGCAACGCTTGTTCAAGATTTAGAAGAAACATTTGCAAACTTGCGCAAGATTAATTTGAAGCTCAATCCTGAGAAGTGTGTGTTCGGTGTTCCTTCCGGCAAGCTCCTCGGATTCTTTGTATCTTGCCGGGGAATCGAAGCGAACCCCGACAAGATCAAAGCTATTGAGCAAATTGAAGCGCCGAGACGCGTCAAGGATGTGCGTCGTCTTGCCGGCTGTGTTGCTGCTCTAAGAAGGTTTATTTCCAAATCTGCTGAGCGCGCCCTACCCTTCTTCAAAATTTTGAAGAAGGCAGGTCCGATGAAATGGACTCCGGAGGCGGAGGCTGCGCTGCAGGATTTGAAGAAATACCTTTCCTCTCCGCCGACGCTAGTCGCGCCTAAACCACAAGAGCCGTTGCTGCTGTATCTGGCAGCAACAAATCAAGTGGTTAGCACTGCGCTAGTGGTGCAGAGAGAAGCTAATGAGGAAGCAACGCCAGTGGCAGGACCGCCAAATGACGCGGCAAGATCTTCCCCGGCAAGGGTTGATCCCGGCAAGACAGGATCTGCGCAAACAGAAGAACCCGTGCAGAAGAAGAAGGTGGTGCAGCGCCCAGTTTATTTTGTTAGCTCTCTTTTACAAGGAGCTAGGTCAAGATATTCTGGTGTGCAGAAGTTGCTTTTCGGCCTCCTTATGGCCTCGAGGAAGCTGCACCATTATTTTCAAGCACATGAGATCACCGTCGTCACCTGCTTTTCGTTGCAACGGATTTTGCAAAATCCGGAGGCAACCAGCAGGATCGTGGAGTGGGCGTTGGAGTTGTCCAGCTTTGGCCTTAAGTTTGAAAGCACTTCGATGATTCAGAGCAGGGCCTTGGCGGAGTTCATTGCAGAGTGGACCCCGACGCCAGACGAAGAAGTTCAAGAAACAACCCTCCCCGGCAAGGAAATCGATCAGCAATGGGTTATGTACTTTGACGGGGCTTTCTCGCTGCAAGGCGCCGGTGCTGGCGTGCTGCTTGTCGCACCCACAGGAGAGCACCTCAAGTACGTAGTTCAAATGCACTTTCCCCGGGAGAGTTCAACCAACAACACTGCAGAATACAAGGGTTTGCTTGCCGGTCTCAGGATCGCGGCAGACCTTGGTATCAGAAAGCTCATCATCAAAGGCGATTCACAACTTGTCGTCAGGCAAGTTAACAAGAGTTATCAAAGTCGATTGATGCAGGCCTACGTAGATGAAGTGAGGAAATTGGAAGAGCGCTTTGACGGTCTGCAGATGGAGCACGTCCCTCGTGCCGAGAACAATATAGCTGACGACCTGTCAAAGTGTGCTGCCCTCAAGTTGCCTGTGGAACCAGGAACTTTTGTGCTCCAATTGACTCAACCGTCCGTGGCGCCATCGATGCAGCAAGAAAAGAGAAGAAAGTTGAACTCTGGCCAGTACTTCCCGGCAGAGCTCCCCGGAGCCGCCGGCAAGGAAGTTGCCGGGATCGACATGCCTGCCGAGGAACAACAGGCTCCGGCAGGGCCTCAGGCCCTTGCTGTCGAGACAAACGTTCCCCCGGCGGAAGAGATGCCTTTAGTCCTAGCCGTCGAGCCTCAAGCTCCAACATGGGCGTAGCACATTGTCCATTTCCTTCAGACAGGTGAACTCCCTGAGGAACAGGAAGAAGCAGAGAGAGTAGCCCGTCGGTCTGTTATGTACAAGTTCGTCGATGACGTCCTGTACAGAAAGAGACCAAACGGTGTGAAATTGAAGTGCATTCCTCGGGAGGATGGACTAGAGCTGTTGGCAGAGATACATGGGGGCATATGTGGTTCTCACATAGGGTCAAGAGCGCTTGCCGGGAAAGTATTCCGGCAAGGTTTCTTTTGGCCTACCGCTCTCCAGGATGCAACTGCACTAGTAACCAAGTGTGAAGCGTGCCAGTTTCATTCGAAGAAATTACATCAGCCAGCTCAAGCTCTTCAGACAATCCCTCTCTCCTGGCCATTTTCGGTCTGGGGGCTCGACATACTGGGCCCTTTCCCCCGTGCTACCGGGGGCTTTGAGTACTTGTACGTTGCTATCGACAAGTTCACAAAGTGGCCGGAGGTGGAAGCAGTGAGGAAGGTGACAGCGCAGTCAGCTGTCAAGTTCTTCAAGGGAATTGTTTGCCGTTTCAGTGTGCCCAACAGGATCATCACCGACAACGGCACGCAGTTCACAAGTCGCACCTTCATGCAGTACGTCCAAGACCTTGGCGGCAAGATTTGTTTTGCCTCTGTTGCTCACCCAAGAAGCAACAGCCAAGCGGAGAGGGCCAATGCTGAAGTGCTGCGCGGTCTCAGGACCAGAACCTTTGACAAGCTGAAAAAGTGCGGAAGACGCTGGATTGATGAGTTGCCGGCGGTTCTTTGGTCAATCAGAATGACACCAAATCGAGCCACCGGCCAGACACCCTTCGCTCTGGTCTACGGAGCGGAAGCAGTTCTCCCCACGGAACTCATATACGGATCTCCTCGAGTGCTCGCTTATGATGAGCTCGAGCAAGAGCAACTGCGGCAAGATGACGCTGTGCTCCTTGAGGAGAATCGTCTTCAGGCTGCTGTGCGAGCTGCACGCTACCAGCAAGCTTTGCGCCGCTACCATAGCCGCAAAGTTCATGCCCGAAGCCTTGAGGAAGGCGACCTTGTTCTTCGACGGATTCAGTCCGCCAAGAATTCAAACAAGTTGACGCCAAAGTGGGAAGGCCCTTATCGGGTAGTACGAGTCACCAGGCCTGGCGCTGTCCGCCTGGAGACCGAAGATGGCATTCCAGTGAGTAATTCCTGGAATATCGAACATCTTCGCAAGTTCTACCCATAAGGCACGGTTGCCGGGGGCTCCCGGCAACCACCCTTTTGTACAAGTCTTGCCGGCAAGGCATGTGATCCTTTGTACAAAGCCAGGCGCAGACCCTGAGCACAGATGAATAAATTTAAGCGTTGTACATTCCCTTATTGATTCCCATGTTCATATTTATATATATGCATGTTTGTCTAAGATGTTGTATGACACCTAATCCCGGTAAGTTCTAACGAACCGCCAAGGTTTCATGTCTTTATTTTCTCTTCTTTCTTTTTTCAAAAGACAGAAGGATTCCTCGCGTGCACATTTGCCGGGGGGGGGGGAAGGGAGATATGAATACCAGTTGGCGACGTTCGGAATCGACGCTTGCCGGAGGAAGAACAAAGACAGGAAGCTAAGTCCTAAAAACTCCGAGCAAGTTTTTCTTTTATTACAAAGTTATTTCCTTGGACGATTCCGGCTCTTGTATGGAAAATCTGCACGCGAAGGAACCCTTGTTGTAATCAGTCACGCCCTTATTTTTTTTTCGAGCCCGCTCAGCGATTTAAGTGGCTGCACTGAGAACACCAAGGAGTCTTGCCGGCTGCTGCGCCTCCAGCAGGCTGTTGAAGTCCCGCACCCAGCGCTCGCGGTAGGTTGCGCGCCGGCAAGTTTTTCAATAAGCGTAGGATGAACTCCATACATAAAGGAATCAGACAAGGAAAGTAGCAAGCATGAGCCTAAACATGGGCAAATTGTATTACATCCATGAGTTGCCGCAATTCTAACTTGAGACTTAATTGTCTTTTACATGAGATGATGACGGCAAGAAAAAGGGAGAAGCACTCAATCCCTGCGCTGGCCTTCAATCCTTTTGATGGAGTCCACCTTCTCAAGGATAGGCGCGATGCACTCTTCAAGCGCCTCAACATTTGCATCCCTTGGCAGATGGCCGAGCGCGTTGGAGAGGTCGATGCCGGGATTGCTGTGCAAAGCCGGCAAAGCCGATGTTCTTTGCGGAGGACGGCCCGGCAAAGCCGGCGAGTCTCGTTCGCCAGTTGGGTCACCCGGCTAGACTGGAGCACCCTCAACGCGTTGATGATGCTTTCAAAGAACATCGTCAACCTGGCACTTGGAGATATTCTTTCCTCGGAAGAATACTTGAAGTTCGACAAGCCCATGGTTGACAGTTCTGCGGTAAGCTTCTCCGCGGTGGCGATGAGACGGCCAGTCCAGATCTCCACTCCCTTCTCGTACTCGTTTTGGGCAGCGGCGGCGCTCTTGAGCAGGTTCCTCTCTCCTTGGAGATCCTTGAGTAGAGCCTTCTCACGGGCCTTGCCGGCCTCGAGAGACTTCTGCAGCATGGTCAGCTTCAGCTCCAGAACCGCAATATTATCAGCTGCAGAGAAGAGTTGCTTGGTCTTGTCGGACAGGGCAACTTGCATCTCCGCCAAGGAGTGGAGGGTTTTTTCCCTGTCCCCCTTGAGCGTCGAGAGCTCCTTGCCGTGCTCTTCGAGATCTATTTCCAGCCTCTTCACTTTGTCATTCAGCTCGTTCTTGGCGGCCTCTGCAGCTTCGGCAGCATCGACGGCCTCCTTGAGCTTGCCGGTGTGACTTGCAGTCAGAGCTTCGAGCGCCTCCTTATGTTTTTGCTCCAGCTCCTGGGTCCGCCGCGCGACAAGATTTTTGATATCCTCATCCTTTCTACGAAGCTTGGCGGCGAGCGCCTGCTCACGTGCAGTGAGATCTTCCTCATGAGCATCAAGAGCAACGCGGCGCCCCGTCAGGAGGGCATCTTCGGCAGCAATCCTTTAAACAGCTTCATCACGCGCCTTCTCCATATTGGATTGCTTCAGGAGGATCTCATTCCACTGCTGGCTCACTTGTTCCCGGCCGGCAACCAACTCTTGGAGGGCCTCGGCGTGCCAGATCTGCATTTGTGCGACGCGCCTTTGGAAATCTGCTTCGGCCACCTCAACAACTGCCATTCTGGAGTCCGCTTTGTCTTTCCGGGCGCGATGGAGAGCCTGGAGTTTGCGGAAATTCTCGCCCATGGCCTGAAGGAGCTGATCCTCTTCAGATTTGCCGCTGCTAGTGCTGGGATCGTCGACAACTTCAAGCCCGGCAGCAGCGATGATTTCTTCAAAAACTTCTCCTTCGGCTGGAGCCCCAGCACTTGCCGTCCCCGGCAAGTTGACGAACAGGTTCTTGCCAACCTTGAGGTACTTGCTGGATGAGGGGCCTTCAGATGTTGATGGCTGGTCTTCAGTGACCACCTCACCAGTGACAGAGGGCTCTGTGGCCGGTGCAGCGCCTGGCGCTCCTACGGCAGGAATGCTGTCAGTGCGGTCCTCAGCCTCCCTGTCGCCCCCTTCAGCAGGTTCTTCGGCGGTTTCCTCTTGTGCTGTCTTGGTGGCCTCCCCGTCAAGAGCACCACCAGCCTCGACAGTGTCATCCTTGGTGGCCTCGCTGGCAGCAATCCTGTCTACTTCGGCGGCGGCATCCCTGGCGGTCTCCTCGATCACAACATCGACGTCCATGTGTTCCATCACAGGGAACTCTGAAGGGCGAAGGAGGAAAACAGAATAAGATCAAGGTTGAAGTTTGAAGTTTGAAGTGACCGAAGACAAAGAGATAAGAGAAAAAGAATAACAAGCACCCTAAGGCAATAGAGTACCTGCGTCGGGCTGTCGGGAGGTGGCTTCACCCCTCCCGGCAACTCCGGTTGCCGGGGGCATGTCGCTGGAGTCCGCGCTTGCCGGCTCCTCCTCAATTAGGACGGGCTCGTCGGCAGGATCTCTTGCCGGGGACGTGCTTGTGGGCGGAGCGGTCGATGAAGGAGGCACAATGGGGATGTCTCCTCCTTGTTGCCGTTCTTCTCCTGCGAACCCAAAGATATTAGTAGGCAAGAATGAAAACCTCGGCACCCGCCAGCGGAAAAAGAACAATGAACTTACACTGGGGGCTGTGTTGGGGGCTGCGCTGGGGGCTGCATTGAGGACTAGACTCCGGGCTCACAATGACAGTTTCTGGCACACTAGTGGAGCCTGCCGGGGGCTCGTCACCCGTAGAAGTCCTTGACCTCTTCGCCATCCTCTCCAGCAAGGTTTCTGTGTCACTGCAGAGACAATACAAGCAAGTCAGTAAGATTGATGCAAGATTGGAAGGTAAAAGCTGTGGCAAAGTACTCACTCTTCTTCCTCTCGCTCCGGACTAAAGCCGGAGATGTCGAAGTCGACCTCCGTTGCGGTGTCTGAGTGGGGAGGCGGAGGAGGAGTCCTAGGCCACTTGGCTGTGGCAGGCGCCGGGGCAGCTTCCGGTGCGGTGGTACGAGACCCTCCTGCCGCCCCAGCAGTGGCCGCTGGTGTGGGTCTCGCGCGCCGTGCTGGCTGTTGACGAGCCCCCTGCCACGGTCCAGTCTTGCCGGCCACTTTCTTGCCGGGGGCGTCGCTGCTCGAAGAGGGCTGGCTTGCCGGGATGCCAGATGCAGCCTTCCGAAGAACACGCTTCGTCTTCTTCTTCGGGGGTGGGGGCTCTTCTCGCGTCTCTTCTTCTTCGACCGAGTCCTCGCCGGACGAGCTTTCAGCGGCCGCGCTGCTCTCCTCCCCGGCAACCTTGCCCTTCCCGGCAGGCTTTACCTCCACTACCACCTCTGCGTCGCTAGCTTCCCACTCTGTGAAGCCGACGCTGCCGGCCTCCGCGGCAAGATTTGCCTCTTCCACCCTAGTAGCAATATAAGCTACTTCTTGGTCGGTGGTGGCTCGGATGAAATCTGACTCTTGCCGGACAGGCCTCTCCGTCAAGCTGTCAAAGAACTTCTGTGCTTCCTCCTCGCTTGGCTCGGCCCAGGTCGGGTCAAGGCCGTGGGCGTTGAACATCGGCAGGAAGGCAATAATTGACCCCAAGGCAGAGTTGTTGCACAAGGGGACAATCCTTGCCAGCAGCCGGTGCTTGTCTTCACGCTGGAATAACTTCTAACGGAGAGCGCCAAGCTACATAGCGGTCAGATTGTTGTTCAGCCCAGGGCGCAATCTCATGATATCTGCCGCGTTCTTGTATTCCCAAGCTGGCCTTCCCCTGTTCTGCAAAGGGGCGATGCGGCGGCGGAGAAAGTCGAAGCCGATCATCTCCATCGTCAGTCCGGCAGCCTTCAGGCGGAGGATCCTGGTGGTGGCGATTGTGAGCCTCTCATCTTTTGCAGCGAGATCGCTCCAATCCTTGCCGCGGACCACCTTCTGTTGTCGGGGATGACAAAAAGGATGGGGATCTGCTTCCTGGATCCAGCACCATTCGGCCCGCCACTCGTCCCACTTTTCGCGGTAAACTCCCTATGGGTATATTTCTTTATTCCAAGCCCTTGGAATCCAGGCAATAGAACCAGAGAGAGCCTCTCCTTTTTGGATACGAGGGAAGAAATAATGGCGAAAAAGAGCAGAATTGGGGATCACGCCAACAAAATTCTCACAGAGATGGGCAAAGATAGACATGCAAAGTACCGCATTCGGCGTGAAATCAAGAAGACGGAAGCCGTATGTGTACATGATGTCATTGAAGAAGTCGGAAAAGGGGGGACAGAGCCCGCAATAGAAATATGCAGTGAAGAAAGGGTATCTGTCCGATCCACCTTTGGAGCAAGCACCTGGGATTACGCGTGTGGCGGGGTGAGCTTGCGTTCCCTTCGCCCACATGCATTGGTATCGCCCCTTCAGAGCTTCAGCATCGAGCGTCGGAGGGAAGACGACGAGCCTCTTCCGCATCTTCGCCAGTTCGCTCTCCGGGACTTCGGCTTTCGCCTCCTTGCCCTTGCCTTTGCTGGCCTTGGGCGGCTTGGCGACTGTGAGGACGGAAGCTGGGGGTGGAGCGAGCGTGGGAGCAGCGGGCGGAAGAGGAAAAGGTTTCGCTCTGAGCTCGAGAGGAGGAAGGCGATGGCGATGGCCAGATTGAGAAGAAGAGGGGGGTAAATAGGTTTGTGCCTCTGCGACTTCTCCTTTTTTATGGGGAAGGAGCGGGGCCGCCTCTTTTATTCCCCAATGTGAATGCACCTCTATAGGCGCGAGGCAGTTGCAGCCTTTTTGGCACGCTTCCCACGTCGCGCGCTCCGTGCGCGTAGTGGGGGGCATAGTAAAACGACATATTTACGAGCAGTTAATCCCCTGCCACGCGTGCCCGTGCACTGTTTGGGCCTAGCCCAACAACGCCTCGCACTCGTGTATGGCCTAGGCCTGGGGGCTCCTGTCGGTGTACTTAGTATTGGGCCACTAGTACCCCGTACTTGTGCATGGGCAGTCGTAGCCATCCTCGTGGCAAGACTTGCCGGGAGCGGCTCGAGGTCGATTCAAGCCATCAAGGAAATCATCAAGTCAGAGATCTGAGGATCAACAGATAAGCAAAGCTGGAATCCGAAGGCCAGCTTCCCCGGCAAGATCCTTGCCGGGATGGCCTGTGGAGCCCGGCAAGGCTTGGCGCCCGGCAAGGCCTGGCGCCCGGCAAGGCTTGGTGCCCGGCAAGGATCGGCGCCTGGCGAGATTCTGCCACTGTGCCACCGCTTCGGCACAGTAACAAAGCCTGACATTCTGGGTCCTTCTCTGGATGCATGGCAACACGCTAGTGGAGGAGAGCTTAAGCGGTGCTGATGGGATGGCCCCTTTTTCCATCCCCAAGAAAGTGAGGACACCTAAACGGACACCTCACGGTGCATTAAATGCGCTTGTCCTAATCCGTCAGGGGTTAGGTATGATACCCTGTAGCTACTTTACACCTCAATGTATGTACATTTTGCCACTGTGGAGACCCCTTTGAGCATATAAAAGGAGGCCCAAGGCAACTGCTATAGAGGAGAAGAACTTCTGGCCCATTCTGCATGCGTAGCTGCTCTTTGAACGTACTGTTCATTGTGAGCGCTCCTGAAGGCTGGGCTCAAGAACATCAATAACAACACAAAGCAGGAGTAGGGTTTTACGCTGATTAGCGGCCCGAACCTGGGTAAAAACTTCCCGCGTCGATCATTGGTTCTGCTCTTCGCGTATACCTCTCCCCCCGCCGAATCGTAAAGGGGTCTCTCGGGATCTCATAGGTGTCGTACCCCGACACAAAGTGAACAAAGGTATATTTGATATACATGTTATTGATGTGTACCTTACTAATGCTCGTACTAGCGCCTGGGTATTTGATACTGGTTCTGTTGCTCATATTTGTAAATCGAAACAGGAGCTATGGATTAAACAAAGATTAGCTAAGGACGAGGTGATGATGCACGTCGGGAATAGTTCCAAGGTCGATGTGATCGCCGTCAGCACGCTACCTCTACATCTACCTTCGGGATTAGTTTTAGACCTAAATAATTGTTATTTGGTGCCACGTTGGACATGAACATTATATCTGGATCTTGTTTAGTGCGAGACGGTTATTCATTTAAAACGGAGAATAATGGTTGTTCTATTTATATGAGTAATATCTTTTATGGTCATGCACCCTTGAAGAGTGGTCTATTTTTGTTGAATCTCAATTGTAGTGATACACATATTCATAATATTGATGCCAAAAGATGCAAACTTGATAATGATAGTGCAACATATTTGTGGCACTGCCATTTAGGTCATATTGGTGTAAAGCGCATGAAGAAACTCCATGCAGATGGGCTTTTGGAATCACTTGATTATGAATCATTTGATACTTGCGAACCATGCCTCATGGGCAAGATGACTAAAACTCTGTTCTCCGGAACAATGGAGCGAGCTAATGACTTATTGGAAATAATACATAACGATGTATGCGGTCCAATGAGTGTTGAGGCACGTGGCGGGTATCATTATTTTCTGACCTTCACAGATGATTTGAGCATATATGTGTATATCTACTTAATGAAACACAAATCTGAAACATTTGAAAAGTTCAAAGAATTTCAGAGTGAAGTGGAGAATCATCGTACCAAGAAAATAAAGTTCTACGATCTGATCGCAGAGGCGAATATTTGAGTTACGAGTTTGGCCTTCATTTAAAACAATGTGGAATAGTTTCACAACTCACGCCACCTGGAACACCACAGCGTAATGGTGTGTCCGAATGTCGTAACCGTACTTTATTAGATATGGTGCGATCTATGATGTCTCTTACCGATTTACCACTATCGTTTTGGGGTTATGCATTAGAGACAGCTGCATTCACGTTAAATAGGGCACCATCTAAATCCATTGAGACAACACCGTATGAACTATGGTTTGGCAAGAAACCTAAGCTGTCGTTTCTTAAAGTTTGGGGTTGCGACACTTATGTCAAAAGGCTTCAGCCGGATAAGCTCGAACCCAAATCGGAGAAGTGCGTATTCATAGGATACCCTAAGGAAACAATTGGGTACACCTTCTACCACAAATCCGAAGGCAAGATCTTTGTTGCCAAGAATGGAACCTTTCTAGAGAAGGAGTTTCTCTCGAAAGAAGTGAGTGGGAGGAAAGTAGAACTTGATGAGGTAATTGTACCTTCTCTCGAATTGGAAAGTAGCACATCAGAGAAAACCGTTCCCGTGATGCCTACACCAACTAGAGAGGAAGCTAATGATGATGATCATGAAACTTCGGATCAAGTTACTACAGAACCTCGTAGGTCAACCAGAACATGATCCGCACCAGAGTGGTACGGGAATCCTGTACTAGAAGTCATGTTACTAGACCAAGGCGAACCTACGAACTATGAAGAAGCTATGATAAGCCCAGATTCCAACAGATGGCTTGAGGCCATGAAATCTGAGATAGGATCCATGTATGAGAACAAAGTGTGGACTTTGGTGGATTTGCCCGATGATCGGCAAGCCATAGAGAATAAATGGATCTTCAAGAAGAAGATTGACGCTGATGGTAATGTTACTGTCTATAAAGCTCGACTTGTCGCAAAAGGTTTTCAACAAGTTCAAGGAGTTGACTACGATGAGACTTTCTCACCCGTAGCGATGCTTAAGTCCGTCCGAATTATGTTAGCAATTGCCGCATTTTATGATTATGAAATCTGGCAAATGGACGTCAAAACTGCATTCCTTAATGGATATCTTAAAGAAGAGTTGTATATGATGCAACCCGAAGGTTTTGTCGATCCTAAAGGTGCTAACAAAGTGTGCAAGCTCCAGCGATCCATCTATGGACTGGTGACGATGACATGTACCTGGGGTAAGGTCCTAGGCCCGACCTACAGGACCTACCCAAGGACACCTCACATGAAGAATCCAACACCTACAAAGTTAAGAAGAGGGTACCGACTGGAATGACACAATGCGCAAGTCACTCGACGGAAGATTCACTCGGTTGACCCCACCTCCACTCGATGGATATGATCTCACTCGAAGAATAGAAGACCTAGAGCCGCCCCCCCCCCCCCCCCCGGGGATGGCAACGGTCAGGCGTTCAGTCCATCGTTGTAAAGGTCTTTAAATACTAGCATTACCAGTAACGTACTCATCTTTATCATCTCATTGAACCCTTGCGTAATTGAGGACTGTGAGGGGTCGGCGGACTCCATATAAGCCACTCCTCCCCTCTTGCACAAGGGTTCACACCCCTTGTAACTCAACACTCCAATCAACACAAAGCCTCAGCGGCACCGAGACGTAGGGTTGTTACCTCCTTCGAGAGGGGCCTGAACTCATAAATCCGAGTGTACAATCTCGCCGTAGCTAGGCTCTGCCCTCTCCTACGTACCCCTACTTCTACTGTCAGATTCGTTCCCAAGACAGTTGGCGCCCACCGTGGGGTAGGCGTCTAAGCGACTTCCGGCGAGGTTGCGTTCTTCGAACTCCATCGACATGGTTTCCGGCGGCCGACTGCCCCTGGGTCACGAGATCCGTCTCGGCGCACTCAGTTTCGTCGCCGACAATTCGGCTTGGCTCCAGGAAGCCCCCCTCGACGTCGAGGCGCTCCCTATTCGCAGGGTGGCGCACTTCCGTGCGAGTGCCTGCGACGTCCTCTTGCGGCAGCCGTCGACTCAGTACCAGTCGGCTCCTGCGGCGTCTTCCCTCCCCGCTGCTCACCGCCGCAAGCGATCCGGTCACTCGCGGCTCCAGCGGTGGGTGAAGCACGCGGTGGCTCGTCAGTCGTCTACTCCTCAGATCGCCACAATCAAGCCCGACGAGTCCCTTTATGGCTTGTTCGACTTATCGTCTGGTCACTCGGATATGCTTTCTGAGTGCGAAAGCAATGATCCCGCGGCGGAAGTCCTCATGGTTGGCTCCCAGCATAGCCCACCAGGATTTCCTCGTGGTGGGGGCGAAAGCGGTGGTTCGTCGCACGGCAACGACGAGTACTATCTGCAGGCCCTCACTGCAGAACAAAGAGAAGAACTGCAGCGTAGGAATGAGCAGATTCTCCAGACCCCCATCATTGGGGAGACTGCCGAGGCTCAGGCTTTGGAGGATGCGCGCGTAGCCACTCTGGCCAAACGTGCGCGCCTGGAGGATCTCCAGAAGTCACTCGAAGACCGCGCTCGCAGGCCACCTCTAAATCCTAGTCGACGGCAGCGGCAATTGTTCCCGACGGGATCTCGAGATGAGTGTCAGGTATACTGCACTCCAATCTAGAATGTTGCAGCAGCCGCGCGTATTGCAGATTCGATCCAACCATCCCACTCCGAGGCTGGGAGAGGCCTGGAGCAGATTCGGACGCTGCTCAGATCGGCTGGGGAGCAGAATTCGGCTGTTTCTCAGTCGCGCAATAGGATTCACAGCAGATCCGTCAGGGTGGACACAGTTCAGCCGGCTCACAGTCCAAGATCGCCTCCGCGGCGTGAAGATCGTGGTTATCGCCAGGACCAGTACCTGGATCGAGGCCACGGGCAGTTTGATCCATGACATCACCGTGACGACCACTGTCGAGTGCCTATGCCCCCTCCGAGGGGTGGTTCATACGCCCCCCGGCGGTATGATGACAGGTGCCCGTTCGGTGACGAGCGAAGGTATCCAGTCGACCCCCGTGAGCCTGGGTTCGATGCAAGGTCAGTCCTCGTGCAGGGCTTGCTTGACAGAGGTAGGACTAACCGAGAGGGTTTGGACAGGGATCGCCCGAGTGGAAGTGGAGCATTTGTCTCTGGGCCCGAGTGTTTCAGTAGGGCCATTCGCGCTGCTGAGATTCCTCCCAACTTCAGGTTGGCTGCAGGAGTGAGCAAGTTTATTGGCGAGTCGAAGCTAGATACATGGTTAGAGGATTACTGAGTGGCCGTGCAAATTGGCGGAGGCAATGATGACGTTGCCATGAAACATTTGCCATTGATGCTGGAAGGGTCAGCCCGAGCCTGGTTGAATCAATTGGCCCCTGCTAGCATATTCAGCTGGGGAGATCTGGCCCGAGTGTTCATCAAGACATTCGAAGGCACTTGCAAGCGACCAGCTGGATTGACTGAATTGCAGCATTGCATCCAGAAGCCGATTGAAACCTTGAGAGATTACATCCAGCGTTGAACCACACTTCACCATGTGGTGGAGAATGTTTCAGAGCACCAAGCAGTTTGCACCTTCAAGGAAGGTGTCTGGTACAGGGAGCTCATACTGAAATTTGGTCGCTCCGGGGCCATGTCTCTGAACCAGATGATGGAGATAGCCACTCGGTATGCGAATGGCGAAGAAGAGGGCCGTCTCTGTAGTGGCAAGGGAAAAGCTGTAGACCCTGACGCTGGGGGCGGAATCCCGGTCGGAAGCAGAAGCGTAAAGCCAAAGCCGCTGGTCAAATAGAAGCAGCAGTTGTGTCGACTCAAGGAAGTTCAAAGGGAAGCCCAAGGGGTAGTGGATACCCAAAAAGATGAAGGATCAGTCAGGTCAGGACGTCCTGGATATTCCGTGTGCCATCCACACGAAGAAAGACGAGGAGGGTAACCTGATTTTACCCAAACATACCACTCGACAGTGCAGATTTCTCATTCAGCAGTTCCGTGAAGGTCAGCCGAGTGAAAAGGGCTCTGACAAAGACGATGGTGAAGAGAAGGCAGAAGATTACCCGAAGGTCAATGCCACTCTAGTAATTTTTGCTGACGTTGAGAGTAAAAGTTGACTGAAAGTCATCAACCGCGAGGTAAACATGGTTGCTCCGGCAACTACAACGTTCCTCAAATGGTCAAAGACCCCCATTACCTTCGACCAGTCTGATCACCCACCTCATGTTGCTACCCCTGGGCGGCAAGCACTGGTAGTGGATCTAGTCGTGGGGGGCACTCGGCTGGGCAAAGTTCTTATGGACGGCGGCAGTGGTTTGAACATTCTCTATGCCAAAACTCTCCAGGGGATGGGCATTCCGATGTCCCGACTCAGTGAAAGCAACATGCAGTTTCACGAAGTCATCCCAGGGAAAAAGGCAAAGTCACTCGGTCAGATTGCTTTGGACGTGGTTTTTGGTGACTCGAAGAATTTTCGGAAGGAGAAATTGACGTTTGAAGTGGTGGACTTTCACAGTGCCTATCATGCTATTTTGGGTCGACTAGCCTATGCTCGCTTCATGGCCCGTCCGTGTTATGTGTACCATAAGCTGAAGATGCCCGGACCCAAGGGCGTGATCACCATCACTAGAAATAGGCAGAGAGCCGAGGAATGCCTCCAGAAGGGGTCCAAAATTGTTGATGAGCAGATGGCAGTGGTGGAATTGGAAGAATACAAGAAGAATGCCGATCCGAATGATTTACTCCGCTCTAAGAAGCCAGCTTCAGAATCTGCATTTCAGTCGGCAGGTGAGACAAAACTAGTTCACATTCACCCAGAGGATCCCACAGCCGCTCCAACCAATATCTCAACGACACTCGACAGCAAATAGGAAGCCGCGGTCATCCAGTTCCTCCGTGAGAACTGGGACATCTTTGCATGGAAACCATCTAACATGCTAGGTGTACCCAGGGGACTGGCTGAGCACCATTTGCGAGTCGACTTGAAGGCCAAACCTGTCAAAGAGCATCTCCGCCGTTCTGCTACGGAGAAGAGGAAGGCGATTGGCGAGGAAGTGTCTCGGCTCCTGTCGGCTGAGTTCATACGCGAGATATACCACTCTGAGTGGCTCGCCAACGTCGTCATGGTCCCCAAGAAGGACAAGTCACTCCGCATGTGCATCGACTTCAAGCATATCAATCGGGCCTGCCCAAAAGATCATTTTCCGCTCCCCCGTATCGATCAAATAGTTGATTCGACTACGGGATGTGAGCGTTTGTCTTTTCTTGATGCATACTCCGGGTACCATCAAATCTGACTGTATGGGCCAGACGAAATAAAGACTACCTTCATCACCCCTTTTGGGTGTTTTTGCTACGTCACCATGCCATTCGGTCTCAAAAACGCTGGCGCCACATTCATGCGCATGATTCAAAAGTGCCTACTCACTCAAATCAGTCGGAATGTTGAAGCTTACATGGATGACATCGTGGTCAAGTCATGTAAAGGTTCCAACCTGCTGACTGATCTCGCTAAAACCTTTGCCAGCCTGAGGAGGTACGACATCAAGCTGAATCCATCCAAGTGCACCTTCGGAGTGCCAGGAGGCAAGTTACTCGGTTTTCTCGTTTCCGAACAAGGGATAGATGCCAATCCCGAGAAAATCAGTGCGATTGTCCGAATGAAGCGCCACGTGCGCGTACATGATGTCCAAAAGCTCACAGGCTGTCTGGCAGCTCTCAGTCGGTTCATTTCTCGCCTTGGAGAAAAGGCGTTGCCTCTGTACCGACTGATGAAGAAATCCGATATGTTCGAGTGGACTCCTGAAGCAGAAGCAGCATTTGTTGAGCTCAAAACACTGCTCTCCACCCAGCCGGTGCTTGCTACTCTGAACAGTAAAGAGCCGCTGCTTTTGTACATAACAGCAACTGGCCAAGTTGTCAGCACGGTCCTCACAGTGGAAAGGGAAGAAGAAGGCAAGGCCTATAAGGTTCAACGGCCAATATATTACATTTCTGAGGTCCTGACTCCCTCTAAGCAAAGATATCCCCACTATCAGAAGCTTGTCCATGGCATTTATCTGACAGCAAAGAAAGTGGCGCACTATTTCCAAGAACACTCGGTTTCTGTCATCAGTGATGCCCCGCTATCTGAGATCATGAACAATCGGGATGCAACTGGTCGAGTGGCTAAATGGGTCATCGAGCTTCTCCCCTTTGACATTAAATTTGAAGCAAAAAAGGCGATCAAGTCTCAAGCACTCGCGGATTTTATGGCCGAGTGGATAGAACAGCAACAGCCGACTCAGATTCACTCGGAGCATTGGACTATGTTCTTTGACGGTTCCAAAATGTTGAATGGTTCCTGTGCTGGAGTGGTCCTGGTGTCTCCAAGAGGTGATCGGCTCAGTTATGTCCTCCAGATTCACTTCGATTCCTCCAATAACGAGGCCGAGTATGAAGCACTCCTCTATAGGTTGCGTATGGCCATCTCACTCGGCGTCCGTCGCCTGATGGTTTACGGTGACTCGGATTTAGTGGTCAATCAAGTGATGAAGGAGTGGGACGTCAGAAACCCTGCTATGACAGGATACTGCAATGCAGCAAGGAAGTTAGAGAAAAAGTTCGAGGGTTTGGAGCTCCATCACATCCCCCGAATCAAAAATCAAGCAGCTGACGATCTGGCAAAAATCGGTTCCACTCGGAAGCCTATCCCTAGCAACGTGTTTCTTGAGCACCTCCATTCCCCGTCAGTGCAAGAGGACCCTTTCACTGAAGAGCCTCCCCAAGCTATAAGTCCGACCGATCCAACTGAGATCGAGATCCCTTAAGTCATTGACTTGGTAATGGAGATTCTGGTAATTACTCCCGACTGGACAGTACCATACATTGCATATTTGCTCAGGCGAGAACTCCCAGAGGATGAAGTCGAGACACGTCAGATCGTTCGCAGGTCCAAAGCGTTCACAATGATAGATGGACAGCTTTATAGAGAGAGTGTTACCGGTGTGGCTCAATGATGTATTTCTCCAGATGAAGGTTGACTGATTTTAGAAGAGATCCACTCGGGGACCTATGGTCATCATGCGTCCTCCCGGACAATTGTGGCCAAAGCATACCGAGCTGGATTTTACTGGCCACGGGCCAATGAAGTTGCAAAGGAGATCGTTCAGCGTTGCGAAGGATGCCAGTTCTATGCGAACATGTCCCATAAGCCCGCGTCTACCCTGAAGACCATTCCACTCGTCTGTCCATTTGCTGTGTGGGGGTTGGACATGGTTGGACCGCTAAGGACCGGCAGAAGTGGCTTCACTCATCTACTTGTAGCAGTCGACAAGTTCACCAAGTGGATCAAAGCCAAGCCAATCAAGAAGCTAGATTCATGTACAGCCATCAAGTTCTTGAAGGAGTTAATATTCTGGTACGGAGTCCCACATAGCATTATCACGGACAAACGGCTCAAACTTCGATTCGGAAGAATTCAGAGAGTTCTGTGCCTCCCAAGGCACTCGGGTGGATTACGCGTCCGTTGCGCACCCGCAATCGAATGGTCAAGCTGAGAGAGCAAATGGCCTCATCCTCCAAGGATTGAAGCCTCGACTCATGCGCAACCTCGAGCATGCAGCTGGAGCATGGGTGACTGAACTGTCGTCTATTCTGTGGGGTTTAAGGACGACTCCCAACCGATCCACCGACTGTACTCCTTTCTTCATGGTATATGGAGCTGAAGCCGTACTGCCTAGTGATCTCTTCCACAATGCGCCCCGAGTGGAACTCTATTCGGAGGCTGAGGCAGAGCAGGATCGACAGGACACCATTGACCTTTTGGAAGAAGAACGAGAGATGGCCCTGATACGGTCGACTGTCTATCAGCAAGATCTTCGTCGATTCCACGCCAGGAATGTCAGAGGTCGAGCATTCCAAGAAGGAGACCTCGTGCTTCGAGTGGATCAGCAGCGACCACACAAACTTGCCCCCACATGGGAAGGCCCCTTCATCGTCACCAAGGTGCTACACAATGGGGCCTACCACCTCTATAACCTCGCGAAGAAGATCGACGAGCCGCGCGCCTAGAATGCAGGTCTTCTTCGTCGATTTTATACCTAGCACTCGGATTGTCGAGCTGTAATAAGAAGTACTTTTAGATTGTTTATCAAGACATGAGTCCTGCAGTCCCATGATGATTTCTCTCGCATAAACGTGTGTTCAAAACCCCCAGTGGGTGACTTAGCCGTGAACCTGTTTTCGCCTAAGTTAAAAAAACTACTCCGATTGAGAGCATCCCTCTCACTCGGGGGCTTAGCTGCGAGCCTGTCCTCGCCTAAGTTAAAAAACTACTCTGAGTGAGAGCATCCCTATCACTCGGGGGCTTAGCTGCGAGCCTGTCCTCGCCTAAGTTAAAAAATTACTCAGAGTGAGGGCATCCCTCTCACTCGGGGGCTTAGCTGCAAGCCTGACCTCACCTAAGTTAAAAAACCACTCCGAGTGAGAGCATCCCTCTCACTCGGAGGCTTAGCTGTGAGCCCGACCTCGCCTAAGTTAAAAAACTACTCCGAATGAGAGCATCCCTCTCACTCGGGGGCTTAGTTGCGAGCCCGTCCTCGCCTAAGTTAAAAAATTACTCCGAGTGAGGGCATCCCTCTCACTCGGGGGCTTAGCTGCGAGCCCGACCTCGCCTAAGTTAAAAAACTACTCCGAGTGAGAGCATCCCTCTCGAAGGCTTAGCTGCGAGCCCGACCTCGCCTAAGTTAAAAAAAAACTCCGAGTGAGAGCATCCCTCTCACTCCGGGGGTTAGCTGCGAGCCTGTCCTCGCCTAAGTTAAAAAACTACTATGAGTGAGAGCATCCCTCCCACTCGGAGGCTTAGCTGCGAGCCCGTCCTCGCCTAAGTTAAAAAATTACTCCGAGTGAGAGCATCCCTCTCACTCGGAGGCTTAGCTGCGAGCCCGTCCTCGCCTAAGTTAAAAAATTACTCCGAGTGAGAGCATCGCTCTCACTCGGAGGCTTAGCTGCGAGCCTGTCCTCACCTAAGTTAAAAAACTACTCCGAGTGAGAGCATTCCTCCCACTCGGAGGCTTAGCTGCGAGCCTGTCCTCGCCTAAGTTAAAAAATTACTCCGGGTGAGAGCATCCCTCTCACTCGGAGGCTTAGCTGCGAGCCCGTCCTCGCCTAAGTTAAAAAACTACTCCGAGTGCGAGCATCCCTTTCACTCGGGGGCTTAGCTACGAGCCCGTCCTCGCCTAAGTCAAAAAATTACTCCGAGTGAGAGCATCCCTCACACTCGGGGGATTAGCTGCGAGCCTATCCTCGCCTAAGTCAAAAAACTACTCCGAGTGAGAGCATCCCTCCCACTCGGGGCTTAGCCGCGAGCCAGCCCTCGGCTAAGTTCAAAAATCCGTTCACTCGGAAGATGCAATAAACTGGAAAGCAATATTCAGATAAATCCATCAAGTTCAGAAACGAAAGCAAAAGTACTCGGGCGACAAGCCCGAACGAGTTTGACGGTTACAGGATCACACGGCATTCCGAGGCAAATAAGTTCGAATCATAAAGTTTTTCACGCACCAGGAGGACTTGCGGGCTCGACAAAGGTGTCCAGATCAATGCCATCTGCGATTCCGAGTGGCAGCCTCAATGAAGGTCTCCATAAAATCTTCAAACTGAAGCTTCTTTGTGTTTGCCACTTGAAGAGACTTCAGCTTGTCTTCCCTGGCTTCCTTACAATGGACGCGAACAAGCGAGAGCGCCACATCGGCTCCGCAATGAGCTGCTGATTTCTTCCACGCCTGCACTCGACTAGGAATCTCATTGAGCCAAACCATCAGTGACTCGATATCGTTCTGGAGCACATCTTCTGGCCACAGTTCTTTGTCTATTCTTGTCAGTGCAACCTTCAGCCGAGCGACATACCCCAAGACACTATCAAGGCGAGCTTCAAGTCGCAGCACGTTCATAGTAGCATCATCTTTGATGAGTGACTTGGTGGGGTCCAGACCTGGTTCAATTTGTTCTGTCTCTTGCTCGAAGTTCTAGAAGAATTCTACACAAAGAGGAAAAAATGAGTTAGCAGCAGCATTGCTTTCGAAGCTCTCGAGAATTCACTCGGACAGAAAAAGGTACCTTCAAGCATGATGTACATTTTCTTTGCAAGGTTCCCCAAGTATTCCTCCAGCTCGTCCCTCTTTTGGGTGAGCTGGCCCACCTTGTCGGCCAAGACGATCTTTTCCTCCTTAAGTTGGGCAGCTTCCTTCTTCACCTCCTCAATGGCAGTCTTCAGGGTTGCATTCTCCTCTTCAAGTTTGCCGACTGAAGCTAACTTCGCTTCAGCGGCCTCAGTCTTCTCCTTGGCCACCTTCTGGGCGCCCGCGAGTTCCTCATCCTTCTTCTCCAGGGCCTGCTTCATGGTGTCTAAAGAAATAACATTCCTGAGTCGCGCTTGAAGTTGTTGGTTTTCATTACGCACATCTGTTCGAGTAAAACTACTCGGTTCAAAGGACAGAACAAAAGTACAATAGTACATTCAGTCGACATGACTTACCTCCCATGGTCTTCACCTCAGTCTGAGCACGCTCTAAGTTCTTTTTGGTAAGTTCTAAGTCTAGTTTGAGTTGGATCTTCTCCTTCTCCAGAGCAACATATTGAGTTCCAAGTTCACAAGATTTCTGAGATCAACAAAAAAGAAACTCAGTCGACGATGAGAAAGATTCTCAAAGTATTTCCTCTACTTCCGAGTGGAGAAGGGCAAATCCAGATCGCTACTACTAAACATATTCTAAGACCCCCGCCGAATCAAACATTCGACGGCGGTCTCGGGGACTACACCCAGTGGGTGCACTCAACATGCCCCCACTAGATCCATTTCCACTCGGCGCGGCCCGACCAACCCGAGTACAAAAAAAACAACTTGTTCTAACACCCCCGCCGAATCAAACATTCGACGGCGGTCTCGGGGACTACACCCAGTGGGTGCACTCAGCGTGCCCCCACTGGATCAGTTTCCCACTCGGCACGGCCTGACCGGTTCGAGTGGAAGAACTACAGAGTAAAAATAAAACACCCAGTGGGTGTACAAATTCAAGACGGAGTAAACCCAATCAGAAATCAACTTACGATCGCACTTACTCGGACATTCGCTTGGAGGGCTGTGCTGGCATCATAAGCCAGTTTGCTGCTTTCGTATACTTCCTTCAAACGCTGCATCATGAGACCGGCTTGGATCATGGCTTCCTTGCTAGCCCCGGTCTGGTCTTAAGGGACGTGATGCAGAGTGAACACAGTCGACACAGGAATCAGTGGTACAGCCGGAAAGATTGGCACTTGGGATTGGCCAGTGGGTCCTGAAGCGAGAACAGTCGACACCAAAGGCGAAGTAGTTGACGGTGGAGTAGTAGCGATGGTTAAAATGCCAAACGAACCACCTGGCTCTTGAGGAGCAGCCGCAGGCGGCGCACGGGGTGTTAGGCTCGACGGTACTCTTCGAGCAAGTCCTCGGGGAGCTGCCGAGGTCGTGCCTGCATCACTTGTGTCCTTCTGGGGCTCATCTTCATCATCGTCAGCCGGATGGATGACGTTTGTTGGTACTGCAATCACTCGACAATGGCAACTCATTCAATTATCAAGTTAACCACTGAAGTGAAGCAGAGTGAAAACTTGACATACCTCACCGAGAAGTTGCCATATCCGCAGTTTCCGCCTCCGCGCGCTCCTCATCAACTTGCATAGCTGACATCACCGAAGTAGCGGCCCTGGCACAATTCTCACTCGGTCAAAAAACATGAAGGTTTGCAGCAATAAGATAGAAAGTGAAAGAAGAAACACTCACATTGAAGCAATGGGCACAGTAACCTTTATCCTGGGTAGGGCCTTCCGAGGCTTGGGTGGAACAGTCTTGGCTTGCTTGGCAGTTTTCTCAGTCGGGTCAGGAGTGGGCGTCCGAGTGCGCTTCTGGTTCCTGGCACTCGACACCCCAGCCTTGCCCTGTCTAGCCGCCGGATCTTGAGTCTGCTTGGTATGATGCTTGGTGCGTGGTGGCGACTCGACTTCTTCGCTATCTTCAGAGTCGTCGCTGTTGTCTTCACTGTTGTCAGCATAATCAATATCGGTGCTCTCGCCCTCGCTCTCCATTCCTCCAGTGAATTGCTCCCCGTTCAGCACGGGCGAGTACATCTTCATGAATGCCTACAAAACACAAATACCCAAGTCAGTCGGTTCTCAATACCATTACACAGTGAAATGGAAAGTAATACACTCGACAAAGGTGAGTCTCACCTCTCCCGGGAGATGCTCGGGGTCAAAAGGCCAAATTCGTTTTGCCCCACGCGGGTTGTCACGAGCTCCGGTGATGCTTCTGAGCCACTGCACCACTGTCTCCTCATTGACTTCCTCCGGGTGGGTCCGAGTAGTGTCATCCGCACCTGAATACAACCACATGGGGTGGTCGTGGGCTTGCAGAGGCTGGAAGCGTCGACTAAGGGACGCCTCCAACAGATCCAAGCCCTTAACCCCCCCCCCCCCCCGGATCAACTCAACCACAGCTTCTACCAGGATCCCCACCTCAGCCTTCTTGTCTTTGTCCACGGTCAGCGAATGAGGAGAATTAAGTCTGTCCGATGAGAAGGGCAGAAGGCCAGTCGACGAGCCGGGAGTTGGAATGTCTTTGCAGTAAAACCAGATCAATTGCCAACCCCTAACTGACTCAGGGAAAGTCATGGTAGGGAAAGTGCTCCTACCTCTCATTTGGATTCCTAAGCCCCCACACAGCTAAATCACATGAGTCCTCGAATCACTCGGATTCGCCTTTTTAACCGACTGGGAACGACATGTGAAGATGTGTTTGAACAAACCCCAATGGGGTCGAGATCCCAAGAAATTTTCACACATGGACATGAAGGCTGCTAAGTACGAAATGGTATTCGGAGGAAAGTGATGGATTTGGGCATCGAAGAAGTTCAAGAAACCACGGAAAAACAGATGAGGAGGCAAGGAAAAACCTCTCTCCACATGAGTGAGGAGGAGAACTCGCTCGTCAGGTTGAGGCTGAGGCTCGGTCTCCCTCCCCGGCACCCTCCATGAGCCAGGCGCCACTAGGCCGTCGGCAGTGAGCCCCTCAAGGTCCGACTCCGTAACCGTCGAGCGGAGCCAATCGCCTTGGATCAAGCCCGACGGCAGAGCGGCCTGGGAGCTCGACGCTTTCTTCCCTGCGGCCCCTTTCTTGGCGCGCTCGAGCTTCACCGTCTTGTCCTTCGTCATCTCCGCAGTGGTCGACGGGTGCGAGCGGGACGACATGGCACCGGGGCGGAAGAAGCAGAGAGATCGGGCGGAGGAGGGGAAAAGTGGAAGACACTGTGGCACGTCTCGGCCGCGTCGCCTTTTATGTCCTCACACCCGAGTCGCTAACCTGTGGGCCCGTGGAATCCCAGTGTATCCCACTACCAGCGCCCGCTTGATACGTGGCGATAAAGGGGGCACGATAATTGAGGAGTCTCCCCTGTTTGCTCCACTAACCACGCCATAGCTAGCCCGCTCTCTTCTCTGAAATTTTTCGAATCCCGCGAGATCCGGGATCTGGTGGAACAATCAAATCACACCGGAGATGTCTGCGGTCGTTCAGATCAGATCAAGTGCTCTACGATCCATAGCTTTTCTCACTCGGACAAGTAAGAAGCCAGAATCAATCGAGGCGACTGGCAAATGCTGAACAATTCAGATACTCATGGATCTCTAAGAAATGCCTCTGAGGCATTATGACTGGTCTGAGTCAGCTTTAGTCCTTTCCCACTCAAACCTCGACCCATTCGGGGGCTAATGACGACGACATGTACCTGGGGTAGGGTCCTGGGCCCGACCTACAGGACCTACCCAAGGACACCTCACACGAAGAATCCAACACCTACAAAGTTAAGAAGAGGGTACCGACTGGAATGACACAGTGCGCAAGTCACTCGATGGAAGATTCACTCGGTTGACCCCACCTCCACTCGACGGATATGATCTCACTCGGAGAACAAAAGACCTAGAGCCTCCCCAGATGGCAACGGTCAGGTGTTCAGTCCATCATTGTAAAGGTCATTAAATACGGGTGTTACCAGTAACGTACTCATCTTTATCATCTCATTGAACCCTTGCATAACTGAGGACTGCGAGAGGTCGACGGACTCTATATAAGCCACTCCTCCCCTCTTGCACAAGGGTTCGCACCCCTTGTAACTCAACACTCCAATCAACACAAAGCCTCAGTGACACCGAGACGTAGGGTTGTTACCTCCTCCGAGAGGGGCATGAACTCGTAAATCCGAGTGTACAATCTTGCCGTAGCTAGGCTCTGCCCTCTCCTACGTACCCCCTACTTCTACTGTCAGATTCGTTCCCACGACAACTGGTGCAAGCATCTTAGAGTTGGAATATACGCTTTGATGAGGTGATCAAGGCATATGGTTTTATACAGACTTTCGGTGAAACCTGTATTTACAAGAAAGTGAGTGGGAGCTCTGTAGCATTTCTGATATTATATGTGGATGACATATTGTTGATTGGAAATGATATAGAATTTCTGGATAGCATAAAAGGATACTTGAATAAGAATTTTTCAATGAAAGACCTCGGTGAAGCTGCTTATATATTGGGCATCAAGATCTATAGGGATAGATTGAGAAGCTTAATAGGACTTTCACAAAGCACATACCTTGATAAAGTTTTGAAGAAGTTCAAAATGGATCAGTCAAAGAAAGGGTTCTTGCCTGTGTTACAAGGTGTGAAGTTGAGTCAGACTCAAAGCCCGACCACTACAGAAGATAGAGAGAAAATGAAAGTCATTCCCTATGCCTCAGCCATAGGTTCTACCATGTATGCTATGCTGTGTACCAGACGTGATGTGTGCCTTGCCATAAGTCTGGTAGGGAGGTACCCAAGTAATCCAGGAGTGGATCACTGGACAGCGGTCAAGAACATCCTGAAGTACCTGAAAAGGACCAAGGATATGTTTCTCGTTTATGGAGGTGACAAAGAGCTCGTCGTAAATGGTTACGTCGATGCTAGCTTTGACACTGATCCGGATGACTCTAAGTCACAAACCGGATACGTATTTATATTGAATGGTGGAGCTGTCAGTTGGTGCAGTTCCAAGCAGAGCGTCGTGGCAGGATCTATGTGTGAAGCGGAGTACATAGCTACTTCGGAAGCAGCAAATGAAGGAGTCTGGATGAAGGAGTTCATATCTGATCTAGGTGTAATACCTAGTGCATCGGATCCAATGAAAATCTTTTGTGACAACACTGGAGCAATTGCCTTGGCGAAGGAATCCAGGTTTCACAAGAGAACCAAACACATCAAGAGACGCTTCAACTCCATTCGTGAACAAGTCAAGGATGGAGACATAGAAATTTGCAAGATACATACGGATCTGAATGTAGCAGACCCGTTGACTAAGCCTCTTCCACGAGCAAAACATGATCAGCACCAAGACTCCATGGGTGTTAGATTCATTACAATGTAATCTAGATTATTGACTCTAGTGCAAGTGGGAGACTGAAGGAAATATGCCCTAGAGGCAATAATAAAGTTGTTATTTTATATTTCCTTATTCATGATAAAGGTTTATTATTCATGCTAGAATAGTATTGATCGGCAACCTAAATACATGTGTGAATACATAAACAAACACCGTGTCCCTAGTGAGCCTCTACTTGACTAGCTCATTGATCAAAGATGGTTATGGTTTCCTAACCATGGACATGAGTTGTCATTTGATAACGGGATCACATCATTAGGAGAATGATGTGATGGACAAGACCCATCCGTTAGCTTAGCATAATGATCGTTCAGTTTTATTGTTATTGCTTTCTTCATGTCAAATACATATTCCTTCGACTATGAGATTATGCAACTCCCGAATACCGGAGGAATGCCTTGTGTGCTATCAAACATCACAATGTAACTGGGTGATTATAAAGATGCTCTACAGGTATCTCCGAAGGTATTTGTTGAGTTGGCATAGATCGAGATTAGGATTTGTCACTCCGAGTATCGGAGAGGTATCTCTGGGCCCTCTCGGTAATACACATCATAAGCTTGGAAGCAAACGAATAAGGAGTTACTCACGAGGTGATGTATTACGAAACGAGTAAAGAGACTTGCCGGTAATGAGATTGAACTAGGTATGAAGATACCGACGATCGAATCTCGGGCAAGTAACATACCGATGGACAAAGGGAATTACGTATGTTGTCATAACGGTTCGACCGATAAAGATCTTCGTAGAATATGTAGGAGCCAATATGGGCATCCAGGTTCCGCTATTGGTTATTGACCGGAGAGGTGTCTCGGTCATGTCTACATAGTTCTCGAACCGTAGGGTCCGCACGCTTAACGTTCGTTGACGATATAGTATTGTATGAGTTATGTGATTTGGTGACCGAATGTTGTTCGGAGTCCCGGATGAGATCACAAACATGACGAGGAGTCTTGAATGGTTGAGAGGTAAATATTGATATATAGGACGATGGTATTCGGACACCGGAAGTGTTTCGGGGGGTACCGGGTACTTATCGGGTCACCGGAAGAGGTTCCGGCACCCCCGACAAAAGATATGGGCCTTATGGGCCAAGAGGGAAAACGCACCAGCCACAAGGGGCTGGTGCGCCTCCCATATGGGCCGGCCTAAGGAGGAGAAGGAAAGGGGAGAAGGGAAAGGTAAGTGTGGATTAGGATTCCCACTTCCTTCCCTCTCCCCCCCTCTTTCCTTCCCCCTCCGACAAACATGGCAGGGGGCGCGGCCAAGGGCAGGAGCCCAAGTAGGATTCTGACCTACTTGGGGTGCCCCTTGGCCTCTCCCCTCTCCCTCCCACCTATATATATGAGGAGGGGGGCGCCTAGCATACACCAGACATTGCCTAGCCATGTGCGGCGCCTCCCTCCACCGTTTACACCCCCGGTCATATTTTCGTAGTGCTTAGGCGAAGCCCTGCGGAAATCACTTCACCATCACCGTCACCACACCGTCATGCTGATGGAACTCATCTACTACCTCGACATATTGCTGGATCAAGAAGGCTAGGGACGTCACCGAGCTGAACGTGTGCAGAACGCGGAGGTGCCGTGCGTTCGGTACTTGATCGGTTGAAGCGTGAAGAAGCTCGACTACATCAACCGCGTTGTGAAACGCTTCCGCTTACGGTTTACGAGGGTACGTAGACACACTCTCCCCCTTGTTGCTATGCATCTCCTTGGATAGATCATTGTGTGTGCGTAGAAATTTTTTGTTTTCCATGCAACGTTTCCCAACACAAATCATATTCATGCTCAATGCAAACACCAAATAACATTTATTTAGGTTCAACACTAATCCTGAAGGTAGAGGGAGTGTGCGATGGTGATCGTATCAACCTTGGAATCATTTCCAACACACATCGTCACCTCGCTCTTAATTAGTCTCTGTTTATTCTGCAACTCCTGTTTCGAGTTACTAATCTTAGCAACTGAACTAGTATCAAATACCCAGGGGTTACTACGAATACTAGCAAGGTACACATCAATAACATGTATATCAAATATACCTTTGTTCACTTTGCCATCCTTCTTATCCGCCAAGTATTTGAGGCAGTTCCACTTCTAGTGACCATTCCCTTTGCAGTAGAGGCACTCAGTTTCAGGCTTAGGTCCAGCTTTGGGCTTCTTCACGGGAGTGGCAACTTGCTTGCCATTCTTCTTGAAGTTCCCTTTCTTTCCCTTGCCCTTTTTCTTAAAACTAGTGGTCTTGTTAACCACCAACACTTGATGCTCTTTCTTGATTTCTACCTTCGCCGATTTTAGCATCGCGAAGAGCTCGGGAATCATTTTCATCATCCCTTGCATATTATAGTTTCATCACGAAGTTCTAGTAGCTTGGTGATAGTGACTAGAGAACTCTGTCAATCACTATCTTATCTGGAAGATTAACTCCCACTTGATTCAAGCGATTGTAGTACCCAGACATTCTGAGTACATGCTCACTGGATGAGCTTTTCTCCTCCATCTTGTAGGCAAAGTACTTGTCAGAGGTCTCATACCCCTTAACACGAGCATAAGTCTGAAATACCAATTTCAGCTCTTGGAACATCTCATATGTTCCATGGCGTTCAAAACATCTTTGAAGCCCCGATTCTAAGCCATAAATCATGGCGCACTAAACTATCAAGTAGTCATCATATCGAGCTTGTCAAACATTCATAACTTCTGCATCAGCTCCTGCAACAGGTATGTCACCTAGCGGTGCATCAAGGACATAATTCTTTTGTGCAGCAATGAGGATAATCCTCAGATCATGGACCTAGTCCGCATTTTTGCTACCATCATCTTTCAACTTAGTTTTCTGTAGGAACATATCAAAAAATATAGGGGATCTATATCGCGAGCTATTGATCTACAACATAGATATGCAAAACTATTAAGACTAAGTTCATGATAAATTAAGTTCAATTAATCAAATTACTAATGAACTCCCACTTAAATAAACATCCCTCAAGTTATCTAAGTGATACGTGATCCAAATCAACTAACCCATGTCCGATCATCACGTGACATGGGGTAGTCATCAATGGTGAACATCTCTATGTTGATCATATCTACTATATGACTCACGTTTGACCTTTCGGTCTTCAGTGTTCCGAGACCATGTATGTACATGCTAGGCTCGTCAAGTTTAACCCAAGTATTCTGCATGTGCAAAACTGTCTTACACCCGTTGTATGTGAACGTAGAGTCTATCACACCCGATCATCACGTGGTGCTTCGAAACGACGAACTTTGGCAACGGTGCATACTCGGGGAGAACACTTTTATCTTGAAATTTAGTGAAGGGGTCATCTTATAATGCTACCGCCGTTCTAAGCAAAATAAGATGCATAAAGGATAAACATCACATGCAATCAAAATATGTGACATGATATGGCCATCATCATCTTGTGCTTTTGATCTCCATCTCCAAAGCATCATCATGATCTCCATCGTCATCGGCTCGACACCTTGATCTCCATCGTTGTGTCGTGGTCATCTCGCCAACTATTTCTTCTACAACTATTGCTAACGCATAGCGATAAAGTAAAGCAATTACATGGCATTTGCATTTCATACAATAAAGAGACAACCATAAGACTCCTGTCGGTTGCCGATAATTTACAAAACATGATCATCTCATACAATAACGTATATCACATCATGTCTTGGCCATATCACATCACAACATGCGCTGCAAAAACAAGTTAGACGTCCTCTACTTTGTTGTTGCAAGTTTTACGTGGCTGCTACGGGCTTCTAGAAAGAACCGTTCTTACCTACGGCAAAAACCACAACGGTGTTTCATCAAGTTTGCTGTTTTAACCTTCTTCAAGGACCGGTCATAGTCAAATTCGATTCAACTAAAGTAGGAGAAACAGACACCCGCCAGCCACCTTTATGCAAAACTAGTTGCATGTCTGTCGGTGGAACCGGTCTCATGTGCGTGGACATGTAAGGTTGGTCCGGGCCGCTTCATCCCACAATACCGCCGAATCAAAATAAGACGTTGGTGGTAAGCAGTATGACTATCACCATCCACAACTCTTTGTGCTCTACTCGTGCATATCAACTACGCATAGACCTGGCTCTGATACCACTGTTGGGAAACGTTGCATGGAAAACAAAAAATTCTACGCACACGCAAGATCTATCAAGGAGATGCATAGCAACGAGAGGGGGAGAGTGTGTCTATGTACCCTCGTAGACCATAAGCGGAAGCGTTTGACAACGCGGTTGATGTAGTCGAACTTCTTCCCGTTCCAACCGATCGAGCACCGAACGTACGACACCTCCGCGTTCAGCACACGTTCAGCTCGATGACGGCCTCCGCCTTCTTGATCCAGCAAGATGGTGAGGTAGTGGATGAGTTCCGACAGCATGACGGCATGGTGACGGTGATGGTGAAGCTATCTCCGCAGGGCTTCGCCTAAGCACTATGAAAATATGACCGGGGGTGTAAACTGTGGAGGGGGCGCCGCACACGGCTAGGCAATTGTCTGTTGTGTGCTAGGCGCCCCCCTCCCACATATATATAGGTGGGAGGGAGGGAGGAGCAGCCAAGGGGGGCGCCCAAGTAGGAGGAATCCTACTTGGGGTCTCTCCCAAACCACGCCTCCTTTCCTTATTTGGAACGTGGGAGGAAGGAAGGAGGAGGTGGCGCCCCCCCTTCCTTTCTCTCCTGAGGAGGGAAAGGCAGGAGGGGCCACCCCTCCCCTTTCCTTCCCCTTAGGGCCGGCCAGCCATGGGAGGGGTGCACCAGCCCCCTTGTGGGCTGGTTTGTCCCCTCCTTTGGCCCATAAGGCCTATATCTTCCCGGGGGGTGCCCGAAACCCCTTCCGGTGACCTGATTCCTTCCCGGTACGTCCCGAAACACTTCCGGTGTCCAAATACCATCGTCCTATATATCAATCTTTACCTCTCGACCATTTCGAGACTCCTCGTCATGTCCGTGATCTTATCTGGGACTCCGAACAACATTCGGTCACCAAAACATATAACTCATATAACACTATATCGTCAACGAACGTTAAGCATGCGGACCCTACGGGTTCGAGAACTATGTATACATGATCGAGACACCTCTCCGGTCAATAACCAATAGCAGAACCTGGATGCCCATATTGGCTCCTACATATTCTATGAAGATCTTTATCGGTCGAACCATTATGACAACATACGCAATTCCCTTTGTTCATCGGTATGTTACTTGCCCGAGATTCGATCGTCGGTATATTCATACCTAGTTCAATCTCATTACCGGCAAGTCTCTTTACTTGTTTCGTAATACATCATCCTGTAACTAACTCATTAGTCACTTTGCTTGCAAAGCTTCTTATGATGTGTATTACCGAGAGGGCCCAGAGATACCTCTCTGATACTCGGAGTGACAAATCCAAATCTCGATCTATGCCAACTCAACAAACACCTTCGGAGATACCTGTAGAGCATCTTTATGATCACCCAGTTACGTTGTGACGTTTGATAGCACACAAGGCATTCCTCCGGTATCCGGGAGTTGCATAATCTCATAGTCGAAGGAATATGTATTTGACATGAAGAAAGCAATAATACTAAACTGAATGATCATTATGCTAAGCTAAGGGATGGGTCTTGTCCATCACATCATTCTCCTAATGATGTGATCCCGTTATCAAATGACAACACATGTCTATGGTTAGGAAACCTTAACCATCTTTGATCAACGAGCTAGTCTAGTAGAGGCTTACTAGGGACACGGTATTTGTTTATGTATTCACACATGTATTTAAGTTTTCGATCAATACAATTCTAGCATGAATAATAAACCTTTATCATGAATAAGGAAATATAAAATAACAACTTTATTATTGCCTCTAGGGCATATTTCCTTCAAATTGTTCATTGTTTTATTTAGATTAAAATGGTTTATGTATTCTGCCGGAACCGTGAAATGCCATGTTAATTTCAAAACAATTTCTAATTTAGTGTTCGGCTTGCATGTATTTATGACTAAAGAGAAAATTTCTAACCAAAACAGAGTCACAGTTTGTATTTACATGTTGGATAATGGATGTTTCAATCGCTAAATTTAAACTAAGGTGTGTGATTTAATTGTGGCCTCTAAGATTGTGTCATGTAATCATAACTCCAATGAACAATCAGTTTTATTTAATTTGAATTAAGACGGTGGGATGCACATTATTTATAATCGTTATATATAGGTATTATGTTCTTAGTGTCTTGATTTATCGCATTGCAATGCATGGGCTCTTTATCATGAAATATATGTAAACTACAATATTGTGAGTGTTATCCGTCCTTTAAGAGATGCAGCCTTCAATATTGAACTAGACCTTCTGTAGGGAAATAAGGGTAGAGAGGACATGTTCTTTTTAGTTTTGTTAGAGAGAAATGGGAGTGACAAACATGGAGAGATAGAATAGCCGTGAGACTTGTGTGTTGCTGCTTGATCTGCTCGGTGAGTGACGAGGTGAGAAACAACGACATGGAGCTACATTGGGTTTGCAATTTAGGGAATAGAAACCATCTAATGTCTATCTTAAAATAAACAGGAATCGTTAGAATGACTTGAAAATTAGAACTACCCTATAGTTTGGGCCCTTTTAGATTATTACTGATACACAACCTTTGAACCAAAATTCTATCTGCAGTTACTATAGTCCTGACCGTGAAGCAGCAACGATGTATCTCAACCTCACAACTTCAGTCCTTTGGACACTCTGGTTATCTGTGTAAGAAGTTCATGATGTTTCTTTTGTGATGCATGTAGCTTTCAGCTTGCCAGCCTTTCAAATCTGCAAGTGCCCGATGCCCTAAGCTACTATGGAAGTTGTGAAGGTTATGTAGTTGTTGGTACTAGCAGCCCTCAGAAATGAAGTATTTCGGTTTTATCGGAGGAGTTTTACATTCTGTATGTATAGGGAGGTCACTTTTTTTTGTTCTGGGGTCATTTCTGAATATGTTTATGTGTTAAGATCACGGGCATGTGCAGATTATAAAATTATTTTATTTCTAAAGTGAAATATTTTTTATCTATAGATAATAAATGTAGGTTGCCTACTGTGTCTTTTCTAGGTTAACGTTGCCTCAACATGTTGTATCATGTGATGTGAAATTTATATTGTAGTTCAAGTCGCTTTGCAGCAACTACAACTCTGTATTAATGAACAAAATATTGTATGTTTAAAATTTTACTACAAGAAATTTATGGTTGTAGTCAGGGCCGGGCCCATAGTTGTACAAAACGTGCAGCCTGCACAGGGCCCATAAATTTGGGGGCCCCAAGTACTTTTATAGGCCTATAATATGTTAGCTGTTCCTGGGCGCTGGGCCGCACGCATGGCTCTGGGCCGCTAGCGCGTGCGCGTGAGTCGAGCCTCGAGGCGTCGAGCGTCGGATCGATCAACCGCTGCACCGCTGCTTGATAGGAATTAGGAAACGGAGATTCTCAACCCTGAAAAAAGGAAACCGAATCGTCGGGTCGATCGACGGATCGCGAACAAGCAAAAGCACTTGCGTCGCTACAGGCTACAGCCTACAAGAAACGTGACCATCCATCGTCGGATCGATCGGCGTCAGCGACAGTTCTTACGACCCTGCTCGATCGGATCATTGGAAACGGGATCGTCGGATCGATCGGCAACAGTTCCAGACTCCAGAACACCGGCGAGGGGCGGCACGGCGACAGTTCCAGACTCCAGAACAGTGGCGACGGGTGGCACGGTGACAGTTCCTCTGGTCCTCTCGCCAAAACAGATAGCCTCCCACTGGGGAGTCCTTCTTTCTGATTAACTTCGGCTCCTACTCCTATTTTTTAATTACAGACTAGGTGAGTTAAACGATTCCGTCTAATTGCCAAACATTCACGCGTAACCTCCAATTGATATCTGCTGTGGTATCAGTTTAATTTTGCTTTATTCATGTTTTGTATCTTGCTTTTCAATAATACTAATTTTAGTCATCATCAGAAAACATCAGTCTGGTAAGACATTATATCATATACATTATAATTGCTTTTTTTAGGGTTATATACATTATAATTGCCCCTTAGTTTTTTTAGTGAAATAGGGCCCCATTTTTAATTTTGCACAGGGCCCTAGATTTTGCCGGCCCGGCCCTGGTTGTAGTTACAATTGTGCAACATAGTGGGTGATCATGGACGCAAGCAACTGACAAGGAAATTGATGTGTTGGATACTTACAATCCTAGCAACTTGTTTTTCTACAGCAGTGTACCTGAATTATGTATGATGAAATTTAGTTATATTATTATTTTCAATAATGGGTGTTTTTTCTTCTTCTAAATTTAATCATTTGTTTTCACAGTAGTTGCTTGCATTTAGGAGGTGAAAACGGTGAGTGAAGAAGAGTGATTTTGTGTTGCAAAAAAGTTGACTATGTTTCATTAAATTATGGCATCCCGTGTGCATGTGGATCCTCAAAAAGGTTTATGTTTGACACAATATTTTTGTTATATGGTAATACACAACATTTAACTATATGTTACAACGTGACAATGTCTCAGGAGACATCGGATTTGCCTTATTGGCTAAGGGGACGTCACGAGCAGCGCATGCCTCGTCCCCTTTGATGACGGTGGCAGCAACACGAACATGGGAGGAGGGGATTAGGGCGGAGAGCGGGGAAGGTGGCGGCGGTGTGAAGGAGAGAGAACCCATGGTGAAGGTGAGGTGGGCGTCATCCGGTTTTAAAGGAGAGGGCTCCAGCGAGAAATTTCATGCTACGGCGGGAAATCGAGCGGGAAAGGGACGGTCAGGCAGAAAAAGGGAAGGGTGCATCATGGGTGGTTTTTTTTTTGGGACCGCGTGTTAGTCCGGACAACAACATTTCTTTCGTTCGCATTTGGTAAGTAGTGGGTGGGGTTTTTGTGTTTGGGACCGTGTATTAGTCCGGACAATAAAATTTCTTCTCCACATATGAGCTAGATTTGAGGGAGACCCAGACGGTTGATTTTGGGTCCGAACACGTCTGAATGTACGAGGAAAAAATAAGTCTTGACCTTGAAGACAATCTTAATCATTTGTTTGATTAATTTATATGCATTGTACCCCGTAGCAACGCACGGACATTTTACTAGTCTCTGCTCCCTAAAAAGCAGTCTGCGGTCGTGATGGTCGGTGGTACGTTGTCGTTCGTTTCGTTCGTCTCGGCACCTCCCTCAATTTCTTGGTGCGACCGCCTAAAGGTGGGCCACGCCCATTGACCCATTAGCCCACATTCATCGGCCGGCTTCCCTTCCCAACTCCTAGATCTCGATCTCCTTCCTCTCCCCGACATCCACGCCTCCTCCTTCACTGCCGTAACCCCACGCCATCATGGCTTCACGCCCACCCATTTGCACCAGCCCAGGGTTGCCCACGGCGGCGGCCCACGGTCCATCCGACCTGCATCGAATTAGCCACATTAGATGATGGCACCGGCACCGGTGCTTCATCGCTTGATTCCGCGAGGTCCTCGTGCTCATCTTCAAGGAGCACTTTGCACTAAAGGAAGGGGCCGTCTTCAAAGCCGCCCGCCCGCTCTATGATGGCGCACTGCAAGAACGCCTCGGACATCACCTGAATCTTGTGCAAGCGCGCTGCAGGCTGCGGGACGAGCTCCGCAAGGTACGTTTGTTGATGTTTGTGCTCAAAATTTTGACGATTCCACTTGAATAGCAGTTCTTCAGGAGATCACCGTGGCCTCTGCTATCCGTGACACGAGATAGGTCCCTTCCCAGATGTACGCGATAGGCGATAGCCCCATCCCTTGCTGATACTGATGAACACACAAGAATCCTTTTATTGGTAAGTATTTTATAGATTGATTACTCCAGTGGTTTCTTTTCTTGATGTGAAAAAACATTGTATCTGACCAGATTCCCCTCTCAAGTATGTACCCGATCGGTTGAAACGTGGAAGCATCACAAATTCACATGTGAGTACTGGAGATAAGAGAAGGTCAATGCCATGGCCAGCAGCAATCGTAGCAAGGCCTCCGCCGTGCACGGGCGAGGGTGCCGGTTGCAGCCGATATCGTACGGAGGTGCTGCTGCCTCCACTGGGTGGTCGCCAAGCGGGCAGATTCACTGTTTTGACCCTTATGCAAAAGTTTAACCCGATTTGACCCTGTTCGTGATTTTTTTTTTGAATCTGACCCTTTTGCTACCGCCGTAGACGTTGGCGGTAGGATATAACGGGCTACCGTCATAGTCAACGGCGGTAGACTTTTGGTCAACATGGTAACGTGGCAACAAAGTGGCAACTGGCTACCGCCACTGCGAAGGGTGGTAGTTGCTGGGCCGAGTTCAACCTATAAATAGGACGAGTTTCCCAATGATACAAAAGCTCTACAATGTCTTGTTGGCTAGTCGTGTGAGTTGATAACAGTAGGTCTTGATTTCGAATCATGCCAAAGGCAATATTTTTTTGATTTCTTTTTTTTACCAATAAAAATAGAAATAATGTCTAATAAATGTTAGATATGAATTACTGTCAAACATATTTCTTTTACTTATCTGTAACTAGTTTTTAAAAATGTTAGATACGGATTATTATTTGATTCAAATTGTATATATATATTTTTTTGTTCACGACACAAACATGTATCATGTCATATGTATCCACACTTTAAATGACATTGTAACATTCACTCGATTAGTAACATCTTAATTAATGTAATTATCTTAGACCGGTTCAATAACAACTTTTTCTTGAAATTACTTAGTGTACGACAAACTCTTATCCAATTTTGGCACGATTAATTGATGGACTGTGAAGTCTTAATTTTGGCGTGATAATATGTGTCTTATTTATATCATAAGGAACATTGTACAAACCACGTACATACCGACCTAGCAAAACCGAACAAATAGCATAACGTTACCCTTTGCACAAAGGAACACCAGCCAAGAAGTAAAACTACGAACAAGACAAAAGAAACCTTTGAGCTTGACACCAACGCCCGTCACCTGCCTCTGGCACCACAGCAGCCATCAAAGTAAAAAATGACGGATCACCTCCACACCCGAGCTCGACGCAGCTCCATCGTTGATATGCAGCTTTGTGGGCCTCCAAGGTGGCTCACTAAAAGCGAAACCATTACCTTGAACTAATCAGACCGGGGCAACACAACGCCATCGAACTCCAGATCTGGCAACCCCACACGACTAAGACGTCGGAGGAGGAAACCATATCTGTCATTCACGTACCACGAACACAACATACGATCCACCATCGTCCAAATGCCGCTGATGCAGACCACAATCTGCATCCGCTCCTGGATTATCTCCCAAGCTCCGCGCTGGTGCTGGAGCAAACGTCGTCGCAATGACGGAGCCCGAGGACACAGGTCCACAACGAGGATGCTGCCGCCGCTGCACCATCCTTGCTTGAACAGGCTGGATTTCAAATCCATCCCAACCATAGGACCGATCGCCTTGTCGGAGTAGGATCTAAAGAAACTTTATTGAGCGTCGTCATCGCCGTCTCCGAAGCCAAGATGATGAACAACCTAAAAACTAAGCAACTTAAGCCTAAAACTATCCACGCGCGTGGATCCGGCGACCCCCCTGACCACCGACGACCGAGGTCATTGCCGGAGGAGAGTCGTCGGAGGGCGGCGGCGGAAGGAGCACTCCGCGAGGGCAGGGGAGATCGCCTTTCTTCCTCTCTTCGAAGAAAGAAAATGATACGGTCCGACAAGTTGTGGTCTTTCCTGGGTGCGTATTGTCCATAGTATAGAAGAGGTTTATTTTATCGTACGTGAAGCAACGTGCAAGAGAAATACTCCATGCTCTAGAAGAATATTCTATGCTAGGAACCTAAGATTGTAATGCCCAATCAAATTTTATTATCATTTATCATGTCTTTCCTTAATTAATATTCTTTTCCATTAATATTATTTTGTTTCCATATTTGGAAGTAGTACGATATCCATACCGACCCTGTGGTTTCAGTGATAGAGACCTTCCAATAGATAACACTAACATCATTCGTTGGATCTAAGATAGTATTAACAACTCGTGTTACTTTGGGACCATCTTAAAATTCCTCATATGTTTCTATCTTTTGGGATTTTTCTAAAAATAGCTACAGATAAGTAAAATAAATGTTTTTTTGACAATAATCCGTATCTAACATTTTTTAAAACTAGTTACAGATAAGTAAAAGAAATATGTTTGACAGTAATTCAAATCTAACATTTATTAGACACTACTTCTATTTTTATTGGTAAAAAAAAAGAAATCAAAAAAATATTTCCTGTGGCATGATTCGAAACCAAGACCTATCAACTCACACACGTTGCCAACAAGCCATCGTAGAGCTTCTGTACCGTTCAGAAGCTCGTCCTATTTATAGGTTGAACTCGGCCCAGCAGCTACCGCCCTTCGCTGTGGCGGTAGCCAGTTGCCACTTTGTTGCCACGTCACCGCGTTGACCAAAAGCCTACCGCCGTTGACTATGGCGGTAGCCCGTTATATCCTACCGCCAACGTCTACGGTGGTAGCAAAAGGGTCAGATCCGAAAAAAAATTCACAAACAGGGTCAAATTGGGCTAAATTTTTGCATAAGGGTCAATACAGTGAATTTGCCCTCGCCAAGCCATGGTCGGCACTTGTGTCATAGCTGATGTACCACTTCCCCATCGCAAGGTTCGACGCCAAGGCGGCGTACCTCATTTCACCTCCATTGTCACGCCCCATGGACAATGAGTTGTTGTTCACCTTTACTATGCCCAATGCAACAACATGCAGGTGCTGAAGCCCACATAGTGCCATAGCCTCACCATCATGTACGATGCTAAAGAGCCGCTCAGGTGTACCGGGCTAGGGTTCGACAATACGCGTGAACACTATGGCCATGAGGCTAATCAGTGGGATGCACGGGCCCCATGAGTAGCAGGACATGAGGTGTACACTACTGGAGGCGGAGGCTGCTGGAAGGCTGTTGGCCGGCGGCGGCCCGAGCGGTGCCCTTAGGATGCGCAGGTCCGTGGCCAACACTAGCCAAACAAGTACATCTCTGATCTCTCTGCTTCGCTAGGTATATCTCTTCTACTCTCTCCATCCCACTTATTTGGAGGAGGGTGTATGTACTGTTATCTGGATGACTGGATGCACAACACATAAGTTGTTCGACCCATGCTCTAGACACGGGTCTTTTTGATTTTATGCATCTTCTATGAAGCACTTGCTAAACTAACTAATACATTGCAATGCCTCAAATCCAAATGTACTGTATAACTTTACTTGAACGATGCAGTTGATTGGACTTTGAAGTGCATATTTGGTTGATTCCAACATTAATTTTAGCGAACTAGCTGGGCATCATTTCAACTACTATAGTTGTGATAAAATTGTAGTGAACTTTTCTCGCAAAACAAACTGCAGTAAATTTTAAGGTAAAAATGTCATCATCTTGTTGATTAGAGATGGAGCTTTTCTATGCTAATTACTTCCTGAAATGCATTTTATTTCAATTTTTATTTAATTCATCTTCTTCCAGAGTGAACGCAGTAGGGTTGTGAGAAGAGTTTTCCTTTGAATTTGATGCATATGGAAATAGGACTTGGGCGTCATCGAGGAATTGTATGCAATCGGCAAAATATGCGCTACTGATGACGAGGACGCTGGAGTGGCAGTAGAGCCACTCGCGGCAGGCTTCCAACATGGGCAGCCGCACCACCACGTCTCTCTCATCGCCTTCTCGCTGATCTTCAGCCCCATAGCAAAATTTTGATATTTTAAGGACCACGAACATTGGTGCTACTTAAAAGAGGATGTGATCGCTAGCTATAACTTTTATTGTCCTGTACTAATTGCTTTGATAACATCCATGTGATTGATCGACCAAGAATGGAAAATATGATAATAACATCTATCTAAGTTTACTGGGTGGTGCTTCTTTATGTTCAGAGAAAATTAATAGATTTCCGCTGTAGATTTATTTCTCATAATAGGAATGATAATAGCATTTTTTAGAACAGATTTAGAGAAGTAATAGATATTCGTTGTAGATTTATTTTTCCTTTTGCGGAGTTGCAACAGTAACATGCAATTGTAGGCTAACAGCTGGAACAATCATGAAAAGGCTAGGAAGGACTAGGAACTAACTTTATTTAGAAAAAAAGGAAGGTTAGATTTTGCAATAGTAGCACGCAAACATATTTTCTACAATAGGAATGGTAGCATTTTTAGAACAGTACTAATTCCAGATTTATTAAGTCGTAAATCAAGTGGGTAGGCATCTGAAAAGGCAGTGGACTAAAGATGTGCAAAGGGTTGTATACACCATGTTTATAGAAAAGATGTCTCGGAGAGTGTTGAATTATGGAGTGACAAAGGCGGTGGTGTTGGTTTTGGCCCGTGTTCCTATTGTGGTGGTGTACAACACATCAAGGTCAAGAACAGAAGATTTGTGGACGGAAAAGGGTAACATTTAATTTCAATGACAGAAACTACAGATCTCTTACACAATAGTATTTGTGTAAGACAAATTACCGTCAACAACCAAATATGATCTTGATAGCTTGAAACAAGTAGACTACCTGATGACCTTGATTTGTATAAGTGTAAAACATATCCATACTATTTATTTCTCATAGTCATTGTTGTACATATCATCTTTAAATTGCCACCTTTATTGTCTTTATGACGATGGCCTGTTTGTAAAGAAAAGAAAGTGAGCTAAGTACTTCCATCGAACAAACTACTACTTTATCCATTTCCATTCATGAAAAATGGCATTAGAAAAGATACAGTTTATTGTACGCTTATGCATATTAAAGTTGGTTTTAGTTCCAATTTTGAATTTGGTATCATGCATATTAACATAAGCCTGGTTGGTTCGATTGATTTGAAGTCAGTTTTAATTCCAATTTGAATTTAGTATCATGAATATTAACAACCGGCTTATGTTGAAAACTGCAACGGAGTTGGAGGTAGATCGGGTATAGAGGGATAAAAAGATAAAAAAATACATATGAGAGAGGTGCGGGTGAAAAATATACTCCCTCCATTATAATGAATAAGGCGCGCACGCTTCCTAAAATCCAACTTTGATCATAAACTAGATCAATAAAATAAAATTTTGCGACTTAAAAGTTATAACACTAAAAACCGCTTTTCAATATGAATTCAACGGTACAATTTTTATCACATATAATCCGCATTTGGTTGTTCTAATTTATCGTCAAAGTTGATTTTTGAAGTGGGTGCACGCTTTACTCATTAAAATGGAGGGACTGCATCTTACGAGAGGGGGGGGGGGGGGGGGGGGGGGAAGAGGGGGGGGGAAAAGAGAGGCAAGCGTACAAGTTGCCTTTGGGATCGAAATTGCTATCATAGCTTTCTTTTTGCGTGGCAATCGCATGAGCGTGGCGCCGTCATGGTAGAGCCTGGGATGAAGGGTGGGTCCAGTATAGAACCAGCATGGATACTACCACTAAGATGGGAAGACAGTTGCCGCCCTTGTCCCTTGTTGCTGGCCTGCCACGGCGGTGTCGATCACTGGCTCACTTAGAACACGAGTTTGTGGATTTTGTGACAAGAGTGAGGGTTGAGAGTGAGCAGGATGAGGGTTGGGGTTAGTCTGTTCAATTACGACTTACTTCTAACATGAATTAGTGGTTTTTGTGACAAGAGTGGTGGTTGAGATTAAGCAGGATGAGGGTTGGGGTTGGTATGTTTAGTTACTGCTGTCTGAGCAGAATAATTTTCTTACTTTATAAAATGAGACAAATTGCATTTCATTGGAGATGGCTTTGCAGCAAATTGCATGAGCGAGCGGTTCATTTTTTTTTCCATCATGTCGTATAATTTTTGGTTAAGATAGAAGGGTAAACATTAACAGGCATTTTATTTGTTAGGATAGAAGGATAAATGAATTGGTTGGTTGCTTCAAGAGTTAATAATGGACACGGTGACATATTAGTTGCATGTCCAACAACGCACATCATATTTTTTGCTTCATGGTGATGCATGACATTCAACTGTATGTTACAATGTGACGATGGCTCAGGAGATATCAGATCTGCCTTCTTGGCTCGAGGGGTGTCATGGCGACGCACGCCTCCTCACCCTTGCTGACGATGGTGGATCAGCACAAACACGGGGGGAGCGGGGAGGATCAGGGCCAAGAGCGGGGCGGTTGGCGGGGGACACCTCCTTGACGCTCCATGGGGAAGTACGGTGTGAAGGAGAGAGAGCTCCATAGCGAAGGTGAGGTGGGCGCCATTCGGTTTTAAAGGAAAGGGCTCCAACAAGAAAAGTTTGACGGGAAACCGAGAAGGAAGTGGAGGGTCTGGCAGGAAAAGGGAAGGGTGCGTCGCGGGGTGGATTTTTTGTGTTGGGACCGTGTGTTGGAGATGACATAATGGATAGTCCGAACAACCACATTTCTCCTCCCACACACTGGGTAGATTTGGAGGAGACCAGACTGTCTAGACGTTGAATTTTGGGAGCCCGTTGGGCACCCATTTGATGTTCGAACACGCCCAAACATATGAGAGAGAAATAAGTTTCGATCTTGAAGATGATCTTAATCATTTGTTTGATTATTTATATAAATTGTAGCCCGTAGCAACGCACGGGCATTCTACTAGTAGAGATAAGATACCACATCAGATTTTTGTTCAGGTGGTATGCTTTGTATATAGTACATGGTGAAGCATTAGGACAACCCTTACAGTAATACTTATTTTGGGACGGAGGAAGTATTGCATAACAAGGATTAGACGTTGATTCAAAGGCTTAAAAATAAAAAGTAAAAAGACCAAACAATTTGTACATGGTGAATCTTTTTGGATCACATGAGCGAGGAACACAACAGTAGCAGAACACAAATTTGGTCTCTATTTAGAAAAAGTATAGGAGTAAGTTTATATCCAATTCACATGTACCATTTTTTTGCATAGCTTTCCAAAGATTAAATTATCATTTTACGAAGTTTCAAACAAAAAGAAACAAAATCAATAGTTCCGAGTATAAAAAATGGATTACATTCTACATTTTGTATCGGAAGAAATTCCCGACTTGTTTTAAGTTTTAAGCTTAGTTGAACTAGAAAAACGTTCCGAAAAATGGAGTACTTGCATTAGGACTGATGAATCAAAAGGCAAGAGCAAGTTTCTCTCCAATACCTACATGCCCGAAATTTTTGGTAGTTTTCGAAATCTTAAAATTTGAATTTGATTAAGTTTCAAATAGAAAAACAAACTAAAAGTTTCTATCCAATACATGTGTACCCAAAAAATCCGTAGCCTTTCGAAGATTACTAGTATTAGAAGTTCACTAAGTTTTAAACAGAAAAACAAAATAAAAAATATACCAGGCATAAAAAAAGACCGTTCTACAAAACGGAGTACTAGTACTAGTATTTACATGCAAAGTTGCAATGGAACTCGGACGAATAAAAAAGAAGAATAGGGAATTTAAGAAGACGGTGTTGGGAATGGTCGCCTCGAATTTAATAGGACGAGGGGGGACGGATACTGCATCTATCGCCATTGGTACTTGTAGCTGGAGTAGCTTCGGAAGGAGAGACGTTAGGGTTTCACTGAGCTTCCATGGAGCTGAGATCTCGGCGCTGCCCGTCCGAGCAGCCTAGCGGCGGACCGGACTGCATCAGCGTCCTTCCCAACGATCTGCTGCTCCTCATCCTCGCCCGACTCGGATGCGCCGGCGCCGCCGCGCGCACCGGCGTCCTCTCCCGCCGGTGGCGCGGCCTCTGGCCCCGCCTCCGCCAGATCGTCTTCCGCGACGTCCCCTTCGCCTCACTCGAAGCGTCGCTCGCCCCCCTCCCCCGGTTTCCCTCCTCGAAGTCCGCGTCCCCGACAAGCGCCTCCCTGGGCATCGCAGTCCCGACTCCGCCGGCGTGAACTCGCTACTGCTCGCCGCAGCGGGGCTCGAGCCGGAGGCGCTCGTCGTGGCGCTCCCCTCGGACTTATTAGGTTGTACCCTCGTCCTCGACATGCCTTGCTTCCACCGCGCCACCTCCATCGTGCTGGACATTTGTTCCATGCTCCTCGTGCCTGCCGGCGTCGAGTTCCCCGCGCTCGAGACGCTGTCCTTGTCGTGCTTCCTCCCCGACCTTGATTCCTTCATCCCCTGCTGCCCGCGCTTGCGCACGCTCCGGCTTGTTGGCTACTTTTTCCAAGAGGGCGTCCTGAGCCTCAACTCTGTGTCGCTGCAAGAGCTTGTCGTGGACCGCGCGGCAGGATTGACAGACCATATCAACATCGTTGCCCCCGTGCTCAAGCAATTGACCATGTCCTTCATCTCCTCGAGGCTCAGCATCTCTGTCTTGGCACCAACGCTGGAGAAGGTCTCATGGCGCTGCTGCTATTTCGACGGCTCTATTGTGTTTGGTGTTTGGCGACTCGAGGAGGTCTTACTACGGACGGCAGAGACACAAGGACAGCTCCCTTCGCTGCACATTCATGCTGACACCGTTCGTACCTTCTCCTGCTTAATTTACTGCAAGCTCTGACTAAACTAAATTTGTGAAAGATATTTATCTTGCCAAAAAAAATTCCAGAGCGTGTTGACTTTTCATGCTGAGCCGGATACCCTTACTCAGGAGATAGAGAAGCATATGATTGCTGAGTTTTCTATTTTGGAGCTACATCTCAAAACAAGTGGACATGTGTTTGGAGCACTCGCGTTTCATCTCCTAGGGTTGAATCGAATTTGTAGTGCTATGCAGAAGCTTAAGGTCATCCTACAGAGATCAGCGGTAATATTCTGCTCTGATGACATACCCCAATGATACATTTTGTAGTAATTCACATATAATTTTTTGTTTTAGGTGAAAGAAAGATGCTCACCAGATTGTCCATGTGAGTCCTCGGGCTGGAGAGTCCAAACTATCTCCTTGACTGCTCTCGAAGAAGTGGAGATCAACGGCTTTGAAGGATACAATCATGAGCTTGATTTCTTGAAACTGGTACTCAGATGTGCGCCAATGCTTAAAAGAATGATTGTGAAGCTGTCAGATAAGGCCTCGGCAAGTAACTATAGACGCACAAAACTATACAACATCTTCAGGGCTAATTCATCTGTGGAATTCAATGTCTATCTGAGCTCCGATGAGTATGTTTGGCATTCATGAATAGCATGCTCCTAGATGCAGCAAGGATGTAACTGTTAATCTTGATAAGTTTTGTCGAAACCTAAAGTCAAGTTGTTCATTATTTTCATGTTGTGCAGAATATCTAGGGTGTTTGCATTCACCATCAAATTTTTAAGTCCTGTGCATATGTATCCTACTAGTTATTAGTTAAATATGCTTACTCGTGAGTGGGTGATACGCCATTTGAATTTTTTTGTGCAGGCTTCCATGTGTTAGTTGCGCTTTTAATTTACTCAATCTTCCGTGTAAAATCTTTTATTATGCCCTTGTATTTTGCTGCTGTATTCAGTAGCAAAAAGATAGTTTCTAGGTTACCTGATGTTAATGTCTCGTCTGAATTTCATTGTGCTTATTTAGTTCCAGTTAAAGCTTAAATTATGTTTGGCGAGTGCTTTGGTATTTCTCTCTGCCGTCAGCATGTAAAAAGACAGTTTCTAGATTACCCGAAGTTAATGTCTCGTCTGAATTTTATTGTCCATATTTTGTTCCAGTTAAGTTCTGTTTGATGTGTACTTTTGTAGTTATCTCTGCTTACAGCTTGTATTGTGTTTTATCTGCCAACGACAGCAATCTTTACTCATACAATGACTCTTAAATTTGAGCACATTATGATACTGATCAGAGCTTGTTTCTATTTGCCTCCTCTGCAGGGCTAGTGCACGGTAGCCAAAATTGCCCTCCTACATGATTCTCATCCATACATCTGTGGATCTCTGGTGTGCATCGACAAGACCGTTCTTTCCCACGACGACCAACTCTGTTACCTGTCTTAGGATTTTGCTTTGTTGCTTTAACCGATTACCTTAGGTGTTGTTTTGCCAGTGTACTGAGGCTTTACATACGGCTCTAAGTGGTGCACTCTTAGTTAATTCCTGAATGGTTCCTATGCCATTCAGTACTCGAAGTAAATGCACTCTAACTGTGTCGGTCATGTTGTCCAAGCCAGTAACCAGTTAAGCTTATGATTTCAATTGCTTGTCCCGCTGTTTCATTTTGACGATGGGTTGTGTGTTTTCACCAAAAGTTAGATTGTGCAGCAATAGATGTTCACTCTACAGCCCGTTATGTTTATATGAGCCAAATTAGCTTTGTGATCTGTTCACCCTCTGAACTTGAGAGTTGCTTTCGGTTTCCTCTCTTTTCTCAACTACTGCATCTAGGGTCACTTTAATAGTTGCTTTCGTTCCCTCTGAACTTGATGGACAGAAGATGCAGCTAGGGTCACTTTGTACAGCTGGTGGTGAAGAGTTGCGTCACAAGCTCCAGGCATAATTGTTCTGAACAAACTCACGCATTTGTGTGTACTGTTTGCTGGTGGTTTCATTTGGATATATTTGTATACAATCAAAAGTGCCGATGTACACAAACACCAACATCAATGGTGTGTGTGATCCTGCTGATGTTTATCTGAGAGAGTATGTACTCCTTGGCTTATCAAGAATTGACCAGGGCAGAGGGGATCAATTCCAGTTATTAACCATTATAATAAGATTAATAGCTACTCCCTCCGTTTCAAATTACTTGATCCATATTTATCTAGACATGAATGTATCTAGACACTAAACAAGTATAGATACATCCGTATTTAGGCAAATTCAAGTCAACTAATTTGGAACTGAGGGAGTAGTTAATTGAGGCCTGAGGGTAATCTTGAGCTGAATCTTTGAGTTGTAGCCGCTGCAACCCTTTTTTCTAGATGAGCCGCTGCAACCCTGATAGCATGTTCTCTTTTCTTGTCTTTATATGCCCTTTCTTTTGATCTTCTAATTACACAGGAGGGCACTGCCTCATTGTTTTCGTGTCAAGCAAAAAAATCTTGAGCTTCGTTGCCGCGGCATACTTTTTGGTCAGCCACCAGATCCGGTGAGGGAACCATGGACTGTCCCGATCTCCATGGCAACATGTTCCTAGCTACTACCGCCCTTGCCTCTGTTGTGATCAAATGAAGCAAATGATTGTATTCATTGATTGATAGTTACAGCGACCATTTATATCGTCGCAACGGACGCGACGCTTGCAGAGATGCGTCGCTTAGAGGAGAGAGAGATGCGTCGGTTGCATAGTGCAACTGCACACCGGTTGTCAACGGGAGATTATCCCTAATTACATTTACTAATTAATCTCAACACTCCCCCTAATCTACGCTTGCGTCGGTTGCATAGTGCAACTGCACACCGGTTGTCAAGGGGAGATTATCCCTAATTATATTTACTAATTAATCTCAACACTCCCCCTAATCTACGCTTGACCATGTAGAATCATCTTGAAAAGCTCCTCCAAAAACCCTGTGGGAAAAATGTGAGGAGATATGTTGCTAAAACTCCTTCAAACCCAGTGGAAAAATAAGGAGAAAATGATGCAACATATAATGGTTATTGTCTCTTTTAACTCAATACGAGAAAACTCATAGAGTTTAGAGGACAATAAATATGTCACATATACTTTCTTGAAAACCCCGGTAGGGAAAATAGAAAATATAACATATGGTCTTGTGTTGATATTACCTCATTAAAAACCTTTATGAGAACCTATAAAGTAAACTTATGAAGGGAAAAAGAGTATAAATGATGCTTTTAACGGGAACAATTCAGGAAGATACTTCCCCTGATTCTTGCATATTCCGACGTCGTCATATACCAATTCCATGAACACATTTCTGGAACATAGAAGTTGGTAGAGACCTGGTGAACAAATCAGTCGTATGATTTGACTTGCAAGATATGCAATATAGTGATATTGCTTATTATGTAACCTGTTTGCATCCGGTCAACACAAGAAACATTATTGTCGAGATAATGGTTGGTGGATATAGCCATGAGGTCTGTTTCGAAGACTCTTCATGAGAGGGCTACCACACCTAGTAGGAACACTAAGCTTGTCTACGATCTGACATAGTGGAGATCTGATTGATGTATCCAATGATATCGGTGTTCACATTTTTGTGAAACTGAAAAATCAGGACAAGATGTTTGATGCCTTGGAGATATCGAAAGATATTCTTGAGTACCAACCAATTGTGTTTGGTGGATCTAATGGCATTATGGAACGTTGAGTCCTAATATCTCATTTCCATCATCTCTTGGTCTAAATAGATCTTTCTCTACGTCTAGAGAATGAACTACCATGAGAGTTATGGATGGATAAGATTTGTCCACAATGAATTTCTTCAATATATTATGGATATAGACAACATAATATACCATAATGTATTAATGAAGGTGCTCAATTTGTAGTAACGAGCGGTATTTTGGTTTACCCAAATCCTTCATTTTAAACTCCGTCATTTAGATGATTACATGTGTCGTCATTGCAGACACACAAACATGGATAATCATCATTGTAGGAGTAATCCTTGTGTATAAGGATCTCACTACGTCAGTTGTACCATATGTACCGACAACAATAAGTCGTAGGTGACTTACTGATTTTACACAATGTATGTTACATTTTGTATTTCGATTCAGAATTGAGATTCCATCGGGAATCAATCATATATGTCTGAATCCAGTGATCCACATGGATATGTAATCACTACATCTAGCAACTGCAGAGATAGATGATTTTGTACTATCAATGATATAAGTTATCGGAAAGAGATTCCACCTCTGGAGAATAGTTGGGTATCTGCGTGAACCCGGCCTTGTGCTACAATACTTGCTCTATGTTTCACCACCTTGTTGTTCTCAATTCTGTTTCCAGAAGAAAACTGGTGTAGGTATTCCTTATGAATACCTTCCCATTATTGAGCAAGATCATTTCTACCTAGATTATACCCTTTGCTTGAGTTCAGTCCAAGTGTTGTTCACACTTTGCCATGGCCATGGTCTTTGGATCTGAATCATTTGAAAGGTTTTTGCAATCTAGTTGAGAAATGTATGTCGACATTTGTAGACTTCCGTTATATGTTTCTCCAGAATCTATATATCAATATAGAGTTGATGGAAATATCGTTACCCATGGTGACTGCTAGCGATTTCCCAATGCGGCTGAGTCGGGTATTCCGATGTCCCGGTCATTGTGTGCACTATGACCTGGGTTGGTGGAGATTTCCCATCCACTGGGTATATACTACCCATTAGGTGTCTGTCAACATGAAGTTGACCTGCATTTACTGATTCAGAGGCATTGATATCCTTGCTTGCAAGAAGCTGAATCCTGATGTACTATTGTCGTACTTCTCCCCCTGTTGCTTTGAACGAGGAGTTAAGTGGTTTTAGTTGGTACCTCCATTCTTTCCGACATATTTTTCAGGATTGTAGGATTGTATGACACCTCTATAGTCAGTAAATGAACGTGGCAGGTTATTTGCAATGAGTTGCAAATCTTCTGAACGCATGGTTCAGATCTTTGAGTACATGGAATTGAGGCAGAAATGTGTTGAACATTCCACTAATTTCCTGGCATTCTTTATGGTACTTGAAATCTCCCCCTAATGCCTGGAAATATTCCTCATGAATCAGCATACTGGCCTTGAATAACTCCCCATGGGAGGGGCTCGAGGTATTGACGTAAATACAATAATTCCTCACATAGATCCCAACTATATGTTGAGGGGCCAATGATGTATGCCGGGTGGTGATATCGGTATGCAACCGAATTACCACAGATAGGAAATACTTGGTAGATATCCACATATCAAAGATAGAGGGGAATAATATTATGCAGTTCTGTCATGAGCGTGTAAAGCTGCATGACTCCAACGTAAAGTTGGTAAGTTGCAATTCTAAAGTAAAGATAATGCAATGAGCTTAACTCTTTGGATATGATTCTACCAAACCATTTTGAGTCTAGACATTAGGATAAATTGCTAAACTTCAATCCAAGGGCCATAAACAAGGCACTCAAGGAGAATTCTGCAATGTTATCCATTCGATTTGCTTGAAATCGATGTCAGGATAATGAGCCGATGGTTTCGTGTGAATAAAGCACGCACTTAAGACCATCATGTAGATATGTCTTTTAGAACCATGGAATACCTGAATAGTCTAGTCAATGGATGGAAAAGAGCCATTTACCTCAACTTGATGCATTCAAGGAGTCCGAGTGGTTCAGCGTAGACTTTAAGGTGTGCGAGGAGATTGAAAGACTATTCATAGTCTCCAAACATGTCGGTTGAGGCATATTCAACCATCACATTCTCCGTGCCCATACGGTCCCGTCACAGCTGGTGATGTTGGATTGAAGGTTGAAGTAATATTCAAACCTTTGCCCTTGAGGTTCATTGTATCCCAGGAATTGTTGATACAAAATAACCAGATGCTGAGATCTGAATCTAATGCCTTATGATATATAAGACACCATTTTTCTGTTAGCGGCGTGATCCTGACCAGAGGTGAATCTAGGATTGCACACATTATCCCACGAGACACAAGAGCGATCATGATGTCCATGGCCCAGATAGGGCAGTGGTGTACATGAGAGCGAATGCCTCAAATTATATAGCCATATGTTACCTCTATGGGTAAACCAGAGATAGTTAATTTACAGTCAGTAAATTAAAAACCATCATGGTTGATGTTGTAATGAACTTAGCAAAATCAATGGGTATTGCAAGAAGTTATCTTGAAATCATTTGTGTGAATCTCAAATTGCTAAATATGACACCTTGAAGATAATTTTCAAAATGGAGTAGATCTCGCAACACTAGAGAGTATAATCTGATGAAATCAGTAGATACTCACTCGTAATGCCTTATGTCATGACTTAGTAAAATGTGTGGGAGAGCACTTTGTACAGCAATTATAATGTCGAAATGACAAAATGCAGGCTTTAACAGTAGTGGTGATAATCTGCAAAGCAGTAGATCTACACACTACCTTTTGATCCCAATACATCAATTTGAAAAACAACACTTAGAATTTTGCATCTTTATTTGCAAGAAATTAAAAATCTCAATTGCAAATAGACGTATTAATCTCGACATGTGTTTAACATGGAAATAGATACATCATAGATATATTCCGGAATACATCATACTCAACGAAGAAACGATACTGTAAAAGTACTGAATTTATCTTTGCAAGAGATTAAAAATCTCAATTACAAATAGATGTAATTAATCTCAACACGTGTTAAACGTGGAAATATATAACATCAATTTAGGATCTGGAGTATATTGGTACTCAACAGAAAATGGTACTGAAATATATCCAGATTTAACGGTTTAAACAGGAATAAAATCACTGCTAGAATTAGCCGTAAAATCACAATTAACACAAGTTTTGGGCTATTCAAAAATAGGCAAAGCCGCAAGGGCTAAAGTGCAAACAGCGAAGAGATCAGATTGCTCTTCCTTTCTCCCGTACGGGGAATAGGAATCATCAATCGATTCCCCTGGTGGGGATTTTCCCCATACGAGGAAAAAAGTTCTGCGTGCGTCGTTGTCGGGGCAGCTTCTGCCCAGGCTGGGGACCTCGCCGCCTCGCCGCACTCGGAGCCGGAAGCCGCGGAGAGCACCGTTGGCTGCTCCGCCATGGGCAGCAGCTACTGCTGGTTCTCAGAGCCGCGAGAAGCCATGGGTGCGGCCGAGCGGCGGCCAGTCGAGGCCGGACGGCCACGGGCGCTACGGCTACGGGCACGCAGGGCGCCCAGTAGCGCGCCCGGGCGCGGCGCGGCAGGGCGCTGGGCGGCGCGCGGGAGCACGACCACAGCACGGCGCTGCCGGCTACGGCGCGGGCGGGCTAGGGCGAGCGCAGCCACGGCCTCGCGAGGCCAGCCACAGCCTGGCGCGGGATCGGACGGGCGGTTCCAGCCACGGCTTGGCGCGGGCGGGCGCGGCCACGGCCGGTCGGGGGCCGGGCGAGGCCTAGCGCAGGACGGGCGCGCGCGAGGGCGGCCACGGCCTGGCGCTGCTAGCCATGGCGCAGGCGGGCGTGGCCACCGCTTGGCGCAGGGGCCCGACGATGGGCGGCCGAGCGGAGCGCGGCCGGCCGGACCGCACGGCCGGGCGCGGGGCGGCGCGGTGCCGTCTCGAGAGGAGTGGCGTCGGGGCCGATGTCTCCTCTGCACTCGTGGCGCGGGACGCCTTGAGGACCCCGCGCCGGCGACGAGGTCGCGAACGGAGAGGACGACGCCTAGGCTGCGTTGTCTCCCCTGAGGGGAGGTTCTTCGGCGTCCATTCGCTCGATGGAGAGCAACGTGGCTGATAACGTGTTGTGATCAAAAAAAGCAAATGATTGTATTCATTGATTGATAGTTACAGCGACCATTTATATCGTCGGTCGCAACGGACGCGACGCTTGCCAGGGATGCGTCGCTTAGAGGAGGGAGAGATGCGTCGGTTGCATAGTGCAACTGCACACCGGTTGTCAAGGGGAGATTATCCCTAATTACATTTACTAATTAATCTCAACAGCCTCCTCCATATCGAAAAATGTAAGCGGGTAAAGACTCCTCTTATCGAGATTATTTGTAGAACCCCAGAAAAGAACCTACCACCAGGAGCCACCCAGAAAAATGGCCTAGTCGCGTCCTCGGGGCTAATTTTTTTTAAATAATACTTTTTTTTATTAATTTTCAAAAATATTACGCTGCATGAAAATATTTCAAAAATAATACACCGTCGGCCCGCTGCAGGCCGACTGGGTCTAGTCGGCCCACAGCAGGCCGACTGGGCTTAGTCGGCCCACCACAGGCCGACAGCAGGCCAGGCCAGCCACGCGCGGGGCTGTCGGCGCGCCCGGGCCCCTGTCGGCCCGCTGCAGGCCGATCGGCCAGCTGCCGGCCGACAGGGTGCGGGGCCCCCAGCAGCTGGCTCCTTCCTCCTCTCTCTCCTTCTCCTTTCTCCTTTCTCCTTCGTTTCTTCCACTCCTCACGGCTAGCTACAGCTCCATTCTTTCTCCTCTTTCTTATAAGAAATGCCTCAAATTAATACACCAAAATGAGGCTTTTTTTTACAGATTGAGCACCGTGAATGGGTTCTACGTAGTTAGGGGAGCCAAGGGAGACCTCGATCTACTGATGGGGTAGCTCGTGGTGGTCGTGGTGAGCATTTTTTTGAAGCTTTTTTTTAGCACATTGGAGGAGGTTGTGGTGGAGGTGGAGGTGGTGGTGGTGAAGCTGGGGCAGTGTGGTGAAGGTGGTGGAGGTGAAGCTCCGGCAGTTTGGTGGAGTTTCCGGCTCCGGTGATTGAAGGCCGCCGTTCGTCGTTCGCTCGCACGCTTCAAGGGTATATTTCAACACACTTTTTATTTTTTGTAGTTGCTCCGGTAGTATTCGGTAATATGTTTCGATGTGAAATAAATTAGGTGTGCGATTAAAGTTATTTGCTCCGGTAGTATCCGTAAATATATTTAGATGTCAACTATTTAGTTGTGTGAATATTTGAAGTTGCTCCGGTAATATTCCGTACTATATGTGGATGTTAAATATTTAGGTGTGTCAGTAGTTGGAGTTGCTTCGGCAAATATTTGTAATATATTTGTAGGTGTGTGAATTTTTTTAGTTGCTCCGTTAATATTCCGTAATATATATACATGTCAAATATTTAGTAGTGCGGATATTTAAAGTTGTTGCTTAATACTTGTCTGTCATTGTTGAAAAAAAATTAGGTGAGCCGAGATGTCTGATGTAGTGACGTTCAAATTTTACTACGGTCCTGGTACTGTCCAAACAACTGACATGAGAGCTGATCTGAGTGAATTTACTCACATAGAGGTGCCAATGAGCGCACCTCAAACATGGTCTGTCAGTCAGTTGAAAGAATGGATTACAGAAAGTTTAGGGCTTGATACAGAAACACACACCGTCGGTGTTCATGCATTGTGGACACGGTCAAGTTCAATAATTTACTTTTGTCTGGACCTCTTCTTCAACACCGGCTTGTGCTACAACCCTTCTTTAAATGCATGCAGAACAAGATATGGGCTGTCTACGAGGCTATCACATGCACCCGGAGAAGCGACGTTGTTTAACAGCAGCAGCAGCAGCCACGTCACTCCACGCACCGACAGCAGCCACGTCCACGTCTAGCACATCAGCCGACGAACAGGCCACCCCCTCCTGACCAACCTGGCAGTTCGACGTGGCAGCACCCACAGCACTATGGTCCCACGTCAAGCTTCGTGTTTTCTCCACAGCAGCAGGGTCCCTCGTCGAGCTTCGTGTTTCCGCCAGAGCAGCCGTCACAGCCAGCAGGTATGTCTCTTCATATTTATTGTTTTCAATATTAGTTGAGGCGACCTCATTCTTCATGACTTAACGTTCATCGTGCAGGAGCCTACGGATATCATGCGTCTATGTCGGCATCACATGATACGTGGGGGAGTGATCAACATCCTGAGGACAACATACAGGCTCAAATGTCGCAGCACATCGAGTGGATGAACATGTTCTCGACTCCTCCACCTGGCCCCACACAGGATACACAGTATGACCAGGGTGAGTCTGAGATTCCTCCTCGCCAGGTTAGGGCACCCAACAGGTTGGGATGGACGCCGCCTCAAGATCAGCCTCCGCGCCAGGGCAGACATCGTCAGTGACGCTTCTATCTATCAGTAGAGACATGACTATCTACTTCTGTATGAGACTTATGTCTACTCTATGTATGAGACAAATGACTATGTACTTATGTATGAGACATATGCCTACTCTATTTAGTACTCTGTTATCTGAACTACAACATTATATTTAGATAGAACATAATACTCGTACAACAAGACAGTACAAACAACTAGATAGAACTACATCTAAATTAAACGGTACATACGACTTAACTTACAACATACAGCATAAAAATTACATGAAGTCATCATCGTCATCCTCCATCGATGCAGAACTCTTGCCCTTCGACGATGAAGAAATCTTGCCCTTCGACGATGAAGAACTCTTGCCCTTCGACGATGCAGAACTCTTGCCCTTCGATGATGAAGAACTTTTGCCCTTTGACAATGCAGAACCTGTAAGCGGCGGCATGAAGATATCGTCTGCATCCTCTCTGTCGGCACTCCATAAAAAAGTATGTTCTGCTCCAAACTTGAAGTACCTTCCACACTTTAGGTATCTTCCATGCAACCTCAGAAGTTCTTTCCGTATCTTCTCAAAGGTCCTGGAAGGCCACCCGCACCTACTTAATGCGTGAGCCAGCTCATTCAGTAGGGTGTCAGTACTGATGAGTTTGTCCCACGGAACTAATATGTTGTCTACCCTCAAATCGGCGGCTAAATCCAGAAGACATTTGGACATACTAGGGTGAAAACTACGATCAAAAGGATATCCGGACATCTTGGCGAGAACTAGAGAGCGGAAATATATGACGAGAACGAGCAAAGTGGGAAAATATGGCGACAATACGAGACTACGCTAGACTGCTTACCCACGTTACTGCCGAGGGTGTTTTATAGGCGGGAGGGAGACATTGGCGGGAACTAAGAAAGCGGGAAAATTGTGGCAGGAACATATGGCGGGAACTACCGAAGCGGGAAAATATGGCGGGAAGTAGAGAGCGGGAACATATGGCGGGAACAAGCAAAGCGGGAACATATGGCGGGAGATGGCGGCCCGAGAAAATATGGCGGGAAATAAGGGGGAAACGCGCGAGGGTAGATGGGGGGGTATGGCGGGAAATAAGGGGGAAACGCGCGAGGGTAGATGGGATGCACCGCGTGGCTCCAATCGACCCACAGTAGGCTGACAGGACCCAATCAGCCCACAGTGGGCCGATAGGACCTAATCAGCCCACAGTGGGCCGACAGGCTGCATGCCCCGCGGCCGACTGGCCAGTCGGTCAGCTGCAGGCCGACTGGAGGCCTATCGGCCTGCTGTGGGCCGACTAGACCCACTCGGCCTGCAGCGGGCCGACGGTGTATTATTTTTGAAATTTTTTCATCCAGCGTAATATTTTTGAAAATTAATTAAAAAAATATATTATTTAAAAAAATTAGCGTCCTCAGGAGCCTAAATTTCGCCGATTAGTGCCGAAATTGGCGCTGGCCGACCCAGGCCGAACCCAACGCACCGGGGGTCGCCCGGGGACGCCGGGGGAAAGGAATTTGGCGCGAAAACAAATTCCTCCCGCGTGGACCCGTCGAGTCAGCGACTACGCGATGCCGAGAACCTTCGTTGTCCTCATCGCCTCGGCTCCCGCGCCGGTTCAATGCGCCGGTTTCCAAGGTCTGGCAGCGCAGTAATGGCGAGCCGCCGCGTGTCTCGCCCTTTCCCACCGCATGGCAGCACCGCTCCCGCCCTTCCCTGGCTATAAAAGCCGTGCCTCGCCACCGCTCGCCGCACACTCGCCTCTCAACGTCGGAATCCTCTCTCTCGCCTCAGTCCCCATCGTCGGAAACCTCGCTCTTGCCGACCCCCCCTACCCCGAGATGGCGGAACGATTCCCCGGCGACGGAGCGGCGACCAACGGCTTCGGCCGCCGGTCGCTGCACGAGTGGGAGGCCCGCGTCCTCCACGAGGCCAACTACCCGGCGCCGCTCGACACGCGCGTGCCGGGCGCCTGGAGGCGTCCCCGTTCCGACGGGGAACGGCGTGGTGAGATCGCTCGGATCCGGGCGTCCTTGCCGGAGGAAGCGCGACAACAGCCAAGGTACGCCGCCGACAACCTCCCACTGTGGACGACCTACCTCCAGTGCCGCCATGCCGACCAGCTCGCGTCCACCAATGGCGCGCCGGCGCCAAGGGGGCGCCAGAACTCCGACGGCCGCCGTCAGCGGTGAGGCGTCCCCGGGCGCACGCTCCATGTCGTTCTCGAGCACATCGAGGGCGGCAACGAGCCGCCGTTGGAGTACCCGACGCCGTCGGTCTCGCGCCGGAGCGGCAGCTCGTGGCTGCCGAGGCGCATGGCGGGGTCGTCCTCCTCTTCCTCCGGCTCCCGCTCCTCTGGCACGACGCCGCTCGCTGCCGTCAAGCCCGAGCCCCAGGAGACGCTGGAGCGTCGGCGCAGCCGCGGCGGCAGCCTCGTCATAAACGAGGGCCGCCGCCAACCTTCACCTCCACGCGGCCATCTTTGCCTGGTCAGGCCGAAGAAGCAGCTGGCGACGCCGCCCGTGGTTGTCAAGCAGGAGCACGTCGAGATGGCCGCTGACCTCGAAACCGGCCTCAAATGGGCGCGCGACAACTACATGCGGGAGGAGATGGAGTGCCAGCGCCGCGCTCTGGAGGAGATCGCCGTGCGGCGTCATCGTCCTCGACGACAGCGACGAGGCGACTACACCGCCTTCTACCAGCTCCTTGGCATGAAGTAGGCTCGGGGCGGCGGCGTATTTTTTTAGTTTTTTTATGTATGTCTTTAATTTTGTACAAATATGAATGAAACCGCCTAAATTTCATCCAAAATCGAGCTATTTTATTCATTTTGGATTTGAAAAACGGCGTATGGGGGGCCAACTTGGGGCGGCGGTTGGGAACCCGAGCGCCCCACGGCGAAAATAGCGCCGATTAGCCCCCACGCGGCGCTATTTCAGTCCCTTGGGGGACCGAACGGCTGGAGATGCCCTAAGGTCGGGAGGAAGATAGAAGTGTATGCTCGTTTCACTCTGAAAAACAGTTTGGTGAATGTATACTGCATACATGTCACGATACCGCTTGAGGTGTCGCGTCCTGGCGGCTGGAACCCTAGCCGCCGCCAGGAGGCCAATCTTCTAGCGCCGTCCTCCGGCGGCTCCCCTCCGCCGGCGACCTCGGTCGTCGGTGGTGAGGGGGGTCGCCGGATCCACGCGTGTGGATCATTTTTACTCTCTCGTAGTTTAGGTTTTTAGGTTGTTCATCGTCTTGGCTTCGGCGGCGACGATGACGGCGCTGAATAAACATTCTTCGGATCCATCCCTGACGAGGCCATTGGTCCTATGGTTGGGGATGAATTTGGAAACCAGTCTGTTCAAGTAAGGATGGCGTGGCGGCGGCGGCATCCTCGCAGTGGACTTGTGTCCTCGGGCTCCGCCGTCGCGACGACGTTTGCTCCAGCGTCGGCGCGGAGCTTGGGAGGTAGTTCAGGAGCGGATGCAGATTGTGGTCTGCATCGACGACATCTGGAAGACAGAACGTGTGTTGGGTTCGTGGTTCGTGGATGGCAGGTATGGTTTCCTCCTTCGGCGTCTTAGTCGTGGTGGGGTGCCAGATCTGGAGTTCGATGGCGTGTCCGGGGTGTTGCCCCGGTCTGATTCGTTCAACGGTAAGGGCTTCACTTTTGGTGAGCCACCTTGGAGGTCCGCAAAGCTGCATATCAGCGATGGAGCCGCGTCGAGCTCGGGTGAGGAGGTGATCCGTCATTCTTTTCTTCGGTGGCTGCTATGGTGGTGCCGGAGGCAGGTGACGGGCGTTGGTGTCAAGCTCAGAGATGTTCTACCATCTTTTCAGTTTTGTCATGTCGGTCCTTACGTGATCTGTACTTTGATCTTTATAATATGAATGAGACACGTATTACCATGAAAAAAAAAAGATACCGCTTGAGGTGGGTATGAAATAGTTTGGAATCTTCTGAATCGTGTGGTTTTCACCCTGTTTCCTGAACTACTGTATCATTCGAACAGAAGCTTGCATCTGCTGTACTTCTAAAAAAAAGAAGCTTGCCCAAGTAAGCTTACTCTTTGCGGAATACTACCTAGTAACAAAGGCATCAAGCATGATTTTAACTGTAATAGCTTCAAGTACAACTAGTCAATATGGACTTAGTTAAGTAAGTTGTGAGTACCTGCCCCGTGTAGGCTAGCTAGCAGATGTAGAATATAGTAGGTGCACCGCTCTACCAGAGTGGTAAGGGCTTGCTTTAGACAGGCTTCGTCTCGGTTTTTTCCTCGTGGATATACACTTGAGTGCAGAAAGGGTTAACTAGGTCTAGTGAGAAAAGATGTATAATTTCCCGAGAGTATAAAAATCGATCACGATTAGCCGTCATCGAGCAAATATACTAGAATCATTGTGAGGTCACATCATTTTTAATAATATTTATTAGGCTAACTAGTAAATGTGCCCGTGCGTTGCTACGGGTGACAATGCAGTTCAACGAATCGAATAAACGATAAAGTTACACGGGCTTTGTAGCGCTGGCTTGATGTAATGTATAGAGGTGCCAACTGTTAAGTCACCTGGGAAAGAAGATGTGTTCATCAGAGCCTAGACTCGTCTTTTCCCCAACTCTATAGCCAATTCAGGTTGGAAAATTCGTGAAAAATTCTTCAATCATCATCTGCATGAGTTTCTCCATTGCTTACATTTGTATGTACATACTGACATGGAGTAACTCTCATGGTAGCAAGAAAATTTAATTTCCACTGACATGCAAACAAAGTATTAACACAACTGGAGCAAAGAAGACCACAGAGATGAAAAAATGATCATCATTATAGATAAAAAATAGGATGGGTGAATAAAATGTTCTAACCTTACAAATTGAGCTGCATTAGTAAGAAAACTGAAACTTCTTACCCTGTTGCTTGCGCAAGTAGCAGGCTTTCCTAGGTTTGGATCACTCCAAGAAATCAATGGGTAAATTGCTGCAGCTACTATGTTCTGCTGATTGTGCAGAAGTACGAAGTGGTTAAGACATCAACATAGGGACGGATTGCATCGCACATTCGACAGCCAACAACGACGGGAGCACATCTCTGAAGAAAAATCAAATCCACGATATGATCTCTACTCTCTGATAGCCGGTGGAGAAAGTAGATGGAGAGCGCCATCACCAGAGCTCTGTCCAGGCTGCAGAGGCGACGACGCAGGGTTCATCTCCGTCGCGCACATCCTTCGTGTTGACCTTGATGACTTTTTATCCTGACTTCACCCCTGACCAAACACCAACATGCACGGCGTTTCCTCGAGATGCCAAGAAGCATGGCGTTTTCGCTTTGCCATGTCAACGCCAACTAAGCTCGTGCGGGCCAGGTTCCAGACGCCGTCTCCCGTGTAACCAAAAAAGTGTCCACCGGCAGGCGGCATGCCCTGTCGAGCCGGCCCCAGTGCTCTGTCAAGGCTGTGCAGTAGCAGGTCGCTGCGCCCACCTGCTCACTTGCTTCATGCCCCTGTATCGCTTCTCGGCATAGTATACTCGCTGTCCCCGTTCGCACCCTGCACACACACACACACACCAGCCACCAATTAACATATATGCACACACACACACACACACACACACACACACACACACACACACACAAGAAGCCACACACCGCATACTCTACACACCCAGGACATCTTCTACACACTCTGAATTGACTATGTAGCAGCACAGAAAAAAAAATTGTTGTCAAATTTCATCAAGCACTTTGCTTGCCTCGAAATAGGAATATTATGGTAGGGGGAGTGGGATCCAGGGGAACGACAGTTGAAATCCACAATGGGAAGTGCTAAAGAATTTTCTTTGGCCAGGCATCTGAATGCCTTATGGACAACAAAAATTTACCAAGTTCTTAGTTCTAATAATATATATGCCAAAACAGACGAAAATTGGTCGCGTTGCACTATTGGTATTTTATTCATCTATAAGTGAAATAAGCTTTCTAACAATCTGAATCAACATAATGGAACTCGGTTCAAACTGTCGGTCATGGTTAGGATTGATATACGCAACACAAAACACATGTGAGACATACAACATCAAAATGGTGTAACAGTTCTCTACCGCAATGCACATTTGAAAAGATTGGCACTTTGAAAAACTTCATTGCCTCCCTAGGATGGTAATAGCACGAACCTCGACACGTATGTCACATATCGCTTTCAAGATCAGTAAGCGAGTCGATGGTTCAAGCTCCTTGTACATTTCAATTTCAGCTCTGCACAAGATCGAATAATTAGAAAAACAATGAAGATAAGACTGAATCAGAATATCTGACCAAGCAATTCTTATGTACAGGACTAACCCATGTGATGCAACTATTGGTACATCACCTTCTGTAACCTCCAGTTTGGATCTCTGTTAGTTTATCAATAGAATGGAATATCAGTACTGGCATTAAATTGTTTGCAACATGGGGTATCAGTAATATATATATAATATATACCCAATGCCACCAATCCCTTAGTTTTCTACATAGGACGGTTACCCAGGTTCCGCACCCCATCGCCAAGCGGGTTATTGGGGGAATTGACTGCGCATGTGATTAACAATCATGAGAATCCAAGGAAGATGTTTGCATCGTTTGTGTGACTGCTTGAGCATAAAAGATAGATCAAAGGTAGAAGAGCATAATAGGCACTCAATATGCTAACCAATCCTAGAGATGCTGGCTGAACAACATGTATTGCCTAAACAGAGCATGTGATCAAATACATATATACTCTAGTAAATCAATGAATGAAGTATGTTCCAGCGATGAAATAGCAGGCATCAGCCATGCTGCTACTGTACCATTTGCTCAAATAGTTAATGCAAGAAAACTAAAGATTAGCAGTAACTTCTAGAAGCCTAAGGGAAGAAGCAAACCCAGTACGCCGATCTGCCGGCCGCTGGGGGTATGATGGTAGAAAAGGGACACGCACGTGGAGGAAGTTGAGGACGGAACCGAGCTCCCACATGCCGTGCCAGCTCTGCGGGCGCTTCGGGCTCCGACACAAGCGGCGTCACCACGCGGCATTGCGGCGTCTCGTCTGCGGCGGCACCCGCTGCAGCTCGGCGACGCGGCCGTTCTACCGGCCAGCACATAAAACAATTTTGTTGTCAAATTTCATCAAACACTTTGCATGCCTTGAAATAGGAATATTATGGTAGGGGGAGTGGGATCCAGGGGAGCGGCGGGCAGGGGGACATACCGTGCGGCAAGTAGGAGGCGCGCGCTGTCGAGGAGGCTGGGCACCGTCTTCGGCAGGGCTGCGGGATGGATGTCGACGAGCAGCTCGTCCGTGCTCCCCCGCATGGCCGATGAGCAGCAGCGGCGCGCGAGATGCGGCAGATTCTGACGACTCTCGTCCGGATTTGGTGACCGCGGACCGAGGACGGGCACCGCAGAGTGGAGGGACGGCAGCGGCGGAGGGATGGGGGCGCGGCGGCCGAAGAAACCCTAGTGCGGGGCAGCAATTTCATCGAGAGTCATCGACGGGCGAGTCAGTTCAGCGTACGAGCCGTTTTTTTTTCACTTACAGTGGACTGCGGGTTGATTCTTATAATCTTTAGAGACTTTTTGGCAAAAAGTGCGCGACGGTGAACCTGACAGAATCAATGCGTGCTTTTAGCTATCATAATTTTTAGTAAAGTCAGCTATGAGTATTACATAATTGGGACAAAGAGCAACAATAAAAGGTCATACTGTGCGATTGGACTGGCCTTTTTTCCCTCCTGTTTGTGGTGTCTTGAGAAAGGATACTACCCAACAATGAATGAGCTGCAGTCCCATTTACATTTACATATGTTGCACCTGGGAAAATATGTACAGAATAGTATTGTGAGGATGACACGGTTAGGTGAAAGAGAAATATAAAGATTATTTCGTTTCGCTAGTGAAATTGATGAAAACTGTAAAGTTAAAATTGCAAGCGGTTTCAGTTATATGGTCATATAATACTGCAATACTTAGCTATCATAATAGCAAGAACAAAAGTGTGATCAGCATGTGAAACACCGTATTAGCCGAGCGACTGTTCCGGGCGGAAATGGCTGGCAGTGGTGTATGTGCGTAGTAGGAGTAGAAAGAGGTACTCCCTTCGTCCGAAAAAGCTTGTCCCTCAAATGAATGTATCTAGCACCAAGTTAGTGCTAGATACATCCATTTGAGGTACAAGCTTGAGACAAGCTTTTCCGGACGGAGGCAGTAATCATTAAATGGTTATTTGACAAGATTGCTCATGGACAAATAAAGATCACATTTCTATCAGTTCTGAACCTTCTGGGTGACACAGATAAAATGTAATTTCCTGATCTAGAAAAATGAATCATTGAATGGTTATTTCACAATGTTGCTCAACCCGTAATATGATTATAAGCCGACAATTAATTTATAACCAGAACTACCTAGTATTATTTTATCGGCTTATGCTAAGCATCTGAGTAGCAATAGAAAGAGGTAATCATTAAATGGCTATTTGAAAAGATTGCTCATGGACAAATAAAGGTCATATTTCTATCAATTCTGGACCTTCTGGGTGACACAAATAAAATGTAATTTCCCAATCTAGCATTAAGTCTATATTTTCCATGTAGGAGAACACAAATGTAAATAAAACACACTATGAGCATGCAATATATTGCTTGTTCACAGCCCATGATTCAATCTCATGAAACAACAAAACATGTTTCTTTTTAAATCAAAGTACAATGTGGAGTAAACCTAACTAAATGCATTCTTCTTATCTTAATTTCAATTTATATATTAACTCCATGGCCTAGAAATTTCTATTCTAAAGGAAGCATTCCAAGGACTACATCACCTGCACCCAAGTCTGTCTCTTATGAATCAGCAACATACATGAAGCTCGTACCAGCTGCTCTGGAATATTGTCTATCATCTATGAATAGAAGGTGATTAATTGTATATAAGGGACTACAGCATGGTTACTCCGGAAAGTACTTCACATAGGTTGTTGATCAAATAAATAGTACATAAAAAAGAAAGCATTGAAAAGGCTGATATTTGAGTAATTGCGACCCAAGCAGAAAACTTTTATTTGTCCAGGAATTCTCAACAACTCCTATAGTACAGCAGGTCATGCATGGACAAAAATCCCCTGCGCGGAATTGCAGTAATAGGAAATTATAGAAACTGAATCATGTGCTAACATATATGCGCAAAACATATTTGTAATTAATGCAAAATTTAGTCCTCACCAAAGTATGTCAGAACATGAATGAAATATTTTTGTTGCAAGTTCAGAAGCAAGCAGTATCACGACACAACATTAAGTCTTAGTGCAACCAAAATAAAGAAGGTTCTAATGTCAAGTAATAAAAGAAGGTCGCCAAAATGGAGGGCGGTGGTGCTGCTCTGACCTCGCGGCAGAACGGCGTCGATGCCCGATGCAGGCAGGGGCGGGGTCGTAGTTGTGGTAAGGATGTGATGTGGCAGTCTATAGGAGCGCGACGGCCGGGCGTTGCATGCGATGGTTCCCGGCGGCTGGTGGAGTGTCACACCTGCACCTGCAAGTGCCATTGCATGCGATGGTTCCCGGCGGCTGGTGGAGTGTCACACCTGCACCTGCAAGTGCCACGGTGGACTAGAGTAACCAATAGGGAAGCGAGAGACAAGTCATCGATAGGCCAAGTCAGCAGTGGGCCCTAGAGCGTCGAGTGTTATATGTCAGCCCCTGCGTGGGCGAGAGGGCATGCGTGTTGTGTGTGATCACTTTCTGCTTCTCTCTGTACTCTGAACCTGTCTCCCCTGCAAGTAAAGCTTTCCTCCGTCCTCGCTGAAATCTCATCCCCTTTCCCTTGAGTGCGATCTGATCCTAATCGGGTCGTCACATGGAGGCGGTTGGATGCGCCGTAGCCATCTCCGCCGCCGCGTCCACCGTCATCTCCGTCGCTGAAAAGGGCGCCGCCCCTCACCCAAGCACGCGCCCTGGCGAGGCGTCCTCCATCCTCCGGCACGAGCACGGCGGCCGCCTTCTCGTCCTTCGCCGTCTTCGCCGCGGCAAAAGCCATTTCTGTCGCCGGCAAGGGCGCCACCCCTCACCAGACCACGCGCCCCGGCGAGGCGTCCTCCATCCTCCCGCACGAGCATGACGGCCGCCTTCTCATCCTCCGCCGCGGCCGTAGCCGTCTCCGCCGCCGACAAGGGCGCCGCCGTGCCAGACGGCCGGCGGGGCTAGGACCAGCGAAGGCTGGAGAAGGCTGCCGGCAGCGCAGGACAGAATGGGAGCGGCTGGATAAGAGGAATTCTTTTTTTCTAATTAGCAAATATGCCCGTGCATTGCAAGGGGGGAAAAGGTAGATTTGATCATCATGCAAAATGATTGCAAGATAACATTTGCTATTGATCAAGCTTTCTAGCTATAATAAGCAAAATAGTGCAAAATTTCACTAATCTTATCAGATGGGTGAATTCATGTTTAATGCTACTAGGTGTCAGTGGCAATATTTATCCCAAATCATGAAGTGTAATAGTAACATACGACAACTTAGTCACTGGTCAACCACCGACAACAATTCAAGTATGCTCAATCCTCACCTTTTTGAAAAATAATCATTTCACATAGCACGCATTTTTTATATAAAACTGACAATCTCAGTTTTGGTTCAATATGACGGTGAAGTGTTCCTATTCTAGTCTTCTAGAAGTTCCCCAAAATCGCATTCTAAATGTTCTGAACTGGGAGAGCATGAACTCAAATCGAACAAAAAGAGACATATTTTCTTCAAAGAGAAATTTGAGTTGCTTCGTATTACTCCAAAGTCCAAAGAGAAGAAGATGAAGGCACCGCGCACTCGCACCACCTTATGGTGTGCATTGTTCCGGAGGCCATATTCCACCCACACAAGAATTCCTGACCTTTCTTGCCACAAAATCGAACAGAATATGCACACAATTATCCAAATTGTTACTAAAGGCTACCAGCCAACAGCAGGAACTAAAAATTAAGTAATGATGGTCAATGTTAGATGTGAACAGATGCAACAGTCCTGTATTACCATTACATGCCCTCAATGCCAAGTTAAGGGCTCATTCGTTTTACCGGAAATGTTAAATTGTAGGAATAGGAAAAGTAAAGGATTGAGCTGTCGTGTTCACAGCAATCCTTAGGAAATTTTCATGAGGTCTCACCTAATGCTAAGAAACCTTAGGAATTAGGACAATATGGGCACAATCCTTAGCTCCGTCCAGCAGCTCTACAACATATATGTTACAAATCTTCTGACCTGACTGCGTGAGGACTTCTTTAATTGGAGTCGTAGCCTGCTCCCACAAATTTTCACAAAGCTCTTCAAATATTTTAAGTGTTATGGTTCTCCTGTAACAAAAAGCCTGCAAGTCAACATGTAGAACCTTGTCAATTTTCCTAACGATGATTTAAGATTACATATTCACTGTATACTGAGAAAGGAGAACAGAAAGCATGAGCTGGGCAAGAAGATCAACCATTACACAACAAAGTGGGCCTGTTGCAAAAATCAACAAAGAAAAGCTAAGAAGCCGGTATGAATCAGTCTTGCAAGTTCCACATAACGATGAATAAGCGAAGATAATGGACGCAAAACTTCAGTGTAGTAGAAACTACCACAAGGGGTATGCAAAAGCAGTGCCAAAACAAGTTTTATTACTTTAATTATAAGAGACAAAGAAATCAACAGTATCCACCATAGGTCAAACTATTTGACACATATGAAATAATAGGGCATGTGATCACTGTACTCCAGAATCCATATTAGGTTTGCTTAAAAGCAAGAAGTTCATGTGTTAAGAATCGATCCAACTCGACACATAGCAATCTCAAAGGTGATCGTGCAAGTAAATTAGATGTACTAAGTTGCGCTCCACTGCTCTGATCTTAAGCTTATATTGTATTCCTCTTCTGCACACTGCTTCCAAACCAATTAAGCCGAAAAAAAATATCAAAGAATTTTGGTTGTTCAGAAAAAGCATTAACTATATATTTCTAGCCAGAGGAGCCTCCTTGTTCAGTAATACTGACCTTGCAAAACTTAATACATATACCTACATAGAGCAGCAAGACCGGAAGATGTAAAATATCAGAGATGATGCAGAATATAGTGACAACAAAAAGAATTGAGCATCAGGAAGCACACGTGAGGCTGTGATCATTAGAATTAATCTGTTTCTAGAGGTAGTAAGGCAGCGTTCTAGGCCGGCGTGGCAAGGGCGTGCAATGGATGCCGACGAAGTCCTCGGTGATCACCTCTCTGATCAGCGTCATGGAGAAGCCGCCCCTCCTCAGTTCCGCCGGCGGTGACGCAGGCTGGAGTATATCCCAAAATCCTATGATCAGTGTTCTGAACTGCAATATTTATTCCCAATTCCTGAAAGCCCTATTGAAAACAAAATAGCAATACATTTTTATTTCAAAATTCAAATAACATAAACCACTTTGACATAGCACGATTTGCAGTAATAATTGGCAAAGATTGGCCTGTAAAGATGAGGTGTGTCAGGCATACATGGGGTGATGCTCACGACAAGGTTGGCCGCATGGATGGGGAGCAGGGAAGACGCCTCTGCCATTGCTGGTAGCTACCTCATCGAGCACACAGTCCACACTACATCTTGAGGCGTTGTTGTCGTGCTACCGAGGCCGAGTCCGCCATTCCCTAGCGCGAGGGAAGTTAGGAGGGGACGCTCGCCTGAGCACCACCATGTCCTTTGTCTGCATCTCCCTTTTGACACCGAGGGCGTTGCGCAACCGCTGTGTAGACATGCCGGCGTCGAAGTGCAGGGAGGCCGCCGGTGGGCGCTGGGTAAGACGCCGGGATCCACCGATGGGGAGTCCGCATGGTGGGGGGCTCCGTCGTTGGCGGGTGCGTGGAGACGCGGGCATGCTGCATCACGGGGTAGACGGCCGGGGGCGCTGCCGGGAGTTGGCCGGCTGATGAGGAGCGGTGGCGGCAAAGGAGGAGGAGAGAGAGGAGTTGGGGGAAGGTGCGGCGCCGGCGTCGACTGTCGCCGGTGGTGGAAAGCCGTAGGGGTGGGGGCAGCGCACGGCGGAGGGGCGGTGGCCGGCGGTGGCGGCGCGCGGCGGAGGGGCGGGGGCCGGTTCCGGCGGCGCGTGGCGGAGGCCGACGACGCGAGGCAGCGTGGCCGATTTTCGTGTTTTGACCCTTTTCTGAAATTTATCCGAGATCTAACCCTAGTTTTAAAAAATTTCCGCCATAGTGACTGGTGGTAGAATAGCACTGTCTATCGCCACGACGGTAGGATTTAACTGCGCCGTCACATACATTTAACGTGAAAACCCTACCACCAAAAGCCGCCAGGCGGTAGACAGTGCGATACATGTGTGTATCGGTCATGTGTGCAGCTGCTTTGTCCCATGCGCTTGTTGCTCTCTCCATGCACATGCATGCATGCCAATCTAGCAGTAACTAGCTTAGCTTATTTATATTTTTTGTGGCTGCTGCGCAACATGCATGCATGCATTAAGTAATTCATCCATCCATAGACTGACCTAGCCCCCACAGTCTAGCTACTGCAGCCGGCAACATGCATGCATGCATTAAGTAATTCATTCATCCATAAACTGGCCTAGCCCCTACAGTCTAGCTGCTGCATGCAACACATGCACATATTATCAGCGCCAGAGTCTACCGTCAAAGTCTTTGGCGATAGGTATAAACTGGCTACCGCCAGAGACCATGGTGGTAGAGTCTTTTTCATATTTAACGGGCGTGACGGTGCCGGTAATCCTACCGCCAGATCCCCTGGCGGTAGGTTGTGCTACCCTACCGCCATGGAGATCTGGCGGTAGGTTGTGCTACCCTACCGCCATGGACCCTGGCGGTAGCAAAAGGGTCAGATCTCGAAAAAATTTCAAAGTAGGGTCAGATCTCGAATAAGTTTCAGAAAAGGGTCAAAACACGGAATTTTGCCAGGCAGCGTGGAAGGGGGTGTGGCGGCGCGCTGGAGGTGGAGATGCGCAGGCAAGGTCGTCGTGCTTTTTTTCTTCTTTTCCCTGGCCCATACCGGTTGACTTATTAGGACTGCGGGTCAAATTATCATAAAATGCAAGAACTTTTTGGCAAAAACACCGCGACGGTGAACCCGACAAAGTCAATGCGTGCTTTATTATTAGGGAAAGATTGAATTGGCTTGCTTAAGTAAACTTTTCGCCACTAAAAGATTGTTGGTGTAGGCAGGAAAAATTGGCCCTACACAAAACTTCTCTTAAAAAACACCTTGATTTTACAAAACCTGCATGTAGCATTACAGGTCTTTATATTCTTTTGGGTATTCAATAAATTAACCCTTTTGGGCTGCAACTTTTCATGTTGCATTTTATTAGACGAAGAGTAAGTGTTCCGGGTTAGGTCATGGGTCTACACTCAACTTTCCCAGTGCCACTAATGGGACTCTGCAGTTGCTTCTCTGTTGCTTACTTTATGTTTGATAGCCTTTCAGGCAGTAAGGTGTTATCCTCTAGATTCTCAGTACATTATGACATGTGAATTCTTGATATTCATCCTGTACTGAGTGTGCTAGCTATTGATCCAGGGACTAGAACTGTAAAAGATTTGGATCCCTATCGGGTCCTGGTCATCACATTATAGGATTCTGTGACACCCACTAAGAGGCCCACAAAGCACAACCAACCTATTTCTTCATGGCTTACATTAGAAGCCTCGCTAGGAGTAGATCTTCCCGAAGTTGGCAATCTCCGGGCTCGTACAAACTCTTGCGGCCTTCACACGAAGACATTATGGGATCACAAGTGACTCCTACTGTCAATGATGCGCTCACCATCCAAGAGTAATAAGAAAAACATAGTCACTTGATAAGAGCTCCTGGAAAGATCTTCAATCAAAGCTTCTCTCAGGAATCCATAGGAACACTCTTACAAGGATAGGATTGTGGTAAAAATGTTAAATTGAGTTGTAGTGATTCAAGAGAGGGGAGTTCTTGGCCTTCTAAGAATCAAGAAGTAAACATGGAATCACACAACACTTCTTTTTTCTTCTTTTTGCCATGGTTCTCTCTTTCTCTACGTGGTAGGTGGATGGAGTGAAGTGGAGTGGATTTTTTCTGTGGCTGATAATGATGAATGTGGTGGTCAGCCACGAAGGGGTATGAGTAGAGAATATATATAGAGAGAGTCCAAAGTCTAGTTGTTTCTGGAAAATTAACTAAGGCTCGGAAGCACCGATCGAAGACTAGCTGAACTACCAAATCAATTCAAATAAATTTGAACTGACATGGCAATGTTCAGGAACTAGGAGAAATACAATACTCGAAACTATTGATGAAAGAATGAGCGGCGAGTCTGAGCATAAATGGTAGGACCTTTTTTAAAATAGAACCACTCGGAAGAACTGGTAAAACCAATTGCTCTGTAGTACTGTAGTAAACAGAGCAGTTATCAGGATGATAATTTATAGAAGAAAGTGGCTTTTTTACACCCCAGCTTGGTGCACCCACGTAAGAAAACATAGCAAAACATTTCAAAAAAAAAAATCTAAAACTTTGTGGGAATGATTATGAACAAAAGTTATAGGTGCTTACAAAGTTTGGCCATCAAATGATATTTGAGGAGCTCTGTACAAAAAAACCGCTCAAAATTACTCAAAATGTATGTGCATTGTTTGAGTAGAATTTGTTTTTTTGTACAGAGCTCCTCGGATGTCATTTGACCATCAAACTTTGCAAGCATCCATAACATATGTTCATAATCATTCCCACAAAGATTCAATTTTTTTCAAAATGTTTTGCTATGTTTTCTTGCGTGGGTGGACCGAACTGGGGTTCAGCCACTACTTTCCCTTTGTAGAAAAGAGCTAAGTCACAACTCGGAAGTTCCAGAGGAAAAAGGAGCGAAGGTACCAAACTTATGCAATGACCAACAGACAAAGCCATTTCATTGGATATGGAAATCCAGCTGTCTGCATAAACAGAAGTTTTTTTTTGGCTTCTCCTACAAGACAAATTGAACACAAGGGATTTATTCACCAGAAAGAATTTCTATGTGGAAAACAACAAATATGTGCTGTGTGATGATGAACCTAATGAGGATTACATCCACCTATTATTTCTTGTTACTTTAGTCAAAACTTCTGGGTTGCTGTAGGCTTTGAATGGAATGCAAATTTGGCTATATTTGATATGTTTATGGAGGCCAAAAATAGAATGACAATCAAATGTTTCAAAGAATGCTTGATCACAGGTTGCTAGAGCATACGACAACACAAGAATGACATCATCTTTGATCACAAGCAAAGAAATTTAGAATATTGCATCAGTTGCGTCAAAGAACACTTTGCTATGGTTATCAAGAGAACCAATCCTCGTCTTAAGGAGGGAATGCAACCATTGTTGGATTATTTGTAGAAAACATTTGTAAGACAGTAGCTATGCTATACCGCTCCATTTGTAATTATTCCATTATATAATGAAAAAGAGTTACATTAGGGGCCTTCCCTACTATTTTTTTCTCAAAAAACACCATCAGACAAGCAAACCGATACGACTTGGAAGTGCTGATGAATATTTTTGTGCTCGGAAGTGCCGGAGCAAACAAACAATGTTTCAAGGAGGAATGGGTCAGAGGTTCCATAACAAAATAAATGGCGGTTCCGAACCGTTGAAACTAGGTTTGACCCCTGAGTATGAGTAACCCTAAGTGGCTCTGTAGTACCGGAAGAAAATCTTCGAAAGTACCAGACTTAGAGAAACTCATACAGAAGGAATGTCTACGGAGAGGACTTTGGCTTAGGATCTATTCTTAGAGTTCAAACAAAGTATTTTCTTGTACGCCTCTTCATAGTATGGTTGTCATATATGCAATGTGAATCTTGTATTCACCAAAAGTGTAGAATGTACATAATAAGAGCTCGAGGAGAACAACAATTAGAAAAGTTGTTTGAATGGTCACCAGTGATCTTTCACTTGTAGCCAAACATGATACACAATGAGATCACATGCTATACAAGAAATAAGCTTAATGAAACATCAGTCATCTCAAAGGTTTTGTCATAGATCATCAAAACTAACAGGGGTATAATGGAGATGCACTTTCACCTGGCTATATAAAACCCCACTGTGAGACCTTCACTATAAGACGCCGTAAATGCTGATGGGTGCTATGAAAAATACTAAATTATGTTCTCCATTCAAGATGAGTGGTCGGATATCAACCTTCACGTGCTAGGGGCACGAGCTATTGGCACCACAAGCCACAATACAATACAATATAGTACAATACAATACAACAAAACAGAAAAATACATATTTTCTTACTCTAACACGCCACTATAGCTATGTTGCATCCCTCCTGTGGTTGCCACTGCTGGATCCCGCGATGATGCGACACAAATATAGAGTAGACTCTTGAACCGGTGTAACACGAGCAGCGGTGGAAACCTGATCACCTCCTCTCGCTCTTGAAATGCTCAAATTCCTGTCAACTCGCCACAACTGCATTTCCTTTGGTGTTTCGTTCACATATTTTTCGAAAAACTCTTTCAAGTGAGCTTGATCCTGTGGTTGGTACTTGATTTCAATTGAGTTCAATTTCTTGTGTCGAACAAGTGTTGAAACACATTGGTTGGGACATGTCCTTTTCGGCTCTGCCTTCCCTTTGCTCCTCTTCGGACGACCTAAAAACTGTTGTGTACAAGATTTTTTGTCTCAGGTGTACAAGAAACGAAGAACTAAAGTGTAGAGTACAATTAAAAAGAGGCATATACCTTGCAGCGGCGCAATCGAAGCTTCTCCAAATTAGGAGAGTTCTCAAGAACTTTCATCAACACTTGGAAGTTGATTGCTCCAATATCACAACCGTCGAGAAGCAAGGTTCTTAGGTTCTCGAGCACCGGAAAATCTTGAGACTCATGGTCCAGCAATGCTTGAAATAAAAGAACAAGATAAAGATCCACTCATGTTTGAAATATCACCATCACACAGCTCACTATGTGTATAACTTTCTTTGAAAAGTACTATGTGTATAACTTGCTGACCAAAAATTATATACCAACGTTTAGTTAATACTATACACTTTTGTCGCAACAAAATACACTTTTATTACTATCGAGTTTTTAAGCTCGGTGTTGTGCAATTTCAGGTTAGTGATAAAGTAAAGTAGGCAAATGGGTATTCAGTTGTCCAAATTCAGGTGAGTGTTCCCGCAAAAATAAAAAATAGAACAGGTGAGTGAATTTCACAAAGAAAATTGGGCTTATGAGAACATTATTTTAGATCGAAGACTCAAGCAGCGTCCGGCTTTATGAGAATTAGCAAAAACATTCAAACACAGGTCGAAGAATGCGTACCGCCATCGTGAACCCCGAGAGTTCTAATTTCCTGACATTGGTTAGTCGGTCAAGGAAGCTGCACATGGATCTCAGGAACGGGAGCTTGGCTTTGTAAGCCCGTTGGTCCAGATCGTTTAGACAGATGGACGCCTCGACGAGCGACGGCAGCGCCTCGTTTCCTGGAGCATTGGTCACCACTGAGGTCCTGCCGTCGCGGCCGAACGGAAGGACGAGGCGGAGGGAGGCGAGGCGAGGAGCCGCGATGGCCACGGTGTCAGTAGAGTAACTGACCGAATTACTTGTGACTGCGAGGCTCTTGAGCGTGGGCGAGGCAATGGTGAGGGACCCGTAGTAGTGGCAGTTGTCGAGGTGCAGGTCCTCGAGGACCGGCAACTGGCCGCCAATCTCCTCCCTGGAGCAGATTCCTAGCGTCACGCCGGAGAGTCGGAGCCTCGTCAGGCGGCAGGCGGCGGCGCCCATGTCTACGTGGCAGGGCGGCCACAGGATGCAGTCATTGACGTAGTCGCACTGGAGGTCGACGGTGGCCGGGCGGCGCATGAGGCCGCGCCGGATCCACCTCCCAAAGCTCGTAGTGTTCATGGCCACCCTGTTCATGGCATCGGCGAAGTGGAGGCGGAACGTGTCCAGAGGCGGCTGCGCGGCGCCGGGAGGCCACGGCAGCATGGTGTCGGCGAAGTCCTCGAAGCGCTGGTACTGGCGGGAGCCGGGCGCGCCGCTGCCGGGGAACTCCCGCTGGTCGATGTCGACGCAGCGCACGGAGCGCCAGACGTGCCGCCAGCGCCGGGACAGCGCGCTCGTCCGCACGGCCTGCAGGGACCCGAGGCGCGAGAGGATGTCCTCCAGGAGGCAGTCCGGTAGGTCGCTCAGCCGGTCCGCGTCCACGGGAGCGCGCTTGCGGGACGGATCGAGGTGGCCGCAGTCTCCAGCCATATATGGTGACGGACTGACAGGGATGAGTACGCAGGTTGCTTCCTCGGCGGCGGGGCTCGAACTGATCGTGTCGACGAGTTGCTCCCTTGCGTGGCCTTATTTACGAGCCGTGTGGCCCGACTGTTGGGATGGTCCGTCTCCGACCCTACTGTGTGTACGGCTGTGCTAGGCCCGTGTACCGATCGGCTTAACCCGTACTAGCTTAGCTACGGCTGCGTGATGCGCATGCTGTGCACGAGTGCTGAAGAGAACTGTTCGCTGCAACCATCACGGGCTATATCGGGCTCGGACAAGTCTTCCGACGACATGTATCCGGTTCGATGTCTATGAATCTTTGAGGGGCATCAAGATCTAAATTACTCCTAACTCTAATCCATTACTCACACTTACTCCCTCCGTTCGGAATTACTTGTCTCGGAAATAATTTCCGAGACAAGTAATTCCGAACGGAGGGAGTACATATCTACACCTAACTCGAACCCATTACTTACATATCCCTAAATTTAAGATCAGTACTCAGTTTTGCCCGCGTTCCGTTGTGTGGTGTTAAAATATTCATGAGCGATGTTTCAGTTGGCTCTTCTCTACTTTCTAAACTTTCTAAGCTTTTGTAGTATCCCTGAAAATATTTATTCTCCTTGAAAATATAAGCACAAAAAAACAAAAAAACTACTATCCATGGAGATGCTCGGGGATGCTATAGAGGAATGTCGCAAAGCTTAGAAAGTAGGGAAGACTTGAAGGAAATGTCGGCCAGAGGTATCTTTTTTTTTTTTGAAACGGAGGCAAAAACTTTACCTCATCTCATTAAAAAGAAGGAGAATAACGAAGTCTGCAGAGGGCCATTACATCTCACACAAATGGAAAGAAAACACAAGCCTACTCTCGCGGCATCAGAGAACCCAAATGCTTCGCCCCTGCGATAGTCCAGAGCCTCGCCTCCGCTTTAATAGCCTCGACCAACACGTTTGGCAACCTACATACATGCTGGAACACCCTCGCGTTTCTCTCTTTCCACACTTCCCAAGTAACAAGCATGATGAGTGATGAAATCGCCTTCCTCCAGTGGCCACGCCTAAGGACCACTGCCGACCACCACTCTTTGACCGTGGGGATCCCGTTCCAGGCCGTCACGTCCAGTTCAGGGGCATCCACCCAAACTCTAATCGCATTCCAAATGCGGGCAGAGAACCTGCATTGGAAGAGAAGATGAGCTGCGGTCTCTGGCTCCCTCTTGCAAAGTTGACACAAATTGCAGTTGAGCCACCCTCTTCTTTGCAGTCTGTCGACCGTCCAGATTCTATCCTTGATAACTAGCCACGCAAAGAACTTGCACTTGGGCGGTGCCCAATTCTTCCACACCACCGTGGTCATGTTGGAGGCGACCGCACCTCGAATTGGGCCCTATAGGCCGAGGCCGAGGAATAAATACCGTCGGCGGTGAGGTTCCACTTGATATCATCGGGTAGCTCGTCCTGTAGGTGTACCGTAGTGAGCTTCCCCCAAAGGGCGCAAAACTGTTCAATGTACTCCACAGATAGGCCTCCGGACATGTTGATCCATTGGATCCAATGATTTTCAAGCAAGGCTTCTCGCACAGACTTGCCCGCGTTCCGTCGGCCAGAGGTATCCTATATACTTAAGAAGTTCATCCCCACTACTCTATTTATCTACACATGCAGCAAATCCACATCATCAAGTAGTCCCCACATGTAAAAAGCTTTCCCAATAGCCCATGTAGCCTGCTAATTCATCACAATCCTCCTTGATTTATATTCTCTCTGCGGTAAAGCCAACTGAGGCCACGAACTGCAATTCGGAAGTAGGACCAGCAGTATGGCCTCCTCCGCCTCCCCTCCCCTCCACCCAAAATTTATGGCGACTTCTCCCCTTCAGTTCTCGGCCCACTTCCTTTCCATGTGTATATATGGTCACTTCCTCTCCACGTCCCTCCCACGCCTCCTCCTGCACCAAGTCGCTGCCTCCGGGCCATGCTTCCTATAATTCATGCTGCCTCATCCTGATTATAGGCATGCCGATGCTCTTGCTCTCCTTCCAGCGTTGGCCCTTGCATCGGATCCATGCCCATCGTTTTCATGGCAGCAGAGATCGATGCCCCTAGACAATCCTCATGTTTTCATCTACGCTGCTGCAGGATGAACCCCATGGCTATTGCGCCCTTACTCATCCCTCCACCATGGCATCAGGGATGTTTCTTCTCCACCAATACCGATCTATGTGAAGGGTAGATGACATCTTCATGTGCTATTTTTTACGATATTGTATTCGATATCATACGTGCAGATTGGGCAAAAAGGGAAAAATCTCGGCTCTCGCGAAACAATACTCATCAGGCTGCCCGAATGGATATGTTCATTGTGTTTTCTGTAATCCTACTGTTATTTGTACGTGAAGACATGATGGATGTGTGCGTGATGTTGATCCCTGATCTGATGGATGTGTGCATGGTATTGATTTATGCATTCCAGTTCCTGATTGATGAAATAGCTGCAAGCTTATTGTTTAAGAATCAACAGCCCGCAACTACCGCCGCCTCTCCATCCATTGTTGCAAGGGGGCAACCTAAGAGAACAAGCCACATTATCTCTCAGTGCTGACATCTCCCCACTCTTCCACACAAAACTCATGGCAACTAGGAGTATCCCTTCGTTACCGAAAAGGCTTCCGCCCCGCTTTATATATAAAGCAATGATCAACGATCAACCACAAACCACCACATACAACACACACCCACACACACACCCGAGGCAAGATACCGATATGCTGGAGAACAGCTACAAACTCCAAGCAGAACCTAGCACACTATAGGTTGAAAGATAAATCATCACTAGATTCCGAAGAAGCCCTCAAACGTGACACCACGAAGAGGAGCAGTCGAACATCGACGGATCGGGGCCTCCAAAGCGGCGTCTTCAGGAAGATCACGACGCCGTAGCGCCGCCACCGCCCGATCCAAAGGATCAGGGTCTTCACCCGGAGCGTCCCGGGGCATCAAGAGTAGCCACGACGGAGCCTTCAGGAAGGTTACAACGCCCACAGACGCCGCCGCCATCGGTCGGCCGAAGGCAGACAAAGTTTTCACCCCGGCAAGCACTATCCACCGCCGGAACAGGGTATGCGCAACCAAAACAGGCCGACCACCCCCACCACCGAACGCTGAAAGCTAGCCGCCACGCCGCCCTCATGGCCATGGCCGCCAGCCAGCACCCGAGCCGCGCCCCCCGCCCACGGGCACCGCAGCTCCCACAACCAAGGCCGCCACCCCGGCGTCTAGGACCACCTCCACCAAGCACCATAGCCCATAGCCACCACCGACCGGTGAGGGGGCAGAAGGCCCCTCCTTCCACGCCTAAAGCGAGCCCCTTGACGAGATCGGGGACGAGCCAGCCAGAACTGGGGGGGGGGGGGGGGGGCACTGCCGTCAGCGGCGATGAGCCAGGCTGCACACCGGGGACCAGGGCCATCGTCGTGCACGACGGCAAGGCCGGGAAGCACCCCTACCTCCCTCCCTGGAGCACCCCAGCCACCACCGGCCGGCCACGCACTCGCCACCAGTCGCTGAGCACGGACCCATGAGCAGCACGAGGGAGAAGGTCGCACCACCACCATTGCGCCGCCCCCTCCACCAGCCAAGATGGCCACGGCGGAGGAGGCCGCCCGCAGCCCAAGCCGCCCATGGGCCGCGCCGCTCGGAGGGCCAGATCCGGCGGAGCCGAGACCGCATCCAGACCCCAAGCGCGCATCCCCGCACGCCGCCCGCCACGCCGCCGTCGCGCACTGCTCCGACGTGCCACCGCGCCCACCGTCTAGCGCGACACCCCGGCCCAGCCGCCTCGGTCCGCGCCGAGCCCGCTGCGCGAGAGGGCGAGATCTCCCTGCTGCCACCGCGGCCGACTAGGCTTCGCCTGGCCGCGCCCTCTGGCGGCGGCGAGGGGAGGGAGGAGAAGGAGGGGGACCCCGTCGGCGGCAGCTAGGGTTTCCTCCCGGCCGTGCGCGGGGCGACCCGGGAGGAGGGAGGGGAGGGTCGCGATCGACAATAGTTGTACCTGCTGCCAGCGCGCCACTTTCGTATCCCTTCGTTAAAGACAGTATATTTTCTTTGCTTGCTGCAGAATGAGAACTTTCTTGATTGAATTAGAGTGGGATCTCATCATACGTGGTTATGGTTTCTTCTTTATCAAGCATGGACGGGCGCGTGGGTGCCTAGGGAAACCAGGGGCGGAAGCGGCGAGCAAGGAGGGAGTAACTGGCGATGGGAGAGGACAGAGGAGACACGGTCCGCAGCAGCATGGTTGGACGGGGCATTCTCTCTTGACAAGAGGAGAAGCTGAGCGATTTTGTGGGTTTGACCTCCACGTATTAACTAACCCCGATTATAATTATCTAACGAGGGGTATAATATTTTAATTTATGCAAATGGACGAAAATACACTTATAAAACTTTTGAGGAGGAACACACCGTAAGTAGTAATTGATGCGTTCTGTTGCAGTACAGTTTATTTTATCCAAGGTTACTAGATCTCTCTCGAAATAGGCTTTCGCCCTGCTTTATAAATAAAGCAACAACCGCATAAAGTACACGACCGAACGATACAAGGTGAAGAGGTAGCTCTCTTACAAAGCCGATCCTAAAATAATCGAAACACGCACACCGCTACCGAATGATAACACAGGAGGAACTAAGCACAACGCCATGCCACGCCCTAGTACACCTAAGCTCCACGACAACGCCCTCAGGAGGGAAACCGACACCAGGCGCCGCCGCTGCCGAGTCCACAATGGAGAAAAGGTTTTCACTCGGAACCTGGATGAATGGGAGCACCACGACGACGTCTTCAAGAAGATAGCGGCGCCCACGGGCGTCGCCGTCGTCGGCGCCAGAGCGCAAAGCTCTTGCCCGGTAGCTCTCGCAAGCCACCACGAGGTCTCCAAGAGGAACACGACGAGATCAGAACCCCAGATCCGGATCGGGGCACCTCCACTGCCAAAGACAGAGAGCACGCCAGAGCCACCCTCTGCTATGCCTCTTGCTGCCCACACGACCAAGAGGCAACACCACCACCGCCACCATGGTGCCCGTCGGAGAGCCAACCATGTGGACCACCTTCCAGGGCCGCCGCCCCGGCATCCAAGCCACGAGACACCGCCAGCCGCCCGCTTCACAGTGCACAAACCGCGTCTGGAGAAGCCTGGCATCAGCCCCCGAGCCATGGTCAGCGCCACCACCGTAGGGGCACCGACGCCTGAATTCCCCTCCAATCCCGGTGGACCAGGGGGAACATGACCCAAAGGCTGCCGACGGTCATCGCTGAGCCCACAGCTCAGACGACGCCAAGCCCACGACCATCAGCACTAATCCAACAGTCGGCTTAGCAATGTCACGACCACTACCGTCACGGACCTTCACCAATGCCATAACATGAGGAAGTCCCCCAAATGAACCGCAAGCTCCAACCTTGACCAAGCCGGAGGCGACCTAGAGCCGAGCACCGACTCCAGGGCGATCAAGCGCCAGGCCTCGTGCGAGGAGCAACGAACCCCGCACAGGAGGACTTCGTCAAACTCCAACACCGGCGGCTAGTCCGTGTTGCTAGCCCACTGCCAGCAAACACACCTGGGAGAGGCGGGCGCCGCCCCATCAGATCGGACCCGGATCCAGATGGGAGACCGCCCATGGCAACCGGCAACTCCGGCCACCGGGCAGCCGCACCACACCCATGCCAGCCCCGTCTCCCATCAGCTCCCCACGCAAGAACCCTCCACCACCGGCTGAGGCCCAGGTCTCCACCAAGCACACACTGCTCCGCCTCCCCATGCCCACGAGAAAGCCGCCGGTCACCATCGCTGCCAGCAGCCACCGCCCGATGACCCAGCCCTCGCCGCAGGGGACCACCACGCGCCAGATCCACCGCCGCCACAGCCTGCCCCGCACGAACCATCGTCAGCCACGCCGCCCGAAGCGCGGCCATCGCGCCAGCGCCGCCCCGTATGCCAGCCCGCCGTCGCGTCGCGGCGCCCGGCGCCCGCGTCGTGCCCCTGCCTGAAAGATCGGCCTGCGCCGCTCCCGTGCCCGCGGAGGAACGCGAGAGCCCTGCCTCCGCCGGCTCCGGTTGGGCTTTGCCCAGCCGAGCCCCCTGGTGGCGGCGGGGGGAAGAGGAGGGAGGAGGAGGGTAGCTGGCAACGGAGCTTGAGGTGCCCTCCCAGCCGTCCCGTGGGTGGCGGCGCGGGAGGGGATAAGGTGGAGCCAGCAGTGTGAGCTATGTGATGTTTTATTAGATTGCAAGTAACCCACATTGACAAAATTCTCAGAACTTGGAACACTCTTTGTTGTCCAAGCAGGGTTCTGCACTTGGGTAGTAACGACTGATAACAGTGGGATGGATGGAGAATTGACACATCCTCTATTAAAGTATTTTCACTGAATATTTTCCTTTTTTTTGCATGTATGCTTCTACCCTAATCAACAAACTGCATTAGGCTTTACCTAGGATACCACCTATTTCAAGCCACAACAAAAATGAATGCCACCGAATTCAGGAAACATATATATACTGTTGAAATTGCAAAGTTGAGAATACTATGAAACAACACAACTGTATGATTATCCGGTTGTAATTGCCAATTGCATAAGGAATGGAATAAGATATTCCATCGATTTTACTGAGAGCACTAATCATAATAGCAAAGTGTTACAAAAATCAGTTTAAAAAAGAATAGATCCAGTCTAACTCTCTAACATGTTTTAACACCAATGTTTCATGCAAACATTCTGAACTATATGTAATCACTTATCTATGTTCTATCTTTCACCTATCATATTGTAAGACGAGTACCCTTCTTCACTATATGCATGTTGATCATATACATTGTTTACAATTTCCGCAGCAACGCGCAGGGAATTTTCTAGTTTCTATAATAACACCATACAATGAAATAGGGGCAAAACTTAGTAGGTCAGAAAATAATGGGTAAATGTAAGTAGTGGGGTCAAGTTAGAGGCATAAATTGAATTTCCCCTAAACTATAGCTCCACAATATTCAAGATATGTACCATTTTCAGCTTTTTGTTATAAATGCTTGTTGGGCATGGGCATAGCAAACGCTTTGTCTTTCCTCTGCGGCGGCCCATCACCATCTCCAATCCCTCCTAAACGTCCCTTCCCACCCGTGCCATCACCGTAATCCGGTTCAACTCCCCTTTCTCCTCTGGATTAGGGTGCCCACTTTTTGTGTTGTGTCAGATTTTATCGAGCAACCCCCAAACTTTGGGTAATACCTGTTGGAAATATTCCCTAGAGGCAATAATAAATTGGTTATTATCATATTTCCTTGTTCATGATAAAGCTTTATTATTCATGCTATAATTATATTTACCGGAAACTTAAATACATAAACAAATACTATGTCCCTAGTGAGCCTCTACTAGACTAGCTCATTGATCAAAGATGGTTAAGGTTTCCTAACCATAGACATGAGTTGTCATTTGATAACGGGATCACATCATTAGGAGAATGATGTGATGGACAAGACCCAACTGTAAGCTTAGCATTCGATCGTATCACTTGAGTTTATTGCTATAGCTTTCTTCATGTCAAGTATCTATTCCTAAGACCATGAGATCATGCAACTCCCGGATACCGAAGGAATACCTTGTGTCCTATCAAATGTCACTTCATAATTGGGTGATCATAAAGATGCTCTACAGGTATCTCCGAAGGTGTCTGTTGAGTTAGCATGGATCGAGACTGGGATTTGTCACTCCGTGTGACGGAGAGATATCTCTGGGCCCTCTCTGTAATACAACATCTTAAAGAGCTTGCAAGCAATGTGGCTAATGAGTTAGTCACGAGATCTTGTATTACGGAATGAGTAAAGAGACTTGTCGGTAACGAGATTGAACTAGGTATGGAGATACCGACGATTGAATCTCAGGCAAGTAACATATCGCCGGACAAAGGGAATTGCATACGGGATTAACCGAATCCTTGACATCGTGGTTCAACCGATAAAAGATCTTTGTGGAATATGTAGGAACCAATATGGGCATCCAGGTTTCGCTATTGGTTATTGACCGGAGAGGTGTCTCGGTCATGTCTACATGATTCTCAAACCCGTAGGGTCCGCACGCTTAACGTTCGGTGATGCTAGAGTAATATTGGGATATGCATGTTGGTGAACGAATGTTGTTTGGAGTCCCGAATGGGATCCGGGATGTCACGAGGAGCTCTCGAATGGTCCGGAGGTAAAGATTTATATATGGAAAGTTGTTTTCAGGGTTCTAGAAAAAGTTTCAGTTTTTTCGGCATTGTACCGGGAAGCTTCCAGAAGGTTCCAAAAAGTTTCGGAGGAATCCGGAAGTCCACCAAGGGTTCCACCATGTCCCAAGGGTCAGCATGGGCTGAGGGGAGGCGCCCTGACCTTATTGGGCCAGACGCACAAGTCCCTCAAGGCCCATGTGGCTTGGGAGAAGTGGAAAGTCCACCTGTGTATGAAAAAGGAGGGAATTGGACTAGGAGTCCAACTCCTCCCCCTTGGTGCACCCCTAGGGCTTGGAGGGTTGGCCACCACACCCCGCCACCTATATATATAGAGGAGAGGGGGCGCCCCCAAGAGGACAGACAAGCCCTTGGCCCCCCTCTCTCTCCCGTTACTTCGTAACTCCTCCGTCTTCATTGTTTCGGTAGCGCTCGGCGTAGCCCTGCCGGAATCACTCCACCACCATCACCGTCACGCTGTCGTGTTGCCGACGATCCCATCTACTTCTCCTCCCTCGCTTGCTGGATCAAGGAGGAGGAGACGTCATCGAGCCGTACGTGTGCTGAACGCGGAGGTGTCGTTCGTTCGGTACATCATCGATTTGGGTCGCGATTGGATCGTGACGAGTACGACTACATCAACCGCGTGATATACGCTTCCGCTTAACGGTCTACGAGGGTACGTAGACACACTCTCCCCTCTCGTTGTTATGCTTCTCCTAGATAGATCTTGGGTGTTTGTAGGAAATGTTTTGATCTTCATGCAACACTCCCCAACAGTGGCATCATGAGCCAGGTCTATGCGTAGATGTATATGCACAAGTAGAACAAAGAGTTGTGGGTGTTGATGCTCAAATTGCTTACCTATCTTGTCTTATTTGGATTCGGTGGTATTGTGGGATGAAGCGGCTCAGACCAGCTTTACATATCCTCGCCCATGAGACCGGTTTCACCGACTGACATGCAACTTGTTTTGCATAAGGTGGCTAGCGGGTGTCTGTGAAAGCACAAGTGCTACCTGTGAAAGCACAAGTGCTCCCTGGGTGGTTTTGGTAATTAATGTCAACATATCTCTTGTTGGACTAATATTTTCATCTAGTATATTTCAGAAAGTTCAAAAATGGCGTGGCATGGACAAGAGGATGTGGAACCCCTTCAAAATGCTAAGGACAAAGATTGGCACAAACTCAAGACTCTACATTTCTATTTTAGTGATCCAAGATCACATTGAGTCCATAGGAAAAGCCAATACTATTAAAAGGGGATGAGGTGTTGCTTAATGGTCTACTTGCTCAAAGTGCTTAGTGATATGCTCCAAAACCCTCAACCACTTTCTCAAATCCAAATATGTCCTAAACCTAAAGTCAAACTCGGCCCCACCGATTTGATCTATCCGGCGCCACCGAGTTCCTTTGACATAGCCACTGCCAGAAACCCTAATCAGTTTGGTCTCACCGATAGGTATCTCGGTCTCACCGAGATGGCAATGCAAACTCTCTGTTTCCCTTCGTAACATTTCGGTCTCACTGAGTTCGCCTTGCAAACTCTCTGTTGCCTGTTGCAATTATTTCGGTCTCATCGTAATATGCAATCGGTCACAGCGAGTTTGCCTGACCAACTCTCTGTTTGCTCATTGCTAAAATCAGTCTCACCGAGTTCATGCAATCGGTCACACCGAGATGAGGTTTTGCCCTAACCCTAGCACATCGGTCCCACCGAGTTGATCATATCGGTCCCACCGAGATTCCTAACGTTCACATTTTGAATTGAATCGGTCTCATCGAGTTCTTCCATTCGGTTTGACCGAGTTGAGTCAAATGTGTGTAACGGTTAGATTTTGTGTGGAGGCTATATATACCCCTCCACCCCCTTCTCTATTCAAGAGAGAGCCATCAAAACGTGCCTACACTTCCACTACTCATTTTCTGAGAGAGAACCACCTACTCATGTGTTGAGACCAAGACATTCCAATCCAACCACAAGAATCTTGATCTCTAGCCTTCCCCAAGTTGCTTTCCACTCAAATCATCTTTCCACCATATCCAAATCTGTGAGAGAGAGTTGAGTGTTGGGGAGACTATCATTTGATGCACAAGAGCAAGGAGTTCATCATCAACACACCATCTATTACCTTTTGGAGAGTGGTGTCTCCTAGATTGGTTAGGTGTCACTTGGGAGCCTCCGACAAGATTGTGGAGTTGAACCAAGGAGTTTGTAAGGGCAAGGAGATCGCCTACTTCGTGAAGATCTACCCGAGTGAGGCAAGTCCTTCATGGGCGATGGCCATGGTGGGATAGACAAGGTTGCTTCTTCGTGGACCCTTCGTGGTTGAAGCCCTCCATGGACTCGTGCAACCGTTACCCTTCGTGGGTTGAAGTCTCCATCAACGTGGATGTACGATAGCACCACCTATCGGAACCACGCCAAAAATCTCCGTGTCTTCATTGCGTTTGCACACTCCAATCCCATCCCTTTACTTTCTTGCAAATTGCATGCTTTACTCTCTCCGCTGCTCATACTCTTGTCATGCTTGCTTGAAATGTATTGTGAATGCTTAAACTTGTGCTAAAACTCCACCTCAACTTGAAGAACTTAAAAACTGCTACTTTTGCTTGTTGAGGGTCTAATCACCCCCCTCTAGACCCCTCTTCTCGATCCTTTCAATTGGTATCAGAGCATTGGTCTCCATTGCTTTGGTTTAATCACCATTGGAGGAAGATGGATGAGTCTACGATTGGGAGTATTAGACATAGAGTATCTTTACTTGATGGAGAGTTCTATCATGATTGGAAACATGAGATGCTTGTGATTTTCAATGAATATAATTTGAACAAGTATATTACTTGCCCTTATGCACCTCCCATTGATCCTTTGCATCCTACCCCCGATGAGTCTCTTGACATGATCCGCAATCTTAGAACTGTTAATCTTATCATTAGAGGATTGCCTAGAAACTTGATTGTGTGCTTGCCTACACTTGAATGTGCTTACACTATATGGAGATATCTCGAGAAACGCTTTCCAAACTATTCCTTGAAAAATCTAGATGAGATTCTTCAAAAGTCCATTGCTTTAAATAAGATGAATTCTAGTGATCCTAAGTTTGGTGATTGTCTATTGAGCTTCGTGACCTCATGCGTGCCAAAGGAGATGTTGGAATCATTAGTGACATCATCTCTCAAGTCATTAGAATTCATAAATATGAACATTGTCATGGTCATAAATCTAATGAATTACCGTCTCTAGGTAATGATCATTCATATGATGATGATGTTGAACATGGATATTATGACGAGGATGATGATAGTGACTTTGATCTTGATGAGTCTATGAGACACTTTGGTCTTATGGCAAACCTTCGTGGTTACATGGCCGGAGGAAAGGAATGGGTTCTTGATAGTGGATGTACCGATCACATGACCGGAGACAAGGATATGTTTCGTGAGCTTGCTAAAAACGACGGCCCTCGAAAGTATGTCACTTTTGGTGATAATTCAAAGGGTAAGGTGGTTGGCCTTGGTAAGGTGGCCATCTCACATGACAGCTCCATCCAAAATGTTATGCTCGTTGAATCTCTTGGCTACAATCTACTTTCCGTATCTAGACTAGCCGATTTCGGTCTCAATGTTCTATTCACTGAAGTAGACTGCCAAGTGTTTCGAAGAGATAATCATAATATGGTCTTTACCAGTATACGTAGAGGTGATCTTTACATTGTTGACTTCACTAAAAGAGCTCAACCTAGAACTTGCTTTATTGCTAAATCTTCCAAAGGTTGGTTGTGGCATAGAAGGTTAGGTCATGTGGGCATGCGAAATCTTGATAAGCTTATTAAAGGTGATCATATCCTTGGTGTTAAAGATGTTATATTTGACAAGGATAGACTTTGCAGTGCTTGTCAAGCAGGAAAACAAGTTGGAGGAAGTCATCCCGTGAAGAACATCATGACCACGAGAAGACCGCTTGAGCTACTTCATATGGATCTTTTTGGTCCCAACGCCTACAAGAGTCTCGGTGGTAACTCGTTTGGTTTAGTCATTGTTGATGATTTTTCCAGATTTACGTGGGTGTTCTTTCTTGATGATAAATTGCAGGTCCAAAAGATCTTCAAGAACTTCGCTAGGAAGGCCCAAAATCAATTTGAAGTGAAGATCAAGAAGGTTCGCAGCGACAACGGAACGGAGTTCAAGAACGCAAATGTGGATACCTTTCTTGACGAAGAAGGGATTTCACATGAGTTCTCGGCTATGTACACACCTCAACAAAATGGAGTTGTTGAGAGGAAGAACTGGACACTCATTGAGATGGCGAGAACGATGCTTGATGAATACAAGAGGCCAAAACACTTTTGGGAAGAAACGGTTGAGACAGCTTGTCATGCAACAAACCGACTATATCTTCACAAGCTACTCGGCAAGACGGCATACGAGCTTCTCACCGGTAACAAACCCCAAGTTGGATACTTTCGAGTATTTGGCTCAAAGTGCTACATTCTTGATAAGCATCGTCGTTTGAAATTTGCTCCTAAATCTCATGAAGGTTTCCTACTCGGTTATGGCTCAAACTCTCACACTTACCGTGTCTACAACAATTTCACCCGAAAGGTTGAAGAGACAGTGGATGTGAAGTTTGATGAATCTAACGGCTCGCAAGTAGAGCAATTGCCAATTGATGTGGGAGACAAAGACCCTTCGGAAGCAATCCAAGACTTGTCTATTGGCAAGATTTGCCCAACGGAGGTGAAGGAGAGTACCTCGTCCGTTCAAGTGGAAGCCTCAACTTCACGCCAAGGTGAACCACAAGTTGACTTGGAGGCATCCACAAGTGGAACACGTCAAGATGAAGGAAACGAGGAAGTACAACAAGATGAACCTCATCGGCCTCCTTCTCCACCTCCACAAGAGAACATCAATGCCAACAACAATGAAGAAGGACAAGAGGAAGAACAAGATGATGAAGAGGATGTTCCACCCCGACCCAAACAAAAGCTCTCAGGAGTTAGAGCAAGAGTTTCAAGAGATCATCCCGTTGAACAAATCTTCGATGATATTCAAACCGGGAGAATTACTCGATCTAAGTCTCGCTTAGCTAACTTTTGTGAACATTATTCATTCATTTCTAACATTGAACCTATGAAGGTTGAAGAAGCTCTTGATGATCCGGATTGGGTGAACGCTATGCATGAAGAGTTACCCAATTTCGAGAGGAATCAAGTATTGACGCTTGTTGAACAGCCCGATGAAAAGCACAATGTCATTGGAACCAGATGGGTGTTTCAGAATAAGCAAGATGAAGATGGACAAGTTGTACGCAACAAGGCCCGTCTCGTCGCCCAAGGTTACACTCAAGTCGAAGGTATGGACTATGGTGAGACATATGCCCCCGTTGCTAGACTTGAGTCCATATGCATCTTACTTGCTTATGCCAATCATCATGATATTACATTATATCAAATGGACATCAAAAGTGCCTTTCTAAATGGAGAAATTGAGGAGGAAGTCTATGTTAAACAACCTCCTGGCTTTGTTAATCCCAAGAAACCTAATCATGTTTACAAACTTCACAAAGCTCTTTATGGTGTTAAACAAGCTCCTAGAGCATGGTATAAATGCTTGACTAAGTTTCTTATTGAAAAAGGCTTTGAGATTGGAAAGATTGATTCTACACTTTTTACTAAAAGGGTTAATGGAGAATTATTTGTGTGCCAAATTTATGTGGATGATATCATATTTGGTTCAACTAATCCTCATTTTAGTGAAAAGTTTGGAAGGCTAATGTCGGAGAAGTTTGAGATGTCTATGATGAGTGAACTCAAATTCTTTCTTGGTTTGCAAATCATGCAAACTAAGGAGGGTACCTTTGTTTCCCAAACAAAGTATACCAAGGACTTACTCAAGAAGTTCAACATGCAAGAGAGCAAAGGTATGAAAACACCCATGCCTACTAGTGGACATCTTGACTTGACAAAGGATGGCAAACCGGTTGACCAAAAGGTTTATTGCTCTATGATTGGTTCATTGTTATATCTATGTGCCTCCCATCCCGATATTATGCTAAGTGTGTGCATGTGTGCACGATATCAAGCGGCCCCAAAAGAATGTCATCTTAAGGCTGTGAAAAGGATAGTGAGATACTTAATTCATACACCAAACTTTGGCATTTGGTATCCTAAGAGGTCTTCTTTTGATCTTGTTGGCTACTCCGATTCGGACTATGCTGGTGACAAGGTTGATAGAAAGTCCACTTCGGGTACGTGTCAATTTCTTGGTAGATCTCTTGTGTCTTGGTCCTCCAAGAAACAAAACTCGGTATCCTTATCCACCGCCGAAGCGGAATACATTGCCGCCGGTTCATGTTGTGCTCAATTACTTTGGATGACCCAAACTCTTAAAGATTATGGGATATATGTGAAACATGTTCCATTGCTTTGTGATAATGAAAGTGCAATTAAGTTTGCTCACAATCCCGTGCAACATTCTTGAACTAAGCATATTGAAGTTCGTCATCATTTCATTCGAGATCATGTTGCAAAAGGAGACATCGATCTTAAGCATGTTCGTACCGATAAGCAATTGGCGGATATATTCACCAAACCGCTTGATGAGAAAGTATTTTGCCGTTTGAGAGGTGAATTGAACATCATTGATGCCTCAAACTTGGAGTAGAAACTCCATGTGTATACATGCAAGGCATGAGCCTTTTTGACTAATCCTTGATATTTCTCTTATGATGATGATCATATGTCTTGGATCTATACCTGTACCCTTGCATGCTATCTAACCCTTGTAGGTACTTGGATGAGCTCAAATCTATGAGATCGCAAATCACTCACATCTAGAACAATCTCTACATCACCAAGTCTCTACAATATGGTGGATGAAGACAAGGAAGCTTGAATCCACACAACATATCCTTTGACAATTTCTATATATCAAATTTCATTTGGTATCAAGTTTCATGATTGTCATTTTGGATACACAAGTGCTCTTCCTTGCAAGTCTAACCCATGTAGGAAGATGAACTCAAACTATAAGAGGTGCTCCCAACTCTTGATGAACTACATCAACCTTGAGCATCCAACACAAGTTCGACCACATGATCAAGATCAACACCACCACCCAAGGTATGTTATTCCATCTTAGAGAAGCTTTACCCCAAGTCATGGGTCAAAGCAGCTCAACAAGATGTGAATACATCAAAATGCTTAAACGAAAAATGGTAACCCCATTTTGAGCTTAAACGATGAGTATGACCTACGATCAAGTGTTATCACTTAACTCCTCAGTCAATATACTCTAACATAGGTGACTTTGTCGCCGACCCATTCTAGATGAAGTTCTCCATTGTTTCTTAGTGTTCTTGCATATGTTTCTTGCTTGTAACCCTATTAAAAAAAACTTCATCTAGATTTCTTTTTGTTTGTTTGTTATTCTGTGCATTTTCTGCATCTAATTCATTGCAAATCCTTTAGTTAATTCCTTGCAAATCTTTGTGAGATCTTATTTGCCAAGTGAGATGAGGTGACAAATTGTTTCCTAAGTATTGAACTAGGCCTCACCGATTCATGCCAATCGGCTAGACTGAATTGCAATAATACATTGTAGACAATTCATTGGTACAACCGACGAGGACTAACCCGGTCTAACCGATTTGCATCATCTATGACACTGCCAACTCGGTGTCACCGATGAAAATGAATCGGCGTTACCGACTTCACCGCTGAGAAAACTTTTTGTCATTACAAATATCAATTCTTCTCCAGCTCCACTCGATGATTCTTATCCTCTAGCATCTTAAACTACATGCTGCTTTGTACTGTGACTCATGGACCAAACCTATTTGACTCATGCTCCAGAAGAGCCCTTCTTGGAAATTGATGTCAAAGGGGGAGAGAGAGCACATCAAAGCTTATCACATGGGATGCTTATTAACAATAGAGGAGAGAAGTCACATGTCTTTAAGAGGGGAAAGACATGTTAATGTATGTTTGTTTTGCTCTGATTTCGGTTGCTCTGATTTTCTCTTACCATACCTTCTCCCTATCAGATTCAAGGGGAAAAAGAGTTCATATCTAAGGGAAGAAAATCTTTGGAATTCATTGCATATCTTTAATCTTTGGGGACATGTCTATACCCAAATAGAGTACTAAGTACTCACTCACTACATGTCATCCCAGTCTTGGTACTCTTGTGGTTTTCTGAACTTGCTTTGTTTAGTGGTGTTTCTGTGTTATCTAACCCTGTTTTCTCAGAGTCATCTCTTCCAAAGCCAGCTCAAGATCACAAGGTAAGTATATGCATCACACTCATGTGCATGATGATCTCTTGCTGATGTACATATTGTTTGCAAGAATGACTCATGAACATGAAGGTACATTCCCCGTATCTACATCATTTGCTCTGATGCACATAGCCAAGATACATGTAACTCATTGCTTGCTCTGACATGCTTATGCATTCACATGCTCTCATATTCTATCTTTGCATGATTGCATACATGTAGGGGGAGCCTATGCATGTTACATGTCCTTCCAAAGCTTTACTTGTTACCTTTCATATCCTAATCTAAAGCTTTGATGTATGTTGTCATCAATTACCAAAAAGGGGGAGATTGAAAGCACAAGTGCTCCCTGTGAAAGCACAAGTGCTCCCTGGGTGATTTTGGTAATTAATGTCAACATATCTCTTGTTGGACTAATATTTTCATCTAGTATATTTCAGAAAGTTCAACAATGGCGTGGCATGGACAAGAGGATGTGGAACCCCTTCAAAATGCTAAGGACAAAGATTGGCACAAACTCAAGACTCTACATTTCTATTTTAGTGATCCAAGATCACATTGAGTCCATAGGAAAAGCCAATACTATTAAAAGGGGATGAGGTGTTGCTTAATGGTCTACTTTATCAAAGTGCTTAGTGATATGCTCCAAAACCCTCAACCACTTTCTCAAATCCAAATATGTCCTAAATCTAAAGTCAAACTCGGCCCCACCGATTTGATCTATCCGGCGCCACCGAGTTCCTTTGACATAGCCACTGCCAGAAACCCTAATTAGTTCGGTCTCACCGATAGATATCTCGGTCTCACCGAGATGGCAATGCAAACTCTCTGTTTCCCTTCATAACATTTCGGTCTCACCGAAATGAGCGATCGGTCTCACCGAGTTCGCCTTGCAAACTCTCTATTGCCTGTTGCAATTATTTCGGTCTCATCGGAATATGCAATCGGTCACACCGAGTTTGCCTGACCAACTCTCTGTTTGCTCATTGCTGAAATCGGTCTCATCGAGTTCATGCAATCGGTCACACCGAGATGAGGTTTTGCCCTAAGCCTAGCACATCGGTCCCACCGAGTTGATCATATCGGTCCCACCGAGATTCCTAACGTTCACATTTTGAATTGAATCGGTCTCACCGAGTTCTTCCATTCGGTCTGACCGAGTTGAGTCAAATGTGTGTAACGGTTAGATTTTGTGTGGAGGCTATACATACCCCTCCACCCCCTTCTCTATTCAAGAGAGAGCCATCAAAACGTGCCTACACTTCCACTACTCATTTTCTGAGAGAGAACCACCTACTCTTATGATGATGATCATATGTCTTGGATCTATACCTGTACCCTTGCATGCTATCTAACCCTTGTAGGTACTTGGATGAGCTCAAATCTATGAGATCGCAAATCACTCACATCTAGAACAATCTCTACATCACCAAGTCTCTACAATATGGTGGATGAAGACAAGGAAGCTTGAATCCACACAACATATCCTTTGAGAATTTCTATATATCAAATTTCATTTGGTATCAAGTTTCATGATTGTCATTTTGGATACACAAGTGCTCTTCCTTGCAAGTCTAACCCATGTAGGAAGATGAACTCAAACTATAAGAGGTGCTCCCAACTCTTGATGAACTACATCAACCTTGAGCATCCAACACAAGTTCGACCACATGGTAACTTGATTATCACCATTGTGGCTTTGCGTAGGTAAGAACGGTTGTTGCCAGTTGCTCATAGTAGCCACGTAAAATTTGCAACAACAAAGTAGAGGACGTCTAACTTGTTTTTCCAGGGCATGTTGTGATGTGGTATGGCCAAAAACATGATGTGATATATGTTGATGTATGAGATGATCATGTTTTATAATAGGTTCACGACTTGCATTTCAATGAGTTCGGCAACCGGCAGGAGCCACAAGGTTGTCTTTAATTTATTAATCACCATGTAATTGCTTTACTTTATCGCTATGCGTTAGCAATAGTTGTAGAAGCAACAGTTGGCGAGACGATCACGTGACGACATGATGATGGAGATCATGGTGTCATGCCAGTGACGGTGGAGATCATGCCGGTACTTTGGAGATCAAAGGCATGAGATGATAATGGCCATATCATGTCACATATTGATTGCATGTAATGTTTATCTTTTTATGCATCTTATTTTGCTTAGGACGACGATAGCATTATGAGATGATCCCTTCACTTAATTTGAAGAAATTGTGTTCTCCCTAAGTATGCATCGTTGCAAAAGTTCATCGCTTTGAAGCACCTCGTGATGATCGGGTGTGATAGACTCTACGTTCGCATACAACGGGTGTAAGCCAGTTTTACACATGCAGAATACTTGGGTTAAACTTGACGAGCCTAGCATGTACACACATGGCCTCAGAACACAGGAGACCGAAAGGTCGAACATGAGTCATATAGTAGATATGATCAACATGGAGATGTCCACCATTGATAACTACCTGATACGTCTCTAACGTATCTATAATTTTTGATTGTTTCATGCTATTATAGTATCAATCTTGGATGTTTTATATACATTTATAAGCAACTTTACATCATTTTTTGGGACTAACCTACTGATACGTCTCCAACATATCTATAATTTTTTATTGTTCCATGCTGTTATAGTATCAATCTTGGCTGTTTTATATACATTTACTAGCAACTTTATATCATTTTTTGGGACTAACCTATTGACATAGTGCCCAGTGCCAGTTGCTGTTTTTTTCTTGTTTTTTTACTTCATAGAAAATTAATGCCAAATGAAGTCCAAATGCCATGAAACTTTTTGGAGATTTTTTTTTCTGGTGATAAAGGACCCTGGAAGCTTCTGGAGTACACGAGAGGAGGCTCGTGAGGCCCACTAGGCACCAGGGCGCGCCAGGGGCCTCCAGCGCGCCCTGGTGGGTAGTGGAGCCCACGGGAACCGCCTTGACCTACTTCCGCCTCTATAAATACTCTAAAATCCCAGAAACCCTAGGGGAGTCGACGAAACACTTTTTCCACCGCCGCAAGTTCCAGAACCACGAGATCCAATCTAGAGGCCTTTTCAGGCCCTCTGCCGGAGAGAGCAACGATCACAGAGGGGTTCTTCATCATCCTTGTTGCCCCTTCGATGATGAGTGAGTAGTTTACCACAGACCTACAGGTCCGTAGTTAGTAGCTAGATGACTTCTTCTCTCTTTTTGATCTTCAATACAATGTTCTCCTCGATGTTCTTGGAGATCTATTTGATATAACTCTTTTTTGCAGTGTGTTTATTGGGACCCGATGAATTGTGGGTTTATGATCAGTTCTATCCATGAATATTAATTGAGTCTTTGCTGAACTCTTTTATGCATGATTGTTATAGCCTAATATTTTTTTCTCCGATTTATTGGTTTGGCTTGGCCAACTAGATTGATTTATCTTGCCATGGGAAGAGGTGCTTTGTAATGGGTTTGATCTTGCGGTGCTCAATCTCAGTGATAGAAAGAGACATAACACGCATGTATCATTGCTATTGAGGGTAACAAGATGGGGTTTATTCATATGTGAGTTTATCTTGTCTACATCATGTCATCGTTCTTATTGCATTACTCTGTTTTTCCATGAACTTAATACACTAGATGCATGCTGGATAGCGGTCGATGTGTGAAGTAATAGTAGAAGATGCAGAATCATTTCGGTCTACTAATCTTGGACGTAATACCTATATACATGATCATTGCCTTGGATATCATCATGATTATTCGCTTTTCTATCAATTGCCCAACAGTAATTTGTTTACCCACTGTATGCTATTTTCTTGAGAGAAGCCTCTAGTGAAAACTACGGCCCCCGGGTCTATTTCCTATCATATTAAAACGAAAAATACCTTGCTACAATTTTTGTTTATTTATTTTATTTTGTGTTTTTATTAGATCTATTTATCAAATCTCATACAATTTAATCTATCTCAATATCGTTGACGGATTGACAACCCCTCTTACGCGTTGGGTTGCAAGTTTTTGTTTTTTGTGTGTAGGTCCTGTTTACATAGTGTTGCTTGATTCTCCTACTGGATTGATAACCTTGGTTTCATAACTGAGGGAAATACTTACCGTTCCTGTGCTGCATCATCCCTTCCTCTTCGGGGAAATACCAACGCAGATACAAGCAATCAGGAAGAATTTCTGGCGCCGTTGCCGGCGAGACATCATCAACATCTATCAAGTACCTAATCACAACTCTACCTAATCACAACTCTCATCTCCTTGCAATTAATTTATTTGCCATTTGCCTGTCATTTTTATCTCCCCACCTTCTAGAACATTTTCAGAAAAACAGAAAAATATTTGCCTTTTTATTTGCCTTCTTTCCGTTTGCCTTTTTCTTGTTTGCCCTTTTTGCTTGCTTTGAACCTATCATCATGAGTGATTTTGGTATGGCAGAAACAGATGATGGAAGAACTGCTAAAATTGGACGTTCTGCTAATCTGGATGCTAAAACTTTTGTTTTGGGACAAGGGAATGTTATAGGAAAAGGTGCCATCCAAGAATTCTTTAATTGCGTTGGAACTTTGACTTGTGATGATGCTCCTATACTTAAAAGAACTAAAAAATTATGCAGAAGCTATTTCAGCACTTCAGCACTTGTTCTCAAACTTGAGAAAAGATTTATTCGTACTCATCCTACCTTGCAAAGATTGTTTTATGAGTTACCTATTATAAAAGATCCTAGAGCTGAGAATATAGCTACCCTTGTCCTTATGAATGAATTTGATTACATAGTACGGGAAGCTAGGGAGATCTTTGCTTTTTATGGTATGAACCATGAGAAACCGGTAATAGATGAGATCATTTACAATAGTGATTATTTATTAAGACATTTGCTTGGCAATGATCACATCTTTGATGAGAATCTTAAAAAGGAAGTTCTAGTTTTGGATATGATCCGACAAGTTTTCAGTGATGTTAATCAACAATATTCTTGGATTGTAGCCGGTAATCAAAGGGGATATGCAGATGGATAACTTGATAATGCTAAAGTCTCTATGGATGATGTGTTTTATGTTATGTTTGAAAAACCTCCTGATAAAAACACATCTCTGGAAGATAAGAAGAAAGATGACAATACTTGAATCTATGCATTATGCCTAGCTAGGGGCATAAAACAATAGCCCTTGTTGGGAGGCAACCCAATGAATAAAATATTTTTTTACTTTTTATTTCTGTTTTGTGTGTTTTCAAAATTATGCTATTGTTATGATTGTGTTTTAGTGTTTTAGTTAGTGTTTGTTCCAAGTAAAGCTTTTAGGATTATGTTGGATGATAGTTGATTTGATCCTGTTGAAAAACAGAAACTTTTGCGCCCAGTTCTGGAATGTTGTAAATTCACATAAATGTGTTTTTGATCTGATTTTTTTGCACAGGATTGATATACAAGTTGCCCACATCGTCCTAATTTTTCAGAACTTTTAGAGTAATAGAAGTATGATAAAAATTTGAGTCTTTACAGACTGTTCTGTTTTTGACAGATTCTGTTTTTGTTGCATTATGTGCTTATTTTGATGAATTTATGGATTGTATCGGGGGGTATAAGCCATCTTAAAGTTTGAATATAGTAGGTATAATGCAATAACAAAATGTGAATGGGTTTGCAATAGTACATAAAGTAGAGATTGGTTTTCTTATACTAATGGACCTCACGAAGGTTTTTGTTAAGTTTTGTGTGATTGAAGTTTTCATGTTTTGGGTGAGATCATGATGGATGAACGAATAAGGAGTGAAAAGAGCCTAAGCTTGGGGATGCCCATGTCACCCCAAGGTAATATTCAAGGAGTACCAAGCAACTAAGCTTGGGGATGCCCCGGAAGGCATCCTCTCTTTCTTCTAACGACCATCGGTAATTTTACTTGGAGCTATATTTTTATTCATCAGATATCATGAGTTTTGCTTGGAGCGTCTTGTATTATATGAGTCTTTGCTTGTTTTGCTTTTTAGTTTGTCACAATCATCCTTGCTAGACACACCTATTTGAGAGAGCCATAATGATGCTATGATTTTTTAGAATTGTTCTGTGTGCTTCACTTAAATTTTTTGAGCTATGGACTTGCTCTAGTACTTCACTTATATCTTTTTGAGCATGGTGGTGGTTTAACTTTTGAAGAAATACTCTCATGCTTCACTTAGATCATTTTGAGAGTTAGATTTTTTTTGAAGAAATTCTCTCATGCTTCACTTATATTATTTTGAGAGATGAAATTTTTTAAGAAATATTTATGCTCTTGTTCTTCACTTAAATTTGTTTGAGAGCTTGTTAGTAGCAATGGTAATATATGAAATTAGTCCCAAAGTGATATATATTCAAGAGGGGTATAATAAAAACTTTCATGAAGATCATTGGATATTAAAACTTGATTCCTTGTAATAGTTTTGAGATATGGAGATAGTAATATTGCAGTCATGTTGGTGAGTAATTATGCTTAGTAAGAATATTGGTGTTAAGGTTTGTGATTCCCTATGCAAGCATGAAAATCAATAGTTATGCAATGAAGTTATATCCTACTTGTGGTGCATTATTCAGTGTTAGTTATGTTCAATGCTCGTTTATGATCGTTTTTTTTGGTTGGTTGCTTCTCAATCTATTTGCTAGCATTTCCTTGTACTAAGCGGGAATACTGCTTGTGCATCCAAATCCTAAACCAAGTTGTGCCAAATGAGTCCACCATACCTACCTATATGCGATATTTCCATGTCGTTCCAAGTAAATTTGTATGTGCCAACTCTAATTTGAAAATGAATTTCCTTTTTGTGTGCCTGTACTGCTCATGAAGCGACAGGGGGTGGCCAATATTTTCCATGCTAGGTAGGTTATTATCAAGATGAGTGTTTATTCACTTGTCATTGCACGAGAGTGTGGCCGGTAGTAGGGATGCCTAGTCCCGAAATGCAAAAATACTATGATAATAAATTCCTTGAAAAGTGTTGGTATGGAAGGCACCCGTGGATACGGCTAGCCATGGATTGTGAAAGAATGGTGGAAAAGAAAATAAACTTTATTTTATGTTTGGGAACCGCCTATGATTTATCTAGCATGGAAGATATTGGGAATTCTCGGTCGTTTTCGTTGAAGGAAAAAGCATGCCTCTCAAAACAATTTTATCTCTCAATTTAAGCTATGAGCTTTGGCACCTCTACAAATTTCTAATTCCATCTGCGAAGGGCCTATCTATTTACTTTTATGCATTTTTTTATTGAGTCTCCATCTTCTCTTACAAAGCATCAACTAGGGAACACTATTATCATACTTGTGCATTGGATATAGCTAATATTTGAGTGTGTTTCATGAATGGATCAATGATTGAGCATAATGGGCTAGGGATAGCTTTCTTTAGCATTGATGTTTTGAAAGACATGGTTGCTTGTTGATATGCTTGAGTATAGATGTCTTCATGTCAATTATAGACTATTGCTTTGAATCATCTAAAGTCCAAATGTCCATGCTATAAAAGAAAAGGATATGTGATGAATATGATAGGCAGCATTCCACATCAAAAATTCTATTTTTATCATTTACCTACTCGAGGACGAGCAGGAATTAAGCTTGGGGATGCTGATACGTCTCCAACTTATCTATAATTTTTTATTGTTCCATGCTGTTATAGTATCAATCTTGGATGTTTCATATACATTTACTAGCAACTTTATATCATTTTTTGGGACTAACCTATTGACATAGTGCCTAGTGCCAGTTGCTGTTTTTTGCTTGTTTTTTTACTTCGCAGAAAATCAATACCAAACGAAGTCCAAATGCCACGAAACTTTTTGGAGATTTTTTTCTGGTGATAAAGGACCATGGAAGCTTCTGGAGTACACGAGAGGAGGCCCGTGGGGCCCACTAGGTGGCAGGGGCCTCTGACGCGTCCTAGTGGGTTGTGGATCCCACGGGAACCGCCTTGACCTACTTCCGCCTCTATAAATACTCTAAAATCTCAGAAACCCTAGGGGAGTCGATGAAACACTTTTTGCACTGCCGCAAGTTCCAGAACCACAAGATCCAATCTAGATGCCTTTTCCGGCACTCTGCCGGAGGGGGCAACGATCACGGAGGGGTTCTTCATCATCCTTGTTGCCCCTCCGATGATGCGTGAGTAGTTTACCACAGACCTATGGGTCCGTAGTTAGTAGCTAGATGGCTTCTTCTCTCTTTTTGATCTTCAATACAATGTTCTCCTCGATGTTCTTGGAGATCTATTTGATGTAACTCTTTTTTGCGGTGTGTTTGTTGGGATCCGATGAATTGTGGGTTTATGATCAGTTCTATCCATGAATATTAATTGAGTCTTTGCCGAACTCTTTTATGCATGATTGTTATAGCCTCGTATTTCTTCTCCGATTTATTGGTTTTTTTGGTTAACTAGATTGATTTATCTTGCCATGGGAAAAGGTGCTTTGTAATGGGTTCGATCTTGCGGTGCTCAATCTCAGTGACAGAAAGAGACATGACACGCATGTATCATTGCTATTAAGGGTAACAAGATGAGATTTATTCATACGTGAGTTTATGTTGTCTACATCATGCACTACAAAAAAAAGACACATCCGTGACATTATGGGCCGAACGAAAAAAATTATGTCATACTTATTACACTTCTATGACGATAATTGTGACAAAACCACATATCATCATAGATGTGGTGGGCTCCTACTTCTATGACAAAAAATCATGACAGAAAATGGGCTTTTCGTCCTGGGCGGGCCGGGGACACAACTGCATGACATTCTTTGGGCCGTCCATGACGGAAAAAATCATGGTAGAAGCGAGGGCGAGGAAAATTTCGAGGAGTTCCCGGTTACGGTGGGTGGTCGGGGCCAAGCGATGCACGGAGGCTTGCGCGTTTCTCTCGTACATGTATGTGCGTGTATGCGAGGCGTTGGGCTCTAACTGAACCCGAGCGAGGCGTTCTCTTACTGAACCCGAGCGATTGCACTAGCTACATTACTGAACCCGAGCGATCGATCCCTTGGCTGTTAACTGAACCCGAGCGATTCCTTCGCTACTGCTGCTAACTGAAGCCGATCAAACCTGCCTCTTGATGAACAATGACCGTTGTTGGGGGTTGGATGAACAGTCCCCGGTGGGGGTTGGATGAGCAGGACCCCGTGGTAGTAGAGGCTGTTGCCGCTGGATGAACAGGACCCCGATAGAGGAGGCCGCCACACCCGAGCCAGTTGGGGGTGGATGAACAGGACCTCGTGGAGGGCTAGTTGAATAGTAGCTGGTGGAGGCTGGATGAACAGTAGCCCGTGGATGAACAGTAGCTGGTGGAGGCAGGAGGAAGACGCGGTGGATGGACAGTAGCAGGTAGAGGCTGGAGGAAGTCGACGGTGGATGAACAGTAGCCCGTGGAGGCTGGAGCGAGGTAGTAGATGGTGGATGAACAGTAGCCCGTGGAGTCCCGTTTTGCGGTACGCCACACCCCTCCCGATGAACAAGACCCCGTTTCGACCGTAGGCACTCCAACACAAGTCTGTTTCCTCTGTTTTGTGGTACGCCACACCCCTCCCGATCAACAGCACCCCGTTTCGACCGTGGGAGCTCAAACAGAAGGCCGTTTCCTTCGTTCTGCGGTACACCACACCCCTCCCGATTAACAGGACCCCGTTTCGACCGTAGGCACTCGAACAGAAGTCCATTTCCTCCGTTTTGCGGTACGCCAGACCCTTCCCGATGAACAGGACCCCGTTTCGACCGTATGCGGTCGAACAGAAGGCCATTTCCTCCGTTCTGCAGTACGCCAGACCTCGTTTCGACTGTTCCGTCCAAGCGGGTTGGCTCCCGACGAACATGACGTATTTCGACCCAGTCGGTTGCCTCCCGATGAACACGACGCTGTTTCCTCTGTTTCGACCCAGCCGGTTGGCTGGCGATGAACAAGACGCCGTCGCTGTACGCATTCGGGACCACGCCCGTATGTACGTACGTGGCCCTCTTTTTTGCAGCATAGCTATCGTATGTGTACAGGATTTAGACGGGACTGCCTGAACTGCTACCGCTCCTTACTCGACCACGGTTCATCATGGCAGACAGACTGATCGACCGGCATGTACACAAACAACGCTATATACGCTTCGACCGGGTGGGTCCCAGCTGTCAGGGAGGACAACGAGGCACTTCCTTGCGTGCAAATATATAGCTGGCGGGTCCCAGTGGTCAGGGGCGGAATCATATATTTTTTGCCCGTAATAAGGAGGCACTTCCTTGCGTGCAAAGATGTTGTTGGTGGGTCCCAGCTGTCAGGGGCAGGAATAAGGAGGCACTTCCTTCCTTGCGAAGATATACATGGTGGGTGGGTCCCAGCTTTCACGGGGAGGAATAATTTTATTTTCGCGTAATAAGGAGGCGGTTGCATGCGTGCGTCCATGGACCTGGTGCGTCCCCACTGTCAGCCTCTCCACATACAGTCATCGTCCGATGACTCTCGTTTGTTGACCACGTTGACCACGCCGCGCCGAGCGCACCAAGGCGGTGGACGATGACAAGGCCCCGTACGACAACGAGCCAGTGATGGGAAGACGCGGCAGTGGAGTCACAGACGGAGAGGTGTACAAGGGTTAACTGGTTCTGGTGCGGCGTGGTTCTGCAGTCGGCGGAGAATAACATGAGGTGTGGAGGATGGCTTGGCCGGCGGTGGGGTAGCACTTCATAGCAAAGCGTGCTAAGCAGAGCTGCTAGCAGCCGGAGGCGGGAGCAGGTGGTCCCGGCGGCGCTCGAGGAAGAAGATGAGAGATTGAAGATGAATGCCGGCCGTTGGATGTAAATCCAACGGTTATCGATGTCAGAATCATTTGCTGACTAAGTTGGCAACGCCTTGTGTTGGTTTCGACCTATTGGCCCACATTTCAGCCTCCAAATATGTCACACATATTCAACCCATTTTTTTAGAATTTACAGTCCATTTGCTGGGCTGAGTGAACAAATAATGTAGCGTCCATGCGGCCCATTTATTTTTTTCTAAAAAACTACAACCCATTTGCACTTTCTCGAAATACACAAATTTGCTGGCCTGGGTGAACAAATAATGTAGCGTCCATGTAGCCCATTTATTTTTTTCTAAAAAATTAAAGCCCATTTGCACTTTCTCGAAATACACGATTTTGCTAGGCTGGTTCTAATTATAATGTTGGGTTGGACGCAGCAATGTTATCAAAAAATAAACAGGGGCTGAGCATTTTGGTATAAATATATTTAAATAATAAGTGCTTTATTATTACATTGGTCCTTAAATCTTACCAAGCATTTGTACACAATCATCTGGATTTTCGTTGACCTTAATGTAAAAAAACCCAGGATTTTATTGTTAAACATTTATTTTTATAAGTTCATAAGACATGGGATATTTTTTCTTATATATGTAAGTATCTGTTAAATATATGATGATGATAACAATAATGTATAATAACATATAAAATAATATAAATATATATAATATAGTTAGAAGGGAAACATAAGTTGGACCTGGCGTTCCTATTCTTATATAGAAAAATAGAACAGACCTCTGCGTTTTCTTAAAAAAAATACATAAGTTGGGCTGCAGATGTTTAAGAAAAAATATAACCTAGGATGGGAGGGCCATAGGCCGGTCAATACATGACGGCCCTCAAAAAAATACAAACCGGCATGTCGTGGGCTGCACATGTTAAAAAAGAAAGCCTAGATTGGGCAGCCCACAACCCAGCTGATACTTGTTGGCCCACTGATAATAAATGATACCTGCCAGCTCCCCGATGACTGGCTTCATTGTAAATTTATCTCCTTTAGTAACTACGTTGACAAACCTGTGGCCCCCAACGTCAGTATAGCATTAGGAGAAAGTATTTTTTCAATGAGGCACTTGCTTGCGTACAGCCATGGACCTGGTGGGACCCGACTATCCGCCTCTCCACGTATAGTCCTCTCCAGATTCCTCTCGGTTGTTGAGCATGTCCACAATGGCAGACAGGGGCACCGCGGCGAGCGCACAAAGGCGTAGGATGACGTCCAGGCCCCAGACGAGAACGGACCGGAGCCGGGGAAGACGTGCTACAGTAGTGGTAGATGTTGTGCCTAACTTCTAGCGAAAGTACTGGAGTAGCCCAGTGGCCAAGTTCCACTCCCCAACCGCTGCTCCGCCCGGGTTCGATTCCACCTGATGCAGTGAAAATACCCACAAATTTTTGCCTCTGCCTCTGACATGTGGGTGCCCATTGTCATCTACGCACACCACCTCCAACACTTGCCACAACTTCATCCCTCGGTTTCTCTATTTTTCGCACACTCAACATTGTGTGGGCATTTTGAAAATAGCATATCTTTTTGACTGTGCATCATATGAAGATGTGCTATGCATGAGTGTTGATCAGCATGATGTTAACTGGCTGGTAGTTCCATTTTCGACCATGAATAAAACTTCCAACATGATGTTATCCCTATTTGAAAATGGCATGTTAATATAAATGCTCTACCTCTGAAACTTGCAGTTTCTTATCTAAAACTGAAACTTGCAGTTTCTTCTCTGAGAATCACATTGTCTGCACTTTTATATGAAACTACATTTTTGCGTATATGTCGAGGACAGAGACATGGGCAAAATGGTGGGAGTGGGCTCTTGTGCAACACCCTAGCTACTTACTCCTTGGCAAATGCAATAAATACTACGAAGAAAGAGATAGGGAGAAGTAAAAGAAAAATACTCTTATAGCCAACCTTATAGCTAACCTTGTTGTATGAGTGACTATAAGTGATGACTACATATGACATGCCAACATCAGATAGCCTAACGCACCTAGACGGAGGAAGTAGTTTCATGCACGTGAAGTAGGCAAAAAATGCTCATTTATAGGAGCCTGAAATCTCCAAGGGCGCGACCGCGCGAGCGAGGCGACGGTCATGGTAGGCGCGACCATGATACGGGCTGCTGAGAACCCTTGGATCTGAGATCGAACGGCCGCATGTTAAGTTGCTGAACATTTGCAGAAAAACCCTCCAGGATAGGATATTCACCCATTGGTCTAGAATCATGCCATGCAACCATTCGATCTTAGATCCAAGGGCTCTCGGAAGCCCGTATCATGGGAGCATGGAAAGCTTCGTATCACCTGAAATTTTCCCGACGCTTGACGTGCGAACAAGCAGATGCCATACTGTCAGGCCTACGAAGTGGGTCTAGTATACATGACATCTAATTGGGCCCCCATAGTACTGTGCATGAAGCCATTTATCCATCGGGCAAGCCACTACCCTGCCGTTCGCATGCCCCACTCAGCATTTTTACAATCGAAAAACCGGTAGCAGTTCGCTCCTACTCATCCCCGGCCGTCCTTTAACATTACGGCAGTTCGCTCCTAGTCGTCCTGTCGTTTCACATTACAGCAGTTCCACTAATCCTAACCCTCCTCCAAAATCCATGGCGTCCCAAATCTCCATGATCGCCGGTGAGTACAAGGTTAGAACCATCACCGGCGATGAGTTCGACGTCATCTACACCCGTTCTTCTGCAACGGTGAAAGGATGCCTTGCTCACTTCAAACACATGTTCAAAAAGTCAAATGGTGATGAGTGGGTCGCTGGGCTAGATGTTGAGTACACCACAGTCCTGGGAAAAGAGAAGAATCTAAAGGAGGAAGAGAAGAAGAAGCCTGCGTGATCCAGGTTTGCGTGCATAACTTGTGCTTGGTCTACCACAGATGCGAAGCTGGCGTTAGGTGCCAGGATTTTGAGGTCTTCCTCAAGGACAAAAGGGTGAAAATCGTTACTGTAGACTTTACGAACGACAGGAGAGTCCTGAGTCAGATAGGCCTTGTTGTAGGTCAGCCCTTCGACCTCCAGAAGAATAGGCTGGTGTCCTCCCGTCAGCCTTCAATGCTCACCCTGGTAGGAGCCATGGTTGATCCTTCGTACGGTAAACTGATGAAACCTCACCACAAGTTTCATCTTGCATGGGAGTGGAATGAAATAGATAAAAGACCACATCCAGTACGCTGCAATGGATGCCTACCTTTGTTTCAATATCTACAAGGGTTGGATGAAGAGTCAGAGCCTAGTGTGTGGTTCAAGCAAAGAAGTATCAGCGAAGAGGAAGAGGGACAAGGACAAAGTCGAGGACGTGGACGAGGAGTCCGAGTAAGATGGCAGTGTCGTTGCTCATGGTGGTTCTAATGCAGTGTCTACCGGATTAGTTGCTTAGTTTAATTTCAGGGTGCTTAGTTTTATTTCAGGGGTGTGTTGTGTTGAGGCCCCAGCAGAACTATGTTATGTTCTTTCTTGTTACTTTAACTCTTCAGGACTTGTATTTCTTACAGTTCATCTTGTAGTTGGTAGTACTACCACTTGTTTCTTCACATTATATACGTACTATATATGATATGGCCAACATCATATAGTTAGCAGTTGGCTATACTATTAACCACACTCTAAGCATGCCACATACGCAAAACACTTAAATGAGATAAGTAATTCTAAAAAAAAACTTAAATGAGAGAAGTTTACCCAAAGCATGAAGGAGTTTAGTTGTCAAAGAATTAAATAGGTATGCTAATTTCTTTAATAGACTTCAGCACCCCATCTAAGCACGTGCTAGCTTTTTTAATAGTACTATGCATAATTTGGTGACGAGCGCTCTGTATATGTACCACCTTTTTTCTTTAATTTCATCTTGTTAGTTTTGCTCCATGGTGCAATCCATCGATACTACTACTGTACAAAAGTACATTTAAAAGGCGAGGGCGGGGCAGTCTCGCATGGTCAGTTTGACAGAGAGGCGAGGGCCTTTGTGATTTGCTGGCTCATTACTGCTGGAAGGTGGGGCCTTGTGATTTGACTACACATATAATTGTTGCCGACGACCCAAGGAGGAGCAATGAACCATGCGGTATACTCTAGTTTTCCACTGGAGTACTAGTACGACGAAGGAGTGTGAAACACGGCAGCCTAGTGCGATATGGAGATAAAAAAATATCTACTAATTTGCTTGTCATCGATCCCACGGCGCCGCTCATCGTACTCTCAGCATTGTTCTATTCGTGCCTCGTAGAGAACGTGACACATGTGGCGAAACACCTGAAGCAAAAGAAGAAGGAAGAGTACACCCCCCCCCCCCCAAAAAAAGAAGGAAGACGCAGACACAAGTCTGGGGCGCTGCTCTCTACTTCATGAAGGGTTGCTAGCCGCGGAGTCCTAACTGCTTCTTCATCGCCTCCACGACCTCCATCTCCTCGCACATCTCCTTCACCATCTTCTCCATTTTGTCCATGACGCGGGATTTCTCGAGGCGAGCGTTCATCATCGCTTCCACGGCCGCATTATGTACCTTGACAGCAGTCGGGTGCTCGATGCAGAGCTTCGCCATCTCCTCCTTCTGTTCCATGACGAGGGCGTTAAGCATCTTCACCGAGGAACTCCTCTTCTCATGCAACTTCTTCCAGCCGGCGTTCTCCTCCTTCAGCAAGTCGAGCTCGTGGCGGAGCTTCGCCTTGTCCTCCTGAAGTTGCAGGATTTCGCCGGTCGCCTTCTTACCCGAGGCAATGCTCTCCTTCAGTAGTTTCACCAAGCCGGGGGTCAACTCCTCCTGGTTATTGAGCTCAGCGGGCATGTCGTCGAGGCTCTCCTTCAGCAGCTTCACCAAGCCGTCAGTCAACTCCTTCTGCTTATTGAGCTGAGTGGCCATGTCATCGAGGGATAACGACTCCAGCACCGCTAGCTTGGCATGTTCGCCTCCGTGGCTAGGGCGCTCCTGGGAGCCCTCGCCTGCCCGTGAGAGATCTTTCGAGCCCCCCGCGGGGCGGTGAGCCCTCTTTTTTTTCTGCGGCCTTGGTCACCGCTCCCTTCTTACTAGTAGTTCTCGACCTAGAGCTCTGCACACCGGCCATGGCAGGGAAGGATGAACAAGAAAGACTTATGAGGAGGAAGGTAGAGTAATTTTCAGCTAGGTAGTTCCCCTTTTTATAACCTAGTAGTACTAGTAGTAAAACCTGCATAGTGGGAACACGTTCAGGTTTGATAGGTGTGAACATGTTTGCACTTGATTATAGCATGGTAATAGTACTACTACTTTGGAATGTGACGGGAACATGCTAAAGATTTATTGATGGTTTTGGTTTCGAAGCCCGAAATGGCTCCCGATGAGTTTCCTTGAACACAAATTTCAAGTACTGCTCAAATGCGGTCGCACATGTCAGTGATGTACCTGGTCGTACATGTCAGACCAAGCCGATGCGTGTCCCTTCGGTGAGACGCGGGTCTGACTGACCGTCTGTTGGTGCGACCGACCGTCAAGTTTTACACGATGGAGACTTGTGGCTATCGGGTGATTGTCAGGACCAAGCATTAAAAAACTCGTGATAAATCAATTACCATCATTTTCCAAATGACCAAGTATTTTCACAGAAATACAATACATATAGATGGAGTGATTGTCACGGTTGCAAACCACCAAGGCGCCGCAAGTTCACTGCAGCAGCAACCGAGTAGGTCACTGCATCACTAGCGGGGAAGGAGGGCAGCTCACCTCGCCTACGATGCATGCCCAGCGGTGCCGCCACAGCTGGTCCCATGATTTGGCTTCTCCTACTGCCCATTTGAACAGTTGCACCGGCTGCTCATGCCATTCTGCAGGCATGCGCGTTCTTTCCTCCGCAGTCGACTCCGTGAATATGATCTCTGCCATTAGCCCCAGCTCGAAATCAATGCGACGCTGCTAGATGCTAACATCCCTCAGCATCTCTCCCCTGAGATCAACTTGCGCCTCCGCCTTGTGCTTTGCCAGGCGCAGCTCCTTCAAACTTGTCTCCAATCGATGTGATGCTTCCTTGATCCGATTTGCCCTTGCTGCCCACCACCTGAAATGCAGCACTGGCATGTCCTCCGGCGCCATCGATTTGTGATTCCAGAGCAATGGATCCCCTCTGAAACACATGTGGGTTTTGCTCAAAGGCAGCAATGCTACAGGCCGCAGCGAGAGGGCAGCCCGCGGGATCCTGGGATCTAAGGGATTATCCATGGCGGGATCCGGTGGGCGAGGCGAGGAGGCGAGCGTAGGCGCTGGGATTGCCCTACGAGGCTAAGATAAAGATAGTACTACCCCACTCCGTCCATATTTAAATACAAAGGCCACCAACAGTAACCCAGGCAAAAATTGATCATGTTGCCTGTGTCCTGGTTCATTGGCCCCCTTTTTATTTTGTGCCAATTTTTGACCAAAAATTTAACTAAGAAAATGTTAATGCATGTCACCAAAATTATATCATTGGAATCACATTTGAACATAGTTTTTGATGATATTACTTTTTATTACATGCATAAATATTGTGTTACTTAAAATTATGGTAAAAAATTGGCAAAAAATACGAAGGAGACCAATGGAAGTAGCAACCCATGATTTAACTACTCGCATGCACGCAGTGGAGTAGTAATGTCATTCTCAACTACTTCCTCCCTCACGTCCACTCAATTTGCATGCGATGTATTAATTTACCATCAATTAAGTGAACGACTTTACACGCGTCAAATTATCACATGGGGTGGATCTTCGTACAAAAATGCGTCCCACCGTGTACCCGCGTGTGCGTGTGAGGGAATGAGTGCGTGCGTGCACATCTTCGCTTCGTGCACGTACTGCCAGTGTGCGTGAGAGAGGACGAGTACATTCTTCTGGAACCAGCAGCACGTCACTATGATCAATCCACACAAGAAGGTCGCGACAACGCCTCCACATGTGCCACATGGCTTCATGGATGCCCCCATGTCATTTTAATCATAATATATTAACTAAAAAAGGGAGAGACACTGTGTAGCGTGCCATTGGAATTCTAATTTATGTGTTTTGCACATACTGGAAGTACTAATAAGGTACACGTGCATTACACGCATGAGATTTGGCAACCAAATTATGAATAAATACCACACTATAGCATGTAAGCTTTGAGTCATATATGCATGATGTAGATGTTCGTTTAATTCTTATAGTTCATCTCATTCAAAATCAATTAGTTTTTATAAAAAAAAGTTAATCTATTTTAAGATTCATGGAATTATGCGTTGTAAAGCATAAAGTAAAAAACAAACAATGGCAATTCATCTAGAAAAAAAGTTTGGGCAATTATGATACGGAAGATCCTAGAACAAAGGAGAAGTGCTTGTGTTTTGAGGTTTGTGCATTATGCTTAAGTTCAACCATGGAGTCTTCTAGATTGGACATGTGGCAGAATCTGGTGGAATGTAGATGATATCCAATGGCCAATAGTGCTCGGATTTGCCATCTCTGCACCGTCGGATTGGCTTCATCCAATGACCATATTTCAAAGTTATTCGCACACTATATAGGGGTATAGATATAGACTAGTGGCACATCATTTAAAGCCTTTCTACATGCTCATTTTTTGGACAAATGTTCTCCACCGTGCACCCGCGCGTTTGCATGTGGGAACGAGTGCGCGTGTGCACCTCTTCTCTTTCGCACACGTAGTCCGTGTGTGTGAGAGATACTAAGATATGGTGAGGGAATACGTGTCAATGCAATTTGTGTGAAGGAGAGGCCTATATACATACATGTATGTGCATGGGGCCGGGGTGATATACGAGAAGGGAGGGGAGGGGTCGACCGCGTGAGATATCGATAGAGACAGATAGAGGGAAGAGCTCTACGAGCGTACAAGCAGTGGGAAGGGGGGGGGGAGATGGTGCGATGGGCCAAGTGGAGGGAGACTGTGAAGGAGTGCACAAGTGCGAGATTGATATTTAAAGAGAGGGGGCGAGAACGTGCGCGGTTGCGCGGAGTGGTGGAGCCATGAAAATTAAATGAGCTAGGGGGCCAAGCATTGCTAATCCTTTATGGGGAGGGACAATTCATCAACTTAAACCATTTTACCAGCAATTGATCTACTGATCACATTCATATTAGCCTCAATATAGTGATGTTAGGGGGGGGGGGGGCAGGGCCCTTGCATCGAAGGTAAACATGGGTGACAGAGATAACCGAAGATGCTCGATGGTGACAAGGAATTTGTTCGACCAGTTCGTCCTTCTACACAAGGACTACGTTTGGTTGGAGGGACTGTGACTTAACACGGAAGATAAACTCTCTACACCCTATTCTCCTCGACAATTGGTTCGTCAACCAATGCCGATCACTCATGGTAGATACTTGAAGGCGATCTCCAAGCCTTTATAGACTTCTTCTTCGAGAACCACAATCACTCTTGGTCTCTGAAGAAATTGACACCTAACCGTCTAGAGAGTTTGCTGCTCTCAAGAGTAATAGGCGGAGTGTACTGGACTTAGATTCTAGTGATGCTGAACCACTATCTAATTCTTTGGCTCTAGGGGGTTTTCTCTCGGTGGATTTTAAACTCAAATCTCTCAGAGAGCGGGTTGCTCAACAATCTTCTCAGAATCAAACAGAGCAGCCACCAGACAAAGCCGGCGCGGGGTGGCTATTTATAGCCGCAGCCTTCCCAGATGGGAAATGACCATTTTGGACACGTGGTCCAGCCAATGGCCAACCGACACGTTCACAACGGTCGGATTTGGAGCAACGGTAACATTACTTGAGGAACAAGTAATGGTAACTCCTTAGTCTGAGACAAAACTTTTACAGCGAAGGAGATCACAGTCTCTTGCTGGCAAGTATTTGCTCGGAACACAGAGAGATTTCTCTCACAAATTTCATAGGATTTGGGTTTAGCATTAGAGAATCAAAGTTCCGAACGCTGCACCCCTCTTAATAGTACGGTGGTCCTATGACTCAATGAAAGAAGAAGTATAACGAAACAAATGCTACGTCTTCACTTCGTCTTCATTCTCGTCGGACGCAGTCATCTTCCTCGGACAGACACCGAACCAATTGCTTCACTTCAACAATTTTTAGGGGTCACTCTTGTTTAACATCATCTTCGGTGATAATCTTCGTTGCAATGCAGGGAGATTATCTTGTCGTTTGCATCAAACTCCTCGATACATCAGGGACATGTTACTCTGTGTGCACTAGCAAACACATAAGTCCCATACTGTTTATGTCAACAAACTCCAAAACATAAGGGGCCTATCATTGCACCAACAATCTCCCCCGTTTTGGATGGTTGTTGACAAAACAGATAATCATTGAAGTGAAGATAGATAAATGAAATGTAAATCGAACAAGAGTGAATTTGCGTTACTTAGCTCGATGATGAAATATATTCCCCCTAGAAGTATGCAGGGTAATAGATATGAGATAAAATTTTCTGCAGTTCATTAAAGTACATGGAGGGTTTTTCAATCATTCGAGGTAATGATTCGCACTGATGATATATAATCCATCGAGAATGTAGTGGAATCATTCAAAATTTCTGATAATAAGTTCAACTGCAAAACAAATGCTTCGAGAGAGATGGTGCAGCAGGCGGGGTTATTAATATTACAGCAGAGAAGTTTTACATCAGAGCACAGATAGTCTTTAAGGCATATAGCTCAAAAGTCTCATGAAACCAGACCAAATAAACACAGAGCAAACCTATCGAAACTCAATGTAATTCTCCCCCTTTTTGTCAACTAGTGTCAAAAAGGTGAGGAAGAACATGAGTGTAAAAGAGGTGAACTTGGTTCACTCTGAGGCATCTCCTAAAGAACTGGCCGAAGAAGTTTCTGATTCGGACGTAGCTGGAATATCTTCATTGTCAGCAGCAGTAGATGTTCCTTCGAGACTGGCTTGAGGCTGAGAGAATGAAGGCACATTGGGATCTGCTTGTTGATTCTTGCGAGATAGCACATTTCCTTCAGTTGGCTTCTCAGTTGGGGAGGTAGCTTCTGATTCGTCGAGCAACTTGCGCAGCTGAAACCAAAGTAAATCAGTTGTAGGCTCTCGAGCTGGCAGAGGTGGAGTGATACGATCTTGAAAATCTTCGGCAGAGAAACCTTGATCAATATACTCATAGAGTTCTTTAAGATCTGAATTGCTAAGTTGTTTCTTGGAGAAGAACTTCCGAAGCAATTTCCATAGGCGCTTCTTATTTTCAGCCGTGATCATGTGCACAACTTTCATGAGGTTATTGATGGCATTTAGTTTGGCAGCCAGATGTTCTTTTTCTTGGCGATCCTCAGCCATGTGCTGCAACAGCAGCTGTTGAGTACACAAACTCACTTCAAGGTGTGAAGGAGGTTGGCTAGAAGGTTGTCGATCACGCTGAGGGAGCCGTGGCCCATTGAATGTAGTGTGATAATCTGGAGGGAAAGACACTGGTGCTTTTCTTGAAGAAAAATCTTCCATGACTCGCAACGTATCACGTACAGGAGGAATGAAACTTTTGTGACTGACTTCCGCCAAATATTCGGTGTGCATTACATAATCAACCACCTTCTGAATCCAAGGCGCAAAGACTTTGATGGTTTTTGGATGCTGAGCAGAGTCCATCAGTATGCGCAGAAACATGTCTTCGACATAAAAAATATACCCTTGGGAGATGGCATGAATAGTGTTTCGAAGAACATCAGAAGTAGCATTTTCAGCGTTCATCCTAGCCAGAGGACAAATTGTATAAGTGAGCATGTGGTATAGAGTCTGATTGTCAAAAGTCAAATGCTCGGGCAGGGGAGGACCATTGTAGTCTCTGATTTTCTCTTGGTCCAAGGTGCAATAGAAATCTTCATCGAAGATGGCATCAATATTGTGAACTCGAATTTCAGTCTTGCCATGCTCAAACCGAGGGAAATGAAAATGAGAGACAAAGTCCATTGCAGAGCATTTAATGCGTTTCCCTTCGGTCATCCATTCCATGATCCATTTGGTACTATCAGATTCATCACCAGAGATGTATAGTGTGGCATAGAATTGAAGTATAATTTCTCTGTTCCATGTATGCTGATATGCAAAGACATGCGTGAGGCCAAAATCTTCGATATCTTGCAAGACTTGATTAAAGCAGCCTATGTTCTTCATAGCAGTGATGTCTGGGAAATCATGAGGAAATATCTTGTGACTGTCATATAGGATCCGAGAATAATATATAGCCTATTCTTGAGTCCAGAACTGAGGAGATTCAGTGGTGCGAGGTGCTACTTCTTGAGCTTGTGTTGGTTTTTCCCTTGAAGAGGAAAGGGTGATGCAGCAAAGTAGAGTAAGTATTTCCCTCAGTTTTGAGAACCAAGGTATCAATCCAGTAGGAGACAACATGCAAGTCACCGAATACCTGCACAAACAAACACCAAACTTGCACCCAACGCGATAAGGGGTTATCAATCCCTTCACGGTTACTCGCAAAAGTGAGATCTGATAGAGATAGATAAACGGTACAGTAAATATTTTTTGGTATTTTTGTTTTATAGATTGGAAAGTAAAAGATTACAAAATAGTAGATCGGAAACTCGTAGATTGGAAAGTAGAAGATTTTATGATGGAAAATAGACCCGGGGGCCATAGGTTTCACTAGAGGCTTCTCTCAAGATAGAAAATAATACGTTGGGTGAACAAATTACTGCCGAGCAATTGATAGAAAAATGCAAAGTTCCGACGATATCTAAGGCAATGATCATGAATATAGGCATCACGTCCGTGTCAAGTAGACCGAAACGATTATGCATCTACTACTATTACTCTACACATCGACCGACTCCTACCTGCATCTAGAGTATTAAGTTCATGAAGAATAGAGTAACACATTAAGAAAGATGACATGATGTAGAGGAATTAACTCAAGCAATATGATGAAAACCCCATCTTTTTATCCTTGATGGCAACAATACAATACGTGCCTTGCTACCCCTACTGTCACTGGGAAAGGACACCGCAAGATTGAACCCAAAGCTAAGCACTTCTCCCATTGCAAGAAAAACCAATCTAGTTGGCCAAACCAAATCGATAGTTCGAAGAGACTTGCAAAGATATCAAATCATGCATAAAAGAATTCAGAGAAGATTCAAATAATATTCATAGACAAGCTGATCATAAATCCACAATTCATCGGATCTCGGCAAACACACCGCAAAAAAGTATTACATCGAATAGATCTCCAAGAACATCAAGGAGAACGTGGTATTGAGAATCAAAGAGAGAGAAAAAGCCATCTAGCTACTAGCTATGGACCAGTAGGTCTGAGGTAAACTACTCACTCTTCATCGGAAGGCCAATGGTGTTGATGTAGAAGCCCTCCGTGATCGAATCCCCTTCCGGCAGGACGCTGGAAAAGGCCCCTAGATGGGATCTCATGGGTATAGAAGGTTGCGGCAGTGGAAAAGTCTTTTCGTGGATGCCTCTGGTGGTTTGGGCATATAAGAGTATATATAGGCGAAAGAATTAGGCCAGGAGACGCACGAGGGGCCCACAAGGGTGGGGGGCGCGCCCTACCCCCCTGGGCGTGCCCTCCGTCCTTGTGGCCACCTCGTGGCTTCTCTGACTTGCACTCCAAGTCCTCTGGTTTCCTTTTGGTCCAAGAAAGATCATCGCGAAAGTTTTATTCCGTTTGGACTCCGTTTGGTATTCCTTTTCTGCGAAACTCAAAAACAGGAACTCGCACTGGGCTCTAGGTTAATAGGTTAGTCCCAAAAATAATATAAAATAGCATATTAATGCCTATAAAACATCCAAAATAGATAATATAATAGCATGGAACAATCAAAAATTATAGATACGTTGGAGATGTATCAAACATCCCCAAGCTTAATTCCTGCTCGTCCTCGAGTAGGTAAATGATAAAAACAGAATTTTTGATGTGGAATGCTACCTAACATATTTATCCATGTAATTTCTTTATTGTGGCATGAATGTTCAGATCCGTATGATTCAAAACAAAAGTTTAATATTGACATAAAAACAATAATACTTCAAGCATACTAACAAGATAATTATGTCTTCTCAAAATAACAATGGCCAAAGAAAGCTTATCCCTACAAAATCATATAGTCTGGCTATGCTCCATCTTCATCACACAAAATACTCAAATCATGCACAACCCCGGTTTTAGCCAAGCAATTGTTTCATACTTTAGTATTCTCAAACATTTTCAACTTTCATGCAATACATGAGCGTGAGCCATGGACATAGCACTATAGGTGGAATAGAAGGTGGTTCTGGAGAAGACAAAAAGAGGGAGATAGTCTCACATAAACTAGGTGTATCAACAGGCTATGGAGGTGCCCATCAATAGATATCAATGTGAGTGAGTGGGATTGCCATGCAACGGATGCACTAGAGCTATAAGTTTATGAAAGCTCAAAAAGAAAACTAAGTGGGTGTGCATCCAACTTGCTTGCTCATGAAGACCTAGGGCAATTTGAGGAAGCCCATCGTTGGAATATACAAGCCAAGTTCTATAATGAAAAATTTCCACTAGTATATGAAAGTGACAACATAGGAGACTCTCTATCATGAAGATCATGGTGCTACTTTGAAGCACAAGTATGGAAAAAGGATAGTAACATTGCCCCTTCTCTGTTTTTCTCTCTCTTTTTTTCTTTTCTTTTCTTTCTTTTCTTTGTTTCTTTTTTCTTTTCTCTTTTTTTTCCACACATGGGACAATGCTCTAATAATGAAAATCATCATACTTCTATTTACTTACAACTCAAAAATTACAAATCGATACTAGAACAAAATATGACTCTATATGAATGCCTCCGACGGTGTACCGGGATGTGCAATGAATCAAGAGGGACATGTATGAAAGAATTATGAACGGTGGCTTTGGCACAAATACGATGTCAACTACATGATCATGCAAAGCAATATGACAATGATGATGCATGTCATAATAAACGGAACGGTGGAAAGTTGCATGGCAATATATCTCGGAATGGCTATGGAAATGCCATAATAGGTAGGTATGGTGGCTGTTTTGAGGAAGGTATATGGTGGGTTTATGGTACTGGCGAAAATTGCGCGGCACTAGAGAGGCTAGCAAAGATAGAAGGGTGAGAGTGCGTATAATCCATGGACTCAACATTAGTCATAAAGAACTCACATACTTATTGCAAAAATCTATTAGTCATCGAAACAAAGTACTAGATGCATGCTCCTAGGGGAAGGGTTGGTAGGAGTTAACCATCGCGCGATCCCGACTTCCACACAAAGGTTGACAATCAAAAAATATCTCATGCTCCAACTTCGTTACATAACGGTTCACCATACGTGCATGCTACGGGACTCACAAACCTTAACACAAGTATTTCTCAAATTCACAACTACTCACTAGCATGACTCTAATATCACCATCTTCATATCTCAAAACAATCATAAGGAATCAAACTTCTCATAGTATACAATGCACTTTGTATGAAAGTTTTTATTATATCCCTCTTGGATGCCTATCATATTAGGACTAAATTTATAACCAAAGCAAATTACCATGCTGTTTTAAGGACTCTCAAAAAATAATATAAGTGAAGCATGAGAGTTCATCAATTTCTATAAAATAAAGCCACCGCCGTGCTTTAAAAAGATGTAAGTGAAGCACTAGAGCAAAATTGCCTAGCTCAAAAGATATAAGTGAAGCACAAAGAGTATTCTAATAAATCACGATTCATGCGTGTGTCTCTCAAAAGGTATGTACAGCAAGGATGATTGTGGCAAACTAAAAAGCAAAGACTCAAATCATACAAGACGCTCCAAGCAAAACACATATCATGTGGTGAATAAAAATATAGCCTCAAGTAAAGTTACCGATAGACGAAGATGAAAGAGGGGATGCCTTCTGGGGAATCCCCAAGCTTAGGATCTTGCCACTCCTTATTCCATAGTCCATCAAATCCTTACCCAAAACTTGAAAACTTCACAACACAAAACGCAACAGAAAATCTCATAAGCTCCGTTAGTATAAGAAAATAAATCACCACTTTTGGTACTATTGTGAACTCATTATTTATTTATATTGGTGTAATATATACTGTATTCCAACTTTTCAATGGTTCATACCCCCCGATATTACCCATAGATTCATCAAAATAAGCAAACAACACATAGAAAACAGAATCTGTCAAAAACAGAACAGTCTGTAGCAATCTGGAAATCTCGAATACTTCTGTAACTCCAAAAATTCTGAAAAATTTGGAAGACCTAAGAAATTTGTTTTTTAATCTTCTGCAAAAATAATCAACTCAAAATCACTCTTCTGTGAATTATAAAAATTATTTTCCTGGGCGCAAAAGTTTCTGTTTTTCAGCAAGATCAAATCAACTATCACCGTAAGCTATCCCAAAGGTCTTACTTGGCACAAACACTAATTAAAACATAAAACCACATCTAACCAGAGGCTAGATGAATTATTTATTGCAAAACAGAACCTAAAAATAAAAAAATAAAAATAAAATTGGGTTGCCTCCCAACAAGCGCTTTTGTTTAAAGCCTTTTAGCTAGGCATTGATAATTTTAATGATGCTTACATGAAAGATAGCAATTGAAACACAAAGAGAGCATCATAAAACATGTGAAAAACAAGTTTAAGTCTAACATTCTTCCTATGCATAGGTATTTTATAAGCAAACAAATTATCAAGACAAGGAAAAACCACCATATGCAAGGAAGAAGAAAGAAACAATAGCAATCTCAACATAACGAGAGGTAATTTTGTAACATGAAAATTTCTACAACCATATTTTCCTCTCTCATAATAATTACATGTAGGATCATAATCAAATTCAACAATATAACTATCACATAAAATTTTCTCTTCATGATCCACATGCATGCAAAGTTGACACTCTTCCGAAATAGTGGGATTATCATAAAATAAAGTCATGACCTCTCCGAACCCACTTTTATCAAAAATTTCATAAGATTGAATATTCTCCAAATATGTGGGATCTGAAGTCGACACTCTTCCAAACCCACTTTCAATATTATTATAAACATTATTATCAATCTCATATTCATCATGGGGCTTAAATAAATTTTCAAGATCATAAGAAGAATCACCCCAATCATGATCATTGCAACAAGTAGTAGACCTAGCAAAACTAGCATCCCCAAGCTTAGGGTTTTGCATATCATTAGCACAACTAACATTAATAGAACTTATAGAACCATTGCAATCATGCTTTTCATCCAAGGAGCTATCGTGAATCACTTCAAAGATTTCTTCTTTTAACACTTCATCACAATTTTCAGATTCACGAATTTCAAGCAAAACTTCATAAAGATAATCTAGTGCACTCAAATCACTAGAAATTGGTTCATCATAATTGGATCTCTTAAAAAGATTAGCAAGTGGATAAGGATCCATAAACCTTTAGCAAGCGAAGATTCAAGCAAAAAGAAGGCACATGGTAACACAAGCAAACAAAAGATCGAATGGAAAGAAGGGAAACAAAAAGGGAAATATTTTTTGAAAATCATTTTAGAAGTGGGGGAGAGGAAAACGAGAGGCAAATGGTGAATAATCTAATGCAAGAGATGAGAGTTTATGATGGGTACTTGGTATGTCTTGACTTGGCGTAGATCTCCCTGGCAACGACGCCAAAAATTCTTCCTGCTACTTCTTGAGCTTGCGTTGGTTTTTCCCTTGAAGAGGAAATGGTGATGCAGCAAAGCAGAGTAAGTATTTCCCTCAGTTTTGAGAACCAAGGTATCAATCCAGTAGGAGACAACACGCAAGTCACTGAATACCTGCACAAACAAACACCAAACTTGCACCCAACGCGATAAGGGGTTGTCAATCCCTTCACGGTTACTCGCAAAAGTGAGATCCGATAGAGATAGATAAACGGTAAAGTAAATATTTTTTGGTATTTTTGTTTTATAGATTGGAAAGTAAAAGATTGCAAAATAGTAGATCGAAAACTCGTAGATTGGAAAGTAGAAGATTGTATGATGGAAAATAGACCCGGGGGCCATAGGTTTCACTAGAGGCTTCTCTCAAGATAGAAAATAATACAGTGGGTGAACAAATTACTGCCGAGCAATTGATAGAAAAGCACAAAGTTATGACGATATCTAAGGCAATGATCATGAATATAGGCATCACGTCCATGTCAAGTAGACCGAAACGATTCTGCATCTACTACTATTACTCCACACATCGACCGACTCCTGCCTGCATCTAGAGTATTAAGTTCATGAAGAACAGAGTAACGCATTAAGAAAGATGACATGATGTAGAGGAATTAACTCAAGCAATATGATGAAAACCCCATCTTTTTATCCTCGATGGCAACAATACAATACGTGCCTTGCTGCCCCTACTGTCACTGGGAAAGGAAACCGCAAGATTGAACCCAAAGCTAAGCACTTCTCCCATTGCAAGAAAAACCAATCTAGTTGGCCAAACCAAATCGATAGTTCGAAGAGACTTGCAAAGATATCAAATCATGCATAAAAGAATTCAGAGAAGATTCAAATAATATTCATAGACAAGCTGATCATAAATCCACAATTCATCGGATCTCGGCAAACACACCGCAAAAAAGTATTACATCGAATAGATCTCCAAGAACATCGAGGAGAACGTGGTATTGAGAATCAAAGAGAGAGAAAAAGCCATCTAGCTACTAGCTATGGACCCGTAGGTCTGAGGTAAACTACTCACGCTTCATCGGAAGGGCAATGGTGTTGATGTAGAAGCCCTCCGTGATCGAATCCCCCTCCGACAGGACGCCGAAAAAGGCCCCTAGATGGGATCTCACGGGTACAGAAGGTTGCGGCGGTGGAAAAGTCTTTTCGTGGATGCCTCTAGTGGTTTGGGCATATAAGAGTATATATAGGCGAAAGAATTAGGTCAGGAGACGCACGAGGGGCCCACAAGGGTGGGGGGCGCGCCCTCCGTCCTTGTGGCCCCCTCGTGGCTTCTCTGACTTGCACTCCAAGTCCTCTGGTTTCCTTTTGGTCCAAGAAAGATCATCGCGAAAGTTTTATTCTATTTGGACTTCGTTTGGTATTCCTTTTCTGTGAAACTCAAAAACAGGGAAAAAATAGGAACTGGCACTGGGCTCTAGGTTAATAGGTTAGTCCCAAAAATAATATAAAATAGCATATTAATGCATATAAAACATCCAAAATAGATAATATAATAGCATGGAACAATAAAAAATTATAGATACGTTGGAGACGTATCACGAGGCTTGCTGTATGGACTCTCTTGAAAGAAAAGAGGTTGAGTGTTCCGATTGAAAAGTGGCCCTTTGACGCCAACGCCTATAGATAATAAAGGCAGTTGCTCACGAGGATATGGATATTTGAGCTCATCTTCAACAGAAATCACTTCATCGCCATAAATTACAGAGTCTGAATGATGAGCAGAAACTCACTTTACTGCAGAGGGACCAACATCTAAAGTTCTTTTCGTAGTGTTGAGGGAAATTCACAGTGGAGAGGGAGAAGACACGTTATCAGGCACAGCGGACTGATGGGGTTGTTCTTTGGCAGACGGTTGAGGTGCAGAGGGAGGAATCGATTCATTTGGTTCGACATGAACTGGAGAAGGTTGGTGCTCAGACTGAGGAATTTCACCTTCTTCTGATAAATTTTGCTGAGAAGGATTTGCTTCATGAACAGGAGAGGCCACAGACACTGGTTTAGTTGGCCTTGACGAAGTAGGAGCATCTGTAATTGGTTCATGAACTTGCGAGGGAATTTCATGCTCCGGTGAGTTTTCCTTCCGTGGCACAACATTTGGAGAATTTTCTTTCGAAGGAGGAGGAGGAGCATTCTTCTTTGCAATTTTATTCTTCTTTTGCTTCGGCTGATCAATATGCCCTTTGACAAGATCATTGTAGCCAGTGGCTTGGGCTTGATGATCGAGGCAGATCTTGTGAACAATTTGATCCAGGTCAGAATGAAATCCTAATCTTCTGTTCCGAAGGATAGTCAAAGCTTTATTGACATCCATATATGATTCTTCAAGTTGCTTGATGACAAACTTGGATTTTGTAGCCTTCATACGGTTGTCAAGCTCATCAAGCTGGGCAGTGAGGTTATTAATCTCAACAGAATCATCTCTCATGTCTCGAACTTGATCAGAGGCTTGAGCAATTACTTCAGAGGGAATGGGCAAAGATGCCACTTCTCCATCAAATAGGTTTTCCACAAATCTGTCAAGCTGCTCCATGATGAACACTTGATTGAAGTAATGTGGTGCATCAGAGTGGTCATCAGTCTGTGCAACAGGAGCAGTTTGCACTATATTTTGCTCGGTTGGAGGCATAGAGGCCAATGGTTGTGTCAACATCGGAGCAAATTGAGCAGCCTTTTCTTTCACAACATCAGTTCGTGGAGCACTTTGCTCGGCAGAAGGAGCTGTGATTTACTTCACCTTGGGTTTTGGAATTTTCTCTCCTAGCTTAGCTGTGCTTACTGGAGCTTCAACAACTAAGTCTTGCATGTCAATTGCCTCAGGATGAGGGGTTGTATTCACATGATCTACCATAGTGACAGTGGTAGGAGGCGTTTTTCTCTTCAAAGAAATCTTCTTCAGAGGTTTATTGGAACTGCACTCGCTCGAAAATCAGGCAGTATGGTGGAAGTAGTAATATTCACTTGTTCGGAGAGAGTTGCTTCAACTTCTTCTCTTGTGAGTGGAGGATCATCTTGATTGGAGAAATCACTTTCATCATTTCTCTCAGCTGGTTTAGCTGGCCTTCTCTTCGGTGCGCTCTTTTTCTTCAAAGCAGCAGAACTGGGATCATGTTTGTGCTTTGAACGGCATTCAGATTTTCCTTCAGCCTTTCACTTGTCAACATCAGACTTGATAAGGCGATGGTTTTCTTCTTCGCGAGCTTGTTCTTTTTCAGCCTTCTTGGCTCTCTTTTCAGCATTCTTCACGCGCTTGGCCTTTTCATCAGGATAGGAGTCAGGTGTCATAAGAGACGACTCATGAGCATTTGGTGGTGGCTGCGGTCTCTCCTAGGGATCACTTGCACGGACAAGACCAATTTCACGGCAGTCACCCCACGGAGGATGCAAGGCAAAGTTCTTAGCATACCGAGGATGAATCATTTCATAGTTAAACCACTTTCGTACCCAGTGACATCGAATCTTTTGCAGATGCCTTCTTTTCTCTGTAGTTGTTTCTCCTGGAACAGTGTTGTAGTTGTCATGAGAGATATACTGAGCTGAATTTGTGAATGGTTGCCTACCTCATCTCTTTTTCTTCGGTGCATCTGCTTCTTGCTCATGTTGCTCATGCCTTTTTCTTTTGCTGGTGGATGGGCCTACCGTTGGGCCCTTTGCATTTGGTGCCTTAGACTCGTCCGCTGTACCCATGATTAGCTCATCTTCATTGGCCATGCTCATTGGTCGAGCAGAATCCTCAACAGAATTCATACACCTGTGAATTAGAATAGGTACGAGGGAAAAGGGGACAGGGTCACAAATGCTCATAGCGAATATTTTTCGAACAAAAAGCATTTTGAAGAAGAATTAGATGCAGACTTTGAGAAATGTTTCGAAAGAAGGAAACATATAGAACGAGCTAGTAGGTCTAAAGAATATACTAGACAGTGTGCTAGGCATTCCATTCGAGCAAAACATAACACAAACCCTAGATCTGAATAGATATGGATGCGAGGGACAACTACAAACCACATCCACACTAGTACAGGTAAAAACCTAGATCTAAGATATGCGGTAAAATCAGAGGAAAATAACCGCGGACGAACTTGAATCATGAAGGACGGAGGCCCGAGTTTGAACCACACGTACCCTAGCTTGGTGACGTGCGGCAGCTATGGCGGCGCGGGGAAGAAGATGTCCCGCGGCGGCGAGGAAAGACTCCGGGGACCACTTTCCGGCAGTGAAGCGACGAAGAGGTCATCGATGTTGAGATCAAGGTGGAGCGCTGCTGTGAGGGTTTCGGCGGAGTGGAGGCGAGGAGAAAAAGAAGTGTACTAGAAGAAAGAAGGGGTGTGGGGTTTTTATATGCGAAGGGAATTAACCGCACACAGTGAGTTCTGATCGAACGATCTCTGTTTTGAGACTATTGCGATTCAATGGATAAGATGGAGTGGCAGTTGATGTATTGCACGTGGCAACTATCATAAAAGATCATGGTCCTGACTTGGGCCGGAAACCCCAAATTATGGGCAGCTTTCCCCAAAATAGATTAATGTTCGGACCGAATCTTAATCGTGGTCAAGGACACCAGGTAAAGTTTCGTTCCAGATAAATTTGAGCATTTGTAATGGAACAACATAGACTGGAAGAGATAGAGCAGAGGGAAAACATGGTCCTAGGCATTTCACTCAGAGAACAAAATACAAACACTCGAGCAAATTGCTATGAGAGAAATGCATTCGGACACACACAAAAACTTTCGATAAAAAATAACTCCAATGAAAGAAAAATGTGGTGGCGTAACCCACCCTATAAGAACTGTATGACCCCGAGCATCGCACAATTATCGTGGCACTTGGTTAGTCTAGTTCTTCGTTAATGTATTCACTCTCAGAAAGAAAATTTCACTTTGTCAAAATTTTCAAACTCTTCGAGTGTTATGCACCCATTCCTTCAAAGATGTGGAAGTGTTAGCACGGATGCCGAGTCCAGCTTACTGCATGTTTGTGAAGTCTAGGATATTTAGCTCACATCGTAATGCACAGAATCTTTTCTCATCGAGAGGCTTGGTGAAAATATCAGCGAAATTGTCTTCGATCTTGACGTGATTGATGACAATATCCTCTCGAGCAACATGATCGCGAATGAAATGATGTCTGATGGCAATATGCTTCGTGCGAGAATGTTGCACAGGATTATGTGCAATTTTGATGGCACTCTCATTGTCACAATATAGAGGAATATGCTTGACCTTAATGCCATAATCCTTCAGAGTTTGCTTCATCCATAATAACTGAGTGCAACAAGCGCCAGCAACAATATATTCGGCCTCAGCCGTGGAAAGAGATACACAATTCTGCCTCCTAGATGACCAACAGACCAAGGATCTACCGTGGAAATGACATGTCCCCGAAGTAGATTTTCTGTCAACCAAGTCACCAGCCCAGCCTGAGTCTGAATATCCAACGAGATCAAACTGTGCTCCCTTAGGATACCATAAACCTAAGGTGGGGGCGTGAGCCAAATATCTCAGAATGCGCTTGACCGCTTGGTGATGCGATTCTTTTGGTGCAGCTTGATAGCGGGCACACATGCAAACACTCAACATAATATCAGGTCTGGATGCACATAGATAAAGAAGAGAACCAATCATAGAACGATAAGCCTTCTGATCATAATCCGTACCATACACATCTGCATCCAACTTACCATTCGTGGGCATAGGAGTTTTGTAGCCCTTCATTTTGGAATCTTGCATTTTGAACTTCTTCAGGCATTCTTTCAGATATTTCTCCTGAGATATGAAAACTCCATTTGCCTGTTGACGAATTTGCAGTCCGAGAAAGAACTTAAGTTTACCCATCATAGAAATTTGATATTTATCGGACATCATTTTCCCGAACTCTAAGCTGCAAGCATTGTTAGTATAGCCGAAGATAATACCATCCACATAGATTTGACATACGAATAGATCATTATCAACAACACGAGTGAAAAGTGTGGGATCAGTGGATCCTGGCTTGAATCCTTTATCGAGCAAAAACTTCTTAAAGGTGTCATACCAAGCTCGAGGGGCTTGCTTCAGCCCGTATAGAGCCTTTTTCAACCTGAAAACTTTGTTGGGAAACTCAGGATGTTCAAAGCCAGGTGGCTGTCTAACATAAACTTCCTCATCAATTTCACCATTGAGGAAAGCACTTTTCACATCCATTTGATAAAGCAAGATATCATTGTAATTTTCATAAGTGAGAAGAATGCGAACTGCCTCAAGGCGTGCAACAGGAGCATATGTTTCATCGAAATCAATACCTTCTACCTGTGTGTACCCTTGAGCAAAAAGACGTGCCTTGTTTCTCACCACAATGCCATTTTCATCTTGCTTATGGCGGAAAATCCATTTTGTGCCTATGATATTGTGCTTCTTAGGATTCGGTTTGTCAACAAATTCCCACACATCATTTAGTTTGAATTGCACCAACTCCTCTTGCATGGCATTCATCCAATCTGGATCATTCATGGATTCTTCATACTTGGTAGGTTCTGCCAATGAAACAAAGGAGAAACTGCCATAGTAGTTAGCCAAACGAGTGCGGGAACGAGTTGTGGGTCGATAACCCGGATTCTCAAGTTCATCGAGAATTAATGAAGGATCAACTCGATTAGCCACTCGAGGATGGGCATTTTCTTCACAATGATCATTGTCATTTTCATCAGCATCAGCATTTGTATCATCATTCCCTTTGGGATTGCCATTTTGATCGGCATTTGGATTTTGATTGCCATTTGCATTTTGAGGAGCATTTGCTTCGGCAGTGGCTTGACGAGTTCTGCTTCAAGTCACGGGGGCATCATCATCAGAGGATTCAGGTGCATTTCCTTTAACTGGCTTGATGCTCCCAATAGCCATATGTTAAATAGCATCTGATATCAGTGGTTCATCTATCACATTTGGCAGGTGCTCCTTTTGGGAGCCGTTAGATTCATCAAACCGCACATTTACCGTTTCCATAACTTTCATGTGGTGAGAGTTATAGACACGATACGTATGCAAGTTTGAGCCATAACCAAGAAGAAAACCTTCATGTGCCTTAGGTGCAAACTTGGAAGAATGATTCATATCAAGAATGTAACAAGGTGCACCAAAAACATGTAGATAAGAAACATTCGGTTTCTTGCCAGTGATAAGCTCATATGAAGTTTTCTTAAGGAACTTGTGAAGATAAACACGATTGATAACATGACAAGCAGTGTTAATAGCATCCGCCCAGAAGTGAATGGGAGTTTTGTACTCACTGAGCATTGTTCTCGCCATTTCAATGAGAGTTCTGTTCTTTCGTTCAACAACTCCATTCTGTTGGGGAGTGTATGTGGCAGAGAACTCATGAGTAATACCATGTTCATCGAGAAATTTAGCAATATGAGTATTTTTGAACTCAGTTCCATTGTCACTTCTGACGTGCTTAATTCGCACATCATATTCATTCTGGGCCTTCTTAGCGAAGCTTTTGAAGATATCTTGGGTGCAGGTTTTGTCTTCGAGAAAGAATACCCAAGTGTATCGAGAGAAATCATCAACAATAACCAGACCATAATGACTGCCACCGAAGCTTGCATAATTTTGAGGACCGAATAAATCCATATGAAGAATTTCTAGTGGTCTTGTAGTAGTCATAACTGTCTTGGATGAGTGATGCTTCTTGGCCAATTTACCAGCCTCACATGCAGCACAAAGATGATTCTTGTCGAATTTTACATCAGGAATGCCACAGAGATGATTTTTCTTCACCAGAGTGTGCAAATTTCTCATACCTGCATGACCAAGTCTACGGTGCCACAGCCAACCTTCGGTTGCTTTTGCAAGCAAACAAGTTTGGACTGAGGGACCCTTAGAGAAATCCACAATATACAGATCACCTTTCTAATTCCCTCGAAGATGAAGGAATTGTCAGAGGCCATGAAGACAATGCATTTGGATATGGAAAGCAGAACTAGCATTCCTAGATCACATAGCTTGCCAACTGACATAAGATTGAATCCAAGAGACTGAACAAGTAAAACATCATCAATAGACTTATCCTTGTATATGGCAGCTTTACCTAGCCCAATTACCTTTCCTTTGTTGTTGTCGCCAAAAGTGATATACTTCAGAGGAGAAGCAGTTAAGTTGGGGTCGACAAACAATGACTTGTCTCCGGTCATATGACTAGTGCATCCACTATCCATTATCCATTCTGTACACCCGGAGACATAGTCCTGCAGAAGAATTAGGTTTTCTTAACCACCCACATCTTTGCAGGTGGCTTCGAAATAGTAGAGCAAGTAGGATATGATTTCTTTCGATAAGCATAATTGTTGCTCGATGAGGTATGAGCATAATTGAAGGAATAAGCATTGAAATTCCTTCCAGACGCATGAGTATAATGGTTGAATGAGGTATGCATGTACTCATTCTGTCAAACTTTTTCAAGGAAGTAACGAGCATTTTGAGCCTGCATGGTTAGTAATGTGGTTACAGGTAATGCTTCAATAACTTTCTTAGGCACCCATATAGCTTTCTTTGGGGGCCCATTCCTGCTGTTTGGCCCAACATAGCGAGCAACAGCCTCACCATGTTGATTTTTGAAAAGCTTATAGTTGTCCAAAGAATCATCATCGGGATATTCAGGGATGGGAGAGTCATATCCCAAGAGTAATGCTGGATCGAGCATTTTGCTCTTTGTAGGAACCCACATGGTCTGTGGATATTGATGAGGTTCCCAGTAGGTGCCATTTTCATTAAGTGTCCTTTCGAAACCGATGCCTTCTTTCCTAGGATTTTTGTGAAGAATGGATTTCTTCAAAACATCACAAAGGGTTTGATGCCCCTTGAGATATTTGAACATTCCCGTCTGAAGAAGATCCTTCAACCAAGCATTTTCATCAGAAACAGAACCATTTTCCTCGACCGAGGGGTTAGCATTCACAGATGATTCAGCATTTGATTCTGCATTGGTTCGTTCAAGGCATTTTAAACATGGTGGCTCAAACACTTCAGGTTTCTCTTTAAGTTGTTAGGTGAGAAGATAATTTTCTCTGATCAAATCCTCATGAGCCTGTCTCAGTGCCTCGAGTTCCTGTTTCCTTTTCAGGTAATCATAGGTCAATCTTTCGTGGTCTGCCAAGAGAAAATCACGACGATTTGTCAGTTCATCCATCTGTGACTTGAGAGTGGAATACTCTTCGGTCAGCGACATATTTTTCTCCATCTCCTCAACCAACAACCCTTCAGATTTCTTGAGGGTTTTCTCAATTTTCTCAAGATAGTTTTGTTGAATATTAGCAATTTTCATCAACTTAGCATGGTCATCCTCATCAGAAGAATATTGATCACTGGAGTGAATCTTGTGATTTTTGGAGGATACCTTTTCCTTCGAGGCTTTGGCCATGAAGCAGTAGGCAAGAGATTCATCGTCGCTTGACGGATTCTTGAAGAAGTTGGTTGCAGGAGAGGAGGCACATGCTATGCCAGCCATGCCTGAGTTGGAATCCTCATCAGATTCTTCTTCTTCTTCAGATTCTGACGGTTCTTCTTCATCAGAATCCATTTCCTTGCCAATGTATGCCTCAGCCTTGCGAGAGTTAATCTTGCGGTTGGAGGAGGACTTGGAAGGGTTCCTTGATGAAGATCTTGACGAAGATTTTGAGGTGGAGTTGTCCTTCTTCTTGAAGAATTTCTTCATTTTCTTCTCATCATCGGAGTCGTAGTTCTTGCTCTTGCTTTTGCCTCGATAGTTGCCAGAATCATATCTACCACTAGCACGGATTTCTGCTTCCCAGAGAGGACAGTCCGAAATGAAGTGTCCAGGCATTTTGCACTTGAAATAGGTGTATTCTCCAGCAGGTTTTGATGAAGATTTTGAACCCCCAGAGTTGCTTGAATTTCTTTTCTGGAACCGGCTCTTCTTGTGAAAGTGTTGGAATCTTTTCGTGATCAGTGCGAGATCTTTGCTGAGTCTTTCTGGGTCATCTGAATCTTCTTCGTCATTTCCTTCGAAGGAGGAATCAACCACAACCTTGAGAGCATGATTTTGCGTTGACTTGAGCCATACAGATCTATTTTATCTTCTTCCTGTTCCTCGTGGGTGTTCAGTCTTTCCATGATATCAGCAGAGTCAAGGTTCTTGAAATCAACTCGTTCACGTATCATCAGAACAAGTGTGTGGAAAGAACTATCAAGCGATCGAAGCAGTTTCTTCACGACTTCATGGTCAGTGATGTCTTTGGCACCGAGACCTTGAAGCTCATTTGCGATGTCACTCAGGTGATCGAAGGTTTGCTGACAGCTTTCATTTCCAATGCGCTAGAATCGATTGAATTTGGCTCAAAGAGTATCAATTCGAACTTCTTTCTGAGATGAAACTCCTTCATTTATCTTCTCGAGGACATCCCACAATTCCTTCGCAGTTTCACACTGGCGATAGCGAAGAAATTGCGCTCGATTGAGATGGCTGCCAATCTCATCTTTGGCTTGAGCATCCAGCTGAATGAGCTTCTTTTCTTCATCGGTAAGGGCTTGAGGTACATCAATTGTGAGCCCAAACTGCACCACGTTCCACATATCATCATCTATTGCTCGAAGACGGATCTTCATCTTCTCCTTCCAGAAGGGGTAGTCTGTCCCATTGAATATGGGAATCTTAAGATGCGATTTGTAGTTCACTGAAGACATACTTAAACTCCAAAGTCGTTAGACTAAAATGAGCAGAGTCAAGGAGTACCTCGCTCTGATACCAATTGTAGCAACGAAGTATGTCTACTAGAGGGGAGGGGTGAATGGGAGTTTTAAATTTTCTTCGGAAAACTCAAAACTCTCAGAACCCAGTAGCGGAATGAATGAAAAACAAACTATAGCGAACTAAAAACTGAGTACCGAAAGGAAACTAAGTTATGCATTGATACAAATCACATGAATGAAAATGCATCGAAGGTAAACATGGGTGACAGAGATAACCGAAGATGCTCGATGGTGACAAGGAATTTGTTCGACCAGTTCGTCCTTCTGCACAAGGACTACGTCTGGTTGGAGGGGCTGTGACTTAACATGGAAGATAAACTCTCTACACCCTATTCTCCTCGACATTTGGTTCATCAACCAATGCCGATCACTCGTGGTAGATACTTGAAGGCGATCTCCAAACCTTTACAGACTTCTTCTTCGAGAACCACAATCACTCTTGGTCTCTAAAGAAATTGACACCTAACCGTCTAGAGAGTTTGCAGCTCTCCAGAGTAATAGGCGGGGCGTATTGGACTTAGATTCTAGTGATGCTGAACCACTATCTAATTCTTCGGCTCTAGGGTTTTTTCTCTCGGTGGATTTTAAACTCAAATCACTCAGAGAGTGGGTTGCTCAACAATCTTCTCAGAATCAAATGGAGCAGCCACTGAACAAAGCCGACACGGGGTGGCTATTTATAGCTGCTGCCTTCCCGGATGGGAAATGACCATTTTGGATACGCGGTCCAGCCAATGGCCAGCTGACACGTTCACAACGGTCGGATTTGGAGCAATGGTAGCATTACTTGAGAACAAGTAATGCTAACTCCTCGGTCTGAGGCAAAACTCTCGCAGTGAAGAAGATCACAGTCTCTTGCTGGCAAGTATTTGCTCGGAACACAAAGAGATTTCTCTCACAACTTTCATAGGATTTGGGTTTAGCATCAGAGAATCAAAGTTTCGAACGCTACACCCATCTTAATAGTACGGTGGTCCTATACTCAATGAAAGAAGAAGAATAACAAAACAAATCCTACATCTTCACTTCGTCTTCATTCTCCTCGGACGCGGTCATCTTCCTCAGACAGACACCGAACCAATTGCTTCACTTCAGCAATTTTTAGGGGTCACTCTTGTTTAACATCATCTTCGGTGATAATCTTTGCTGCAATGCAGGGAGATTATCTTCGTCGTTTGCATCAAACTCCTTGATACATCAGGGACCTGTTACTCTGTGTGCACTAGCAAACACATAAGTCCCATACTTTTTATGTCAACAAACTCGAAAACATAAGGGGCCTATCATTGCACCAACACATGTACCATGATTTGAATTCAACATAAAATGGATACATATATTTGGATTCGAGATCGTATGTACATGTAGTTCATATTTATATGGGAATTTACTACTCCTATATTCATGTCATGTATTGTGAAGATAATATATAGATGGTTGTATAACTAACCCAAGTACAATCCCATTCAAACAAGGAAAATGTACTCAAATTTAGTCCATATGCTAGACATCACTAATTCTTTTTTATTGTTGAGGGAAGTGCAAATTGATTTGGTACTGTACACGTTAAGCTTGTTGTCCCGATTTTTTTTAGTTTTTTGTTGTTGTATTTGAATGGCATTTCTAGTAATATAGTAAAACGGGACATGGCTCCCTCTAGTGGGGTGCGAATTGTCTTTTTTGTTTTGTTTTTTTGTACACGTTAAGCTTGTTCTCCCGAAATTTCAAGCCGCGCCTTGTTATGCTGAAATTTCAAGCTAGTATCTCTGTCTATCGTGCTGCTAAACTCCCGCCTCTTCAACCCGCACCTTGTTACCTCGAAATTTTAAGATATCTCTTTGTCTCGTTGTGCTCCGAAAACTCCCTCCATCTCAATTCGCGCCTTGCTATCCCAAAACTACAACGCGCGCGAAAACTCCCACCTCCTGCGAAATCCCGACACGTGAAATTCCCGTGATACCCCTGAACCAAAAGAACCGCCTAGTTCAAATTGGTGGGGGTACTTTCATAACTTACCCCACATTTCGGACAAGCACATCCCTAAGCCATGGTTCCCCCCTCCCATCCCCTCCGCCCCCCATTCGTACACCGAGGCTGTGAAAACCCGTGAAGCCCCAGACCGTCCCCCGTCCGCCACCCAGCTGGAGCCTCTTCCCCGACGACATCGTCCACCGCAACAGATCGACGTCCCTCATCCACCACACCGGATGAGGATCCGCCGTCGATCTCATCGTCCCGTCGGTTCAGCCACCCTGTCCTCCACCTCCAAGGAGTTGCCCGATGTTCGGCTCGTCTATCGCGCCACCTCCATTCCCACAGCGCCGTCTTCACCCTGCACCACCGAAAGAGCAGCACCATCACCGATTCCTCGGATGAAGCTGAGGCCTAATCGGCGCCACCAAAGAGGTTCTACACTAATCGCTGCATTTTGTTCTTCATTTGATCTCACAGTGCTGCCGGCGCTCGGTCCCGAGCCGCCATGCACTGGTACAACGAGGTGCTATACAAACGGTTTTTAACCCCTTTCCACGATGGCGTTTGGAACCGTCGCCAAGTGAGTGACTGCGATAGGGGGGGGTCCTTCCCACACGACCCAGAAACCATCGGGGATAGGGAGCCTTGATGCATACAGTTGTCCCTATAAAACTGTTTCTGATATCTCGAATATCCCAAACGCTTCATCCTTGCTACTCGTTTGTGCTCTCATTGCCATCGCAGAGTTCTGTGGTTTTGCCTTAAACCAGGCACATTCCAGGCACGTACCAAACTGGCTCTACGTTTACGATGCCTGGCACATCACAAACAGTTCATGATTGTAAACCGTGTATGATAGATCGACAATCACACACATTTAGTTTTCCCACACCGTTTGTGATATTGTCTGACATCACACACGCTTTGCAAACGGCAACTGTGTGCATGGTTACACACGTTTCCTCTTTGTGAACCGTATCGGATTATGATGTATATCACACAAGCTGTGCTTTAAAGACCGTGTGCGCCGTAATGACCTGCAGACCGTAATTTCACCCTAATTTAATTGCTGCTATTTAAAATTGTACCTAATTTGAACTTGAAAGTAGGCTATAGCTTTATTCATATCCATCAGGTTCAAACAACCAATGCATTATTCGATTCACAGGTACATATGTTCAAGAATTACATAAGCAACAAATAAAGAATGATGAACCAGGGTTCTATACTTGTACTATTACAGATGGTAAAGAAAGAGGCGACAGACATTCTGGTTGCTGAACAAGGTGAAGCGGAATGGCCCTATTATGCTCTACTAGATGTAGAAGGCACGCACGACTCTAGTCCAACCCCTTGTGATGGCCGGCCGCCAATCATGTAGTTTGAGAGGTAATCTTGAGTAAACTGCTTCAGGATCCACTGCAAAGGAAAAAGATTCAGACATTGTCATCTAACACAACTCATTACGGGCTGTAAAAAGAAGGCTGTAGAGTTCTTACTTACCATCCTGCAGTTCACTGTTGTCTTGCATAAAGTGTAAACAAATAGTTTGATTGACATCTTTTGACCCATTTTAATAACAATCTTTATCAGTTTCCTCACTTGATGCTGGTTCATGTATATCTCATTGCCCCATACGTAGAAAGGGTCGAAGTGTGGATCTTTGGCAATGACATATGTACCTAAAAGCACCAAGTTAATATTAGAAGCTAAACAACAATTGCAAAATGTTGTAGTACAACACTCCCTCCATCCCATTATATAAGATTTTATTACATGTATATCTAGACATCATCAGAACATTAAGGTAACACTCTTCCTTGTTGCTATGTAGCCTAGGATTGCATATTTAGTCATTCAGTACAATGCATGTTGCTCTGTAGCCTCAAATATATTAAATATGGCCCTAGTTAACCTACTGATAAATGGGTTATAGATATATTCAGTGAAATGTCCGATTCAACAATTAATCCCTTATCAGCCACCAGGCTATATGGTACCAGCTACCGATATCCTGAAAAGTGAGTAAATATAAGCAATGCGATGAAACTAACCTCGATGGAAAACAACATTGTTCTCAATATTGTCCTGTATGAGTACATATAAAGGCATGTTAAGCACAACAGGCTAAACATCAACCAAATATATCCATGGTAGACAACATAATCTACAAATGATAGCTTCAGTGTGCAGGTTTAAGCATGCTAGTTAAGCAAAACAAGAAGTGGAAAGGTGTGTTAACCGCATCAGGCATAACATTTAAAAACAAGCAAATAGTCATTCAAACTGGTATTGTGCAGGTCTAAAGTACACTAGTTATTGTTAAAAAAAATGAAAAGGCATGTTAACTGCAACATCCTTAACAGCAACCAAATATCGAAATTCATAGTAGTATTGTTGAAACTGTTATTGATGAAATTGAACTGCACGGCAAATAGTTGCACATATAGAGCATCACATTATGAAGAACTAAAATAAACAAGGCATAAGGCCATCTCTAGCCGATCCTTTAAAAGTTAACGGACTAAAATGCTTAGTGGATATATATATATATATATACTCCAGAAATTTTTGGTTGTTTCTAGTCGATCCCCTAAACTTAACATTGTAAACTTCAATTTGATCAAGTTCAAAGCTGGTTCAACCAAAAGTAGCATGCATTCAAACATAAACATAGATAGTTTTGCATAACCAAACATAAAACTTAAATTTAAACTAAACTAAACTACTTTCGGCCAAAGTGGAGGTCGAGCCAATCCTTCCTCGTCAGGTATGGTGTGCCGCGAGCCGGGCCCGGACCGGTGCTGTCATCGGGGTCGTTGGGGAAGACACTCCTCCACTCGTCGACGTCGATCTCCTCGTCCTCGCCACCCACCTCAACACCCTCCGCGCCGCCGTCCTCGCCGCCTTCGACGTCGTCATCGGAGGAGAGCATGATAACCTTGCCGCCCTCCGCGTAGGCAAAGATCACCCGCTCCGCCTCCACGAGCTTCGGGTGCTACCGGCGGAGCTCTTGCATGTAGGCCTAGTCGGCGGCCTCGGCCTCGAGGCGCTACCATGCCTCGCGGTCCTCCCGCGCCATAGCCGAGCTCACCACCCTGGCTCCGGCGGAACAAGGTCGACCGGACATGTGCCGAAGGGGAAATTGAGCGTAGCCGTTGTGCCGTGGTAGCGGACTTGCCAGCGGTCGTACTCCATGGCCGCGAGCTCGGCCGTGTGGAAGCTACCGAGCCACCGACGAGTGTGGGTCTCCCGATCCGTAATCTCGACGACCCACGTCCCCCACCGCCGCTGCCGGACCCCGAGGTAGGACCTCGTCGGCGGTCAGGCCCGAGGGAGGATGGGGAAGTCCTCGAACCGGCGTAGGGGCACGATGGCGGGCGGATCGGGCGACCGACGACGGCGGATAGATAAAGATCCCGCGGAGGACAACGGGGACACCTCGGCGGCCACCTCACTGGCATCGGGCGAAGAGGCTGCGATAAACCACTTTTGGGCCATTGGCTCCTTGAGCTCCCCGGCACACAGGCAGAGGTTGAGGATGGAGGCGGCGGCGGCGATGGCAGTGGCCTACCAATGGTTTTGAGCGAGGGAGGGGTGGTGTGTGTTTGTGTGAGCAGAGGTTTTGGGGAGTGTGTGGTGTGTGGGGGGGGGGGGGGGGGCAAGGTGGTGTTTGAGGAAATACCGCGGCAACTGGAAATTTTACTAGACGGGAGTAAAATGTCGGGCTACTGAAAATTTGGATCAAGGGCGAGCAGATATTTTTGAGATTGCGAGGGATGCAGAGGTGGGAGTAACAAGGCGGGGCTACTGAAAATTGGAATCAAGGGCGAGCAGATATTTTTTAGGTTGCGAGGGATGCAGAGGCGGGAGTAAAATGCCCGGGCTACTGAAAATTTGAATCAAGGGATTGAAGCAGAGCAGGAGTAACAGACATCGCACATGGTCCGCACATACTAATCATGTGCTATCAAACATTAAAACCTTCCAGGCGGTAGATATTTTTGAGATTACGAGGCAGTAGATATTTTCAAGAGCGGGAGGCAAGCCTCGTGGAGCCCAATCTACTGTGCTGATGTGAGTGACTGCAGGGGCACGGGCGTGGCACATGGGTAGTCTGACCTAACCGTGTCTGTTGCGTACCCAATCGCAGACGGTTTCTACATCCAACTCATGTGTTGTTTATGCATTTGGCAAAAAGAATAATGCGGGAGAGGGTCAGAACACGAACACACTTGCATGTCGACCAAATATATGTATGAAAAGGGTGGTTTGATGTTCGAATACCCAATGCACAACTTTGATGTTTCACCTGTCGCACAAAAGCATAGTATTGCTAGTCAGCCACCCCCTATGGACCACACTTCGTGTCAGCGGTAAGGGAATCCTAGCTACGAATGCATGCCCCCCAAATATCTAGGTCTGAAATCTCACCCTACCGTAACACAAAACCTATAGGAGTCCATCATATATATGGCCAAACTTCCCCTTTTGCTTCCCGACAAAGGTGGACCGTGTGCCGACCCACAAATGTGTGCTTGTGGCGCGAGATGGGTGAGACCACATACGAACCACCTGCGGGTGGCCCTACTATATGTATGAAAAGGGTGTGGTGTGATATTTAACTACCATTCACAACTTTGATGTGGCACGTGTGCCTCACAAATTAACCGGACTTCCCCGACCCCACGGAGGTTGCAGGTAGTGCGAAGTAGCCCCCCACCCCCCGACACACACACACGTCGGGGGGAGGGCATCTCACCAAGACGTACTGTAACACGGACCAAGCAGAATCCAACTTGGTCGTACAACCTCTCCCGCTCATTGTTGGTCAAAGTGATGGACGTCCACACGGCCCCACAAAATGGGCTAGCTTGTCGCTGATAACCTCGGTATAGGGAAGTGGTGTGTGTGGTGTTTGAATACCCAATGCGCAAATTTGATGTGGCACCATGCTTTGGAACCGTAAAATCCCCACACTGAGCGAGGGTTCACGACGCGTAGCATGCGCTCAAACTTAATTAGGCTTGGAATGATCGACCTACTATACGGTAACTCGAAGCAAAGAAGAAGAATCCACCCTGGTAACCTTTCTCGTTGTTGGTCGAAATGATGGACGTCCACGCGGGCCCATGAATATATATAGGCTTGCCGCCCATAACCAAGCGAGTGAGAGTGTGTCCAAAGACAACCATTGCATGCGTGTGTCCCGAACATATTTATGGAGGTGTGTGATGCATGCATATGTGTTGAATACCCGTCCCAATGCACAACATTGATGTGGTGCATGCGTTGAAAATCGCAGAGGTCCCCACACAGAGCAAGAGGTTCATGACGTGTCGTGTGCTCGCCCCCCCTTCGATCCAGCGGGATGGATGCATGTGTACACATGCGCTATTATATATATGTAATATCATATCATGATCTATATCGTGAGACAAACAAAAAATTAAGCCCCCTCCTAAGTCAAATTAATTAACCTCTCTTGCTGTCGGTGAAAGTGATGGACCAAGCGGGCCGATAGATGGAAGCATCACCGATAACCGCGTGAGTGAGTGCCATAGGATGACAACCATCGCTTGCAGGTGTGCCAGAACATATATATGGAGAGGTGTGTGGTTGTGATGTTTTGAATACCTAATGCACAACTTTGATGTGGCATTTGCCTCAAAAACCACAAAGTCCCCAAACAGAGTGAGGTTCATGTGACACCTAGTATATATATGCTGGTCACCCCCTTCGACACATACTATACACCTAGTAACACAGCCCTAAAAGAATTAATCCTCCTTGTTCGTCAAACGTACCTCTCTCTCGTTGGGTCAAAGTGATGGACGACGAACTCATGGGCCTACAGAAAGCGAAGCGTATGTCGCACGCGAGTGAGCATCCTACATAGGACTACGTACCACCGTCTGCATGTGGCCCAAAGAGGTGTTTGTGTGATGTTTGAATACGCAATGCACAACTTTGATGTGGCACCACATATATAGGAAACCAAAAAGTCCCCACAGAGAGCGAGGTTCATGATGCGTGGTATGTGCTATATGTACGCCCCCATTCGACGCATGGTATATATGTACTTCTACTGTATAGCACAAACCAAAAAAGAATCATTCCTTGATGGTCAAATTAACCTCCCTCTTGTTGGTCAAAGTGATGGAGGACAACCTCGCATGCCCACAGATGGAAGCACCACACGCGAGTGAGTTCCTATAGGGCAACCACCGCCTGCATGGTATTGCGTGATGTTTCAATACCAATGTACAACTTTGATGTGTCACCTGCCTCGGGAACCGGAAAGTCCCTACATGGAGCGAGGTTATGACGTACGCATATATATAGAGTATTCATGTTGCCCCCTCTTTGACATGTACATACTCCTACCATGAATATACATAACACAAACCAAAAAAGAACCATCCTTGTTGGTCAAATAAACCTCTCTCTCGTTGCACGTTCAACTGATCGATGACGACCTCGCAGGCCCACAGAGAGAGTCACACGCGAGTGAGTGTCATAGGATAAAACCACAGCGTGTATGTTCCCGTGTGTTATGTGATTCTTGAATACTCAATGCACAACTTTGACGTGGCACGTACATGCTTCGCAAACCGGAAACGCACTACACCACGATGCGTAGCCCCCTCACTTCAAGTCGGTGGGAGGGACTCATGTGTACGCATGTGCCCAAACTTTGATATGGAATCTCACCATGATCCACACCACACACATGCCAAGATGAATCCACCTTTTGGTCGAATGCCTCTCGTTGTCAGTGGAAACTGAAAACCTTTGCGGGCTAACGAATGGGCATGTCGCTGATAACCGCACGAGGGAGAGTGTCCGAGAGAACCACCAATGCATGCATGTGGCCCGAACATGTATGTATGAAAGGGTTGTGTAATGCTTTAAATAACCAATTCACGACTTTAATGTGGCATATATGACTCACAAAATGATCAATAATCCCATACGGAGGCTCACAACTCGTAGTGTACTGCCGGACCCCCCCACCCCACACACACAGACACACACATCCCGCACCACCATAGCCATTCTGAGGCATGTCAAACTTTTTCTGCAGTGAACATGTGACCAAAGGAGTGTCGTGTTACAATTATAAAAACAACAGACATCATTCGACCATTTTTATACATTGATTGATTTCCTAGGGATTTAATGTGCAAAAATCAAATTTGAGCTACATGTGCACCAAAATGGATTGCAAAATCATATGTGTGTCCCTGGGTGCATGTTTCCCCATGCAAGAGATTTCAAAACATTGAGAATATAGATTTTTTAAATTCAGTAAATCCAAAACTTAGTTGAAATTCATGAAACTTATCGTGGTGTCATATATGGACATCAGTAGACTGTGATATTGTATTTTTTCGTCAAATTTGAGACACGTTTTGATATAATCTTCTTACAAATGGGAGATTGTCAATAACTGGCAACCAATATCTCATATGGGTTATTTATTCAGACCGTGTGCATTAGACCGTGCCATGCTTCGGTTAAGCAGTAAAGCGGCAGAATGAATCATCAAAAAACAAAAAAATATACGTGCTGCCACGCGCCCCGTGTGCCATGCGAGCAGGCGTGAGTTGACGGGACGCATGCGAGCAGTCCGCCACACAGGCAGACCGGGAGGCGTGCGTGCAGGTGTGTGAATTGACGGGAGGCGTTTTCGCTGCGCAGTGTCACCGAGAGGCATGCGAGTAGCTGTGTGAAATGATGGTAGGAATGCCAGAAGTCCGCCGCGCAGGCTCACCGGGAGGCGAGACAGCCTTTGACCGCCACCCGCCTCGCTCCCACTGGTTCGTATTAATTGCGCACCCGAGCCGCCGGCCATAATAGGCAGCCGCATCCCTCGGTCCACAGTGGTCACCATCGTCTGGACTCTTGAGTGTATGAGGATGCCGCCGAAGCGCACCATCGGAGGGAGTGGTGCTGCCGGGGCTGGTGAAGCACCCGCGCAATGCGTGAAGCTGGGCACAGAGGTTGCCTTCGTCACCAATGAGGTCTCACGCGAGTAGCAGCACGACCTTGACTTCGTCGGCGCCGTCGTGCCCCCCAGCCGGAGCCGGAGGTCAACAGTAACTCTGGAAACGACTGCGACTCCGACGGAAATCGGTTAGTCATCTATATACCCATTTGTGCGGCACATATCATGTGTTTTCTCTGGTTAATCCCCCCCTCTTTTTTTTGGAATATAAATCCTATGGTTATGTTCTCTCAGTCCATGAAATCAGAGTAATTAAGATCCGTTAGATGCACGTAGTGTATTGATTGTTTGAATGTTATCCGTATAGGGTTAGTGATTAATTTTTTGTTCTGTACAAATGATTTTTTGCTAATAATCCGACTAGGGTTAGCGTGCGTGCTAATAATTCGTGGCCAGATCTTGAGAATTGATTTTGAATGTCCTACATATATGTTTGTGCCTTTTTTCTTCCAGATCTTGAGAATTGATTTTGAATGTCCTACATGTATGTTTCTACCATTTTTTTCTTTCAGATTGGTATGTACACAGATGAGGCTTCGGCCAGCGCCGCCGCCAGATGTAGATCTTGGTCCTGGCTGTGCGGCCAGAAGCGGCCACGCCCCCTAGACCTGAGGAACCAGTAGAATCTCCGGCGGACCGCATCAGCGATCTCCCGGACGGCATCCTTGGGGAGATCATCTCCCTTCTCCCCACCAAGGATGGCTGCCGCACACAAGTCCTCGCATCTCGATGGCGCACTCTGTGGCGCGCCGCGCCTCTTAATCTCGACTGTCGTCAGCTATCTGTCGATGATGATTCTGAAGTCCCCGGAGCCATCATCTCCTCCCACCAGGGCTCCGTTCAACGCATCTTCATCCCGGCATGCTACCTGCTGGACATACCCTGCACCGTGGCCGCCTGGCTGACATCCCGTCAATTCAATAAACTCCAGCAGCTTGAGTTCTACCATTACTACAGTGATAGGTTACCACCAAGAGCTGCATCTGTGCCCTCACCACCGATGCCCATCTCATGGTTTTCCTCCTCTCTCCACACCGCCACCTTGACCCGGTGCCATCTAGCAGACAATCTGGTACAAATGCTTCGACTCCCACTGCTGAAAAAACTTGCGCTTGTGTTGGTTCATCTGTCGGAGGCCTCACTGCACAGCATCATCCACTCCAGTTGCCCTACCCTGGAGCGTTTGGTGCTTGTTTTTGGAAATGGAATCCATATCCCTTGTCTCAAAATAAAGTCGCCTCACCTTGTAAGCATTGGAATTCATTTTGAAGGACAGGAGCTTATCATCAAAGATGCCCCTTCACTTCAAAGGTTGCTCCTTGATTGTTGTTATAAACCTTCGCAAATAACTGTGGTCTCTGCGCCTAAACTGGAGACCTTGGGTGCAATTCGTGATCCGTTTAAATGGTTCGAGATGGTGTTTGCCTCCACACCTATTGAGGTACTGTATATTATTCATGTACACTTTTGTAATTTGCATTTTTTGTTTGTTTGTATAAGTTAAATATCATCTTGGAGTACACTTTCAGTGCTAATATTATGGTCTATGCTCAATGAAGAGCTTGTCCATCCTATCAGTGGTGGTGGATTCTGTCAAGACCTTATATATCAGTATGTGGTGTTTTGATCTCAACATCATTATTGCCTTGCTCCATTGCTTTCCATGTCTGGAGAATTTGTATATAAAGGTGACGATTTCACGCACATTGAAAGCCCATATATAATGTACTATAATTAATCGTTCAGCTATCGCTCTTTCAACATAATCTTTTTTAGACATTAACTGTTTTCAATCTTCATCTCAATTTAGGCACTAACACATGGAGAAAAAGGTATAACCAATCGATGGTTCAAGAAGCACCAGGATTTTCTCATATCTCATGACATTCGTTTGAAGACAGTAACGCTGGAAGGATATGCATCCAACAGTGCAAACACTAGCTTTGTCACATTCTTCATGTTGAATGCGAGGGCACTATTGTCCGTGAGAATTAAGTTTTTCAACAAGGAATTTCTCACGGAACTGTATGTGGAACAACATAAAAAGAAGTTTTAGGTGGACCTAAGGGCTTCTGATCATGCTCGGCTCATATTTACAACAACTCGTCGTCATCATGGACCAGTAGATCTTTTGTACCGGGATCTTGATTTTATGGATCAGACCGATCCATTTGATTGTGACTGCCAAAAACTTTGGTTGAGTTAGATGTTATTGCCCTATTCAATCCGGGATTCTGGGTTATGTGTAAATCTGATGAACAATTAATCCTCGTGCTTTTGTACCTTTTGTAAGCTGGAGTTAGACATTGTTGCCCTTTTCACCTAGGGTTTGACCCATATTTTCTTTCATACAGGGCGTCTGTGTTCGTATAGGTACTACCTCTGTCGTGGTTTATTCTTTCTTGGCCCCCTTCGTATTTTGTAGAACCAAACTTTGACTTTAGATTTAACTAAGAATATATTAATGCATGTCATCGAAAATAATATTGTTGGACGGCTATTCTCGGCTATGTTCATCTGCTATATGCAATAATTATGCATGTGCTTGCTCGCCGTTTAGGCGGCCGCGGCGCGCTCTACTCGCCATTTAGGCGCCCTTGGGTCGCGTCCCTCTGCGCATTCTGTTCGCCGTTTAGGCGCTAAGTCTCGCTCGGGTCGCGCCCCTCCGTGCGCGCTCTGCTAGTGGTTGGGGCCGGCGCATGATCACGTTGGGGAAGCTTTTGTTATTTGATCTTAGATTATGTTAATTAATTATACCTCCAAAGCCAGAATCATCCGGCTCTGGAGGTATAATTAATTAACCTAAACTATGATCTCCGGCGCCCGTTCCCGTCGCACAACTCCATCCTGTCGTCGGCCGTTGGGGGTATGCCGGTATGTGTGGGTAACTAGCTAGCAAGTGGATCAGTAGCGAGTCGCCGGCGACGGCCATTGTTGTGGTTATTTATAGCTAGCAGCTGGCTAGGGGATTGGGGATTTTACAATTCACCCCTGTGGAGCACGGGAAGCCTTCGCTGGAGTGCGGGAAGCCTTCACTGGAGCATGGGAAGACTTGAGCACACAACCCGACAACCATATGCGGTGTCACATGTTACCGCACACGTGTTAACATAAGGAAATGTATGTGTGTAACTTACTAATCATCGCACACGCATCGTGTGCGATACTCCTAGCCATCGCAAGCAACTAGTATGCATTTTTCAAAGTTTTTAGTACACAGAGAATCGCACACGAATTAACTCTAGTAACCGTCTGTGTTATATTTTCTCATCGCAAACAGTTCATCCGAGTGGGTTGTTTGCCGCGTATCACACACATCTTGTTTACATGAATCATTTGTGTTTTTTGGCTCATCCAAACAGTTCATCTATGTGAATTGTATGCCGCATATCACACACATCTTGTTAAGTTCAACCGTTTCTGTTGTGTTCCCTAATCGAAAATAGTTCGTCCGAGTGAACCGTATGTCGTATATCACACACACCCTGATCTGGCTAACTGTTTCTGTTGCATTCCATAATAGCAAATAGTTAATCTGAGCGAACTGTATGCCGTATATCACACATGCCTTGATATGGCTGCCCATTTCTGTTGTTCTGTCTCATCGCAAACAGTTCGTATGGATCAACCGTATGTCCTGCATCGCACACGCAACTAAAATCTGAACCGTGTTTGATATCTCCGCCATCGCAAACATTTTGCATCATTTTTAATGGTTTTTTTACATCACCATTTGCGATTAATGCATCGCACATAGTTTCATCAAAGGGTCTCTGATCGTAGTGTCGCATTAGCAGCATCCTGCAGTAGTGATGGTGCGGCTCCATCTACGGCGGCGTCGTGATACGTCTCCAACGTATCTATAATTTATGAAGTATTCAAGCCACGTTTACAACAATTTTATATGGTTTTGGTATGATTTGATTAGAACTAACCCGGACTGACGCTGTTTTTAGCAGAACTACCGTGGTGTCTTTTTTGTGCAGAAATATAAGTTCTCGGAATGGGCCAAAAATTTACGGTGATTTTTTATGGACCAAAAGAGACCCCTGAATCACCGGAGCTGGGCCAGGAAGTGACCGAGGAGGCCACAAGCCTGCTAGCCGCGTCCTACCCCCCCAGGGCGCTAGCTACAGGCTTGTGGGCCCCTCGGGCACCCCCTTGATGTGTGACCGACCCAAAAATTCTTATAAATACCCAAACCCTCGAAAAGAACCCTAGATCGGAAGTTCTGCCGCTGCAAGACTCTGTAGCCACGAAAACCATTCGGGAGCCCGTTCCGGCACCCTGCCGGAGAGGGAAACCATCACCAGAGGCCATCTTCATCATCCCGGCGGCCACCATGGTGAGGAGGGAGTAGTTCACCCTCAGGGCTGAGGGTATGTACCAGTAGCTATGTGTTTGATCTCTCTCTCTCTCTCTCTCTCGTGTTCTTGATTTGGCATGATCTTGATGTACCGCGAGCTTTGTTACTAAAGTTGGATCATATGGTGTTTCTCCCCCTCTACCTTCTTGTGATGAATTGAGTCTTGCTCTTTGAGGTTTCGTTATGTTGGATTGAGTATTGGATTTGAGAACACTTGATGTATGTCTTGTGATGGGATATCTGTGGTGACAATGGGATGTTCTATTGATTCACTTGATGTATGTTTTGGCACTGAACCCGTGGATTCCCGAGGTGACATTGGGGTAATCTATGCATAGGGGTTGATGCACGTTTTCGTCCTACATTCTCCGATAGAAACTTTGGAGTGATTCTTCGTTACACGTTGAGGGATTGTTATATGATTTAATTATGGTATCATTGTTGAGAGAATTTGCACTAGTGAAAGTATGTACCCTAGGCCTTGTTTTCAAGCATTGCAATACCATTTTTGCTCACTTTTGTTACTTGCTACCTTGCTGTTTTTATATTTTTAGATTACAAAAACCTATATTTACTATCCATATTACACTTGTATCACCATCTCTTCGCCGAACTAGTCACTAGTACAGCGAGGTGCTATACAAACGGTTTTTAACCCCTTTCCGCGATGACATTTGGAACCGTCGCCAAGTGAGTGACTGCGATAGGGGGGTCCTTCCCACACGACCCAAAAACCGTCGGGGATAGGGGCTCCATCCTTGCAACTCGTTTGTGCTCGCATTGCCATCGCAGTCGGTATTCTGTGGTGCTACGTTTACGATGCGCGGCCCATCACAAATGGTTCACGATTATAGAACGTGTACGATAAGCATACAATCACACACATTCACTTTTCCCGAACCGTATGCGATAACTAATTAAGAAGATTAGCTAATCATCGTACGAGTGTCGGATAGGATTACGAAACGTTGGACCGTTGTACCATCGTCGTACATGACAACTATCGCACACGCTATTCTGTGGTGCAACGTTTACGATGCGTACCACATCAGAAACAGTTCATGGTTGCAAATCATGTACGATACAGCAACTATCACAAACGTTTAGTTTGCCCACACCGTTTGTGATATTGTTTGACATCACACACGCTTTGCAAACGGCAACTGTGTGCATGCTTGCACACGTTTCCTCTTTGTGAACCGTGTCGGATTATGGTGTATATCACAAACGTTTGGGTTTTACCGATCGTGTGCGCCGTAACGACCTGCAGAGCGCAATTTCACCGTAATTTAATTGCTGCTATTTCAAATTGTATCGGATTTGAATTTGAAAGTATGCTATAGCTTTATTCATATCCATCAGGTTCAAACAACCAATGCATTATTCGATTCATAGGTACATATGTTCAAGAATTACATAAGCACCAAATAAAGAATGATGAATCACAGTTGTATACTTGTACTATTAAAGACGGTAAAGAAAGAGGCGAAATACATTCTGGTTGCTGAACAAGGTGAAGCGGAATGCCCATATTGTGCCCTCCTCCATGCAGAAGGCACGCACGACTCTAGTCCAACCCCTTGTGATGGCCAACCGCCCATCCTTCACGGTCTTCATGAAAACATCTAGATAATCATCGTGTTCTAGTAGAAATACTTTAACCTTTGCATGCCCGCCAATCATGTAGTTTGAGAGGTAATCTTGAGTAAACTGCTTTGGGAACCACTTTAAAGGAAAAAGATTCAGACATTGTCATCTAACACAACTCATTATGGGCAGTAAAAAGAAGGCTGTAGAGTTCTTACTTACCATCATGTAGTTCGCTGTTGTCTTGGATAAAGTGTAAACAAATAGTTTAATTGCCATCTTTTGACCCATTTTACTAACAATCTTTATCAGCTTCCTCACTTGATGCTGGTTCATTGATATCTCATTGCCCCATACGCAAAAAGGGTCGAAGCGCGGATCTTTACCAATGACATATGTACCTAAAATCACCAAGTTAATATTAGAAGCTAAACAACAATTGCACAATGATGTAGTACAACACTCTTTTATAATATCTTATAACATCCAATATACTCACATATTAGATGAATTAACATCTTATATTATCGGCCGGAGGGAGTTTATTGCATTTTTACAAATTATCGGCTGATTAACTGCTGCTGTATCCATGGGTTAGAGTTAGTTTGAGCTAGTTTGGGCTCAAATAGCCCTAAAGTATATCCAAACATGAGGGCCAGTTTGAGCTAGTTGCATCTAACCCACCCAAAAAAACCATCCCACCCAAGAGGTGCTAATTGGAGCTAGTTCTCCTAGTGCATTTATTGTCAATCTAACCCTGTCATCCAAACACCTCTTTGGCTAGAGTTAGTTCAGGGTTAGTCATGAGCTAGAAACTAACTCTAACCTCTAGCTAAGTTGAGTATCCAAATAGGGCTGTGTTGTTGTTGTTGTTGTTGTTGTTGTTGTTGTTACTGCTGCTACTGCTCTTCTACGTATATCTAGACATCATCAGAACATTAAGGTAACACTCTTCCTTGTTGCTATGTAGCCTAGGATTGCATATTTAGACATTAAGTACAATGCATGTTGCTATGTAGCCTCAGATATATTACATATGACCCTAGTTAACCTAACGATAAATGGGTTACAGATATATTCAGTTAAAAATCTGATTCATCGATTAGTCCCTTATCAGCTCCTGGTCTATATGGTACCAGCTACCGATATCCTGAACAGTGAGTATACATAAGCCATGGGATGAAACTAACCTCGATGGAGAACAGCAGTCATTCCCAAAATTGTCCTGTGTAAGTACATCGAGAGGCATGTTAAACACAACAGGCTAAACATCAACCAAATATATCCATGGCAGACAAAATAATCTCCAAAAGGTAGCTTCAATGTGCAGGTTTAAGCACGCTAGTAAAGCAAAACAAGTGGAAAGGTGTGTTAACTGCAACAAGCATAACATTTAACAACAAGCAAACATAGTCATTCAAACTGGTATTGTGCCGGTCTAAGTACACTGGTTATTGTTAAATAAAAATGGAAAGGCATGTTAACTACAAGATGCGGCAACCAAATGTAGTCATTCATAGTGGTATTGTTGAAACTGGTATTGATGAAATTGAACTACACAGTTCATACTTGCACATATAGAACATCACGTTGTGAATAACTGGAATAAACAAGGCATACTACGAACAACCAAAGATAGCATTTGAAACTGGACATATGCTAACTACAGACAACCAAACAATGAAAAAACTTTAAAAGAGGCATATGCTAGCTATAACAGGCTTAACAACAGGCAAATATATGCATTCCTATCGGTATGTTTAAAACTGGATTGATGAAAATGTACTGCACAGTAAATAGTTGCACATATAGAGCATCACATTATGAACAACTGAAATAAACAAGGCATACTGCAAACAACCAAATGTAGCAATTAAAACTGGACATATTCTCACTACACTACAAAAGGGACTCGACAAAACAAATCATGGGTTCCCCCCCTATGAAGAGGCACGGCAAAACAAATCATGGGTTTCCTCACTTGTCACAAATGGGCTCGTTCTCGTGGGAAGAGCACGGACCCTGGATGCGCTCCATGTTGCCGCAGATGAGCTCCTTCCCCTTGGAAGAGCACGGCTGTAGGGTGCCCTTCCTAATGTCGCAGACGAGATCTTTCCTCTTGGAAGAGCAGATGCGCTCTTTCCCCTTAGAAGAGCCAGAGAGGGTGCCCTCCTCGTGGTCGCCGTCGACGAGGTCTGACTTGGAAGCTGTGGATCCCAAGCCAACGTCGCAGAACGTGTCCTTCAGAAATGACAAAAGGGGCTCAATGGCGATGTAGGATGGCAAATTCTTGATAGCGAGCCAGAGGAGATCAGTGGCGGGGCCATGGATGAGATCGATGGCAGTTGAACCCGAGGGGTTGGGGGTGGGCCACTTAACCAGTAACATAGCCCGCGTCAGGCCATCGCTATCGGTGACCTCAATGTTATAGCCGGCGTCCGCGACGTACCCGCATACTCTAGCCATGCTGATTGAGTGCCTGCGGCCAGTAATGGTCGTCAGCTTCCTCGGCGGCCACCTCGGCGACGTCGGGCGAAGAGACCGTGATACACCTCTTTTGGGCCAGTCGCTCCTTGAGCTCCACGGGAAGCGTAGACGGGCTTAGGCTGCAACGCTCTAGAGTGGGGGATGGGGATCTGTGTGTAACATCCCAAATTTTCAATTTGGAATGTTATACATAGGTCATCATTTGCATATCATATTTTATTTGCATTTTGATTGTGACCCTAAAAATCCTAAGCAACTCAAGGACCCACGGAGAGAGTTGGGGATTTTATTATTTTCATATTTGAATTTTCCCAAATATTGAAAAGAGGATCATTTTGGTTTTATTTATTTTTCTTTCCAAAATATTTCATATTAAAAACATATGATAGGAGATAATATGACTTCTCCAAAATGAAAGAAATATTGGAGGAAAAATGTTAAAACCAAATAAATAATTTTATTTGGATTTTATTGCTATTTTATTTGAATTAGAAAAAATATGCATTTTTCAAAATTGCATTTTTAGGCCAAGAAAATGTTCACTTTGTTCTAAATATTTTATTTAGACGGTGAAAATTGTTTTTGGCATTTTTAGATTTTTTTAATATTTTATTTAGGATTTTTCTTAGCGGAATCTTATTTTAAAAAAAACTTTTCAGACCGACTGGGACGAAGCCCAGCCGGCCCAGCTCGCGCCGTCCCCGACCCCGAGCGGGAGTCCCGCCGCCGCACGGACGCCGAGGGAGTCCGAGCCGGACTCCCCATGGCCGCCCCCTTCCCCAAGCCGGCCCCCCCGAGCCCTTTATATGCCGCCGCCCCCTCGTCTCCCCACACCGCCGCCGCCGCCGCTGCTGCCGCTGCTGCAGCCGCCGCCGCCGCCGCTGCTGCTGCCGCCGCCGTGCCGCACCCCGCCGCCCGCGCTAGCCGCGCCTCGCCCGCGGAGCCCGCCGCCTTCGCCGGAGCCGCGCCGGAGCCGCCGGATCTCGCCGGTTGTTTTTTTTTCGGTTTAGGTAAAAACCGTCTCGGTTTTTTTTTAAAACCCTAGGTCGGTTTTTTTATTTTATTAGATCGGTTCGGTTTTCTCGGTTTAGTTGGTTTGCGAACGTTCGTTCGTTCGTTTTAACGAACGTTTTCGCCCGTTCGTCTCTGTTAGCGGACGTTCGTCCGATAGGTTTTTCTTTTTCTGCCACGGACCTATCCGCGATTACTTTTATCACAGATCAGCCCCTGATCTTCAAACCCTCGCCGTTTCTAAACTGTTCGTCCAAATCCAGTGAAACCAACGCCAAAATCTTCGTCTCGAACCCCTCTTTCTGTTTAATCAACTTGAACATGATTTTGACAATTTAAAATTTGGTTTCAAGTAGCTTTGTTTTCAAAGTTCTTTTGACCGTAGTTTCAGTTTCGTAGCTCCGATTCGATTAATTCTTTTTGCAGATCGAATCTCTTCAGTTGAACTTTCAGATTTGACCTTCTTATTTGATTTTTACCCTTGCATCTATGCTTGATTGCTTATGTATGCTATTGTTTGTTTACGATAGAATTCCCGGAGTGCGAAGCGTGCTACTACGATTCTCTAGGGTTTGCAGATCGTCAGCAAGGCAAGTAACACATTGATCATACTCTTTTCATACCCAGTTTTTATGCATTAGTTTCAATCCTCAAACACTGCATGATTAGGATGTGATTAACTTGTGGGTATTGGGAAGTAGATGATGAGGTAGAACCTATTGCCCTTTATTATCAAACCCCTGGGAGTTACTTCTACGTTATGCTTATATTGCCATGCTATGCTCGTAGACGTGGATTGGGTTTGAGTGTATCCATGACAGATGTGAGATTGTTAATTAATGGTTAACTTAAGGTGGCTACTTAAATACACATCTGGGTGGATTGGTTGTAGGCACCTGGGGATATACCAGTGTTGTCTTTTTGGTTCGCCACCCAGGCTCAAAGGGATCATAAGATTATTCATGCTAGAAACTTCCGTGTGCAGCCACAAGCTATTATGGGCTCTAGCATAGTTGAGTATGTTGCAGGACCTCTTTCAGTGGTAGGCTAGCAGATGTAGGGGAAAGTAGGTGTAACTGTCTACCCAGAGTAAAGAGTAAATGCTTCTGAAAGACTGTGTCTCGGTCATCCGTTTCTCAACCATCATGTAGTGCGAGAAATCCAACGGAGGAGATCGAGTCTTGTGGGGAAAAGTGCACAAACCTCTGCAGAGTGTACAAACTAATCATGATTAGCCGTGTCCCCGGTTATGGACATCTTGAGTATCTGGTACTTGAATTATTGATTTGATCTCATCACTCTAAATTAATTTGTTGGGTTTAATGATTACTTTTAATTGGGATTGAGATGGGGATTTACCTTCTCAATGTTTAACAACTACCATGATAGTTAAATAAAACATATTCCTTTGATGTAGGAAAAAATTGGCTTTTCGCAAAACAATATAACCCTAGAGCTTTCCACCAGCCAAATATGCATGTAGTGATAGCAATTTTCTGTTCTTTGCTCTACTGTGTTATATTGCCAGCATATTCCATGTGCTGACCCGTTTCGGGCTGCAACATATCATGTTGCAGACTTTTCAGACGAAGAGTAAGGTGTGCTAGGTCGTTGTCATGCACTCAGCTATGCCGTTGGAGTTGATGGACTCACTTTATCTTCCAAGCCTTCCGCTGTTATCCTATATAGATGGCCTTAAGCCATATTTATTGTAATAAGTTCTCTTTTGAGACATTCGATGTAATAAGTGTGTGATTGCACTCTGTTACAAATCCTTCGAGTACTGTGTGTGTCAGCATTACCGATCCAGGGATGACACTTGAACACAGAGATTTGACCATCTGAGGTCGGATCGTTACACTGTGGGAAAGGGGGCTTTTGGCAGGCGTCATCTAAGAAACTCAGTGCGGCCTGGGTATGGAGATCGGTGGGTAAGCTGCACGGGCAAACCGGCAGATGTTGACAATGGAGGCCTTCCAGCTGCGGCGGCGGCGACCTTGCTAGGGTTTTGAGCGAGGGAGGGGTTGTGGTGGGGGGTGTGTGTGTGCGCGCGCGCGCCCGAGGAGGTTTTGGTGTGTGTGTGTGGAGGGGGGTGGGGGTGTGTTTGAGGAAATGACGCGGCTACTGAAAATTTTACTACGTGGGAGTCAAACGCGGGAGTGAAATGCCGGGGCTATTGAAAATTTGGATGATGGTGCATCGCACATGGTCCGGAAATAACAACCGTGTGTTATGAAATAGAAAAACCCTCGAGGCGGGCAGATATTTTCGAGGGATGCAGGCGGGAGCGGGAACAACAAACATCACACACAGTCCAAACATAATAACCGTGTGTTATCAAACAGAAAAACGGGTAGATATTTTTGAGAGGGGAAGCCTCATGGAGCCCAATGTACTGTGCGGATGTGCGTGACAGGGGCACCGGCGTGGCACACGGTTAGTGTGAGTGAACCGTGTCTGTTGCGTCATCTAACTTGTCTAATGTTCATAAATTTGGCGAAAATGACGCGGGAAAGGGTCAGAACACGAACACACTTGCATGTGGACCAAATATATATATGAAAAGGGTGGTTTGATGTTCAAATACCAAATGCAACTTCGATGTGGCACCTATCTCACAAAGCGCACGGTATTGCTTGCCCCCCTCGTGTCGGCAGGAGGGGAATCCTAAGCTATGAACGCATGCCCCCCCCCACGAAGGTTCACCTAGCAAAGGGCGAAGTAGCAGCCCCCCATCACACACACGCGCGCGCACGCGCACACACACACACACACACGCGTGCGCCCACACACACTTTCAGTCGGCGGGCCGGAGAGGGCATCTCACCAAGATGTATCATAAAACGAACGAAGAATAATCCACCTTGGTCGTACAACCTCTCTCTTGTTGTTGGTCAAAGTGGTGCCCTCCATGCGACCCCAGAGATGGGCTAGCTCACCAATAATCACGCAAGTAGCTAGTCCCCGAAGACAACCACTACCTGCGCGTGGCCCAAACATATGTATGGAGAGGTGTTGATGTTTGAATACACAATGGAACAACTTTGATGTGGCACCGTGCTTTTGAACCAAAATCCCCACACGGAGCGAGGTTTAGTTGACGATGCATATGTATGTCACACCACACTTCGAGCCGATGACGGGGATTCATGCATGCATGCGTGCATAGTATGCGCTCAAACTTACTTAGGTCTGAATCTCACCATGACCTATACTATGATAACACGAACCAAAGGAAGAATCCACCATGGTAACCTATCTTGTTGTCGGTCAAAGTGATCATGGATGTCCACGCGGGCCCACGAATATATAGGCTTGTCGCCGATAACCACGCCAGGGAGTGTACTGTTCAAAGACAACCACTACATGCATATGTATGGAGGTGATGCATGCATGCATGTTTGAATACCATTCACAACATTGATGTGGCGCGTGCGTCGAAAATCGTACAGTCCCCACACAGAGCGAGATCGGTTCATGACGCGTCGTGGTACTAGCCACTTCGACTCGATGGGAGGGATTCATGCGTACACATGCATGTGTGTGCTCAAACTGTATCATGTCATCCCAGAGCATGACCTATATATATACCGTATTACAAACAAAAAAATAATCCCCTCCTAAGTCAAATTAACCTCTCTCGTTGTCAGGCAAAGTAATGATGGACCAAGCGGGCCCATAGATGGGAAGCATCGATATCGCTGATAACCGCGTGAGTGGGTGCGAGAGGACAACCACCATCGTTTTGCATGTGGGCGAAACATATGTTGAATACCCAAAATGCACAACTTTAATGTGGCACATGCCTCGAAAACCATAAAGTCCCCACACAGAACAAGGTTCATGAAGCGTACTACATATGATGGTCCCCTTCCCCCTCTTCAACGCATACTATATGATCCTACCGTAATACAACCCAAAAAGAATCCTCCTTGGTGGTGAAATTAATTAACCTCTCCCGATGTAGGTCAAAGTGATGCATGCATCGATGATGACCTCGCTGGCCCAAAGATGGAAGCGTCACACGTGAGTGTCCTAGGATAACCACTGCCTGCATGCATGTGGCCCAAAGAGGTGTTGTGTGATGTTTGAATAGCCAATTCACAACTTTGATGTGGCATGTGCCTCGGAAACCGAAAAGTCCCGACATTGAGTGAGGTGTACTTGCTCACGGACACGTACGTATAGTATATATGCTAGTCCCCTCCCACCTCTTCGACGCGTACTATATACTCCCACCATTACACAAACAAAAAATATTCTACCTTGCTAGTCAAATTAACCTCTCTGCCGGCTGTTGGTCAAAGTGATGGACGACAACCTCGCGGGCCCACAGAAAGCGTCACACGCGAGTGAGTGTCATGTAGGACAACCATCGACTGCATGTGGCCAAAACATGTATGTATGAAAGGGTTGTGTAATGTTTTAAATAATGAATTCACGACTCTGTTGTGGCACCTGCCTCACAAAACGGCCACACGGTGGTTCACGACTCATAGTGTATTGCCAGCCACCCCCACCCCCAGACACACACACACACACACCGCGCATCCACCGCAACTACGATGCATGTTAAATTTTCCCGCGGTGAACATATGTTGCCAAAGGAGGGACATTTTAATTTTGAAAAAAAACAGAGATCATTAAGACGTTTTAGTACATTGATTGATTTTCTAGGGGTATAATGTGCAAAAATCAAATTTGAGCTACATGCACACGTGACAGTGCACCTAAATGGATTGGAAAAACACATGTGTCTCACTGGGTGCATGCTTACTCCCCGTGCAAGAAATTTCAAACATTGAGAATCTTGATTTTTAAATTCTAGTACATCCAAACTTATTTGAAATTCATGAAACTTATCATGTTGTCATATGGACACCAATACAAAGTGGCATTGTACTTTTTTTGTCAAATTTGAGACCAGTTTTGATGTAAACTTTATCTTCTTACAAACTTGACCGGTTAGTCATCTATACCCATTTATGTGTCAAATACATCCTAGGGTTTCTCTGGTTACTCCTGCCTCCCCCTTTTTGAAATAGAAATCCTATGGTTATGTTCTCTCAATCCATGAAATCTGAGTAAGTTACGTTAGATCCGTGTAGTGTATTGATTGTTTGAATGGTTGAAATGATAAGTGATTAGTTGTTTCATCTGTACAAATGATTTTTGCTAATAATCTGACTAGGGTTAGTGTTTCGTGCTAATAATTCCTAGCCAGGGCTTGACAATTGATTTTTGAATGACCTAAATACCTGGAGAAGCTTCAGGATCGTGCCGGCAGATGAGATGAGATGTGGGATCGAACTATGTACGCTTGAGTATGCTTAATGACGGTTGAACTATGTACTTATGGTTGAACTATGCTTGTGTACTCATATTATCTATGTCTGAGTATGTTTAATCTATGTTTACTTATGTCTAAATGTGGGATATGGATGCAATCAGTTCGGTTGATGGAATCTACCTCTGTCCTGGTTTATTAGTCCCCTTTGTAATTTGTGTTAAATTTTGACCAAAGATTTAACTGACAAAATGTTAGTGCAGGTCAGCAAAAATTATATCATTGGATGCATATTTGAACATAGTGTTCAATGATATAATTTTTTCTGACATGCATAAACATTTGTTAGTTAAATCTTTGGTCAAAATTTGGCACAAATTACAAAGGGGACCAATAAACCAGGATGGAGGTAGTACGTCAATCACACACGGTTCCCAAAATTGGAACCGTGTGCAATGACTTTCATTTTCCCTGTTACGTCAATCACACATGGTTGGCTCTAGCAAACCGTTGCCTTCGAAACTCTTTGTGGGACAGAAAACCCTCACCACCCAATTCAAAAAAAGAAAACCCTCACCATCCCCACGTCACAAAAACCCTCACCCCGCCCGCCACCCCCTCCGGTCCCCATTCACACCTGCACAAGCTCCTCCGCGTCTATGCATGGAACCGCCTATCACCGCGGCAACCACTTAGCTCGACGCCTGTCGCCGCCGCCAGGCTGCCGGCAAACCCCACCGCATTTTGCCACTTCCGCTTGCCGCCGCCTTTCGCCATCGACTTTCTCGACGCTGCTCGCGGTCGACCCAGCTCTGCCTGGTTGGGGAATCCGTCGTATTGAGGTTTTTTTCTCATGGACAACAAGGTAACTAATTTAATGAGATATTATCTCATCTCTTATCCCAGTTCATCTGCCACCTTTAATCACCCGGCCGAAATCGCCCTGAATTCATTTTTATTTGAGCTGATTTGAGGATTTTCTTTCATTCATAGAGTGTACAGCGCACGGACACATCAGGACTTTGCGGCCTCGGCCAGACATCCATGGAGTTCCATCTCACCGTACCAGATGACTTGAGGATGCGCGCGGTATGTTCAATCTCACCCTAAATCGGTTGTCATGGCCTACTTTCCTGAACATATACTATATATTGCTGCATTTGGATAAAAGGTGCGACATGCAGCATATACGTCAAAGGGGATTTTTTTCCTCTTCTTTCTATATTAGGCAAATTAATGATGTATTGTTCTTTCGATTACTCTCATATTTCCATGACATCATGGTTACCCTATCTGTTTAATTATAGATTTTTGTCCTTTGATTTCAACTGCTGTACAATTCTTTCAATTTCGCCCATATTTGCATGTTACCATATTCTTTAACAATCCTACCATTTTCTGCAGCGCGTCCCTTTCTATGCAAAAGAATCTGCAGTACACAATCTTTCCCTTTACATAAATCAAGACTGCAGGGATGTCATACTGAACACAAACCATGGATTTACAATAGTTGCTTCTGTAAGACTTGATGAATGTGGTCACTCCTATTTTGCCAAGGGCCTTTGGACAGAAATTTCTAAGTTTTATGTACTGAAAGCTGGCACTAAAATTGCATTGCACATAAAAGAGCCTGGTCATGAGATGTATGCTAACTTCCCCGAAGATATCATCCGTCCAGACTTTGTTCGAAGTAAGTGTTCTTTTCAAGTATCTGCGTGTTGACTTACCCAGCAATATCAAAGGAATTGTGTAGTATTTAAGCAGCCAATTGTTATTCCATTTTCTTACTCTATTCCTACCTACTAACTTCTAGTTACCAATACACTTTTCTATTGCCCTGTTTTAACTAAATATTCCCTATACTCCCACTTCTATCAGAAAGCGCCGCTGATGAGGAGACTCCGGAGGTGGAGAACGGGGCTGCCAACAAGCAGAGGTGGGTCGAGCAAGAATCACAAGCAACTCCAGTAGGCCTAGACTTCATCAGCAGCTTCCCTGATGATATGTTGACAGTCATCATCTCCCTCCTCCCAATCAAATATGGGGCACGGACAACTGTCCTTTCTCGACGGTGGCGCCCCCTATGGAACTCCACCCCTCTCGACCTCATCGACACCCACGAGCTCTGCCATGGCTATTGCAAAAGCTTGGATGCGTTCTCCCAGATCCTCGGCAGTCACCCTGGCCCAACCAGAGGCCTTAGCATGGGCAAGTTCTGCTCCAACGGCAAGGACCGAGCCAAGCTTGACGACTGGTTCCGATCCCCCGCCCTAGATCAGCTCGAGGAGCTCACTTTTGATGATGGGCATATGCGCTCGCTGCCAACGTCCGCGCTCCGCCTCGTGCCCACGCTGCGCGTCACCAAGTTCAGGAACTGCCATTCCCCCCCTCCTTAATGACGCGCCCGCTCTTATTCTACTACGACTGAAGCACCTCGAGCTCGTCGCCGTCTGCCTCCCAAACAGTGACATGGAGCGCCTGCTCCGTGGATGTACTGCACTCGAGTACCTTCGTCTTCAGGCGATCAATGGGTTGAGTAGCTTCCACATCACCTCCATGACTCTCCGGACTATTTATGTGTGTTGCTGGTGCTGCAAGAAGACATCACAAGATGTGCACCACGATATGGTCATTGAGGACACACCTTCACTTGAGAGATTACTTGTAGTTGATCAAGAAGGTCCAACAAGAATCAATGTCATTTCTGCGCCGAAATTGACAGTGGTGGGTTACACGTCTGAAAAATACTCCGAACTTGTTATTGGATCCACACCCGTTCAGATACAATAGCCGCCTTCTACCTTTCCTTCTAGAAATTAACATTATTTCTAATTTTCAAGATATATGTTCGTCTGTCATCCAGAAAATGATTCCGACAAACTTGACCTCGAAACTGCGCACAGTGAAGGTCTTGGCACTAGAATCTATCAGCCCCAACCTGGACCAAGTTGTCAGTTTACTGAGATGCTTTCCGTGCCTGGAGAAGCTATATATCGAGGTGATGTTCCTTTCCTGTTAAATGTTAACCATAAGGGAGTTCAATTTGTGACACCTTTTTCCAAGTTTACAATGACAATGTACTACAATTTCTGAAGGATTTTTGGAGGATTTCAGTATATATATGTTCCCCCCCCCCCATATTGGTCGCTTGTTTCATATGGTTACAGTCCTTAAGCATTTCTCCTTTGGATTCATCTATACTAGTTTTCTTAGTGAACTTTTCATCCACTCCAACCTCTTGTGAAGAAGGCTACATTTTTCTAGATTGCAATCAAATGCCCATGTTAATCATGTCGGATCGAAGATGGCACGTTAGTGCATTTTACAAATCCTGCAAACCAAATAGGCCTGTAGTGGTGTTCAAAACTGCATGTAGGCACTAGCATGTTTTCTTCTTTTGCAGATAAGATTAGGCCCGGTGGTAGATAATGTGATACAGTATAACAATCACATCGAATGCCTAGATCTGCATCTCTCAGAAATTACTTTGAACTCCTACCGAGGGACCTTACCGGAGATTATATTTGCTAGGTTCTTTGTTGTCAAAGCAAGGGTGCTGAAGGTAATGAGGTTTGCCCTATATTTATTTCACAAAAATGAATGGTTTGTTGATCAGCGCCGGTGGCTGCGGCAGAATGGAATAGGCTCCGAAAATGCTGAATTTCATTTTGGAACTTCAGATGACAGAGTAATCGAAAGTCATCGTGTCAATCCCATACATGACTTCTCAGTGGCTGACCCATTTGCAAAAATTATGAGGTTTTGAAACCAGCCTTACAAGTGGTAATATTAGTTTGAACCTCTCTTATATCCATGTTCAGCAGATCAGCGCGAGCGTTTGCAGTTAATGAGCTGAATTTCATTTCTAATATCAGTTTGAACCTTGTAATCTTCGAATTTGAGCCATATAACTCTGGAATTTGAACCTTGTAATATTTCGAGCTTTTGTGGTACAATCGTTGAAATGGCATCGTATGAGACTCGTATATTGGTAGCACTATTTTGACCTTAATATGCAATGTACTTAGAGTTTATTAACCATTCTTGAATGTGTTTACCTTGTCGATCTCATAGCACACGATCTGTATAGCTAACTCGACTGCGATCTTCGACATTATTGCACACAGTTGGTTTCTTCAACCGTGTGCCCTATAGAGCGCAGAATTAATTATCGCACTCGAGTGTCAATCATCACCCTTCTGTGTAACTTTGACTTCATCACCCACGGGTAAGCTTATGACCAAAGTCATTCCACACACATTGTTTTTACAAAGCTTTTTGCCAATAAACGCCCATGATTTGTCCCTCTTCTAGCCAACGCGTGGCCAAACTAGCTGGGCGGGAAGCTTGCGTGGTAAACTGCACGGTAGCGCGGGAACAGGCTCACCGACGATAAATTTGGTGCCTCTTCGAGCCCACGCATGGTCAAACGAAACGCGTGCGGTGTTGTCAAGCGTGCACTGGAATCCTCCGCTATGAACGCAGTGACAAGACGTGACGATTACAGGCCGGCCGACCCCCATTTATTACAGCGGCCATTTAACCCTTGTGTCTCTTCAACCTTTCAATCGCACCCCACCATTGCAAGAAGCACACCTACCACGACAAATTCTTAGAGGGTATCCTGTGCGGCTCCAATGGCGCTCCGAGCGGCTGCCGACGACGAGCAACAGTTCACCATGCATGCCATGGTGGATACCCACAGAAGGTTCACGTAGCTCTCGGTGGTGTACACCAACAACCCAGTCTGGGTGGAGCACTCCATCCACATCATGGAGCTGTTGCTTGCTGAGGAGAAGTACAAGGTGATCGGGTTCGACCTCGAGTACACCCGCGCTCGTGTCGGGTCTCGTCCCAAGGTTGCCGTCGCCCAGATGTGTGTGCGCAATCACGTCCTCGTCTACCACTAGTGCCTTGCCACAAGGCCTTGCGAGCGTTTCGCCAGGTTTGTCAACATCCCCCACTACATGTTTGCTATGGTGGACATCACCAATGATCTGGGGCAGCAACGAGCATGAGAAGGACTCACTGGTTCACCTCGCCGGGGCCATCATTGATTCCTACTACAGAGACATGAAGGATTCCTGCAACAAGGGCAAGCGTGCCTGGCACTCGGCCTGGATGGAGAAACTCGACAAAGCTCACATCGTGTACACGGCCAAGGAGGCGTACACGAGCTACGAGATGTACAGGCGGATCGTTGACATGAGGAAGTGCCTCCTTCCCCAAAACGGCCAGGGATCCAGCCGGAAGCAGAGCAATGGCAAGCATCGTGGCAACAAGAAGTAGATGATTAGATCCTCGTTTCTCCTAGTTTAGTATGCATGTAATTGCTTACTTTGGTGTGTGGAAATGTTATGTGTGTAGTCACTTGTGTAATTGTATGCTTAATTTGGTTATGCAATGCTGTCTTTTTAAGTATATATGTTGATGCTCTGTAGACAGAGCGTAGATGTTGTGCGGACAGAGCAAATCACATTGCACATGGACTAAACAATGGAACCCGTCGGTGATGATTTGATCAATCATTGACAATTGTATACCAGCAATCGTTTGCTCACAACACACACGGCATGTTAACAGGAGTCGTCTGTGTTGTTATCGGTCTTCCCACACATTTCCGATTACAGACCTATTTGCCGCGTATCACACACATCTTGTTAAGTGGAACCGTTTCTGTTCTCTTGGCTCAACGCAAACATATCATTCGAGTGAACTGTATGTCGTATATCGCACGCACCTTCACCTGGCTGACCGTTTCTTTTGTGTTGCCTAATCACAAATAGTTCATTCGAGTGAACTGTGTGCCGTATATCGCACACACCTTCATCTAGCTGCCCGTTTCTATTCTTCTGCCTCATCGCAAATAGTTTATTGGACTGAACCGTATGCCCAGCATCGCACACCCAACTAAAATCTGAACCATGTTTGATGTATCCGCCATCACAAATGTTTTGCATCTTTTTTGATTTTTTTTACATCACCGTTCGCGATTAATGCATCGCACACAGTTTCATCAAAGGGTCTCTGATCGTAGTGTCGCGTTAGCAGCATCCTGCAGTAGTGAGTGCACCTATACAATTTACCATTGTATTGGGTGTGTTGGGGACATAAGAGACTCTTTGTTATTTGGTTGCAGGGTTGTTTGAAAGGGACCATCTTCATCCTACGCCTCCCACGGATTGATAAACCTTAGGTCATCCACTTGAGGGAAAATTGCTATTGTCCTACAAAACTCTGCGCTTGGAGGCCCAACATGAGTCTACAAGAAGATAGGTTGCGTAGTAGACATCACGTCGTCGGCCACTTGATCCATGGCGTCGCTCCCTCGGCGGTGATGTCCACATTAGTAGGAGCTGATGTTGCTGCTCCGGCTCTCGCTGGCCCTACTGCTGCTACTTCGGCTCTCGCTCGCGCTGCTGCTCTGCTCTTGCTCTTGCTTGCACTGTTTCCCTACTCTTGCTCGCGCTGCTGCTGCACAAGCAGTAGCTCCGGCTCTCGCTCAAGCTCCTACTGCTGCTACCCGAGATGCTGCTACATGACCAGCTACCCCGGCTCTCACACGCGCTGCTGCACTGGGCGCTGTTGCTGCACGACCAGCTGCCCCGGCTGCTCTCTGGTAGTACGTTCCCTGCCGGAGTGGCTACCGATTTAGATCACTGCTACTCTGCCACTAGTGCTCGAGCGGCCAAAACTATTAGTGCACTGCTTTTCTGCTACTAGTGCGTTCAGTTTCAATAGTAAAATTTTGTTTCGACAACAAAATTCAGTTTCGACAGTTAAATTCAGTTTCGACAGTTAAATTCAGTTTTGATAGTTAAGTTCAGAGATGAGCGGCTGATGTATTTTACATCTAGCACTTTGTGGTTATGTATTTATATCATCTATTGGAGATCCTATTAGAATTCCACTCAGGTTAATGTTGTCTCTCTTGTCCTGCTTTAGTCTCGCCGTCGTACAACTCACTGGAGCTGCTCCAACGACGAAACCCTCCATCACAGCGGAGCAGTACGCTCAGCTCCATCTCCAGACACCTAAGATCTTCTTCCCCTCCTCCGACAGCCACATCAGCCGCAGCATCCTCAGCGACCAACCCAATGATGCTGAGATCGACATGGCTTCGCCAAAGAGGTTGTACACTTGTTGCATTGCTTTTTTACTCTACATGTTATATATATTGTCCACTGAGCACGCGTAGTAACATGAAATACAATTAGTTTCTCCTACTATATGATAAGCAGTGTGGTGCGAGGCAACTTAGCTATCCGTGATGGACTCTCTCGAAAGCCATCATTATTTATTTCTGCGTGTTCGAGCTGTGCATTTGTAGATGGGTGATACGTCTCCAACGTATCTATAATTTTTGCTTGTTCCATGCTGTTATATTATCATTCTTGGATGTTTTACAATCATTTTATAGCAACTTTATATCATTTTTTGGGACTAACCTATTGACATAGTGTCCAGTGCCAGTTGCTGTTTTTTGCTTGTTTTTTACTTCGCAGAATATCAGTACCAAACGGAGTCCAAACGCAGCAAAACTTTTTGGAGATTTTTTTTGGACCAGAAGACACCCAGTGGGCCAAAGAAATACCAGAGGGGAGGCCCGAGGTGGGCACAACCCACCAGGGCGCGCTAGGAGGCCCAGGGGCGCCCAGGGGGTTGTGCCCCCCTCGGTGACCTCTCGCACCGCCTCTTCGCCCTATAAATTCCCAAATATTCCAGAAACCCTAGGAGAGTCGACGAAACACAATTCCAGCCGCCGCAAGTTCTAGAACCACGAGATCCAATCTAGACACCATCACGGAGGGGTTCATCATCCTCATTGGTGCCTCTCTGATGATGCGTGAGTAGTTCATCATAGACCTACGGGTCCGTAGGCAGTAGCTAGATGGATTCCTCTCTCTCTTTTGATTCTCAATACAATGGTCTCTTAGAGACCTGTTTGATGTAACTCTTTTTTTGCGGTGTGTTTGTTGGGATCTGATGAACTTTGAGTTTATGATTAGATCTATATCCATGAATATTATTTGAGTCTTCTTTTGATCTCTTATATGCATGATTATTTATAGCCTCGTATTTCTTCGTCGAATCTTTGGTTTAGTTAGGCCAACTAGATCGATTTTTCTTGCCATGGGAAGAGGTGCTTTATGATGGGTTCGATCTTGCGGTGTTCTTTCCCAGTGACAGAAGGGGCAGCAAGACACACATGTATCATTGCTATTAAGGATAACAAGATGGGGGCTATTCCTACATGAATAGATCTCGTCTACATCATGTCATCGTTCTTATTGCATTACTCCATTTCTCCATGAACATAATACACTAGATGCATGCTGGATAGCGGTCGATGTGTGGAGTAATAGTAGTAGATGCAGGCAGGAGTCGGTCTACTAATCTTGGATGTGATTCCTATATATTGATCATTGCCTTGGATATCGTCATAATTATTCGATCTTCTATCAATTGCCCAACAGTAATTTGTTTACCCACTATGTGCTATTTTCTTGAAAGAAGCCACTAGTGACATCTACGGCCCCCGGGTCTATTCTTTATCATATTTGCTTTGAGATCTATTTTTATTCGCTTTTATTTTCAGATCTGTTATTCCAAAAACCCCAAAATACCTTGCTGCACTTTTTTGTTACTTATTTTTTTTATCGAGATCTATTTATCCAACCTACACAAATTTTATCCTGTCAACTTGACAATTTCTGGCGCCGTTACCCGAAGATGGATTGACAACCCCTCATAAGCGTCGGGTTGCAAGTATTTGTTCTTTGTGTGCAGGTACCGTGTACATAGTGTTGCTTGGTTCTCCTACTGGATTGATACCTTGGTTTCATAACTGAGGGAAATACCTACCGTAGCTGTGCTGCATAATCCCTTCCTCTTTGGGGAAATACCGACGTAGTTCAAGCGACATCAATGGGCCTGGGAGTTGAGCTAGTAGGGCAGTGGCCTGGGTCCAAAGTAGTAGAAGTAGCACAAAACATTTTTGGAGTGTAGGCTTTTGCCTGTTCAAGCCTGCCTACTTGAATCACCAGTGCTTGAAAGGAAAAGTGAAGGAAAAACATAGGAATTGGAAAGTTTCCTATGGTACTACTATTCATGCATTTGGTTCAAAGGAATGGAGCAAAGGAAAATTGTAGGATTTGTTCCTTTAGTGTCTCCTTCAAAGAAAACCCGTAGGAATTTTAATATCCACTTGGCCTCCTTTTCAAATTCCTATTCATGAAGCACAAGACTAAGAGATAGTAGCATAATAGCATTATAACTGTACATTTCCTTGTGGTTTGACTTAATTTCACCATGCTTCTTTGCATTCCTGTGATCTTCCAATTCTTGTGAACCAAACATCCAGATTGACATAAATTCTGTGTTTTTAAATTCTCTGTTTTGCATGTGCATTCCTATCCTATTCCTGTGTATTTCCTATCCCTGCATTGTTAGAATCCTCCAATTCAAACAAGCCCTTATAGAATTACCTCTGTTATAGATAGGGGGCAAGGAAAACCTTGTGTGGTTTTCCCGCTCCTGCTGCACTGTCGTCCACCCCAGCTCAGCTGCTCCAACGACGGAAGGGTTCGCCACAGCAGGGATCTACCCTCCAGACTGTCTTTCACCGCCTCAGATCTTCTTCCCTACCACCGGCAGCCACGACAACTGCATTACCATCATCAACTGAGCAGATGACCTTGAGGACTACACGGGTCCGCAAGAGAGGTCGCACTCTTTCGTGTCTGCTTATGTTGTGCATCACTTAATATGACATGCTACTTTATTGTCCTGTTCACCGATTAGACTCCGAGTCGGCTCCAAACTAATGCTCAAACTTGAGTTTTTAAATGGTTGTAGGGTACATATTGGGGCAGCAATCAATAGTATCTATCTACTATCTGGTTAATCTCGGGTGTCTACTATGAGTTTCATGTTGGGTGGGAAACAAACAAAGGAGCCATTATCTGTATTTTTTAACTGAAGCTATTATTTTCCTGCTATCATTGGTTTTGGGTCTATCCACAAGTTGCTACCATCACTCTGGATTTGTCCATGCACTCCTTACATAATCTCACTATGTTTTATTCCTATGCATGTCAGTTATTGTACACAATGGTACTGAACATGTAGAGCAAAAGAGACGAGCCTTGCGTGGCAATAAAATTTCATGCAGACATCTCTCCATGGTGGGCGCAAAAGCAACTCCCCCTCCCCACATTCCATACTGTAATAAAGAGGAAGATAATTGTTCAGAGGGGGATTCAGAGGGAGCAGACCACTCCTATTTACCCCCTGAGGTCTTTTGCTCTAACTTGGCATGCTGATGTTGGTCATATCATGCATATGGCACCTTGCATTGCTTACTTTATACATAAAATATGTCATCTGCTTAGTTTAGACATGCTTTGTGTGAATGCCATCTGTTTAGTTTCTATATCATACATGTGAATCATGCAATGCCATCTTGTTTAGCCAGGCATCATATATGTGAATTTTGCAATGCATCCTGGTTAGCCAATCATCTTATATGTGAATTATATCATGCCATCCTTTTTTATTAAGTATTAAATTTGTTAACAATGCTAGTACATTAAATTACTCTTCCTGTGCATCAGCCATTCGAAACGGTCATGGAAAAATCTGCAGTGAAAACAAGGTCTTCAGAGCAGACAATGCTATCTGACGAAGCGCATGTCTTGCTGGTTACGGATAGCTCCTCAGAGGAGGATTCAGAGACAGATGACCAGTCCTATTCCCCCCCCCCAGGTGCATGCTCTAACTTGGCAGGTTTATATTGCTCATATCGTGCATATGGTGTCTTGCATTGCTATGTCATTTGCTTAGTTTAGACATGCTTTGTGTGAATGCCACCTGTTTAGTGTCTAATTACCATATATGTGAATTATGCAATGCCATCTCGTTGCAAGACATATATATGTGAATTATCCAATGCTATCTTGTTGCAAGGAATTATATATGTGAATTATGCAATGCCATGCTATTTAGCCAAGCATCATATATGTGAATTATATCATGCCATCCTTTTTTTGTATTACGTATTCCATTTGTTGACAATGTTTGTATATTCAACTATTATTCCTCTGCATTAGCCATTTGAATTGGTGATGGAAAAATCTAGAGTGAAAGCAAGGTCTTTAGAGCATACAATGCTACCTGCTGAAGCAGATATCTTGCTGGTTACAGATAGCTCCTCAGAGGGGGATTCAGAGACAGTGACCGGTCCTATTTTCCCCCTGAGGTGTATGCTCAAACTTGGCTGGGTTATATTACTCATATCATGCATATGTTGTCATGCAATGCTTAGTTTTAACATCATATACACAATATTGAATGTCATCTACTTAGTTTACACATCATATATGTGATTGCCCTCTGCTTACTTGCTTAGTATATAAATCATATATTTGAATTATATCAAGCCATGATGTTTACATAGACAGCATGTATCTAAATTATGGCATGCCAACCCATTTTCTAAAGACATAATATAGTTATATCATCTCATCATGTTTACATAGTCATCATATTTTGAATTATGTCATTCTATCCGTGAATTATATCATGCCATCATGTTTCCATTGACAGCATGTATGTGAATTATGGCATGCCAATGACTTTAATAGACACATCGTATAGTTATATCATGTCATCCTGTTTACATAGTCAGCATATTTTGAAGTATGTCATTCTATCCTGTTTAGTTAGCCATCATATATGTGAAATTGTGTCATGCTATCCAGTTTAGTTAGCCATCATATATGTGAAATTGTGTCATGCTATCCTGTTTGGTTAGACAACATAAATGTGAATTATTTCATGCCCTGTTTTCTTCCCTACTATCCATTGCACCTGTCTATCATACAATATCTGTACATTCAATTACTTTTCTTGTTTATCAGCCATTTGACTTGGAGGGGGTGATGGCAGTATCTATGGGAGTAAAAACAGGGTCTTCAGAAAAGATAGTGCTACCCGTCGATGCAGATAGAACCATGCTACTTCTTGATCTTGCGTTGATTTTTCCCTTGAAGAGGAAAGGGTGATGCAGCAAAGTAGAGATAAGTATTTCCCTCAGTTAAGAACCAAGGTATCAATCCAGTAGGAGGCACAAGCAAGTCTCCAATCTATGCACCTGCATAAACTAACAAACACTTGCACTCAACGCAAAAAAGGGGTTCTCAATCCCTTCACGGTCTCAAACAAGAGTGAGATCTAATAGAGATAGGTATAAAAGATTACTAAAACATAAAACAAAGTAAAAACAAATAAATTGCAGCAAGGTATTTTTGGGTTTTTTGGTTTATAGATCTGAAAATATATGATGGAAAATACACCCGGGGGTCATAGGTTTCACTAGAGGCTTCTCTCTTGAAGATAGCATACGGTGGGTGAACAAATTACTGTTGAGCAATTGATAGAAAAGCGCAAAGTTATGATGATATCTAAGGCATGATCATGAATATAGGCATCACGTTCGTGACAAGTAGACCGAAATGATTCTGCATCTACTACCATTACTCCACACATCGATTGCTATCCAGCATGCATCTAGAGTATTAAGTTCATAATAACGGAGTAACGCCTTAAGCAAGATGACATGATGTAGAGGGATAAACTCAAGCAATATGATATGAACGCCATCTTTTTATCCTCGATGGCAACAATACAATACGTGCCTCGCTACCCCTTCTGTCACTGGGTGAGGACACCGCAAGATTGATCCCAAAACTAAGCACCTCTCCCATTGCAAGAAAAACAAATCTAGTTGGCCAAACCAAATCGATAGTTCGAAGAGAAATATAAAGATATATTAATCATGCATAAAAGAGTTCAGAGAAGACTCAAATAATATTCATAGATAATCTGATCATAAATCCACAATTCATCGGATCTCAACAAACACACCACAAAAAAAGTATTACATCGAATAGATCTCCAAGAACATCGAGGAGAACATTGTATTGAAGACCAAAGAGAGAGAAGAAGCCATCTAGCTACTAGCTATGGACCCATAGGTCTGTGGTAAACTACTCAATCATCATCGGAAGGGCAGCAAGGTTGATGTAGAGGCCCTCCGTGATCGAATCCCCCTCCAGTAGATCGCCGGAAAAGGCCCCAAGATGGGATCTCATGGGAACAGAGGCTTGCGGCGGCAGAAAAGTATTTTGGTGGACGCTTCTGGTGGTTTGGTAATATTTGGGAATTTATAGTGCAAGAATTAGGGTTGGAGGACTCCCGAGGGGCCCACAAGTCCTCAGGGCACCCCCCCAGTGGCGCGCCTGGCAGGCTTGTGGCCTCCTCGGCCATCTTCTGACCCCCTCTCCAAGCTCCGTGGATGTCTTCTGGTCCAAGAAAAAACATCGTAAAGTTTTATTCCGTTTGGACTCCGTTTGATATTCCTTTTCTGTAAAACTCAAAAACAAGGAAAAAAACAAAAACTGGCACTGGGCTCTAGGTTAATAGGTTAGTCCCAAAAATAATTTGTTTACCCACCTTATGCTATTTTCTTGAGAGAAGCCTCTACTGAAAACTACGGCCCCCGGGTCTATTTCCAATCATATTAAAACCAAAAATACCTTGCTGCATTTTTTTATTTTTTTTATTTAGTGTTTTTGTTAGATCTATTTATCAAATCTCATACAATTTAATCTATCTCAATACCGTTGAGGCACTGGTACAATGAGCTGCTATACAAACGGTTTTTAACCCTTTTTCGCGACGACATTTTAAACCGTCGCCAGGCGAGTGTGGGCGATAGGGGGGGTCCTTCCCACATGACCCAGAAACCGTCGGGGATAGGCCCTCCGGCCACACATGCTTGGCAAAATGAGCTCGTGTCCGATCGGGCGAGCGATCAAATACAATTATACAGGCACAATCATTTCCGGTCGAGCGGTCAAATACAATTATACAGGCCCAACCGTTTCCGGTCATAAGTACATCCCACACAGTCAGTCCCAGTCAAACATTTCCGTTCGTATGTACATTCCACACAGTCAATCCAAGGAATACGTTTTCGTTAGTATGTACATCCCACACAGTCAATCCAAGAAGTACGTTTTCGTTCATATGTACATCCCACACAGTCACTCCAAGGAAAACATTTCCGTTCGCACATACATCACACACAATTTTCCCCATTAAATCGTCTATGATAGTGTTGCCATTGCAGACGATATTAACAATTTTATCGTTTGCGTTATTGAATGCATCACGCGCGGTGCATAGAAGAAACTGTGTGGCATAGGTTGTTGTTGTAGGGTGAAACCCTAGAGGGGGTCTTTTCACACTTGGAGGGGGGAAAGTGAAGAACACACAAGAACACAAGGGGGAAATCACTCAAACAAACCCAAATAACACATCCACTAGAGTAGCATACATGAGATCCACAAGTATACAAGAACAATTCAAGGGAAATAGAACTAGGGTAAAGTTCTTCCCACTCCAAGGAGATGAGGTCTTGATGTTGATCTTCTCCAAGAGGAGGCCTGTAACACCCTGGTTTTCGCTCCCTGTTTTTTTTCCTTCGCGGGATTTGACTCCCGTCTTTTTTCTCGATGTTATCGGATTTCTCTAGCTCTTGGGAATATGAAGATGGTCATATAGCCTTGCCTTTCCTATCCATCCAGAGATTCTCTTCAGATTAACCTTGCCACCCAAGATCTATTCTCAGGATTTTGCCGCCGAAACCCTACCTTCCGAGTTGCCGGAAGGGAAACCCTAATCCTTCCAGTTGCAAAGGAACCCCAGTTTCCTTTGATCTGCTGACTCACAAATTTTTCCTGGTGATCATCCTATCTTTGTAAACCCTGGATATGCAAAAATATTGCCAAGTCATTTGCAATATTTTTCATTTATAATTAATTCCTTTTTCTGCCAGTTAAAGGAATTAAATCCAGGAAAATATCTATCCATCTCCAAAGTTCATGAAAACTTGTGGAGATATTATTTGTGATCATATTGAGCTCCCATAAAAATATTGGCCATAATTAAATAGGTTAAATTGCATTTTCCTAAAGCCAATATTGCATTTTGGGCACTTTCTAAAGGAACTACCATTTTGGTAGTCAGGAAAAATCCCAAATAAATTGTGGAGCTTCTTCTATCCATATCTTCACCATTTCCATCAAGAACCCAAGTTCCACCCATTAAATTTTGAGCACAACACCAATTTGCAAATTATGTCCAGTTGGGCAAATTGCAAAGGAAGTGCTTGAACCATTGATCCATTTGAGCTGATATTTTTCATGGTGGTTAACATTGCTAAATAACTCATGGAAACAAAAATCAGCTCAATCCATCCATCCACTCATCCACATAATTTTTCTCAAGTTTTTGTCCATTTCAAAGCTCTGTGAAGGAAGTACCTTTTTGGCATTTTCAAATAAGCTGAAATTTTACCAGTACCTCCATATGTTCAAATAATCACCCTCCACCAAAATTCAGCTCATTTCATCAAACCATTTGAGCACAGCATCAAAACTTATTTTCTGGACCAGATTTGGCATTACAAAGGAAGTATATGCAAACCTGTCCCAAATGACTTGAAATTATACAAGAATCTACACCTTCCTACTACATTCCATTTTGGTAACATCTTAGCTCTATTTACCCAACCATTTCACCTCAGAGACTCCTCCAAAATTCTATCCAGAAGATGGTCTGGATCGTTCTGATCAATATAGATCCCTCCCATCCCATCCAGTGGCTAAACCTATCTAGTTGAGCAGTGGTGGACCTATTTGACAAGGTTTGAGGGTCATTCAATGCCCCAGACACGCGGCACCCGTGGTGACCACGCGGTGGTCACGCCAAACTGGCGCTCTGCGCGCCGGCAGTGTCGGGACGCGTCGGCCAGCCCATCCCCGGCTGCCTCTAGATTGTCCGGGTGCGCCGAAGTCGTCGTGGCCGTCCACGAAGCCCTCCTAGAACCCTCTTCCCCCTTCTCCTCCTTCCTCGACGTGGCAGCTCCGCCGCGGCACAGTACGCGCCCGTGACCCGCCGCTGTCGCCTCCTTCGTTGGCCGCTTCCTCGCCGTTGTGACACCCGGAGCTGTGTCAGGTCGGCACCGCGCGCCACAAAATCCAGCTCGACTTGAGCAACAGAGCTCCGGCCAGCTCATCTCGCGGCCGTTCTTATCCGCCGTCGTCGGCCGGCTATAAATAGCCGCAGCCCCGAGCCCTCCCAGCACTCGCACCTCTCCCCGCATCCCCTCTCTCTCCGGACCACCCCTGCACTCTCGCCCGGCCAGTTACCTCGCCGGAGCACAGCAATTTAGCCAGAGCTCGCCCTCGGCCTCCGCCCGCAATTCCCACACCCAGCCATCCCCGGCGCTCGTGAGCCTCACCACGGGATGGGCCACTCTCCTCTGACCTCGCCCGTGCCCTCGCCCAGCCGCCTAGCTCACTGGAACCTCACCCACTCGCCGGAGCCACCGCCCTCTGCCTCCACCCGTCGCCGCACCTCCCGCCCTCCCCGTCGCCCGTTCTGGCCATAGCTGGGCGCGATGCTCGCCGGCGACTCCATCCGCGCTGTCACCCGCCCTCGGAGCCCACTGGAGCATCGCCGGCCACCGGCGCTGGTCGCCCAGCCTCGGCCATCGGGGAAGAACAGAGGACCTGGAGGAAGGAGGAGGAGGAGGAGAGAAAAGGAGTGCGGGCCCCGCCTGTCGGTGAGAGAAGGAGGTGCCAGCTAGGATTAAGTGGAGGCGGATTTTCTTAAGTGCGCTTTCAGCTCATTAAAGCGCATAAAGCTGCGGCTTCGAGCTAAAATACGCTGTCCCCACTGGAAAGCATATTTCTTTCAGAGGCGCCACCAGATTTCCACCCAGGGACCCAGAAGTAAATATTATTTTTGCAGATAGGTCCCTGGCAGAGAAACCTTTGTATCTTTTCATTCGTAACTCCGATCGAGGTGAATCCAAAGCCCACTTCTTCGTCTCGTCGAGCCCGTTCCGATGGAACCATTTTCATAATGTGCTCACACTGTGAAAATGACCATTTTGCCCTTGCCCCTTATCAGTCCCCTCCGAGAGAGAACGGTTTCCGGCGATTCTTCCGCGGCTTCACCGCACTTCCTCCCGGAGTAATTCTTCGACCCCAGGCAAGCCGACCATCTGATATATGCCCTAAAGCATTGCTCTATGTTATTCTTGTATGTTTAACCTAATAATGATGCCCGTGCTGGAACTACTTGAATTCCTGTTAGTTTGTATTCGTCATTCATAATACCGGATCATGTTTATCATGACCGCACTAATGACTCATTATGATGTTATATGGAAATAGGTTGTTATGTTTATGCAGTTGTTACCTCATACATAGTTAACACCAGGTCAAGCTATTCATGATGGATATACCTACCGGTAAAGTGCTTGCTAAAACTAAACCTAGTCGGTTGATTTGAGTCACCTGTCCGGGCTTATTCGTGCAACCACATTTGCCAGTATGGGACGGCCTTGACTTGGTCTGGCTCCGTGCTCTTTCACTGGTACCTCCATGCAGGGAGGGTTATGCGTGCGTGCTACCCTGATCAGGTAGACGGCGATAACCCTGTGAGCCCAGTTGGTTGTTTGCGCGCGGTCCCCGTTTGGGACAGTTTAGTTTGGCCACGACGGTGGCAGGTGTCACGGGGTGACACAGGGGCCACCCAGGGCTTGACTCCGGGGGAGGATGATTGCCGGTGGTACGATGGGAGAGTCACGGGTCAGGCGGGTTTCGTTGGAACAATGCTGGTCCACCCGAATGGGATCCCGAGGTCAGGTGCTCCATGGTGTGGGTAAAGTGCGCAACCTCTGCAGAGTGTAAAATCTATTCGAATAGCCGCGTCCACGGTATTGGACAGCCCGTCCAGACCTCACTAGGTGGTCAATCGTAATGATGATAATAATGGTGGAAGAACCTGTCCTGCATAGACATCAGATGTTGTCAGGAATATGGTATGTTAGCCATGGGATGGCTATGGAAGAGATGGTCAGATGACCGAAAGACTTGGATTGGACTTGAATCAGTGTTAGATTGGATCATGAGAATGTTCAGAGTATGGATTATATACTTAATATGCTCTACTCTACTGTACTTTACTTCAGTAGTTATCTTGCTAGATAACCCTGTTATGTCATGATGATCAATGCTGCTAGATGTTTAATCATGCTAGATAATCTTGCTACGACATGATAATTAATAATGCTAGATAGGTATGCTATGTCATGATAATTAATGTTGCTCTAATAACAAATACATGCTTGAATGCCATGGGTTGCTTGGCTTGGTGTATATGTTAGTTTGGTTTGCTTGCGAGTACATTCAAAAGTACTCAGCGGCCTTCAATGTGGCCAGATTCACATAAGGATCCATCGTCTGTCGTCGAGGAGCCGGAGCGTTCGTGGGCTAGGAGAGTAACCCAGTCAGATCCCTGCGGATTGGAGCCGCACCAAGACCATGCTGCCTTAGATAGAGCTTTTCCGCTGCCACCCCTTTGTAACATATCATGTAAGACTTATATACCCCTTAATAGAAATGCTTGTGTTCATGATACTTGTTGTAAAAGCGCATGCCAGAGTGATTTCCTGGGCTCGTATGTGTGGTGACCGTCTGGCTACAGTGGTAATCAGGCGGGGCGCCACAAGGCCTTGATAATCCACAAGGATTCTTCCCAAAGTGGGGGCTTGATCTCCAAGATATCAAATACTTTGATAACCTCAAGAATGAGCTAGGGGAAGAGTTTATATAGCCTAGGGACGAAATAAGAAAGAAAAGGGGTACAAGGGTCTTTTTAACCCAAACCTAACGGAGGAGTCCGGGCACCCGGGGTAAAGTGGCCCGGGCACCCAGAGGAAGATGCATCAGGGGGGGCCGGGCACCCGGGGTGCAGGGGATGGGGCACCCGGCCCATCCAGAGGGCCCCGGCCTCGGGGCTGAAGGGGGCCGGGCACCCGGGGGTGATGGCCCGGGCACCCGGGGTGGGCGGCTGTCACCCAGGCGAGGGGTCAGGCACCCGGGGTCCAAAGTCCGGTCACCCGGGGCTGGCTAGGGCGACGCCCAGGCTATGGACGGGCGCCCGGGGCCAAGTTGGCCGGGCACCTGGGGTGACCAGAGGGCCGGCCCAGGGAGCGGTCGAAGGCCCGAGCACCCGGGGGCAGCGAGGGCCGGGCGCCCGGAGTGTTCAGAGCCTTCGTTCCTTCGCGCATTTCATGGCTTCCCTCCTCCTCCTTCTCCTTGGGTGCTTGGGTCTCTGTCCTAGCCTCGTCACGGTCGTTTTCTTGGTACCTAAGAATGCACAACATTTCCATTTGAGGTAGGACCCAACTCTCGTGTGAATTCGAATAGAGTTCGAAGAGGAAGGAGTTAACCTCGGTTTCGATGGCACATGGGCGAGCTCTCGTCATTTGTCCTCTTAGTGCTTGCGGTGGTGAGGGGACATCCATGGGGATGGTCGAGGGATGCTCCGCATCATCTCCCCCCCTTGGGAGAGATCCGTCAGCGGATCGTGATCTTCATCACCATGGTACTTGGCCAAGTCATTGACATTGAAGATGTCGCTTATGTTGTTCTTGTCACGTGGAATGTCGATCTTGTAAGCGTTGTCATTGTAGCATGCGAGCACCTTGAAGGGTCCATCAGCTCTCGGAAGTAGCTTGGACTTGTGCTCCTTGGGGAAGCGGCCCTTGCGAAGATGTAACCATACGAGATCGCCTGGTTGGAACACCATCGATGACTTGTTGATGTTGAGCTTGGTGGCGAGGCGGTGTACTTGACGCTCGATCGTGGACCTTGTTTCTTCATGCATCTTCTTGAGGTAGGTGGCTCTTGCGCTAGCGTCCATGTTCGCTCGTTCTTGGAGCGGTAGAGGAAGGATGTCCAAGGGAGACAAAGGGTTGAAGCCGTAAACAACCTCGAAGGGGGACTTGCCGGTAGTAGAGTGTCTTGCGCGATTGTAGGCGTACTCGGCGATGGGTAAGCACTCCTCCCACTCCTTAATGTAATTCTTTATCAACACGCGTAGGAGAGTGGAGAGTGTCCGGTTGGTGACTTTCGTCTGGCCATCGGTTTGAGGATGATAGGCCGTCGAGAATAGTAGCTTGATACCGATTTTGGCGCGTAGCGTCTTCCAAAAGTAGCTAAGGAACTTGACGTCACGGTCCGACACAATTGTCTTTGGCACTCCGTGTAACCTCAAGATTCCCCTACAAAAAAGATTTGCAACATGTGAAGCATCGTCTATCTTATTGCTTGGGATGAAATGTGCCATTTTAGAGAATCCGTCTACAACAACAAATACATAATCCTTGCCATTTTGAGTCCTAGGTAATCCAAGCACAAAATCCATGCTAATATCTTCCCATGGTTGATGTGGAATAGGGAGTGGCATATGTAAACCATGGGATTGACATTGTGACTTAGCTTTGCGGCATGAAGAGCACCGGTTGGTGAAGCGTGAGACATCATGGAACATCTTGGGCCAAAAGTAGTTCTTGGAGAGCGTGGCAAAAGTCTTGTCGCGTCCAAAATGTCCCATGAGCCGTCCTCCATGAGCCTCTTGCAAAAGTAACAAACGAAGAGAAGACTCGGGGATGCATAGTTTGTTAGTTCTCATTAGATAACCATTTTTGATATAATATCGCTCCCAAGATGTATGTGTCACACACTTAGCATAAGGAGTAGCTAAAGTAGCATCGTGCTCATACAAGTCTTTGATATGTTTGAATCCTACAACATTCAATTCAAGTTGAGTAACTAACATGCATTTACGGGAAAGAGCATCCGCCACAACATTTTCTTTGCCCTTAATGTACTTGATCACATAAGGGAAATATTCAATAAATTCACTCCATTTAGAATGCCATTTATTCAACTTGGTTTAACCTTTAAGGTACTTAAGTGTCTCATGATCGGTATGTATGACAAATTCATGTGGGCAAAGATAATGCTCCCAAACATGCAATACACGCACTAAAGCATACAATTCTTTGTCATAGATGGGATAGTTAAGTTGAGCACCGAAAAGTTTTTCGCTAAAATATGCAATGGGTCGCTTTTCTTGCATCAAAACTCCACCAATTCCATTACCACTAGCATCACAATGGACCTCAAAAGTTTTGTCGAAATTAGGCAAAGCAAGAATCGGAGCATGAGTATGTAAGGATTTGAGCTCATCAAATGCGGTAGATTGCAAGGATCCCCAAACAAAGGATGCATTTTTCTTACTCAAAGCACGTAACGGTGCGGCAATAGTGCTAAAGTCTTTCACAAAGCGACGATAAAAACCTGCTAGACCAAGGAAGCTACGCACTTGTTGAAAATTAGTGGGTTGTGGCCAAGTTTTAATTGCTTCAATTCTGGACTCGTCAACATGAACACCCTTGGAAGAAACAACAAAACCCAAGAAAACTAGCTTGTCAACACCAAACATGCATTTTTCCATATTGGCATAAAGACGTTCTTTTTGAAGAGTTTGCAAAACGGCCCTAAGATGATTTACATGATCTTTGAGGGATTTGCTAAATACAAGTATGTCGTCAAAGTAGACCACAACAAACACTCCAATGTATGGGCGAAGCACAAAATGCATAACACGCATGAAAGTACCGGGAGCTTCGGATAAACCCATAGGCATAACTAACCACTCGTACAAGCCAAATTCAGTTTTAAAAGAGGTTTTCCATTCATCGCCTTCTTGAATGCGTATTTGGTAATAGCCACTTTTAAGATCAATTTTTGAGAAAATGGTGGCACCGCTAAGCTCATCTAGCATATCATCAAGGCGTGGAATGGGATGCCTATAGCGAACGGTGATAGCATTGATGGGTCTACAGTCGGAAGACATGAGAAAACTACCATATTTCTTAGGCACAAGAATAACCGGAATGACACAAGGGCTTAAGCTTTCACGTACATGGTCGTTGTCGATGAGTTGTTGTACTTGCCGTTGGATGTCCTTAGTTTCTTCGGGGTTGACGTGGTATGGAGCCTTGTTCGGAAGAGGTGCGTCGGGGATGAGGTCGATCAAGTGTTCAATGCCATGTAGAGGAGGAAGACCCGGAGGTAGCTCATCGGGGAAGACATCCGTGAATTCCTGCAACAAGTTAGAGAACACTAGAGGGAGAGGATTAGAAGGGTTAGTTTTTTCCACCTCATCTTTGCATAGTAGGACATAGTGGATGACACTCGATGGGTTCTCACACACTTCTCTCATCTCTCTTTTGGTGGCTAGGAGGACTAAGTTTTTCTCTCTCGGTGAAGAGTCACTCATTTTGGGCTTGTGGCGCTCACTCTCTTTGTGGTGGTTCACTCTCTCACTAGTCTCTCCACGATTGGTGGATGCTTGCTTGTCAGCGATCACTTGACTTGGAGACATAGGTCGTAACACGTACTCCTTTCCCTTCATCTTGAAGCTATAGCGGTTTGTTCTTCCATTGTGGATGACGCCGCGGTCGAATTGCCAAGGTCTTCCCAAGAGAAGATGACACACGGACATTGGAACCACGTCACACTCCAAGGTGTCCCCTCGTAGGCGCCGATCTTGAAGGAAACTTGCACCGTGTGCTCCACTTGAATAGTGCCAGAGTCGCTAAGCCATTGTACCTTGTAGGGAAGAGGATGCTTCTTCTTGACCAATTGTAGCTTGGAACATAGCTCTTCACTTGCCAAATTGTGGCAACTTCCTCCGTCGATGATGACTTTCACGGAACGCCCGTTGATGCTGGCCTTGGTGTGGAAGTTGTGGCAACGTTGGTCTTCTTCTTGGTGGTGTTGAAGCGTCAAGACCTTGGAGACCACGAGAGAGGGACTTGAATCATTGTCACAAAAGACTTGATCATATTCATCTTCATTCATGCGTCGGTGCATGGCCACGTGCTCAAGTGCTTCCATTTCTTCGTCACTCATGGATTCGTATGTGCCATCATCATTGAAAATCATGGTTTGCTTGTTGGTGCATTGGAAGGACGTGTGTCCTCGGCCACCACATGTGAAGCACTTGATAGAACTTGTCTTGACGGGATCATACGGTGGCGCCAAAGATGAGGGAGTTTTGGATTTGTAGTTGCTTGCCGGAGGACAAGTCGAGGAAGGCGTAACTTGCTTGGAACTTGTCTTGTCGCTGGTACTTGGTGATGCTCTAGTTGAGGTAGGAGGTGCCGAAGTCGTGGGAGCTTGAGTGTAGGAGCCGTAGGTCTTGGAAGAGTACTTGGCGTATTTGAAGTCATCTTGTACTTGTCGCTCGGCCTTGGTCGCTTGATGAACTAGCTCGAGAAGGTTGGAGTAGGGTTGGAAGTCGGCAATCCGCTTGATGGGGTGATTGAGGTTGTTCAAGAATCGTGCCATAGTTTGCTTGTCATCTTCCTTGACATTGGCTCTTATCATGGCAATCTCCATTTCTTGGTAGTATTCTTCCACCATCTTCGTGCCTTGCTTGAGGAGTTGTAACTTCTTGAAAAGATCACGGGTGTAGTGTGTAGGCACAAAGCGAGCTCTCATGACATCCTTCATTTGCGTCCAAGTTGTGATGGGTGGTTCGCCTCTTGCTTGTCGTCGCTCGATCACTTGTTCCCACCAAATGAGGATGTAGTCTTGAAACTCGAGGGAGGCCATGGTGATCTTATTTTCCTCGTCGTAGTTGTGAAGACGAAATATCTTGTCCACTTTCAATGCCCATGAGAGATATTCTTCGGGATCATTGCTTCCGGAGAACTTGGGCATGGTGAACTTGAGCTTGCCATAGCGGAGTTCTTCATCATAGTGGCGGTTTTGATGTCGCTCTTGCCGTGGAGGAAGGTCCTGAAATGCTCGTTCCTCTTGATGTCGCTCTTGGTGTGGGGGAGAGTCTTAAAGCACTTGTTCCACTTGGTGTCACTCTTGTCGTGGAGGAGGACGAGGCATATTCGCTTGGTTTTGCCTTTCTTGTTGCTCTTCAAGTCGGGCGGCTTCTTCTTGTCGTGCTTGACGTTGCACTTGTGGAGGTTGCTCTTGGTCCTCAGCGTCTCGCCCTTTCATGTGCTCGGACTCGGTCTTGCAAACCATTGCCATGGAATGGATTTTCTTGAGCTTGGCGATCTTGAGGATCGTCACGTCGATGAAAGCAAGCTCGGGGAGGACTTGCATCGTAAGAAGAGTAGTCCGAAGATTGACGACTTGAGCGGCGGCTTGAATGGCGCCTTCTTGGCGAAGAGGTTGAGGAAGATGTGCGGCTCACGATCATGTTGCAGAATTCTTCCATTTGTGTGGTGATATTGGCATCGAGGTAGTCGCGGTTCCTTGCTTCCGATTGACGAAGGTTGGTGGCGAGTTGTTCAATGCGATCACCCAAAGCTTCACTTTCTTGATGGAGAGCTCGTTGGCAGACGAAGAAGAGGTTCTTGGTGACGTAGTCGCGTTCGTCACCTTGCTCTTCCAAAAGTGGGTTCGTCGAAGAACTTGGCCTATCCATCATAACCAAGTGGAGGTGAGTAGGAAAATGAGAGAACAATACCGAAGTTACCTTTTCCGAGGATTGTGGATGTATCAAATATCGCTCAATGTAATGCTACAATAGGAGAATTGGTACCGGGTTTGTTTCTCACAACTACACAAGTAAAGCTTATGGAGGAGCTTGGTTAGGACGGTGGCACAAAATTTCAAGCAAATGTTAGTCAAGGTATCGATAAGGTTGAGAAGGTTCACAAGATTGCAAGTAAAGCAAATAGATCAAACCCAAGAACATCACTAGGAATACACACACGAAAGATAGATGGGATCCGCACAAATCCGAGACCCCCGGGCACCCGCACCTGAACCTCCGGGTGGCCGCACCCCCAGGCTATTTGCCCCTGACCACCCCCGGGCACCCGCACCTCCTCCCACCCCCGGGTGCCCGCACCCCCCCCCCCCACGAATCAGCCCAACAACAACACCATTTTGGCCATAACTTTCACCTCCCAAGTCCGTTTTTTGTGTTCTTTAGCTTGTTTGGTAGCTCTTGACATCCCCCATCCACATATATTATTACCACCACCATTTGCCTCCATAAAAAATTTCACCATAAAAACACCCACCTTCTGCATTTGACCGTGGTGGGAGAGGTGGGGATGGATGGGTAAAGGCTAGATCCACTTGCCAAACAACAAATCCATGGACAAAAACAACCAAATCTCACAAGATCCAACAAATTGCAAAAAAAAAATTGGGGCTATTTTTGTAGGGATTTTTGAATTAGGACGAAAAACAACAAAATCAAGCTAGCAAATGGGGGGTAGGGACTCCAAGATGTGAATCAACCTTGCTCTGATACCAAGATGTTGTAGGGTGAAACCCTAGAGGGGATCTTTTCACACTTGGAGGGGGAAATGTGAAGAACACACAAGAACACAAGGGGGAAATCACTCAAACAAACCCAAATAACACATCCACTAGAGTAGCATACATGAGATCCACAAGTATACGAGAACAATTCAAGGGAAATAGCACTAGGGTAAAGTTCTTCCCACTCCAAGGAGATGAGGTCTTGATGTTGATCTTCTCCAAGAGGAGGCCTTGATAATCCACAAGGATTCTTCCCAAAGTGAGGGCTTGATCTCCAAGAGGAGGGGATACAAGGAGCAAAGCTCTCTAGTGTCTATCAAATACTTTGCTAACATCAAGAATGAGCTAGGGGAAGAGTTTATATAGGCTAGGGACGAAATAAGAGAGAAAAGGGGTACAAGGGTCTTTTTAACCCAAAATGCACGCAGGCATAACGGAGGAGTCCGGGCACCCGGGGTAAAGTGGCCCGGGCACCCGGAGGAAGATGCATCAGGGGGGGCCGGGCACCCGGGGTGCGGGGGACCGGGCACCCGGACCATCCAGAGGGCCGCGGCCTCGGGACTGAAGGGGGCCGGGCACCCGGGGGTGATGGCCCGGGCACCTGGGGTGGGCGGCTGTCACCCAGGCAAGGGGTCGGGCACCCGGGGTCCAAAGACCGGGCACCCGGGGCTGGCTGGGGTGACGCCCAGGCTCTGGTCGAGTACCTGAGGTCAAGTTGGCCCCCGGGGTGACCAGAGGGCCAGCCCAGGGAGCGGTCGAAGGCCCGGGCACCCAGGGGCAGCGGAGGTCGGGCGCCCGGAGTGTCCAGAGCCTCCATTCCTTCGCACATTTCGTGGCTTCCCTCCTCATCCTTCTCCTTGGGTGCTTGGGTCTCCGTCCTAGCCTCGCCACGGTCATTTTCTTGGTACCTAAGAATGCACAACATTTCCGTTTGAGGTAGGACCCAACTCTCGTGTGAATTCGAATGGAGTTCGAAGAGGAAGGAGTTAACCTCGGTTTCGATGGCATGTGCGCGAGCTCTCGTCATTGGTCCTCTTAGTGCTTGCGGTGGTGAGGGGACGTCCATGGGGATGGTCGAGGGATGCTCCGCATCAGTTGTCCATCACACACACTTTTTATGTGGAAAATGTTTGTGCAAGGTGGCCTAACGCAAACAGTTTTCCAGAGGAAGTCGTGTGTGATTGTTCGTTGATCCAACACGTTTTCTTCCTAGAAACTGTGTGGGTTGTCGGAGATCCTCGCCCACGGTGTTGTCTCACTAACCGTTTGCAATAGAAAAACCCAATAAGCATGCTAATTGGCATATTATTAATAATCAATTTATTAATCAAATTGACATTTCATATTAAGCACACAATATATTTCATTTTCGTATTACGGAACCAGGATTTAGTAATTGAAATACATTAGAGTACATATAGCTTCAGCACTCAGTTACACCATATTGGCATATAGCTAGCTACCCCATTACACAACTGCACCAGCACAAAGTTTCACATGTACCATCTATAACCTTTGCAAATTAGCATCATAGACGGTAGATAGACAGATGAATCTCATCTGGAAAACTACTGAAGCAGAAGGCGAATATTGAGCCTTCATTGATGTTGAAACTCCTTGCAACTTTACGCCAGTGCCTGTGGATGATTGACCGTCCATCCTTCGTCCTCTTGAGGAAGACTTCAATATTGTACCGTGGGTGTTGTATGAATAACTTCCTCGCCTCCTGACCATACAGGTGGTTTGTGAGGTAATCATCAGTGAACTTCTTTGGAAAGGCCTGAAAACAAAGATATGCATAAATATCTTCTCTAAATTCAGAAATGGCGCAAAGGCATAAAAAAGACAAGGTATAATAGTTAGTACCATCCTGTGGTGCACTGATGTCTTCTTCATTGTGCAGACAAAGATCTAGTTGTTTCTCGTCGCTAGTTTCTTTATCCTAACAATCTTTCTGAGTTTCTTGACTTGATTGATATTCATGGACAACTTATTTCCCCATATGCAAAATGGGTCGAACAGTGAGTCAAAACCTCTGACATGAGGACCTACATGTGCAATACCAAATTGTTAAAAACCTAAATATTAGAATGGTTCCTGCAATTGCACAATAATGTGCTATTAAACAAGGACCATGTATGTGCAAACCTCGATTGTAAACCTCAGTGCTTCCAATTGTTTCCCTGCAACACATATAAGGTAGTTATTGATCAGGTTAAGTCAGGGTTGACATACTATCAGTAAAATATGTTGATGAAAAACAAACACATTGCAGATTCAGCAGATTAATTCGAGCCACATGGAAAAAGACATTTATCGAAACCAAGCATGATAAAGAACTAGGAAATGTAGCAATTGTATATGTTTCTCATGTATTTAGTACAGCCAAATTCGATTTATTCCTCACATGCATAATAATACAAAATTGTACCCATAACAATTGAACATCGAATTGCAGAATTGTACCAAACAGTTCACTAAACACCACAACAAATGACCCAAACATTAACTGAGCACCACATTGCATAATATATAACATACTAGAAGATCAGACAGTTAACCAAACCAAGCATGCTTGACAACTTGGAAATATAGCAATTGTATTTGTTTCTCATGTATTTTGTACAGCCAAATTCGATTTATTTCTCACATGGAAGACAATACAAAATTGCACTCACAAGAATTGAGCATCACATTGCAGAATTGAACCAAACAGTTAACTGAATACGATAACAAATTAACCAAACAGTTAATAAGGGAGCACCACATTGCACGACAAATAGAACATATATACTAGAGGATCAGATTGCATGGTAAAAGTACATGGGACAATTCACTAGAATTTGTCAAGGAAAGGCAGGAGTAGCAACATGCAACAGGTAAACCGAACATGCTTAACCGGATTAGCTAGCTAACTGAACATAGGTCATTATAGTGAGCTAATAAGACTAGCTACTCCTCATCGTCGGAGATATCGATGACGATTGGCTCCTTGGACTTGGAAGAGAGTGAGGCCTCCACATCGTGAGTGCCCTCCTCATAGTGGTGAGTTTCCTGAGCCACTCCGGGCACGAACCTGCTGGCTCTCGAGTTGAGGTAAGCACGGGCACTCTGAGAAAACACCTTGTAGTCTTCGTCTAAGGCAGCGACGGTGGGCTCGAGAAAACACCACAAAACTGTCGTTTAAAGCAGCCAACCGCATGGTGATGTCGGTGCACGAGGCGTCGACGGTGGCCTCGACGGCGAGGTGCTCCTCCAAGATCTGGGGGTTGGCATGAATGGCAGCCATCGCGACCTCATCCGCGCATGCGGCCGCGATTTGCTTCTCCGCTGCCAAATGCTACTTGAGCTCCTAGCTATACTGCGTGCACCATGGCTTAGGGCGGCGCTTATTTGGAAGATGGGTCGGTGATTTGGGTGGAAGGTGTCATGCTGGCGGTCGGAGCATGTGGGATGTAGAAGGAGGAGAAGGATGGGGGTCGGGTGCGGATTACCTGCCTAGATCGATGAGGCCGAGCAGCGTGAAGGAGGGTCACCGGCAAGGAGGCGGTGCTGCAAGCAAGCAGTGAAGGTTTGAACTTGGAAAGGAAGGCAGAAACAGGGGAAATGTGGCTTTTGGTCAGGGGTAGGGGATGGGGGAGGTAGACATTTCCGAGGAAGCCAAATTTTTCGGCTCGGTGAAGCGAAAAACTGGCGCGCAAAGTTTCATCAGACACGGTCCCTTATTCAGCACTATGTATGATATGTGAACATCACTAATGATTCATATAGCTTATCTCGTGTGTGATGAGTTTGAACGTGCAAATTTTGGTCCGAATTTCCTTCGTTACAGTGGTCATCCACATCATTGCATAATTTGGGTACACAAAAAAGGATACAACACACCCACACTTCTTAATCGAGCACATACAACAATTAACTAGAGCTAGCTGACCTAAACATTACTCTAACAAATTAAAGACCGGCACTCTAAACAAAGCGTACTACTCCGGCTGGCGCTCGTCGATCTCCGCCGCCTCCTCCATGTCCAGCTCGCGCCCGACGATCTCTTGGGGAAGGGGCTCCATGGCATCCATCACACCATACTCGGCAAGCATCTTGCCATCCGCGTCTGCCATCTCTTTGGAAAAGGCCGCCACGAGCTGGTTGTGGGCGGCCGCGGTCTGGGCTTGGGCGGGCTCCATCGTGGCAGGGTATGCCTCAAACGAATGGATGGCTGCTCGAACGCTCTCGGCGATTGCCAACTCTTCCGTCGTGGCTTGCCGACCGTTGTCGGAGAGGCTTCGTGCGATTTGTGCGGTGACCGCCAGGAGCTGGGTGTGGGCGGCCTCGAAATGGTCGTGGGCGGCCTCCATCAGGGCTAAGGCGACTGCTGCAGACAGCTGCTGTGTCGCTCTCGCTGGTTGCTATCCCCGTCGCAGATGTTGCTGCCGCCCCCTGAGCAGCAACAGCGGCCGTTTGGGCTGCCTTGGCCGCCCAGTCACAGATTGTGGCCACGCTCATGCAGGTTGTTAGCACCCTCATGGCGGATGCGGCCGCGCTCTCGTCTGAGTGGGCTGCCGAAGTTGCCCTCACGACGCGGGTCCACGTCCCCAACTTTGACCAACGATGATTGAACGATGAAATGATATTTGGGGAGCAAGCTAGTGTGCTTGACGCGTCGGCTATGGACTCTAGCCGACGAACCTTCTCGCGTAAGCCATATACTACTCCGACGGTGCTCCAAGTTATTTTGCACTACATCACACACAGTTGGTGATAATAAACTGTGTGTGGCCAACTTGATTTTTCGTCTTGATTTGAAATACATAATGGAGTCATAGCAGCAAAGGAGGGTGTTTGAATTGCTAGAACTTTTATCTGCAATGAACATGCAACTATGGGAGTGTCATAAAAAAATGAAATTATTCGGGGTTCGTTTGGACATTTCTATACATTAACTAAGTTTTCTAGCCATTTAAGGTGCATAATTCAAAATTAAACTATATGCACATGCTCCGCTGCACCAAAATGGGTTGTAAAATCATATATGTGTCCATGGGTGGATGCTTATGTACAATGCGAGAAATGGGAATGAACTTCAAACACCTCGGCACCGTGGGTCGCCGACAAACGCTGAGATACTTGGTTTTGAAATTCCATTAAATCGAAAACTCGTCTGAAATTCATGAAACTTGGCATGCTATCATGGAATGACACCAAAATGCTGTGGTAAATTTTTTGTCCCATTTGGGGCAGATTCGGGTATAAGCTTCTCACAAACCAGAGTTTCTCACAAGAAGCCTCATGGTTCCGGTAGAGAACGTGCCACCTTTGTGGACGAAACGACATTCATTGCCTCTTCTTGCTTTCAAATTTTTTCAAGTGTGAACATAGAACAATAGGAGTGTCGTTTTAAATTTTGTAATTTTTTCGCGGTTCGTTAGGACATTTTTATACATTAATTGAGTTTTCTTGGCATTTTATGTGCATAATTCAAATTTGAACTACATGCACATGCTCCAGTGCAAAAAAATGGGTTGGAAAATCAAATGTGTGTCATTGGGTGCATGCTTAGGTCCCACACAAGAAATGAGAATGAATTTCAAACACCTCGGCATTGTCGCTCGGCCGCAAACTTTGAGATACATGGTTTTTAAATTCTAGTGAATGCAAAACTTGTCTGAAATTCATGAAACTTGGCATGCTATCATGGAATGGAATCAACATGTTGTGGTAGAAAAATTGTCCCATTTGGGGCAGATTTGGGTATAAGCTTCTCACAAACCAGAGCTTCTCACACGAAGCCTCATGGTTCTGGTAGGGAACATATGACCTTCGTGGATGAAACGATACTGGTTGCCTCTTTTTGCTTTCAAATTTCCGTCTAGTGGTAACATAGACCAACAGGAGTGTCGTGTTAAAATTTGGAATTTTTCTGGGTTCATTAGGACATTTTTAGACATTAACTGGGTTTTGTAGGCATTTTATATGCATTTCAAATCTGAACTACATGCACTTGCTCCAGTGTAGAAAAATGGGTTGAAAAATCAAATGTGTGTCCTTGGGTGCATGCTCAGGTCCCATGCAAGAAATGGGAATGAATTTCAAACACCTCGGCACCGTTGCTTGCCGGCAAACGTTGAGATACTTGGTATTTAAATTCTAATACATCCAAAACACGTCTGAAATTCATGAAACTTGTCATGCTATCATGGAATGGCACCAACATGCTATGGTAAAAAAATTGTCCCATTTCGGGCAGGTTATGGTATACGCTCCTCACAAACAAGAGTTTCTCACAAGAAGCCTTGTGGTTCCAGTAGGGAAGGTGTGTCACCTTTCCAGACGAAACAACATTTGTTGCCTCTTCTTGCCTTGATTTGTTTTCTAGATACAACATAGGCCAACATGAGTGTTATGTTAAAATTTGAAATTATTAGGGGTTCGTTTGGACATTTTTATACATTAACCAAGCTTTCTAGGCATTTTATGTGCATAATTCAAATTTGAACTACATGCACGTGCTCCAGTGTAGCAAATTGGGTTGAAAAATCATGTGTGTCCTTGGGTGCATGCTTAGGTCCCATGCAAGAAATGGGAATGAACTTCAAACACCTGGGCATCATGGCTTGGCCGATAACATTGAGATACTTGGTTTTAAATTCTAGTAAATCCAAAACTCGTCTGAAATTCATGAAACTTGGCATGCTATCATGGAATGGCACCACATGCTGTGGTATTTTTCGTGTCTAATTTGATAGAAGGCGCACGAATTAACAGCCAACAAATGCATTTTGAAACAAATACCTGCCTTGTTATATCTCAAACATTTGTATAATTTAAATCCTGGGCGTTCTGCTAACCATTCACGCGACACCACGCGTCAAACTTTTAATGGCTAGGAGGTGCCGTGCGGACAACTGCTTGAGTAGATGGGAGGCGTGCGAGCGTAGTCTGTTGCGCACGCTGACTGGGAGGCGTGCAAGCAGTCCTCCGATGTGCAGGCTCACCAGGAAGCATGCGAGCTGTATGATGTGCAAGCTCTCTCGGAAGCGAGCCCTTTGACTTCCATGGTCGTGCGCCCCCTCAGCGTCATGGGACGCCGTCGTCGACTGCTACATCACAGCACCGCAAGTTGTCGTCCTCCCGCGCCGTGCCCATTGATCGCGCAATGACAGGGTCTTTGATTTCCAAGTGAAGAACATTCTGAGTTGGCTTGAAGACTTCAACAACGGCGTCCCGGAGGACGACAACGACAACACCGGTGCAGCACGCCACCTTCGCCGCCACCGCAATTAGTATCTTGATCGTACGAATATAAAGTCACAGCGTTACTGAATGAAACTTATGGTTTGAATGTAGAGACTTATCAAATGTTTTTTTAAACATCAATGGTTTTTAAATTTAAAACACTCATCACAAACGATTTAGATAGAACACCCATATGCAAAACGAGAGCTTCCTCAGTAAGCTAAGGGAAAATGTGCCATGCAGGATTTATGCATCTCTTTATCGCAAACGTTTTAGATAGAACACCCGTATGGAAAGCGAGAGCTATGGTCCTTCCCCACTAAGCCAAGGGGAAATTTGCCGCGCAGGATTTGTGCATCTCTTCATCGCAAACAGTTCAGATTGAACACAGTATGCAAAGTGAGAGCTATGGTTCCTTTGCCACTAAGCCAAGAGAAAATGTGGCGCGCATGATTTGTACATCCCTTCAACACAAATGATTTTTTCTGATGACCCGTGTGCAACCACGTACAGACAATTTGGTAAGATATGCATCTGTCATATTGGGTATATTGCCATTTGTCAAGTTGGAAAGATTGACATTTGTCGATCTAGTAACATTGCCATTTGTCAACCTTGTAACACAGCCATTTGTCAAAATTTGCAGCTAAAAATCACTAGCACTATCTAATTTTGCAACTGAAATTCAGTAAGCATAGATTTCATTCATAGATTAAGCAGTCGTTATTTATACAAACAGTTTAACTCGACAACTGTACCGACCAAACTTTTCCCCAATTGTTGCTAACCACGTACTGAAATAGCTAGTTCAACTATATATACTAGCTAATTTTAAGTATGTAGTACAGTTCAACCACATCTATAGTCAGATGAACTGAACAAAATAGCCCCTAAATACTACTACTACGGAGGGGCTTTGTACTACTTCCAGCAGCCTCTCCTCTGCCGAGCGCGCTCAATAAGAGGCAGAGGAGGAGGAGCCTACCAACGAGCTGGACAACTGGAATACGGTGCCTGCCGCTGCTGCACCTTTAGTGACGCTCACCTTGAACGCCCTCTGCCGCTCCAGACGACCCCTCTCAAAGCGGCGGGACTCCTCGTAGATCTCCTCATTCCGCGCCTCTGCGGCGGCGTGTGCTGTGGCCACGGTGGTGGTAAGACTCTTTGCGTGCTCGACCAGGCGCTCCTCCTCCTCCCGCAGGAACTCGATGTAGCACGCAAGGTCGCTGACACGCATGCGGGGATCCATCTCCACCTCCCACCTTCGGGCGGCGGTGGCGGAGCGGGTGATAACCCTGGAGGTCGACGTTGGGCTGGAGGCCATGGCGGCAGACGGTGGGGTGGCGGCCACGATGGCCACCTCCCGCCTTTGGGCCATGGTGGTGGAGTGGGTGATGGCCACGGTGGTCGACAGTGGGGTGGAGGCCACGAAGGCCACCTCCCGCCTACGGGCCGCGGCGGTGGAGTGGGCGATGGCCCTGGCTTTCGACGGTGGTGTGGCAGCTACGGCGGCAGACGGTGGGGTGCCGGCAACGGCGGCCGGCAACAGCTGTCGACGGGCAGCGGCGGCGGAGCGTGTGGTGGGTGTTGCGCGCTGAAAGGATCGAGAAGAGGGGTCTAGAGGGGGGTTGATTAGACCCTCTACAAGTACAAGTGGCAATTTTTTAAGTTCTTCAAGTTGAGGTGGAGTTTTAACACAAGTTCAAGCATTCACAATACATTTCAAGCAAGCATGGCAAGAGTATGAGCAGCGGAAAGAATAAAGCATGCTAATTGCAAGAAAGTAAAGGGATGGGATTGGAGTGTGCAAACGCAATGTAGACACGGAGATTTTTGGCGTGGTTCTGATAGGTGGTGCTATCGTACATCCACGTTGATGGAGACTTCAACCCACGAAGGGTAACGGTTGCGCGAGTGCACGGAGGGCTCCACCCACGAAGGGTCCACGAAGAAGTAACCTTGTCTATCCCACCATGGCCATCACCCACGAAGGACTTTCCTCACTCGGGTAGATCTTCACAAAGTAGGCGATCTCCTTGCCCTTAAAAACTTCTTGGTTCAACTCCACAATCCTGTCAGAGGCTCCCAAGCGACACCTAACCAATCTAGGAGACACCACTCTCCAAAAGGTAATAGATGGTGTGTTGATGATGAACTCCTTGCTCTTGTGCTTCAAATGATAGTCTCCCCAACACTCAACTCTCTCACACAGATTTGGATATGGTGGAAAGATGATTTGAGTGGAAAGCAACTTGGGGAAGGCTAGAGATCAAGATTCTTGTGGTAGGATTGGAATATCTTGGTCTCAACACATGAGTAGGTGGTTCTCTCTCAGAAAATGATTAGTGGAAGTGTAGGCACATTCTGATGGCTCTCTCACAAATGGAGAAGGGGGTGGAGGGGTATATATAGCCTCCACACAAAATCCAACCCCTACACACATTTGACCCAACTCGGTCAGACCGAATAGAAAATCTCGGTGAGACCGATTCAGTTCAAAATGTGAATGTTAGGAATCTCGGTGGGACCGACTGGAACAACTCGGTGGGACCGATGTGCTAGGGCTAGGGCAAAACCTCATCTCGTTGGCGCCGATTGCGTGAACTTGGTGAGACCGATTTCAGCAAAGAGCAAACAGAGAGTTGGTCAAGCAAACTAGGTGGGACCGATTGCTCATTTCGGTGAGACCAAAATGTTACAAAGGGAAACCGAGAGTTTGCAGGGCCATCTCGGTGAGACCGAGATCCGTATCGATGTGACCGAATTGCTAGAGTTTCTGGCAGTGGCTATGTCAACTGAACTGGGTGGCGCCGGATGGATCAAATCGGTGGGGCCGAGTTTGACTTTGAGTTTTGGACATATTTGGAAGAGAAAGTGGCTGAGGGTTTTGGAGTGATATCACTAAGCACTTTAAGCAAGTAGACCATTAAGCAACACCTCATCCCCTTTTAATAGTATTGGCTTTCCTATGGACTCAATGTGATCTTGGATCACTAAAATATAAATGAAGAGTCTTGAGCTTTTGCCAATCTTTGTCCTTAGCATTTTGAAGAGGTTCCACATCCTCTTGTCCTTACCACGCCATTGTTGAACTCATCTGAAATATACTAGATAAAAGTATTAGTCCAACAAGAGATATGTTGACATTAATTACCAAAATCACCCAGGGAGCACTTGTGCTTTCAATCTCCCCCTTTTTGGTAATTGATGACAACATACATCAAAGCTTAGGATTAAAGATATACATTGTATTAAATAAAGCTTTGGAAAGACATGTAACATGCATAGGCTCCCCCTACATGTATGCAATCATGTGAAGATAGAATATAAGAGCATGTGAATGCATAAGCATGACAGAGAAAGCAATGGGTTACATGCATCTTGGCTATATGCATCAAAGCAAATGATGTGGATGAGAAGTGTACCTCCATGTTCATGAGTCCTTCTTACAAACAATATATACATCAGCAAGAGATCATCATGCACATGAGTATGATGCATATACTTACCTTGTGGTCTTGGGCTGGCTTTAGAAGGAGTGGACTTGAGAAAACAATGTTAGATAACACAAGAACACTCTAGATAAAGCAATTTTAGGAAACCACAAGAGTACCAAGACTGGGATGACATGTAATGGGTGAGTACTGAGTACTTCATTTAGATATAGACATGTCCCCAAGATTTTAAAGATATGCGATGAATTCTGAGGATTTTCCTCCCCTAGACATGGACTCTTTCTCCCCCTGAATCTAATATTGGATAATGGGAGAAGGTAGGGAGAGAGAAAATCAGAGCAAGAAATGGTGTAGTAAACCACAGTCAGAGCAACAAAGATATGCAATATCAATAACTAAGATTCAAACATATTGGCATGTCTTTCCCCTCTAAAAGACATGTGACTTCTCACCTCTTTGTTTTACTAGCATCTGGAAGAGCTTAGGTGTGCTCATATGATAAGCTTTGATGTGCTCCATCTCCCCCTTTGACATCAATTTCCAAGAAGGGCACTTCCGGAGCATGAGTCAAGTAGGTGTGGTCCTTGAGAGGCACTACAAAGTAGTAGATAATTCATGATGCTTGTAGAGGAAAGAATCATTGAGTGGAGCTGAAGAACATAGGCAGTAAAAATGGCAAAACATTTTCTCAGAGTTGAAATCGGTGACGCCGATTGTTTTTCGTCGGTGACGCCGAATTGACAGAGTCACAGAAGGTCCTGATCGGTGTGACCGAGTAAGTCCATGTCAGTTGTACCTATGAACTATTTACAAGGAGACCTTTTGCTTCGGTCAGACCGATAGGTTTTGATTGGAGAGACCGAGTTCAACAGAGTAAAAATTTTGTCAACTCAGCTCACTTGGCAAATGAAATCTCACAAGGATTTGCAAGAAATTAACTGAAAGATTTGCAATGAATTAACAACAGAAACACAGAAAAAGCGAACTAGATGAACTTTTTTTTATAAGGGGAACAAGATTGCAAGAAATATATGCAAGAACACAAAGTAAGTGAGCAGAGAAACACTGGAGAACTTCATCTAGATGTGGTCGGCGACAAAGTCACCTATGTTAGAGTATATTGACTTAGGAGTCAAGTGAGATCACTTGATCATAGGTCATACTCATCGTTTAAGCTCAAAATGGGGTTACCATTTTTCATTTAAGAATTTTGGTGTACTCACATCTTGTTGAGTTGCTTTGACTCATGTCTTGGAGCAAAGCTTCTCTAAGATGGAATATCATACCTTGGGTTGTGGTGTTGATCTTGATCATGTAGTCGAACTTGTGTTGGATGCTCAAGGTTGATGTAGTCCATCAAGAGTTGGGAGCACCCCTTATAGTTTGAGTTCATCTTCCTACATGGGCTAGTCTTGCAAGGAAAAGCACTTGTGTATCCCACATGACAATCATCGAACTTGATACCCAATGAAATTTGATATATAGAAATTGTCAAAGGATATGTTGAGTGAGTTCAAGCTTCCTTGCATTCAACATCCATATCATAGGAACTTGGTGATGTTGAGATTGCTCAAAATATGAGTGACTTGCAATCTCATAGATTTGGGTTCATCCAAGTACCGACAAGGGTTAGATAACATGCAAGGGTACAAGTATAGATCCAAGACATATGATCATCATCATAAGAGATATATCAAGGATTAGACATAAAAGGCTCATGCCTTGCATGTATCCAAATGGAGTTTCTACTCCAAGTTTGAGGCATCAATGATATTCAATTCACCTCTCAAATGGCAAAATACTTTCTCATCAAGCGGTTTGGTGAATATATCCGCCAATTGCTTATCGGTACGAACATGCTTAGGATTGATGTCACCTGTAGCAACATGATCTCGAATGAAATGATGACGAACTTCAATATGCTTAGTTCAAGAATGTTGCACGGGATTATGAGCAATCTTAATAGCACTCTCATTATCACAAAGCAATGGAACATGTTTCACATGTATCCCATAATCCTTAAGGGTTTGGGTCATCCAAAGTAATTGAGCACAACATGATCTGGCGGCAATGTATTCTACTTCGGCGGTGGATAAGGATACCGAGTTTTGTTTCTTGGAGGACCAAGACACAAGAGATCTACCAAGAAATTGACAAGTACCCGAAGTGGACTTTCTATCAACCTTGTCACCGGCATAGTCCGAATCGGAGTAGCCAACAAGATCAAAAGAAGACCTCTTAGGATACCAAATGCCAAAGTTTGGTGTATGAATTAAGTATCTCACTATCCTTTTCACAGCCTTAAGATGACATTCTTTAGGGGCTGCTTGATATCGTGCACACATGCACACACTTAGCATGATATCGGGACGGGAGGCACATAGATATAACAATGAACCAATCATAGAGCGATAAACCTTTTGGTCAACCGGTTTGCATCCTTAGTCAAGTCAAGATGTCCACTAGTAGGCATGGGTGTTTTCATACCTTTGCTTTCTTGCATGTTGAACTTCTTGAAAAGGTCCTTGGTATACTTTGTTTGAGAAACAAAGGTACCTTCCTTAGTTTGCTTGATTTGCAAGCCAAGGAAGAATTTGAGTTCACTCATCATAGACATCTCAAACTTCTCCGACATTAGCCTTCCAAACTTTTCACTAAAATGGGGGTTAGTAGAACCAAATATGATATCATCCACATAAATTTGGCACACAAATAATTCACCATTAACCCTTTTAGTAAAAAGTGTAGAATCAATGTTCCCAATTTCAAAGCCTTTTTCAATGAGAATCTTGGTCAAGCATTTATACCATGCTCTAGGAGCTTGTTTAAGACCATAAAGAGCTTTGTGAAGTTTGTAAACATGATCGGGTTTCTTGGGATTAACAAAGCCGGGAGGTTGTTTAACATAGACTTCCTCCTCAATTTCACCATTTACAAAAGCACTTTTAATGTCCATTTGGTATAAAGTGATGTCATGGTGATTGGCATAAGCAAGTAAGATGCGTATGGACTCAAGTCTAGCAACGGGGGCATAAGTCTGAGCATAGTCCATACCTTCGACTTGAGTGTAGCCTTGAGCGACAAGACGGGCCTTGTTGCATACAACTTGTCCATCCTCATCTTGCTTATTCCGAAATACCCATTTGGTTCCAATGACATTGTGGTTGTCGTCCGGCTTTTCAACCAAAGTCCACACTTGATTCCTCTCGAAATTGTGTAGCTCTTCATGCATAGCGTTCACCCAATCCGGATCCTCAAGAGCTTCTTCAACCTTCATAGGTTCAATACTAGAAATGAATGAATCATGTTCACAAAAGTTAGCTAAACGTGTTTTAGAGCGAGTAATTCTCCCTGTTTGAATATCATCAAAGATTTGTTCGACGGGATGATCTCTTGAGACTCTTGCTCTATCTCGTGAGAGCTTTTGTTTGGGTCAGGGTGGAACATCCTCTTCATTGTCTTCTTCTTCTTCTTGTCCTTCTTCATTGTTGTTAGTGTTGTTGTTCTCTTGTGGAGGTGGAGAAGGAGGTCGATGAGGTTCATCTTGTTGTACTTCCTCGTTTCCTTTGTCTTGACGTGTTCCACTTGTGGATGCTTCCAAGTCAACTTGTGGTTCACCTTGTTGTGAAGTTGAGGCTTCCACTTGAATGGACGAAGTACTCTCCTTCACCTCCGTTGGGCGAATCTTGCCAATAGACAAGTCTTGAATTGCTTCCGAAGGATCTTTGTCTCCTACATCAATTGGCAATTGCTCTACTTGCGAGCCGTTAGATTCATCAAACTTCACATCTACCGTCGCTTCAACCTTTCGGGTGAAATTGTTGTAGACACGGTAAGTGTGAGAGTTTGAGCCATAACCGAGTAGGAAACCTTCATGAGGTTTAGGGGCAAATTTTGAACGACGATGCTTATCAAGAATGTAACACTTTGAGCCAAATACTCGAAAGTATCCAACTTGGGGTTTGTTACTGGTGAGAAGCTCGTATGCCGTCTTGCCAAGAAGCTTGTGAAGGTATAGTCGATTTGTAGCGTGACAAGCTGTCTCAACCGCTTCCGCCCAAAAGTGTTTTGGCGTCTTGTATTCATCAAGCATCATTCTCACCATCTCAATGAGTGTCTGGTTCTTCCTCTCAACAACTCCATTTTGTTGAGGTGTGTACGTAGCTGAGAACTCATGTGAGATCCCTTCTTCGTCAAGAAAGGTATCCACATTGGCGTTCTTGAACTCTATTCCATTGTCGCTTCGAACCTTCTTGATCTTCACTTTGAATTGGTTTTGGGCCTTCCTAGCGAAGTTCTTGAAGATCTTTTGGACATGCGATTTATCATCAAGAAAGAACACCCACGTAAATCTTGAAAAGTCATCAACAATGACTAAACCGAACGAGTTACCACCGAGACTCTTGTAGGTGTTGGGACCAAAAAGATCCATATAAAGTAGCTCAAGTGGTCTTCTCGTGGTCATGATGTTCTTCACGGGATGACTTCCTCCAACTTGTTTTCCTGCTTGACAAGCACTGCAAAGTCTATCCTTGTCAAATATGACATCTTTAACACCAAGGATATGATCACCTTTAATAAGCTTATCAAGATTTCGCATGCCCACGTGACCTAACCTTCTATGCCATAACCAACCTTTAGAAGATTTAGCAATTAAGCAAGTTCGAGGTTGAGCTCTCTTAGTGAAATCAACAATATATAGATCACCTCTACGGACACCGGTAAAGACCATATTATGGTTATCTCTTCGAAACACTTGGCAATCTACTTCAGTGAATAGAACATTAAAACCGAAATCGGCTAGTCTAGATATGGAAAGTAAATTTTAGCCAAGAGATTCAACGAGCATAACATTTTGAATAGAGCTATCATGGGAGATGGCCACCTTACCAAGGCCAACTACCTTACCCTTTGAGTTATCACCAAAAGTGACATACTTTCGGGGACCATCATTTTCAGCGAGCTCACGAAACATATCCTTATCTCCGGTCATATGATCAGTACATCCACTATCAAGAACCCATTCCTTTCCTCCGGCCATGTAACCACGAAGGTTAGCCATAAGGCCAAAGTGTCTCATTGACTCATCAAGATCAAAGTCACTATCATCATCCTCATCATAATATCCATGTTCAACATCATCATGTGATTGATCATCACCTAGAGAGAGTGATTCATTAGATTTATGACCATGACAATGTGCATCTTTATGAATTCTAATGACTTGTTAAATGATGCTACTAATGACTCCAACATCTCCTTTGGCACGCATAAGGTCATGAAGCTCAAAAAGACAATCACCAAATTTAGGATCACTTGGATTCATTTTATGAAAAGCAATGGACTTTTGAAGAATCTCATCTAGGTTTTTCAAGGAATAGTTTGGAAAACGCTCATGAAGATATCTCCATATAGTATAAGCACATTCAAAAGTAGGCAAGCATATAAGCAAATTTCTAGGCAATCCTCTTATGATAAGATCAATGGTTCTAAGATTGCGTGTCATGTCAAGATACTCATCGGGGGTAGGATGCAAGGGATCAATAGGAGCCGCACAAGGACTAGTAATATACATGTTTAAATTATATTCATTGAAAATCTCAAGCATCTCATTCTTCCAAACACTATAGAACTCGCCGTCAAGCATAGGCACTCTACATCTAATACTCCCAATCGTAGACTTATCCATCTTCCTCAATGGTGATTAAACCAAAGCAATGGAGACCAATGCTGTGATACCAATTGGAAGGATCGAGAAGAGGGGTCTAGGGGGGGTGATTAGACCCTCAACAAGTACAAGTGGTAATTTTTAAGTTCTTCAAGTTGAGGTGGAGTTTTAGCACAAGTTTAAGCATTCACAATACATTTCAAGCAAGCATGGCAAGAGTATGAGTAGCAGAAAGAGTAAAGCATGCTAATTGCAAGAAAGTAAAGGGATGGGATTGGAGTGTGCTGTGACGCCCGGATAATTAAGCTACAGTAATCCCCTGCTAATGATGCCATGTCACCACGGTTACTGTTGCTAGGTCCCACTTTGAATTAAAACCGATTCAAATTCAACTGCTGAAATAAAGTCGAAATTTAAAGTTGTCAAATGTCAAAACTAAAACGTGCAAACTGGGGCAAATAAATTATAAGTATTATTCGTGAAGAAACCAAGTTTTTATAAAATGTTTAAGTGCTCAAAAGTAATTAAAACAGTGGCTATAATAATTAATTAAATGCCTTTTATAATTTATAAAATATCAAACTATTTAAATTGCAAGTGAAACTTTTTGTGGCAGTGGGTTATTTTGTGACTCAATTTATGGAGCCAGTTGTATATTTGTAGTAAAACTATTTTTGCTACTAAAATAAAGGAACAGAAAAGTTTTAAAAAGTAAAACAAGATAAAAAACAAAAAACAAAAACAAAAGAAAGCCCCTCCCTCCCCCTGGGCCACTTGGCCCAGTTGGCCTGCTGGCCCAGCAGCCCACCACCACCTCTCCTGCAATAGGAGGCAAAAGGTGCGTGGTGGCCATCCGTCGGCGTTGGCCACGCCGTGCCGACGTGTCGGCCATCCAAACACCTGCCGACGCCCTACAAAGCCTCCCCGAGCCCCGTGCGAACCCTAGTTCTCCCTCTCTTCCCTCCCCTCAAGCCGCTTTGCTCTCCGCCACACCCACCCGACGCCATCGTCGTTGTGCTGCCGTCGCCCACGTAGCCACCGGCCACCCCGTGTCGCACCGCCGTGTCCAGCAGCTCCGCCGATGTCTTCTTCGTCTTCCTCGCCCACTGGAACAAGCCGAGAGCCACCGCATCGCCCGCATCGAGCGTCTTCTTCCTCTGTATCGCCGGAGCTTCGCCGCGCCAATACAAGCCAACTGCTGCTTCTAGTCACTCACCGGGCCTTTGTGCGCCTCCTCGGTGAGTTCCTCCCTCGGATCCCCCTTTTTCCCTTTGATTTGGACGCCGTAGGTCGCCTTCACCGTCGTGCCCGATCTCGGGCGTACGTGTACGTATGTGCGTGCGTGCTCTGAGCTACTGCTGCTGCCTTGGCGCTGCTGCTTCGCTGCTATTCTGCTTGTTGGCCATTACTGCTGCCCCTTCTGCTGCTGGCCGCTGCGTGCTGCTGCTCCTAGGCGCTGTCGCTGCTCGCAATAGGCCGCCGAACACGCCCTGCGTCCGCGGGTGCGTGGCCTCGCCCGCTGCTGCCCTGCCACTGCTTGCCCAGCCTCCCCCTCGATCACGCCACCAAGCCGTTGCTCGCCGCTTTGCCGCACCGGCGCTACCCGCGCCGGCGTTCGCCGGCGCCACCCGCCAGCGCGCCGCTGGCGCTCGCCGCTGTCCACCGTGCTCCTCTGTGAGCCGCTGCTGCTCACCCCCTGGCGATGCCCCGCCTCTGCCTTGCCGCCTCCGGCCACCGGCCGCGCGCCCACGCGTACTGCGCCGCAGCCGCCCGCGGCCCTGCCGCTGTTCTGCTGCTCCCTGTACTGCTGTTGCTTTTGCGTACTGTCGTGGCCTCGCGTCCGCTCGCTACTGCTTTATTTCTGCTGCCGCGCTACTGCTCCTATCGTGTGCCGCTAATGCTTTCTCTGCCCGCTGCCGCTGCTCCTTGCAACCGCTGCTGCCGTCGCCGTGCCCTGCTGCTGCCCGCCCCCACCTGGCTGCGCCGCCGCCTAGCGCCGCCCTGCCTCGTCTTGCGCTCGACCGCGCCATGCTGCTGCCCACTGCTGCTCTGCTGAATCTACTGCTACTGCTGAATGCTACTGTAGCAGTAGCTAGCTTTGCCACTACTACACTGACTACCCCTTTGTACTGCAGCAAAACAACAACAAAACAAACTTTAATGTGGATAAAAATTATGTGGACAGAATGTACACTTGACAAACTTCATTTTACCCCACTGGACCAATCCATTTGATGCATGGATTAAATCCTATGAAAAGCACAAAATGCTATCTTCTGTTAACAGAAAACAAAATTAACCCCTAGCATTGTGTGTTGCGTGCTGAGTGTGTTGTGTGCAGTGTGTGTGGTGGCCGGCCGGCTCTCAGTTAGCTAATTAGTACTCCTACTAGTTAGACTAATTAGTGGTTAGGTATAGTGCAAATGACAGGTGGACCCCCCTCTAATTATACACTTAAAAAGAAAATGCTAAAATATGTGTGAATGACACCTGGGTCCCATTGGGCCCGTTGACCAGTCAACGTTGACCAGTCAATGTTGACCAGTCAACTGCTGACTGGGCAGTTGACTGGGTCCCACTGTCAGCCACACCAACACTCTGCTGGGTACACTTTTGGGTACCCCTAGCAGTTAGCTGTTAAAGAATTTCAAATTATTAAATTAAATCCTGTAATTCCAGAAAATGTTTAAATCTTTGTAAATTAATATAAAATAATCCGTAACTCGGATGAAAATGTTTTCTACATGAAAGTTGCTCAGAAAAATATGACGAATCCGAATGCGCCATCCGTTCGTCTGTCACATGCCCCTAGCATAGCGAACATGCAACCGTCCCCTTCGTTTCATCTGTCCGAAAATGCCAAACTTTGGGAAAACATTCCCGGATGTTTTCCCCCCTTCGCCGGTATCGTGTAGCACTGCGTTTGAACACCCCTAGCACCGCATATCATCATGTCATGCTTAGTAATGCATTTGTGTGCTTTGTATTTATAGTTCCTTCCCTCTCTTCTTCTCCGGTAGACCCCGAGACCGCTGCTGATGCCACTATGATTGACTACGTCACCGACGACTCTTCTTCCTTACAGCAGAGCTACCAGGCAAGCCCCCCCTGATCACTTCGATATCGCCCATTCCATTCTCTCTCATGCTTGCATTAGATTTTGCTGCTGTTATTGTTTGCTCCTATTCTAATGCATAGCCTGTTTTTGTAACCTGCTCATTGTACCTTACCTGCTTATCCTAAACTGCTTAGTATAGGTTGGTTAGTGATCCATCAGTGACCCCCACCTTGTCCTTGTTGCCCCTGCTTCATCATCGATGACTCGATCAACATTATCGACGACTAGAGCCCGACACATCACATCACGCCCCTTTTGTTGCTCGATTCTGCAGAGCTACTATCGAGTGCCGAGGGTGATACCTCGTAACCAACTTCTGATGTTAACTCTGTAGTGTAGCTATTCTGTTGTGGTCATCGAGGGTGATTCCTCCTTCACCACTCCCCATACGACTCTGTCGGGCAACACCTCAAGTGTGAACCTCGAGGGTGATTCCTCCTACATTCACCTTGATGATTACATCGAGTGGAATCCACCGAGGGTGATTCCTCGGGGTTTCCCCCTTGATGTTTGGACACACGGTTACCTTGACATTACTTGAGACCTTTGTGAAAGTTGGGCGGGCCCAAAGAGCAGCCGCAAGATGTTACGGTGGTGACTGGCTATTTAGCGGTATCACCCAGGAGGGGGTGGTAGCTCCGGACTTGTCCCGACAGCCGTCACTTTATTTAATAATGCACTAATAGGTTTGGGTATTTGTTCTGAGTTGGCCACTGGCCTATACGCACTAACGTCCACGCGGGAATAGTTATGGGCACTCGACGTCGTAGTATCAGCCGAAGCTTTGTCACACGTCCAGTTCAGCATTGTGGCTGTGCCGGATCGTGCCATCCAGGCAGAGGTGGTGCTAGTATCCCCTTGCGCACAATGACCCGGAGTGCAACAGGTGATGGGCCCAAGACCCCAGAGTGCTTAGGATGTAGACTGGCGGGGACCTCTCTGCTGAGGCTAGGTAGGGCTGCGGCGTGTTGATCTTCCGAGGCCGGGCATTGACCCAGAAAGGTGTGTCCGGCCAGAGTAATCAAGCGTGTTGGGTAATGTGGTGCACCCCTGCAGGGAAGTTATCTATTCGAATACCATGTCCACGGTAATGGACGTTCAGACTTGTATCCTGATCTATTACAACTAGAACTGGTTACTTGAGACATGTGATGGATATGTGGCTCCGGGATTGCTTTCTTGTAGGGAGTCGAGGAAGGATCTCTGGGCATTAATACTACAACATGTTTGTTAAATATAAAATGCTATTCTTTACTCTTCTGAATGCTGCAAGATGCTTGGAGCTGCTTGAAGATGCTAGTCTTTGATAGGCTAGGCCTTCCCCTCTATGCTGGCATTCTGCAGTATAGTCCACAAATACATCCTTTTCCTTTGATACCAATGCATACTTAGTATAGATCTGATGCTTGCGAGTACTTTGGATGAGTACTCACGGTTGCTTTGCTACCCCTTTCCCCCCTTCTTTTTTCTTTCCGGTTGTGGCAGCCTCATGGTGGATCCCAGGAGCCAGATGCCACCCCCGACGACTACTACTACTACCACGAGGGTGCCTTCTACTACATGGAGACCGCCGACGACCAGGAGTAGTTAGGAGGTCCCAGGCAGGAGGCCTTGACTCTTCGATCGTTGATGTTTGTGCTAGCCTTCTTAAGGCAAAACTTGTTTAACTGATGTCTGTACTCAGATATTGTTGCTTCTGCTGACTCGCTTATGTACCGAGCTTCTGTATTCGAACCCTCGAGGCCCCTAGCTTGTAATATGAAGCTTGTATGACTTTTATTTGTGTTTAGAGTTGTGTTGTGATATCTTCCCGTGAGTCCCTGATCTTGATCGTACACGTTTGCGTGTATGATTAGTGTACGATTGAATCGGGGGCGTCACAAGTTGGTATCAGAGCCGACTGCCTGTAGGAACCCCCTTTCCAACTCCTTGGCCGAAGTTGAGTCTAGTCTTTGAAAAACCGATTTACTAACATGGCTGTGTGGCTTATGGGCCCACGTCCCCATTGGGTGGTATTAGGATCTTTTATTCCTCATCTATACTCTAGGACTTTGATCTCTCTTCTATTCGGGTTAAATGAATTTATTAACTCCAACATTAGGATCTCGTGATCACATCCACCCGGAGATTTGTATTACGCCTTTCTTGAATTGAGGGCCGAGATCTGCTTCACATTCTTCACTGACCGTAGGATCCTCTTATCGAGGGCACCCTGTGTCGTCACTTGCAAATCCCTCACTCTAGTGGTTTTTCTTCGACGTTGATGTAGCCTTTGCTATGTCCCATTGTTGAATCCCTCCATCGCGTGCATACGTGCCGCCTAGTATGTCTGCGATGTTTCTCTTATCCGAACTCCTACGAACAGCGTGTAATTGGCTCCGTATATGTATCTGTATGTCTTTAATGACTATCGCTTTGTACATATTGCGCCTTTGCTCACTGTTCAAGTTACACCATGAATGACTCCATACACTTGCTCCACCCGTTGCTAGACTACCCCTCTATTGCATTTAAGCAGGATGGTTAGAACCGCTGGTCGTGGCCGTGGTGGCGACAATCCACCACCGCCCGAATACATGGCCGAAATGATACATCAGTTGAGCTGAATCGCCAGTTCATGGAGGGGTCATGGCTCAGTTTCCGCGCCCCAATATGGATCAGCAACCCGCCCCAGTGACTCTGCAAGACTTTGCGCGTCTCAACCCTGTCAGCTACCACAGCTTAACTCAGCCCCTTAATGCTGATGACTGTCTCCGTGACATCACTTTTGAGTTGGAGTCTGCTGATGTAGCCCCTGCCAACTATGTCACCTTCGCGGCTTATTACCTGAAAGGTCCCACTGCTCAATGGTGGGACAGCCACAGGCGTCCCTTACCTGTTGGAACCGCCATCACTTGGCCTGAATCCCAGGCTGCATTCCGCGTGCCAATGTCAAACCACCATGGTTAGTCTCAACGTCCCCGTCGAAATTGAAGGACTGGAATTCCATGTTTCCCCCATTGTTTTGAAGTCTTCCAATATTGACCTCATTTTGGGAATGGAATGGTTGAATACCCATACCGCTTCTATCATTTGCGCCACTAAAACCTTCCATCTACTACATCCGTCAAGCGAGATGATAAGCTACCATGCTCTTCTTTTTCGTAATGCCGAAGCACAGATTTATCCCTTGAATGCGTTAAACGCTTCTCCTCTTGTGAGAATTGAAAACGCTCCAGTCATTTGTGAATTTCAAGATGTCTTCTCAGAAGAACTGCCCAATCCATGACCTTGAACTTGTTGTAGTTAAATTTGCACTAAAGTTGTGGCGACATTTCGTTCTTGGTAATCTTTGCGAGATCTTCACCGATCATTAAAGTCCGAAGAATCTGTTACTCAGCTAGATCTAGATCTCTGTCAGCAGCGATGTATGAACACAATTATAGACTATGACTACGGTATTCTTATACCCCTGGCAAGGCTAATATCATGACCGATGCCCTAAGTCGCAAGTCTTATTGCAACAACCCCATTACTTATAAAGCTCAACCCCTGCACGATGATTTCACTTACAGGGAGCATCCAGTGAACGTTCTCGATCAAAGCCTGAATGTCACACCCGTCAAAGGGCTATCAAATTTCTGAAAGTCTAGTGGTCAAATCCTTCTGAAGATGAAGCCACTTGGGAACGCAAGGATCGTCTTCGTGACAAATACCCCGCTTTGTTTCATTCTACCTCCTAAATCTCGGGACGAGATTTCTTGTTGTGGAGGAGATTTGTGACACCCGGATAATTAAGCTACAGTAATCCCCTGCTAATGATGCCATGTCACCACGGTTACTGTTGCTAGGTCCCACTTTGAATTAAAACCGATTCAAATTCAACTGCTGAAATAAAGTCAAAATTTAAAGTTTTCAAATGTCAAAACTAAAATGTGTAAACTGGGGCAAATAAATTATAAGTATTATTCGTGAAGAAACCAAGTTTTTATAAAATGTTTAAGTGCTCAAAAGTAATTAAAAGAGTGGCTATAATAATTAATTAAATGCCCTTTATAATTTATAAGATATCAAAATATTTAAATTGCAAGTGAAACTTTTTGTGGCAGTGGGTTATTTTGTGACTCAATTTATGGAGCCAGTTGTATATTTTTAGTAAAACTATTTTTGCTAATAAAATAAAAGAAGCAGAAAAGTTTTAAAAAGTAAAACAAGATAAAAAACAAAAGAAACAAAAGAAAGCCCCTCCCCTCCCCCTGGGCCACTTGGCCCAGTTGGCCTGCTGGCCCAGCAGCCCACCACCACCTCTCCTGCAACAGGAGGCAGAAGGTGCGTGGCGGCCATCTGTCAGCGTTGGCCACACCGTGCCGACGTGCCGGCCATCCAGACACCAGTCGACGCCCAAAAAAGCCTCCCCGAGCCCCGTGCGAACCCTAGTTCTCCCTCTCTTCCCTCCCCTCAAGCCGCTTTGCTCTCCGCCACACACACCCGACGCCAACGTCGTCGTGCTGCCGTCGCCCACGTAGCCACCAGCCACCCCATGTCGCACCGCCGTGTCTAGCAGCTCCGCCGACATCTTCTTCATCTTCCTTGCCCACTGGAACAAGCCGAGAGCCACCGCATCGCCGGCATCGAGCATCTTCTTCCTCTGCATCGCCGGAGCTTCACCGCGCCAATACGAGCCAACTGCTGCTTCTAGTCACTCACCGGGCCTTCGTGCGCCTCCTCGATGAGCTCCTCCCTCGGATCCCCCTTTTCCCCTTTGATTTGGACGCCGTAGGTCGCCTTCACCGTCGTGCCCGATCTCGGGCGTATGCGTACATATGTGCGTGCATGCTCTGAGCTACTGCTGCTGCCTTGGCGCTACTGCTTCACTGCTACTCTGCTTGCTGGCCACTACTGCTGCCCCTTCTGCTGCTGGCCACTGCGTACTGCTGCTCCTAGGCGCTGCCGCTGCTCGCAATAGGCCGCCGACCACGCCCTGCGTCCACGGGCGCGTGGCCTCGCCCAGTGCTGCCCTACCGCCGCTTGGCCAGCCTCCCCCTCGGTCGCGCCACCGCGCCGCTGCTCGCCACTTCGCCGCACCGGCGCTACCCGCGCCGGTGTTCGCCAGCGCCACCCGCCACCTCGCCGCTAGCGCTCGCCGCTGTCCACCATGCTCCTCTGCGAGCCGCTGCTGCTCACCCCCTGGCGATGCCCTAGTGCCTCCAGCCACCGGCTGCGCGCCCACGCGTACCGCACCGCAGCCGCCCGCAGCCCTGCCGCTGTTCTGTTGCTCCCTGTACTACTGTTGCTTTTGAGTACTGCCGTGGCCTCGCGTCCGCTCCCTGCTGCTTTATTTCTGCTGTCGCACTGCTACTCCTGTCGTGTGCCGCTGCTGCTTTCTCTGCCCATTGCTGCTGCTCCTTACAACCGCTGCTGCCGTCGTCGTGCGGCGCGCGCGCGCCCGCCGCTCGCCGAGCCGTGCCCCGCTGCTGCCCGCCCCCGCCTGGCTGCACCGCTGCCTAGCGCCGCCCTGCCTCGTCTCGTGCTCGACCGTGCCACACCGCTGCCCGCTGCTGCTCTGATGAATCTACTGCTGCTGCTGAATGCTACTGTAGCAGTAGCTAGCTTTGCCACTACTACACTGACTACCCCTCTGTACTGCAGCAAAACAACAACAAAACAAACTTTAATGTGGATAAAAATTATGTGGACAGAATGTACACTTGACAAACTTCATTTTACCCCACTGGACCAAATCCATTTGATGCATGGATTAAATCCTATGAAAATCACAAAATGCTATCTTCTGTTAACAGAAAACAGAATTAACCCCTAGCATTGTGTGTTGCGTGCTGAGTGTGTTGTGTGCAGTGTGTGTGGTGGCCGGCCGGCTCTTAGTTAGCTAATTAGTACTCCTACTAGTTAGACTAATTAGTGGTTAGGTATAGTGCAAATGACAGGTGGACCCCGCCTCTAATTATCCACTTAAAAAGAAAATGCTAAAATATGTGTGAATCGCACCTGGGTCCCATTGGGCCCGTTGACCAGTCAACTGCTGACTGGGCAGTTGACTGGGTCCCACTGTCAGCCACACCAACACTCTGCTGGGTACACTTTTGGGTACCCCTAGCAGTTAACTGTTAAAGAATTTCAAATTATTAAATTAAATCCTATAATTCCAGAAAATGTTTAAATCTTTGTAAATTAATATAAAATAATCCGTAACTCGGACGAAAATGTTTTCTACATGAAAGTTCCTCAGAAAAATATGACGAATCTGAATGCGCCATCCGTTCGTCTGTCACATGCCCCTAGCATAGCGAACATGCAACCGTCCCACTCCGTTTCATCTATCCGAAAATGCCAAACTTCGAGAAAACTTTCCCAGATGTTTTCCCCCTTCGCCGGTATCGTGTAGCACTACGTTAGAACACCCCTAGCACCGCATATCGTCATGTCATGCTTAGTAATGCATCTGTGTGCTTTGTATTTACTATTTCTTCCCCCTCTTCTTCTCTGGTAGACCCGGAGACCGCTGCTGATGCCACTGTGATCGACTACGTCACCGACGACTCTTCTTCCTTTCAGCAGAGCTACCAGGCAAGCCCCCCCTTGATCACTTCGATATCGCCCATTCCATTCTCTCTCATGCTTGCATTAGATTTTGCTGCTGTTATTGTTTGCTCCTATTCTGAAGCATAGCCTGCTTTTGTAACCTGCTCATTGTACCTTACCTGCTTATCCTAAACTGCTTAGTATAGGTTGGTTAGTGATCCATCAGTGACCCCCACCTTGTCCTTGTTACCCCTACTTCATCATCGATGACTCGATCAACATGATCGATGACCAGAGCCCGACACATCACATCACGCCCCTTTTGTTGCTTGATTCTGCAGAGCTACTATCGAGTGCCGAGGGTGATACCTCGTAACCCACTCCTGATGTTAACTTTGTAGTGCAGCTATTCGGTCATGGTCATCGAGGGTGATTCCTCCTTCACCACTCCCGATACGACTTTGTCGTGCAACACCTCAAGTGTGAACCTCGAGGGTGATTCCTCCTACATTCACCTTGATGATTACATCGAGTGGAATCCACCGAGGGTGATTCCTCGGGGTTTTCCCCTTGATGTTTGGACACACGGTTACCTTGACATTACTTGAGACCTTTGTGAAAGTCGGGCGGGCCCGGAGAGCACCCGCAAGATGTTACGGTGGCGGCTGGCTGTTTAGCGGTATCAGCCAGGACGGGATGGTAGCTTCGGACTTGTCCCGACAGCCGTCACTTCATTTAATAATGCACTAACAGGTTTGGGTATTTGTTCTGAGTTGGCCACTGGCCTATACGCACTAACCACCACGCGGGAACAGTTATGGGCACTCGGCATCGTAGTATCAGCCGAAGCTTTGCCACACGTCCAGTTCAGCATTGTGGCCGGGCCGGATCGCGCCATCCAGGCAGAGGTGGTGCTAGTATCCCCTTGCGCACAACGACCCGTAGTGCAACGGGTGATGGGCCCAAGACCCCGGAGTGCTTAGGATGTAGACCGGCAGGGACCTCTCTGCTGAGCCTAGGTAGGGCTGCGACGTGTTGACCTTCCGAGGCCGGGCATTGACCCAAAAAGGTGTGTCCGTCCAGAGTAATCAAGCGTGTTGGGTAATGTGGTGCACCCCTGCAGGGAAGTTATTTATTCGAATACCGTGTCCACGGTAATGGACGTTCAGACTTGCATCCTGATCTATTACAACTAGAACTGGTTACTTGAGACATGTGATGGATATGTGGCTCTAGGATTGCTTTCTCGCAGGGAGTCGAGGAAGGATCTCTGGGCGTTAATACTACAACATGTTTGTTAAATATAAAATGCTATTCTTTACTCTTCTGAATGCTGCAAGATGCTTGCAGCTGCTAGTCTTCGATAGGCTAGGCCTTCCCCTCTATTCTGGCATTCTGCAGTATAGTCCACAGATACATCCTTTTCCTTTGATACCAATGCATACTTAGTATAGATCTGATGCTTGCGAGTACTTTGGATGAGTACTCACGGTTGCTTTGCTACCCCTTTCCCCCCTTCTTTCTTCTTTCCGGTTGTGGCAACCAGATGGTGGATCCCGGGAGCCAGATGCCACCCCCGACGACTACTACTACCCCGAGGGTGCCTTCTACTACGTGGAGACCACCGACGACCAGGAGTAGTTAGGAGGTCCCAGGAAGGAGGCCTTGCCTCTTTGATTGTTGATGTTTGTGCTAGCCTTCTTAAGGTAAAACTTGTTTAACTTATGTCTGTACTCAGATATTGTTGCCTCTGCTGACTCGCTTATGTATCGAGCTTCTGTATTCGAGCCCTCGAGGCCCCTGGCTTCTAATATGAAGCTTGTATGAATTTTATTTGTGTTTAGAGTTGTGTTGTGATATCTTCCCGTGAGTCCCTGATCTTGATTGTACACGTTTTCATGTATGATTAGTGTACGATTGAATCGGGGGCGTCACAAGTTCAAACGCAATGAAGACACGGAGATTTTGGCGTGGTTCCGATAGGTGGTGCTATCGTACATCCACGTTGATGGAGACTTCAACCCACGAAGGGTAACGGCTGCGCGAGTCCGCGGAGGGCTCCACCCACGAAGGGTCCACGAAGAAGCAACCTTGTCTATCCCACCATGGCCATCGCCCACGAAGGACTTGCCTCACTCGGTTAGATCTTCACAAAGTAGGCGATCTCCTTGCCCTTACAAACTTCTTGGTTCAACTCCACAATCTTGTCGGAGGCTCCCAACCGACACGTAACCAATCTAGGAGACACCACTCTCCAAAAGGTAATAGATGGTGTGTTGATGATGAACTCCTTGCTCTTGTGCTTCAAATGATAGTCTCCCCAACACTCAACTCTCTCTCACAGATTTGGATATGGTGGAAAGATGATTTGAGTGGAAAGCAACCTGGGGAAGGCTAGAGATCAAAATTCTTGTGGTAGGATTGGAATATCTTGGTCTCAACACATGAGTAGGTGGTTCTCTCTCAAAAAATGAGTAGTGGAAGTGTAGGCACGTTCTGATGGCTCTCTCCCATATGGAGAAGGGGGTGGAGGGGTATATATAGCCTCCACACAAAATCCAACCGCTACACACATTTGACCCAACTCGGTCAGACCGAATAGAAGAACTCGGTGAGACCGATTCAGTTCAAAATGTGAACGTTAGGAATATCGGTGGGACCGACTGGAACAAATTGGTGGGACCAATGTGCTAGGGCTAGGGCAAAACCACATCTCAGTGGCACCGATTGCGTGAACTCGGTGAGACCGATTTCAGCAAAGAGCAAATAGAGAGTTGGTCAAGCAACCTCGGTGGGACCGATTGCTCATTTTGGTGAGACCGAAATGTTACAAAGGGAAACAGAGAGTTTGCAGGGCCATCTCGGTGAGACCGAGATCCTTATCGGTGTGACCGAATTGCTAGGGTTTCTGGCAGTGGCTATGTCAACTGAACTCGGTGGCGCCTGATGGATCAAATCGGTGGGGCCGAGTTTGACTTTGAGTTTTGGACATATTTGGAAGAGAAAGTGGCTGAGGGTTTTGGAGTGATATCACTAAGAACTTTGAGCAAGTAGACCATTAAGCAACACCTCATCCCCTTTTAATAGTATTGGCTTTCCTATGGACTCAGTGTGATCTTGGATCAATAAAATATAAATGAAGAGTCTTGAGCTTTTGCCAATCTTTGTCCTTAGCATTTTGAAGGGGTTCCACATCCTCTTGTCCTTACCACGCCATTGTTGAACTCATCTGAAATATACTAAATAAAAGTGCTCCCTTGGTGATTTTGGTAATTAATGTCAACATATCTCTTGTCCTTACGACACGTACACATATAGTTAATAAAAAAACGTTTGCGATTTAATTACCTACTACCTCTGTCCTGGTTTATAAGTCCTGTTTGTATTTTTGTGCCAAATTTTGACTAGAGATTTAACTAATAAAATACGAATACATGTCTCTAAAGATAATATCGTTGGATTCGTATTCAAGCATAGTTTCCAACTATATTATTTTTATAACATGCATTAACATTTTTTAGTTAAATTTAAGGTCAAAATATGGCACAGAATATAAAGGGAACTAATAAACCAGGACGGAGGTAGTACCACACAGCCACTCTCTACGCATGTTGCGAACGATTATTCGACCACCGTGTGATGTGGAACACGACGTAGTTTCACATCATGCTGCCGGCTCGCAACTGCTGGCCGAACTGCTCTATGCATGTAGTTGCTTGCGGTTGAGGCGGTCGTGGCGCGCTCTGCTCGCGTCCCGCCGCACGCGCACTGCTCTCGCGTCCCTCCGCGTGCTCTGCCAGTGTCCCTCCGCGCGCGGTGCCAGTGTTTGGTGCCAGCGGACAATCACGTATGTTCATGCTGCCATTATGCATGCGGTTGCGTCGGGCACGACGCCACGATGCAGTTACCCGCTGCAAAAACTGCCATGCGGACATGCCAAGAATCCAGGCCGCCTGACCCCCAGTTATTCCCGCAGACATTTACCTTCATCTGTCGCGCCCCATGACACAATAATCAAGCACACCCATGACGGCACATACTGAGAGGATATCCAGCGGCTCCAATGTCGCTCGCCTTGGCTCCAACGACGCTCCCTTAGCTGACGACGACAATGGACGGCAGTTCACCTCGCCTCACATAGTGGACACCCACATGAGGGTGAAGGACCTCTCGGTGGTGTACACGAACGAGCCGATCTCGGTGGAGAGCTCCATCCAAACTATGGAGCAGTTGCTTGCCGAGGACAAGTACCATGTGGTCGGCTTCGACCTCGAGTTCACCGGCGGTCGTGTCGGGCATGATCAGAAGGTTGCCGTCGCCCAGTTGTGTGTGCGCCATCACATCCTCTTCTATCACTATTGTCTGGCCACAAGGCCTTGCGAGCGTTTCGCCAGGTTTACCAAGAGTCGCGACTACAGTTTCGCTACGGTGGATATCATCAACAATCTAAAAGCGCTCGAGGTTTCGGGCTTGGCCTGCTAGAACCTTGTCGACATCCGTCACCACTACAGGGTATGGGGCAGCCCGAAGAACAAGCAGAACTCCCTAGTTGACCTCGCCTCGGCCATCATCGAACCCTACTACAAGAACATGAAGGCTGAGTGCAACAAGGACAAGATCGCCTGGCACAGTGCCTGGGAGCAGAGACTGGATGAGGAACACATCAAGTACGCGGCCAAGGACGCGTACACAAGCTACGAGATGTATAGGCAGATCGTACACATGAGGAAGTGCCTTCGTCCTGCCCCAGACGGAGCAGTGGCGGCAGCGTCAGAAGAAGTAGATGATTAGATGATCGTTTCTCCGAGTTTAGAATGCATGTAATTGTTTATTAAGGTGTGTGCGAATGTTTTGTATATTCACTTATGTAATCGGATGTTTATTTTTGGTTATATATGTTGTTCATCTGAAGACAGAGCAAATCACATCGCACACGGAGTAAACTAGGGAACCCGTCGGTGATGATTTCATCAATCACTGACAACTGTATACTAGCAAGCATTTGCCCACAACACACACAGCTTATCAGCAGCAATCGTCTGTGTTATTATCAGTCTTCCCACACATTTCTCATGACTGACATGTTTGCTGCATATCACACACATCTTGTTAAGTTGAACCATTTCTGTTGTCTTGGCTCATCGCAAACAGTTCACCCGAGTGAACTGTATGCCCTTTATCGCACACACCTTGATCTGGCTAGCCATTTTTGTTGTGTTGCCTAAACACAAACAGTTCATCTGAGTGAACTGTATGTCATATATCACACACACCTTCATCTGGCTGACTGATTCTGTTGTTACGCTCATCGCAAATAGTTCATTTGAGTGAACTGTATGCCGCGCATCGCACACGTAACTATAATCTGAATCGTGTTTCATGTCTCCGCCATCGCAAATAGTTTGTCTCATTTTTTACGATTTTCTTACACCATCATTTGTGATTAATGCATTGCACACAGTTTCGTCGAAGGGTCTCTGATTGTAGTGTCGCGTTAGGACCATCCTGCAGTAGTGAGGGATTGACAACCCCTCTTACGCGTTGGGTTGCAAGTTTTTGTTGTTTGTGTGCAGGTGCTGTTTACATAGTGTATCTTGGTTCTCCTACTGGATTGATAACCTTGGTTTCATAACTAAGGGAAATACTTACCGTTGCTGTGTTGCATCATCCCTTCCTCTTCGGGGAAATACCAATGCAGATACAAGCAATCACCTACTAACTTAGTGCCCAGTGCCAGTTGCTGTTTTTTGCTTGTTTTTTACTTTGCAGAAAATCAATACCAAACAAAGTCCAAATGCAACGAAACTTTTTGGAGATTTTTTCTGGCAATAAGAGACCCTGGAAGCTTCGGGAAGGAACGAGAAGATGAAGGAGTGGCCTACTAGGCACTAGGGTGCACCCTGGTACCTAGTGGGGCCCACAGACCTCCGTTTGACCTAACTCCGCCTCTATAAATACCCTAAAATCAAAAAACCTACCAGGGAGCCCACGGAATACTTTTTCTGCTGCCGCAAGCCTCTGTTCTCGAGAGATCCCATCTGGGGACCCTTTCTGGCACTCTACCGGAGGGGGAATCAATCACGAAGGGGTTCTTCATCAACCTTTCTGCCCCTCCGATGATGCATGAGTAGTTTACCACAGACCTATGGGTCCATAGTTAGTAGCTAGATGTCTTCTTCTCTCTTTTTGATCTTCAATACAATGTTCTCCTTAGTGTTCTTGGAGATCTATTTGATGTAATGACTTTTTGCGGTGTGTTTGTTGGGATCCAATGAATTGTGAGTTTATGATCAGATCTATCCATGAATATTATTTGAGTTTTCTCTGAACTCTTTTATGCATGATTAATATAGTTTTGTATTTCTTCTCCGATTTATTGGTTTGGTTTGGCCCACTAGATTGATTTATCTTGCCATGGGAAGAGGTGCTTTGTAATGGGTTCGATCTTGCGGTGCTTAATCCCAGTGACAAAAAGGGACATGACACGTATGTATCATTGCTATTAAGGGTAAAAAGATGGGGTTTATTCATACGTGAGTTTATCTTGTCCACATCATGTCATCTTGCTTAAAGCATTACTCCGTTTTTCCATGAACTTAATACACTAGATGCATGCTAGATAGCGGTCGATGTGTGGAGTAATAGTAGTAGATGCAGAATCGTTTTGGTCTACTAATCTTGGACATGATGCCTATGTATGATCATTGCCTTGGATATCATTATAATTATTTGCTTTTCTATCAATTTCCCAACAGTAATTTTTTACCTACCGTATGCTATTTTCTCGAGAGAAGCCTCTAGTGAAAACTATGGCCATCGGGTCTATCTTTTATCATATATTAAATCTAAAATACTTTGCTGCAATTTTCTTTTAATTATTTTATTTTGTATTTTTGTCAGATCTATCTATCAAAAACTACACAATTTAATCTTGCTCGTAACCGTTGAGGGATTGACAACCCCTCTACGCGTTGGGTTGCAAGTATTTGTTGTTTGTGTGCAGGTGCTGTTTACATAGTGTTGCTTGGTTTTTCTATTGGATTGATAACCTTGGTTTCAAAAATGAGGGTGTCGTGGGAAAACACGGCCACCTATGGGGCTATCGGCCCCTTGTGGTTCGGCTGTGGGGAAGGACGCATTGCACAAAGAGCGGAGGGCGCGGAGCAACACGACAGCGATCACACGGTAGTTTTTACCCAGGTTCGGGCCGCCGCGAGGCATAAAACCCTACTTCTGCTTTGGTGGATTGATGAGAGGACCGAGGTGGAGATGCAGCGCTCTAGCCCGGCAGGGTCGCCTTGGGGCGAGAGCAACTACGCACATATGTGTGTACCAGGGTCCGAATCCTTTCTAAGGTTGCCATGGCCCTCCTTTTATAGATCAAGGGGTCACCACAATGGCAAATCAGTCATTGCGTACTGATTAGATAGCAAACAGTGCTATCATACTTAGCTCTGCAGACAGGACAGAGCGCATTAAATGCGCCGCTTAGTGTCACATCGTAGCGTAGCCCGGCAAGCCTTGCCGTGCCGTTCGGCCACCTTCTCACCTGCCTGTGTGACACGTCCCTGGACGGGTGTCATTTGGAGGTGATTTCCTCTCGAAGTGGCCACCACGTGCCAAATAGCGGCCACTTAGCCACTTGGGGGCTTGACACCGCACCGATTGACGACCTGCGTTGCTGTGACATGGAGCGGTGGAGCCTTGGCGGGGTACTCCGCGCTCGGCGCCCCCGGCAAGCCTGCCGGGGCAATCTGGAGACTTATCTTCGGGGCAACCTCGTCCCCGCCAGGCTCGCCTGCCCGGCAAGGGATGTTTTTCCTTAGTGGTATCTTGCTCCTTTGGTTGGTCTTGATCTTCTTGATCCGCCCTTTGATTTCTCAAAGAGCTGATCTCTTCTACTTGGTCTTGTCTTGGACGCTGCAACCTTGTTCTCGAGCATGTGTATAGTCTAGGCAACACACCTGGGGTTTGTTGCACCGATAGGAGCCCTTGAGCCTGGCCTAAACGCGCTGCCGAGCGTCGTCGGGGTAGGCCCTGTCCAGTACACAGGCGAGGAGGTTGCGGTAGCTCACCCTTTGAGATCTTCTTTGCTTCTTCATTAATCTGAGCTTGAGTCAGTTTCTAGTTTTCCCGCTTGTCGTGCAAGACGTTGTGGGGGAGATTATGAGCCACGATCCATGGGCTACCCATGTCCCACGTTCACGGGGTGGTAACTGCCATTCCATTATCTTTCCCGGATTGGAGGAGTAGGGCGGCTGCCTTCAGGGAGAGGAGTCAGCCCCCTGTCCCGTTCGCCTATAAAAAGGAACGCAGGGCAGGGTGCTTCTCCACACATCTCACCCCTTCCTTCTCTTTAGCAGTTCTCGTCCACCATGGTGAGGGGCCGGGGTCGTGGCGGTTCTCCGGTGGTGGCGACAAGGGCTTCTACTCAACAGCGCCTCCCTCCTCCTGTTGAAAACGCGGGGGCGGAGCCCGCCGTGAGAGGAGGTGGGAGGGGGCGAGGTCGCGGCCGCCGTGGTGCCCGGGGTCGAGGAGGACGGGGTGGTGCTCTGATTTCACCTCCGCCAGCCACTGATCCCCCAATGGAAGGCCATGTTGGAGATCAACCGCTGGAGTTCATCATCAGGTTGTATAAGCCCCCGCGCGGCCGCCTCCGCCTCCCTACTCCATTTGCAAGGGTGATGGAGCTTGAACAACCGCGCGCACTGAAGCTGCACATGAGGGGTTGCTGTAATGGCAACATGCGGGTGGATGTGGATTTCCCCGCCCCTCATGTCATTCTCTTTCGACGCGGCTGGAAGACTTTTGCCCACGCCCACAGCTTGTCGGAGGGGCACGTCCTCCATTTTAAATTAATGGACACCGAGCTGCTCTTCGTCAAGGTCTTCGGATGCTCGGGTGCTCGCTTAGGGTGCTACACGGAGAGCACGACCGATGACGAAAGCTCCTCCTTGAGTGATAGCGACGAGGAGGACAGTGATGGTGATGACGACAGCGCCGACGGGGAGGACGACGGCTCCGACTTCGGCTGAACACCAGCCGCACCATCACCGTCAGGCGGCGGCACCATCATCTGCACCTGCATCTCCTTCCCGGCAAGGTGATTTGCTGGGGAGTTGGATGCAGAGGTGGGGGTGGTGCCCTCGGCTCTTCCAGCAGCCTTCCAGCTGGACCCCAGTAGGCTTCCTCTCGGGCTGCAGCTTCGTTTGCCCTGCCGTGTCCTGCTGGCCGTGGTGGCGGTGGCCAGGAGGACCCTTCCGCCGCTCTCTTCACCATCACCTTCGCTCGTGCCCTCCTGATCTTGTCGGGCTCCCTGTCGTGGGGCCCGACGGGGTCAGGCTGGGCTTCTGCCCAGGCACCCCTTTTGCCCTCTTCTCTTCTCATCGTAGTGCCTAGGAGGAGAGGGACAAGAAAGGGGTTACGGGGCACTTATCTTTTTTTAGTTTAAAATGTGCAGGCATCGGCCAAACTTTAGTCTAAATAATGTAAACTTCTTTATCCATGTTTGTGTTCTGTAAGATCTGTACTTGCTTATCAGCATATTAATGAAAAAGACAAGCTTTGCCGGGCACTTGTGCATGTACCATATCCATGCAGAGGTGAAATGCCTCTATACATTTAAGTAAACAAGTTTCCCCGGCAGGCTATCCTGCCAGTGCCCTCAGTTTGTTGCCGCGGGGCTAGGCTTGCCGGGCAAAAAACCGTAAAAAGGGACCAGCCCCCCGCTGAACCTTTTCTGCCAAAGGCCACTGCGACCACCCTGACCAAAGCAGCGTTCGAGTCAAAGGGTAGGAGCACCTATGTTTCGAAGGTGGCGGGGTTTTCATATGCACAAGTTTTCAAATTACAGAATAGGTATGGATAAGACGGAACTTATCTGCTTGGTCTGCCGGGAATCGTCACGTAGGCTCATCTTCATTTCTTCTCTTCGGGATCAAGTCCACGGCAAGAACCCTGCAATTTAGTGCAGATGAAAACAATGCCACATGCGACCTCATCTACATGATCATGCTATGCTCATGATGTTCTTATGCATGCATGTAAGTTTCGGGGGGCCCCCAGCGCTTCATTTATTTCTCTGTTGCTCAGGGTCTGCGCCTGGCTTTGTACAAAGGGTTACATGCAACTTCGGCAAAGCTTGTACAAAAGGATGGCTACCGGGCAGGGCCCGATAGCCGCGCCTTATGCGTAGAACTTACGGAGATGCTCAATGTTCCATGCGTTTTGCAATTGAATGCCATCTCCAGTCTCCAGACGGACTACGCCAGGTCTGGTGACTCGTACTACCCAGTAAGGGCCTTACCACTTTGGCGTCAACTTGTTTGCACCCTTGGCGGACTGAACATGCCTAAGGACAAGGTCGCCTTCCTCAAAACTCCAGGCATGAACCCTGCGGCTGTGATAGTGACACTGGGCTTGCAGGTAGCGTGCAGCATGCATAGCAGCCCAAAGACGGTTCTCCTCAAGTAGCACAGTGTCGTCACACCGGTGCTGTTCCTGCACTACTTCATCGTAGGCAAGCACTCGAGGAGACCCGAATATGAGTTATGTGGGGATAACTGCTTCTGCCCCATAGACTAGGGAGAAGGGAGTCTGCCCGGTAGCTCGATTTGGTGTCGTACGGAGGGACCAAAGAACCATCGGCAGCTCGTTGATCCATCGCCTGCCGCACTTCTGCAGCAGATCAAAAGTTCTTGTCTTAAGACCTCGCAACACTTCAACGTTCGCCCTCTCAGCTTGCCCGTTGCTTCTGGGATGGGCCATAGAGGCAAATGAGACCTTGCTTCTGAGGGCATGAACGTATTGCATGAAGGCGCGGCTTGTGAATTGGGTGCCATTGTCGGTGATGATTCGGGCAGGTACCCCGAAGCAGCACACAATAGCTGACTGCACGGTCACCTTTCTCACGGGCTCTACTTCCGGCCACTTTGTAAACTTGTCGATTGCGACGAACAAGAATTCAAAGCCCCCGGTAGCACGGGGGAAGGGGCCCATGATGTCGAGCCCCCAGACCGAAAATGGCCATGACAAAGGGATTGTTTGGAGAGCTTGAGCAGGCTGATGGATATTCTTGAAGTGGAACTGGCAGGCTTCACACTTGGTGACTAGCTCAATTGCATCTTGGAGGGATGTGGGCCAGTAGAAGCCTTGCCGGAAAGCTTTCCTAACTAAGGCCCTTGATCCGATGTGGGTGCCACACATACCCTTGTGTATCTTTGCAAGCAGTTCCTTTCCTTCTTCCTGGCAAATGCACTTCAATTTCACACCGTTGGGCCTTCTTCTGTATAGCGTGTCATCAACGAACTGATACATACTGGTCCTCTGGGCTACTCTTTTAGCTTCTTCTTGCTCTTCGGGAAGTTCTCCTGTTTGGAGGAAATGAACAATGTGCCCTGCCCAAGTTGGAGCCTGGGGCTCGGCAACAAGGACTAGCGGCACCTCCCCGTCGATGGGAGCGCATGCCTCAACCGCTAAGACTGGTAGTTCGGCGGGAGGGTGCAGCTCACTGATCGAAGGGAAGTTGTTCCCGCCAAGCTTTCTGTCGGGGGCTTCGGGAAGCTCTACCGGGAGAGGCTTGCCGGAGTTCAATTTCCTCCTCTTGCTGGCCATTGTTGCTGGGGATACGGAGGGTTGAGTTAGATGGAGAACGAAAATCCCTGGTTCCACAGGGAGTTTTTGCGCAGCGCACTTTGACAGATGGTCAGCAATGCTATTTTCCGCACACGGTATGTGCTCTGTTTGCAATCCGTCAAAGCACTCCTCCAACTTTCTCACTTCCTCGACATATGCCTCCATCAATGGGATTTGATAATCCTTGTTCACTTGTCTCACCACCAGTTGTGAATCTCCGCGGATAATCAGCTTCTTGATTCCCAGTTCTGTTGCAATTCTGAGCCCGGCAAGGAGCCCTTCATAGTCTGAAGTATTGTTGGTAGCCTTCTCCCGGGGAAATTGCATTTGAACGACGTACTTAAGGTGCTCCCCAGTGGGAGCAACGAGAAGCATGCCAGCTCCTGCACCTTGTAGGGAGAAGGCACCATCAAAATACATAATCCATTCTTGGGGCGCTTCCTTGCCAGAGATGACTGTCTCCAGTACTTCTTCATCAGGGGTCGGTGGCCACTCCGCAATGAACTCTGCCAGTGCTCTGCTCTGAATAGTTGACGTGCTTTCAAACTTCAAACCAAAGCTGGATAACTCCAAAGCCCATTCCACGATCCTGCCAGTGGCCTCGGGGTTTCGGAGTATGCGTTGCAAGGGGAAGCGGGTGAAAACCGTGATCTCGTGGGCTTGGAAGTGTGGCGCAGTTTCCTTGAGGCCATGATGAGGCCAAAAACCAACTTTTGCATGCCAGAGTACCTCGACCTAGCCCCCTACAGCAGGGAGCTGACGAAGTACACTGGGCACTACACCACCTTCTTCCTTGTCGTGATCTTGGAACTGTCTCCACTGCCTTGCTCTTCTTTGTCTTGAACTGCATCTGACCTTGCCGGGACGGGTTCACTTTCCTCTCCAGAGGGGATGGCGGTGGCGACTGCTGCATCATCTACCTCCCGCTGTGCCACCAGCGCCGCGTTAACCACTTGATTGGTCACTGCTAAATATAGCAGCAACGGCTCTTGTGGTTTAGGAGGGACTAAGGTGGGAACAGAGGAAAGGTAGGTCTTCAAATCTTGTAGCGCAGCGTCTGCCTCCGGGGTCCACTCCACGGGTCCTGCCTTCTTCAAGATTTTGAAGAAAGGCAAGGCGCATTCGGTGGACTTGGAAATGAACCTGCTCAGCGCGGTAACACATCCACTCAAACGTCTCACGTCTTTAATTGTCTTGGGTGCTTGTATCTGCTTGATAGCCTTGATCTTGTCGGAGTTGGCCTCTATCCCCTGATGGGACATGAAGAAGCCAAGTAGCTTGCCAGAAGGAACGCCAAACACACACTTCTTCGGGTTTAGCTTCAAGTTGATTCTGCGCGGATTTGCAAAGGTCTCTTCCAAATCCTGAATGAGAGTAACTCGGTCCTTGGTTTTGACCACTATATCATCCATGTAGGCTTCAATATTTCTGTGCAGCTGGGACTCAAAGCCAATCTGTAGTGCTCTTGCAAAAGTGGATCCAACGCTCTTCAACCCGAAGGGCATTCATACAAAATAGTACGTGCCACATGGGGTTATGAACATGGTCTTCTCTTCGTCTTCCTTGGACATGAAGATCTGGTGGTATCCAGAGTAGGCATCTAGGAAGGAAAGCAGGTCACACCCGGAGGTGGAATCCACAATCTGGTCGATGCGCGGCAAGGGGAATGGGTCCTTCGGGCATGCTTTGTTCAGATATGTGAAATCTATGCAAAGCCACTGGCGGCGTTCTGGGAACCAGGGTACCCAGACTTGCCTGCCTGCGGCCCACGGCATGGCACCTTCGACGGCATGGTACGGCCAACCACCAAGACCACCAAGACAAGACCCTCACGAGGGGCCAAGCCTCGCGAGGCAGACAATGCCAAGACCTCCTGAGGGAGTGGCCTCCCCAGGCTGCCTCCTGAGGAGCGGAGAATCCTATGCAGGTGCCCAAACCTCATGAGGTTGCGGTGACGCAAGCCATGACGACCAAGGCCAGGCGGGCGCCAGCGGGCGCAGAGAAGACAGTTTCCTCTTTGGTGCTAAGGAGGCAAGCACAGGCGTGGGTTCCCGAGGACTTAGGCAAAGGTTTCCATTCTTGTGCAACGAGACCAAGACCACCAGGACAGTAGGACGGATGTCATCACCGAGCCCACCGCAGCGTCATGCCAGAAGCTTTGCAGGCGAAGACCACCTTTCGTCAGGGTAAGATGTACCACTTGTCCCCTTTCAAATTGGCCGTTTTGAATCCCTTCCCGCCTATGTTTTGGGAAGAGGACCAAGGCCACTATAAATATAGGCTAGCCACCACGGTAGAGCAGGATGAACCCCCCGGGATCGGATCCTTTCCACACTCACTAGAGCAGACCTCGCGAGGTTGTTCATCCCTTGTTCATCCTTGGACCCTCGTGAGGCAAATCCACCACAAAGCAGGAGTAGAGTCTTACAACGCAAGGTGGCCCGAACCTGGGTAAACTGCCGTGTTCATCTTTTTCCTTGTCCCTTGAGCTAGGCTGTAGGGCGACTAGCTGGTTGGCTAGATAGGTTGAGTTCTTCGCACACGCCCCAGAGTTCGAACCTTTCTTGGGTCTACAGAGCCCTAATTCGACATTTGGCGCGCCAGGTAGCGGCGTGTCGAAGCCTCTCTTCCACCGTTCGCTCCGCCGCCGTTCTGTCGTTCCTATGGCCGACGCTCGACGTGTCCGTGCCGAGCACCGGGCCGCTCGCATCGCCCAGACAGCTCCCGCGGGCAACGGGGCTCCTCGCCGCTCTGCCTCCCCGGTGGCTAACGCCACCACCGAACCTGCTGCTCGCAAACAGCAGGACTCGTTGCTGCCATCGTCCGTGTGGTGCGACGGCCGCACCGTGACTCCATCACCCACTCCAGCCGCGGCGTCGTCTTCTCATGTTCGTCGTGGGCCGGCAAACGCGCAGGCTGCGCTGCTCATGGCACGAGAGCTTCTGCGCTACCGCCCGGCCAACGACCTCTACGACGACTGGCTCGGCCGCATTGCCGAGCTCGTCAACGCCGCCGATGAGGCCCCTGCACCGTCCCATTCTCCCCGTCTCCCGCCGTACCTAGTGGGTGATGTGGCTCATGGCGCACCTCCTCCTCCTCCTCTGCATGGCGCGGACCCCGAGCCCAAGCGAGAGGCACCCCAACATGGCCCGCCGCCCAGGGCGTCGGCGCGTGATGAAGAAAGCTGCCAGGTGGTGCAGTGGTCCCAAGGAGAAGCGCGTGCACTTCCAGCGCCGCCGCGTCAAACCCGCATGCCGCCGGAGGCGGTGGCGCGTGGGCGACAAGATCAAGCTCCCCCCATGCAACCAGTACCTGTGAGTGCGGTAGGCTGCCGTGCTTTCACCCCGGAGCTGCGCCGTGTCGTTTGGCCCAACAAGTTCAAGCCGGATCTGCCTCTACGCTATGACGGCACCCCCGACCCCGCTGAGTTCCTCCAGCTCTACGACCTGAGCATCGAGGCGGCGAACGGCAACGACAAGGTCATGGCGAACTGGTTCCCCATGGCCCTCAAGGATGGCGCGTGTTCTTGGCTCCTGAACCTCCCGGTGGGTTTGATCTCCTCCTGGGATGAGCTACGCGAGTGCTTCATCACCAACTTCCAAGGCACTCGGCGGTGGTCGAGAACTCAGATGGCGAGGGTGCCATCCTGCCTCCTGAGGCCATCCCCAAGAAGAAGAAGCAGCTCCTCCCAAAGGGCCATCAGGAGGCTGGGGTGCCCGACGGTCGTGCCTCAGGCCCCGCGCCCACTGTTGGGGCACCTTTCCCTCTCGCATAGGAAGGCGCGCCCGGCGCCCCTATCGGGACGGGCTCGGGGGCTCTCATCTGGAGGGCCTCTGACCTGACCAGTGTCACGAGGGAGGCGTTCAGGCACCATGTGGGGGCGTGCTTTGATGCGCGCCTCTGTGAGCAAGGCGCCAGGCACGGGGCGCCAGGCGCTCAGGAGTTCATCACCAAGGCAATCGAGGAGCTTCGGGAGGCACAAGCCATGCGTGGCGAGCGTCGCCCCGCGCCATCCAGTGCAGCTGCCACCCATGACATGGGTGGCGAACTACGCGTCTGCGTCAACATCCCAGGCCTCAACAGGGCTGCTTCGCAGGACCTCTTCTGGCCGTCCCGCATCGGCCGGAGCGGGGGCTACCCCTGCAGCTACGTCTGCATGTCGTTCGGCCTGCTGAACATGGCCACCTCGTACCAGCGCCTCATGCAGGGAGCCTTGGCGGCTCACGAGGCCAGGCGCCAGGCGGTCCTGACCGAGGAGGTGACGGACCCTCACGAGCCCCCCGGACCTCCGGAGCCTCCCGGGGCTCAGGAGCCGGTTGGCTCGTGAGGAGCGATCTCTACAGTACGCGTCTTCAGCTACTTCAATGCTTCTACAACGATGGTACCAGGTGACTTTTTGGTTTGTTTAACTGAGGGTGCCCCTCGGGCTGCATCATCCTCAGGCAGAACTGGCTTTGCCTTCATGAGTTTCCTAAGTATCTCAATTGCCTGTCCGGTGCTTCGTCACTATGATGTCGCTGCGCCCTCGCGAATCCGCCCGCGACCGCCTCATGATTAAGGACTGGCACGGCGTTTGTGCTCGGGTTTGTCCCGGCAGCGTCGACAAACCCAAGCGACCGAGCTCTATCCCGCGGGCCAGCTCCCGTGCGCAGCACCTCCTGTGGTCCTTGGTGCCTTGTTCTCGCATGATCTAATCGTGTGTGGGCAAGTGTGGGCGCACGGCCCGGTTCGTATAACCGTAGTTCGGCGCTTCGCCGCAGCGGGAGCCATGTACCGGCTGTTTTTTCATGGGATCGTTGCATGAGAAGACTTGGCACGGCGTCTGTGCTCGGGTCCGTCCCTGCAGCGTCGATAAAACCAATGGTTGAGCTCTGTCTGGCGGGCCGGCCCCATTCACGTCACCTCCTGGGGTCATTGGTGTCCGGCCTTCTCATGCGATAACCTTGGGAGGGGCATTCGGCGCAGGACCCCCCATCGCCCCGCAGGTTTCTTACGCGCGCCCCGCACTGCAAAAATTAGGTGCAACCCGCCTTGAGGTAGGGCCTCGTGAATCCCGCGCTGGCTCACGAGTGCCTAGATACACCTCCTCCAGTTCTGCCGTGCTAGCCACGCGTACGAACAGAGATGTACACGCCCCGGAGTCTCCCCCAGCGGGAACTCCCACCCACGTACCAATGGAAGCCCCATGCTCCGTGCTGGCGGACGACACGGTCGAGGAGCGACTATGCCCATGCACCAGTGGAAGCACCATGCTCCGCGCTGGTGAATGAACAACTGAGGGCACCCTCGCGGCAGCACCAACCTCAGGATAGCCTCTCGGCTCTACGATCGGCAACACCCCACAGCTTCCCCCTCGGGAGGATCGCGCGAGGGGGCTGGACACGGGGGCTGTGCTTAGGCCCTGCCTGGCACACGCTACCCTACCAGGTCTGGGTACCTGGTCTTCTCGCGTTCCCCCAGGTGAAAGCTAGTGGTCAAAGGTATGAGGGTTGCTCGCACGCCAAGGGAGACCTCCTGAGCATCGCGACTCAGGGGCCTCACTAGTCACGTAGCCCCTCGCCCCTTGGTGTCGTCCTGGTGATCCGGACGCCCCAACGGCGGTTGAGGTATGCGTGGGGCTGGGCCCTGCCGACGCAGAGCGTGAAGTCCTACACCCCGGCATCCACGTTTCCTTCATGAGGGCTGCTCGCACGTCAAGGGGGACCTCCTGAGCATCGCAGCTCAGGGGCCTCACTAGTCACGTAGCCCCTCGCCCCTTGGTGTCGTCCTGGTGATCCGGACGCCCCAATGGCGGTCGAGGAATGCGCGGGGCTGGGCCCTACCGTCGCAGAGCACAAAAGCAAGCACGAAGGAAACTTGGCACAATAAGGAAACCACAGGGTCCTAATAATTATTACAAGCACAGATTGTTCCACAAGCTTAAACAGAAGTCTCACGCCTCCACGATGCATGGTAAATGTTGCAGGGTAAAACTAAGAAGGAACGCCACTGCCGCCACCTGCCCCGCTCGTTGAAAGCCCCCCGTCGACAACGCTGCCACCGTCCTCACCGCTTTCGACTTCTGCTGCTGGAGCCTCAGAGATAGGAACCTCTGAAGGCAGGATCATGAGCAGCTTCGCCAACACCTCGCCACCGCGGAAGGATACCGCGCTATGTGCCATGGGGCCCAACCCCTCCTAGGTACCCCCTCGGAGCCAGCCACTCTTTTCTCGCGCAAGTCGCTTGCACGTTAAAGGGGGGCCCTTGAGCACCACGCCTCAAGGGCTCCTACCGGCCCTCGAACCCTCGCCCCTGGCCTTGACCACGGCATCGCGACCTGGCATACCAGCGGCGGCCGAGCCTCGCTCGAGAGCCGGGTCCCAAGGACATAGAGCACCCTGACGAGCGGGAGAGATGGAGTCGGTAGGAGCCCTGTGGGGGGGCGCCATCAGGAGAAGGGCGCATCCTAACATCGCACAAGAAGCTTGCCCTCGCGACAAGGAAACCACCGCAGGCTCGCAAAGATAAGTCCCTTCGCACACCCGGGCGCGAACCCCATAATCGACGTTTCATTTCTCGTGATTTCGCTCTGGCAAGGGAACTCCCCTTTCATTCCTTCGGGAGCCGCTTGCGCGCCAAAGGGGACCTCCTGAGCATCGCGCCTCGGGGGCTCTTACCGGACCTCGGGCCGCTCACCTCCTGGCCTTGACCGTGGCATCGCTACCTGGCATTCCAGCGACGACTGAAGCTTGCCTGGGGACTGGGTCCTGTCGGCGTAGAGCACTAAGCTACCGCGAGAATAAAAAGGGGGAACTGTGCCCAAGCGAGAGACGCAAACACAACAAAAGTTGGGGACACTAGCATTAAGGCAAAAGTGTCACGATCTTTACACACCCCCGCGGGGCCCTTCAGGACTTTTGCGCAGGAATGAAACAAAAGGAAAGGACCTCCTGAGGATCGCGACCCAGGCGGTGTCGCCCATGACGCCTGGCCGGCGCCATTCCTCCCTCAAGCCAGAGCGCGGCGGCTCGTAGCTGTCGTCGTTGCTTAAGCTTGGTTCTGAAGAGGCGTCACTGCTGCTGGAGGAATCGCGGACAAGGCCAAGGGCAAGTTCACCGTGAGGGGCCTCGCCGATTTGCCGGCCTATGAGGGGGTCGCCGTCTCGATCGCCTCCCCTGGGGCAGCACTCCAGACGTCGGTCGTGCTCTCCGAAGACCTTGAAGAAGAGCGTCAACGCCTCATCAAGCACCATATGTCAGCCAGGCCCGCAGGCGATTGGGGCCCACGGCGCTTCGCCCATGCCCTTTGGCTTCGCCTCGAAGCCAAGTCCGAGCGCGCCTTGGGCCTGGGGGCTACTGTCGGCGTTCTGGGAACCAGGGTACCCAGACTTGCCTGCCTGCGGCCCATGGCGTGGCACCTTCGACGGCCTGGTACGGCCCACCTCCAAGACCACCAAGACAAGACCCTCACGAGGGGCCAAGCCTCGCGAGGCAGACGACGCCAAGACCTCCCGAGGGAGTGGCCTCCCCAGGCTGCCTCCTGAGGAGCGGAGATTCCTATGCAGGTGCCCAAACCTCATGAGGTTGCGGTGACACAAGCCATGACGACCAAGGCCAGGCGGGCGCCAGCGGGCGCAGAGAAGACAATTTCCTCTTTGGTGCTAAGGAGGCAAGCGCAGGTGTGGGTTCCCGAGGACTCAGGCAAAGGTTTCCATTCCTATGCAATGAGACCAAGACCACCAGGACGGCAGGACAGATGTCATCACCGAGCCCACCGCTTGCAGGCGAAGACCACCTTTCGTCAGGATAAGATGTACTACTTGTCCCCTTTTAAATTGGTCGTTGTGGAATCCCTTCCCGCCTATGTTTTGGGAAGAGGACCAAGGCCACTATAAATATAGGCTAGCCACCACCGTAGAGCAGGACGAACCCCCTGGGATCGGATCCTTTCCACCCTCACCAGAGTAGACCTCGCGAGGTTGTTCATCCCTTGTACTTGTTCATCCTCAGCCCCTCGTGAGGCAAATCCACCACAAAGCAGGAGTAGGGTCTTACACCGCAAGGTGGCCCGAACCTGGGTAAACTGCCGTGTTCATCTTCTTCCTTGTTCCTCGAGCTAGGCCGTAGGGCGACGAGCTGGTTGGCTAGATAGGTTTAGTTCTTCGCACATGCCCCAGAGTTCGAACCTTTCTTGGGTCTGCGGAGCCCTGAATCCGACAGCCTCCATTTCCCATTCGCCTTGCGCACTACCACTGGGTTTGCTAACCATGTTGGATGCAACACTCCTCTCACCAAACCAGCTGCCTCAAGTTTCTTGATCTCCTCGGCAATAAACTGCTGCCGCTCCAAAGCTTGCTTCTGAACCTTCTGCTTGACGGGCCGGGCATGTTGGCAGACAGCAAGGTGGTGCTCGATTACCTCCCTGGGAACACCGGGGATGTCAGATGGTTGCCAAGCAAACACATCGACATTCGTCCGCAGGAAGGCAACGAGCACGCTTTCCTATTTGTCATCGAGGGTGGCACTGATGGTAAACATACCGTCAGCGCCAGCCAGCCCTGCCGGGACCTTCTTCACAGCGGGTGCAGCAGCCTTGGACCTCTTGCTATTGGAACTCTCCGGCAAGTCATCAATAGGCGCAGCGCACTCCGAAGAGGTACGCTTCCCGGATTCCTTGCTAGCATCCTTGCTGGCTTTCTTCTTTTTCTTGCTTTCCTTGGTGGGAGCAGTGGCTTCCGCGGCCTCTGCAGCGATTGCTTCCCGGTACATCTTATCCACGCATATGATTGCGTCTTTCTTGTCTGATGGAATGGAAATGACGCCCATTGTCCCTGGTATCTTCAAAGTGTTATAGGCATAGTGGGATGCCGCCATGAATTTGGCCTGGGCAGGGCGACCAAGGATTCCATTGTACGGCAGGGGGAGGTCAACCACATCAAACACGATCTTCTCAGTTCGGTAGTTTAACTCCCCCCGAATGTTACCGGCAGTGTGATCTTCCCCTTAGGACGACTCCTACTGGGGTTGATCCCTTGGAACGTACCAGTAACCTTGAGCTCTTCATCTGCTATCTGGAGTTTGCTGATGACCTTTGGAGAAATTAGATTCAACCCGGCCCCACCTTCAACCAACATCTTTGTGACCTTGAGGTTGCGGATCGTTGGTGAAACCAACAATGGCAAACACCCTACCGCGGTAGTGCGGTCAGGGTGATCCTCCTCATCAAAGATGATGGAGGTGCGGGACCACTTGAGCGACTTCCGAGAATCTGCCGCTGGCTCCACGGCATTGACCTCACACGCCCATCTTTTGAGTTGGCGGTGAGAGGAGTGTAAGGATGCACCCCCGTCAATGCATAGGGCGTCAGTGGCTTTTTGGAAGTCCTGCTCGCTGGTTTCCTCTTCATCTCCTTCATCACTCTCGTCCTCACAATCCTTCTTCTCATGGCCTTTGGCGGGTTTCCCCTGATACTGAGGAGCCTTGCCGGGGCGACCTGTTATGCTGCCTCGACCCTTCCCGCCAGTGCCATCTTGGTCTTTCTCCTTATCACGCTTCTCGTACTCAGCCCTCTGCTTCTTGACGAGTTGCTCAACCTGATGACACTCCTAAAGATTTTGGCCCTTGGTCCGATGGATCTTGCAGTATGGCCCATCACTCTTCCCAGCCTTCTCAGCAGTCGCGGCTTCCCGGCAATCAGTGCACACGGCAGCTTCCTTGCCGGGAACCTCGGTCTTGGCCTTCTTGCCGGTACTAGGTGCACTCGATCCTTCAATGGTCATCACCGCTTTCTCGTTGCGCTTCTTGTTCTTCTTCTTTTGGTTGGTGGCGTCGCCGTCGTCCTCTGAGTCGATGTCGACGCCATCTTCTTCACCGGGGAGTCGTCTCCGCTCCTCTACTCGGGCACACTTATCCACCAGAGTGTATAGCTCATTCACAGTCTTGGGCAACCAAACTTTCATTTTAGAACGTATCCGGCGGTTGCGCACGTTGGAATGGAACGCGGCTATCACAGCTGCCGGGTGGATGTCTGGAATATTCCTGTGCACCCGGCTGAACCTCTGCATGTACTTCCGCAGACTCTCTCCTTCTTCCTGCGGAAGGAGCTGCAAGTCGCTGGGCCGCCCTGGTTCTTGATGGCCACCCGTGAAGGTGCCAACAAACTCATGGCACAGGTCAGCCCAGGTCGAGATGGAATTCTCTGGCAAATGCATCAGCCAAGACCTCACATTTTGCTTGAGTGCCAAAGGGAAGTAGTTGGCGAACACCTTCTCATCTCTTCCCTCGGCAGCTTGAACGGCGATGGTGTAGATGCTCAAGAACTCTGCCGGGTTCGATCTTCCATCGTACTTCTCTGGTATTTCTGGCTTGAACGTGCGAGCAGATGGCCAACGGACTTGCCGCAGCTCGCGAGTGAATGCGGGGCACCCAACCTCGAAAGGTAGGTACCCACCTTCACCGGGCGTGGGCTCGTCGACGTCGGGGCCATTGCGCCTATCAGACTGGCGTTGGGTTTCGCGGCGTCGTTCGATGGTGGCGCGCGCGTCTTCCCTCCGCCTGTCTTCCAGGACTCGCCGCTGGACTCGTCGTGCTTGAGGATCAGACGAAGCCATCGATACATCGTCGGGTTCTTGGTCGCATGGCTCTGGCTGCGGCCCCTGCGCTTGCTGCCGCGGAGGGGATTGCACCGTGGGGGTGGCCCCTTCGGTACGGCCAGCGGCTCGGGCTGTTGTTGCCGCCTGCGGAGGCCGTGACGGGCCCACTTGTTGTGATCCTCCCGCCTCGACGAAACCAATCAGGCTCTGAATGGTGGCTCTCGACTCATCCATCTGATCGGCCGCCGGGGGAAATCTCAACAAGAGTTGGGCCCATGCCATGGCCTCCGAAGCAGTGCTCGGCATGGATGATGATGTAGACCGTAACGTCGCCTGGCTTCTGACGGTGCCGGTAGTGGCAGCGTCGTGCTCTCGTCGCTGTGAGCCAGTCGCCAGGGTGGAGTGGTGACGAGATGGTTGTGCTTGGGGACCGGCGGCTCCGTTCGGCGCATCGGCTTGGCCAGCCCGTTCCGGGGGTGGCGCCTGTCCTGCGGCCGTACCCGCAGCGGGAGTGGCCGGAGGGTTGCGGTTCGCCCCAGGGCAAGCGCCACCACTGTGGCTACATCCTTCGGTGGGGCGGAGAGGCGCGGACAAGATGATCTCTCCACGCACCTTGTGGAGCGTGGCCGCTGGGAAGTTGTTGGCGTTGTCCTTCTCCGGTGCCTCCCGCTCCCGTTTCGGCCATAGGGGAGGTGGTGATGATGCCACCTGCGCCGGCCACGTCCCCCCGCAGTGTCCACGTCCCCGTGCACCCCCGTAGCCCCCACGGCGTCGGCGGCCGCGTGCGAAGGGGCCTTCAAGGTGGACGGGTGAGCTGCGGCACCGGGTTTCTTCTTGTGCGCCATGGATGATGAAGCCGTCGATGAACAAAATGATGATGAAGATGACGCGCTGTGTACGCTCTCGGGTTTGCGCAAACACTTCCCCCTACCTGGTGCGCCAAAGATGTCGTGGGAAAACACGACCACCTATGGGGCCATCGGCCCCTTGTGGTTTGGCAGTGGGGAAGGACGCATTACACAAAGAGCGGAGGGCGCGGAGCAGCACGACAGCGATCACACGGGCAGTTTTTACCCAGGTTTGGGCCGCTACGAGGTGTAAAACTCTACTCCTACTTTGGTGGATTGATGAGAGGACCGAGGTGGAGATGCATCGCTCTAGCCCGGCAGGGTCGCCTCGGGGCGACAGCAACTACGCGCGAATGAGTGTATCAGGGTCCGAATCCTTTCTAAGGTTGCCATGGGCCTCCTTTTATAGATCAAGGGGTCACCACAATGGCAAATCAGTCATTGCGTACTGATTAGATAGCAAACAGTGCTATCATACCTAACTATGCAGTCAGGACAAAGCGCATTAAATGCGTCGATTAATGTCACATCATAGCGTAGCCCGGCAAGCCTTGCCGTGTTGTTCGGCCACCTTCTCGCCTGCCTGCATGACACGTCCCTGGACAGATGTCATTTGGAGGTGATTTCCTCTGGAAGTGGCCGCCACGTGCCAAATAGTGGCCACTTAGCCACTTGGGGGCTCGACACCGCACTGATCGATGACTTGCATTGCTGTGAGGTGGAGCGGTGGAGCCTTGGCGCGGTAGTCCGCCCTCGGCACCCCCGGCAAGCCTGCCGAGGCAATCTGGAGACTTGTCTTTGGGGCAACCTCGTCCTCGCCAGGCTCGCCTGCCCGGCAAGGGAGGGTTTTCCTTAGTGCTATCTTGCTCCTTTGGTTGGTCTTGATCTTCTTGATCCGCCCTTTGATTTCTCAAAGAGCTGATCTCTTCTGCTTGGTCTTGTCTTGGATGCTGCAACCTTATTCTCGAGCCTGTGTATAGTCTGGGCAACACACCTGGGGTTTGTTGCACCCACAGAGGGAAATACTTATCCCTACTATACTACATCATCCTCTCCTCTTTGAGGAAATCCCAACACAGCTCACAAGTAGCAGGAAGAATTTCTGGCGCCGTTGTCGGGGAGACATCATCAACATCTATCAAGTACCTACGCATAAACTTTCATCTCCTTGCATTTACTTTATTTGCCATTTGCCTCTCGTCTTCATCTCCCCCACTTCTATTTTTTTTACAAAAATACAAAAATATTTTCTGTTTGCCTTTTGCTTGTTTGCCTTCTTGTTTGAAATTGTCATCATGAGTGATTTTGGTATGGCAGAAACCGATGATGGTAGAACTCCTAAAATTTGAAATTCTACCAATCTTGATGCTAAGACCTTTGTCTTGGGACAAGGGAATGTTATAGGAAAAAGTGTCATCCAAGAATTCTTTAATCGCATTGGGACTTTGGCTTGTGATGACACCCCTATACTTAAAAGAATCAAAACTTATGCCGATGCTATTTCCGCACTTGTTCTTAAACTTGAAAGAAGATTTATCCGCACTCATGCTACTTTACAAAGATTATTTTATGAGTTGCCAGATATAAAAAAAAATCCTAGAGTTAAAAAGATAGCTACCCTTGTCCTCATGAATGAATTTGATCACATAGTGCGAGAGGCTAGAGAGAATATTAAAAGGGGAGTTCCTCCATCGAGTATGATCCAACAAGTTTTTAATAATGTTAATCAACAATACTCTTGGATTGTAGCTGGTAATCAAGGGGGATTTGCAGATGGGCAACTTGCTAATGCTAAAATTTCTATGGATGATGTGTTTCATGTTATATTTGAAAAGCCTCCTGATGAAAACATATCTGTGGAAAAGAAGAAGAAAGATGACAATACTTGAAACTATGCATTATGCCTAGCTAGGGGCATAAAACAATAGCACTTGTTGGGAGGCAACCCAATAGTTATCTTAAATTTTCTTGTTTACTTTCTTTTTTTTATTGTGTTCACACAATTATGTTACTATTACGATTGTGTTTTTATGTTTTAGTTAGTGTTTGTGCCAAGTAAAGCCTATAGGGTGATGTTGGATGATAGTTAACTTGATTCTGTGGAAAAACAGAAACTTTTGCGCCCAGTTCAGGAATTTTGTAAATTCAAAGAAATGTATTTTTTTTCTCTGATTTTTTTTTGCATAATTTATATGCAAATTTCCCACGTCTTCCTAATTTTTCAGAATTTTTAAAGTTACAGAAGTATGAGCTTAATTCAGGTTTCTACAGACTGTTCTGTTTTTTATAGATTCTATTTTTGTTGCATTGTGTGCTTATTTTGATGAGTCTATGGATTGTATCGGGGGGTATAAGCCATGGTAAAGTTAGAATACAGTAGGTATAATGCAATAACAAAATATGAATGGGTTTGCAACAGTACTTAAAGTATTGATTTGTCTTCTTATACTAACGGATCTCACGAAGGTTTTGTTAAGTTTTGTGTGATTGAAGTTTTCAAGTTTTGGGTGAGATCACGATGGATGAAGGAATAAGGAGTGGCAAGATCCTAAGCTTGGGGATGCCTAAGGCACCCCAAGGTAATATTCAAGGACTCCCAAGCAACTTAGCTTGGGGATGCCTCGGGGCATCCCCTCTTTCTTCTAGCGACCATCGGTAATTTTACTTGGAGCTACATTTTTATTCGTCACATATCATGAGTTTTTCTTGGAGCATTATGTATGATATGAGTCTTTGCTTTGTTTGATTTTTAGTTTGTCACAATCATCCTTACTGAACACACCTATTTGAGAGAGCCATACTTTATCATGATGTGTTAGAATTGCTCTATGTGCTTCACTTAAATTTTTTGAGCTAGGCAATTACTCTAGTGCTTCACTTAAATCTTTTAGAGCACGGTGGTAATTACATTTTGAAGAAATACTTGAGCTCTCATGCTTCACTTATATTATTTTGAGAGTTGATATGATTATATTTTAAAGAAATGCACTCTCATGCTTCACTTATATTATTTTGAGAGTTGATATGATTATATTTTAAAGAAATGCACTCTCATGCTTCACCTATATTATTTTGGGAGTTGATATATGAATTTTTATGAAGAAATATTTGTGCTCTCATGCTTCACTTAAATATTTTTTAGAGTTGATTATAGCAATGGTAATTTGCACAAGATATGAATTTGGTCCCAAAGTGATGAATATTCACGAGGGATATAATAAAAAAATTCATGAAAAGATCATTGGATATTAAAAACTTGATTCCTTGCAATAGTTTTGCGATATGGAGATAGTAATATGTGAGTCATGTTGGTGAGTAATTATGCTTTAGTAAGAATATTGGTGTTAAGGTTTGTGATTCCCTGTGCAAGCACGAAAGTTAATAGTTATGCAACGAAGTTACATCCTACTTGTGGTGCATTATTCAGGGTTAGTTATGTTCAATGCATGTTTATGATCGTTTTTGTTTTTTGGTTGGTCACTTCTCAATATATTTGCTAGCCTTCATTTGTACTAATCGGGAATGCTGCTTGTGCATCCAACTCTTTAAACCAAAGTTGTGCCAAATGAGTCCACCATACTTACCTATATGCAGTGTTTCCTTACCGTTCCAAGTAAATTTGTATGTGCGAACTCTAATATTCAAAATAAATTTCCTTTTTGTGTGCCCGTACCGCTCATAAAGTAGCAGGGGGTGGCCAATATTTTCCATGCTAGGTAATTTATTCTCACGATGAGTGTTTATTCACTTGTCATTGCACGAGAGTGTGGCAGGTAATAGGGATGCCTAGTCCCGAAATGAAAAAAATTAATATGATGTTAATAATAAATTCCTTGGAAAGTGTTGGTATGGAAGGCACTCGTGGAGCCATGGATTGTGTAAGAAAGGTGGAAAGGAAATAAACTTTACTTTCTGTTTGGGAACCTCCTATGATTTATCTAGCATGGAAGATATTGGGAATTCTCGGTCATTTTCGTTGACAGGAAAAGCATGCCTCTTGTCGTGGTTTTGTCATGACAGATGTCCTAGTGAAAGGACTTAGGTGTGAGGCCATCGCTACGGTGATTAGCTTGTCGGGGTTGAGCGGGACGAGAGAAACGAGTTTACCCAGGTTCGGCCCCTCACAGCAGAGGTAAAAGCCTACTCCTGCTCTTGTTGCTTATTGCTTGAGTATCAATTACAAAGGAGCGGATTCGCTTGACCTAGCTATCGATTGATTGTTACTTGCTACTATTCTATGCCGGGGACTTGCCTTTATATACAGGTCGAGGCCGCCGGCTTACAAGAGTCTGGGTCGGGTCATGCTCCGTGACCGATCCTAACTCTTAGTCGCCTTGCCTTCTATGACAAGTCATGGTAGGGAGGCTTACACCTCCAGGCCACGTGCCGTCTTCTAGCCTTGGGCCTTAAGCCGTCCCATCTTGTGAGCTGCCCCTCTGGTCCAACGTCTTCATTACTTGGGCCTGTACGAGGCCTAGCTTAGTGAGACGCCAACAGCTTAACCCGGCCCTTTCAGGGCGGGTTATATCGTGGGGTCATATCCCCAACATTAGGCCCCAGATTGATTTGAACTTGTTCATGTCAATCTTCAACCCCTCCGTCTGGCGAATCTTCTCTTTATGCTCCTTAATCTCAGTCTTGAAAATCTTCATAACCCGCCACGAAAAAAGATGATGTCACCTCCGTGATTTCGGGAAACCCTTCATGACAACATAACGAATCTTTGTATAAACCCATCATTCCAAAAATCGAGGCATCCATTTGTTGTAAAATTTATTGTGCCTCCTCGATCTTCGCATCGGCCTTTCACTGTTACTTTTTTTCTTATAAATAGGCACGAGGTCCTTCCTTTTACTCTTTACCTCGTATTCTCCACTTCTTCTTCTTCCTCGCGAGACCCTTCGCAACTGGAGCCGCACCGCGCCGTCGACCTGCGCCAGCCATCTCGTACAATTCCGCTGCGCTGCCCTATCTTCATCGGAACTCAGCAGAGCTCCGCCGCTTTCTACTGCCACCGCCAGGTACCCCTTTTGTTCTTCCTCAGATCTACATTAGGTTAATCAATTTCATGGTGTTCGTCAGTGTTCATCCTTTTCTTAGTTCACCATATCCTGAGTAGAAACTTGTTTTCGATCTGAAAATGCCATGGCGATACTGCGGTCATAGGTTTGACATCCATCTTGCATCTTGAACAAACTGTTTTCTGCCCAGAATCCATGGGTAGTCCATTAGTACTTCCGCCACCTCTGTTTAGGTTTAGCAATTATTTTTCTTTTTTGAACTGCCCACAGATCCGTAATTATAGATATTCCTGTTTGAAACCTGTTTGCTTCACACTTAGCAAAAATTCAACAATCCTGAACTTATATGACCCGCCTCTGCATCTTGGGTGGCTTATCCATATATACGTAACTTGCCAACAATCTAGAGACTGCCTCTCTTACATAACTCACCACTGTTTAGAGCGACTTATCTTTATACTACTTTACTCATATGAAAGTGATAACGAGTCATTATTTCTTAAGTAACTCGCCCTTTTATATTTCTATAGTCTTTCACTGCATTCATGCGGCTCATTATGTCCAAAACCACCATCTGTAATTGGGGGCCTTCCCTAGTCACCGAAACCATTCTTAAGGATTTTCAAACCCATGGTCTTCTGGCGACTCAGGAGGAAATTAGCTGGCGAGTCAGTCAAGGGGAGGAAGTCCCTAGACATGGTAATGGATAGGTTGTAGTTTTTACTGACCATATCATCAGAGGGTTTACACCGCCCGGGTCAAAGTTCTTTCGGGAGGTCTTGCATTATTTCAATCTTCATCCTCAAGACATAGGCCCAAATTCGGTGTCAAACATCTGTCACTTCCAAATTTTCTGCGAAGTCTATCTGCAAATAGAACCCACTGTTACTCTTTTTTAAGGAGTTCTTCTATATAAACCGCCAGACTGAATGCACGAACAGTCCGAGTCAAGAATTGGGCGGAATCTCAATTCAGAGACGCCGAGATGACGGCTTTCCTCCGGCCACCTTGCCAAGCCACCCTAAAGTAAGGATAACAACTTGGTTTTATTGTAACCCAGGCTAATGAAAAGCCTCTGCCGGGTTATAGAGCAGATCGTCTTCCAATAGACTTTGACCCACCGAGGAAGATTCTTCCAGAGGAGCATGCTGAAGCACTACCATATTATCCAAAGGTCAAAGCCCTACTGGCCAATGGGTTAACTGGAGTTTATCTAACCCGGTGCTAGGTCTCTTGGAGAATTCTCCCCCTAAGCCGCCGACCCTGTTTAATGTATGAATATTCAGGCGAACCGAATGACCCTTAGCGGTACAGTTCTAAAAAATTTACTGCTGAAGAGATCAACAAGGCTGTAAAGGGTCTGCTTGGGGAGTCTCAAGATAACTGCAATAAGACGGGGCTGGCACCGTTCTGTAAGCTCAACCCGGCCCCACCTGTAAGTGTTCATTTATATCCGGCTTAAATATCTTTTAACTCTCTCTATGCCTCACTGGTTAATCCTTTTTTATTACACAGCCCAACTCTGCTTTTTGGAACAGAAAGATAAAGACTGTTGTGGCCAAAGCCAGGACTAGCCCAAAGTTGAAGAGGAACAAGCCAGCTGCCATGGGCGAGTCAGCTGATGCCAACGATCAATCAGAGGTAGAACTCGACTCTCTTGGCTGACTCTTTATTGAATTAGTTGACGCCTCTTGTTCTCAGGATGAGGCTGCCACAAGCCGGGCTGACGACATTGAGGTAATTCCTATCTCTTCTAGCTCAGACTCCGCACCTCCAGAGAGAATATGGCAGGTCGTCCGGAAAGTAAAGTTTTCTCATCTAGATGCTTACTTAGATCCACACTTCATTTTGAAGAAAACTCAGCATTGATACGTCTCAAACGTATCTATAATTTTTTATTCTTCCATGCTATTATATTATCTGTTTTGGATGTTTTATATGCATTAATATGCTATTTTATATTATTTTTGGGACTAACCTATTAACCTAGAGCCCAGTGCCAGTTTCTATTTTTTCCTTATTTTTGACTTCTACAGAAAAGGAATATCAAACGGAGTCCAAACGGAATAAAACTTTACGATGATTTTTCTTGGACCAGAAGAAACCCACGAGACTTGGAGAGGAGGCCAGAAGACCCATGAGGCGGCCACAAGCCGTGGGGGCGCGCCCCAGGGGGGCCTGGCTTGTGGGCCCCTCATGGACCGTCCTGACCTAATCTCTGCACTATAAATCCTCAAATATTCCCCCTATACCAGAGGGCACACCAAAAATACTTTTCCACCGCCACAAGCTTATATTCCCGTGAGATCCCATCTTGGGGCCTTTTCCGGCACTCCGCCAGAGGGGGATTCGATCACGGAGGGCCTCTACATCAACCTTGATGCCCTTCTGATGAAGCGTGAGTAGTTTACCACGGACCTAAGGGTCTGTAGCTAGTAGCTAGATGGCTTCTTCTCTCTCTTTGATCTTCAATACAATGTTCTCCTCGATGTTCTTGGAGTTCTATTCGATGTAATCTTCTTTTGCGGTGCGTTTGTTGAGATCCGATGAAATGTGGATTTATGATCAGATTATCTATGAATATTATTTGAGTCTTCTCTGAACTCTTTTATGCATGATTAAGATATCTTTGTATTTCTCTTCGAACTATCGGTTTGGTTTGGCCAACTAGATTGGTTTTTCTTGCAATGGGAGAGGTGCTTAGTTTTGGGTTCAATCTTGCGGTGTCCTCACCCAGTGACAGAAGGGGTAGCGAAGCACGTATTGTATTGTTGCCATCAAGGATAAAAAGATGGGGTTTATATCATATTGCTTGAGTTTATCCCTCGACATCATGTCATCTTACTTAAAGCGTTGCTCTGTTCTTATGAACTTAATACTCTAGATGCAGGCAGGAGTCAGTCGATGTGTGGAGTAATAGTAGTAGATGCAGAATCATTTCGGTCTACTTGTCACGGACATGATGCCTATATTCATGATCATTGCCTTAGATATCTTCATAATTATGCGCTTTTCTATCAATTGCTCAACGGTAATTTGTTTACCCACCGTATGTTTTCTTCAAGAGAGAAGCCTCTAGTGAAACCTATGGCCCCCGGGTCTATTTTCCATCATATATTTTCAGATCTATAAAGAAAAAAACCCAAAAATACCTTGCTGCAATTTATTTATATTTACTTTAGTTTGCTATTTTATTTATCTTTTATACCTATCTCTATTAGATCTCACTCTTGTTCGTGACCGAGAAGGGATTGACAACCCCATTTTCGTGTTGTGTGCAAGTGTTTGTTAGTTTGTGCAGGTGCATATATTGGAGACTTGCTTGTGCCTCCTACTGGATTGATACCTTGGTCCTTAACTGAGGGAAATACTTATCTCTACTTTGCTGCATCACCCTTTCCTCTTCAAGGAAAAAATCAACGCAAGCTGAAGAAGTAGTAGGAAGAATTTTTTGGCGCCGTTGCCTGGGAGGTTCTACATCAAGCCTACCAAGTACCTATCATAAACTCTCATCTCTTGCACTTAAATTATTTGCCATTTGCCTCTCGATTTCCTCTCCCCCACTTCTAAAATGTTTTCAGAAAAACACAAAAATATTTGCCTTTTTATTCGTCTTCTTTTCGTTTGCCTTTATGTCTTATTTGGTTTGTTTGCTTTTTTGCTTGGCATAATTGTGTGTTTATTGGAAATCAAAAAAAATGTTTATGGATCCTCATCCACTTGCTAATCTCTTTAAAAGATCCAACTATGATGAACCAATTGCTAGTGAGTTGAGTGCACTAGATTATCTTTATGAAGTTTTGCTTGAAATTCGTGAATCTAAAAATTGTGATGAAATTTATGAAGTGATTCACGATAGCTCCTTGAATGAAAAGCATGATTGCCATGATGTTATTATAAATTCTTTTAATGTCAATTTTGTTAATAATATGCAAAACCAAGCTTGGGGAATCTAATTTTGATATTATGTCCACTACTTATTGCAATGATCATGATTGGGGTGATTCTTCTTATGATCTTGAAAATTTATTTAAGCCTCATGATAAATATGTTTGCAATAATATTGAAAGTGGGTTTGGAAGAGTGTCAACTCTAGGTAATAATGATCCCACTACTTTGGAGTATGATCAATATTATGATTTTTTTTATAAAAGTGGGCTTGGAGAAGTCATGACTTTATTTAATGATAATCCCACTATTTTGGAAGAGTGTCAACTTTGCATGCATGTGGATCATGAAGAGAATATTTTATTTGATAGTTATATTATTGAATTTGATTATGATCCTACATGTAATAATTATGAGAGAGGAAAATATGGTTGTAGAAATTTTTAGGTTACTAAATTACCTCTCGTTATGTTGAGATTGCTATTGTTTCTTTCTTCTTCCTTGCATATGCTAGTTTTTGCTTGTATTGATAAATATTCTCCCTATAAAATGCCTATGCATAGGAATTATGTTAGATTTGAACTTGTTTTTCACATACTATATGATGCTCTCTTTGCATTTCAATTTTTTGTCTTTTATGTGAGCATCGTTATAATTATCAACGCCTAGCTAAAAGGCTTTAAAGAAAAGCGCTTGTTGGGAGACAGCCCAATATTTTTATTTTCTGTTTTTATGAGTATACACATTATTACCTCTGTATTAATTGTGTTTTGGTGTTTTAATTAGTGTTTGGGCCAAGTAAGACCTTTGGGATGGTCTATGGTGATAGTTGATTTGATCTTGCTGAAAAACAGAAACTTTTGGGATCATTGCCAGAAATTTAGAAAATAACATAAACGTGATTTTGATCTGAATTTTTTACACAATATTTATATACAAATTTCCTAGGTTTTCCTAATTTTTCAGAATTTTTGGAGTTAGGGAAGTATAAGAAATTTCCAGATTACTACAGACTGTTCTGTTTTTGACAGATTCTGTTTTCTATGTGTTGTTTGCTTATTTTGATGAATCTATTGGTAGTATCGGGGGGTATGAACCATGGAGAAGTTGGAATGTAGTAGATATAACACCAATATAAATTTAGAATGAGTTCACAACAGTACCTAAAATGGTGATTTATTTTATTATACTAACGGATCTTACGAGTTTTCTGCTGAGTTTTGTGTTGTGAAGTTTTCAAGTTTTGGGTAAAGATTTGATGGACTATGGAATAAGGAGTGGCAAGAGCCTAAGATTAGGGATGCCCAAGGCACCCCAATGTTATATTCAAGGACAACCAAGCATCTAAGCTTGGGGATGCCCGGATGGCATCCCTTCTTTCGCCTTCAATCCATCGGTAAATTTACTTGAGGCTATATTTTTATTCACCACATGATATGTGTTTTGCTTGGAGCGTCTTGTATGATATGAGTCTTTGCTTTTTAGTTTGAAACAATCATCCTTGCTGTATATACCTTTTGAGAGGGACACGCTTTAATCATGAATTTATTAGAATACTCTATGTGCTTCACTTATATCTTTTGAGCTAGGCAGTTTGCTCTAGTGCTTCACTTATATCTTTTTAGAGCACGGCGGTGGTTTTATTTTATAGAAATTGTTGAAGTCTCATGATTCACTTATATTATTTTGAGAGTCTTAAACAGCATGGTAATTTTCTTAGGTTATTAATTTAGTCCTAATATGATGGGCATCCAAGAGGGATATAATAAAAACTTTCATATAAAGAGCATTGAATATATGAGAAGTTTGATTCCTACCATTTGTTTTGAGATATAAAGATGGTGATATTAGAGTCATGCTAGTGAGTAATTGTGGATTGGTAGTAATACTTGTGTTAAAGTTTGTGATTCCCGTAGCATGCACGTATGGTGAACCGTTATGTGATGAAGTCGGAGCATGATTTATTCTTTGATTGTCTTCCTTATGAGTGGCGGTTGGGGATGAGCCATGGTCTTTTCCTACCAATCTATCCCCATAGGAGCATGTGTATTAGTACTTTGTTTCGATGGCTAACAAACTTTTGCAATAATTATGTGAGTTCTTTATGATTAATGTTGAGTCCATGGATTATACGCACTCTCACCTTTCCACCATTGCTAGCCTCTCTAGTACCGCGCAACTTTCGCTGATGCATTAAACCCACCATATACCCTTCCTCAAAACAGCCACCATACCTACCTATTATGGCATTTCCATAGCCATTCCGAGATATATTGCCATGCAACTTCCACTGTTCTGTTTTATTATGACACATACCATCATTGTCATATTGTTCTCATATGCATGAGACATTCATATAGAGTCATATCTTTGTTCTAGTATCGAGTTGTAATTCTTGAGTTGTAAATAAATAAAAGTGTGATGATCGTCATTATTAGAGCATTGTCCCATGTGATGAAAGGATGATGGAAGCTACGATTCCCTCACAATTTGGGATGAGACTCCGGACTTTAAAAAAATAAAAGAGGCCAAAGAAGCCCAAATAAAAAACAAGAGGCCAAAGAAGCCCAAACAAAAAAATGAGAGAAAAAGAGAGAAGGGACAATGTTACTATCCTTCTCCACACTTGTGCTTTGAAATAGCATCATGTTCTTTATGATAGAGAGTCTCCTATCTTGTCACTTTCATATACTAGTGGGATTTTTTCATTATAGAACTTGGCTTGTATATTCCAATGATGGGCTTCCTCAAATTGCCCTAGGTCTTCATGAGCAAGCAAGTTGGATGCACACCCACTTAGTTTCTTTTTGAGCTTTCATACACTTATAGCTCTAGTGCATCCGTTGCATGGCAATCCCTACTCACTTGCATCGATATCAATTGATGGGCATGTTCATAGCCCATTAATTTACCTAGTTGATGTGAGACTTCCTGCTTCCTTTTTGTCTTCTCCACAACCACCATATTCTATTCCACCTATAGTGCTATATCCATGGCTCACGCTCATGTATTGCGTGTAAATTGGAAAAGTTTGAGAACACCAAAAGTATGAAACAATTACTTGGCTTGTCATCGGGGTTGTGCATAATGATATACTTTGTGTGATGAAGATAGAGCATAGCCAGACTATATGATTTTGTAGGGATAACTTTCTTTGGCCATGATATTTTGAGAAGACATGATTGCTTTATTAGTATGCTTGAAGTATTATTGTTTTTATGTCAATATTAAACTTTTGTTTTGAATCTTATGGATCTGAATATTCTTGCCACAATAAAGAAAATTGCATTGATAAATATGTTAGGTAGCATTCCACATCAAAAATTCTGTTTTTATCGTTTACTTACTCGAGGACGAGCAGGAATTAAGCTTGAGGATGCTTGATACGTCTCCAACGTATCTATAACTTTTTATTATTCCATGCAATTATATTATCTATTTTGGATGTTTTATATGCATTAATATGCTATTTTATATTATTTTTGGGACTAACCTATTAACCTAGAGCCCAGTGCCAGTTTCTGTTTTTTCCTTGTTTTTGACTTTTACAGAAAAGGAATATCAAACGGAGTCCAAACGGAATAAAATTTTATGATGATTTTTCTTGGACCAGAAGAAACCCACGAGACTTGGAGAGGAGGCCAGAAGACCCACGAGGCGGCCACAAGCCGTGGAGGTGCGCCCCAGGGGGGCGTGCCCCCTGGCTTTTGGGCCCCTCGTGGGTCGTCTTGACCTAATCTCTGCACTATAAATCCTCAAATATTCCCCCTATACCAGAGGGCACACCAAAAATACTTTTCCGCCGCCGCAAGCTTCTGCTCCCGTGAGATCCCATCTTGGGGCCTTTTTCGGCCGCCGGAGGGGGATTCGATCACCGAGGGCCTCTACATCAGCCTTGCTGCCCTTCCGATGAAGCGTGAGTAGTTTACCACGGACCTAAGGGTCCATAGCTAGTAGCTAGATGGCATCTTCTCTCTCTTTGATCTTCAATACAATGTTCTCCTCGATGTTCTTGGAGTTCTATTCGATGTAATCTTCTTTTGTGGTGCGTTTGTTGAGATCCGATGAATTGTGGATTTATGATCAAATTATCTATGAATATTATTTGAGTCTTCTCTGAACTCTTTTATGCATGATTAAGATATATTTGTATTTCTCTTCGAACTATCGGTTTGGTCTGGCCAACTAGATTAGTTTTTCTTGCAATGGGAGAGGTGCTTAGTTTTGGGTTCAATCTTGCGGTGTCCTCACCCAGTGAAAGAAGGGGTAGCGAGGCACGTATTGTATTGTTGCCATCAAGGATAAAAAGATGGGGTTTATATCATATTGCTTGAGTTTATCCCTCTACATCATGTCATCTTACTTAAAGCGTTGCTCTGTTCTTATGAACTTAATACTCTAGATGCAGGCAAGAGTCGGTCGATGTGTGGAGTAATAGTAGTAGATGCAGAATCGTTTCGGTCTACTTGTCATGGACGTGATGCCTATATTCATGATCATTGCCTTAGATGTGTTCATAATTATGCGCTTTTCTATCAATTGCTCAACAGTAATTTGTTTACCCATCGTATGTTTTCTTCAAGAGAGAAGCCTCTAGTGAAACCTATGGCCCCCGGGTCTATTTTCCATCATATATTTTCAGATCTATAAACCAAAAAACCCAAAAATACGTTGCTGCAATTTATTTATATTTACTTTAGTTTACTCTTTTATTTATCTTTATACCTATCTCTACTAGATCTCACTCTTGTTCGTGATCGGTAAGGGATTGACAACCCATTTTTCGTGTTGTGTGCAAGTGTTTGTTAGTTTGTGCAGGTGCATATATTGGAGACTTGCTTGTGCCTCCTACTGGATTGATACCTTGGTTCTTAACTGAGGGAAATACTTATCTCTACTTTGTTGCATCACCCTTTCCTCTTCAAGGGAAAAATCAACGCACGCTCAAGAAGTAGCAAGCATGAGCTAAGACACCAGACTCGGAGTGGTGGCTCAGGCGATTTAATGGTCAGGCTGACTCATGAGCCGTCCCGCAAGCGGCCTAACGAGGTGCCACATAGCCCAACTCTGTCTTTACCTAAAGTAGGCCTTATCAGACAACCTCTTAACCCATCTGACTCAAATTACCAGGAGTCGCCACCGTCTTCCGGCAGCTCAGCTTCAACCCAGCTGCCTGTCTTCATTGTTAACCCAGGGTGAGTGCTTGTATTTATTGACAACTTAAAACTTGTTATCATATATTCATAAACCTTTTATCCTGACCACAGGGCTAAAGCCAAAAGCAAGAAACAAAAGGTAGGCGGCTCTTCCAAGGCCCAAGAAATCCCTGAGTCGGAGGAGCAGATGTTGGTAACTCCTGAGGCCCACAACAAGAACCCTGAAGAGCATCACAACAATCAAGATGACCCGCCTCCGTAGACAGATGCAACGGCCTCTGAGGCCATGGATATTGAAGTTAACCCGGCGGATAATCATGACCCGCCAAGTCCTATTCCTTCAACTCTTGTCAAGCCAACTGAAGAGGCCCCTCTTGAAGAGAATAGTGATGATATTGCCATTATTGGGGCGAGTCAGAAAATGCCTGAGGCCTCCAAGGTATTATCCAAGCATATAGCAAAAGAAGAAACGCCCTTATTTGAGAAGGGCAAGTCAAAACTGGAGCTGCCGAATTATGAAGATCTTAGCGTTGAAGACCTTCATGCTGGCTACTTAAGCCATATGGCCACAAGCCGGGATATGGAGGCCGGCTTAGTGAACACGATGAAGAAGAAATATGAGGTATATTCCATTATCTCCTGCTGTCTATACTTACGTAGCCCCAAGTCTTGATCATAGGAAAAACATTGAGTATGGTTAAGACTTGAAGAAATATCTGTGAACTTAATAGTGTAGCCCCCAAGGGCTGGGTTATCATGTAAATGATAAGCCGGTTCTTTTAAACTTTCTTGAAAAGAAATCATGTAGCCCCCAGGGGCCGGCTTATATTTATAAGACGAGTCGGGTCTTCTTCAGTACAGATTTAAAAAACAACATACATTAGCCCCCAAGTGTCAAAGATATTGCTTGCAATGTGTTTGGGACTTGAATAGCCTTGCCATAACATCTTTGTCAAAGGCTAACTTAACCAAAATAGCATATTTATATGGCTCTCTTTGAACGATAACCCTCTCTTGAAGAAAACTGTAGAAACTGAACAAGCTAAACGTGCCAAGGCTGAATCCAGCTTAAAAACATCTTTGGAAGACTTAGAAAAAGTCAAGGCAAACTTTGATGCTGAAAGGTCAGCCTTTGAAACTGAGAAGGCTGCCCTATTGAAACGTGCAGAAGACGCCGAAAACCAACTTGAGCCGGTGGCTGCAGAGTTGGCCGGCTTAAAACATCATGTCTCTCAAATGACTGCCAACATCTTTGGTAAGTAAGATTTTTAATTAATTGAAATAACTCGCCGGTCAATTTGAGAAATATGATGCTAACTCGCCTGGAGACTCTTGCTTTGAATGCATAATAGGTGCCAGAAGTGCCAGCCTTGGGCAAAGTGTGGTGACGAAGCTGAAAGCCATCTACTCCTTAACAGAGAAGTTATACGCTGGAAGCCTTCGTACTCTTGTAGCTGTATCCAATGGCAAGAAGCCGCCACAACTCATAAAAGATGTGTTGGATCAATTGTCCACAATGCCGAAGCAAGTTGAAGAGTTGAAACTGTCAGCCGCCTGGGCAGGGGCAATCATCGTGCTAAGCCAGGCAAAAGCTTATCAATCAGAGCTAGATCCAAAAGAAATGGCCCGCAGGTGTCCGGAGTATAAGGATGACGGTTCTGTCTTCAACGAAATAGATTTTGCCAGTTGTGTCAAGGAAATTCGGCCTTTGGTGTGTCAACTTCCACAATAGCTAGATCTGAAGAAGTACCAGCCGGCTTACGACAGCAACAATACTCGAATCAAGGCGCCCTCCTTTGACGTTGTTGACTTGACTCCTCAAAGGCATAAGCATATTTTTACCCCTAACATTGACCCTTCTCTTGTCATGAGTGATGAAGCAATCTTCAAAGCATTAACTGGTATCCACTGGACGTCGGACAATCTTCAGATTGCAAGGGATGAAGAGCTGGCACAGGATAACCCAGAAGCTTCCACTGCTAGATGCCAGGATGATGTTAACCCGACAGGGCATAACCCGGACGGCACAGAAGCCGGCTCAAAGGAGTAATCTAACTCCTTAAAGACTTATTTGAAAAAACTTTTGGGCTCAAGTAGCCTTGTAATAGCCTTAGCTTAAAACAGTTGGTTGCCTTGTCATGCCTTCGTGCATATTTTTTAACTGATGATCAAACAGCTGTATGATCAAGCTTCTTTGTATGCATGATCAAGTTATATATGCAGCTTTGCTTTGCACCATCTTTGAATTCAGACGCTTTCTTGATATTTTGACATATAATCTGTAAGGGGTCCGTCAATTCCTGTACTGGCGACTTATAGTCAAAAGCCATGGCGGGTTGATAACCCAATAATCCATGGTCATGAAAAAATCTTGAGTGGATCACCTTGCGGCTCATGGCCATAATAAGCTCAATTTTGAGCAATGCTAACCTGGATCGTCTTTGATCCAGGGACTTGTTGTCTGCATATACATATGATTAAAAACATAAAAATATCTGTAAAGACAGATGTCGGTGTCAAAACCGACGGATCTCGGGTAGGGGGTCCCAAGCTGTGGATCTAGGATCAATGGTAACAGAGACGATGAACATGGTGTTTTACCCAGGTTCGGGCCCTCTCTATGGAGGTAAAACCCTACGTCCTGCTCTTGTTTATATTGATGAAGTGTCAAGGTACAGAGTTGATCTACCTCGAGATCATATGTTGTGGTCTAAACCCTAGAGGTATGATGATTGATGTCATAATGATCTGGTCTCCCTATCGACTAGCCCAGCCTCGGCTTATATAATGTACCAGAGGCCTAGGATAACAAGAGTCCTAGTCGAATACGCCGGTGGAGAGGAGTCCTTGTCTTGATCACCAAGTTTTGTGGAATCTTCCTTGTGTATACTTCGGCTGTCCGGATTGGCCCATGACTAAACGGCCCTGGGGGTCCTCGGCCCAATCCAACTAATCGGGAGACTATGTGGTGAGTACCCCCTAGTCCAGGACACCGTCAGTAGCCCCCTGAACCGGTCTTCAAGTTGGGGACGCTCCTCGATTCTTCCGAACTGTTCTTCATCTTCGGTCGTCGGTCTTGAAAACTGGTTCAACAAATCTTCTCATCTTCGATCTTGAGGATCGCCGAAGTGAACCCGAAGAGTTTACATGTCGGGTATCCAAGGAGCCCCTTTAAGTTTTCGGCCTTTATCAATGCCTTGTTATTTTTTACGCCACACCTCGGGTTTGAAGTTGTTCCCATGCGGTGGTGTCCTCTTGCATCCGAGCTCCAACGCCGGACTGTATTTGAGGTATCTTTTGCAGCCGAGCACCAACGCCGGACTGTATCCGAGCTCCAACGCCGGACTGTATCCAAGCTCTAACGCCGGACTGTATCCGAGCTCTAATGATGGTCAGCGTCCGAGGTGTCATAAACTACCTTTGTCTTTAAAAGATTGAATGAATTCAGTCGAGCTTAATGCCAGAAGTGCCCTCTATGGAGCCAGCCACTGGTGCCCAAGCTTTATGCCGGACTGCTTCCGAGGTGGTGCACCACCCCGACTGCGGGCTGATTTTTTGTGAATATTTTTTATTGGTGCAATTTATTCTCCGCCGAGATATATAGCCAGTAGCCCTCAAGGTGTGTGTCAGTCTAAAACCCGAGATGCACCTGAAGGAAAACATGAAACCGCTGATCCAAGTAGCCCCTGAGACTCAGGTCGATGCGCTAAATCGGCCTGAGGATCAACTCCTAGCTTGGCAGCATACGTAGGAATAGAAACGCAGTGTAATATATTAGAGATAATAGTGACCGGCGAACGGGCCCTTGAGAGAGGGTCTTGAGAAGTTGCCGTCATATATTAGCTTGATGCCAGATAGGTCCAGATGGTACCTGTTGTTGTCCGAAGACGTGTTTGCCTATAGTTCGGTCAAGCCGAACACTAAGCACTTTGAAATTTCTGCATTGAACAAGGAATGCAGTAGCCCCCAAGACACTGGTCGGGTGGCAACACCAGATCAAGGGATCGACGTGCCCCTTTAATATTTGTAAATAATAAGCCCGAAGCCCAGTAGCCCCCGAGTCTTAATGCGGGCACGGGTGGCCGAATTAAGGATCGATATCCATAGTAAAATCACAAATTATGTGTAATGACTCTATGTATCTAAGTACTTTACATCATTAGAGCTCGGATCCGCATTGTACAAAACTTTGTTGACCGACCATCGGCTTCAACCTCTTCGGCCAGTAGCCGAGGAGTGTTTTCCTACTTTATAAAGTCGTTATAAGGGCAAAGATTTATGGAAAACAAGGCAATCTGGTCATACGGTTTTATAAACAAAGGTACACGGAGAGATATGTTATATTACGTTTTAACGTAAGAAACATCTTCCAAAGAAAATAGTCCCGCTATCGGTTCCTTTCTTTGGGTCGTCATGCTTATCATGATCATGAAACCTCATCTCCGATCAATGTGGGAGGAAAATATTGAGGATTTAGTTCGGAGAAAGTACCCGAACTCTGTGGTATTAATGAACCAAAATTTTCACTTCTGTCGTTGCCGACCAATGTGATCCTTTAAGATTGCTAGCTTTCGGCTTCACCCAGTCTGAGGTACTTACTCGGATGACCCAGTAGTAACAATCATAGAGGTGCTCCCTTTACCACCTAGCCGAACAATCGGGAACGTAGGGGTAAGCACAGGAGCCAGGCAACCCAGCTTGGCCAAAATCTTAAGTCAAATTGATGCATATTTTTGGCTTTATAACGATGATTGCGGAAGGAGGCCCTCGTATATTAAATACAAACGCCGACGATATGTTTATTTTGACTCCGTTGCGACCGTTTATCATTTGAAAGTGGCCCATCGTCGGCTTCCACCCCCTTGTAGATGCTACGCAGGGAGTTTTCGCAATAACAAAACAACCCTTAGCCGACGTCTCGGTGCCCGAAGGCGGTTGTGTTAGCGGAAACGAGGCAATCAGATATGCAGGCTTTATAACTTTCACTTAGTCATAGGAGCTTAAAGTTGGGAGGCCAGTTACTAGCCCCCAGTTAGTGTTCGGTGACAGTCGAGGTCAAGCCGTAAACACTTCGGCCAATGTTATGAACGGACCGTCATTTAACATGGGGTGACCTCTATCGATCGTATAATTTAACACAGTCATCGGATCGCTGACCAGTTTACACTTATTGTGACAGTCAGTTTTCGGCTTTCTCCACTGAGGCGCTTAACCATGCTAACTGGAAGCACAATCGCAGTGGTTCTCCCATTGCACACCTAGCCGAACAAAGCGGAACATAGGAGGCAAGCACGGGAGCTGGGCAACCCAACTATTGACCAAAGACACAATTCGAAACCGAAGCATATAAAGCAATACCCGAGAATGTTTTGCCAAATTTCTAAAGGTGTCCGGCGTTGCACTGCGAGACTTATGCTGGAAACACACAAATAGTTTAAAAGTGCCATAGGCTTAAAAACCAGAAGACTTATGCGGAAACTCCATGTCCGAACTAAATCAAGTCAATTGGTGCCAATACGAAAATTGGTCTAAAAAAATTATGCTTCTGTCATGCTTTAACATGACACATCCGATCTCAAGACTGCAAGTGGGTCAAGATCGGACCCAGGCTATCCGGCTATTGACCACACACTCGAGTCGAGGAAGGAGTGATAGAAAAAGACTTTGCAACGAACAAGAAGAAAACACACTTATTATAAAACAGCTCATGTAAATTTAAGAGCCCCCAGCTAACATGGGTAAAGGGAGTTTCTTTTAACAAACAACTCACGTGAGCACGGTCGAACCGAACACAAATTAAAAATTTAAAACTTTGGGCATGAAAGCGACTTAGCTGGTTAATGTGCTCGGCATCGATGACGCGGTCCGAGTTTACGGCGGGACGAGGTCCCAGCCCCAAAGCCGGTCCCAAGATGGAGGAGCGAAGAGCTCCGCACTCCGAAGTGGCGACACAGCACGGCCAATGTGGTGAGGTGGAACCCCCCGTCCGTCCGAGGCGACGGAGTAGGCCGACAGTATGACGCCGAAGTTCCCGGTGTGGGTTAATGAAGTGATGACGAAGCCCCCGGTTCAGCCGAGGTGACAGCGCTGCCCAATCCGGATCATTTACCTGTGCAAGGAAGATAGTGCAAGCCGGAGATAATAGTAATAAAAAAAGGTTGCATGATTAATAATTCATGCAAAGTGAGTAATAAAAGAAATATGGCCCGTGCGCCAAACACCCGATGAGGTAGGACCCTCTTGATGATGCCGAAGTCCCCGAGGCAACCGAACATGTCAGTATGGCAATTCAATCAACAAGATAATCATGCGAGCCGATTTATGCCAATTGGGATGACATTGGCTTGCCGAAGTGACCGCGTGACGCAGTCGAAGTCAATCACCTGCACACATAAAATAGTGCGGTCCAAAAAGAATAATATAAATATATATAAAATCCTTGCATAATTGCTTTTCGCAAAGATAATTTATTTAAAGAGATGTGGCCTGGCGCCGAAGTCAATGTCGATGCAGGGCGTCGGCGTGATGCGGTAAAGACGTGGCAAAGCCCGAATTCACAGGTCGGTCCGAGTTTCGGATGCGGCGTTCGCCGAACTATGTACGGAAACTGACCGAACCACCACGTGACCGTCGTTAATGCGGCCACCATTTGATAGACCTGTGTACAGATGATGGAACAAACCAGAGTAATAATTCCTTGGAAAAAATAAACCCAAACAAGCAAAAATTGCTAGGATTAATAGCACCTGGTTTACTTGTTGTAGCAGTCCGAGAAAAGGTTACTCCCAAAATTGGGACTCGATCCGCACACCCATTGCCTGATGGGTGATGAAGCGACGGCATGGCGATGCTGGCAAAGATTGTCTCGCCGAGGCAAAGCCCCCGGTCCAGCTAACGTAACGAAGCTGGTCGGCTGGTGACGCCGAAGTCTCCGGAGTAGGTTGATGAAGAGATGGCGAAGCCCCCGGTCTAGCCGAGATGACGGAGCAGGTCGGTAAGGAGACGTTGCAGTTTCCATGTCAGCCGAGGTGTTGAAGCAGTTCGGCGTGATGGACATCGGCTTGAAGAAGAAATAGTGCGGCCATGCCGACGCAGGTCGTAACTTGTGACGCGGTCAATGCCGGCTTGATGAAGTGGGCATGCGGCGGTGCCGGTGTGCCTGCTCCGTGTAATCCGGGGGGCGGCGATGTTGGTGATGATTTATCCTTGGTGATTCCGAACTCTTGTTCGGCTCGCCGAGATGATGATCCGAAGAAGTTGAGCTTGGCTCAAAAAGCGACTACGCGTCTAGCGTAGGTCGGCAGCCGTGGAGCAATATTGCCGGACTGGTTTGACACCAGCGTGATGGTGAAGATTACCTCAGAGGAGGCTTAAAATTTTATGGGCACGTGTTTAAAAACAACGCACAATACCCTAGAAGAAAATTCCTTTAAAAAGGTTGTCCAATATCACGTTCATAAAGAAAGATGAACTCGGGTCGGATTCGTATTCGCGCAGAAAACATATCAAAAAATCGATGCGCTCATCGGAAGGTTCCCGGAGTTTGAACGGTCGGATCGAGCTGAAATTTTGAGGGTGGTAGATACAGGAATTCTGCAGCCAATCAACGGTTGGATCTTCCAAAAGACGTCCGAGCTAGATGCTGGACACCACAGTTCAAACTCGTCTAGATTCCCGTTCAGATTCGACAGGGCTCCAGTATATCGGATATCGCCGGAGATTCCTCCATCGGAACTCGGCGAAATTTTGCATGATTATTGTAGACTTAATTCCGCACAATTCCACTAAAGCAATCGTTAAAACGACACTCGAGGAGGCGGTGGAGGCAGATAAAAGTTTGCTGTCTAGAAAAACAGCACGGTCGCCCAAGGGCAATGTTGACGTTGAGCCCCTGAGCTCCAAGGATGATTCCTCCGTGATCATGATAGAGATCGGAGTTGATGTTTGATGAAGGCCCTCGTCCGAACATGACGGTCGGAGATGGAGCGCAGTCCTCGGTCGAGCCAAGGTGACCAGTCGAGCCAGCGACGAAGATGCCGACGTCGCAGTTGATCTGCGGGCGAGCCATTGATCCTTTGCCGATCACACAACGGAACTCTCAATGAAAGCACCAATGTCGGTGTCAAAATCGGCGGATCTCGGGTAGGGGGTCCCAAGCTGTGGATCTAGGATCAATGGTAACAGAGACGATGAACACGGTGTTTTACCCAGGTTCGGGCCCTCTCTATGGAGGTAAAACCCTACGTCCTGCTCTTGTTTATATTGATGAAGTATCAAGGTACAGAGTTGATCTACCTCGAGATCATATGTTGTGGTCTAAACCCTAGAGGTATGATGATTGATGTCATAATGATCTGGTCTCCCTATCGACTAGCCCGGCCTCGGCTTATATAATGTACCAGAGGCCTAGGATAACAAGAGTCCTAGTCGAATACGCCGGTGGAGAGGAGTCCTTGTCTTGATCACCAAGTTTTGTGGAATCTTCCTTGTGTATACTTCGGCTGTCCGGACTGGCCCATGAGTAAACGGCCCTGAGGGTCCTCGGCCCAATCCAACTAATCGGGAGATGATGTGGTGAGTACCCCCTAGTCCAGGACACCGTCAACAAAAACGAAGAATATAGACATTTATATCTCAATGTTGATAAGTCGGCTTTTAAGGCTCGACCAAAAAAGACTGGCCTTTTAAGGCTCAAATCTTGCTTCAAAGAAGCTTGGCTTAATAGCCTTGGTTTATCCTTGCTATCAGTAAGCTGGGCTCTCACATGACTTAAGCCGCCGTTTTAACTTTGACAAGTTCAGGGTCTGTAAAGATTGACTTGTCAAGTGTATGGCAGGTCATCTTGTTTGGAGTAGCATCAAGCATACGGGCAGGTTTAACCAGTAATGTGGAGTTTTTGCCGGGTCAAAAAGGGTTTTGTAAGCTAAACTCAGTGGGTTGGAAGCCCCCTAGTGCCCTTATGATCAATTAATAAAGACTCATGCACAGTAAATATGAGATGAAATGACAGAGGCCCCGAATTTTGGGGATGCCGTCTTTATTATGTTGATCATAAAAATATATACATGATATGTATGTACAATGATTGGAGCCAGTGCCTCAAGTATAGTAAGGCCGAAGATGAGCAATGTTCCAAGGCATGTTGGTCTCCTCCTCAGAGGTACGTGACTTATTGTGTTCACGTATGTCGATGAGATAATATGACCCATTATTGAGGTTCTTGCTAACCACAAAGGGTCCTTCCCAAGGTGGTGATAGCTTATGCATGCCTGTCTGATCTTGAATCAGACAGAGCACTAAGTCGCCCTCCTGGAAGTTCCGGCTTCGAACTCTGCGGCTATGATAGCGACGTAGGTCTTGTTGGTAAATCGCCGATCGAGCTGTTGCGAGGTCACGTTCTTCATCCAAGGCATCAAGAGCGTTCTGATGCGCCGTCTCGTTGTCTGCCTCAACATAAGCCGCCACCCTGGGCGAGTCATGACGAATCTCACTTGGGAGAACCGCCTCTACATCGTAAACCATGAAGAAGGGTGTGTAGCTTGTTGATCTGTTGGGGGTGGTCCTGATACTCCAAAGAATTGAAGGAAGCTCCTCAACCCAACAACCCGGTGTTCGTACCAGAGGAACCATAAGTCGGGTCCTGATCCCTTGCTATATCTCCTGGTTAGCACGTTCTGCCTGACCATTGGACTGAGGATGAGCCACCGAGGATACATCAAGACGGATGTGCTCTCTTTGACAGAATTCCCTCATAGCACCTTTAGATAGATTTTTATTATTATCATTGATGATACTATGAGGATAACCAAAGTGGAAGATCAGTTTTTTAACAAACTGAACTGCAGTCGCTGCTTCATAGTTGCCAACTGGCTCTTCCTCAATCCACTTGGTAAACTTGTAAACTGCCACCAAAAGGTGGGTCTTCTTGTCTTTAGATCTCTTGAATGGCCCAACCATATCAAGCCCCCAGACCGCAAACGGCCAAGTGATGGGAATCATCCGTAACTCCTGAGCCGGAACATGAGCTTGCCTTGCAAATTTCTGACACCCATCGCACTTGCTAACGATGTCCTCTGCATCAGCGTGAGCCGTCAACCAGAAAAACCCATGACGAAAAGCTTTAGCCACCAAAGATCATGACCCGACATGATGACCATAACCGCCTGCATGAATTTCTTGTAGGATCTCACATCCTTCTTCAGGAGAAACACAACGTTGGAACACGCTGATCACACTACATCTATGTAACTCGCCATTGACAATGGTCATGGACTTGGATCGCCTTGTGATCTGTCGTGCCAGATTTTCATCGCCCGGTAACTTGCCTCGGGTCAGGTAAGCCAGATAAGGCATTGTCCAATCCGGGATGGCATGAAGAGCCGCCACCAACTGTCCCTCCGGGACAGGAATGGCAAGATCCTCCTCTGAAGGCACTTTAACAGAAGGATTATGCAGTACATCAAGAAACGCATTAGGGGGAACCGGCTTACACTGTGGTCCGAGCTGAGATAGAGCATCAGCCGCCTTGTTTTTCTGCCGGTCTATGTGATCCACCTGATAACCCTTAAAGTGACCAGCAATATTATCAACTGCCTGACGATAAGCGGCCATAAGCGGTTCTTTAGAATCCCACTTTCCGGAAACCTACTGTGCAACTAAATCTGAGTCGCCCAAACATCTAACCCGGCTCAAGTTCATCTTCTTGGCCATTCGGAGTCCATGGAGCAAAGCTTCATACTCAGCTGCATTGTTAGTACAAGGGAACATGAGCCTTAAGACATAACAAAATTTATCACCTCATGGAGATTCCAAGGTAACTCCAGCTCTCGAGCCTTCCAATTGCCTGGATCCATCAAAGTGTATGGTCCAATATGTATTGTCAGGCTTCTCCTCAGGTGTTTGCAGCTCTGTCCAATCATTTATAAAATCCACCAAAGCTTGAGACTTGATGGTTGTTCTGGGCACATACTTCTGATGATGTGGCCCGAGCTCAATTGCCCACTTATCAACCCGACATTTAGCCTCTCTGTTCTGAATTATATTGCCAAGTGGAGCAGAACTGACCATCATAATTGGATGTCCAAGGAAATAATGCTTAAGTTTACGGCTAGCAATGAACACCCCAAACACCAGCTTCTGCCAATGCGGGTATCGCTGCTTGGACTCCGTGAGAACCTCACTGACATAATAAGCCGGCCGCTGGACTGGATGCTCTTTACCCGCCTCCTTGCGCTCTACGACAACTGCTACACTGACGGCTTTATTATTAGCCGCCATGTACAGGAGCAAAGGCTCTTTGTCAATGGGAGCAGCCAAGATGGGCGGCTCAGCCAACTGCTTCTTGAGCGCCTCAAACGCCTCATTAGCCGCATCACTCCAAATGAAGTGATCAGTCTTTTTCATCATCTGATACAGGGGAATCGCCTTCTCTCCAAGGCGGCTTATGAACCGGCTCAGGGCTGCAATATGACCCTCCAGGCACTAAACGTCATTGATACATGCCGGCTTAGAAAGAGAGGTAATTGCCTCAATCTTCTCCGAGTTAGCCTCAATGCCCCACTCTGAGACTAGGAAACCTAGCAATTTGCCGGCTGGCACACCAAAAACACACTTGGCCGGGTTAAGCATCATCTTGTACACCCTGAGATTATCAAAGGTCTCCTTCGAGTCATCAAGCAAAGTTTCTTTCTTCCTGGACTTAACCACAATGTCATCCACATAAGCATGAACGTTTCGACCAATCTTCTTATGAAAGCAATTATGGACACAACGTTGATAGGTCGCCTGGGCACTCTTGAGCCCAAAAGGCATAGACACATAACAGAAAGCTCCAAAGGGGGTGATGAAAGCCGTCTTTTCCTGATCCTCCACTGCCATCTTGATCTGATGATAACCTGAATAAGCGTCCAGAAAGCACAAACTCTCACAACCCACCGTGGCATCCACAATCTGGTCAATACGGGGGAGAGCAAAAGGATCAGTTGGACAAGCCTTGTTGAGATCTATGTAATCCACACACATACGCCAAGTGCCATTTTTCTTAAGCAGTAGCACAGGATTAGCCAACCACTGAGGGTGAAAAACTTCAATAATGAACCCGACAGCTTGGAGCCGGGCCACTTCTTCTCCAATAGCCTTACGTCTCTCCTTGTTAAAACGGTGGAGGAACTATCAAACAGGTTTCATCTTAGGATCCACATTAAGGTGGTGCTCAGCGAATTCTCTCGGTACACCCAACATGTCAGAAGGTTTCCATGAAAAGATGTCCCGATTCTCACGGATGAATTCGATGAGCGCGCTTTCCTATTTAGGATCCATCCCTGTCCCCATGGTGAACTGCTGAGAAGAATCACTAGGAACAAAGTCAACTTGTTGTGTGTCCTTTGCCGACTTAAATTTGAGCAACGGGTCTTTCTCAGTGGTGGGCTTCTTCAGAGGGGTCATATCAGCCGGGTCAACATTATCTTTATAATTCTTGAGCTCCTCCGTGGCAAAGGCCGACTCCGCATAAGCTGCATCTCCTTCCTCGCACTCTAGGGCGAGTTTGCGATTTCCATGAACTGTGATTGTCCCTTCTGGCCCTGGCATCTTAAGCTACAGATACACATAACAAGGGCGAGCCATGAACTTAGCATAAGCCGGCCGGCCAAACAGGGCATGATATGGACTCTTGATCTTGACCACCTCAAACCACAGTGTCTCTGCTCTATAATTGTACTCATCACTAAAGGCCACTTCCAGTGATATCTTCCCAACAGGGTAAGCTGACTTGCCAGGCACCACTCCATGAAATACTGTGGAGGACGGCTTGAGGTCCTTGTCGGTCAGACTCATCCGACGAAAAGTATCGTAGTACAATATATTGATGCTACTGCCACCATCCATAAGTACCTTCATAAATTTATAACCACCCACCTGAGGGGCAACCACCAGGGCTAGATGACCCAGATCATCAACTCGGGGCGGGTGACCCGCCCGGCTCCATGTGATTACCCGCTCTGACTACCTTAAGTACTGAGGCACTGCCGGCTCAATTGTGTTGACTGCTCGCTTATGGACCTTCTGGTCACGCTTACATGTATTCGTAGTGAAGACATGATACTGACCACTATTAAGCTACTTCGGGTTACTCTAATACCCTGATTGATTATTGTGTTGCTGATTACCTTGACCAGACTACTGATTATGACCACCGTGGTTACCTTGACCCGGATATCCAGCACCTGAACCACCACCGCCAAAGCCGGAGCCTTGAGACCCGGGGCCTGACCCGCCAGGCGGCCCACCGTGATGCTGATGAAATGTCTGGTTTTTAAACTCCCGCATGATATAACAGTCCTTCCAGGCATGACGAGATGGCTTATTAGGATAGCTGTGCTTTGGACAAGGACCATTAAGCATTTCCTCAAGACTCTGTGATGGCTTGCCATTACCATTATGACGTTGATTCTTTGACCCGGCATTGGTATTGGCCACAAAATCTGACCCGCTGTCAGAGTATTTACGCTTCCCTCCATTGCTTTGGTTATGCTGATTGCCGTGTTGAGCTGAGGCGTGTTGCTGTTGGCCCTTGCCACCGCTGTTTTTCTTGCCTTTACCAGATTTATCATCATCAGAACTCGGATCTTTAGTAGTATCAGAGTCGCCATACCTAGTAAGCACATCCGTAAGTTTGCCCATGTCTGTGCATTTGCACTTAAGCCACCCTAGCTTCTATTTCAGTGGGTCAAAATGACGGTTTTTCTCCAAAAGCAGCACAGCCTGAGCCGCCCCAATACTGTCCGAAGAATGAATGATGGTCGCAACCCGGCGAGCCCAACGATGAGCCGACTCATCCTCTCGCTGCACACAATGCTCTAAATCAACAATTGCCATTGGCTGCTTACAAGTTCCCTGGAAGTTCTTAATAAAACTATCCTTCAAATCCGCCCAGGTATTGATAGAGTTGGGAGGCAGGTTCTTTAACCATGTACGAGTCGGCCCTTCCAACAACATAGTGAAATATTTGGCGCAAACTGTGTCGCTGACGTCCAACATCTCCATGGCTAACTCATAGCTCTCAATCCAAGCCTCTGGATGGAGATCCGCCATGTAATTGGGCACCTTGCGAGGGCCTTTAAAATCCTTGGGTAAACACTCGTTTCGCAAAACCAGTACTAGACACGGTACCCCAATGGCCCTGGAATTTGACCCGGCTCCCACAGAGGCTGAAGGGGTCACCAGAGGCTGCTGATAAGCCCCCTGATTAGCCGCCGCCGCCGCCTCACGGCAGGCTCTGGCCTCATCCACAAGTGCCTGCACATCAGTCCTCGGATTAAGGGGCGGGTTACGGTGTTGCTCACTGCTAGAGACCGCGGGTGACTCAACATGCCGGCTGTAACTATGGCTCAGGAGAGGAGTTGAATGCACATGATCACGACTGTATGAGTATGTAGCCTGTTGCGCGATGGCTGTTTGTAGGAGCTCCACCACATTCCGGGTCTCCACTGCGGCTGGTGACTCGCCAGTGATTGGGATTGCTGCAAGCCGGGTTGCCACCGCTACCATGTTATCCATCGGGTTGGAAAAATGCCCAGGCGGTGTCAGAAAACGTTGTGGCGGTGTCTAAACAGGGGGCGGGTTGGTCCTCGGCTTTTCTCTCTGTGTCGGCTTGGGCTGACGAGGTTGCGCCACCGCTCGGCTTCCTGGCACATCCGGGTTTGACTGGGGGATAACCCGTGTTTCCGGTGTGCTTGGCCCCGCTCCAGGTGTGTCAAACAGGCGCGTCGGGTCATAAACCAATGGTAAATGACTCTGGTGCCTTCTCTGGAACACTGCATTAGATGCGTTCTAGTCCAGATTTAGATGCCAAGCCTCTGCCTTCAGGCGTTCTGCCTCTGCATCAACCTGAGCTTTCAGTGCAGCCGTCTGGATGTTCTCAGCATTGATATCCTCCATAGCCTTGGTCATCTGCTCATGAATTTTCGCAATCTCTGCATTGCGCTCTGCTTGTTGCAGCGGTGACTTCCGCTGCCATTAAGGTTGTTAACTCATTTATCAAATCAGATAGGACTTGAGCTGGACCCTGAGGGGTCAGAAGCTGCTGTTGCTCTAGCCATCGTGTTGGTGAGAGCCAGCGTTGTGCCTGCCATGAAGATGGCGGCTCGGCACAGCGGCTCGTAGGGGTCCGGAATACTGTCACCATCAGAACAGCCCCCAAGCTTGCCATCTTGAAGCTAGTAGATTGACTCTGTCTCTCCGGTCGAGGACTCATCACCAGAGTAGATGAGAGTCTCTCCTCAAGATGCAGAATCTTCCGCAAGTTCCACACCTTGCGTGAAGCCCATGAAAGCGTGCTTCCGCCCGGCTTGGACCCGGGTGGGTTGCGTGCACCGAGTCGGCTCGACGATGTCGGTGCAGATGTCCGGCTCAGGCTCAGATCCGCTGATCTTGCCAATGAAGACGTGGATTCCACCGAAGGGGACCCGGTACCCATACTCGATCGAGTCGGCCTCGGGGCCCCAGCCAGCGTCGTTGATGTAAAGCTTGCCGCGGAGACTCTTGGTCATCCTGCCAATGGTGTATCCCTAGATCCCTAGGAAAGAGCCCTTCAAGAACTCGAAACCATCGTGCGCTGGCCCCACGGTGGGCGCCAACTATCGTGGTTTTGTCACAACAGATGTCCTAGTGAAAGGACTTAGGTGCAAGGCCATCGCTACGGTGATTAGCTTGTCAGGGTTGAGCGGGACGAGAGACACGAGTTTACCCAGGTTCCGCCCCTCACAGCGGAGGTAAAAGCCTACTCCTTCTCTTGTTACTTATTGCTTGAGTATCGATTACAAGGGAGCGGATTCGCTTGACCTAGCTATCGATTGATTGTTACTTGCCCCTATTCTATGCTGGGGACTAGCCTTTATATACAGGTCGAGGCTGCCGACTTACAAGAGTCCGGGTCGGGTCATGCTCCTTGACCGATCCTAACTCTAAGTAGCCTTGCCTTCTATGACAAGTCATGGTAGGACGGCTAACACCTCCAGTCCGTGTGCCATCTTCTAGCCTTGGGCCTTAAGTCGGCCCATCTTGTGAGCCGCCCCTCCGGTCCAGTGTCTTGATTACTTGGGCATGTCCGAGGCCTAGCTTAGTGAGTCGCCAGCGGCCTAACCCGGCCCTTTCAAGGCTGGTTATATCATGGGGTTATATCCCCAGCACCTCTCAAAACAATTTTATCTCTCATTTTAAGCTATGAGCTCTGGCACCTCTAAAAATCTTTGCTTCCCTCTGCGAAGGGCCTATCTATTTACTTTTATGCAAATTTTATTTTAATTTTGAGTCTCTATCTTCTCTTATAAAGCACCAACTAGGGAACACTATTGTCATACTTGTGCATTGGATGTAGCTAATATTTGAGTGTGTTTCATGAATGGAACAATGACTGAGCATAATGGGCTAGGGATAACTTTCTTTAGCGTTGATATTTTGAAAGACATGGTTGCTTGTTGATATGCTTGAGTATTGATGTCTTCATGTCAAATTATAGACTATTGCTTTGAATCATTCAAGTCCAAATGTCCATGCTATAAAAGAAAAGATATGATGAATATGATAGGTAGCATTCCACATCAAAAAATTATGTTTTTATCATTTACCTACTCAAGGACGAGCAGGAATTAAGCTTGGGGATGCTTGATATGTCTCCAATGTATCTACAATTTTTGATTGTTCCATGCTATTATAGTATCAATCTTGGATGTTTTATATACATTTATAAGCAACTTTATATCATTGTTTGGGACTAACCTACTAACTTAGTGCCCAGTGTCAGTTGTTGTTTTTTGCTTGTTTTTACTTTGTAGAAAATCAATACCAAACGAAGTCCAAATGCCATGAAACTTTTTGGAGATTTTTTTTCTGGCAATAAGAGACCCTAGAAGCTTCTGGAAGGAACTAGAAGACGAAAGAGTGGCCCACTAGGTACCAGGGCGTGCCCTGGTCCCTAGTGGGGTTCACAGACCTCCGTTTGACCTAACTCCGCCTCTATAAATACCCTAAAATCAGAAAACCTACCAGGGAGTCCACGAAATACTTTTTCCGCCACCGCAAGCCTCTGTTCTCGAGAGATCCCATCTGGGGACCCTTTCTGGCACTCTGTTGGAGGGGGAAACAATCACGGAGGGGTTATTCATCAATCTTGCTCACCCCCCCCGATGATGCGTGAGTAGTTTACCACAGACCCACGGGTCCATGGTTAGTAGCTAGATGGCTTCTTTTCTCTTTTTGATCTTCAATACAATGTTCTCCTTGGTGTTCTTGTAGATCTATTTGATGTAATGACTTTTTGCAGTGTGTTTGTTGGGATCCGATGAATTGTGAGTTTATGATCAAATCGATCCATGAATATTATTTGAGTTTTCTCTGAACTATTTTATGCATGATTAATATAGCTTCGTATTTCTTCTCCGATTTATTGGTTTGGTTTGGCCAACTAGATTGATTTATCTTGCCATGGGAAGAGGTGCTTTGTAATGGGTTCAATCTTGTGGTGCTCAATCCCAGTGACATAAAGGGACATGACACGTATGTATCGTTGCTATTAAGGGTAAAAAGATGGGGTTTATTCATACATGAGTTTATCTTGTCTACATCATGCCATCTTGCTTAAAGCATTACTCCGTTTTTCCATGAACTTAATACACTAGATGCATGCTGGATAGCGGTCGATGTGTGGAGTAATAGTAGTAGATGCAGAATTGTTTTGGTCTACTAATCTCGAACGTGATGCCTATGTATGATCATTGCCTTGGATATCGTCATAATTATTTGCTTTTCTATCAATTGCCCAACAGTAATTTGTTTACCCACCGTATGCTATTTTCTCGAGAGAAGCCTCTAGTGAAAACTATGGCCCCCGGGTCTATCTTTTATCATATATTAAATCTAAAATACTTTACTACAATTTTATTTTATTTTGTATTTTTGTCAAATCTATCTATCAAAAACTATACAATTTAATCTTGGTCGTAACCGTTGAGGGATTGACAACCCCTCTACGCGTTGGGATGCAAGTATTTGTTGTTTGTGTGCAGGTGTTGTTTACATAGTGTTGCTTGGTTCTCCTACTGGATTGATAACCTTGGTTTCATAACTGAGGGAAATACTTATCTCTATTGTACTGCATCATCCTCTCCTCTTCGAGGAAATCCCAACGTAGCTCACAAGTAGCACTACCCCATCTCACGTGATGATCGGACATGGCTTAGTTGATTTCGATCATGTATCACTTAAACAATTTGAGGGATGTTGATTTAAGTGCGAGTTCATTAGTAATTTGATTAAATGAACTAATTGTCATGAAGTTAGTCTTAATTTCCTTTGAAAAATTTGTGTTGTAGATCAATGGCCCACGCTATAGTTCCCCTGAATTTTAATGCGTTCCTAGAGAAAGCTAAGTTGAAAGATGATGGAAGAAACTATGCGGACTGGGTCTGTAACTTGAGTATTATCCTCATTGCTGCACAGAAGGCTTATGTCCTTGATGCACCGCTAGGTGCCGCACCCCCTCCAGCGTCGTCTGTGGATGTTGTGAACATCTGACAGGCACGTTCTGATGACTACTCGATCGTTCAGAGTGCCATGCTTTACGGCTTAGAACCGGGGCTCCAATGACGTTTTGAGCACCATGGAGCATATGAGATGTTCCAGGAGCTGAAATTGGTATTTCAAGCTCATGCCCGGGTTGAGAGGTATGACACCTCTGACAAGTTCTTTAGCTGCAAGATGGAGGAAAACAGTTCTATTAGTGAGCATAACTCATAATGTCTGGGTTTCACAACCGCTTGACTCAGTTGGGAGTTAATCTTCCAGATGACAATCTTGGCATTCTGGGACCGGGGGTACCCAGACCCGTCTGCCTGTGGCCCAGCGCGTGGCCCCGTCGAGGGCCCAGTACGGCCCAGCTACAGGACTTCATGGACAAGACCCTCGCGAGGGCCCCCGCCTCGCGAGGGGAACGACATCAAGTCCTCCCGAGGAGCGGCCTCCTGAGACTGCCTCCCGAGGAGCGGATATCTCTAGGTGAGCATCCCGCCTCGCGAGGTGCACGGTGACGTGAGCTATGACGACCAAGGCCAGGAGGGCGCCAGCGGGCGCAAGAGAGGACGGTTTCCTCTTTGGTGCTAAGGAGGCAAGGACGTACACGGGTTTCCAAGGAATCCCCCAAAGGTTTCCATTCCGGTGTAACAAGACCAAGGCCGCTGGCTCGGCAGGACGGAGGTCATCGCCGAGCCCACTGCTGCGTCATGACCAGAGGCTTTGCACACGAAGACCACCTTTAGTCAGGATAGGGTGTACTCTTGTCCCCCTTCAAACTGGCCGTTGTGGTATCCCTTCCTGCCTAAGCTATGAGGGAGGAGGACCAAGGCCACTATAAATATAGGCTAGTCTCCACCACAAAGAGAGATCGAATCCTTTGGCCATTGATACGTATCCAACGTATCTATAATTTTTTATTGTTCCATGTTATTATATTATCATTCTTGGATGTTTTACAATCATTTTATAGCAACTTTATATCATTTTTTGGGACTAACCTATTGACATAGTGCCCAGTGCCAGTTGCTGTTTTTTGCTTGTTTTTTACTTCGCAGGAAATCAATACCAAACGGAGTCCAAACGCAGCGAAACTTTTTGGTGATTATTTCTGGACCAGAAGACACAAGTTGGGCCAAGAAAGTACCTGAGGGGGCTTCGAGGGGAGCACAACCCACCTGGGCGTGCCTGGGCCCCCAGGCGCGCCCAGGTGGGTTGTGCCCACCTCGGCCGCCTGCAGCACCGCCTCTTTGCTCTATAAATACCCCAATATTCCAGAAACCCTAGGGGAGTCGATGAAAATCAATTCCAGCCGCCGCAAGTTCCAGAAACCACAGATCCAATCTAGACACCATCACGGAGGGGTTCATCATCCTCATTGATGCCTCTCCGATGATGCGTGAGTAGTTCATTGTAGACCTACGGGTCCGTAGTTAGTAGCTAGATGGCTTTCTCTCTCTCTTTTTTCTCAATACAATGGTATCTTGGAGATCTATTTGATGTAATTCTTTTTGCGGTGTGTTTGTTGGGATCTGATGAACTTTGAGTTTATGATCAGATCTATGTTTTTATCCATGAAAGTTATTTGAGTCTTTTGATCTCTTATATGCATGATTACTTATAGCCTCGTATTTCTTCTTCGAATCTTTGGTTTTGTTAGGCCAACTAGATCGATTTTTCTTACCATGGGAAGAGGTGCTTTGTGATGGGTTCGATCTTACGGTGCTTGATCCCAGTGACAGAAGGGGAACCGACACGTATGTATCGTTGCTATTAAGGATAACAAGATGGGGTCTATTTCTACATAAATAGATCTTGTCTACATCATGTCATCATTCTTATTGCATTACTCCGTTTCTCCATAAACTTAATACACTAGATGCATGTTGGATAGCGGTCGATGTGTGGAGTAATAGTAGTAGATGCAGGCAGGAGTCGGTCTACTAATCTTGGACTTGATGCCTATATAATGATCATTGCCTGGATATCGTCATCATTATTTGAAGTTCTATCAATTGCCCAACAGTAATTTGTTTACCCACCGTATGCTATTTTTCTCGAGAGAAGCCACTAGAGAAATCTACGGACCCCGGGTCTATTTTCTCATCATATATTTTTAGATCTATTTTGCTATTTGCCTTTTTATTTATTTGCCACTTTTATTTTCAGATCTATATTTCTAAAAACCCAAAAATATTTTGTTGCACTTTATTTTATTCGCGATCTATTTATCCAATCTACTACAATTTATCTCCCGTCAACTTGCCAATTTCTGGCGCCGTTACCCGAAAGGGATTGACAACCCCTTTAACACGTCGGGTTGCAAGTATTTGTTCTTTGTGTGCAGGTGTTGTTTATGTAGTGTTGCTTGGTTCTCCTACTGGTTCGATAACCTTGGTCTCATCACTGAGGGAAATACCTACCGTTGCTGTGCTGCATCATCCCTTCCTCTTTGGGGAAATACCGACGTAGTTCAAGCAAACATCAGCCATTAAGCTCTCTCGAGGCAGCTCATCCATGTACTAGTTCATCCTCATCCTCCTCGCGAGGCAATCCACCACAAAGCAGGAGTAGGGTCTTACACCGCAAGGTGGCCCGAACCTGGGTAAACCACTGTGTCCACTTCTTCTTCCCGCTCGCACGAACTCGTCGGAGTCAAGCCCTAGGGTGGCGAGCAGAGAGCCGTAGCTAGGCAAGATCCTTCGCACACGCCCCAGAGTTCGAACCTTATTTGGATCCACGGAGCCCCGATCCCGACATTTGGCGCGCCAGGTAGGGGCGTGTCAAAGTTCTTCCTTCCACTTTTCTCTGTCCCTGCTTCACTGTTCCCATGGCCGACGCCAGCCGAGTTAGCGCCGGGCCACCAGCGTCGCTCAGACGACGCCGGTGGGCCGCGACGTCCCGCGTCGCTCCGCTTCTCCCGTGACCAACGCCGCCACCAACCCCGCTGCTCACGAGCAGCAGGACTCTTCGCTACCGCCCTTCGTGCAGCGTGATGGCCGCACCACCACGCCTTCCCTCACTCTCGTCACGGCCTCGTCCTCCCATGCTCGTCACGAGCCGGCGAACGCGCAGGCTGCGCTGCTCATGGTGCGTGAGCTGCTGCGCTACCATCCCGCCAATGAAGGCTACGACGCCTGGCTGGGCCGCACCACCGAGCTCGTCAACGCCGCGGGAGAGGCCCCGACGCCTTCCCACTCGCTCCGTCCCCCGCCGTCTCGTGCGGGCAACGTGGCGAATGGCGCGCCCCAGCCTCCTCCTCTACGCAGCGCTGACGACGAGCCGAGGTGCGACGCGCGTCCGCGTGACCCACCGTGTGGAGCACCGGCGCCGGCCAGGGACGAGGCCAGCTGCGAGGTCGTACAGCAGCCGCAGTACGACATGCGTGCGCTTCCCGCACCGCCACGTCAACACCAAGACCGGGCCGCTCTGGGGGCCGCCGTGCGTGGGTATCAGGACCGTGCCCCCCTCGCGCGGGCCACTCCCGTGAGCGCGGCGGGTTGCCGTGCCTTCACTCCTAAGCTGCGGCGTGTCGTCTGGCCGGTCAAGTTCAAGCTAGATCTGCCCCCGCGCTATGACGGCGTCCCCGATCCTGTGGAGTTCCTCCAGCTCTACTCGCTAAGCATCGAGGCGGCCAACGACGACGACAGGGTCATGGCGAACTGGTTTCCAATGGCTCTCAAGGACGGCGCGTGTTCCTGGCTCATGCACCTCCTGGAGGGGTCGATCTCCTCTTGGGATGAGCTCCGCGAGCGGTTCATTGCCAACTTCCAAGAAACCCATGACCGTGCCCTCGCCGTCAATGACCTGCGGTGCGTGAAGCAGCAGCCGGGTGAGACTCTTCGTAAGTATATTCAGCACTTCACCCAAGTTTGCCTCAAGATCCCGAAGGCCTTGGACGAAGCCATCATCTCGGCGTTCACCGAAGGCGTCACGGACATCAAGATGAGTGAGGAGCTCGCCATCCATGATGACCTGTGCATGGCGCTGGAGATGTTCAACTTGGCGGACAGGTGCGCCAGGGCGGAAGAAGGCCGCCTTTCCCTCCTAAAGCACCCAGACGTCGACCCTGAAGACAAGAAGGCCAAGGCCAAGGAAGCAAAGCGCAAGGGCCCCACCGTGCTGGCAACAGAGCCTGAGCTGAAGCGCGACCGTGATCGCGACGAGCCCCCCAAGGATGCTCGCCCGTTCTGCGTCTTCCACAACGTGCACAACCACAACACCGACGACTACCAGGAGCTCAGGGCGCTCCGGGACGAGTGTCTGGGCCGCTGCCCCGAGCGTGGTGACCGTGGCCACGGAGGAGGCCGTGGTGGAGGCCGCTGGGACAATCGCAACCCCCGTCAAGGCTGGCATGACCAGCCTCGCAAGGGTGGCTGGCATGATCAGCCTCGCAACGGCCCTTGGCGCGATCAGCCTCGCGAGGCCCGTCCTCAGGGCAACGCCGGTCTCCGTCCGCTGCCGCCACCGCCATGGAGGAATGACGACAACCATCAGGACAATAGGGCTGAAGGCTACCAGGAGTCTCGCGCGATTGCATGCATCCTTGGCAGAGCTCAGGTGCCCGTCTCGAACCGCGTCTATAGGTAGTTTTCTCATGAAGTGAATGCAGCCCTCCCGAAGCTCGAGGTTGTGCGTCCCCTCAGGTGGTCGCATTACGCCATCACTTTCGACTCCAAGGATCACCTCAGGTGCGCAGCCACTGTTGGCGTGCTCCCTGATACGTCTCCAACGTATCTATAATTTATGAAGTATTCATGCCATGTTTACAACAATTTTATATGATTTTGGTATGATTTGATTAGAACTAACCCGGACTGACGCTGCTTTCAGCAGAACTACCGTGGTGTCATTTTTTTGTGCAGAAATAAAAGTTCTCGGAACAAGCTGAAAATTTACGGAGAATATTTTTGGAAAATATAAAAAATACTGGAACGAAAAGATATCGGAGAAGAGTCCCAAGGCAACCACAAGGGTGGAGGGCACGCCCCCCCTAGGGTGCGCCCCCCTGCCTTGCCGTCGCCTCGTGGACCCCCTTGACTTGTCCCCGACGCCAACACCTCCTATAAATCCCAAAACCTCCACAAATAAACCTAGATCGGGAGTTCCGCTGCCGCAAGCCTCTGTAGCCATCAAAAACCAATCGGGACCCTGTTCCGGCACCCTACCGGAGGGGGAAATCATCACCGGTGGCCATCTTCATCATCCCGGCGGTCTCCATGACGAGGAGGGAGTAGTTCACCTCGGGGCTGAGGGTATGTACCAGTAGCTATGTGTTTGATCTCTCTCTCTTGTGTTCTTGATATGGCACGATCTTGATGTACCGCGAGCTTTGTTATTATAGTTGGATCATATGGTGTTCTTCCCCCTCTACCTTCTTGTGATGAATTGAGTTTTACCTTTGAGGTTTCACTATTATCGGATTGAATACTATTATGGATTTGAGAACACTTGATGTATGTCTTGCGTGGGATACCCGTGGTGAAAATGGGGTGTTCTATTGATTCACTTGATGTATGTTTTGGCACTCAACTCACGGATTCCCAAGGTGACATTGGGGTAATCTATGCATAGGGGTTGATGCATGTTTTCGTCCTTGTTTCTCCGGTAGGAATCTTGGGGCACTCTTTGAGGTTCTTTGTGTTGGATTGAATATTATGAATATGAAGTTGTTTGATGCATATCGTATAATTGACCCATGGATACTTGTGGTGACATTGGAGTATCTAGGTGACATTAGGGTTGATTGATGTGTGTCATATGGTGTTATTTTACTACGAACTCTAGGGCTGTTTGTGACACTTATAGGAATAGCTCAATGGATTGATCGGAAAGAATAACTTTGAGGTGGTTTCGTACCCTACAAGCAATTTCATCTTATGTTCTCCGCGATACGAACTTTGGAGTGACTTTTGTCGCACGTTGAGGGATTGCCATATGATCTAATTATGTTATCATTGTTGAGAGAACTTGCACTAGTGAAAGTATGAACCCTAGGCCTTGTTTCCAATCATTGCAATACCGTTTTTGCTCCGTTTTACTACTAGTTACCTTGCTGTTTTTATATTTTCAGATTACAAAAACCTATATCTACCATCCATATTACACTTGTATCACCATCTCTTCGCCGAACTAGTGCACCTATACAATTTACCATTGTATTGGGTGTGTTGGGGACACAAGAGACTCTTTGTTATTTGGTTGCAGGGTTGTTTGAGAGAGACCATCTTCATCCTACGCCTCCCACGGATTGATAAACCTTAGGTCATCCACTTGAGGGAAATTTGCTACTGTCCTACAAAACTCTGTGCTTGGAGGCCCAACACGAGTCTACAAGAAGAAGGTTCCGTAGTAGACATCAAGCTCTTTTCTGGCACCGTTGCCGGGGAGGTTAGTGCTTGAAGGTATATCTTTAGATCTTGCAATCGAATCTTTTAGTTTCTTGTTTTATCACTAGTTTAGTTTATAAAAGAAAACTACAAAAAAATGGAATTGAGGTTGCCTCATATGCTTCATCTTTTTAATGTCTTTCGTGAAAATGATGGAAAGGAAAATTGTGCTCAAGTGTTAGAAGAAGAAGTCTATAAATTGTTTGGCACTAAATCTTTGAATGATGAGCATGATTGCTATGTTGTTAGTATGAATTATTTGAATATCCATGATGCTAATGATATGCAAAACCACAAGCTTGGGGATGCTATGTTTGATGAAGATGATATTTCTAGTCCCTCAAGTTTTGATGAGAAAATTTATTATGATGAAAGCATGCCTCCTATTTATGATGATTATATTGATGAAAGTGGGTTTGGAAGAGTGTCAACTCTAGGTAGTATTGATCCCACTATTTTGGAGGGTGTTGAATCTTTTCACAATATTGATAAAAGTGGATTTGGAGAGGTCATGACTTTATTTAGTGATGAATCCACTATTTTGGAAGAGGTTCCAATTGATTATGAGAACAAAGTTGCTATCTATGATGATTATTGTGATGACATGTATTCTATAAAGAATAATGATAAACATGAAACTTGTCATCATGATTTTAATTTTCAATTGGATTATGCCTCACGTGATAGTTATTTTGTTGAGTTTGCTCCCACTACTATTCATGAGAATAAATTTGCTTATGTGGAGAGTAATAAAATTTCTATGCTTATGGATCATGAAAAGAATGCTTTATGTGATAGTTATATTATTGAATTCAATCATGATGCTACTGAAAATTATTATGAGGGGGGAACATATGCTTGTAGGTATTGCAATAATATCAAGTTTCCTCTCTATGTGTTGAAAATCTTGAAGTTATGCTTGTTTTGCTTTCCTATGCTAGTTGATTCTTGTTCCTATAAATTGTTTTCTCACAAAATCCCTATGCATAAATGTGCTAGTTATATGCTTCATGATGCTCCCGTTATGTTTCAATTCTTATCTTTTATGTGAGCATCATTGAAATCATCATGCCTAGCTAAAAAGGCATTAAAGAAAAGCGCTTGTTGGGAGACAACCCAATAATTACCCATACTGTTTTTGTGTGTTCACATGATTAAGCTACTGTAGTAATCATGTTTTATAGCTTTTCTTTGAATAAAGTGCCAAGTAAAGCCTTTGGGATAGTGTGGTTGATAGTTGATTTGATTCTATGCAAAAACAGAAACTTTTGTGTACAGTACAGAAATTACCATATTTTACTGGAACGTTTAAAAACTCTGAATTTTTTACAGAGGATTTATATACAAATTTTCTATGTTTTCCTAATTTTTAAGAATTTTTGAGGTAACATAAGTATGAGATTAATTCAGATCTTTACAGACCGTTCTGTTTTTGACAGATTCTGTTTTCGATGCATAGTTTGCTTGTTTCCTAGTTTCTATGGCTTATATTGCTCAATATAAATTGTATAAATGATAGGGTACAGTAGGTATCATATGATAAAAAATTTGAATCTTGTATTGACAGTACCAAAGTGAATGATTTGTTTTATCATACTAACCCATCTCACGAAGTTCCGTTAAGTTTTGTGTGATTGAAGTTTTCAAGTTTTGGGTGAGATATCGATATGAGGAGAATAAGGAGTGGCAAGACACTAAGCTTGGGGATGCCCAAGGCACCCCAAGGTAATATTCAAGGAATATCCAAGCAACTAAGCTTGGGGATGCCCCGGAAGGCATCCCCTCTTTCGTCTTCAACATTATCGGTAACCTCACTTGGGGCTATATTTTTATTCGTCACATGATATGTGTTTTGCTTGGAGCGTCATTTTATTTTATTAGTATTTGCTTGATGTTATTTAGATTAATGTTTTCATCTTTTATTTCAATAAAAGTGTCAAGTTTAGCCTTTACCATGCTTATTTTGCAAGTCTATATGTTGCTGTTTTGAAAACAGAAAGTTTTCTATCATTGTCTGAATTCTTATGGAAAGTCAGAACATGATAAAATATTGAAATTTTTACACAATGAGTAACGACAAATTTTCTACAGTGTGGCATGTTTTCAGAATTTTTGGAGTTAGGTAAGTATGAGTACAATTTCACTCTTTACAGACTTTCCTGTTTTGACAGATTGCTGTTATGTTTGCATTGTTTGCATATGTTTGCTTGTTTAATGATTATATTTGAGGATAGGAGTATTAAATATGCAGAGGCATTTAGTATGCAATGTTAAATAATAATTTTAGTGATTTGCTACAGTAGAGAATGATAAGGTTTTGCATTTGATTTATACTAACTTTTCTCACAAGTTCTTGTTGAGTTTTGTGTGCATGAAGTTTTTAAGATTTAGGGAAACCGTAATATAAAAGAAATTAAGGAGACACAAAAGCTCAAGCTTGGGGATGCCCAAGGCATCCCTAGTTAATAATTCAAGAAGTCTCAAGCATCTAAGCTTGGGGATGCCCCGGTAGGCATCCCACCTTTCTTCATCAAGAATTATCGGTTAGTATCGGTTGAGCCTAAGTTTTTGCTTCTTCACATGATGTGTGCTATTTTTAGAATGTCATTTTATTTTATTTTGCTTGCTGTTTGAATAAAATACTTAAGATCTAAATTATTATTTTTGAGAGAGAGTCTTCACATAGATATTTAATTATTTGACTACTCATTGATCTTCACTTATATCTTTTTGGAGTAGTTTGTCATTTACTCGTGTGCTTCACTTATATCCTATGAGTCAATGGTTGAATGAATTGAATATCATAAATCTGAAATTATATATGTTCCATATGCTTATCCCATGGGGAGTAATGACTTCACATATAAGAAGTGGAGATGGTAAATTTATTGAAAGTTAGCAAACATAGTATTGGTCACTTGAACAATTCATGAAAGAATATTGAAGGAAGAGAGATTTCACATATAAATATACTATCTTGGACATCTATGATTGTGAGCCCCATTAATTATTTTCAAACTTGAGCAAATTAGTTGAAGTTGGACAAGGAAGATAACGTAATGAGTTATGCTTGAGTATATTTGTATAGAAGTTATATTGTTATGGATCCTCCAACATGTGGTGCTTGCTATTTAGAATCTTTTGCTAGCCAAAATTTCTGTACTAAGCGGGAATACTGCTTGTGCATCCAAAATCCTTGAACCAAGTTTCTTCCTTGAGTGTCCACCATATCTACCTATATGCGGTATTTCCTGCCGTTCCAAGTAAATTTGCATGTGCCAAACTCTAAACCTTCAAATAATAATCTGTTTTGTATGCCCGAATCGCTCATGTAGCGACTAGGGGCTGTCAGTATCTTCCATGCTAGGTGGGTTATTCTCACAATGAGTGTTGATTCACTTGTCATTCACGAGAAAGTGGCTGGTAATCGGGATGCCCAGTCCCGTGCTCAAAGTCAAATCAAAATATAATATCAAACAAAACTCCCCCAGGACTGCTGTTGGAATGGACGATACCCGTTGTTTCGGACCAGCCGTGGAGTGTGATTGTTGGTGGAGGGGGAGTAAAAACTTTACCTTTCTGTTTGGGAACCGCCTATAATGTGTCTAGTATGGAAGATATTGGGAACTCTCGGTCGTTACATTGACAATGAAAGCATACTTCTCAAAATTATATTCATCTCTGTTTTAAAAGCTTCCAGCTCTGGCACCTCTGCAAATCCCTGCTTCCCTCTGCGAAGGGCCTATCTTTTACTTTTATGCAAGAGTCAGTAATATTCCTTCTCATTCCAACCTACTCTTTAGTTGGCAAGCATCATGTGGTGGGGAAAGATCTAAGCATATATGGCCATTCAAATATATTTGATCATGAATTATTATTGTTGACAATTACCTATATGATAAATAAGTTGGGAGGCAAAACATTAAGCCCCTATCTTTCTCTGTGTTCAATGGATACTATTTGTTATAAAAATATGCTTTGAGTGGTAGCAATCATGGAAGACTATATGATAGTTGAGTATGTGGGATTTGCTAAATCAAAGCTCTTACATAGACCCTTCCTGAAAATAAGATGAATTGTAATTGTTTGATGACTGAGAACATAGTTTGTTAGTTTTCAAGAAAGTTTATGGTCTATGCTTTAACATGTGAATAGCTTGCTACTTGATCATGAGAAGGTTTATGAGATGAGCTACTGTTTATGATATATAATGATGCTAGAAAAAGTGATTGAAATTATCATTGATCAAACTTGTGCACTTGCTAGCATTCACACTTCATAAATTATTTCTTTTATCATTTACCTACTCGAGGATGAGCAGGAATTAAGCTTGGGGATGCTGATACGTGTCCAATGTATCTATAATTTATGAAGTATTCATGCCATGTTTACAACAATTTTATATGATTTTGGTATGATTTGATTAGAACTAACCCGGACTGACGCTGTTTTCAGCAGAACTACCGTGGTGTCGTTTTTTTATGCAGAAATAAAAGTTCTCGGAACGAGCTAAAAATTTACGGAGAATATTTTTGGAAAATATAAAAAATACTGGAACGAAAAGATATCGGGGAAGAGTCCTAAGGCAACCACAAGGGTGGAGGCCGCCCCCTAGGGCACGCCCCCCTGCCTTGTCGTCGCCTCGTCGGCCCCCTTGACTTGTCCCCGATGCCAACACCTCCTATGAATCCCAAAACCTCCACAAATAAACCTAGATCGGGAGTTCCGCCGCCGCAAGCCTCTGTAGCCACCAAAAACCAATCGGGACCCTGTTCCGGCACCCTGCCGGAGGGGGAAATCATCACCGGTGGCCATCTTCATCATCCCGGCGGTCTCCATGATGAGGAGGGAGTAGTTCATCCTCAGGGCTGAGGGTATGTACCAGTAGCTATGTGTTTGATCTCTCTCTCTCGTGTTCTTGATATGGCATGATCTTGATGTACTGCGAGCTTTGTTATTATAGTTGGATCATATGGTGTTCTTCCCCCTCTACCTTCTTGTGATGAATTGAGTTTTACCTTTGAGGTTTCACTATTATCGGATTGAATACTATTATGGATTTGAGAACACTTGATGTATGTCTTGCGTGGGATACCCGTGGTGACAATGGGGTGTTCTATTGATTCACTTGATGTATGTTTTGGCACTCAACTCGCGGATTCCTGAGGTGACATTGGGGTAATCTATGCATAGGGGTTGATGCACGTTTTCGTCCTTGTTTCTCCGGTAGGAATCTTGGGGCACTCTTTGAGGTTCTTTGTGTTGGATTGAATATTATGAATATGAAGTTGTTTGATGCATATCGTATAATTGACCCACGGATACTTGTGGTGACATTGGAGTATCTAGGTGACATTAGGGTTGATTGATGTGTGTCATATGGTGTTATTTTACTACGAACTCTAGGGCTGTTTGTGACACTTATAGGAATAGCTCAATGGATTGATCGGAAAGAATAACTTTGAGGTGGTTTCGTACCCTACAAGCAATTTCATCTTATGTTCTCCGTGATAGGAACTTGGGAGTGACTTTTGCCGCACGTTGAGGGATTGCCATATGATCTAATTATGTTATCATTGTTGAGAGAACTTGCACTAGTGAAAGTTTGAACCCTAGGCCTTGTTTCCAAGCATTGCAATACCGTTTTTGCTTAGTTTTACTACTAGTTACCTTGCTGTTTTTATATTTTCAGATTACAAAAACCTATATCTACCATCCATATTACACTTGTATCACCATCTCTTCGCCGAACTAGCACACCTATACAATTTACCATTGTATTGGGTGTGTTGGGGACACAAGAGACTCTTTGTTATTTGGTTGCAGGGTTGTTTGAGAGAGACCATCTTCATCCTACGCCTCCCACGGATTGATAAACCTTAGGTCATCCACTTGAGGGAAATTTTCTACTGTCCTACAAAACTCTGCGCTTGGAGGCCCAACATGAGTCTACAAGAAGAAGGTTGCGTAGTAGACATCACTCCCCATGCTGTGCACGCCTACCATCAGCAACGTTTCGGTCATCAAGATCCTCATCGACAGTGGCGCTGGCCTCAATGTGCTCTCTGTCGAGACCTTCGAGACGCTCCAAGTGCCCTATGATCAGCTCATGCCCACCAAGCCGTTCTTTGGGGTGACCGACGGCTCCACCACTCCCCTGGGGCAGGTGCGCCTTCCCGTCACCTTCAGCAAGCATGACAACTACCACACCGAGCTCATTGACTTCGACGTGGCCCACATCGGCCTCCCGTACAACACCATTCTAGGGTACCCGGCGCTCGCCAAGTTCATGGCGGCTACTCATCGTGGCTACAACGTCCTCAAGATGCTAGGGTGCAGCGGCATCATCACGGTCGCCTGTGATGAGAAGGACGCGGTCTGCTCCCTTGAGCATGCCTACCGCATCGCGGCGGCCGAAAACTCTGATGGCGAGGGCGACATAATGACTCCCGAGGCCATCCCCACGAAGAAGAAGCAGCTCCTCCCCAAGAGTCGTCCGGAAGCCAAGACATCCACAGGCGATGCCTCAGGCTCCGCTCCTGTTGTCGTGGTGCCCCTCCCTTCCGCATAGGAAGGCGCGCTCGGTGCCTCCCTCAGGACGGGCTCAGGGGCTTTCGTCTGGAGAGCCTCTGACCTGACCAGTGCGACGAGGGAGGAGCTCGGGCACCACTTGGAGGTGTGCCTTGACGAACGCCCCCACAAGCAAGGAACGAGGCGTGAGGCGCCAGGAGCACGAGAATTCATCACCAAGGTGATCGTGGAGCTTCAGGAGGCGCAAGCCATGCGCGGCGAGCGCCGTCCCGCGTGCCCCACGAGTGCAGCCGCCGCCCCTGATGTGGGCGATGGGTTGCGTGTCTGTGTCAACATCCCGGGCCTCAACAGGGCCGCTTCTCAGGACCTCTTCTGGCCGTCCCATGTCAGCCGGAGTGGGGGCTACCCCTGCAACTGCGTCCACATGCCGTTCAGCCTGCTGAATGTTGGCGCCTTGTATTAGCGCTTGGCGCAACGCGCTATGGCATCTCACGAGGCCCGACGCTTGGCGGTGACGTCTCAGGAGGCCCCGGGCCCCCGCGAGCCTCCCGAGCCTCCGGAGCCATCCGGCTCGTGAGGAACGGGTCCCCGCGATGCACTTCATCGACTACCCCGACGCTTCTCCAACATCATTGCCAGGTGACCTTTTCGTTTGTTCAGTTGAGGGCGCCCCACGGGATGCATTATCCTCAAGTTGCTAGGGCCCGTCCCTGTAGCTGTATCGTTTTGCTCATGTGCCATGAACCAGTTATGCTTTCATGAGTTGCTATGGCTGTTAACCCCGCGCTCGATGTCACATCACCTCTGGAGTCGCCGCCCCGTGGGCCACGCGTGTTGCCAGCTCTCCCCCTGAACGTCCCACTAGAGGGGGCTACCAGCACGGTGCCTGTGTTTGGGTCCATCCCTGCAGCGCTGATAAATCTAAGCGACTGAGCTCTGGCTCGCGGGCCGGCCCCGTGCACGTAACCTCACCAAGTCCTTAGTACCTTCGTCTTCTCACGGAACGACCATGAGCAGATCAGCAAGCGCGCGCTGCCTCTTGTATCTTGTAATTGGTTAATACGCAGGAATCTCAGGAGACAGGAATTCGAGCGTCCCTGACGCCGCCTTGCCGCCTCAGGAGGGCCCACCTCAGTCAGGCAGCTGTTTGATTCGTGAAAGGCTAAGTAAAATCACTTTGTACGCCGTGTGTCGCTGGACAAAGCCCTCTCCTTGGCGCCCTCGCGAGGTGAACCGCTCCTTTTTGCGCGAGCCGCTTGCACGTTAAAAGGGGGGCTCTTGAGCATCGCGCCTCAGGAGCCCCTACTGGCTCTCGGGCCCTCACCCCTGGCCTTGTCCCAGGCATCGCGACCTGACATACCAGCGGCGGCTGAGCTCGCTCGAGGGCCGGGTCCCAAGGACGTAGAGCACCATGGTGAGCAAGGAAATGGGGGGGTAAACCTCGCGAGGGAGTATGGGAAGAGGAGCGTGGTCCGGCAGCGCATGCATAGCTTGAAATTTAAAGGACTCCAATCCTTTCACGCGCCCCTAGTGGGACTTGTGTTGATTCGTTTCAGAGCAAAAGCATAGGACTAGGCTCCGGGGAAGCATGCCCTCATGACACAGGAGTCCTTCGCGAGCCACAAGCACCCCGAGCTAAGTCATTTTCTCCTCGCTGGTCGCGAGCTTCACTATTGATGCCTCACCTTCGTTTTTCGCAATTTCATCTGGCCGAAAAACCCTTTTTGTCTCGAAAGCTGCTTGCGTGTCAAGGGGGGCCTCTTGAGCATCGTGCCTCAAGAGCTCTTACCGGACCTTGGTTCGCTCACCTCCTGGCCTTGCACACGGCATCGCGACCTGGCATACCAGCGACGGTAGAAGCTTACCTCGGGACTGGGTCCCAACGACGCAGAGAACCAAGCTATCACGAAGGAAAGGGGGCTCGAGCCCAAACGAAGGACGCCAACATGATTTAAAAATAAAAATGAAAGCATTACGATAAGGGCGCAAGCGCCACAATTCCTTACACGCCCCCACGGGGCCCTTTGTTTACCAAGATGCAGGAAATAAAAAGAAAACAAAAGAAGCAGCCCCCCGGAGGCCGCGGCTCCCGAGGCACTGACTCCGGCGATGCCAGCGCTCAGTTGGAGTCCTCCCCCTCCTTAACGCGGCGGCACGGAGGCTTGTCGTAGTCGTCGTCACTCGAGCTCCCCCCGGAAGAAGCGTCATCGCTGCTGGAGGTGTCGCGACCGTTGCCAAGGGAAATTTCGCCGCCGAGGACATCGTCGCCGCCACGGCCACCATCATCGGAGGAGAGGTGGTCGTCACCACTGCTGTCGCCCTCCGGGCAGCGTCTCAGGCATCCGCCGTCCTCCCTGAAGATCTTGACGAAGAGCGTCATCGCCCCGTCATACTTGAAGTGGAGGGTGTGCCTCCCCTTCAGGCCGCGGGCGCGGGCGAACGACTGCCACCCTTGGGTCAGGTACACATAGCCGGAGGGGGTGACTTCTACCTCCGCCCACGAGGACCTATTGCAGCAGCCGTCAGGCTGCAGCCATAGACCGACGGGTCCTCCCACCGGCAGCTCCCCTGCGAAGGAGCGCGGAAGCCGGATCCAGGTGTAGGGTGGACTCTCCATCCACACTACAAACTCGCGGGCCATGTCATCCTAATGGGCCCACGGGCGAGGTGGTCGGGTAGCCACCGCGTGTCTCCCCCCTCGGCTGCGGCCGCCACGACTTATGCGGCTGCTTCCGCGGGAGGGGTTCTTTCTGTGGCTGCCGAAGCCGGTGCGAACCCCCAATGGAGCGCGCCCGCGCCCCTGAGGAGCCGCCACGGGCGTTGCGGCGGACTTGCAGGGGCGGCCGCGCCCTCTCTTCGGCGGCGGCAACTCTGGCTCCTTCCGCGGCGCCTTCCCCTTTTCGGCGGCGGAAAACCTCCTCACTGGCGCCATGGCTACTACGGCAGAGGCTTGGGATGGAGAAATGAGAAGATGAAGATGGGTCGGGGGCTCCACTCCCTTCACCCTCTTATAGGCGATCAGAGAAGGCCAACCGGTGTCCCTTCACATTCAGAGCAATGATGGCCTCGCGGTGTGCTCCAGGCTTTTGTCAGCTTGGACGATTGCCGAGGCGACATGGGGAAGTGGGGGCATCCGCATCCCGTCATGCGTGATGCGTCAAGCCTGGCCCACAGGTGTTTAGGGCCCGGGTCGCTTTGCCCTCCCTTGATTGCCTTTGCCTTGAAGCCAGGCCGGGCGTGCCGTGGGCCCGGGGACTACTGTCGGCGTTCTAGGACCGGGGGTACCCAAACCCATCTGCCTGCGGCCCAGCGCGTGGCCCCGTCGAGGGCCCAGTACGACCCAGCTACAGGACTTCACGGACAATAACCTTGCGAGGGCCCCCGCCTCACGAGGCGAACAACATCAAGTCCTCCCGAGGAGCGGACTCCTGAGGCTGCCTCCCAAGGAGCGGATATCTCTAGGTGAGAGTCCCGCCTCGCGAGGCGCGTGGTGACGTGAGCCATGACGACCAAGGCCAGGAGGGCGCCAGCGGGTGCAAGAGAGGACGGTTTCCTCTTTGGTGCTAAGGAGGCAAGGACGTACGCGGGTTCCCAAGGAATCCCCAAAAGGTTTCCGTTCCGGTGTAACAAGACCAAGGCCGCTGGCTCGGCAGGACGGAGGTCATCGCCGAGCCCACTGCTGCGTCATGAATAGAGGATTTGCAGACGAAGAGCACCTTTAGTCAGGATAGGGTGTACTCTTGTCCCCCTTCAAACTAGCCGTTGTGGCATCCCTTCCCGCCTAAACTATGAGGGAGGAGGACCAAGGCCACTATAAATATAGGCTAGTCTCCACCATAGAGAGAGATCGAATCCTTTGGCCATTGAGCTCTCTTGAGGCAGCTCATCCACTATACTAGTTCATCCTCATCCTCCTCATGAGGTAATCCACCACAAAGCAGGAGTAGGGTCTTACACCACAAGGTGGCCCGAACCTGGGTAAACCACCATGTCCACTTCTTCTTCCCGCTCGCACGAACTTGTCGGAGTCAAGCCGTAGGGTGGCGAGCAGAGAGCCATAGCTAGGCAAGATCCTTCGCACACGCCCCGGAGTTCGAACCTTATTTGGGTCTGCGGAGCCCCGATCCCAATAGACACGGTCATTGACAGAGTTCTCCAGTCACTGCCACCAAGCTATAAGGTCTTTGTGATGAACTATAATATGCAAGGGATGGAGAAAATGATTCCCGAGCTCTTCGTGATGCTTAAGGCCGCGGAGGTAGAAATCAAGAAGGAGCATCAAGTGTTGATGGTTAGAAAGACCACTAGTTTCAAGAAAGGCAAGGGAAAGAAATGGAACTTCAAGAAGAATGGCAAGACAGTTGCCGCTCCTGTGAAGAAACCCAAGGCTGGACCCAAACCTGAGACTGAGTGCTCCTACTGCAAGGGGAATGGTCACTAGAAGCGGAACTGGCCCAAGTACTTGGCAGATAAGAAGGCTGGCAATGTCAACAAAGGTATATTTGATATACATGTTGTTGATGTGTACCTTACTAGTGCTCGTAGTAGCGCCTGGGTATTTGATACTGGTTCGGTTGCTAATATTTGTAACTCGAAACAGGAGCTATGGAATATGATACGTCCATTTTGCATCATGTTTTCCTAGTGTTATTTATAATGTTTTTATGCATAATAATGCTTTTTGGAGTAATTCTAATGCCTTTTCTCTCATATTATGTAAGGTTTACACAAAGAGGGAGAATACTGGCAGCTGGAATTCTAGACCTGAAAAAGCTACGTCAGAGTTACCTATTCTGCACATCTCCAAATGAGCTGAAAATTTATGGAGAATTGTTTTGGAATATATGAAGAATATTGGAGCAAATAACTACCAGAGGGGGAGCCCAGGCGTGCCCTGATGGGTTGTGCCCTCCTCGTCCCACCTCTGGTGCCCCTCTTCTGATATATAAGTCATTTTGACCTAGAAAAAACAATCAGAGGACTTTCGGGATGAAGCGCCGCCGTCTCGAGGCGGAACTTGGGCAGGAGCACTTTTGCCCTCCGGCAAAGCGATTCCGCCGAGGGAACTTCCCTCCCGGAGGGGGAAATCATCATCATCATCATCACCAACAACTCTCCCATCTTTGGGAGGGCCATCTCCATCAACATCTTCAACAACACCATCTCCTCTCAAACCCTAGTTCATCTCTTGTGTTCAATCTTTGTACTGGAACCTTAGATTGGTACTTGTGGGTGACTAGTAGTGTTGATTACATCTTGTAGTTGATTACTATATGGTTTATTTGGTGGAAGATTATATGTTCAGATCCATTATGCTATTTAATACCCCTCTGATCTTGAGCATGATTATTATTTGTGAGTAGTTACTTTTGTTATTGAGGTCACGGGAGAAGTCATGTTGCAAGTAATCATGTGAACTTGATATGTGTTCGATATTTTGATGATATGTATGTTGTGATTCCCTTAGTGGTGTCATGTGAACGTTGACTACATGGCACTTCACCATATTTTGGACTAAGGGAATGCATTGTGGAGTAGTTATTAGATGATGGGTTGCTAGAGTGACAGAAGCTTAACCTAGTTTATGAGCTATTTCGTAAGGGTCTGATTTGGATCCAAAAGTTTAATGCTATGGTTAGATTTTATCTTAATACTTTTCACGTAGTTGCGGATGCTTGCGAGGGGGTTAATCATAAGTAGGAGGTTTGTTCAAGTAAGAACAACACCTAAGCACCGGTCCACCCACGTATCAAATTATCAAAGTAGCGAACACGAATCAAATCAACATGATGAAAGTGATATGATGAAATTCCCGTATACCCTTAAGAACGCTTTGCTTATCATAGAAGGCCGTTTTGGCCTGTCCTTTTCCACAAAAGGATTGGGCTACCTTGCTGCACTTTATTTACCATTACCGTTACTTGCTCGTTACAAATTATCTTGCTCTCAAACTACTTGTTACCGACTATTTCAGTGCTTGCAGAAAATACCTTGCTGAAAACCACTTATCATTTCCTTCTGCTCCTCGTTGGGTTTGACACACTTACTTATCGAAAGGACTATGATTGATCCCCTATACTTGTGGGTCATCAAGGCTCTTTTCTGGCGCCTCTGCCGGGGAGTGAAGCGCTCTTGGTAAGGGAAAATTATTACTACGTGCTGAAATTTATTGTCACTTGTTACTATGGAGAATCATCCTTTGAGGGGTTTGTTCGGGGTATCTTCACCTCGACCGGAATCACAATTAGTTGCCCCTCAACCTACTACACCTACTAAAAATATTGGTTATGAAATTCCTTCGGGTATGATAGAACAACTGCTAGCTAATCCTTATGCAGGAGATGGAACTGAACATCTTGATATGCACTTAATATATGTTGATGAAATTTGTGGATTATTTAAGCTTGCAGGTTTGTCCGGAGATGAAGCTAAGATGAAGGTTTTCCCTTTATCTTTGAAGGGAAAGGCATTGGCATGGTATAGGTTATGCGATGATATTGGATCTTGGAATTGGAATCGATTGAAATTGGAATTTCACCAAAAAAATTATCCTATGCATCTAGTTCATCGTGATTGGAATTATATATATAATATTTGGCCTCGTGAAGGAGAAAGTATCGCTCTAGCTTGGGGGAGGCTTAAGTCAATGTTATATTCATGCCCCAATCATGAGCTCTCAAGAGAAATTATTATTCAGAATTTCTATGCTCGGCTTTCTCATGATGATCGATCCATGCTCGATACTTCTTGTACTAGTTCTTTTATGAAGAAGACTATTGAATTCAGATGGGATCTTTTAGAAAGAATTAAACGCAACTCTTAAAATTGGGAACTCAATGAAGGTAAAGAGTCAGGTATTAAGCTTGAATTTGATTGTGCTAAATCTTTTATGAATACCGATGCTTTTCACAAGTTTAGCACTAAATATGGACTTGACTCTGAGATAGTTGATAACCCACAAGTATAGGGGATCGCAACAGTTTTCGAGGGTAGAGTATTCAACCCAAATTTATTGATTCGACACAAGGGGAGCCAAAGAATATTCTCAAGTATTAGCAGCTGAGTTATCAATTCAACCACACCTGAAAAGACTTAATATCTGCAGCAAAGTATTTAGTAGCAAAGTAGTATGGAAGTAACGGTAACGGTGGCAAATGTAACAGTAGCAGTTTTGTAGCAATTGTAACAGTGGCAACGGAAAAGTAACTTAGCAAAGATCACTATGTGAAAAGCTCGTAGGCAATGGATCAATGATGGATAATTAGGTCAGATGGCATTCATCATGCAACAGTTATAACATAGGGTGACACAGAACTAGCTCCAATTCATCAATATAATGTAGGCATGTATTCCGAATATAGTCATATGTGCTTATGGAAAAGAACTTGCATGACATCTTTTGTCCTACCCTCCCGTGGCAGCGGGGTCCTAATGGAAACTAAGGGATATTAAGGCCTCCTTTTAATAGAGAACCGGACCAAAGCATTAGCACTTAGTGAATACATGAACTCCTCAAACTATGGTCCTCACCGGGAAGTGTCCCGACTATTGTCAATCCGGGGTTGCCGGGTCATAACACGTAGTAGGTGACTATAACTTGCAAGATAGGATCAAGAACACATATATATTCATGAAAACATAATAGGTTCAGATCTGAAATCATGGCACTCGGGCCCTAGTGACAAGCATTAAGCATAGCAAAGTCATAGCAACATCAATCTTAGAACATAGTGGATACTAGGGATCAAACCCTAACAAAACTAACTCGGTTACATGGTAAATCTCATCCAACCCATCACCGTCCAGCAAGCCTACGATGGGATTGCTCACACATGGCAGTGAGCATCATGAAATTGGTGATGGAGGATGGTTGATGATGACGACGGCGATGATTTCCCCTCTTTGGAGCCCCAAACAGACTCCAGATCTGGTCTCCTGAGGAAGAACAAGAGGTGGCGGCGGCTCCGTATCGTAAAACGCGATGAATCCTTCTCTCTTATTTTTTTCTCCCCGAACGTGAATATATGGAGTTGGAGTTGAGGTCGGTGGAGGTCCAGGGGGCCCACAAGGACAGAGGGCATGCCCTGGGGGGGTGGGCGCGCCCTCCACCCTTGTGGACAGGGTGTGGGCCCCCTTCAGTTGATTCTTTCGCCAATATTTTTTATTTATTCCAAAACTGATCTCCGTGAAGTTTTAGGTCATTCCGAGAACTTTTATTTCTGCACAAAAATAACACCATGACAATTCTGCTGAATACAGCATCAGTCCGGGTTAGTTCCATTCAAATCATACAAATTAGAGTCCAAAACAAGGGAAAAAGAGTTTGGAAAAGTAGATACGATGGAGACGTATCAACTCCCCCAAGCTTAACCCATTGCTTGTCCTCAAGCAATTCAGTTGACAAACTGAAAGTGATAAAGAAAAACTTTTACAAACTCTGTTTGATCTTGTTGTTGCAAATATGTAAAGCCAGCATTCAAGTTTTCAGCAAAGATTATGAACTAACCATATTCACAATAACATTTAGGTCTCACATTTACTCATATCAATGGCATAATCAACTAGCGAGCAAAAATAATAAATCTCGGATGACAACAATTTTCCAAAACAATCATGATATGATATAACAAGATGGTATCTCGCTAGCCCTTTCTGAGACCGCAAAACATAAATGCAGAGCACCCCTGAAGATCAAGGACTGACTAGACATTGTAATTCATGGTAAAAGAGATCCAGTCACAGTCATACTCAATATCAATTAATAACAAAGCATACAAATGACAGTGGTGCTCTCTAACTGGTGTTTTTTATAAGAGAATGATGACTCAACATAAAAGTAAATAGATAGGCCCTTCGCAGAGGGAAGCAGGGATTTGTAGAGGTGCCAGAGCTCGAGTTTTTAAAACAGAGATGAATATAATTTTGAGCGGTATGCTTTCATTATCAACATAACAACCAAGAGATCTCAATATCTTCCATGCTACATACATTATAGGCGGTTCCCAAACAGAATGGTAAAGTTTTTTACTCCCCCTCAACCAACAAGCACACTCCACTGCTGGTCTGAAACAATGGGTACCGTCCATACAAACAACAATCCTGGGGGAGTTTTGTTTTAATTTATTTTGATTTGATTTGAGCATGGGACTGGGCATCCCGATTACCAGCCATTTTCTCATGAATGATGAGCGGAGTCCACTCATAGTGAGAATAACCCACCTAGAATGGAAGATACTGACAGCCCCCAGTCGCTACATGAGCGATTCGGGAATAAAAAACAGATTATCATTTGAAGGTTTAGAGTTTGGCACATGCAAATTTACTTGGAACGACAGGTAAATACCGCATATAGGAAGGTATGGTGGACTCATATGAAATAACTTTGGGTTTATGGAAGTGGATGCACAAGCAGTATTCCCGCTTAGTACAAGTGAAGGCTAGAAAAAGACTGGGAAGCGACCAACTAGAGAGCGACAACAGTCATAAACATGCATTGTGATTAACCAACATTGAATGCAAGCATGAGTAGGATATAAATCACCATGAACATAAATATCATGGAGGCTATGTTGATCTTGTTTCAACTACATGCGTGAACATGTGCCAAGTCAAGCCACTCAAATCATTCAAAGGAGGATACCATCCTATCATACTACATCACAACCATCTTAAAAGCATGTTGGCACGCAAGGTAAACCATTATAAACTCCTAGCTAATTAAGCATGGCATGAATAACTATAATCTCTAATTTTCATTGCAAACATGTTTCATTCATAATGGGTAGAATCAGGAATGATGAACTAATCATATTTACAAAAACAAGATAGGTCGAGTTCATACCAGCTTTTCCTCATCTCAATCATTTCCTCATATATCGTCATTATTACCTTTCACTTGCATGACCGAACAGTGTGGATAATAATAATAGTGCACGTGCATTGGACTAAGCTGGAATCTGCAAACATTTATTCAAAGGAGAAGACAAGGTAATATGGGCTCTTCGTTAGATCAACAATAATACATATGAGAGCCACTCAACATTTTCATCGTGGTCTTCTCTCCTCGACCCCCAAAGAAAAGAAAAGAATTTCAAAGAAACACACTGAAATGTTTTTGGAGTTTTTGTTTTTCTAAAGAAAGTAAAACAAGAACGAGAAAAACTATCTACATGGGAAAGCTCCCAACAAGTAAAAGAAGAACGAGAAATCTTTTTAGGTTTTCTTTAATACTACAGCTAAGCATGGAAAGTAAACTAAGCTACAACTAATTTTTTTGTTTTTCTCAAAGATTTCCAAACACTCAAGAGGAAAATGGGAAAAAGAAATAGACTAACATGGATAATACAATGAAAAAGTATGAACACCGACAACTAGAATGAGTGTGTGAACATGAATGTAATGTCGATGAGAAATACGTAGTCCCCCAAGCTTAGGCTTTTGGCCTAAGTTGGTCTAGGGCCACCACTGGCCTGGATGATATCCGAAATCGTAGTTGGGGTCGTATTGTGCTGCGGCAGCTACTACTTGGCGAGCTGCCTGCTGGAGGCGAGCAGCCTCCGCTGTTCTCTCATACTCGTTTGCCTCCTCTCTAGTTATAAAATATCTCCCATTTACCTGAAAGTTAAAGAAAGCAGGAGCAGGAAGGGTAATATGGACGGCACGCCGTCTGTCAAAGATTAGTCGGTACTGGAGGGACTGTTCGCTCCTTTCAAGAAACTGATAACGCACCAAAGCATCATAATCAAGAAAAGCAGGTGGCAACTCCATGTCATTCTCCCTTATGGGTACTCCAAGATAATTAGCTAAACGAGTTGCATAAATCCCACCAAATAAATCTCCCTCTTTAGCATTATGATGTAATCTCCTCACAATAATAGCCCCAAAGTTATAACGCTTATCACCTAACACCGCACACTTGAGGACACTAAGATCTGGAACGCAAAGGTGGCAATGCTCATGCTTACCATTAATGCATCTACCTATAAAGAGAGCAAAATAATGTATGGCAGGAAAGTGAATGCTCCCTATGGTAGCTTGTGTGATATTTCTAGTTTCTCCCACAGTGATGCTATCAAGGAAATCATTGTATTCAGATTTGTGAGGCTCACTAAGAAGACCCCACTATGGAAGTTTGCATGCATCACTTAAATCTTCTAAGTCCATGGTATAAGATTTATCATAGAGGTCAAACAAGATAGTATGAGTATTGCGCTTAGATGAAAATTCAAGCCTCCGCACAAAGGAATCGGTGAGGTATCGACACTTGTTTGACATGAAGTCCTCAATATCAGCATTCCGTACGTACGCATAAAACTCATCCTTGAAACCTGCATGAACCATGAATTCATCCGACGGCCATTCACAAGGCCGCACTTGAGCTTCCCTTGGTGGTTCAAGGTCTGGCTCACGTATCGCGAGCCTCGGTGCTTGCTTCCTAGAGGAACCACCTTGGTACATTCTCCTAGACATTTTTCTTCCTCTGAAATTTTTAGTAACTCAAAATAAAAGTGAACCAAACTCAACAAAACTGATAGCAACTACTCCTACAAGTGCCTAGAGGCTATATCATGCATCAAAACTACTTTGGACCATATAAATTTGACATGCAAGCTCAAGAACAGGGTCTCTACAGCAGCAAAAATTTGCAATATATAAAGCACTAGAACAAAAACTAATTGGACCATTGGAGGAGTCACATACCGAAGAACAATCCCCCAAAACAGTTTTGCAAATGGAGCTTTACACAAGGAGATCGAAAATGGCAGCAAGATGAGCAAGAACACGAGTTTGAGCACTACGATGATTTTTTCTGGAGGAAGACGAAGTGGATGGGTGCTGGAATAAGTGAAGGGGGGCCACATGGGACCCACAAGACTGGGGGCGTCTAGGGGGGTAGGGCGCGCCCTCCGTCCTTGTGGACAGGTGGTGGGTCCCCCTGGTGTGTTCTTAGTGCCAGAAATTCTCAAATATTCTATAAAAAATCATACTAAATTTTCAGGGCATTTGGAGAACTTTTATTTTCGGGTCATTTTTTATTTCACGGATAATTCAGAAAACAAACAGAAAATACTATTTTTGCTTTATTCATTCTAAATAACAGAAAGTAAAAAGTAAGTACAGAAAGTTGTGCCTTCTAAATTCATCCATCTCATGCCCATCAAAAGGAATCCGTTAACAAGGTTGATCAAGTCTTATTAACAAACTTCTTCCAAATGACATGAAACCGGAGAATTTTTGAATAACACTAGGTTACCTCAACAGGGATATGCATGTCCCCAACAATAAGAATATCATATTTCTTTTTGACAGTAGGGAGAGGGAATTCAAAACCTCCGATAGTGATAGTTGAAATTTTTCCAATAGAATTGATACTATGAACTTGAGGTTGTTTCTTCGGAAAGTGTACCGTATGCTCATTACCATTAACATGAAATGTGATATTGCCTTTATTGCAATCAATAACAGCCCCTGCAGTATTCAAAAAGGGTCTACCAAGGATGATCGACATACTGTCGTCCTCGGGAATATCAAGAATAACAAAGTCCGTTAAGATAGTAATGTTTGCAACCACAACAGGCACATCCTCACAAATACCGATGGGTATAGCAGTTGATTTATCAGCCATTTGCAAAGAGATTTCAGTAGGTGTCAACTTATTCAATTCAAGTCTACGATATAAAGAGAAAGGCATAACACTAACACCGGCTCCAAGTTCACATAAAGCAGTTTTAACATAGTTTCTTTTAATGGAGCATGGTATAGTTGGTACTCCTGGATCCCCAAGTTTCTTTGGTATTCCACCCTTAAAAGTGTAATTAGCAAGCATGGTGGAAATTTCAGCCTCCGGTATATTTCTTTTATTAGTAACAATATCTTTCATATACTTAGCATAAGGAGGCATTTTAAGCATATCAGTTAAACGCATACGCAAAAAGATAGGTCTAATCATTTCAGCAAAGCGCTCAAAATCCTCATCATCCTTTTTCTTGGATGGCTTAGGAGGAAAGGGCATGGGTTTCTGAACCCATGGTTCTCTTTCTCTACCATGTTTCCTAGCAACAAAGTCTCTCTTATCATAACGTTGATTCTTTGATTGTGGGTTATCAAGATCAACAGCAGGTTCAATCTCTACATCATTATCATTACTAGGTTGAGCATCAACATGAACATCATCATTAACATTATCACTAGGTTCATGTTCATCACCAGATTGTGTTTCAGCATCAGAAATAGAAATATCATTTGGATTCTCAGGTGTGTCTATAACAGGTTCACTAGAAGTATGCAAAGTCCTATCAGTTTTCTTTTTCTTTTTATTACTAGGACTAGATGCATCAGTATTAATTCTCTGAGAATCTTGCTCAACTCTCTTAGGATGGCCCTCAGGATACAAAGGTTCCTGAGTCATTTTACCACCTCTAGTCATAACCCTAACAGCATTATCATTGTTCTTATTATTCAACTCATTAAGCAAATCATCATGTGCTTTAAGTACTTGTTCTACTTGAGTTGTAACCATGGAAGCATGTTTACTAATAAGATTAAGATCATTAATAGTTCTACTCATATAATCACCCAAGTAATCAAGCATGTGAGCATTATGTTTCAATTGTCTACTAACATAAGCATTGAAATTTTCTTGTTTAACAATAAAATTATCAAACTCATCCAAGCATTGACTAGCAGACTTATTATGAGGAATATCACCTTCATCAAATCTATAAAGAGAATTTACCTCTACTACCTATGTTGGGTTATCAAGACCATGTATTTCTTCAATAGGCGGTAAATTCTTAACATCTTCAGCTTTAATACCTTTTTCTTTCATAGATTTCTTTGCCTCTTGCATATCTTCAGGACTGAGAAATAGGATACCTCTTTTCTTCGGAGTTGGCTTAGGAGTTGGTTCAGGAAGTGTCCAATCATTATCATTACTCAATATATTATTCAAAAGCAATTCAGCTTGCTCAATAGTTCATTCCCTGAAAATACAACCAGCACAACTATCTAGGTGGTCCCTAGAAGCATCGGTTAGTCCATTATAAAAGATATCAAGTATTTCATTTTTCTTGAGAGGATGATCAGGCAAAGCATTAAGTAATTGGAGAAGCCTCCCCCAAGCTTGTGGGAGACTCTCTTCTTCAGATTGCACAAAGTTAAATATTTCCTGTAAGGCAGCTTGTTTCTTATGAGCAGGGAAATATTTTTGAGAGAAGTAATATATCATATCCTGGGGACTACGCACACAACCAGGAGCAAGAGAGTTAAACCATAACTTAGCATCACCCTTTAACGAGAAAGGAAACAACTTAAGAATATAATAGTAGCAAATTTTTTCCTCATGAGCAAATAGGGTGGCTATATCATTCAATTTAGTAAGATGTGCCACAACTGTTTCAGATTCATAACCATAGAAGGGATCAGATTCAACCAAAGTAATTAACTCAGGATCGATAGAGAATTCATTTATTCCTTATCAGTAACAAAGATAGGTGAAGTAGCAAAATTGGGATCATATTTCATTCTAGCATTCAAGGATTTTTCTTTCAGCTTAGCTAGCAATTTCTTAAGATCTTCTCTATCATTACAAGCAAGAAAATCTCTAGCAGTTTCTTCATCCATAATATAACCCTCAGGCACAACAGACAATTCATATCTAGGGGGAGATTCATAATCTTCAGTTTCAATAATATCATCAGTTTCAGCAATTTCATTTTCTCTAACCCTAGCAAGTTGTTCATCAAGAAATTCACCTAGTGGCACAGTATTATCAAGCAAAACAGTAGTATCATCATTAGCATCATGCATAGTAGAAGTGGCATCATCAATTACTTGCGACATATCAGAATTACTAGCAGGTGTAGGTATCGCAAGTTTACTCAAAACAGAAGGTGAATCAAGTGCAGAGCTAGATGGTAGTTCCTTACCTCCCCTCGTAGTTGAGGGAAAAATCTTGGTTCTAGTATCTTTCAAATTCCTCATAGTGATCAACAGATATAAATCCCAAGTGACTCAGAGAATAGAGCTATGCTCCCCGGCAACGGCGCTAGAAAAAGGTCTTGATAACCCACAAGTATAGGGGATCGCAACAGTTTTCGAGGGTAGAGTATTCAACCCAAATTTATTGATTCGACACAGGGGGAGCCAAAGAATATTCTCAAGTATTAGCAGTTGAGTTGTCAATTCAACCACACCTGAAAGACTTAATATCTGTAGCAAAGTATTTAGTAGCAAAGTAGTATGGAAGTAACGGTAACGGTGGCAAAAGTAATTGTAGCAGTTTTGTAGCAATTGTAACAGTGGCAACAGAAAAGTAACTTAGCAAAGATCAATATGTGAAAAACTCATAGGCAATGGATCAATGATGGATAATTATGTCGGATGGCATTCATCATGCAACAGATATAACATAGGGTGACACGAAACTAGCTCCAATTCATCAATATAATGTAGGCATGTATTTCGAATATAGTCATACGTGCTTATGGAAAAGAACTTGCATGACATCTTTTGTCCTACCCTCCCGTGGCAGTGGGGTCCTAACGGAAACTAAGGGATATTAAGGCCTCCTTTTAATAGAGAACCGGACCAAAGCATTAGCACTTAGTGAATACATGAACTCCTCAAACTACGGTCATCACCAGGAAGTGTCCCGACTATTGTCACTCCAGGGTTGCCGGGTCATAACACGTAGTAGGTGACTATAACTTGCAAGATAGGATCAAGAACGCATATATATTCATGAAAACATAATAGGTTCAGATCTGAAATCATGGCACTCGGGCCCTAGTGACAAGCATTAAGCATAGCAAAGTCATAGCAACATCAATCTTAGAACATAGTGGATACTAGGGATCAAACCCTAACAAAACTAACTCGATTACATGGTAAATCTCATCCAACCCATCACCGTCCAGCAAGCCTACGATGGGATTACTCACACACGATGGTGAGCATCATGAAATTGGTGATGGAGGATGGTTGATAATGACGACGGCGACGATTTCCCCTCTCCGGAGCCCCAAACGGACTCCAGATCTGGTCTCCCGAGGAAGAACAGGAGGTGGTGGCGGCTCCGTATCGTAAAATGCGATGAATCCTTCTCTCTTATTTTTTTCTCCCCGAACGTGAATATATGGAGTTGGAGTTGAGGTCGGTGGAGGTCCAGGGGGCCCACAAGGACAGAGGGCGCGCCCTGGGGGGTGGGCGCGCCCTCCACCCTTGTGGACAGGGTGTGGGCCCCCTTCAGTTGATTCTTTCGCCAATATTTTTTATTTATTCCAAAACTGATCTCCGTGAAGTTTCAGGTAATTCTGAGAACTTTTATTTCTGCACAAAAATAACACCATGGCAATTCTGCTGAAAACAGCGTCAGTCCGGGTTAGTTCCATTCAAATCATGCAAATTAGAGTCCAAAACAAGGGCAAAAGAGTTTGGAAAAGTAGATACGATGGAGACGTATCAATAGTAGCCTCCTTTTGTGAATCATATGCTACTCATGTTGATCTCCCTAAGGAGAAATGGTTTAAATATCACCCACCTATCGAAGAAGAAATTAAAGAACCAGTCATAGTTAAAGATAATACTATTATTTACAATGTTGATCCAGTTGTACCTACTGCTTATATTGAAAAACCACCTTTCCCTGTTAGGATAAAGGATCATGCTAAGGTTTCAACTGTGGTTCGCAAAAGTAATATTAGAGCACCTAAACCTGCTGAACAAATTAAAGTAGAACCTAGTGTTGCTATGGTTAAAGATCTCCTGGTAGAAAATATTGATGGGCATGTTATTTACTTCTGCGATGAAGCTGCTAGAATTGCCAAACCCGATGAAAAAGATAAACATAGACCTGTTGTTGGCATGCCTGTTGTCTCAGTCAAAATAGGAGATCATTTTTATCATGGTTTATGTGATTTAGGTGCTAGTGTGAGTGCTATTCGTTTTACCTTATACCAAGAAATTATGAGTGACATAGCACCTGCTGAAATAGAAGACATAGATGTTACTATTAAACTTGCTAATAGAGACACCATCACACCACTTGGGATTGTTAGAGATGTTGAAGTCTTGTGTAGGAAAATAAAATACCCTACTGATTTTCTAGTTCTTGGTTCCCCACAAGATGACTTATGTCCCATTATCTTTGGTAGACCTTTCTTAAACACTGTCAATGCTACTATAGATTGTCATAAACAAACTGTCAGTGTTAGCTTTGGTGATGAGTCTCATGAGTTTAATTTTTCCAAGTTTAATAGACAACCTCACAAGAAAGAATTACCTAGTAAGGATGAAATAATTGGTCTTGCTTCTATTGCCGTGCCTCCTACTGATCCACTAGAACAATATTTGCTAGACCATGAAAATGATATGCATATGAATGAAAGAAATGAGATAGATAAAATTTTCTTTGAACAACGACCTCTGCTCAAACATAATTTGCCTATTGAAACTCTAGGAGGTCCTCCTCCACCTAAAGGTGATCCTGTGTTTGAATTAAAATAATTGCCTAACACTTTGAAATATGCTTATCTTGATGAGAAAAACATATATCATGTTATTATTAGTGCTTACCTTTCAGAACATGAAGAAGAGAGATTATTGAAAGTTCTGAAGAAGCACCGAGCTGCTATTGGATATACTCTTGATGATCTTAAGGGCATTAGTCCCACTCTCTGTCAGCACAAGATTAATATGGAACCTGATGCTAAACCCGTTGTTGATCATCAACGACGTTTGAATCCTAAGATGAAAGAAGTGGTAAGAACTGAAATATTAAAGCTTCTGGAAGTAGGTATAATCTATCCCACAGCTGATAGTAGATGGGTGAGTCATGTTCATTGTGTCCCTAAGAAAGGAGGTATTACTGTTGTTCCTAATGATAAAAATGAACTCATTCCACAAAGAATTGTTACTGGCTATAGAATGGTAATTGATTTTAGAAAATTAAATAAAGCAACTAGAAAAGATCACTACCCCTTGCCTTTTATTGATCAAATGCTAGAAAGATTATCAAAGCACACACACTTTAGTTTTCTTGACGGATATTCCGGTTTTTCTCAAATACCTGTTTCACAACCGGATCAAGAGAAAACCACCTTTACTTGCCCTTTTGGAACTTATGCTTATAGACGTATGCCTTTTGGTTTGTGCAATGCACCTGCTACCTTTCAAAGATGTATGACTGCTATATTCTCTGATTTTTGTGAAAAGATTGTTGAGGTTTTCATGGATGATTTTTCTGTATATGGCTCTTCTTTTGATGATTGCTTAAGCAACCTTGATCGAGTTTTGCAGAGATGTGAGCAAACTAATCTTGTCTTGAATTGGGAGAAGTGCCACTTTATAGTTAATGAAGGTATTGTATTGGGGCATAAAATTTCTGAATGAGGTATTGAGGTGGATGATACGTCTCCAACGTATCTATAATTTATGAAGTATTCATGCCGTTATATTATCATTCTTGGGTGTTTTACAATCATTTTATAGCAACTTTATATCATTTTTGGAACTAACCTATTGACATAGTGCCCAGTGCCAGTTGCTGTTTTTGCTTGTTTTTTACATCGCAGAAAATCAATACCAAACGGAGTCCAAACGCGGCGAAACTTTTTGGAGATTTTTTCTGGACCAGAAGACACCCGGTGGGCCAAAGAAGTACCAGAGGAGAGCTCCGAGGAGAGCACAACCCACCAGGGCGCGCCTGGGCGCCCAGGCGCGCCCAGGTGGGTTGTGCCCACCTCGGTGGCCTCCTGCACCGCCTCTTCGCCCTATAAATTTCCAAATATTCCAAAACCCCCGGGGGTAACCCTAGATCAGAAGTTCCGCCGTCGCAAGCCTCTATAGCCACGAAAAACCAATCTAGACCCCGTTCTAGCACCCTGCCGGTGGGGGAAATCATCACCGGTGGCCATCTTCATCATCCCGGCGGCCACCATGATGAGGGAGTAGTCCACCCTCGGGGCTGAGGGTTTGTACTAGTAGCTATGTGTTTAATCTCTCTCTCTCGTGTTCTTGAGATGTCACGATCTTGATGTATCGCGGGCTTTGTTAATATAGTTGGATCATATGGTGTTTTCCCCTCTCTATCTTGTTGTGAATTGAGTTTTCCCTTTGAGATTTTGTTTTATCGGATTGAATACTTTTATGGATTTGAGAACACTTGATGTATGTCTTGCATATGAATACCCGTGGTGAGAATGGGGTATTATATTGATTCACTTGAGATATGTTTTGGTACTCAACTCGCGGATTCCCGAGGTGACATTGGGGTAATCTATGCATAGGGGTTGACGCATGTTCTTGTCTTTTGTTCCTCCGGTAGAAATCTTGGGGCACTCTTTGAGGTTCTTTGTGTTGAATTGAGTATTATGAATCTGAATTTGCTTTGGTGTTATTTTAGTACGAACTCTTGATAGATCGATCGGAAAGAATAACTTAGTGTTATTTTAGTACGAACTCTTGATAGATCGATCGGAAAGAATAACTTGGTGTTATTTTAGTACGAACTCTTGGATAGATCGATCAAAAAGAATAGCTGCAAACAATTTCTTCTTATGTTCTCCGCTAGATAAGAACTTTGGAGTGATTCTTCATCGCACGTTGAGGGATGGTTATATGATCCAACTAGATTAGCATTGTTGAGAGATTGCACTAGCGAAAGTACGGACCCTAGGCCTCATTTTCAAGCATTGCAATACCGTTTGTGCTCACTTTTATCGTTTTCTACCTTGCTGTTTTTATTTATTCAGATTACAAAAATATATTTCTACCATCCATATTACACTTTTATCACCATCTCTTCGCCGAACTAGTGCACCTATACAATTTGCCATTGTATTGGGTGTGTTGGGGACACAAGAGACTTTTTATTATTTGGTTGCAGGGTTGTTTGAGAGAGACCATCTTCATCCTACGCCTCCCACGGATTGATAAACCTTATGTCATCCACTTGAGGGAAATTTGCTACTGTCCTACAAAACTCTGCGCTTGGAGGCCCAACACGAGTCTACAAGAACAAGTTGTGTAGTAGACATCAAGCTCTTTTCTGGCACCGTTGCCGGGGAGGTGAGTGCATGAAGGTATATTTTTAGATCTTGCAATTGAATCTTTTAGTTTCTTGTTTTATCACTAGTTTGGTTTGTAAAAGAAAACTACAAAAAAATAGAATTGAGGTTGCATCATATTATTCATCTCTATAATGTCTTTCGTGAAAATGATGGAAAGGAAAATTGTTCTCAATTGATAGAAGAAGAATTCTATAAAATGTTTGACAATTTTTTTTTAAATGATGAGCATGATTGCAATGTTGTTGGTATGAATTCTTTGAATATCCATGATGCTAATGATATGCAAAGCTACAAGCTTGGGGATGCTATGTTTGATGAAGATGATATTTTTAGTCCCCCAAGTTTTGATGAGAATATTTACTATGATGAAAGCATGCCTCCTATTTATGATGATTATGGTGATGAAATGTATGCTATAAAGAGTAATTATAACCATGAAACTTGTCATCATGATTTTAATTTCCAATCACATGATAGTTATTTTGTTGAGTTTGCTCCCACCACTATTCATGAGAATAAATTTGCTTATGTGGAGAGTAAGAAAATTTCTATGCTTGTGGATCATGAAAAGAATGATTTATGTGATAGTTATATTGTTGAATTCATTCATGATGCTACTGAAAATTATTATGAGAGGGGAACATATGCTTTTACATATTGCAATAATATCAAGTTTCCTCTCTTTATGTTGAAAGTTTTGAAGTTGCACTTGTTTTGCCTTCCTATGCTAGTTGATTCTTGTTCCCATAAGTTGTTTGCTCACAAAATCCCTATGCATAGGAAGTGGGTTAGACTTAAATGTGCTAGTCATATGCTTCATGATGCTCTCTTTGTGTTTCAATTCTTATCTTTTATGTGAGCATCATTAAGATCATCATGCCTAGTTAAAAAGGCCTTAAAGAAAAGCGATTGTTGGGAGACAACCCAATATTTACCCTTACTATTTTTGTGTGTTCACATGATTAGTCTACTGTAGTGATCTTGTTTTATAGCTTTTGTTTCAATAAAGTGCCAAGTAAAGCCTTTGGGATAGTGTGGATGATAGTTGACTTGATTCTGTGCAAAAGCAGAAACTTTTGCGTCCAGTGCAGAAATTCCTATATTTGACTGGAACGTGGAAAAATTATGAATTTTTTACAGTTTATGGGTATACAAATTTCCTACGTTTTCCTAAATTTTCATAATTTTTGGAGTTACAGAAGTATGACCTTAATTCAGATCTTTATGTACTGTTCTGTTCTTGACAGATTCTGTTTTCAATGCATAGTTTGCTTGTTTTATGGTTTCTATGGCTTATGTTGCATAATATAAATTGTGGAAATTGTAGAGTACAGTAGTAATTGTGTGATAAAAATTATGAATCTTGTCTTTGACAGTACTAAAGTGAATGTTTTGTCTTTATCATACTAACCCATCTCACGAAGTTCCGTTAAGTTTTGTGTGATTGAAGTTTTCAAGTTTTGGGTGAGATATCGATATGAGGAGAATAAGGAGTGACAAGACCCTAAGCTTGGGGATGCCCAAGGCACCCCCAAGGCAATATTCAAGGAAGATCCAAGCAACTAAGCTTGGGGATGCCCCGGAAGGCATCCCCTCTTTCGTCTTCAACATTATCGGTAACCTCACTTGGAGCTATATTTTCATTCGTCACATGATATGAGTTTTGCTTGGAGGGTCATTTTATTTTATTAGGATTTTCTTGCTGTTATTTAGAATAATGTTTTGCATCTCTTACATCAATAAAAGTGGCAACTATAGCCTTTGACATGCTTATTTTGCAAGTATATGAGTTGCTGTTTCAAAACAGAAAGTTTATCGCTGTTGCAATAATTCTCCAGAAAATTCAGAATGTGATAAATTTTGAAAGCTTTTGAACATTAAGCTATGATAAATTTTCTACAGTGTGGTAAATTTTCAGAATTTTTTAGTTAGGTAAGTATGAGTACAATTGCACTCTTTACAGACTGTCCTGTTTAGACAGATTGCTGTTATGTTCGCATTGTTTGCATATGTTTGCTTGTTTAATGATTCTATTTGAGGATAGGAGTATTAAATATGTAGAGGCATTTAGTATGCAATGTTGAATAATAATTTTAGTGATTTTCTACAGTAGAGAATGATAAGGTTTTTGCATTGATTTATACTAACTTATCTCACGAGTTCTTGTTGAGTTTTGTGTGGATGAAGTTTTTAAGAATTAGGGAAATCGTGATTTGAGAGGAATGAAGAAGACACAAGAGCTCAAGCTTGGGGATGCCCAAGGCATCCCAAGTTAATATTCCAAGAAGTCTCAAGCATCTAAGCTTGGGGATGCCCCGGTACGCATCCCACCTTTCTTCATCAACAATTATCGGTTAGCCTCGGTTGAGCCTAAGTTTTTGCTTCTTCACATGATGTGTGCTATTCTTAGAATGTCATTTTATGTTGTTTTGCTTGCTGTTTTAATAAAATACTTAGATCTGAAAGTTTTAAATAAGAGAGAGTCCTCAATTAGCTACCCATTTACTTAACTACTCATTTGATCTTCACTTGCATCTTTTTGGAGTAGTTTGTCATTTACTCTCATGCTTCACTTAGATTATTTTGAGAGTTAAAATTTTTGAAGAAATACTTATGCTCTCGTGCTTCACTTAAATTTATTTGAGAGCTTGTTAGTAGCAATGGTAATACATAAATTTAGTCCCAAAGTAATGGATATTCAAGAACGATATAATAAAAACTTTCATGTAGATCACTGGATATGATAAGTTTGATTCCTTGCAATAGTTTTGCGATATGGAGATAATAATATGTGAGTCATGTTGGTGAGTAATTATGCTTTAGTAAGAATATTGGTGTTAAGGTTTGTGATTCCCCATGCAAGCACGAAAGTCAATAATTATGCAATGAAATTACATCCTACTTGTGGTGCATTGTTCGGTGTTAGCTATGCTCAATGCTCGTTTATGTGAATTTTCGTTTCTTGGTTGGTTGCTTCTCAATCTATTTGCTAGCTTCCGTTTGTACTAAGTGGGAATACTACTTGTGCATCCAAATTCTTAAACCCAAAGTTGTGCCAAATGAGTCCACCATACCTACCTATATGCGGTATTTCCATGCCGTTCTAAGCAAATTTGTATGTGCCATCTCTAAATTTTCAAAATGATTTCCTTTTTGTGTGCTTGTACCACTCATGAAGCGGCAGGGGTGGCCAATATTTTCCATTCTAGATGTGTTATTCTCAAGATGAGTGTTTATTCACTTGTCATTGCACGAGAGTACGGCAAAGGTATTAGGGATGCCCAGTCCCAAAATGAAAAATGAATTTACTTTATATTGTCAAATAATAAATTCCTTGGAAAGTGTTGGTATGGAGGGCACCCGTGGATACGGCTAGCCATGGATCATGAAAGAATGGTGGAAAAAGGAATAAACTTTATTTTCTGTTTGGGAACCGCCTATGATATATCTAGCATGGAAAGTGTTGGGAATTACTCGGTCGTTTTCGTTGACGGGAAAAGTATGCCTCTCAAAAAATTTATCTCTCAAATTAAGCTTTGAGCTCTGGCACCTCTACAAATCCCTACTTCCCTCTGCGAAGGGCCTATCTATTTACTTTATGCAATTTTTATTTTTATTTGAGTCTCCATCTTCTCTTATAAAGCACCAACTAAGGGGCACTATGATCGTACTTGAGTATTGGATGTAGCAAATATGCGAGTGTGTTTTGTGAATGGATCAATGATTGAGCATGATGGGCTAGGGATAACTTTCTTTAGTGTTGATATTTTGAAAGACATGGTTGCTTGTCGATTTGCTTGAGTATTGATGTATTCGTGTCAAATTATAGACTATTGCTTTGAATCATTCAAGTCCAAATGTCCATGCTACAAAAGAAAGAGTATATGATGAATATGATAGGTAGCTTTCCACAACAAAAATTCCGTTTTCAATTGCTACTTTATCATGATAAGTTTTATGAGAAAGAGTTGCTGTTATGATGCTAGAAAAAGCGATTGGAATTATCATTGATCAAACTTATGCATTTTGCTAGCATTCACACTTCATAAATTATTTCTTTTATCATTTACCTACTCGAGGACGAGTAGGAATTAAGCTTGGGGATGCTGATACGTCTCCAACGTATCTATAATTTATGAAGTATTCATGCCGTTATATTATCATTCTTGGGTGTTTTACAATCATTTTATAGCAACTTTATATCATTTTTTGGGACTAACCTATTGACATAGTGCCCAGTGCCAGTTGATGTTTTTTGCTTGTCTTTTACATCGCAGAAAATCAATACCAAATGGAGTCCAAATGCGGCGAAACTTTTTGGAGATTTTTTCTGGACCAGAAGACACCCGGTGGGCCAAAGAAGTACCAGAGGGGAGCTCCGAGGAGAGCACAACCCACCAGGGCGCGCCTGGGGGCCCAGGCGCGCCCAGGTGTGTTGTGCCCACCTCGGTGGCCTCCCGCACCGCCTCTTCGCCCTATAAATTCCTAAATATTCCAAAACCCCTGGGGGTAACCCTAGATCAGAAGTTCCGCTGCCGCAAGCCTCTGTAGCCACGAAAAACCAATCTAGACCCCGTTCCGGCACCCTGCCGGAGGGGGAAATCATCACCGGTGGCCATCTTCATCATCCCGGCGGCCACCATGATGACGAGGGAGTAGTCCACCCTCGGGGCTGAGGGTTTGTACCAGTAGCTATGTGTTTAATCTCTCTCTCTCGTGTTCTTGAGATGTCACGATCTTGATGTATCGCGGGCTTTGTTAATATAGTTGGATCATATGGTGTTTTCCCCTCTCTATCTTGTTGTGAATTGAGTTTTCCCTTTGAGATTTCGTTTTATCGGATTGAATACTTTTATGGATTTGAGAACACTTGATGTATGTCTTGCATATGAATACCCGTGGTGACAATGGGGTATTATATTGATTCACTTGAGATATGTTTTGGTACTCAACTCGCGGATTCCCGAGGTGACATTGGGGTAATCTATGCATAGGGGTTGATGCACGTACTCATCTTTTGTTTCTCCGGTAGAAATCTTGGGGCACTCTTTGAGTTTCTTTGTATTGGATTGAGTATTATGAATCTGAATTTGCTTTGGTGTTATTTTAGTATGAACTCTTGATAGATCGATCGGAAAGAATAACTTAGTGTTATTTTAGTACGAACTCTTGATAGATCGATCGGAAAGAATAACTTGGTGTTATTTTAGTACGAACTCTTGGATAGATCGATCGGAAAGAATAGCTACAAACAATTTCTTCTTATGTTCTCCGCTAGATAAGAACTTTGGAGTGATTCTTCATCGCATGTTGAGGGATGGTTATATGATCCAACTAGATTGGCATTGTTGAGAGATTGCACTAGCGAAAGTACGGACCCTAGGCCTCATTTTCAAGCATGCAATACCATTTGTGCTCACTTTTATCGTTTGCTACCTTGCTGTTTTTATTTATTCAGATTATAAAAATATATTTCTACCATCCATATTACACTTTTATCACCATCTCTTCGTCGAACTAGTGCACCTATACAATTTGTCATTGTATTGGGTGTGTTGGGGAAACAAGAGACTTTTTATTATTTGGTTGCAGGGTTGTTTGAGAGAGACCATCTTCATCCTACGCCTCCCACGGATTGATAAATCTTAGGTCATCCACTTGAGGGAAATTTGCTACTGTCCTACAAAACTCTGCGCTTGGAGGCCTAGCACGAGTCTACAAGAACAAGTTGTGTAGTAGACATCAGTGGATAAAGCTAAAGTTGATGCAATTGAGAAAATGCCATGTCCTAAAGATATTAAAGGTATTCGTAGTTTTCTTGGTCATGCTGGTTTCTATAGGAGGTTTATTAAAGACTTCTCTAAAATGTCTAGGCCTCTTACAAATCTTTTACAAAAGGATGTTCCATTTGTTTTTGATGATGATTGTGTAGAAGCCTTTGAAACACTTAAGAAAGCCTTAACTTCTTCACCTATTGTTCAACCACATGATTGGAACTTGCCTTTTGAAATTATGTGTGATGCTAGTGATTATGTTGTTGGTGCTATTCTAGGACAAAGAGCTGATAAGAAACTAAATGTTATTCATTATGCTAGCAAAACTCTAGACAGTGCCCAAAGAAATTATGCTACTACTAAAAAAGAATTTTTAGCAGTTGTGTTTGCGTGTGACAAATTCAGATCTTACATTGTTGATTCTAAAGTTACTGTTCACACTGATCACGCTGCCATTAAATATCTTATGGAAAAGAAAGATGCTAAACCTAGACTCATTAGGTGGGTTCTCTTGCTACAAGAATTTGATTTACATATAACTGATAGAAAAGGAGTTGAGAACCCTGTAGCTGATAACTTATCTAGGTTAGAGAATATCCTTGATGACCCACTACACATTGATGATAGCTTTCCTGATGAACAATTAGCTGTAATAAATGTTTCTCATAACACTCCTTGGTATGCTGACTATGCTAATTATATTGTTGCTAAATACATACCACCTAGTTTCACATACCAACAAAAGAGAAAGTTCTTCTATGATTTAAGACATTACTTCTGGGATGACCCACATCTTTATAAAGAAGGAGTAGATGGTATTATTAGATGTTGTGTACCAAAGCATGAATAGGAACAAATCCTACGGAAATGTCACTCTGAAGCTTATGGAGGGCATCATGCGGGAGATAGAACTACTCACAAGGTATTGCAGTCTGGCTTTTATTGGCCTACTCTCTTCAAGGATGCCCGTAAGTTTGTTTTATCTTGTGATGAATGTCAATGAATTGGTAATATTGGTAAGCGTCAAGAAATGCCTATGAACTATTCACTTGTTGTTAAACCATTTGATGTTTGGGGTTTTGATTATATGGGACCTTTTCCTTCCTCTAGTGGGTATACACATATTTTGGTTGCTGTTGATTACGTTACTAAGTGGGTAGAAGCTATTCCAACTAGTAGTGCTGATCATAACACTTCCATTAAAATGCTTAAAGAAGTTATTTTCCCGAGGTTTGGAGTCCCTAGATATTTAATGACTGATGGTGGTTCACACTTTATTCATGGTGCTTTCCATAAAATGCTTGCTAAATACGATGTTAACCATAGAATTGCATCACCCTATCACCCTCAATCTAGTGGTCAAGTTGAACTTGGCAATAGAGAAATAAAATTAATATTACAGAAAACTGTTAATAGGTCCCGAAAGAATTGGTCTAAGAAATTGGATGATGCACTTTGGGCCTACCGAACAACATATAAAAATCCTATGGGTATGTCTCCCTATAAAATGGTTTATGGAAAAGTTTGTCATTTGCCTCTAGAGTTAGAACACAAAGCATATTGGGCAATTAAAGAACTAAACTATGATTTCAAACTTGTCGGTGAAAAGAGGTTATTTGATATTAGCTCACTTGATGAATGGAGAACCCAAGCCTATGAAAATGCCAAATTATTTAAAGAAAAAGTTAAAAGATGGCATGACAAGAGAATCCAAAAGCGAGAATTCAAAGTTGGAGAATATGTTCTATTGTACAACTCTCATTTCAGATTATTTGCAGGAAAACTTCTCTCTAAATGGGAAGGACCATATATCATCGAAGAGGTTTACCGCTCTGGAGCTATCAAAATAAATAATGCTGAAGGTACTAACTCGAAGGTGGTCAATGGGCAAAGAATTAAACATTATATTTCAGGTACGCCTATTAATGTTGAAAGCAATATTATTCAAACTATGACACCTGAGGAACACATAAAAGAGACCTTTCGAAACACTCCGGAATAATTAAAAAAAAGAGGAGGTACGTGATACGGTAAGTAAACGGACTCCAAAAAATCCGTAAAAATATTTTCTGTCAGTTTTGGAATATTTTAAAAATTAGGAAAATAAGAAACAACCAGGAAGGCACCCAAGGAGGCACAAGACACCAGGGTGCGCCCAGGTGGGTTGTGCCCACCTCGGGAACCTTCCAGACTCCGATTTCCTCCCGTTTGCTTGTTTCCCAAGATAAAAAATCTTTATATACCCCCCGAACGTATTGATCACCGTATCACGGAGAAATCTTCTGTTCTTCTTTCTTGCTGTTTCCTGGCAGATCTGATAATATGCATCTCAAGATTTGGGAGAGGATTGCCCAGTTTCTTATCAGCCTTTGGATAAAAATATCTTCAAGGACACCTATCCCTATATGTGGTTCACCGATGAGGAAGATGAAGATGAACCAGTTCCCCCTCGTTTCAAGCAAGAAAGCAAGGAGGCATTATGCAAGAGGATAATAAAGCTTGAGATGGAGAACGAGGAGTTGAGGATAGATAATTTTACCCTTCGACGCAAGCTGGAGAAGAAGGATACTACCACATCACCACCACCACCTTCTTCATCACCAAAGAAGACTTGAGTTCATGGTATGGACACTCCCCTTGGCTTGTGCCAAGCTTGGGGGAGGTGTCCCGGTATCGTATCACCACCACTATCTTTGCTTTCATCTATTTTAGTTCGAACTTTAGTTTCCTATGATTTAGTTGAATAAAAGTTTTAGTTCGATCCTTTCTTTTCGAGTGTTTGCTTGGTGATCTATCTATCGATGTAATCGTGTGCGAGATATATAATAAATAGTAGTTTGAGTTTCTTTACTTTTATGTCTCAATAAAAAGAAAGGAAAATAAACGAAAAAGAACATATGCTAATCTTATGGTAAGTAATGACATCACATAAGGAAAAGTATAAGTGGTAAAATTTGTTGGAGATTTACAAACATAGCATTAGTCAATGATGCAACTCATGAAAGAATTAATAAGGGAAGAGAAGATTCACATGCAAATACACTATCTTGGACATCTTTTATGATTGTGAGCCCCCATTAAATATTTTGTGTCAAAATAGTTGACGTTGGACAGGGAAGACAACGTAATGATTTATGTTTGTTCATATTCACATAAAAGTTATATTGTCATAGATCCTTTAACATGTGGTGCTTGCTCAATATCTTTTCTAGCCAAAAATTCCGCACTAAGTAGAGATACTACTTGTGCATCCAAAAACCCTTAACCCAAATCTTATTTTGAGAGTCCACCATACCTACCTAGGGATTGAGTAAGATCCTTCAAGTAAGTTGTCATCGGTGCAATAAGGCAATAGAAATTGCTTCTAAATGTGTTGGATCATTTAGTGTAAGAGAAAATTGAGCATTGTACGAACGTGTGATGGCAAAGTAATAAAAGCAACGGACTGCATAATAAAGGTTGCTATCATAAGGGGCAATATAATGTGAAGTTCTTTTGCATTAAGGGATTTGGCATACAAACAAATAAGCGCATGACAACCTCTGCTTCCCTCTACCAAGGGCCTATCTTTTACTTTTATGCATTTACTTTTATGAAGAGTCAAAGTTTTCTTCCCTATTCCTTTTTATTTTCTCTTTTGCAAGCATCATGTGGTGAGGAAAGATATAGGCACATATATCCAGTTGGATATGAGTAGGCATGAGTTATTATTGTTGACATCACCCTTGAGGTGAATACGTTGGGAGGTGAAACTATAAGCCCCTATCTTTCTATGTGTCCGGTTGAAACTTTTTGTTCATGGGTACGCTGTGAGTGTTAGAAATCATAAAAGATTAAATGATGGTTGAGTATGTGGACTTGCCTAAAGGCTCCGATACATGACCCTTCCTGAAATATGATGAATTGTAGTTGCAAAGTTGACTGAGAACATAGTTTGTTGGTTTTCAATAAGGTTTATGCTTTATACTTCAATGTTGTGATGAATTGTTACTTGTTCATGAGAAGTTATATGATAAAAGTTATGTGATAAAAGTTATTTGATAAAGCTTTATGTTAAAGTTCTTTGCTGTTATAATAATATGCATGATGCTTCTAGGTCCGTATTTTGTTTTTATCGACACCTCTCTCTCTCTCTCTCTCTAATCATGTGGGCATGTTTTTCGATTTCGGTTTTCGCTTGAGGACAAGTGAGGTCTAAGCTTGGGGGAGTTGATACGTCCATTTTGCATCATGTTTTCCTACTATTATTTATAATGTTTTTATGCATAATAATGCTTTTTGGAGTATTTCTAATGCCTTTTCTCTCATATTATGCAAGGTTTACACAAAGAGGGAGAATACCGGCAGTTGGAATTCTGGACCTGAAAAAGCTACGTCAGAGTTACCTATTCTGCACATCTCCAAATGAGCTAAAAATTTACGGAGAATTGTTTTGGAATATATGAAGAATATTGGAGCAAATAACTACCAGAGGGGGCCCACCAGGTGGGCACAACCCACCTGGGCGCGCCAGGGAGCCCAGGCGCGCCCTGGTGGGTTGTGCCCTCCTCGGCCCACCTCCGGTGCCCCTCTTCTGGTATATAAGTCATTTTGACCTAGAAAAAATAAGCAGAGGACTTTCGGGATGAAGCACCGCCATCTCGAGGCGGAACTTGGGCAGGAGCACTTTTGCCCTCCGACGGAGCAATTCTGCCGGGGGAACTTCCCTCCCGGAGGGGGAAATCATCATCATCATCACCAACAACTCTCCCATCTTTGGGAGGGCCATCTCCATCAACATCTTCAACAGCACCATATCCTCTCAAACCCTAGTTCATCTCTTGTGTTCAATCTTTGTACCGGAACCTTAGATTGGTACTTGTGGGTGACTAGTAGTGTTGATTACATCTTGTAGTTGATTACTATATGGTTTATTTGGTGGAAGATTATATGTTCAGATCCATTATGCTATTTAATACCCCTCTGATCTTGAGCATGATTATCATTTGTGAGTAGTTACTTTTGTTCTTGAGGTCACGGGAGAAGTCATGTTGCAAGTAATCATGTGAACTTGATATGTGTTCGATATTTTGATGATATGTATGTTGTGATACCCTTAGTGGTGTCATGTGAACGTCGACTACATGGCACTTCACCATATTTGGGCCTAAGGGAATGCATTGTGGAGTAGTTATTAGATGATGGATTGCTAGAGTGATAGAAGCTTAAACCCTAGTTTATGCGCTATTTCGTAAGGGACTGATTTGGATCCAAAAGTTTAATACTATGGTTAGATTTTATCTTAATACTTTTCTCGTAGTTGCGGATGCTTGCGAGGGGGTTAATCATAAGTAGGAGGTTTGTTCAAGTAAGAACAACACCTAAGCACCGGTCCACCCACATATCAAATTATCGAAGTAGCAAACACGAATCAAATCAACATGATGAAAGTGATATGATGAAATCCCCGTGTACCCTCAAGAACGCTTTGCTTATCATAGGAGACCGTTTTGGCCTGTCCATTGCCACAAAAGGATTGGGCTACCTTGCTGCACTTTATTTACCATTACTTTCTCATTACAAATTATCTTGCTATCAAACTACTTGTTACCGACTATTTCAGTGCTTGCAGAAAATACCTTGCTGAAAACCACTTATCATTTCCTTCTGATCCTCGTTGGGTTCGACAATATTACTTATCGAAAGGACTACGATTGATCCCCTATACTTGTGAGTCATCTGAATAAACGAGGAATGGCTAAGGAAGAGGTGATGATGCGCGTCTGAAATGGTTCCAAGGTTGATGTGATCGCCGTCGGCACGCTACCTCTACATCTACCTTCGGGATTAGTTTTAAACCTAAATAATTGTTATTTGGTGCCTGCGTTGAGCATGAACATTATATATGGATCTTGTTTATTGCGAGATGGTTATTCATTTAAGTCAGAGAATAATGGTTGTTCTATTTATATGAGTAATATCTTTTATGGTCATGCACCCCTTGTGAATGGTTTATTCTTGTTGAATCTCGATCATAGTGATACACATATTCATAATATTGATGCCAAAAGATGCAAACTTAATAATGATAGTACCACATATTTGTAGCACTGCCGCTTAGGTCATATTGGTGTAAAGTACATGAAGAAACTCCATGCTGATGGACTTTTGGAATCTCTTGATTATGAATCATTTGAGACATGTGAACCATGCCTCATGGGCAAGATTACTAAAACTTTGTTCTCCGGAACAATGGAGCGAGCTAGTGACTTGTTGAAAACAATACATACCGATGTATGTGGTCCGATGAGTGTTGAAGCACGCGGTGGATATCGTTATTTTCTTACCTTCACAGATGATTTGAGTAGATATAGGTATATTTACTTAATGAAACACAAGTCTGAAACATTTGAAAAGTTCAAGGAATTTCAGAGTGAAGTGGAGAATCGTCGTAACAAGAAAATAAAGTTTCTATGATCTGATCATGGAGGTGAATATTTGAGTTACGAGTTTGGTATGCATTTAAGACAATGTGGAATTGTTTCACAGCTCGCGCCGCCTGGAACACCACAGCGTAATGGTGTATCCGAACATCGTAATCGTACTCTATTGGATATGGTGCGTTCTATGATGTCTCTTACCGATTTACCACTATCATTTTGGGATTATGCATTAGAGATAGCCGCATTCACTTTAAATAGGGCACCGTCTAAATCCGTTGAGACGACACCGTATGAGTTGTGGTTTGGCAAGAAACCTAAGCTGTCGTTTCTTAAAGTTTGGGGATGCGACGCTTATGTCAAGAGTCTTCAGCCTGATAAGCTCGAGCCCAAAGCGGAGAAGTGCGTCTTCATAGGATACCCTAAAGAGACCATTGGATATACCTTCTACCACAGATCCGAGGGCAAGATCTTTGTTGCCAAGAATGGGTCCTTTCTAGAGAAGGAGTTCCTCTTGAAAGAAGTGAGTGGGAAGAAAGTAGAACTTGATGAGGTAATTGTACCTTCTCTCGAATTGGAACGTAGCACATCACAGAAAGCAGTTCCCGTGATGCCTACACCAACCGAAGAGGAAGCTAATTGTAACACCCCCTTGTAATAAGCTCTGTGACACTCTGCTAAAACTGCCAAGTCATGATCATTTGCAGTGCCAAGTCATATGGGTTAATGATCCAACTCAAATTCACATCTGAAAATCAACTCAAATTCAAAAGTGAAATATAAAGTTGGTTAAACTCTGTTGGGAAAATGTTCATTAAATGGAAAATAATCCAGGAACATTTCTAAAACCAATATCAAAATATTTGGAGTTGGACAAGTGACTCAAACAAGATGAAACAGTACCCAAAACAGCAATATTAATTCATTTAAAATCATTACAAATTCAAATGGCTTCCAAATCTGTCCAAACCACTTTTTGGTGAGAGCTAATATTGCATTGCAATATTTGGGACAACTCTCACATTTTTCAAAAGTGTAGAAATGCCCTAACTATTTCAAAACAGAAAAGATTAAAAGAAAAAGAGAAACAAAAACAGAAAAATAAAAACGAGGCACTGTGCACTGGGCCTTAGTGCACTGGGCCCCGAACCCCGGCCCAGCAGGCCCACTCACCTCTCTCCCTCGCGCTGTCGTTCTCCCGCTGGTCGAGCACGCGCGCGCCGGCGCGGCGCCGACACGTCGCCGTCCACCGATGATACAGGGCGCAGGAGGGGATAAGGCCGAGCTCCGCCACTCCCTCTGGCTCCCTCGTTCACTTCCCCGTCCTCTCCTCTCTCGCTCCGTCCTCCTTCCCCCTCAGATCCACGCGAGGCCGAGCGCCACCGCCGCCGCGCTCCGCTCGGATCCGCGGCCACCGTCGTCCCCGAGCTCCGCCAGCACATCCACGAGCTCCATCACTATCTGCTACTTCGTCCTCAACCACGAGCAGGAGCCCGGAGCCCCTGCAGTCGCTGGACGACGTCGCCCCTTTCCTCTCGGCCTCCGCGATCTTCCTCCTCTTCGGTGCGAACTGCTGCTCCTAAGCTATCACCGGGCCACCTTGTGCCTCCTCGGTGAGCTCCTCCTCCTCCTGTCTCTCCTCGTTGCCCTCCTTGCACGCCGTAGTTAGCTGCCGCCGCGCCCGAGCTCTGTCCGTCGCCGACGAGCTCGTGCCCGTGGCCATGGCCACTGTCACTTACATCTGAGCACAGCTGCGTGCTCCTGGTGCTCCCAGCAATCGAACGCACCCGCATGCGAGCTCTTCCACGCCCTCTAGCTGCGTTCCCGACGAGCGCCAGATTGCGCCGCCGCTCGCGCTCGTCGCCGGCGCCGTTCCGATGACCAAATGGTCACGGGGACGGGCCTGTTGCACTCGTCGCATCGCGCAGCTCCTTCCCAGCCTTTCCTTTTGCCCCGTAGCGCGCTGCTACTCCGTTCCCAACTACGGCCGAACTCCGGCGTCCGCCGCGATGCTCGTCGCCGTCGCTACACGCCGTCTCCGGCCACGCCACCGCCACCATTCGACGCGCCGTCGAACGGCCGTTCGAACGCACCCGGCCCGTCCCTTTTGGTGGCCTATAGGCGAATTCCGGCGACGCCCGAGTGCCTCCGCCGCGTTTGCGGGTTCGCCGGCGTTCAGCCGCCGGCCGCCGACGTGGCACAGGTGGGCCACACCTCAGTGAGGCTGCCAGTGGGCCCCTGGCCCTGGGTTGACTTCGTTGACCGGGTCAACGTCATTACTGTTCACCACAGTGTATGACATGTGGGCCCTTTTAGTTAATTAAGCTAATTAAAATGAATTTATAAATAACACGGATTAGTTAATCTGTTCAGACACTGACATGAGGGGCCCACACTCTAATTAACCCCCTGTTAGTCTAAATAGACTCTGTTAAGTTTACAGAGGCTGATATGTGGGTCCCACTGGACCCACATGTCAGGTTTGACCTGTACAGCCGCTGTTGACTTGCTGATGTCAGCAATACCTCATGCTGACATCATAATTCATTTTCTGATAAATAAATAAATTCCAGAAAATCCAAATAAACTTTGAAAATTCATAACTTTTAAACCGTAGCTCAGATCGAAAAAGTTAAAACATGAAACTTGCTCAGAACGACGAGCCAAGTCTAATCGTGTCGTCTGTTTCTTCATCGGAACCCCCTACGTAGAAGAACTTGTAACTCCGGACCCGAATCCGGCTGATGAATAGTGCACACACTTCGGTAAATAAATCCCAGAATAATTCTAAAAATAACTAAAATTACTTAGATGCATAATTAGGCAACCCTGCACTGCATCATAGCATCACACGCACCGTATTGCTTTTGTTTGCAATATGTTTACCTGTTTCTTCCCCCTCTTCTCTCTCGGTAGACCCCGAGGTTGACGTAGCTCCCGAGGCAGACGCAGCTCAGGAGTACGACTACGTCCCCGACGACCTTGCCCTTGCCCCAGAGCAAACAGGCAAGCACCCCCATTTTGAGCATGCCTATATCGCCTATTCTCTTCTCTCTTATGCTTGCATTAGAACTGCTACTGCTACTGTTTTCCTATATCTGCTGCATAGCCTGATTATTGTACCCTGCCTTGCTACCTTTCTGGTTATCCTAGACTGATTAGTATAGGCTGGGTAGAGTCACGACAGAGACCCCCACTTGATCCCGACTGCCCTGCTGGATATCAGAAGACCCGATCAACGGGATTGAAGACTAGACCCTGGCACCGCACATCACTTTCCCCTTAGTTGCCGGCACTGCTGGGTTACCGTCGAGTGCCGAGGGTGATACCTCGTCAGCACTTCTGATGTTAACCTTGTAGGTTAGTTACTCGGTCGTGGTAAGCGAGGGTGATTCCTCCTACACCACCCCCGATAACGACATCGTCGTGCAACCTCTCAAGTGTGGACCTCGAGGGTGATTCCTCCTTCGTTCACCTTGATGATAACATCAGTGGGAGTTCCATCGAGGGTGATTCCTCAGGGCTCCCCTGGTGTCAGACACACAGATACTGTTGTTGAGTTGACTTGCACTAAACCATGATACTAAACACGGGTCGGCCCTGAGGGGTACCTGCGCGAGCTTAATTGGAAGTGATGTGGAGTCGGGTTGACCTGGATGGTGCCCGCGAGATAACTACGAGGCGTGGTCGGGCATTCTTAGCCCTTGCCGCAAGTCCTCGAGACGGGGCGACGGGGTCACATCGATCGTGAGTCTCTGCTCATTTCCGCGCGCTCCTAATCCACTATGGTTTGGATATTTGATCCGAGGGGCCTCTGGCCCGATAGCACTAACCATCACGTGGGCATAGTATGGGCGTTCTGCGTCGTATACATCAGCCAAAGCTCTATTGACGTCAGCAAGGAGCGGCCCGTTTTGGATTGGACTGGGAACGCAACTGTGCTTGTATTAAGGGGTTGCTAGGTCTGCTTCCAAAACGTCCTCGCAACGTGCAGGGTTCCCGGGGCGAAGGCCCAAGACCCCCGGGGGCATAGGTTAGTCCGGCGTGCTGACCTCTCTTTAGAGCCTAGGTCGGGTTGCGGCGTGTTGTTTGGCCGAGGCCGGGCATGACCCAGAAAAGTGTGTCCGGCCGGAGTTAAGCGAGCGTGGTGGGTAAGTTGGTGCACCCCTGCAGGGAAGAAACTTCTATCGATAGCCTGTCCTACGGTAACGGACACTCGGAGTTGTATCCCGATCGGTACAACTAGAACATGTGATGAGAACTGGATAGTACGGCTCTGGGATTGCTTTCTCGCAGGGAGTCGAGAAAGGATCTCAGGTCGAGGTTGATGATACTACTACTAATACTTTACATTATGTTCATCTGTTCTCTTCTATTGCTGCAAGACTGTCGAAGATTGTTGAAGATGCTAGTCTTCGATAGGACTAGGCTTCCCCCTCTATTCTGGCATTTCTACAGCCCTGTCCACATATACAGCCCCCTTTGAAAATGTTGCATATGTAGTGTAGATCCTTGCTTGCTGAGTACTTCGGATGAGTACTCACGTTTGCTTTATTTTTCTTTTTCCCCCATATTCCATTTGATGCCACCAGACGACGGAGCCCCTGAGCCAGACGCCCCAGCCGACGACCAGCACTATTACCCGCATGGCGAGTACTACTACTACGAGGCACCGACTGACGACCAGGAGTAGGATCGGAGGGTCCAGGGCAGGAGGCCTACGCCTTTCGATCATAGTATTTTATTTTACCCCGCCTCTGTGAAGGCCTATTTTCTCTCTCTGTAATATATCTGTACTCAGATATCTGATGCTTCTGCTGACGCTTGTATGCCATCGAGCTATGTATTCGAGCCCTCGAGGCCCTGGCTTGTAATATAAAGCTTGTATGACTTTATTTATGTTCTAGAGTTGTGTTGTGATATCTTCAAGTGAGTCCTTAGGCTTGATCGTGCGCATTTGCGTGTATGGTTAGTGCACGATTAAGCCGGGGTCGTCACAGGTTGGTATCAGAGCCGACTGCCTCTAGGTATCCCCCTTCCAAATTCCTTGGCCGAAGTTGAGTCTAGTGGTCCAAAACTGTTTTACTAACTTGGCTGTGTGGCTTACGGGCCCACGTCACCAACTGGGTGGTATTAGGATCTTTTATTCCTCATCTTTAATCTGGGATTCTAATCTCTCATCTATTCGGGTTTAATAAAATTTACTAACACCGACATTTAGGTTCTCGTTAATTCTATCCACCCGGAGAGCTGGATTCAGTGCGATTTCCCTGACGTTGATCTGATTAGTCTGATAATCATTTTCCTTTCCATTGTTTTGTTTAACCTTTCCTTCCGAGATCGGTTATATTTCTCATTGTCTTATGACAACCCTGAACCTCTCTGTTTCAGATGGATCGACTGTTTCCACCGTGGCCTACGACCCAGCTTGTGCTTCGCACTTGGGCTCGTGATGCCCCTGGATTTCCAGCTGTTCTGATCGCCCTCCTGAGTAGACTGGGTTACCGCTGGTATCCCGAGTACATGGTCTATGAGGTTTACCGCGAGTTCAATCAGGAACAGTACTATGCTGAAGTTCGGATCTATGATCAGCAGAACAACTCAGACACTGAGCTACACCTTTTTCATGGAATAGGCGTGACGATTGAGATGGCAGTACATGATGCCGCCTACTCTGCTGTCGCACGTCTCCGAGGAGAGCACAATGCTAGCTTGGATGACTCTGTGTTTCGGTACATTCCGTATGCACCTGTTGGAGATGCTACTGGATTTTACACAGCTATCTGTGCCCCGTACGAGTCTCGACGCTACGACCCGCAGGTTCTGATTCAGTGCACTCAGGCTCTGGATCGCACTGTTTGGGCTCTTGCCGTCGAGTTGTTCGCCACTCGAGCACGCTACTACGAGGCTATGACACAGTTGCTACCAGCTGTTCGTGCAGGGATACATCCGGAGTATATTCTTTACCCACGCAGGACCGAGATGCCGCCAGGTATTGATTGGCCTGCAGTGGGAGGTCACACGCCTGCACGTGGACCTCTTCTTACAGTTCGAGACCGGGTTCTGCATCAGAGTGCACATGGAGCACAGGATCCTGCCGCGACGAACATTCGTCGTCCGCAATTGCAGTTACCCCGTTTCAGTGGTTTTCTCCGACGCTGATGTAGCCTTTGCTATGTCACGTTGTGTACTTCCTTACCGCGTGCCTGCGTGCCGCCTAGTGTGTCTCTAGTTTTTCAATTTGCGCCGTTATGCTGCCCGATTGTAACCGACTGTGTATGGATCTGTATGTCTTAATGACTACTTTTAGCATCTATTGCACTCTTTCAATAATGTCGAGTTACGTCATGTTTATTGTTAAACACTTGCATAAGCTATTGCTGAAATACCCCTGTTGAAATAGCAGGATGGCTGACAACAACCCGCCACCGCCGCCACCACCTGATTACATGGCAGCGATGATGCAACAGTTTGAACTCAACCGCCAGTTTATGACGGGAATTATGCAGCAATTCCCTCGACCTGATGCTAATCAGCAGCCACCATCCATCACCTTGCCAGAGTTTATGAGGCTCAGTCCATCGTTTTTCCGCAATACGGTCAACCCACTGGATGCAGATGACTGGCTGCGTGACATCTCTCATGAGATGGAGTCTGCTGGTGTCGCCGAAGTTAACTATGTCACTTTTGCGACTTATCTTCTGAAGGGTCCCGCAGCTCAATGGTGGGCCACCCACCGGCAGACTCTGCCGCCTGGTACTGTCGTCACTTGGGCAGAGTTCAAGATTGCTTTCCATGCTCGCTACATTCCTCTAGCTGTCATAGCTAGGAAGAAGACCGAGTTCCGTAGCCTTGTTCAAGGAAACAAGACCGTAGAAGTCTATTAGCGCGAGTTTCTAGACTTATCTCGCTACGCTGAAGAGGACATTCCTACTGATGAACGCAGACAGGAGAAGTTTCGTGAAGGACTGCACCATGACATTCAGTTAGCCCTTCTTGTTCAAGATTACCCTGATTTCGCCACCTTGGTGAATAAGGCCATCATGGTTGAAACTGGACTGAAGAAGCACAAGGAAGCGTCCAGACGCACCCGTGAGTCGGGCTCATCTTCGGGCTCGTCTTCCCAGAAGCAACGCATCTGGTTTCCCCAAGGCATGTTCCGTTCAGCAGCTCCTGCAAATAGGCCCTCTTATGCTGCACCACGCCTGCAACCTCCACCACCGAGACAGCCTCTGCCAGCTCCAGCACCTCGAGCTCCAGCACCTCGTCCTGATAGCGGACTATGCTTCAAGTGTGGCAAGCCAGGTCACCGTGCTAGAGACTGTTCTCAGAATCAGAATCAACTGGCTCTTCCATCAGCTGGCCGTGGTATTGGCCGTGGTATTCCTCAACAGCGCAACTATAATGCCAGACCTTCTTATGGTCGTGGGCAGAGCTACCACGTCAACATGTCTGAAGCTCCAGTTCAACCAGATACTGCGATGGGTACACTTCTCGTAAATTCAGTACCAGCATCTGTTTTATTTGATTCAGGAGCATCACATTCATTCATGTCGGAAGACTTTGCATTCATGCATGGCGTTAAGTGCGACAACCTGCATCATCCATTAGGAGTTGATACTCCCGCGGGTAGATGCCGAGCCTCCCTGTTCAGCCCCGAAGTTACTATTGAAATTGAGGGGTTGAAGTTTCAGGCACTCCCAATTATCTTGAGCTCTTCCAAGATTGATCTTATCTTGGGAATGGATTTGTTGAAGGCCCATTATGCCTCGATCAATTGCGCCACTAAAGTTGTACACCTTCTACATCCATCGAACGAGATAGTGAATTATCAAGCTCACCTCACCCAGAACGCCGAGGCTCAGATCTATGCCTTGAACGCGTTGAACGCTTCTCCACTTGAGGGGATCGAGAACATCCCAGTGGTCTGTGACTTCCCGGATGTTTTTCCAGAAGAACTTCCAGGAATACCCCCTGCTAGAGCTGTCGAGTTTGTCATCGACTTGAAGCCTGGCACCACTCCTATTGCGAAGCGTCCCTACAAGATGCCTCCGCACCACCTCATCGAGCTTAAGGAGGAAATTGATAAATCCTTAAGGAAGGGTTTCATTCGCCCTAGTTCCTCTGCCTGGGGAGCACCGTCTCTTTTCGTCAAGAAGAAAGATGGAACGAATAGGTTGGTCCAAGATTATCGTCCTATCAACCAGGCAACCATTCAGAATAAATATCCACTTCCCCGGATCAACGATTTATATGACCAACTCGCTGGATCTTCGGTGTTCTCTAAACTCGACTTGAGGTTGGGTTATCACCAGATCAGTGTCCGCGAAGAGGATATTCCGAAGACTGCATTCGTTACTCGTTATGGCTCTTACGAGTACACGGTCATGTCGTTTGGCTTAACAAACGCTCCAGCTACTTTCTCCCGCCTAATGAATTATATATTCATGGATTACCTCGACAAATTCGTCGTGGTATATCTGGATGATATTCTGGTTTATTCGAAGAACAAAGAAGAACATGCTGAGCATCTTCGCCTTGTTCTGGAGAGACTTCGAGAGCACCAATTATATGCCAAGTACTCTAAGTGTGAATTCTGGCTTTCTGAGGTAACCTACCTTGGACATGTCATCTCCAAGGATGGTATCGCAGTTAACCCGGAGCGAGTTCAGGCTATTCTTGACTGGACCCCTCCGAAGAATGTCAAGCAAGTCAGAAGTTTTCTCGGGCTTGCAAGTTATTGTCGACGATTCATCGAAAATTTCACCAAGATTGCCAAGCCCCTGACTAATCTGCTCCACAAAGGCGTTAAGTTTGAGTGGGCAGACAAATGTCAGGAAAGCTTCCAGACCCTCAAGGACAAGCTGACTTCTGCCCCAGTCCTTGCTCCTCCAGACTCTCGCAAAGATTTTGTGATCTTCTGCGACGCCTCTCGCCAAGGACTAGGTTGTGTCCTAATGCAAGAGCGAAGAGTAATTGCTTATGCTTCGCGACAACTGCGTCCACATGAAGAGAATTACCCAGTGCATGACCTCGAACTTGCTGCTGTGATTTATGCTTTGAAGCAGTGGCGTCATTACCTCCTTGGTAATCGGTGTGAGATTTACACCGATCATCAGAGCTTGAAGTACTTATTCACTCAACCGGAACTTAATCTACGTCAGCAGCGTTGGTTGGAAACAATCACCGATTATGACTGTGGTATTTCCTACACTCCTAGCAAAGCTAATGTGATGGCTGATGCCTTGAGCCGCAAGTCTTATTGCAACAACCTCATGGTTAAGCAAGCTCAACCCCAGCTATATGAAGAATTGCGCAAGCTGAATCTCTGCATCGTCCCGCAAGGTTCTCTTAATAACCTTGTGATACAACCAGATCTTGAGAAAGCTGTCAAAATTGCGCAAGCTAAAGATGCCGAAATTGGTCTAATGAAGAAAGAGCTTCACCTTCAAAAGTACAAGGATTTCTCAATTGCTGAAGATGGAACCTTGTACTTCCGAGACCGCATTGTAGTACCTCGCTTCGAGCTGATGACTGACAAAGTCATGAAGGAGGCCCATGATACACCGCTATCTATCCATCCGGGTAGTACCAAGATGTATCGAGATCTTCGTCAAAGGTATTGGTGGTCTAGAATGAAGCAAGATATTGCTCGTTATGTTGCCGAGTGTGACGTTTGTCGTCGCGTGAAGGCAGAACATCAGAAACCTGCTGGAATTCTGCAACCGCTCCCTATTCCTCTATGGAAGTGGGATAAAGTGCAAATGGACTTCATTACTGGTCTTCCCAAGTCTCAGAAGGGTCATGATGCTATTCTTGTCGTCGTTGACCAACTTTCCAAGGTTGCTCATTTCCTACCTGATAAGGAGACTATTACTGCTAGTCAGTTAGCAGAGCTATATATCTCCAGAATTGTTTCACTCCATGGTATTCCCAAGGAAATCAGTTCAGACCGTGGTAGCATTTTCACTGGCCATTTCTGGGAAAGTTTCCAGAAAGCAATGGGAACTCATATTACCTGGAGTTCAGCTTATCATCCACAATCCCAAGGCCAAGTTGAGCGCGTTAATCAAGTGCTTGAAGATATGCTTCGAGCTTGTGTTATATCCTTCGGTAAGAAATGGGAGGAATCTCTCCCGTATGCCGAGTTCTCTTATAACAACAGCTATCAAGCCAGCTTGAAAATGGCCCCCTTTGAGGTTCTTTATGGTCGTAAATGTCGAACCCCTCTGAATTGGTCAGAAACTGGGGAACGACCTCTTGTGGGACCGGACATCATTCAGCATGCCGAAGAACAAGTCCGAATTGTCCGGGAGAATCTCAAAGCAGCTCAAGACCGTCAGAAGAGTAATTATGATCATAAGCGATGGGCTGTGATCTATCAACCTGGTGATCAAGCTTATCTTCGTGTCACTCCAATGAAGGGCACCCGTCGTTTCGGAATCAAGGGCAAGCTAGCTCCTCGCTATATTGGTCCTTTCCGCATCATGGCTAGACGTGGACAGGTGGCATATCAATTGGAGTTGCCACCGCAATTCTCCCATATTCATGATGTCTTCCACGTGTCGCAACTTCGTAAGTGCTTCAAGGAATCCCCGCACCATGCAGTGGATCATGAGATGCTCGAGCTACAAGATGATCTTTCCTATAAGGAGCATCCGATCCGCATCCTCGACGAAGCTGAGCGCCGTACTCGTCAGAAGACGACCAAGTTCCTAAAAGTGCAGTGGTCGAATCACACTGAAGATGAAGCCACTTGGGAACGCGAGGATCAACTTCAGGAAGAATATCCCGGACTCTTTCCTTCTACCTCCTGAATTCTCGGGACGAGAATTTCTTTTAGAGGAGGAGAACTTGTAACACCCCCTTGTAATAAGCTCTGTGACACTCTGTTAAAACTGCCAAGTCATGATCATTTGCAGTGCCAAGTCATATGGGTTAATGATCCAACTCAAATTCACATCTGAAAATCAACTCAAATTCAAAAGTGAAATATAAAGTTGGTTAAACTCTGTTGGGAAAATGTTCATTAAATGGCAAATAATCCAGGAACATTTCTAAAACCAATATCAAAATATTTGGAGTTGGACAAGTGACTCAAACAAGATGAAACAGCACCCAAAACAGCAATATTAATTCATTTAAAATCATTACAAATTCAAATGGCTTCCAAATCTGTCCAAACCACTTTTTGGTGAGAGCTAATATTGCATTGCAATATTTGGGACAACTCTCACATTTTTCAAAAGTGTAGAAATGCCCTAACTATTTCAAAACAGAAAAGATTAAAAGAAAAAGAGAAACAAAAACAGAAAAATAAAAATGAGGCACTGTGCACTGGGCCTTAGTGCACAGTGCCCCGAACCCTGGCCCAGCAGGCCCACTCACCTCTCTCCCTCGCGCTGTCGTTCTCCCGCTGGTCGATCGCGCGCGCGCCGGCGCGGCGCCGACACATCGCTGTCCACCGACGATACAGGGCGCAGGAGGGGATAAGGCCGAGCTCCGCCACTCCCTCTGGCTCCCTCGTTCACTTCCCCGTCCTCTCCTCGCTCGCTCCGTCCTCCTTCCCCCTCAGATCCACGCGAGGCCGAGCGCCACCGCCGCCGCGCTCCGCTCGGATCCGCGGCCACCGTCGTCCCCGAGCTCCGCCAGCACATCCACGAGCTCCATCACTATCTGCTACTTCGTCCTCAACCACGAGCAGGAGCCCGGAGCCCCTGTAGTCGCTGGACGACGTCGCCCCTTTCCTCTCGGCCTCCGGCGATCTTCCTCGTCTTCGGCGCGAACTGCTGCTCCTAAGCTATCACCGGGCCACCTTGTGCCTCCTCGGTAAGCTCCTCCTCCTCCTGTCTCTCCTCGTTGCCCTCCTCGCACGCCGTAGTTAGCTGCCACCGCGCCCGAGCTCTGTCCGTCGCCGACGAGCTCGTGCCCGTGGCCATGGCCACTGTCACTTACATCTGAGCACAGCTGCGTGCTCCTGGTGCTCCCAGCAACCGAACGCACCCGCATGCGAGCTCTTCCATGCCCTCTAACTGCGTTCCCGACGAGCGCCAGATTGCGCCGCCGCTCGCGCTCGTCGCCGGCGCCGTTCCGATGACCAAATGGTCACGGGGACGGGCCTGTTGCACTCGTCGCGTCGCGCAGCTCCTTCCCAGCCTTTCCTTTTGCCCCGTAGCACGCTGCTACTCCGTTCCCAACTACGGCCAAACTCCGGCGTCCGCCGCGATGCTCGTCGCCGTCGCTACACGCCGTCTCCGGCCACGCCACCGCCACCATTCGACGCGCCGTCGAACGGCCGTTCGAACGCACCCGGCCCCGTCCCTTTTGGTGGCCTATAGGCGAATTCCGGCGACGCCCGAGTGCCTCCGCCGCGTTTGCGGGTTCGCCGGCGTTCAGCCGCCGGCCGCCGACGTGGCACAGGTGGGCCACACCTCAGTGAGGCTGCCAGTGGGCCCCCTGGCCCTGGGTTGACTTCGTTGACCGGGTCAACGTCATTACTGTTCACCACAGTGTATGACATGTGGGCCCTTTTAGTTAATTAAGCTAATTAAAACGAATTTATAAATAACACGGATTAGTTAATCTATTCAGACACTGACATGAGGGGCCCACACTCTAATTAACCCCCTGTTAGTCTAAATAGACTCTGTTAAGTTTACAGAGGCTGATATGTGGGTCTCACTGGACCCACATGTCAGGTTTGACCTGTACAGCCGCTGTTGACTTGCTGATGTCAGCAATACCTCATGCTGACGTCATAATTCATTTTCTGATAAATAAATAAATTCCAGAAAATCCAAATAAACTTTGAAAATTCATAACTTTTAAACCGTAGCTCAGATCGAAAAAGTTAAAACATGAAACTTGCTCAGAACGACGAGCCAAGTCTAATCGTGTCGTCTGTTTCTTCATCGGAACCCCCTACGTAGAAGAACTTGTAACTCCGGACCCGAATCCGGCTGATGAATAGTGCACACACTTCGGTAAATAAATCCCAGAATAATTCTAAAAATAACTAAAATTACTTAGATGCATAATTAGGCAACCCTGCACTGCATCATAGCATCACACGCACCGTATTGCTTTTGTTTGCATTATGTTTACCTGTTTCTTCCCCCTCTTCTCTCTCGGTAGACCCCGACGTTGACGTAGCTCCCGAGGCAGACGCAGCTCAGGAGTACGACTACGTCCCCGACGACCTTGCCCTTGCCCCAGAGCAAACAGGCAAGCACCCCCATTTTGAGCATGCCTATATCGCCTATTCTCTTCTCTCTTATGCTTGCATTAGAACTGCTACTGCTACTGTTTTCCTATATCTGCTGCATAGCCTGATTATTGTACCCTGCCTTGCTACCTTTCTGGTTATCCTAGACTGATTAGTATAGGCTGGGTAGAGTCACGACAGAGACCCCCACTTGATCCCGACTGCCCTGCTGGATATCAGAAGACCCGATCAACGGGATTGAAGACTAGACCCTGGCACCGCACATCACTTTCCCCTTAGTTGCCGACACTGCTGGGTTACCGTCGAGTGCCGAGGGTGATACCTCGTCAGCACTTCTGATGTTAACCTTGTAGGTTAGTTACTCGGTCGTGGTAAGCGAGGGTGATTCCTCCTACACCACCCCCGATAACGACATCGTCGTGCAACCTCTCAAGTGTGGACCTCGAGGGTGATTCCTCCTTCGTTCACCTTGATGATAACATCAGTGGGAGTTCCATCGAGGGTGATTCCTCAGGGCTCCCCTGGTGTCAGACACACAGATACTGTTGTTGAGTTGACTTGCACTAAACCATGATACTAAACACGGGTCGGCCCTGAGGGGTACCTGCGCGAGCTTAATTGGAAGTGATGTGGAGTCGGGTTGACCTGGATGGTGCCCGCGAGATAACTGCGAGGCGTGGTCGGGCATTCTTAGCCCTTGCCGCAAGTCCTCGAGACGGGGCGACGGGGTCACATCGATCGTGAGTCTCTGCTCATTTCCGCGCGCTCCTAATCCACTACGGTTTGGATATTTGATCCGAGGGGCCTCTGGCCCGATAGCACTAACCATCACGTGGGCATAGTATGGGCGTTCTGCGTCGTATACATCAGCCAAAGCTCTATTGACGTCAGCGAGGAGCGGCCCGTTTTGGATTGGACTGGGAACGCAACTGCGCTTGTATTAAGGGGTTGCTAGGTCTGCTTCCAAAACGTCCTCGCAACGTGCAGGGTTCCCGGGGCGAAGGCCCAAGACCCCCGGGGGCATAGGTTAGTCCGGCGTGCTGACCTCTCTTTAGAGCCTAGGTCGGGTTGCGGCGTGTTGTTTGGCCGAGGCCGGGCATGACCCAGAAAAGTGTGTCCGGCCGGAGTTAAGCGAGCGTGGTGGGTAAGTTGGTGCACCCCTGCAGGGAAGAAACTTCTATCGATAGCCTGTCCTACGGTAACGGACACTCGGAGTTGTATCCCGATCGGTACAACTAGAACATGTGATGAGAACTGGATAGTATGGCTCTGGGATTGCTTTCTCGCAGGGAGTCGAGAAAGGATCTCAGGTCGAGGTTGATGATACTACTACTAATACTTTACATTATGTTCATCTGTTCTCTTCTATTGCTGCAAGACTGTCGAAGATTGTTGAAGATGCTAGTCTTCGATAGGACTAGGCTTCCCCCTCTATTCTGGCATTTCTGCAGCCCAGTCCACATATACAGCAACCATTGAAAATGTTGCATATGTAGTGTAGATCCTTGCTTGCTGAGTACTTCGGATGAGTACTCATGTTTGCTTTATTTTTCTTTTTCCCCCATATTCCATTTGATGCCACCAGACGACGGAGCCCCTGAGCCAAACGTCCCAGCCGACGACCAGCACTATTACCCGCCTGGCGAGTACTACTACTACGAGGAGCCGACTGACGACCAGGAGTAGGATCGGAGGGTCCAGGGCAGGAGGCCTACGCCTTTCGATCATAGTATTTTATTTTACCCCGCCTCTGTGAAGGCCTATTTTCTCTCTCTGTAATATATCTGTACTCAGATATCTGATGCTTCCGCTGACGCTTGTATGCCATCGAGCTATGTATTCGAGCCCTCGAGGCCCTGGCTTGTAATATAAAGCTTGTATGACTTTATTTATGTTTTAGAGTTGTGTTGTGATATCTTCAAGTGAGTCCTTAGGCTTGATCGTGCGCATTTGCGTGTATGGTTTGTGCACGATTAAGCTGGGGTCGTCACACTAATGATGATGATCATGAAACTTCGGATCAAGTTACTACTGAACTTCATAGGTCGACCAGGGTACGTTCTGCACGAGAGTGGTATGGTAATCTTGTCCTGGAAGTCATGTTGTTAGACAATGGCAAACCTACAAACTATGAAGAAGCTATGATGAGCCCGGATTCCGACAAATGGCTTCAGACCATGAAATTCGAGATAGGATCCATGTATGAGAACAAAGTATGCACTTTGCTGGACTTGCCCGATGATCGGCAAGCCATTGAGAATAAATGGATCTTTATGAAGAAGACAAACGCTGATGTTAATGTTACCATCTATAAAGCTCGACTTGTCGCAAAGGGTTTCTAACAAGTTCAAGGGGTTGACTACGATGAGACTTTCTCACTCGTAGCGATGCTTAAGTATGTTAGAATTATGTTAGCTATTGCCGCACTTTATGATTATGAGATCTAGCAAATGGACCTCGAAACGGCATTCCTTAACGGTTTTCTTAAGGAAAAGTTGTATATGATGCAACCAGAAGGTTTTGTCGATCCTAAGGATGCTAACAAAGTATGCAAGCTCCAGCAATCCATCTATGGACTGGTGCAAGCATCTCGGAGTTGGAATATTCACTTGATGAGGTGATCAAAGCTTTTGGTTTTATACAAACTTACAAAGAAGCTTGTATTTACAAGAAAGTGAGTGGGAGCGTTGTAGCATTTCTAATATTATATGTGGATGACATATTATTGATTGGAAATGATATAGAATTTCTGGAAAGCATAAAAGGATATTTGAACAAGAGTTTTTCCATGAAAGACCTCGGTGAAGCTTCTTACATATTGGGCATCAAAATCTATAAAGATAGATCAAGACGCTTAATAGGACTTTCACAAAGCACATACCTTGACAAAGTTTTGAAGAAATTCAAAATGGATCAGTCAAAGAAAGGGTTCTTGCCTGTATTATAAGGTGTGAAGTTGAGTAAGACTCAAAGCCCGACCACGGCAAAAGAAAGAGAAAGGATGAAAGTCATTCCCTATGCCTCGGCCATAGTCTCTATAATGTATGCCATGATGTGTACCAGACCTGATGTGTGCCTTGCCATAAGTCTGGCAGGGAGGTACCAAAGTGATTCAGGAGTAGATCACTGGATAGCGGTCAAGAACATCCTGAAGTACCTGAAAAGGACTAAGGACATGTTTCTCGTTTATGGAGGTGACGAAGAGCTCGTCGTAAAGGGTCACATCGATGCTAACTTCACACAGATCTGAATGACTCTAAGTCTCGAACCGGATACGTATTTATATTGAATGGTGGAGCGGTCAGTTGGTGCAGTTCTAAGCAGAGCGTTGTGGTGGGATCTACATGTGAAGCGGAGTATATAGCTGCTTCGGAAGCAGCGCAAGGAGTCTGGATGAAGGAATTTATATCCGATCTGGGTGTAATACCTAGTGCATCGGATCCAATGACTATCTTTTGTGAAAACACTGGAGCTATTGCCATTGCCAAGGAGCCTAGGTTTCACAAGAGAACCAAGCACATCAAGCGCCGCTTCAACTCCATTCGTAATTATGTTAAGGATGGAGACATAGAACTTTGCAAAGTACATACAGATCTGAATATGGCAGACCCGTTGACTAAACCTCTTCCACGGGCAAAACATGATCAACACCAAGACTTCATGGGTGTTAGATTCATAACTATGTAAACTAGATTATTGACTCTAGTGCAAGTGGGAGACTATTGGAAATATGCCCTAGAGGCAATAATAAATTAGTTATTATCATATTTCCTTGTTCATGATAAAGCTTTATTATTCATGCTAGAATTGTATTTACCGGAAACTTAAATACATGTGTGAATACATAAACAAATACTATGGCCATATCACATCACAACATACCCTACAAAAATAAGTTAGACATCCTCTACTTTGTTGTTGCAAATTTTTATGTAGCTGCTACGGGCAACTAGCAAGAACCGTTCTTACCTATGCAAAACCACAACGGTGATTATCAAGTTGCTATTTAACCTTCTGCAAGGACCGCCGTAGTCAAATTAGATTCAACTAAAGTGGGAGAAACAGACACCCGCCAGCCACCCTTGTGCAAAACAAGTTGCATGTTAGTCGGTGGAACTGGTCTCATGTACGTGGAAATGTAAGGTTGGTCCGAGCCGCTTCTGTTTAATCTACATCAAAATTTTGTCCTCGGTTCGGCCATCGCGGTACAAACCAAGGAGCATGATTCATCTCCCCAAAGTTCCGCCATTGGTTCGGCCATTGCGGTACAAACCAAGGTGCTTGTTTCATCTACTTCAAATTTTCATCTTTGGTTCGGCCATCATGGTACAAACCAAGGAGCATGTTATATCCATCTTAAATTTTGTCCTTGGTTCGGTCATCGTTGTACGAATCAAGGAGCATACATATTTCTTTTATATGTTGCATATGCTTCATCCTAATGACCTCCTTCTTGGTGCGCATTTGTCCAAAGAGAAGAAAGAGGAATATCATAAGTTCCTCTCTGCAAACAAAGATGTCTTCGCTTGGACTTATGAGGAAATGCCAGGCTTGGATCCAGAGGTGGCGGTGCATCGACTTGCTGTGCAAGACGATGTTCCACCAGTAAAACAACCACAAAGGAGATTTCGACCCGAGCTACTCCCCAAGATAGAAGCCGAGGTCGACAAACTCATAGCTGCTGGATTCATTAGGGAGGTTAAATATCCTAAGTGGCTTTCCAATATTGTTCCAGTTAAAAAGAAAAATGGTCAAATCCGTGTGTGTGTAGACTTTAGGGACTTAAATAAAGTGTGCCCTAAAGATGATTTTCCTATACCTATATCTGAAATACCCGTTGATGCTACCATGAATCATGAAATATTTTCTTTTATGGATGGATATCCTGGATATAATCAAATAAAAATGGCGCCAGAAGATGAAGAGCTAACGGCTTTCAGGACACCCAAAGGCATATCCTGTTATAAGGTCATGCCATTTGGACTAAAAAACGTCGGGGCGACATATCAACGGGCCATGACCATAGTTTTAGATGGGTTATTGTATGTAATTGTTGAATGTTATATAGATGACATAGTAGTAAAATCGAAACGTGAGGAAGACCATATGAAACATCTTGCAATGGTTTTCAAGCGTCTGAGGGAACATAACTTGAAAATGAATCCCATGAAATGTGCGTTCGGAGTTTCCTCTGGAAAATTTCTTGGTTTTGTGGTCACAAAGAATGGCATCCAAATTGACCCGGATAAAGTAAAGCGATTGTTAAAATGCCACCACCTACAAACCTACATGAACTAAAGAGTTTCCAAGGTCACCTAGCATATATTAGGAGATTTATCTCAAACTTATCAGGAAGATGTAAACCATTCTCACGTCTCATGAAAAAGGGTGTCCCATTCGAGTGGGATCAAGCATGCCAAAATGCATTCTTGGACATTAAAAAATACCTAATACACCCACCTATCCTGGGTGCACCAGTTAAAGAACGTCCTCTGATCCTATATACGGCAGCCATGCCTATGTCGTTAGGTGCTCTTTTAGCACAGAATAATGAGTCCGGAAAAGAAATGTCCCTATATTACCTTAGTCGCACCCTTGTGGGGGCTGAGTGCAACTATCCGGACATGGAAAAAATATGTCTCGCATTGGTGTTTGCAGCACAAAAATTACGCCATTACATGTTAGAGCAAACTGTACACCTCGTATCGAGAGCAGACCCTCTCAGGTACATCTTAAATAAAATGGTGCTTTCAGGTAGACTGGCTAAGTGGGCGATGTTTTTGTCGCAATTTGATATAAAATTTGTGCCGCAGAAGGCCATGAAAGGGCAAGCATTAGCTAACTTCCTAGCCACGCATCCAATACCCGATGATCTCCCAATAGATGATGACTTGCCGGATGAAGAAGTGTTCGCTACATCAGTTGCTAGTTCATCATGGCAAATGTATTTCGATGGCGCATGTCGACGATCAGGGGCAGGTGCGGGAGTTGTTTTTGTTACACCAAGTGAAGGAATAATCCCGTACTCATTTACCCTAACTTCAGAAGTTTCGAATAATTCGGCCGAATATGAGGCTTTGATCATTGGGCTTGAATTAGCTCTGAATATGGGGTTAGATTCACTCACTGTTTATGGTGACTCTCATTTATGGTGACTCTCAGTTAGTGATCAACCAACTACTGGGAATTTACATGGTAAAGAAAGAAGAATTAATGCCTTACTTCCAACGAGCCAAAGTGCTCATGTCCATGTTAGCCGATCTAAATATTCAGCATGTTATAAGAAGTCAAAATGAAAAGGCCGACGCCTTAGCAGGTTTAGCCGCTAGTATGTCATTAACTTCATATCAAATGATGGACGTTCGTGTTGAAGAATGTAGAATCCTACCTATACTCGCCGAGGAGGAGACGACGACGACGTCGGTTGCAATGACTGCAGATGTCTACGAGATTGAAGTTGGAGACTGGCGAAGCCCTTTCCTGGAATACTTACTCCATGGATATTTACCTCTGGACTCCGCAGGAAGGTCTAGAGTTCGAAAAAGGTCAGTTCACTATACATGTATAAACGATACCCTATATAGACGTTCCTTCGATGGCATCCTCCTCCGCTGTCTAGCAGGGAATGAAATTTTGGAAGCCTTAAATGAAGTGCACGCTGGGGTGTGTGGGGCGCATCAATCTGGCCCTAAGTTATATTATCAATTGTGACATCTTTGTTACTACTGGCCTACCATGTTTGACGACGCCATGAAATTTGCAAAAAGGTGTCACGAGTGCCAGGTACATGGTAATTTCATACATCAACCCCATGAGTCGTTGCACCCCACTTCTGACACCAGAATCTGATGACGGGAAAATGGCGGGCGTGAGACGCGCGTCCACGTCATTGATACAGAGTGAAATTATTTAAATGCGTAAATGCATATAATAAAAAAGAAGATCAAATATTGCAGGTACTTTATTTTCAGAACTCTTACATTTACATAAAAATTCTGTTAATTACATCTCCAAAGAGAAAACCCCTGATTAAGAATTCCAACATATCTATTACATAGGATTACATCACATGCCTATTACAATATGCTACAAGAGAAATCCTCCTCGCGGTCGACGATGAACTCCTTCTTGGTGGACTTAAATTTGGTTTCATGCAAATACGCCTACATGATTTCATGTGTGATGTATGGGGATATATTTTCCTAGCATGCAACAATTTGTTCGTGTTCAATCTCATTTATATGCAGAATGGAGATTGATTTTGGCTAGGCATAGTTTTATCCTATGTTTGGCACATAGGATATGTGTATGTATTTTCCTCTAGGAATATTTGCATGATATATTTGGTTGGTGGCATGGATCATGCCAATTTTAATAAGTTTTGCATCATCACATTACTACTATCATTGCGTAGCATTGATGTGGTGCCCGCGTGTAGCGTAACGGGCTGAAGCTTTCTGACACAATCTTGATGCTTTTTCTAGTGCATATGATATGTGCCATATTTTGTTGACTTAAGTCCACACAGTATCAAGCCTGACCCGAGTGGAGTTTGCTTATGATATTTTTGTTTGAAGCCTACATGAGCCGCATGGAATATGCCTTATCATGTATTTTGCATGAATTTTGTATGCACATGTGGATTTCGAGTGAACCTATTTTTATTAAGTTCTGCTTTACCTGTATTACTACTAACACCGCATAGCACTAAGATAATGCCCGCGTGTAGCGTAACCAAGTGAAGGTTTATGGAACAATTTTAATATTGCATGTGTTATATGACACTTATATTTTTTTTGTTTATATTTGCACCTTACATGGTATTAAAACTCCACACCGCGTCATTTTAATCAGCGCTCGTGTGTAGTATAACCCAAGTAAAGTGAGTTTGTGATATCCATTTGTGATGATGCTAATAGTTTAGGCTCTTATAGCATTGGAGTATGTTGTAACATCTTTTATATGACTTTGGCCAAAATATGTGGCATAAATGTTTTATTTAGATTTATCTCACTTGTATTACTACTAACACCGCGTAACACGGATATCGTGTCCGCGTGTAGCGTAACCAAGTAAAATTGGTTTTATGATGGCATTATTTATATTGCATGTTTTGGTCTTTGCGTGTGTAGCATGAACGCATTTTTAATTAAGTTTTGTCTTGCTTGTATTACTACTAACACCAAGTAGCATTAAGATAATGCCCTCGTGTAGCGTAACCAAGTGAAGGAAAGTCTTGGTATATTCTTGTCCGTATTACAACTAGCACGACACATAATGTCCGTAGCGTAACCGGACAAGAATTATGAATTTTGTTTAGCACGTTCATAATTTGTCTCCAACTTAGTCATATGAATTTCGTTTATGATGACCAAACCAAGACAATTTTTATGAGGTTTTCGTACCTATGACACTCTCTTGATTTGTATCCGCGTATAGGGACCAAACCAAGGAACGAGGCGTTCATCCTGGCTTGTATCGCTAAGGGGACCGAACCAAGAAGGAGATCATTAGGACGAAGCATATGCAACATGTAAAAGAAACATGCATGCTCCTCGACTCGTACAGCGATGGCCGAACCAAGGACAAAAATTTGAGGTAGATATAACATGCTCTTTGGTTTGTACCGCGGTGACCGAACCAAAGACGAAATTTTGAGGTAGATTAAATATGCACCTCGGTTTGTACCGCAATGACCGAACCGAGGGCAAGAAGTTTGGGAAGATGAAACATGTCCCTTGATTTATACCACGATGGCCGAACCAAAGGCTAGAGTTTTAAGAGAGGAGGAAGAAGAAAGCTCCCTGACCTGTACCGCAATGGCCAAATCAGGGGCTAGGGGAGAGCCATGAATCTCACCTTCTCACCTCCTGCAGGCAAGACGCCTGCCTCCTTCTCTTCTCTTTTTCTGTGCTCCAATATAGTATATGTGTGTGTGATTTTAGCAGCAGAGAGGAGATGAAATAGATCGATCGACCCGAGAGCAGCCGAGCGGCCATGTATTTATATGGAGCGGAGGAGCGCAGTGCCAGGCTCCGGCCGCACCCGCGCACGCCCATCCACATCCTGGATCGTGAGATCGTGTGAGATCGTGCATGGAGCCGGGCTTCTCCCTTTTTCTTTTTATTTGTTTAATCGCTAATCAACCGGCAACGTCCCATCAGTATGGGCTTAATTAGGCCACGTTCTGTCAACGTGTGGGCTTTTGCTCTAATTCTTTACTTAGGGCCAAATACATGGGCAAACCCTATTTGGCGCTGCAGGCACCGGTTACTACTGTTTTCTGTAAACCGTCAGCTGGGCCGGCCCATCTAGGTATTTCTTTTCTGTGTTTAAAAACGCAGAAAAACAAAGCAAACGGGCTGGAACTGAATAGAACCCGCGACCTCCAGGGCTAGATTCACTGGTGCTACCACTACGCCATTCTACGGGATATGGTAAAAGTGAGCTTTCCCACGCTTTTATTTTTTCTTTCACCTTTTTCTTTTTTCTTTTTTTCGTCTTCCTTTTTTCTTTTTTGTTTTCGGTCTTTTTTTTCATCCTGGTTCGTTGATTTTGTTTGCAAATCCGTGAACTTTTCTTTTAATTTGATGATTTTTTTAAAATTCAATGAACTTATTTTTAAATTTTTGAACTTTTTTCTGAATTGATGAATTTTTTTTTCAAAATCGATGATCTTTGTTGAAATCAATGAACTTATTTATAATTTTGGTGAACTTTTTTTGAAATCAATGAACTTTTTTCAATTTCGATGAACTTTTTTTCAAATTCGATGAAATTTTTCAAATTTGATGAACTTTTCTTTCAAATTCGATTAGGTTTTTTTCCAAAATAGATGAACTTCTTTCACATTTTGTGAACTTTTTTCAAAATCGGTGAACTTTTTTTCAATATTGTGAACTTTTTTTCTATATTGATGAACCTTTTTCGAATTCCATGAACTATTTAAACAAATTGCACTTTTATCTGTACTGGTGAACTTTTTTATTACAAATCTATGATTTTATTTTTCAAACATACGTTTTCTTTTTTTGAAATGATTAATATGTGTCCAGAATTTATGTATTGTAATAGAAGAAGTTTTTTTTTTTTGGAAAAGGGGCGCAGCCCCGGCCTCTGCATCAGAAAGATGCATACGGCCACATTTATTAAAAGCAAAAAGGTCCAACAAAGGTCATAAACTCCATTACAAACTAGTCCCCAATCGGCTCACAAAGAGCGGGAAAAAAAAGCCACAGCCGGCATGCAAAATAAAGATAGGAAAACTAATTGCCTATCCTATTACATGACCGTCATCCAAACCGGCTGAATATAGCCCGAGCTACCATCTCCCATCGGGCAGATCCAGTAACCAAATGCTCCCTGACTTCCGTCCGAGTGAGTAGCGACCACATACGGATGAACGTAGTAGCTCGGAAGATGACCTGCAAAAAATGAGTATTTGTTGTTCTGTTAAAAACCAAATCATTCCTGCAGTTCCAGACTGCCCAAAGTAAAGCACATACTCCTACACGAATGTGTTTAGCTGTTTGGGTCTCTATCCCATCCAGCCACGTCCCAAATAACGTGTGGATATTATTCGGAGGAGTAATATTAAAAGCAAAGTGAACAGTCCGCCAAAGAACCTTCGCCATGGGACAATCCAGAAAGAGGTGTTTGATAGTCTCGTCTTGATCACAAAAACTACATCTCTTAGAGCCGGTCCAATTGCGCTTTGTCAAATTGTCCTTGGTTAAAATGACTTGTTTATGTACAAACCACATAAACACTTTAACCCTCAGAGGGACTTTGACATTCCAAACATGTTTGGAATAGGGAATAGAGCTAGAGTTTATGACATCTAAGTACATTGATTTAACCGTGAACTCTCCATTCCTAGTTAATTTTCAGCTCAACGAATCCGGCCGTTGAGCAAGCTGCACATCCATCAGTCTTCTCACCAGATGGAGCCAGGCTTCCCAACGCGCTCCGGCTAGTGTTCTCCTAAATTGGATATTGAGGGGAGCGGACCTAAGTATGGTTGCAACCAGATCGTCTCTCCGTTGCACGATGCTATAAAGAGACGGATATTGTAGCGCGAGAGGTGTTTCCCCTAGCCATGTATCCTCCCAGAATCTCGTGGAGGTACAGTTTCCGATAATAAACTTTGTTCTGTTGAAAAAGACTGCTTTAACTCTCATCAGCCCTTTTCAAAAAGGTGAGTCCGTCGGCCTCACTGTCACCTGTGACAAAGTTTTGGATTGGAGGTACTTGTTACGCAGAATCTGCGCCCACGTGGCCTCCGACTCTACAGATAACTTGTACAGCCACTTGCTGAGAAGACATCTGTTTTTCACCTCAAGATTTTCGACCCCTAGACCCCCTTGGTCTTTTGGTCGGCATATAATATCCCATTTAGTGAGTCGATACTTCCTTTTTAAATCATCACTCTGCCAGAAGAAACGGGATCGATAGAAATCCAGTCTTTTCCTAACTCCAACTGGTATCTCAAAAAACGACAAAAGAAACATAGGCATGCTCGTGAGAACCGAATTAATAAGAATTAACCGGCCCCCATACGACATCAGCTTGCCCTTCCAACAGCTTAGTTTCTTCTCGAATCGATCCTCGATACACTTCCATTCTCTATTTGTTAGCTTACGATGGTGAATTGGTATACCCAAATACGTAAAAGGTAAACTCCCAATTTCACAACCGAACAATTGCTTATAGGCCTCTTGTTCTTCTTTGGCTCTTCCAAAGCAGAACAATTCACTCTTGTGAAAGTTAATCTTTAACCCAGTCAATTGTTCGAATAAGCATAACACCAGCTTCATGTTTCGCGCTTTAGCCAAGTCATGCTCCATGAAAAAAATAGTATCATCAGCTTACTGCAGGATAGACACCCCTCCATCAACTAGATGAGGTACGAGGCTACCAACTTGGCCAGCATCCTTTGCCCTACCTATTAGAATGGTCAACATGTCAACTACGATGTTGAACAGAATAGGTGACATCGGATCTCCTTGTCTCAGGCCTTTATGTGTCTGGAAATAATGACCTATGTCATCATTCACTTTGATTCCAACACTCCCTTTTTGCGTAAAAGATTCAACCTGGTTTCTCCAAGCCGGGTCGAAACCTTTCATGCGCAAAGCCTGTTGTAGAAACGGCCATTTAACTTTATCGTACGCCTTTTCGAAATCCACTTTGAAAACAACCCCATCTAGTTTTTTCGTATGGAGTTCATGGAGCGTCTCATGCAGGACTACAACCCCTTCCAGGATGTTTCTGTCTGGCATGAAAGCAGTTTGGGTCGGCTGCACCACAAAGTGCGCAATCTGTGTGAGTCTATTAGTCCCAACCTTGGTAAAAATTTTGAAACTAACATTAAGAAGACAAATAGGCCTGAACTGCTCAATTCTCACAGCCTCTGTTTTCTTCGGGAGTAATGTTATTGTTCCAAAATTCAAATGAAACAACTGAAGCTGTCCGGAGAACAGATCGTGGAACATAGGTAACAGATCCCCTTTAATAATATGCCAACACCTCTTATAAAACTCCGCCGGAAATCCATCCGGCCCCGGAGCTTTATTGTTCTTCATCTGTGCAATCGCATCAAACACCTCTTTCTCCGAGAATGGTGCAATCAATACCTCATTCTCATCGGCAGCCAACTGAGGCACATCCTCAATTCTCGACTCATCCAAGGACACAAAGTTATCCTCTGGAGGCCCAAAAAGCTGCTTGTAATAATTGGTAATATAAATCTTTAGGTTCTCTTGTCCTATGATCGTTCCCTCGTCTTGCTCAAGCTGAAAGATTCTTTTCTTTCTGTGCTTGCCATTGGCAATCATATGGAAGAATTGAGTATTGGCGTCCCCTTGGACAACTTTACGAACCTTGGCTCGCAATGCCCATTTCAACTCCTCTTCCCTCAACAGCTCTTTCAATCTCATCTCCGCATAAACTTTAGCATGAAGCTCTGAGGAATGCAAAATAGTGGACTCGGCTTTCACATCTAAGGACTGAATAAGTGTAAGGAGTCTCTCCTTTTCAATCTTATAAATCCCACTAAGATGTTTAGCCCATCCTCGCAAGAAACTTCTCAAGTTCCTAATCTTATTCTGCCATCTCTCAATAGGAGATCTTCCTCCTGCATCTTTCGCCCATTCTCTGGCTATCAGATCCAGGAACCCTTCTCTTTCAAACCACGCAAGTTCAAAAGAGAAAGTATTTTTGTTGCCCACATGCGTTGCCTCCCCAGAATCCACTAGCAGAGGTGTGTGGTCTGAGATACCGCGAGATAATGCTTGGACTGTAACCAAGGGAAATTTCTGTTCCCACTCAACGCTTGCTAGGACTCTATCTAGCTTCTCATACGTCGGGTTTTGCAAAGCGGTCTTAGTGCAGTGGTTGTTGCGTCGTTTCCTTCGGCAGAATACATACGCTACCACGCGGGTTCGAATCCTGTCTTCCGCAATTATTTTTTCTACCGCCTCTGCTTTTGGAGCAGGTTGTTGGGCCGGCCGGCAAGGAGCTCCCAAATACATGTACGCATGACTCTGGAAGAAGCTAGCTAGCGTGGGGCCATATGGGCCATGATACATACAGATGCCATGCATGTACGCTCGCTTAGCCTGCATGCATTAGCACATATGCAAGCACGTGCCAATTTCTCAACAACAAAAAAAAGCAAGCACGTGCCAGCTAAATTTAATTGATACTAATATTTTCTTTAATTATATTCTGCATACATTTGGTTAATATGCAGTGATATTTGATGGAGGAACATACTGCACGGTGCTTCGACAATATTGACGTTTGTCTTTGACGGTGAAATTTTAGATCATTATTCATCTGCAACGGTGCGCGTACATATGAACCGCGCGTCCCCATATTTTTTTTTTTGTCAGCGTCGGTGCGGCGCACATATATATATATATATATATATATATATATATATATATATATATATATATATATATATATATATTACACACGTGCCAGCTAAATTTAATTGATACTAATATTTTCTTTAATTATATTCTGCATACATTTGGTTAATATGCAGTGATATTTGATGGAGGAACATACTGCACGGTGCTACGACAATATTGACGTTGTCTTTGACGGTGAAATTTTAGATCATTATTCATCTGCAACGGTGCGCGTACATATGAACCGCGCGTCCCCATATATTTTTTTTGTCAGCGTCGGTGCGGCGCACATATAAACCGTGTATCCTCCATTTTTCCCCATATATATATATATATATATATATATATATATATATATATATATATATATATATATTCAGCGTCGGTGCGCGTACATATAAACCATGTGTCCTCCATTTTTCTATAGGAGAAAACTTGATGGTTGTTTATTTGTTTCGTCATATTTTATAATTGTCGGTTTAATGCGTGCATAATCGGCATTTGAAAATAAATCATAGGCCTATTTTTTCTCAGTCATCAATTTGAGTGGTTTATTATAATTGATTATTTTTTCATTATAAAATGGATTTTTGCTGTTTTGTGTTTATATTTTATGTGGTTTATGCATTTTATTTATCTTGGTCAAAATCCATGTCAACAGATGCCCCTCGAGGTCTGGGTTCGAAGAGAATATTTTTTTTTTACTCGGGCCAGAGCTTGAAACTTGATTATACATATTTCTTGTGTGTATAGCACTGCCCGTGAGTATATGGGCTCATGATTTTTAGTCAATTATGTGCCAGCTACGTGGTTGTGCAGTTTTATCCACACAATGCATTTTTTAATTTCAATTTAGGCTCGGAACTTTTTTTTTTTGAGCGCACAACTTAACACTTAGGAGTTTAAACTCATGAAGGTTGGATCAAATTTAACATCATTAAAACATGCTTACAGTTTAGCATCATATAGCATTAGTGCATTTTGTATGTGCGTAAAAATGTTTCACATGACGCTTATAGTTTAGGCTCATATAGCATTGGAGCAGTATGAGGTTTTAGCTTATCCTCATGACGCAAATGATTTGTGCTCATAGCTTAGAGCATTAATTTTCCGAATATATGAAACTAATAGTTTATTCTCATATAGCTTGGGGTGTTAGTTTTTTTTCATGAGACTAAAAGTTTATACTCGTATAGCCTGGGAGTATTATATTTATTCATCTTAATCAAATGAGGCTACTAGTTTATACTCATCTAGCCTGGGAGTGTTTTACGCTCACATTATGTGTTGGCAGAGCGCTTGGGCATTTGGCCTATGCTATTTTTTTTATTCATTTGCAAAGCTCATTATTCAGGCTGCACCAAGCAATTTAAATTGTCATTTATGTTTTCAGCTCGTAAAGTATGGAGCTACTTCAAGTTTTTTTTCAATTTGGTGCCTACAGTTTATACTCGCGAGAGCTTGGAATGTCTATTTAGTATGATTTATTTTGCATGATGTCAATGGTTTATATTCTCGAACACCAGGGTGATTTCATTCAGTTTTTTTTTTCATGAGGCTAGCTACTTTTACTCAGCAACCTCTGGCAGGTAACATTTCTTTTTGGTGACATCTTTCAAAAGATGCCATATGATACACAGTTTGGGATAAATGACACCCTAGTTTATACTTATGAGGGTGTGGAGTATTTTTTTCTGCATCACAGTTTATACTCATAAGTCGTTGGAGTTTTTCTTGTCTTCCCTAGTTTATACACATGAGGATGTGGAGTAGATATATTTTTTGGGGCGCCCCAGTTTAGACTCGTGAGGGTATGAAGTATTTTTATTTTATGTGCCTCAGTTTATACTCATGAGGGTATGGAGTATATTTGCTTTTTTTATATCACACAGTTTAGACTCGTAAGTTATTGGAGTAATATACTTTTATGTCACAGTTTATACTCGTAAGCTATTGGAGTAATATATGTTTTATATCACATTTTATACTCGTAAGTTTATTGGAGTACTATATGTTTTATATCACAGTTTATAAGTTTGTTGGAGTATTGTTTTTTATGCAAAAGGTTATACTCGTGAGGTATTGGGTAAGTTTTATGATTTGTGTTTTTTTTTTTTGCATCACAATTTAGACTCGTATGTTGTTCGAGTATTTTTGTTATAAGGCACAGTTTAGACTCATAAGTTATTGGAGTATTTTTGGTATATGGCACAGTTTAGACTCGTAAGTTATTGGAGTGTATCTTTTTCTAGATGCCACGGTTTAGACTCATTAGTTTATTGGAGTATATTTTTTTTGGTGCCCCAGTTTAGACTCGTGAGGGTATGGAGTGTATTTTTCTATGTGCCCCAGTTTATACTCATGAGGGTATGGAGTAATATTTTTTTTTCTATCACAGTTTAGACTTGTAAGTTTATTGGAGTGTATTTTTTGGGTGCCCCAGTTTAGACTCGTGAGGGTATGGAGTGATTTTTCTTTTGTGTGTCACAATTTTCTTTAAATTAAGTGCACATAATGTTGCAACATTTGTATTGCGAGCATTAATGCAAAATATAAGTCATTTCTATTCAGATTCACTTGTCTTCTACGAGAACAAAATTATGATGATACAAGAACATTTGCTTCCCTACATCATCATATTAAAAATGCACCTAGCAAAATAGGCATAACCATAATATAAAGAAACAATGGTCGTGTACATATTTTCCTTGATCAAGACTCAACAACCTTTTCTTACATACTTCACTTGGGAAGAAACATTTCAACATGCTCTAAGATAACCAGTTACATATTTCACCCAGAAACAAACATTTCAGTGGTTTCTAAGATAACCGGTTATGTTGGAATGTCGCCTATAAACCTCGAAGCTCGCATAGGCATCCAAGCATGCATACTTGATTTGGTCATGGTCCAGGTTGGACTTCTCCCACTGACTGACAGTGATGCTTTTGTCCTTGTTAAGACTTATGTTTGCAACCTTCTTTGCTAGCTTCTCCAATGAAGCCAAGTTGCCAATTTTTTTATTATGAACCTTGATACCCAGTCCCTGCACATCGACGGGTTTTCTGATACCCAAGTTATAGAACTTGAGTTTTGCGATGTCATTGCCAATGGCGGCACCCGCAAATTCAACTGTGTCATTGTCAAGGAAGCCGCGGAGAAGCGGAGGGATAAAACTCCTGGCCTGAGCCTGGTATAGCTGGTAAATTAGGCAATGCTTGCCCACACAAAGCTGCAAGACAGCAGCGCATTGTGGCACTTGATTAGAGAGAGCAACTTGTTGCTCAAGTGGAAGCTTCTTACGCTCTTTGCTGTGGACATATCTAGTGTATTCACAGTCAAGGCCAACAACACGCCACTTGGCATGATTAAGATACTTTTTCCAGATGAACCTGATGAAGGCAACAACTGTTGAAGGGTTGCTAGTCACTGTCTAATACCGCCCTTGCTGATATGAAAAAGGGGGTCTGGATGATTGTTGTCTCCACTCTTGGGGAATTGGACACGGACTTTGCCGACCTTAATATTGTGAAGGTTGACATGGCGAACATTTCTTCGCTGAGGTTGACGGCACATCGACTCAAATGAAGTCAGAGAGGAATCATATGCGACAGGTGTTGATGACGACAAGGGACTTGACAATGTTGATGTTGGGTTCACATGACATGTTTCATAGCCATGGGAATTGGGGTGCTTTTTCTTGCATTCAAGGGGAAACTTGAGAACCGTCTCAGAGCATTCCCCAATGGATTTATCGGCCAGCGAAAGAATAGGTTCTGAAGCATCAACTTGAACTTTATTCTGAACCTTTGACATCCTTCCATGCAGAAACAACGACGAGGGAAATATAATCATGGTATTGCCCCCATTCATAGGTTGCTCATAGTGGAGTTTCTCCATTGTCTTCCATTTTCCTTCTTTGTCTACCCTCATACTTCCCCCAAACTTGAGTGGAGAGAATACTTCCATTCCTTGGTCATGTTCAGTTGGTGATGCAGTCATAACATCCAGATGCCGATTTGTTGAAGTCGCACATGGACCAACTGGCACATCAAGCCAAATGTCTCCAATGCGGAGTCTCACTAACTGCGGCACCCGACCTTCCATACCTTCAAACTAAAGAAAACCATATATTAGTTTTCTTCATCTTTTTTCCGTGTATGCGTACATAATATTTTATGTTTTATGTACTATGGAAATTCATGTGTTGCAATCCTATGTTGGAATTCGAAGATGAGGAGAGAGATATGTCCCACCGGGCGTGCCAGAATCTGATGACGGGAAAATGGCGGGCGTGAGACACGCGTCCACGTCATTGATACAGAGTGAAATTATTTAAATGCGTAAATGCATACAATAAAAAGAAGATCAAATATTGCAGGTACTTTATTTCCAGAACTCTTACATTTACATAAAAATTATGTTAATTACATCTCGGAAGAAAAAACCCCTGATTAAGAATTCCAACATATCTATTACATAAGATTACATCACATGCCTATTACAATATGCTACAAGAGAAATCCTCCTTGATACGTCTCCAACGTGTCTCCAATTTTTGATTGTTCCATGCTATTATATTATCTGTTTTGGATGTTTTATATGCATTAATATGCTATTTTATATTATTTTTTGGACTAACCTATTAACCTAGAGCCCAGTGCAGTTTCTGTTTTTTCCTTGTTTTTGAGTTTCGCAGAAAAGGAATACCAAACGAAGTCCAAACGGAATAAAACTTTCACGATGATTTTTCTTGGACCAGAAGGAAACCAAGAGACCTAGAGATGAAGTCGGAGGAGCCACGAGGCGGCCACAAGGACGGAGGACGCGCCCCCCACCCTTGTGGGCCCCTCGTGCACTTCCTGACCTAATTCTTTCGCCTATATATATTCATATATCCCCAAACCAACAGAGGCATCCACGAAAAGACTTTTCCACCGCCGCAACCTTCTGTACCCATGAGATCCCATCTAGGGACCTTTTCCGGCACCCTGCCTGTAACACCCCATGTCATTAGCCACAGTAATCACTTTTGATAATGACAAGTCTGCAAGTTTAACAGTGCATGATCATCATTAGCATCATATTGCATTTCAACTCCTAAGACAAAATCCAAATTTAAATAAAAGTGGAAAATAAAAGTTGTTCAATATAGAAACTAAAATGTTCAATAAATAGCAAATATTCCAGAGGCTATGTTAAAATTGTAATCAACAATTAATAAATTAATTAGGTGGCTCTAACATTACCAAAACAGTAAGGTTTCATGCATTTTATTTATTATAAAATTCGTGTTAGCTCCAATTGTCTCCAGACCAATTTTTGGCAGTAGTAGGTAATGCCTAGCATTTAATGGAACAAGTGCCATGTTTTACAAAAGTCATTTTGTGGACTAACTAATTGCAAAACAGAAAAATGAGAATAAATAAAAAAAGAAAAGACAAAAAAATAAAAATAAAACGAACCCCCCCCCCCCCGGCCCAACGGGCCAAGCCCGCCGGCGGGCCACCCCACTCCCCCCCTGGCCTATATGGCCCCAGGGACCGAAACCCTAACCCCACCGACACCCATTCCCCCCCTCTCGCCCTCCATTCCCCTCCCCCCCCTAATCCAGTTCTGGATCGAGCCGACGCCGCTGCCTCGCCGCGCTTGGACGCCGTCGCCACCTCGTCCCCATCGCCGGACTGCCCGTCCCCGCCTCTCCCCCGCCGGACCAACTCGAGCCTCGCCGCCCACGTCCCTGCAACGCCGGTGAGGACCTCGTCCTCCCCCGGCCTTCTCTCCCCGCCCGCGCCTGGCCTCGCGCCCGCGCGCGCCCTCGCGCACCCGCGCCTGCACGCAGCGCCGCCCCGCGTCCCGCACCTCGCGCCCTGCCGAGCTCCGTCGCCCTCGCGCTGCTGGTCCGTGCCGCGCTCCCGCTCGCCGTCGCGCCACCATAGCAACCCCGCTGCCGCCTGTTACTGCTGCTGCTGCTACCGCTCCGTCCCCGCCTCGCCTGGCCACCCCGTGCGCGCCTCGCTCGCCCGCCGCTGCTCGCCTGCGCTGCCCGTCGCCTCCCCGCGCCCGCGCCTCGCTCGCCCCGCTCCGCCGCACACGCGCGTCGCCCGCGCCCCGGGCCTACCTCGCCGGCCCGCGCCCGCTGCCACCTGACCTCGCCGGCCTCCGCCCCGTCCTTGGCCTCGTCGCCGCTACGGCCTGGGGGCCGCGTCGTGCCGTCCCCGTACGCTGGCTGCCGACGCCTACGTGCGTTCGGGCGTGCCCAGCCCCACAGTGGCCTATGGGCCACCGACTAGTGGGCCCCGCCCCCTGTACCTATGACAGACGGGGCCCAGCCCCAGAACGATTAAAAAAAAGAAAAAAAAAGAAATGAAAATAAAATGAAATTATTAAAGTTAATAATTAATTAATTAATTTAATTAATTCTAATTAGGTTAATCTAATTAATTAGTTAGTCTAATTAACCAGTAATTAATTAGCTAAACCCTAATTAAACTAACCAGACACTGACAGGTGGGACCCACTTGTCAGGTTGACCCAATCAATAGCACTATTGACTGCTGACGTCAGCATGATGTCATGTTGATGTCATCAATTACTGTTTCGGATAATGTAGAATTAAAATGATTAAATAAATTTCAGAAAATAATAAAAACTTCAGAAAATTATATTAAATAATCTGTAACTCCGATGAAAATAATTTATATATGAAAGTTGCTCAGAATTTTGATACGAACCCGAATACGCCCTTCGTATTCCTGCCAGATGCCCTAGCTATATGAACATTGAACTTTTAGACCGATTTCGATAAATGAATAGTGCCCAATGTTGATTAAATAAATCCGGATAAATTCTTAAATTAACCAAATCGTTTAGTTAGGCAGTAGAACACCCCGGCATATCATTTAGGCATGTCATACATATTGTTTGCATTATTGCCGTGAATTTATTGTTTCTCTCCCCCTCCTTCTCTCTCGATAGACGCCGAGACCGACGACGCTGCACCTGGGTACGACTACACTACCGACGAGCAGCCCGTTGACGATCTTTCTCTCTTGCCAGAGCAACCAGGCAAGCCCCCCCTCTTTGAGCATCCAGATATCGCCCATTCCATTTCTCCTGCTTGCATTAGATTTTGCTACTGTTAATGTATGCTCTATTCTGATGCATAGCCTGCTTTTTGTAACACCCCTGTGTAATAGCCACATGTGATCAGCTGCTAATAATGTCAAGTCATATCATTTGCAGTGCCTAAACATAGTGGTTATCCAAAGCAAATCAACTCCAATCTGAAAATCAACTCAAATTCATAAGTGAAATATGAAGCTGATCAAACACTGTTGAAAAAATGTTCATTAATTGGCAAATAATCCAGGAACATTTATAAAACCATCATCAAAATAGTTGGAGTTAGATAAGTGACTCAACCAACTTGAAACAGCACCAAAACAGAGTTATTAAATCTATTTAAAATCATATTAAATTCAAATGAAATCCAAATCTGCCCAAACAAGTTTTCGGTGATGGGTAATATTGCATTGCATTATTTGGACCAAGTCTCATATTTTACAAAAGTGCAAAAGTGCCCTAACTAATTCAGAACATAAAAGAATAAAAAGAAAAGGGCAGACACAGAAAGTGGAAAATGGAAAAGGCCTACTGTGCACTAAAGCCTGCGTGAACAGTAGTCGGCCCAGCGCCGCAGGCCAGGCCCAGCCACCAGGGTCGTCTCCCTCCTCCCCGTGTCAGCGTGCACGCGCCTCTGAGCCGGCGATGGCCAGCTGTTGGCCATCCCCCGGCGCCGCCGCCGCCGCGGCGCGGATAAGAGCATCCCCGCGGCCCCCAGGGCGGAACCCTAGGCCATTCTCCCCCTCTCTCCCTCGCTCGCGCTGTTCCCTTCCCCTTCAGATCCTCCTCGACAGAACGCCGCCATCGTCGCCGCTCGCCGTTGCCGCGGCCACCGTCCTCCTCGAGCCGCCGTTTGCTGTCCAGAAGCTGCGCATCGCCGTCCTGAACCTCCTCGTCGACGCGCACGAGCCGGAGCGACCTCGAGCCGCCGCCAACGGTCTTCTTCCCCCTTCGGTCGCCGTCGTCTTCCTCGACTCCGGCAGCGCCTCGGCAGCTCCTAAGCTCCCACGGGCTTTACTTAGCCGCGCGGTGAACTCCTCCCTCCCTCCTCTTCTCTCATCGCGCTGCGTTCTTCGCTGTAGCCACCTTACCGCCATGGCCGCACTCTGGTCGCCGCCGGCGAGCTCATAGCCATCGCTGCAGTGCACCTCACGCCGCGTTAGTGGCACCGCCGAGCTTCTGGTGGTCACGAGCATCGCTCGCAAGCATCAGCTTGGCTCGGGCGAGCTCCTATGCTTGAGCCCGAGCACGACCGAGCTTCCGTCGCCGCCGATGTGGACGCCGCCGTCGATTTAGGTCACCTCCGACGAAAGCGTTAGCACCACTCGACGCGCGCGAGCGTTAGCTCATGAACGCAAGTGACCGCGCGCGATTTGGCCCTCTGTAGAGGAATCCCGAGCCACTCCGGCGAGATGCCGCCGCGTATTCGGTCGCCGGCGTCGCTCCGGCGACGTCGCCGACGTGGCATGGGTGGGTCCCACCCTGGAGCCACTGACCGTGGGCCTTGGGGGCCCCAGGTGACTGGTTGACCCAGTCAACTGCGCTGACTGGGCAACCCAGTCACTGACATGCGGGCCCCACCGCAATTAGTTAATTAAAAACATTTTAAAAATTAAAAGTTAATTAGTTATACTTGCATTAGAAGTACTACTACTACGAGGAGCCGACCGACGACCAGGAGTAGGATTCAGAGGGTCCAGGGCAGGAGGCCCACGCCTTTCGATCGTAGTATTTTTATTTTGCCCCGCCTCTGTGAAGGCTTATCTCTCTTTCTGTAATATATCTGTACCCAGATATCTGATGCTTCCACTGACACTTGTATGCCATCGAGCTATGTATTCGAGCCCTCGAGGCCCTGGCTTGTAATATAAAGCTTGTATGAATTTATTTATGTTTTAGAGTTGTGTTGTGATATCTTCAAGTGAGTCCTTAGGCTTGATCATGTGCATTTGCGTGTATGGTTAGTGCACGATTAAGCCAGGGTCGTCATAGGTTGGTATCAGAGCCGACTAATTCCCCTATCCAACTCCTTGGCCGAAGTTGAGTCTAGTGGTCCAAAACTGTTTTACTAACTTGGCTGTGTGGCTTACGGGCACACGTCGCCAACTGGGTGGTATTAGGATCATTTATTCCTCGACCTTTACTCCGGGACTCTAATCTCTCTTCTATTCGGGTTTAATAAATTACTAACACCGACACTTAGGATCTCGTAAATTCTATCCACCCGGAGAGCTGGATTCAGTGCGATTTCCCTGTCTTTGATCTGATTAGTCTGATAATCATTTTCCTTTCCATTGTTTTGTTTACCCTTTCGATTCGAGATCTGTTATATTTCTCGTCGTCGAATGACAATCCTGAATCTTCTCTATTTCAGATGGACCGTCTGTTTCCACCTCGCCCTACGACGCATCTTGTGCTTCGCACCTGTGCTCGAGACGTCCCTGGGTTTCCAGCTGTTCTGATCGCCCTCTTGATCAGGCTGGGATACCGCTGGTGCCCCGAGTACATGGTCTACGAGGTTTATTGTGAGTTCAACCAGGAACAGTACTATGCTGATGTTCGCATCTACGATCAGCAGGATGACTCCGACACTGAGCTACACCATTTTCACGGTATCAGCGTGACGATTGAGATGGTAGTCCATGATGCCGCCTACTCTGCTATCGCACATCTTCGAGGACAGTTCAGTGCTGACTTGGATGCCTCTGAGTATCGTTACATTCCGTATGCCCCTGCTGGAGATGCTTCTGGATTCTACACAGCTGTTTGTGCCCCGTACGAGCCTCGTCGCTACGATCAGCGAGTTCTGATTCACTGTACTCAGGCTCTGGATCGCACTGTTCGCGCTCTTGCTGTCGAGTTGTTTGCCACTCAAGCACGACTCTACGAGGCTATGACACAGTTGCTACCAGCTGTTCGTGCAGGGATACATCCGGAGCACATTCTTTACCCGAGCAGGACCGAGATGCCATCAGGGATCGATTGGCCTGCTGTGGGAGGTCACACGCCTGCACGTGGACCTCTTCTTACAGCTCGAGACCGGGTTCTGCATCAGAGTGCACATGGAGCGCAGGATCCTTCTGCGATGAACGTCCGTCATCCGCACTTGCAGCTACCCGTTTCAGTGGTTTTCTCCGACGTTGATGTAGCCTTTGCTATGTCTCGTCGTGTACTTCCTTACCGCGAGCCTGCGCGCCGCCTAGCATGTCTAGCTTTTGAATTTGCGCCGTTATGCTGCCCAAATGTAACCAACTCTGTATGGTCCTGTAAGACTTAATGACTACTATTAAGCATCTGTTCTACTACTTAAATTCCATCGTGTTACATCATGCATGTCGCTAAACACTCGCATTGGCTTCAGCTAAACTACCCCTGATGATTTAGCAGGATGGCAGATAACAATCCACCTCCGCCGCCACCGCCTGACTATATGGCAGCAATGATGCAACAGTTTGAACTTAACCGACAGTTCATGACGGGGATTATGCAGCAATTCCCCCGTCCCAATGCCGACCAGCCGCCACCTTCCATCACCTTGCCAGAATTTATGCGGCTCAACCCGTCGTTCTTTCGCAACACAGTCAATCCACTGGATGCCGATGACTGGCTGCGTGACATCTCTTATGAGATGGAGTCTGCTGATGTCGCCCCGGCCAATTATGTCACCTTTGCGACATACCTTCTGAAGGGTCCCGCATCACAATGGTGGGCCACTCACCGACAGACCCTACCACCTGGTACCGTCGTCACCTGGGCAGAATTCAAGATTGCTTTCCGTGCCCGCTACATTCCTCAAGCTATCATAGCACGGAAGAAGGCCGAGTTCCGTAGTCTCGTTCAGGGCAACAAGTCTGTGGAAATTTATCAGCGCGAGTTTCTTGACTTGTCTCGCTACGCTGAAGAAGACGTTCCATTGATGACCGAAGGCAGGAGAAATTCCGTGAAGGGCTGCATCATGATATTCAGTTAGCTCTGCTTGTTCAAGACTATCCTGATTTCGCCACCTTGGTGAATAAGGCTATTATGGTCGAGGCTGGTCTGAAGAAGCATAAGGAAGCGACCAGACACACTCGTGAAGCGGGCTCATCTTCAGGCTCGTCCTCCCAGAAGCACCGCATCTGGATACCACAGAGCATGTACCGTCCAGCAGCTCCAGTGTACAGGCCTTCGTATGCTGTACCTCGTCTGCCTCCTCCACCACCAAGGCAGCCTCTGCAAGCTCCAGCACCTCGAGCTCCTGCACCTCGTCCTGACAATGGACTATGCTTCAAGTGTGGCCAGCCGGGTCACCGTGCTAGAGATTGTTCTCAGAAGCAGAATCAGTTGGCTCTTCCTTCTGCTGGCCGTGGTAATGGCCGTGGGAATTCTCAGCCTCGCTACAGCAATGCCAGACCTTCTTATGGTCGTGGGCAGGCCTTCCATGTCAACATGAATGAAGACCCCGAACAACCAGCAACTGTGATGGGTACACTTCTTGTTAATTCAGTTCCTGCAACTGTTTTATTTGATTCAGGAGCATCGCATTCATTCATGTCAGAACATTTTGCACTCTTGCATGACGTTAAATGTGAAACACTACACCATCCGTTAGTTGTAAACACTCCCGCGGGTCGGTGCCAAGCCACTATATTCAGCCCCGAAGTCACTGTTGTGATTGAAGAGAGAAAGTTTCAGGCCTTCCAAATAATTCTGAATAATTCCAACATTGACCTTATAGTGGGAATGGATTGGTTGAAGGCTCACTACGCCTCAATCAATTGTGCCACTAAATTGGTACACCTCCTTCATCCATCAGATGAGTTAGTGAACTACCGAGCTCATATCACTCAGAACACCGAGGCTCAGATTTATGCCTTGAACGCGTTGAATGCCTCTCCGCTTGAGGGGATCGAGAACATCCCAGTTGTCTGTGACTTCCCGGATGTTTTTCCAGAAGAACTTCCAGGAATACCCCTTGCTAGAGCTGTCGAGTTCGTCATTGACTTGAAGCCTGGCACCACTCCTATTGCGAAGCGTCCTTACAAGATGCCACCGCACCACCTTATTGAGCTTAAGGAAGAAATCGATAAATCTCTTAGGAAGGGCTTCATCCGTCCCAGTTCCTCTACCTGGGGAGCGCCGTCTCTTTTTGTCAAAAAGAAAGATGGTACGAATAGGTTGGTCCAAGATTACCGTCCTATCAACCAGGCAACCATTCAGAATAAATATCCGCTTCCCCGGATCAATGACTTATATGATCAACTTGCTGGATCATCGGTGTTCTCTAAACTCGACTTGAGGTTGGGTTATCACCAGATCCGTGCCCGCGAAGAAGATATTCCAAAGACTGCATTCGTTACTCGTTATGGCTCCTATGAATACACCGTCATGTCATTTGGTCTAACGAATACTCCCGCTATGTTCTCCCGCTTAATGAACTACATATTCATGGATTACCTCGACAAGTTCGTCGTGGTGTATCTGGATGATATCCTAGTATATTCGAAGAATAAGGAAGAACATGCCGAACATCTTCGCCTTGTTCTGGAGAGGCTTCGAGAGCACAAGTTATATGCCAAGTACTCCAAATGTGAATTCTGGCTTTCTGAAGTGACCTACCTTGGACATGTGATTTCCAAGGACGGTATTGCCGTTAACCCGGAGCGTGTTCAGGCTATCCTTGACTGGACTCCTCCGAAGAATGCCAAGCAAGTCCGAAGCTTCCTCGGTCTAGCCAGTTATTGCCGTCGATTCGTCGAGAACTTCTCCAAGATCGCCAAGCCCTTGACTAATCTGCTCCACAAAGGCGTTAAGTTTGAGTGGACAGACAAGTGTCAGGAAAGTTTCCAGACCCTCAAGGACAAGCTTACTTCTGCTCTAGTGCTTGCTCCTCCTGATTCTCGCAAGGACTTTGTCATATATTGCGACGCCTCTCGTCAGGGATTAGGCTGTGTCCTAATGAAAGAACGAAGAGTAATTGCGTATGCTTCACGTCAATTGCGTCCGCATGAAGAAAATTATCCAGTGCATGATCTTGAACTTGCTGCAGTGATCTATGCATTAAAGTTATGGCGACATTACCATCTGGGTAATCGGTGTGAGATTTATACCGATCACTAGAGTCTGAAATACTTGTTCACTCAACCGGATCTTAATCTCCGTCAGCAACGATGGTTGGAAACAATTACGGACTATGACTGCGGTATTTCATATACCCCGGGCAAGGCTAACGTGATGGCTGATGCCCTGAGCCGCAAGTCATATTGCAACAACCTCATGGTTAGGCGAGCTCAACCTCGTCTTTACGCAGAACTGACTCAGCTGAATCTGCGAATTGTTCCCCAAGGTTCTCTTAATAACCTTGTGATACAACCAGACCTTCCAAAGGCTGTTAAGGAAGCGCAAGCCAAAGATGCTGAAATTGACTTGATGAAGAAAGAGCTTCACCTTGATAAGTACCGGGATTTCTCAGTTGCTGAAGATGGAACATTATATTTCAGAGACCGCATCGTAGTACCTCGCTTCGAGCTTATGATTGACAAGGTCATGAAGGAGGCTCATGATACACCGCTGTCTATCCATCCGGGTAGCACCAAGATGTATCGCGATCTTCGACAGAGGTACTGGTGGTCCAGAATGAAGCAGGACATTGCTCGATACGTTGCTGAATGTGACGTATGTCGTCGCGTGAAAGCAGAACATCAGAAGCCTGCTGGAATTCTTCAACCACTCCCTATTCCTCTATGGAAGTGGGATAAAGTGCAGATGGATTTCATTACTGGTCTTCCCAAGTCTCAGAAAGGTCACGATGCTATTCTTGTCGTCGTCGACCAACTTTCCAAGGTTGCTCATTTTCTGCCTGTCAAGGAGACTAACACTGCTAGCCAGCTAGCAGAACTGTATATCTCCAGAATCGTTTCACTCCACGGTATTCCGAAGGAGATCAGTGAGATCGTGTGATCGTGAGATCGTGTGATCGTGAGATCGTGAGATCGTGCATGGAGCCGGGCTGCTCCCTTTTTCTTTTTATTTGTTTAATCGCTAATCAACCGGCAATGTCCCATCAGTATGGGCTTAATTAGGCCACGTTCTGTCAACGTGTGGGCTTTTGCTCTAATTCTTTACTTAGGGCCAAATACATGTACGCATGACTCTGGAAGAAGCTAGCTAGCGTGGGGCCATATGGGGGACCTCCTATCTGCCGCATTCTGCGGCAGACTGGAGGGGCTTCCCACAGGGGGTGCTCCGTTTGGGTCGGCCCACGAAGGAGCAGCTACTGGCGTAAAATACAACGCAAAAAACTGAGGGCGGCTGGAGAATCGAACTCGAGACCTCCAATTTAGTACCCGCGTGCGCTAGCCATTGCACCACTACCCGTTCTTAGCAAATGTTAAGCAGCAAACGCTATAAGAACGTAATCCACGACAGATCTAAACTTTTTTAGAAGTTCGAACGCAGTTCATTCTTTTTTTTGCAGGAAAAACGCAGTTCGTTTTCAAAACCTGTATCTTTTTTTGAACGCGGACAATTCCAAAAATAGCGAATAATTATTCTAAAATGTTGAACATTTTTTGACCTGTGAACAATTTTTTGAAAAACAGCAAAGTTTTTTTGTAATGTTGAACAAATTTTGAAAAACAAGAACATTTCATAAAATTTTAAATGAAAAATAGAAAAAGCGAACATTTTTTGAAACTTGGAACAAAATTTGAAGAAAGCGAACATATTTTTGGATCTGTGAACAATTTTTGAGAAAGGGAACATTTTTTGTAACTCTGAACAAAATTTGGCAATGCAAACATTATTTCAAATTGTGAACATTTTTTGAAAATGCGAACAAGATTTGAAACTCGAACATTTTTTGAATTAATTTAAACAAGATTTCAAATGTGAACAAAATTTTGAAAATCTGAACATTTTTTGAAAATGTGAACAAGTTTTGGAACTCGAACATTTTTTGAATTAATGGAAACAGCGTTTGAAAATGTGAACAAAATTTTGAAAATCTGAACATTTTTTGAAAATACGAACAAGTTTTGAAACTCAAACATTTTTTAAATTAATAGAAACAAAATTTCAAAATGTGAACAAAAAATTGAAAATCTGAACATTTTTAAAAATGCAAACAAATTTTGAAACTCGAACATTTTTTGTATTAATAGAAACAAGTTTTCTATATGTGAACAAATTTTGAAACATTGTTTGAATATTTGTACTAAATTTGAAATTCCAAACAAATTATGAAATTCTGAATTTATTTAAAATTGGAAACTGAAAAGGAAACAAAGAAGAACAGAAAAAGGAAAAAAGAAACAGAAAAAAATGAAAAACGAAAAGAAAACAAAAAAGAAATAAAAGACCTGGTTTAGGAACCTTCTAGAAGATTCCTAAAACCGGAAAAGACCGGCTGGAACCTCCTAGAAGCGTCCCGAAACCGGGAACGTAGAACACATGAACGGGCCGGCCCATCTCAACGCTAGATCGCGACCTCCCTGTGCGAAAGGTCGACATCAGAATGCGTCATATAGGATTTTCCGCCATATGGGCCATGATACATACGCCATGCATGTACGCTCGCTTAGCCTGCATGCATTAGCACATATGCAAGCACGTGCCAGCTAAATTTAATTGATACTAATATTTTCTTTAATTATATTCTGCATACATTTGGTTAATATGCAGTGATATTTGATGGAGGAACATACTGCACGGTGCTTCAACATATTGACGTTGTCTTTGACGATGAAATTTTAGATAATTATTCATCTGCAACGGTGCGCGTACATATGAACCGCGCGTCCCCATATTTTTTTTTTGTCAGCGTCGGTGCGGCGCACATATAAACCATGTATCCTCCATTTTTCTATAGGAGAAAACTTGATGGCTGTTTATTTGTTTCGTCATATTTTATAATTATCGATTTAATGCGTGCATAATCGACATTTGAAAATAAATCATAGGCCTATTTTTCTCAGTCATCAATTTGAGTGGTTGATTATAATTGATTATTTTTTCATTATAAAACGGTTTTTTGCCGTTTTGTGTTTATATTTTATGTGGTTTATGCATTTTATTTATCTTGGTCAAAATCCATGTCAACAGCTTCATCCCACAATACCGCTGAATTAAAATAAGACATAGATGGTAAGCAAGATGAACATCATCACCCATAACTCCTTTGTGTTCTACTCGTGCATATCATCTACGCATAGACCTGACTCTGATATCACTATTGGGAAACGTTGCATGAAAAACAAAAAAATTCTATGCACACGCAAGATCTATCTATGGAGATGCATAGCTACGAGAGGGGGAGAGCATCTACATACCCTTGTAGATCGCTAAGTGGAAGCGTTTATCAACGCGGTTGATGTAGTCGTACACCTTCACGATCCGTTCCGATCAAGCACCGAACGTACGGCACCTCCGCGTTTAGCACATGTTCAGCTCGATGACGTCCTCGCCTTCTTGATCCAGCAAGAGGAGCGAAGTAGTAAATGAGTTCCGACAGCACGACGGCGTAGTGACGGTGGTGATGAAACTATTTCCGCAGGGGGGCTTCGCCAAGCACAACGAATTTAGACCGGAGGATGAACTAGAGGGAGGAGATTAGAATCACACTGGGCTTCTAATTATGAGCATTAGAGGTAGCTAGGGCTAGCTCTAATTAGTCAACTAGGACCAACTATTACTAGAACTAGATCAACTAGAGGAGGCTCAAAAACATGTGTTCTAGGGGCTAGCCCTGCTCCTCTACTTATATGTTGAGCCCTGGGGTCATGACTTGGGGAGAGGGCATCCCCAAAGTCGGTTTGGAACGCAAGGAAGAGTCATTCTCGGATTCCAACACCAGACGCCACGGTCCTCGGCGTCTGGCCCAGGGCCAGACCCCGATCTCCGCAAAGCTTCCTTTTACACTGACCTAAAGCCCCGTGGGCCTTACCCCTTGGCCCAACCGTTATCCTATATATCAATCTTTACCTCCGGACCATTCTGGAGCTCCTCGTCATGTTCGTGATCTCATCTGGGACTCCGAACAACATTCGGTCACCAACATACATAACTCATATAATACTATATCGTCAATGAACGTTAAGCGTGTGGACCCTACGGGTTCGAAAATGATGTAGACATGACCGAGACGCTTCTCCGGTCAATAACCAATAGCGGGACCTGGATACCCATATTGGTTCCAACATATTCTACGGACATCTTTATCGGTCAAACCTTTATGACAATATACGTAGTTTCCTTTGTCCGTTGGTATGTTACTTGCCCGAGATTTGATCATCGGTATATCCATACCTAGTTCAATCTCGTTACCGGCAAGTCTCTTTACTCGTTCCGTAATACATCTTCTTGTAACTAACTCCTTAGTCACTTTGCTTGCAAGTTTCTTGTGATGCTGTATTACCGAGAGGGCCCAGAGATACCTTTCCGTCATACGGAATGACAAATCCCAATCTCGATCCATGCCAACTCAACAGACACCTTCGGAGATACCTATAGAGCACATTTATGATCACCCAGTTACAAAGTGACGTTTGGTACACACAAGGCATTCCTCCGGAGTCCGGGAGTTGCATGATCTCATGGGCGAAGGAACATGTATTTGACATTAAGAAAGCAGTAGCAATAAACTGAACGATCATATGCTATGCTAACGGATGGGTCTTGTCCATCACATCATGTCCTAATGATGTGATCCTGTTATCAAACGACAACTCATGTCTATGGTCAGGAAACCTTAACCATGTTTTGATCAACGAGCTAGTCTAGTAGAGGCTTACTAGGGACTTGGTATTTGTTCATGTATCCACACATGTATTTAAGTTTCCGATCAATACAATTATAGCATGAATAATAAACATTTATCATGATTAAAGAAATATAATAATAACCACTTTATTATTGCCTCTGGGGCATATTCTCAACAGTGACGAGTACGACTACATCAACCACGTGATATACGCTTCCGCTTAACAGTCTACAAAGGTACGTAGACAGACTCTCCCCTCTCGTTGTTATGTTTCTCCTAGATAGATCTTGGTGTTCGTAGAAATTTTTTTGATCTTCATGCAACGCTCCCCAACAATACCGAAGTCCATAAAAGCTCCTCCAGAGGCAGAGTTTACCATTTGCTTGCTCTATCTATCTAGTCCTCTATAAAAGAAGTGTAAAACCATCCAAGATGGATAATAATGATGGGGACATTCTCTAAATAGAGATCCCTACAAGTTCTAAGCTCCCGAGAGGTCCCGATCTACCGGCGGGAATTGTAGTTTCCCTCTCTTGGGGCATTAGGTAGGTGACGTAGGTCTCCGTTCTGTGGTGGCCAGAGATGGCATCGCCATCAGCATGGAATAAAGTCTCATCACATCGTCCTTGTTTTGGTGACGCTTCTTTTGCCACATCGAGAGAGGTGTGGAAGATGGTGTATCCTTAGATCATGTTCTTCCAGTCTGGCGTTTTCTTCTGCAGGTTTGTCACGGTCACGTTGTCCTCCAGAGCAACAACGTGGCTATACGAGGGACGCGTGATATTTGTGTTCTTTGACTCCGTCCGGCTGAAACTTAGAGGCTCTCTTCATTAAATTTTTTTCTCTTGGGTGACGATTTGCTATGCAGATTGTAGCCGCGGGCTTCTTCTGGTCTACATCGACAATTTTTTGGACGTTGCTTTTACAAGCTCATAGGTTTAAACAAGTTTGCTCCGCTGAGACGGAGACGCAGAGACAGCAACGAGCTTTGCTCGATGCGCGTCGTCGGTGGATGTAGGAGGAAGAGTTCAGCACCCTCAAGGTTTCTGTAAGGGTGTTTTTTAAGAGTGTGCTATTTAGTACTCCCTCCGTCCCAAAATTCTTGTCTTAGATTTGTCTGGATACGGATGTATCTAATACTAAAACGTGACTTGATACATTCATATTTAGACAAATTTAAGACAAGAATTTTGGGACGGAGGGAGTATACCGGAAAAGGGTAAATTTTTACCCAAAAAGTGTGCTATTTTTTTTTAGGGAAAGCCATCATGGCTAGCTTTATTAATCACACATCAAAGATACATCGTCTATGAGCTTACTAACCAGGCAATCTGGTGGCTCATTAGTCCAAACGCTAGAAAATTGATTACAAAAACTGTAATTAGCTAGCACATGCGCCTTTAGTATACGGCCCTTGCCTTTTTTTTTTTTTTTGAGGAAGCCTTTGCCTCTTTTCAAAGTCCACATCAACCGTTTGATTCGGAGGCGAACCACCCAATCGTGCGGCCGTGGCCCACGGTCCGTCGGTCACCCGCGGGCACATCACAACCGTTGCCGACACACCCACGCCGTGGGACAGGCGATAAAACATCACCAAACAAATTGAATTTGGACACGAATAAAATTCATTACGAAAATCGAAATCCGGAAGGAAAGCGCAAAAAAGCCCGCACCTTGGTGGCTTCGTGCTACCAAATCGAACCCGAGGACCCCCACCCCCCTCCCGTCTCAAGCGCCGGTAAACTTCGCCACGCCCCAATCTCCATTCTCCGCAAACCCTAACCGCCCCTCTGTGTCGCGCCGCCGGCCGCCCCGCCACCCTCCTCGCCCTTCCAGGGCTCCGGCGAAGGCTATAATCCGCGGGGAGCGGCGGCGATGGCATCCACGGCGAAGGTCACCATCACCCTCGGCCGCAGCGGTCAGGTGAGCCATCGCCTCGGATCTCAGGGCTCTGACGCTCGTGGGATTCCTCTGTATCTTGATTGCTCGTCTGTGATTCGGCTGTTCCACCGTCGCCGGTTTGGTTGATTAGAAACGAGACGGATGATCGGATGTAGTACAGCTTTAGTCAAGCCGTAGCTGTAGCGCGCGCGGCGAGATGCTCAGTTTCCAGCAGTCATAGCTGAGATTTTGGTGCGTCGAGTGGTGTATACATTGTTGGCTTGAATTTTCATCTCCCCTGAAGGTTCTAACTTCTAATTGAGTGTTGCATCAAAGGGTGTTGTGATTTCCTGTAGTTATTGATTAGGGATGAGTAAAGTTACATGATTTACTTAATTGTTGACAAATGCGTGAGTTAACAGTAGTTTCTAGGTGTCTTTGACTCTAGTGGGTTTGTGGGTGTGTTGGGGAGTAAGTACATGGTTCACGATTAGAGACAAATGTCACTTGAATAACTAGCTCCGTGACACATTTTTGAGTTGAGGGGAAACCACTGTATTGGGGATGTTTTCTTGTAACTAGTGTTCAAACCTTCAGCTCATGCCCTGTTGTCCAATGGTTAATTGCTTTGGCTGTATTGACTATTATCATATTGCAAGTCCTGAATTCAGAGCTGTGTCGGTGTTAACCATAAGGTGATAGAAGAATGCATGTCAATTCATCTCCTTCCTGTTTGCACTTGTACAATTTTTAGCTGTCCAACTCAGCTACCACTTCATTGGCTAGTTATGTTTTCTTTTGTTTTTTGTTTTAGATAATGGGGTGCTAGTAAGTACTAGTAACTATCTTGAAGTTGGTAACAGACACCCTTTTTTCTGGCCATTCTGTGTTGTGAATGCTAGCATGGATGCCAGTATCTTGATTGTGTATTTAAATATATTTTTATTTCTTTTAAGGCTTCAGAATGCTGCATCAATTATTCAACTTTGGCTTCCTCACCTTATTTTTTTGGATTGCAGGTTGTCAAAAGGCGAACTATTTCTGATGTGGGTAATGATGATGAAGTGCCAGTATCAGGAAGAAAGCGGCCTGTCCGTGAGAGGTTAGGAAATAATATGGCTGATTCTGATTTGTATGGAAGTCAGCAGAGTAATAAAAGGTATATTTGCTTCATCTATATTACTCAATGTTTGTTGAAACAGTGTTGCAAAGTTTTTAATTAGAAGCAGTATACACAATGACCCACATATCAGATGATTCAGATGGTCATGGAGTGAATCCCTTTGTGGTGTTTCACCCCCTATTGTGTGTCATGGCTTCAGTTTTACAGTCCTCCATACTCTATGTTCTAATGCATGCTAGTGTCAGCTTGTCACTTTATATGTTCACTTGTCAATAGGACTCCGCCAGTTCATTAGTTATAATGCTGCATCACATGTCTCTTTTATTCGTGTCCCTGCATGTTTTGTTATATTCAGTGAAGTATATTGCACCGTGTGTGTCTCTTTTGCATATTTATTCAATTTTAGCTACCTTTGTACAGATGTTGCACTTTTACTTACTATATTTATTTCGTTTAATTAAGAAAGCACTTGCTATCTGCAAGTTCCATTGGCTGTCTTTATATTCAATTACTTCGCGTGCTCCAGACTGCAGCTCACTGCATGTCTCTTTCTGTTGTGTCCTCAGTTTGAGCATCTGTTGAAAGTGTTTGCTTATAAATTTTACTCTCTTATGCTGTTCTCATGCAGACGGCAAACAGAAAGCAGTAGCTCACAGCTTGGAGATGATGGTTTGGGTGACGATAAACATTTCATTTCTACCATCATTATTCTAAGATTTCAATACTGAGCTGTCTGTCTGACACTTCTTTTTGTTTTCCTGCGTACGCTGGGCTGTATAATATTGAAGCTCGCCAGATTGGCAGGGATGATTTAAGGCTGAAGCTTATGAGGAAAGGCCTGACACAGAAAAGCAACAGTGAGGCAGAACAAAATGGAGTGGATCTTCGTGAAAAGCTTTCCAGGAAGTCAAAGAAACTCCAGGGATACGAGTCAAGAAGGGGTGATCCAGAATCAAGGTCTAGTTATGATGAGGGGGAAATCCCAGAATCAGGATCTGGATATGGTTTGAGGGGGAGAGTCCCAGAGTCAAGAGCCTCTACTCTTGTAAGCCAAGTGCCTTCTTCAAGGAGTGCAGATGGGTTGTTCAAGTTGGAGTCTTCAGGAAAACCTTATCCCTCGTGGACCGCTGATTGTTTGAGGTATACGTCCCCAGACAAGCTTCCAAGTGTTCGAAGAGACATGACTCCCCCAAGAAGTGTTCGAAGAGGCATGTCTCCTCCGAGGGCCGTTCGGAGAGGCATGTCTCCCCCGATAAGTGCTCGAAGAGGCATGTCTCCCCCAAGAAGTGCTCGAAGAGGCATGTCTCCTCCAAGAAGTGCTCGAAGAGGCATGTCTCCTCCAAGAAGTGTTCGAAGAGGCATGCCTCCCCCAAGAACATATGATCATACAGGGTCCATTCCATCCCTTCGATCTGTCGGTACCACAAGATCTTCTAGTCATATCACAAGAGATGCTGCTGACACATTAAGAACCCATCAACCTTACGAAGACAGCTCTACCATGGGGATCGATAGAGGACAACAAACTAATGGAATCACACCATCTGGACGCCGGCCTACGTCCCCTGTGCTGGTTTGTATCTCTCTCATATATCTGAACTTAGCCTGGCTTCTGAATGTTCGCCTTTTGTCTTTATTTTGTGCTCTTCATTTTCAATGATCTTCTGAGACAGTATCTGTTGTTTGTCCTACAATGTTGTTGGTGCCATGAAATTTGTCAATTATGATTTGAGAAGGAACTCGAATGTGAACTTATTACAAACTATCTCTGCCTATAAGGTTCATCTTGCACTTGGTTAGGTTCCAGTGATGTATTTGCTTAGTGCTGCTCAATACAGCGGGCTTCATAGTTCATAGAACACCATGAGACATAAAGTTGACATTGGTAAAACGTGATCATTGCTATGTATGCAATATATCGTCATGTGTGCTGACCATTAGCTCAGTTTTCTCTTCACGTTGCCCTTGGTTACAGGCTTATAACTGAATTTCTGTTCACTTTGCCTATAGTTGTTGATGTCAGAATTTTTAGACATCCAGTTATGCTGACCAATTGCGAGTCTTGTGTCGGTTATATTAGCGAGTTTCTGGTTATGCAATCATTCTGTTATGTGATTTTGCTCCAGATTTTCTAACATTATTCTGTGTGATTTGCAGAAAGAAGTACCGTCGACAGTTACTGGATTACTGAATTCAATGGGACTTGAGAAGTATGTTGTTCTCTTTCAGGCTGAGGAGGTGATTTTCCGTTATCTTGATTGTTTCCAACTTTTAAATTCATATTTATAATGCCCAAATAGACATATTTCCTGCGGATAATGGGTTATCTGTTTGCTACCCATAGTGCTCATGTATTAGCATTTGATGCCTTCTGTTTGATGTTTTGCATGGAGTTATGAATTTATGCCCCCGAGGGGCTCTAGCGGTTATTTTTGTATAAACTGGACAATTCATTACATTCTCTATCCTTTCGGTCTCTTATCTCTTTTTCTTTCACAATTATCTTCCCATTAAAACAATTTCATTCCTATGCATGTTCCTCTGTTGACTCTACCCTATTCGATCTTTCAACTACTTGTGTACCATTGGATGTTTCCTTCTTTCTTTCTGCAAGGTCCAGAATGTGTTCGTCAGTCCATTCAATTCAAGTATACTCTTGAATCCATGAGTATGTTTAGACATATATGTTTTATTATGGAGTGTTCATTTTCCTTTGTATTTACTTGTTTGCAGGTGGATATGGCTGCATTGAGTCAGATGAAAGATAGCGACCTCAAAGATATGGGAGTACCAATGGTAGTGTTTGTCGTTCAATTACTAACCGCTTTACATGATACATAGTGATTTTCTTGCTCTGAGTATGTTTTTCTCTAAAAGCTACTCTATCTGATTACACGGTCAACATCAAATATTAACGGGATTGAAATGTTAGACATGAGTTGCAGGCTTTCAGCACAACCGAACTTGATAGTAGTTACGAATAGTGTCTGCATTATATGCTATGTTTTTTCATTGTAATTTCTTTAGCATGCTTCTAGTACTTGAACATGCATAATGGAGGAACTTACCTTCAGAATCTAGCAAGAGCATGTCAAATATGACATAGTACTTACTCCCTCCGTCCCATAATATAAGAGCGTTTTTGACCAACCGCTTTGGAGTCCTGTAGAATTTAGGCTTTCTCTTGTAGTTTTGACTAGAGTAACACCATTGTATTGGATCAGGGCCCCAGGAAGAAGATACTCCTTGCGGCGGCACCTTACGGAAAACAACGGCAAAGATGAGCAGCATGTGCTCTGGGACGTTGAACATTTGCTGGGAATGCATTTTTATTGGTGTAAGCATGCTCTAATGCGGATCTTGTATATCCTCACTGGTAGTCTGGCTTAGTTAACCTTTTTTTGTTGCTGATAGATTAATGTCGCCCTGTTCTTGGCTTGTGTAAAGTCATGTCTTTCAGCTGATGCTCCCAAATTCGACCATTCGCGATGTGCCGCCCTGCTGTATTTGTTAAGAGCAGCAGGGTTTGAAACAGAGTGCATAGGACATGGTCTAGCACCATCATCAATCTGGGCTTTCTGTATTTTTGGGAACATGGTGAGGGATACAACTAATCCAATATATTATGTATGCCAAAATGGCCGACGGATTCCATCAGTCTTGTGCATGGAGGAAGTAGCAGATTGTTTTTTCAGTTTGACTGCTCCTACCTACATTTGGTCAATTATCATTCTTTGCCATATGGATTGTGCATAGTTGTGTTGCCTGTATACCAGAGTACCCCAGGTTTTCAATTAGGTGTTGTTCTTGAACGATGTTAGGACGCTCTACTCTGTATTGCTAGGATAGAGCAGCGTTTAACATCATGAGTTACTAGTAGGAACTGGTTGATTATGCACTGCAGCTGAGTAGCGACGGCTCAGCAGAACCCGTGCAAGCTGTCGCGCGCCAGTTCTTTCTTCTGTTATCATTATGCAATGACGCTAACTATTGGCCCTGGAAATGGACGTGAATGTTTGGCCTAATCATTGTCATCCAAACTGTCACAAGAAAGGCAATGAACCGGAAAAATCAGACCGTCCATGCACCCCCAGATGCCTCCCCGTACCGGCATCGGTCCAGTCGAGGGTCCACCATTAAAACGCAACCGAAAAAAAGCTTCACCCGACATGAACCGGCCCGGCGCTGTACGAGAAAAAGGCAGCAGCCAATGTTGCCTTGCCCTCCCATGTGCCAACGCCCAAGTCCCAACCCCAACGGTCCGGCAATCTGCTCCTGTCACCCTTCGTTGCCGTGGGTCGCGTGACTACGCTCCGTTGTGTGCATCCACCGCCGTTAACTGCGTAGCCGCAAGGAGCATTGGCGGCGGCAATTGGGCGTTCTGTGATGACTACGCGGAATGTATGTATGACTGAAAGTAACAATGCATGCACAAGATGAGCCAGTCCAACGACGATAACGACTTTTTTTTTTTTTTTTAGAAAAAGAGCTGCTTCATTCGTAGCATAATATTACATAGAGTCTCTCCGAAAAGAAAGGAAATACAACAGAAAGGCACAGCCGGCCAACAGACAGACCAACGCCAGAACTCGCGCAAATCACATTGCCATCGCCGGAGCACACCGAAGCTGGAGAAGACGCCATGCCCACAGGCCGCCTCAGGAGTACAGGAACCCCCGCCATAAAGGTTTTGATGCCGCATGAGCCACCTGACGCCGGGCGGGATCTCAAATCGATGAACACATATCGGCGGCGACTCCGAGAGCCAACCGCACCATCAGTACACTCCGAGAGAACGACGCTCTCCGAATGGAACCGGAGTAGAAAAAGATGACCAGCTTCTTTTGAGAGGGAATCCGACCTGCAGCTCAACCAAACATCCCCAGCAACACACCAGCACCCATCCCCTGCACCGCCGACGGGGAACTCGCCGGTACAACGATAGGGGGGGAAGGGGAGGAATATACTCACAAAGCAGAGTCGCCGCCGCCGCCACGCTGACCCGCCAGAGGACACCAGAACTCGCGGGATCCACCGATCCCCGAGGAGCAAAAGCTCCCTTCGGACCGCCGCTGCCACCGACGGGGAAAGGAGACGAGGCACCGCTGGATCCGCAGACCAACAGGAAGGCGAAGCCACCCACCTCAAATCGACGGATAAGCGAAGAACTCGCGGGATCGAAAGATCCGCGAGGAGCAAAATCACCCCTCGCACCGGCACTACCACCGATGGAGAAGGGAGCCAAACCACCGACCGATACATAGATCAGCACGCGAAACCCGCCGTCCACATGCCAGCACCACCAGCGCCGGCAAGGGGAGGGAAGAACGGCGGCCTTATTTCTCCAAAACGGCGACGAACACCTCGCCAAATCGACGCCGCCGGGACCTAATCCTACCCTATCTACACACCGGGAGCAGAGGAACGGGATCCCCACCTCCTCCTGCCGCCGGAGCAGCCGGAGGAGGCAGGGATCCGCGCCCTTGCCGGCGGGAGAAGCGGGAACTTGTGAACTCGCCCTGTCGCTGCTCTCTACTGTAGCGGGAGAGCATAAGCTCGTCTACCGTATCTTTTTTTACGATAACGACTTGTGTAACCGAAAGGGAGGTGCCAACGGCCCAGCGCCACTCGCCGAATTGGACGGCCTTCGTCAATTCACAAGACCGAAAAGCATCACACAATTCACAGGCCGAAAAGCGTCGCAATTCACAACTTCATTCAGAAAATCAGAGCGGACACACACCAAAATCCAATCCTAATAGTACCGTCCAGTTTTCACCGGACTAAAGCGACGGCACAGCGCCGGGCAAAGCCAAGCCGTAGCAGTAGCACGCGCCGGTCAGTCGAGGATGTCGCACTGCCGCCTGACGACGCCCTGCCGCCCGGTCTTGACGCCGACGGTGCCGAGCTTCTGCATCGCCTTGGCGAAGTCCTGGAAGAAGGCGGTCCGGTTGTCGGCGTACTGCTGGACGAACACCTTGGTGGGCGGGTACTCCCACAGCGCGGCGTCGGAGGCGAGCAGCCCCAGGCCCCGGGGCAGGTTCTTGAAGTAGAGCTCGTCGAAGTCCCGCGGCGTCACGATGTCGTTGAAGATGGAGATGTCCGGGTTGCTCTCGTAGCCGGCGCAGGAGTTCTGCAGCGCCCGCGCGAACTCCGGGTTCAGCGACGGGTCGTGCCCGGCGCCGCCCTTGCCCTTGTAGTTGTACACCCGGTGCGCGAACTCGGAGCAGTGGGAGAAGCCCACGGTGTGGGCGCCCGCCAGCGCCACCATCTCCTGCGGCGTGATGCCCTTGCGCGCGAACAGGACCGTCATGGCGCGCGCCGACATGTTGGTGCGCGGGAGGTTGCCCTCCACGTCGCGCGCGTCGGAGCGCCGCGCGTCGCGGCGGCCGAGGAGGACGGGGAACCGCGGCCCGCCGAGGATCCCCACCAGGTCGCGCGCGGCGAGCGCGAGGATGTCGGCGCAGGAGACGGTGCCCGGGCAGGCGGCCTCCAGCGCGGCCTTGGCGCGGGCCACGGCGTCGAAGGCGTCCCCCGGGAGGGAGAGGTTGATCTCCGCGGCGCGCTCCGGGGTCCGGTCGGAGGAGAGCGGGGAGACGAGGACGGAGGCGTCGCAGCCGGAGACGAAGCAGTCGTGGAAGAAGAGGCGCAGCGTGCCCGCCGCCGTGGACGGGTTGGCCTGCTGCTTGGCGGCGACCACGTCCGAGACGATCTGCTCCACGCGGGGGCAGCTGCGGCTGTAGTACGACGTCGACAGCCTGGCCGCCGCCGCCGCCGCGCCGGGGGTTGCGGCGGCGGCGAGGAGCGCGAGGGAGAGGAGGATGCGGCGGAGAAGCGTGCCCATGGAGAGAGAGAGAGAGAGAGAGAGAGAGTTGGCTGGATTTGGAAATGAGAGAGACGGAGATTGGGGTGAGGGGAAAAGGCGGTGGACTGGAGAAGAAGGGTGAAGTGGGAGGATTAGTGGGCTGTTAGTGATGACTGACGAGTGAAGTAATTGTGGGGTTTAAGGTTAAGGGGAACGGTGGTGCGGCGGCCCGGTAAAGACGGGGTGGAGCTCGAGGACGGATGGACGGATGTTCCTGCCGCAACCGCGGTGAGTTCTTTATGCGGTGGTGGTCCACGGTCCAAACTCTGCAGTGGATTTTTTTTTTCTGAATATATAAACATGACACCCCTCAAAAAAGAAAAGAAAAGAATATATAAACATGACTTCCTTTTAGGAAAAAAGCACATATTCATTAACGCTGTGTTCGGATGTCTGTATTGTAGACCTCTGTATTGAATTGGTTTCATTTCCAATTCGGAGCAGAAACTGTAATGAACATCAATACGAATTCACATGTTTGGATGCTCATGGTATTGGGCCATGGAATCTCAATACCAAATCCTGTTCGGATGACATACTATGGAATTGCATATGCTTTGTGTTTTATGCATCAAAGCAAATCTGCACAATTTGTGAGTATAATTGAATGATTATATAGCAATAAAAATGAACAAATATTCTAGAAAGGCATGATGACACCAAATAATATTCACACATCAATAGAAGATGGAAGAGGAAGGGAAAGAAGAGAGCAGAGGAGAAGGGGATGAAGATAGGCGGCGGAGGGGCTGCGCCGGGTAGCGAGATGGCCGAGATGTAGGGCGCGCCGGGCAGCGAGATGGCTGGGATGGAGGGGGTTTAGCCGGCCAGCGAGATGGGCGGTGTGGCGGGCGCGCCGGCCAGCGAAATGGAAGGGGCAGAGGTCACGCCGGCCAGTGACATTGGTCAGATGCAGGAGCTGCGACGGCTCGCACGACAGAGGAAGGAGCTCCGCGGGTGAGGGAAAGGGGCGGCGGTCGCGAGGGCTCGCAGATTCGCCGGCACCGGAGAGAGAGGGCGGGGGGCGGGGGAGGGCCATGGCATGGGGGTCCGTACCTGCGCCGCTGCCGGCTCCTAGGAATTGGGGTTCTCTCGCGCGGGGAAGAAAGGGCAGGTGCGAGAGCGAAGCGGTATGTTTCGCGGGACTGGCTCAATTCGACCCAAATCGGAGGTTCACAGCTCGGTATCGCGGGAGGGCTGCGCCCGTGGAGCCAAATTCACCTCTGTATTAGCCCCGTTTCGGTTCGCTCGATTCGGTATACATCCAAACATCTGAATTGGCTGTTAGTCAATACCATATCCAATTCGAAGGCCCTAATTCAGACATCCGAACGCAGTGTAAGAAAAATCATCAGAGGTACAAAACACCCCAAACATAATAAATTATCCATGAACCACTGAACAACGACTATCATTGCCAGAAGGAACCGCTAACGCGTTGATATCGTCATGACCTTGTTGATGACAACCGGAAAAATCTCCCCCCTGCTCATGGGGAATCCGCTCCCGGGGCGTCGCTTTGCTGCGTCTGCCCATCCTCTAGGCACCTTTGGAGGGTGGGGAGTGTGACAACATACACGCTTTTCCTTTGCTCCATAGGGCCTTTTCCTCAGTTGCAGGGTTTGGTGGCCCGAAATTGACTTGGCTTCGCCAAAAGGCCTCATCTCCAAAGCCCAGCTCGCGAGGTGTCCCTCTCGTTGTAGGGCGGAGCCCCCTCCCCTCACTCTTGTGACATGCTATGTTTGCCTTCTTCCATTCTCAAGTCAAGGGTGAGTCCCATGCGTCAGTTTGTGGATCACGGTCTCACACACTAATCCCTTTTTGTGCATGTGTCCATAATAATCAGCGACCTGGAGCCGCAGTCATCACCGTTGATCCATCAACCGATCTGAAGCATCTGACACTAAATCTCGTCGTCGTGCACGCACAACAAGAAACCCTAACTCCATCGCCCCAAGGAGATGGCAGGAATCTACGCCGGAGCTTCGCCGACTCCGTACATACGGATGAGCTCAAGGAGGATTGAAACCCGAAAGAGCAACTCGAAGAAGAAGTGTCGCCATCTGAATGATTGCAAAACCTGTGATGACTAAAAAACTTTAAGCTGAACTACTAGTCAAAGCACAAGTGTCGGGATCCCCCTCCCCGCCATCGGCTGCCGGAGTGGCAGGCAAAGAGGAGGTGAATCCACGGCCTCACCGATGAAGCCTGGGGTGAATAGAGACTACACAATTATAGTTTAACTAACAATTTTAAGGGCAAAGCGAATAAAATAAGTTCTCTACATATGCAATCTCCAGTGAGAACAACCTATATGGCAAGCAAGCTAATACACTCGATAAGCAATAGCAACAACCTAGCTAGCAAGCAAACACGAGTAAAGTTACGAAAAAGATTAACCACACAAGTCGGAGATGTAGACGTATCCCGAAGTTCACACTCTTGGGAAGTGTTAATCTTCGTTGGAGAGGTGCCAAGGCCAAAGCTCCGGAATGCAACCAGGTGGCTCAACCTAGTCTCCTTTTGAGTCACCCCCGATGGATGAGCCTCAAATCATTCATCGCTGGTCCTGGAGGCGATCACCAGGCCTTTGCAAACTTCTTAGAGCACACCACATGCAAGGAAGCTTTCGGTCTTGACTCCTATTGCCCATGAGTCCCAAATATCCCTGACTAACAGGTGTTCATGTTGAACTAGAGTGGAGATCATGAATTGGTATGGTGGAAATGTAGATCGGGTGATTATTTTTCAATCCCTAAGTTTTGTGGAGTTTGAGTGGGGGATTGAAAGTAATCCGGTTTTTGAGATATTGACAATAGCGGAGTAGCTCAAAATCAAAGGTTAGGGGTTGGAGAGGTGGAAGAAGGATGGATATTTATACCTCCTTCACTAAAGTGACTGTTGCCACCCTGGGTGCCACGCGCACACGGGGTCACCCGAGGGGCAAAATCCTAGACAACGTGTGCATGAGTCAGAGACCACATATGCACAGGGTGTCCAAAGAGTTTTGGACCTGAACCTATGCGCACGGGGTGTCCAAAGATATTTCCCTAGACTCCGTGTGCATGAAGTATGTAGCACATGTCACATGGAGAAGGGTTTTAACTCATATTTCAGTGGTAGGATAAGGATGGCTTGGTAATTTGTTCTGCGTTATGTCCATCCTTATGCAACCACCTCAATCCCTATTAATATTTGGTTGATGAAAGTTCCTCCTCTAAGTTGCTTGACTTGAAATTCAAGGAAGAACTTCAACTCTTCCATCATAGACGTTGCAAACTCGTCGGTCATAAGATTTTCAAACTCAACACTGCAAGCATGGTTAGTAGACCCAAAGTAATGTTATCAACATATATTTGACATACAAACAACCCCCTTTTCACGCTCTTGGTAAAGAGAGTGGAATAGATGAGCCGATATCAAACCCTTTCTCGTCTAGAAATGTCGTAAGATGATAATACCAATCACGAGGTCCTTGTTTGAGTTCATAGAGCATCTTATGAAGTTGATAAACGTTACCGGGCTGATTGAGTTTTTTAAAAACTGAGAGGTTATTTATCATATACTAACTCACTAAGGGGGCCATTAAGAAATGCACTCTTCACATCCATTTGAAAAATCTTAAAATCATGATGTGATACATAAGCAAGCAACGTATGACTAGATTCGCCGCCTAGGAGTCCCAAATCTCCAAGAGTAAAAAGTGTTGGTGATGAAAAAAGTGGGGTTCACTAATTGGTTTGGTGGAATGTAGATCAGGTGAATCCCTTCCAATCCACAAAGTTTGATGGAGTTTGAGTGGAGGGATTGACAGTGATTAAGCTTTTTAGGTGTTGGCAGTGATAGAATAGCTCAAAAAAATCAAAGGTTAGGGTTGGAGGTGGAAGAAGGGTGGGTATTTATCCTCCCTCACCAACGTGATCTTGCCACCCTGGGGCCCTATGCGCATGAGGACACCTGAGAGCAAAACCCTTGACCCGTGTGTTGGAGCTAAATTTGTTTGATCTCGGGTAGGGGGTTCGATCTTGTAGCATTGGCTAGATGGTAACAAAGACATAGGGGACATAAGTGTTTACCCAGATTCAGACCCTCTCAAAGAGGTAAAACCACTACTGCAGGAATGCCTAGCAGTGGTGGGCGCCAAAGGCCAGCAGTGGCGGGCCAGGCTCCCAGGGGCGCCTGACACTGACCTTCCGCCACTGCTATAATGGAATCAGTGGCGGGCGCGCGCCTGCCACTGGTAGAGTTTCAGCAGTGGCGGGCAATCATTTTTACCCGCCATTGGTTTATATTATTAGTTGTGGCGGGCCCTCTGTGGCACCCGCCACAACTACTTCTTCAGCCACCAGCCCTTCTAGAAGCCAATACACATTACAACATACAAATAACCACATTACAACATACAACTAACGTAAGCGATCATACACATTATATTTAACATAACAATAATCTAAACTTCATACAAATAAATGTACGCACTAGAGTACAACAACTCACATCGCATCATTAGTACGTACACATACATACAAGACCTCATAATAAGAACAATACCATAATGACAATGAGCTGGATAAAGATAATCAAATTCTTTACTCGTTCACTTGTCCACACGGTCTTGCATACTTCATAGTTGGTTTTCACTTTGCGAACGTAGTTGGCATAATGATCCTCAGCTACTTTGCGGACGTAGTTGGCATAATGATCCACAGCTTCTTTTTTAGTCTATATCCTTTATAGCAGCTGTTCTTGTAATTGTTCACTTGTTCCTTGCATATCTCCCATGAATCATACATTCCATGATTCCTCCCGATGTACACCACATACCAGTTCCACTTCATCTACGTACATAAATAAACAAGCTAACAAGTCAATTTCATAGTTATCCAATCACATAGATCAAAGTCACATCATAATCTTCATAGCATCATAGACGATACAAATGACCAAGTTGCACAGTTCACTAGTAGTTCGGAAGCAAAAGTTTAGCTCCATCATAGCAACTTAGAAATTAAGTTCACACGCATCGATCATATAGATCCCATGAAGGCACTGCACTAGTTGTTCATAAGTAAAAGTTCAGCTACATCATGAGCTATCCTCGCCTTCCATCATCTTCGTGATCTTGGCTTGGGTGGTCCTTGTTGGGAAACGTTGCATGGAAAACAAAAAAAAATTCTACGCACACGCAAGATCTATCCATGGAGATGCATCGCAACGAGAGGGGGAGAGTGTGTCTACGTACCCTCGTAGACCGTAAGCGGAAGCGTTTAGTAACGCGGTTGATGTAGTCGAACTTCTTCGCGATCCAACCGATCGAGTACCGAATGTACGACACCTCCGCGTTCAGCACATGTTCAGCTCGGTGACGTCCACGCCTTCTTGATCCAGCAAGACGACGAGGTAGTGGATGAGTTCCGGCAGCACGACGGCGTGGTGACGGTGATGGTGATGCTATCTTCGCAGGGCTTCGCCTAAGCACTACAAAAATATGACCGAGGGTGTAAACGGTGGAGGGGGGCGCCGCACACGGCTAAACAATTGTTGTGGTTCTGTGTGGCGCCCCCCTCCCACATATATATAGGTGGGGGGGAGAGGGGAGAGGCAAAGGGGCGCCCCAAGTAGGGCCAAATCCTACTTGGGGACTTCCCCAAGCCGCCCCCCCTTCCATATATGAGTGCGGGAGGAAGGCAGGAGGAGGAGGCGCCCCCCTTTCCTTTTCTCTCACGAGGAGGGAAAGGCAGGAGGGGCCACCCCTCCTCTTTCCTTCCCCTAGGGCAGGCCTGCCAAGGAGAGGGGCGCGCCAGCCCCCCTAGTGGGCTGGTCTGTCCCCTCCTTTGGCCCATTAGGCCGATACACTTACCGGGGGTGTCCGGAACCCCTTCCGGCGACCCGATGACTACCCGGTGCACTCCGAAACTCTTCCGGTGTCCGAATACCATTGTCCTATATATCAATCTTTACCTCTCGACCATTTCGAGACTCCTCGTCATGTTCGTGATCTCATCCGGGACTCCGAACAACATTCGGTCACCAAATCATATAACTCATATAACACTATATCGTCAACGAATGTTAAGCGTGCGGACTCTACGGGTTCGAGAACTATGTAGACATGACCGTGACACCTCTCCGGTCAATAACCAATAGCGGAACCTGGATGCCCATATTGGTTCCTACATATTCTACGAAGATCTTTATCGGTCGAACTGTTATGACAACATACGTAATTCCCTTTGTCTGTCGGTATGTTACTTGCCCGAGATTCGATCGTCGGTATCTTCATACCTAGTTCAATCTCGTTACCGGCAAGTCTCTTTACTCGTTCCGTAATACATCACCTCATAACTAACTCCTTAGTCATTTGCTTGCAAGATTATGATGTGTATTACCGAGAGGGCCCAGAGATACCTCTCTGATACTCGGAGTGACAAATCCTAATCTCGATCTATGCCAACTCAACAAACACCTTCGGAGATACCTATAGAGCATGTTTATGATCACCCAGTTACGTTGTGACATTTGATAGCACACAAGGTATTCCTCCGGTATCCGGGAGTTGCATAATCTCATAGTCGAAGGAATATGTATTTGACATGAAGAAAAATAGCAATAAACTGAACGATCAATATGCTAAGCTAACGGATGGGTCTTGTCCATCACATCATTCTCCTAATGATGTGATCCCGTTATCAAATGACAACTCATGTCTATGGTTAGGAAACCTTAATCACCTTTGATCAACGAGCTAGTCTAGTAGAGGCTCACTAGGGACACGGTATTTGTTTATGTATCCACACATGTATTTAAGTTTCCGGTCAATACAATTCTAGCATGAATAATAAACCTTTATCATGATTAAGGAAATATAATAATAACCATTTTATTATTGCCTCTAGGGCATATTTCTATCAGTCTCCCACTTGCACTAGAGTTAATAGTCTAGTTCACATCGCCATGTGATTAACACCCAAAGAGTTCACTAGAGTCAATAATCTAGTTCACATCGCCATGTGATTAACACCCAAAGAGTTCTAAGGTGTGATCATGTTTTGCTTGTGAGAGAAGTTTAGTCAATGGGTCTGTCACATTCAGATCCGTATGTATTTTGCAAATTTCTATGTCTACAAAGCTCTGTATGGAGCTACTCTAGCTAATTGCTCCCACTTTCAATATGTATCCAGATTGAGACTCAGAGTCATCCGAATCGGCGTCAAAGCTTGCATCGACGTAATGTTTTATGACAAACTCTTTATCACCTCCATAACCGAGAAACATTTCCTTAGTCCTCTTTAGGTACCTAAGGATAATTTTGACCGTTGTCCAGTGATCCACTCCTGGATCACTATTGTACCCCTTGCCAGACTCATGGCAAGGCACACAACAGGTCTGGTACACAGCATGGCATACTTTATAGAACCTATGGCTGAGGCATAGGGAATGACTTTCATTCTCTCTCTATCTTCTGCCGATGTCGGGCTTTGAGTCTTACTCAACTTCACACCTTGTAACACAGGCAAGAACCCTTTCTTTGACTGATCCATTTTGAACTTCTTCAAAACTTTGTCAAGGTATGTGCTTTGTGAAAGTCCTATTAAGCGTCTCGATCTATCCCTATAGATCTTGATGCCCAATATATAAGCAGCTTCACTGAGGTCTTTCATTAAAAAATTCTTATTCAAGTATCCTTTTATGCTATCCAGAAATTCTATATCATTTCCAATCAACAATATGTCATCCACATATAATATAAAAAATGCTACAGAGCTCCCACTCACTTTCTTGTAAATACAAGCTTCACCGTAAGTTTGTATAAATCCATATGCTTTGATCACCTCATCAAAGCATATATTCCAACTCCGAGATGCTTGCACCAGTCCATAGATGGATCGCTGGAGCTTGCACACTTTATTAGCACCTTTAGGATCGACAAAACCTTCTGGTTGCATCATATACAACTCTTCTTTAAGAAATCCATTAAGGAATGCAGTTTTGACGTCCATTTGCCAGATTTCATAATCATAAAATGCGGCAATTGCTAACATGATTCAGACGGACTTAAGCATCGCTACGGGTGAGAAAGTCTCATCGTAGTCAACCCCTTGAACTTATCGAAAACCTTTTGTGACAAGTCGTGCTTTGTAGACAGTAACATTACCATCAGCGTCAGTCTTCTTCTTGAAGATCCATTTATTCTCTATGGCTTGCCGATCATCGGGCAAGTCCACCAAAGTCCACACTTTGTTCTCACACATGGATCCTATCTCAGATTTCATGGCCTCAAGCCATCTGTCGGAATCTGGGCTCATCATAGCTTCTTCATAGTTCGTAGGTTCGCCTTGGTCTAGTAACATGACTTCCAGGACAGTATTGCCGTACCACTGCGGAACGTGTTCTGGTCGACCTATGAGGTTCAGTAGTAACTTGATCTGAAGTTTCATGATCATCATCATTTGCTTCCTCTCTGGTTGGTGTAGGCATCACGGGAACGACTTTCTCTGATGTACTACTTTTCCAATTCGAGAGAAGGTACAACTACCTCATCAAGTTTTACTTTCCTTCCACTCACTTCTTTCGAGAGAAACTCCTTCTCTAGAAAGGACCCATTCTTAGCAACAAAGATTTTTGCCTTCGTATCTGTGGTAGAAGGTATATCCAATAGTTTCTTTCGGGTATCTTATGAAGGCGCACTTCTCCGCTTTGGGTTCGAGCTTGTCAGGCTGAAGCCTTTTGACATAAGCGTCGCATCCCCAAACTTTTAAGAAACGACAGCTTAGGTTTCTTGCCAAACCACAGTTCATATGGTGTCATCTCAACAGATTTAGACGGTGCCCTATTTAACGTGAATGCGGCTGTCTCTAATGCATAACCCCAAAATGATAGTGGCAAATTGGTAATAGACATCATAGAATGCACCATATCTAATAAAGTACGGTTACGACGTTCGGACACACGATTACGCTGTGGTGTTCCAGGTGGCATGAGTTGTGAAACTATTCCACATTGTTTTAAATGAAGGCCAAACTCGAAACTCAACTATTCGCCTCCGCGATCAGATCGTAGAAACTTTATTTTCTTGTTACGATGATTCTCCACTTCGCTCTGAAATTCTTTGAACTTTTCAAACGTATTAGACTTGTGTTTCATCAAGTAGATATACCCATACCTACTCAAATCATCTGTGAAGGTGAGAAAATAACGATACCCGCCGCATGCTTCAACACTCATCGGACCACATACATCGGTATGTATTATTTCCAATAAGTCATTAGCTCTCTCCATTGTTCCGGAGAACGAAGTTTCAGTCATCTTGCCCATGAGGCATGGTTCGCAAGTATCAAATGATTCATAACCAAGTGATTCCAAAAGTCCATCCGCATGGAGTTTCTTCATGTGCTTTACACCAATATGACCTAAACGGCAGTGGCACAAGTATGTTGTACTATCATTATCAACTTTGTATCTTTTGGCATCAATATTATGAATATGTGTATCACTACGATCGAGATTCAATAAACCATTTACATTGGGTGTATGACCATAGAAGGTTTTATTCATGTAAACAGAATAACAATTATTCTCTGACTTAAACGAATAACCGTATTGCAATAAACACAATCTAATCATGTTCATGCTCAACGCAAACACCAAATAACATTTATTTAGGTTCAATACTAATCCCGAAGGTAGAGGGAGTGTGCGATGGTGATCGTATCAACCTTGGAATCACTTCCAACGCACATCGTCACCTCGCTCTTAACTAGTATCTGTTTATTCTGCAACTCTTGTTTTGAGTTACTAATCTTAGCAACTGAACCGGTATCAAATACCCAGGGGCTACTACGAACACTAGTAAGGTACACATCAATAACATGTATATCAAATATGCTTTTGCTCACTTTGCCATCCTTCTTATCCGCCGAGTATTTGGGGCAATTCCACTTCCAGTAACCATTTCCTTTGCAGTAGAAGCACTCAGTTTTAGGCTTGGGTCCAGCTTTGGGCTTCTTCACGGGAGTAGCAACTTGCTTGCCATTCTTCTTGAAGTTCCCTTTCTTTCCCTTGCCCTTTTTCTTGAAACTAGTGGTCTTGTTAACCATCAACACTTGATGCTCCTTCTTGATTTCTACCTCCGCCGATTTCAGCATCGCGAAGAGCTCGGGAATCGCTTTCGTCATCGCTTGCATATTATAGTTCATCACGAAGCTCTAGTAGCTTGGTGATAGTGACTGGAGAACTTTGTCAATCACTATCTTATCTGGAAGATTAACTCCCACTTGATTCAAGCGATTGTAGTACCCAAACATTCTGAGCACATGCTCACTAGCTGAGCTATTATCCTCCATCTTGTAGGCAAAGTACTTGTCAGAGGTCTCATACCACTCAACACGGGCATGAGCCTGAAATACCAATTTCAGCTCTTGGAACATCTCATATGTTCCATGGCGTTCAAAACGTCTTTGGAGCCTCGATTCTAAGCCGTAAAGCATGGCGCACTAAACTATCAAGTAGTCATTATATCGAGCTTGTCAAATGTTCATAACATATGCATCAGCTCCTGTAACAGGTCTGTCACCTAGCGGTGCATCAAGGACATAATTCTTCTATCTAGCAATGAGGATAATCCTCAGATCACGGACCCAGTCCGCATTATTGCTACCATCATCTTTCAACTTAATTTTCTCTAGGAACATATCAAAAATAGGGGAGCTAAATCGCGAGCTATTGATCTACGACATAGATATGCAAAAACTATTAAGACTAAGTTCATGATAAATTAAGTTCAATTAATCAAATTACTAATGAACTCCCACTTAAATAAACATCCCTCAAGTTATCTAAGTGATACATGATCCAAATCAACTAACCCATGACCGATCATCACGTGAGATGGGGTAGTCATCAATGGTGAACATCGCTATGTTGATCATATCTACTACATGACTCACGTTCGACCTTTCGGTCTCCAGTGTTCCGAGACCATGTCTGTACATGCTAGGCTTGTCAAGTTTAACCCAAGTATTCTGCTTGTGTAAAACTGGCTTACACCCGTTGTATGCGAACATAGAGTCTATCACACCCGATCATCATGAGGTGCTTCGAAACGACAAACTTTAGCAACGGTGCATACTCGGGGAGAACACTTTTATCTTGAAATTTAGTGAAGGGATCATCTTATAATGCTACCGCCGTTCTAAGCAAAATAAGATGCATAAAGGATAAACATCACATGCAATCAAAATATGTGACATGATATGGCCATCATCATCTTGTGCTTTTGATCTCCATCTCCAAAGCAACATCATGATCTCCATCGTCACCGGCTCGACACCTTGATCTCCATCGTTGCGTCGGGGTCGTCTCGCCAACTATTGCTTCTACAACTATTGCTAACGCATAGTGATAAAGTAAAGCAATTACATGGTGCTTGCATTTCATACAATAAAGAGACAACCATAAGGCTCCTGCCGGTTGCCGATAAATTACAAAACATGATCATCTCATACAATAAGGTATATCACATCACAACATGCCCTGCAAAAACAAGTTAGACGTCGTCTACTTTGTTGTTGCAAGTTTTACATGGCTGCTACGGGCTTCTAGTAAGAACCGTTCTTACCTACGCCAAAAACCACAACGGTGATTTATCAAGTTTACTGTTTTAACCTTCTTCAAGGACCGGCCGCTGTCAAATTCGATTCAACTAAAGTAGGAGAAACAGACACCCGCCAGCCACCTTTATGCAAAACTAGTTGCATGTCTGTCGGTGGAACCGGTCTCATGTACGTGGACATGTAAGGTTGGTCCGGGCCGCTTCATCTTACAATACCGCCGAATCAAAATAAGACATTGGTGGTAAGCAGTATGACCATCACCGCCCACAACTCTTTGTGTTCTACTCGTGCATATCATCTACGCATAGACCTGGCTCAGATGCCACTGTTGGGAAACGTTGCATGGAAAACAAAAAAATAAATCTACGCACACGCAAGATCTATCCATGGAGATGCATAGCAATGAGAGGGGGAGAGTGTGTCTACGTACCCTCATAGACCGTAAGCGGAAGCGTTTAGTAACGCGGTTGATGTAGTCGAACTTCTTCGCGATCCAACCGATCGAGTACCGAACGTACGGCACCTCCGCATTCAGCACACGTTCAGCTCGGTGGCGTCCACGCCTTCTTGATACAGCAAGACGGCGAGGTAGCGGATGAGTTCCAGCAGCACGATGGCGTGATGATGGTGATGGTGATGCTATCTCCGCAGGGCTTCGCCTAAGCACTATGAAAATATGACCGAGGGTGTAAACGGTGGAGGGGGGCGCCGCACATGGCTAAACAATTGTTGTGGTTCTGTGTGGCATCCCCTCCCACATATATATAGGTGGGGGGAGAGAGGGGAGAGGCCAAGGGGCGCCCCAAGTAGGGCCGAATCCTACTTGGGGACTTCCCCAAGCTGCCCCCCCCCTTCCATATATGAGTGCGGGAGGAAGGCAGGAAGCGGAGGCGTCCCCCCCCCTCTTTCCTTTCTCTCACGAGGAGGGAAAGGCAGGAGGGGCCACCCTCCTCTTTCCTTCCCCTAGGGCTGGCCTGCCAAGGAGAAGGGCGCGTCAGCCTCCCTAGTGGGCTGGTCTGTCCCCTCCTTTGGCCCATTAGACCCATACACTTACCGGGGGTGTTCGGAACCCCTTCCGGCGACCCGATGACTACCCGGTGCACTCCGAAACTCTTCCGGTGTTCGAATACCATCGTCCTATATATCAATCTTTACCTCTCGACCATTTCGAGACTCCCCGTCATGTCTGTGATCTCATCCAGGACTCCGAACAACATTCGGTCACCAAATCATATAACTCATATAACACTATATCGTCAACGAACGTTAAGCGTGCGGACCCTATGGGTTCAAGAACTATGTAGACATGACCGAGACACCTCTCTGGTCAATAACCAATAGCGAAACCTGGATGCCCATATTGGTTCCTACATATTCTACGAAGATCTTTATCGGTCGAACCGTTATGACAACATACGTAATTCCCTTTGTCTGTCGGTATGTTACTTGCCCGAGATTCGATCGTCGGTATCTTCATACCTAGTTCAATATCGTTACCGGCAAGTCTCTTTACTCGTTCCATAATACATCACCTCGTAACTAACTCCTTAGTCATTTGCTTGCAAGCTTATGATGTGTATTACCGAGAGGGCCCAGAGATACCTCTCCGATACTCGAAGTGACAAATCCTAATCTCGATCTATGCCAACTCAACAAACACCTTCGGAGATACCTGTAGAGCATCTTTATGATCACCCAGTTACGTTGTGACGTTTGATAGCACACAAGGTATTCCCCTGGTATCCGGGAGTTGCATAATCTCATAGTCGAAGGAATATGTATTTGACATGAAGAAAGGAATAGCAATAAACTGAACGATCAATATGCTAAGCTAACGGATGGGTCTTGTCCATCACATAATTCTCCTAGTGATGTGATCCCGTTATCAAATGACAACTCATGCCTATGGTTAGGAAATCTTAACCATTTTTGATCAACGAGCTAGTCTAGTAGAGGCTCACTAGGGACACAGTATTTGTTTATGTATCCACACATGTATTTAAGTTTCTGGTCAATACAATTCTAGCATGAATAATAAACCTTTATCATAATTAAGGAAATATAATAATAACCTTTTTATTATTGCCTCTAGGGCATATTTCCATCAGTCCTCGCAGCTTCGACGGCTGCTTGTGCACTCTCGGCGGCTGGTTGGGCACTCTCAGTGGCTGCTCTGGCGCTCTCAACAGCTGCTCTAGCACTCTCAGAATATGCCTGAGCGCTCTAGGTGGCTGCTCGAGAACTCTCGATATAGGCGAGTACGGTCTCCGTGTACTGAGGCACCCTTTGGGTGATGTCTATGGCAACAGAAATTCCGTCTATGGGTGTAGTAGTCCTAACGAGGCGTCTTGGTTTCTCCATCTAAATCGCATTAAATAATTTAATATTTAGATAAAACATTTAGATGTCTTCGTAAGTAGCTCGTCCATGAAAAAAGTAATAAATTTACGGAAAAAAACAACATGACCTTTGATAGAAATTGGACATACTGAGTGCCAGAAAGTAAGCGAAATGGAACTTAATCCACGCTTCGTAAAAACATTGGCACTCACTATGAATACCCCTGCATCATGAAAAAATAACGTACTATATGTTCATCCATATGTACTACATTTTGTGTAGCACACACATTCAATTTCAAGACATTTACTTATGAAGATTCAATGGTACATCATACAACAAATTTTAGCTACATTAATAAAATGTTGTACTATATTTTTATCGATATGTAGTACATTTTAAGTACCCTAACAAAATCATCATTAACAGAGAGAAGGGAGGTGTTGTGACGCCCCCGGCTCAATTGTGCACTAATCATACACGCAAATGCACACGATCAAGCCTAAGAACTCACGGGAAGATATCACAACACAACTCTAAAACATAAATAAAGTCATACAAGCTTTATATTACAAGCCAGGGGCCTCGAGGGCTCGAATACATCAGCTCGCATACAAGCGTCAGCGGAAGCATCAGATATCTGAGTACAGATATGAAACAGAAACAGAAAGGCCTTTAGAAAGGCGGGGCAAAATAAAACACTACGATCGAAAGGCGCAGGCCTCCTGCCTGGGACCCTCCGAACCTACTCCTGGCCGTCAGTCAACTCGTAGCAGTATCCACCCTCGGGGTAGTAGTAGCGATCGTCGGCAGGGACAACTGTCTCAGGGGCTCCGTCATCTTGGTCACGACAAATTGATATGGGGAGAAAAGGAAACCAAAGCAACCGTGAGTACTCAGAAGTACTCAGCAAGCAAGGATCTACACTACATATGCAACATTTTCAAAGAGAGGCTGTATATGTGGACTGGGCTGCAGAAATGCCAGAATAGAGAGAAGGCCTAGTCCTAACGAAGACTAGCATCTTCAGAGGTCTTGCAGCAATAGAAGAGAGTAGAACAGTACAATATAAGGTAGCAGTATCATTAAGTCTCAACCTCACCCAGAGATCCTTCCTCGACTCCCTGCGAGAAAGCAATCCCAGAGCCATACAGTCATCAACCTCATCCTGAGATCCCTTCTCGACTCCCCGCGAGAAGCAATCCCAGAGCCATAGTATCCAAGTATCCAGTTCTAATTGTATCAATCAGGATACAACTCCGAGTGTCCGTTACCGTAGGACCGGCTATCGATAGATGTTTTCTTCCCTACAGGGGTGCACCAACTTACCCAACACGCTCGATTAACTCCGGCCGGACACACTTTCCTGGGTCATGCCCGGCCTCGGCCAAACGATACACCGCAACCCTACCTACAGCTCAGCAGAGAGGTCCCCGCCGGTCTATATCCTAAGCGCAAGGGGGTCTTGGGCCATCGCCCCTCGCCCTCCGGGTCGTTGCGCACATGGCTCAGATCCAAGCACCACCTCTGTCGTGAATGGCGCCAATCACTCCATGCCGCACTGCTGAACTGGACGTCTGACAGAGCTTTCGGCTGATGCATACAATGCAGAACGCCCATCCCATGCCCACGTGATGGTTAGTGCTATCGGGCCAGAGGCCCACTCGAATCAAATATCCAAATTGTTAGTACCTTGGGGGTGCGGTAACGAGCAGAGACTCACGATCGATGTGACCCCGTCGCCCCCACTCGAGGACTTGCGGCAAGGGCCAGGAATGCCCGGCCACGCCTCGTATTCTCACTCGGGCACCATCCAGGCAGCCCGTCTTCACAACACCCGCCACTTAGGCGCACGCGGGTACCCCTCAGGGTTGACCCGCCTTTCCAAGTAACAGTGTAAGGCCCAAGTATCCGTGTGTCCATAACATCAGGGGAATCCGAGGTATCACCCTCGTTAGATTCCTACTCGATGTAACCGTCAAGGTGAACTTAGGAGGAATCACCCTCGATGGGTTCACACTTGGTGTGTTGCACGACAGGGTCGTATCGGAAGTGAAGAAGGAGGAATCACCCTCGATGACCATGACCGAATAGCTACTCTACAAAGTTAACATCAGAAGTGCTACAAGAGGTTTCACCCTCGGCACTCGATAGTAACGCTGCAGTGTCGTTACAACTAGGGGGGTGATGTGCGGTGCCGGGGCCTGGTCTTCAATCCCGTTGATCGGGTCTTCGGATAATCCAGCGGGGTGGTCGGGACTAGTGGGGTCACTGATACCTCTCTACCCAGCCTATACTAAGCAGTTTAGGTTATGCAGGTAATTATCAACAGCAGGTTACAATAAACAGGCTATGCATCAGAATAGGTAAAGCAGCAGCAGCAACAATTCTAATGCAAGCATGAGAAAATAGAATGGGCGATATCGGGATGATCAAAAAGGGGGGCTTGCCTGGTTGCTCTGGCAAGAGAGAGGGATCGTCAACGGTGGCGTCGGGCTCCAGAGCTGCGTTGGTACCGGGAACTGCGTCGGTGTCAGGGTCTACCGAGAGAGAAGAGGGGGAAGAAACAGTAAATACAAAGCAATCAAGAGCATGACATGTCAATAAGCAGAGCTAGCGGTGTTCTATCATGGTGCTACATGATTTAGGTGAAGAGGAAAAACATCCGGGAATGTTTTCCCGGTTCCGGACATTTGTCAGACAGATGACCGGAGGGGAATGGTTCCATGTTCGGATAGTTAGGGACGTGTGACGGATGAACGGTCCGCGTATTCGGATTCGTCTCGTCGTTCTGAGCAACTTTCATGTACAAAGTTTTTCGATCTGAGCTACGGATTATTTACTATGATTTTCTAAAGTTTTTATTAATTTCTAGAATTAATTTAGATAAGAAATTAAATTGGAAAAATGCTACGGGTACCCAGCTCTGTGTACACAAAGTGCACACAGTGGCTGACCAGCGGGCCTATTGACTGGGTCAAGGGTCCAGTCAACGGCCAGCCCACAGAGGCTGACATGTGGGGCCAGAGTCAAAGTCAACAGCCCAGTCAGCTGCTGACTGGGCTGACTCCTACAGTGGCAAACAGTGTAGGTGGGGCCTACCTGTCATAGACACAAGTACTAAATGGGTTGATTAATTTAGTTTAGTTAGTGGGTGGGGGCCACTGTCAGTGGGGTTAGTGGGTAGTTAAATTAGCTTAACCAATTCATTAGCGGTTAATTAAGCCAGCGGGACCCACCAGTCTGTGGGTCAATCCCACTGGTTTTAGAACGCGCGCGCGTGCATGGTGCGTACGCCGGCGGCGAGCTACAGGAACGGCGGCGATAGCCGGAAACGGCGCTCCGACAGCCAAATGGAGCGGCGCGAGTTCCTACTGAACCAGCGCGATGCGCTGCATCGAACCATACCACGGGCGTGAGCTGAGGCGGACAAAAACGATGGCTACGACGAGCTCCCGCGGTGGCGATGGCTCGGCCTCGATGGAGTCGAGCCAACAGGGCTCAGGGAAGAAAGGAGAGAGGCTAGGGAGGACCGGGAGCTCATAGCGAGCTCGATGACGTGGTCGGGGAGGCCGGGGGCGCAGCGAGGACGGTGGATCGAGCGGCGGCTGAGGCGGATGCCGATGGAGGGGAACATCATGGGCGACGGCCGTGGTGCTCCCCGTGCTCGATGCAGTGGCGAGGAGGAAGAAGGCGTCCGCGACGGAGCTTCCGGACAGCTCAGAACGGAGAGGGGAGTCCGGTGAGCACGCGGGCGAGGTGAAGCATGTCGACGGCAGCTCGAACTGCACGGGGAAGAAGAGAACGACGCGAGGGAGGAGGATGAGCAAGCTAGGGTTAGTCGAGGGAGCACTGGGGGTGCTCTTATCCACCAGAGATGGGCGCAGCGACGCGCTGTCGCGCAGGAGAGGGGGGGCCATGGCGCGCGCGGGTGCTGTGCAAGCGACAGCAGCGCAGGAGTGAGCAGGAGGAAGGGGATGAGGTGGGGAGTGGGCTAGGCCTCCTCGGTTGACTTAGGCCCAGCTGTGCGGCCCTTTTCCTTTTCTTTTATTCTTTTCTATTTTCTCTTTTCTTTTCTCACTTTTGCAAAATGTTTTGTCTCCAATTTGGCTTTTCTAAAATGTGAGACTCAGCCACAAAATTACAGTGCAATATTAGCTACCACCAGAAATTGGTTTGGAGTGAATACGTTCTCATTTGAATTTTCATTAAATAAAAATTGATTAAACATTTCTGTTTTGGTTCTATTTTAGGATGCTTGAGTCATGTAACTAATTTAGTAAATGTTGATTTCATTTTATATAATTGCCTCTGGATTATTTACAACATTATGAACATTTTAGTTCTGAAGTTTGAAGAAATATTAATTTGACTTGTATTTCAAATTTGAATATGAGTTGGATTATTTCCTAAATGCAATTTGTTTAGGATCATCATGATGACATGGCATCATTAGCAAGGGATTACTGTAGCTAACCCCTGGGGGTGTTACAAATCTCTTCTACTACAAGAAATCTCGTCTCGAGATTTAAGCGGGGGAGTAAGGGGGCGGAAGTTCTGGTACGAAATTCTAACGGATCTTCTTGGTCATGGTTGCTATTCTCTAAGAGGTCGATCCATTACATTGATGTCTTCATTTCTCTGCACCAATGCACCATGATGAAGTTGTCGTCCTTCCTTCAGTATCTTCACCGTACTCACGAAGAGACAAGGGTAACTCGACAATGATAGAATTTTTTAAAGGGGTAATCATATGGAGGTTATCCCATGAATGAACACATGGGTATCTCTCGAGTTGAAACTTTAAGAAAACATCGAGAGCCAGGTAATAAGTAACAATAAGGAGTTTCAAGCGGATAGTCAAACGCTCATTGCGTGACCATGTGGGTTACAAGTAGAAGGAGCCTATGGGTTATGGGCCCACCATGAGGGCTAAAAGTAGGAAGGAGGCTGACATATTGCACGGTCATGATAGCAAGGCATGTCAGAGGATAGTCTGTCAGTTATGTCGACGACAACATTGGTACCAAGGGCGAGGGACGAAGAGAACCATTTTCCTGCTCGTTGAACGAGGCGGACCGATAGGCAAAGTTCTCGTCCATCGGTGGTTACCGAAATGTCATTAACAATAGTAACGGGGTCCCACTGACAAGGTTGTACATCGAGGTGTTTTCATAAGCAGGGAATTATTTCTGCTTGTATCATATAGATTACAAGAAAGGTTAAACAAAACAATGGAAAGGAAAATGATTATCAGACTAATCAGATCAATGGTAAGGAATTAAGCACAGATATCCAGCTCTCGGGTGACGAGATTTACGAGATCCTAAGTGTCGGCGTTAGTAAAATTATTTAACCGAATAGAAGAGAGATCAGAGTCCCAGAGTAAAGACGAGGATAAAAAAATCCTAATACCACCCAGTGGCGACGTGGGCCTGTAAGCCCACAGCCAAGTTAGTAAAACAGTTTTGGACCACTAGACTCAACTTGGCCAAGGAGTTGGAAAGGGGGATTCCAAGGCAGTCGGCTCTGATACCAACTTGTGACGCCCCCGGCTCAATCGTGCACTAATCATACACGCAAATGCACACGATCAAGCCTAAGAACTCACGGGAAGATATCACAACACAACTCTAAAACAAATAAAGTCATACAAGCTTTATATTACAAGCCAGGGGCCTCGAGGGCTCGAATACATCAGCTCGCATACAAGCGTCAGACGGAAGCATCAGATATCTGAGTACAGATATGACAGAACAGAAAGGCCTTTAGAAAGGCGGGGCAAAATAAAACACTACGATCGAAAGGCGTAGGCCTCCTGCCTGGGACCCTCCGAACCTACTCCTGGTCGTCAGTCAACTCGTAGCAGTATCCACCCTTGGGGTAGTATAGCGATCGTCGGCGGGGACAGCTGTTCCAGGGGCTCCGTCATCTTGGTCACGACAAAATTGATAGGGGAGAAAAAGGAAAACAAAGCAACGTGAGTACTCAGAAGTACTCAGCAAGCAAGGATCTACACTACATATGCAACATTTCAAGAGAGGTGTATATGTGGACTGGGCTGCAGAAATGCCAGAATGAGAGAAGGCCTAGTCCTAACGAAGACTAGCATCTTCAGAGGGTTGCAGCAATAGAAGAGAGTAGAACAGTACAATAAGTGTAGCAGTATCATAGTCTCAACCTCACCCAGAGGATCCTCCCGACTCCTGCGGGAGAAAGCAAATCCCAGAGCCATACAGTCATCAACCTCGTCCTGAGATCCCTTCTCGACTCCCTGCGAGAAGCAATCCCAGAGCCATAGTATCCAAGTATCCAGTTCCTAATTGTATCAATCAGGATACAACTCCGAGTGTCCTTACCGTAGGACCGGCTATCGATAGATGTTTTCTTCCCTGCAGGGGTGCACCAACTTACCCAACATGCTCGATTAACTCCGACCGGACACACTTTCCTGGTCATGCCCGGCCTCGGCCAAACGATCACCGCAACCCTACCTACAACTCAGCAGAGAGGTCCCCGCCGGTCTACATCCTAAGCGCAAGGGTCTTGGGCCATCGCCCCTCCCTCCGGTGTCGTTGCGCACATGGCTCAGATCCAAGCACCACCCTGTCGTGAATGGCGCCATCACTCCTGCCGCACTACTGAACTGGACGTCTACAGAGCTTTCGGCTGATGCATACGATGCAGAACGCCCATACCATGCCCGTGATGGTTAGTGCTATCGGGCCAGAGGCCCACTCGAATCAAATATCCAAATCGTTAGTACCTTGGGGTGCGGTAACAGCGAGACTCACGATCGATGTGACCCCGTCGCCCCGTCTCGAGGACTTGCGGCAAGGGCCAGGAATGCCCGGCCACGCCTCGTATTCTCACTCGGGCACCATCCAGGCAGCCCGTCTTCACAACACCCGCCACTTAGGCGCACGCGGGTACCCCTCAGGGTCGACCCGCCTTTCCAAGTAACAGTGTAAGGTCCAAGTATCCGTGTGTCCATAACATCAGGGGAATCCGACGTATCACCCTCGTTAGATTCCTACTCGATGTAACCGTCAAGGTGAACTTAGGAGGAATCACCCTCGATGGGTTCACACTTGGTGTGTTGCACGACAGGGTCGTATCGGAAGTGAAGAAGGAGGAATCACCCTCGATGACCACGACCGAATAGCTACTCTACAGAGTTAACATCAGAAGTGCTACAAGAGGTTTCACCCTCGGCACTCGATAGTAACGCTGCAGTGTCGTTACAACTAGGGGGGTGATGTGCGGTGCCGGGGCCTGGTCTTCAATCCCGTTGATCGGGTCTTCGGATAATCCAGCGGGGCGGTCGGGACTAGTGGGGTCACTGATACCTCTCTACCCAGCCTATACTAAGCAGTTTAGGTTATGCAGGTAATTATCAACAGCAGGTTACAATAAACAGGCTATGCATCAGAATAGGTAAAGCAGCAGCAGCAACAATTCTAATGCAAGCATGAGAAAATAGAATGGGCGATATCGGGATGATCAAAAAGGGGGGCTTGCCTGGTTGCTCTGGCAAGAGAGAGGGATCGTCAACGGTGGCGTCGGGCTCCGGAGCTGCGTTGGTACCGGGAACTGCGTCGGTGTCAGGGTCTACCGAGAGAGAAGAGGGGGAAGAAACAGTAAATACAAAGCAATCAAGAGCATGACATGTCAATAAGCAGAGCTAGCGGTGTTCTATCGTGGTGCATCCCCAAACTTTTAAGAAACGACAGCTTAGGTTTCTTGCCAAACCACAGTTCATATGGTGTCATCTCAACAGATTTAGACGGTGCCCTATTTAACGTGAATGCGGCTGTCTCTAATGCATAACCCCAAAATGATAGTGGCAAATTGGTAATAGACATCATAGAATGCACCATATCTAATAAAGTACGGTTACGACGTTCGGACACACGATTACGCTGTGGTGTTCCAGGTGGCATGAGTTGTGAAACTATTCCACATTATTTTAAATGAAGGCCAAACTCGAAACTCAACTATTCGCCTCCGCGATCAGATCGTAGAAACTTTATTTTCTTGTTACGATGATTCTCCACTTCGCTCTGAAATTCTTTGAACTTTTCAAACGTATTAGACTTGTGTTTCATCAAGTAGATATACCCATACCTACTCAAATCATCTGTGAAGGTGAGAAAATAACGATACCCGCCGCATGCTTCAACACTCATCGGACCACATACATCGGTATGTATTATTTCCAATAAGTCATTAGCTCTCTCCATTGTTCCGGAGAACGAAGTTTCAGTCATCTTGCCCATGAGGCATGGTTCGCAAGTATCAAATGATTCATAACCAAGTGATTCCAAAAGTCCATCCGCATGGAGTTTCTTCATGTGCTTTACACCAATATGACCTAAACGGCAGTGGCACAAGTATGTTGTACTATCATTATCAACTTTGTATCTTTTGGCATCAATATTATGAATATGTGTATCACTACGATCGAGATTCAATAAACCATTTACATTGGGTGTATGACCATAGAAGGTTTTATTCATGTAAACAGAATAACAATTATTCTCTGACTTAAACGAATAACCGTATTGCAATAAACACAATCTAATCATGTTCATGCTCAACGCAAACACCAAATAACATTTATTTAGGTTCAATACTAATCCCGAAGGTAGAGGGAGTGTGCGATGGTGATCGTATCAACCTTGGAATCACTTCCAACGCACATCGTCACCTCGCTCTTAACTAGTATCTGTTTATTCTGCAACTCTTGTTTTGAGTTACTAATCTTAGCAACTGAACCGGTATCAAATACCCAGGGGCTACTACGAACACTAGTAAGGTACACATCAATAACATGTATATCAAATATGCTTTTGCTCACTTTGCCATCCTTCTTATCCGCCGAGTATTTGGGGCAATTCCACTTCCAGTAACCATTTCCTTTGCAGTAGAAGCACTCAGTTTTAGGCTTGGGTCCAGCTTTGGGCTTCTTCACGGGAGTAGCAACTTGCTTGCCATTCTTCTTGAAGTTCCCTTTCTTTCCCTTGCCCTTTTTCTTGAAACTAGTGGTCTTGTTAACCATCAACACTTGATGCTCCTTCTTGATTTCTACCTCCGCCGATTTCAGCATCGCGAAGAGCTCGGGAATCGCTTTCGTCATCGCTTGCATATTATAGTTCATCACGAAGCTCTAGTAGCTTGGTGATAGTGACTGGAGAACTTTGTCAATCACTATCTTATCTGGAAGATTAACTCCCACTTGATTCAAGCGATTGTAGTACCCAAACATTCTGAGCACATGCTCACTAGCTGAGCTATTATCCTCCATCTTGTAGGCAAAGTACTTGTCAGAGGTCTCATACCACTCAACACGGGCATGAGCCTGAAATACCAATTTCAGCTCTTGGAACATCTCATATGTTCCATGGCGTTCAAAACGTCTTTGGAGCCTCGATTCTAAGCCGTAAAGCATGGCGCACTAAACTATCAAGTAGTCATTATATCGAGCTTGTCAAATGTTCATAACATATGCATCAGCTCCTGTAACAGGTCTGTCACCTAGCGGTGCATCAAGGACATAATTCTTCTATCTAGCAATGAGGATAATCCTCAGATCACGGACCCAGTCCGCATTATTGCTACCATCATCTTTCAACTTAATTTTCTCTAGGAACATATCAAAAATAGGGGAGCTAAATCGCGAGCTATTGATCTACGACATAGATATGCAAAAACTATTAAGACTAAGTTCATGATAAATTAAGTTCAATTAATCAAATTACTAATGAACTCCCACTTAAATAAACATCCCTCAAGTTATCTAAGTGATACATGATCCAAATCAACTAACCCATGACCGATCATCACGTGAGATGGGGTAGTCATCAATGGTGAACATCGCTATGTTGATCATATCTACTACATGACTCACGTTCGACCTTTCGGTCTCCAGTGTTCCGAGACCATGTCTGTACATGCTAGGCTTGTCAAGTTTAACCCAAGTATTCTGCTTGTGTAAAACTGGCTTACACCCGTTGTATGCGAACATAGAGTCTATCACACCCGATCATCATGAGGTGCTTCGAAACGACAAACTTTAGCAACGGTGCATACTCGGGGAGAACACTTTTATCTTGAAATTTAGTGAAGGGATCATCTTATAATGCTACCGCCGTTCTAAGCAAAATAAGATGCATAAAGGATAAACATCACATGCAATCAAAATATGTGACATGATATGGCCATCATCATCTTGTGCTTTTGATCTCCATCTCCAAAGCAACATCATGATCTCCATCGTCACCGGCTCGACACCTTGATCTCCATCGTTGCGTCGGGGTCGTCTCGCCAACTATTGCTTCTACAACTATTGCTAACGCATAGTGATAAAGTAAAGCAATTACATGGTGCTTGCATTTCATACAATAAAGAGACAACCATAAGGCTCCTGCCGGTTGCCGATAAATTACAAAACATGATCATCTCATACAATAAGGTATATCACATCACAACATGCCCTGCAAAAACAAGTTAGACGTCGTCTACTTTGTTGTTGCAAGTTTTACATGGCTGCTACGGGCTTCTAGTAAGAACCGTTCTTACCTACGCCAAAAACCACAACGGTGATTTATCAAGTTTACTGTTTTAACCTTCTTCAAGGACCGGCCGCTGTCAAATTCGATTCAACTAAAGTAGGAGAAACAGACACCCGCCAGCCACCTTTATGCAAAACTAGTTGCATGTCTGTCGGTGGAACCGGTCTCATGTACGTGGACATGTAAGGTTGGTCCGGGCCGCTTCATCTTACAATACCGCCGAATCAAAATAAGACATTGGTGGTAAGCAGTATGACCATCACCGCCCACAACTCTTTGTGTTCTACTCGTGCATATCATCTACGCATAGACCTGGCTCAGATGCCACTGTTGGGAAACGTTGCATGGAAAACAAAAAAATAAATCTACGCACACGCAAGATCTATCCATGGAGATGCATAGCAATGAGAGGGGGAGAGTGTGTCTACGTACCCTCATAGACCGTAAGCGGAAGCGTTTAGTAACGCGGTTGATGTAGTCGAACTTCTTCGCGATCCAACCGATCGAGTACCGAACGTACGGCACCTCCGCATTCAGCACACGTTCAGCTCGGTGGCGTCCACGCCTTCTTGATACAGCAAGACGGCGAGGTAGCGGATGAGTTCCAGCAGCACGATGGCGTGATGATGGTGATGGTGATGCTATCTCCGCAGGGCTTCGCCTAAGCACTATGAAAATATGACCGAGGGTGTAAACGGTGGAGGGGGGCGCCGCACATGGCTAAACAATTGTTGTGGTTCTGTGTGGCATCCCCTCCCACATATATATAGGTGGGGGGAGAGAGGGGAGAGGCCAAGGGGCGCCCCAAGTAGGGCCGAATCCTACTTGGGGACTTCCCCAAGCTGCCCCCCCCTTCCATATATGAGTGCGGGAGGAAGGCAGGAAGCGGAGGCGTCCCCCCCCCTCTTTCCTTTCTCTCACGAGGAGGGAAAGGCAGGAGGGGCCACCCTCCTCTTTCCTTCCCCTAGGGCTGGCCTGCCAAGGAGAAGGGCGCGTCAGCCTCCCTAGTGGGCTGGTCTGTCCCCTCCTTTGGCCCATTAGACCCATACACTTACCGGGGGTGTTCGGAACCCCTTCCGGCGACCCGATGACTACCCGGTGCACTCCGAAACTCTTCCGGTGTTCGAATACCATCGTCCTATATATCAATCTTTACCTCTCGACCATTTCGAGACTCCCCGTCATGTCTGTGATCTCATCCAGGACTCCGAACAACATTCGGTCACCAAATCATATAACTCATATAACACTATATCGTCAACGAACGTTAAGCGTGCGGACCCTATGGGTTCAAGAACTATGTAGACATGACCGAGACACCTCTCTGGTCAATAACCAATAGCGAAACCTGGATGCCCATATTGGTTCCTACATATTCTACGAAGATCTTTATCGGTCAAACCGTTATGACAACATACGTAATTCCCTTTGTCTGTCGGTATGTTACTTGCCCGAGATTCGATCGTCGGTATCTTCATACCTAGTTCAATATCGTTACCGGCAAGTCTCTTTACTCGTTCCATAATACATCACCTCGTAACTAACTCCTTAGTCATTTGCTTGCAAGCTTATGATGTGTATTACCGAGAGGGCCCAGAGATACCTCTCCGATACTCGAAGTGACAAATCCTAATCTCGATCTATGCCAACTCAACAAACACCTTCGGAGATACCTGTAGAGCATCTTTATGATCACCCAGTTACGTTGTGACGTTTGATAGCACACAAGGTATTCCCCTGGTATCCGGGAGTTGCATAATCTCATAGTCGAAGGAATATGTATTTGACATGAAGAAAGGAATAGCAATAAACTGAACGATCAATATGCTAAGCTAACGGATGGGTCTTGTCCATCACATAATTCTCCTAGTGATGTGATCCCGTTATCAAATGACAACTCATGCCTATGGTTAGGAAATCTTAACCATTTTTGATCAACGAGCTAGTCTAGTAGAGGCTCACTAGGGACACAGTATTTGTTTATGTATCCACACATGTATTTAAGTTTCTGGTCAATACAATTCTAGCATGAATAATAAACCTTTATCATAATTAAGGAAATATAATAATAACCTTTTTATTATTGCCTCTAGGGCATATTTCCATCAGTCCTCGCAGCTTCGACGGCTGCTTGTGCACTCTCGGCGGCTGGTTGGGCACTCTCAGTGGCTGCTCTGGCGCTCTCAACAGCTGCTCTAGCACTCTCAGAATATGCCTGAGCGCTCTAGGTGGCTGCTCGAGAACTCTCGATATAGGCGAGTACGGTCTCCGTGTACTGAGGCACCCTTTGGGTGATGTCTATGGCAACAGAAATTCCGTCTATGGGTGTAGTAGTCCTAACGAGGCGTCTTGGTTTCTCCATCTAAATCGCATTAAATAATTTAATATTTAGATAAAACATTTAGATGTCTTCGTAAGTAGCTCGTCCATGAAAAAAGTAATAAATTTACGGAAAAAAACAACATGACCTTTGATAGAAATTGGACATACTGAGTGCCAGAAAGTAAGCGAAATGGAACTTAATCCACGCTTCGTAAAAACATTGGCACTCACTATGAATACCCCTGCATCATGAAAAAATAACGTACTATATGTTCATCCATATGTACTACATTTTGTGTAGCACACACATTCAATTTCAAGACATTTACTTATGAAGATTCAATGGTACATCATACAACAAATTTTAGCTACATTAATAAAATGTTGTACTATATTTTTATCGATATGTAGTACATTTTAAGTACCCTAACAAAATCATCATTAACAGAGAGAAGGGAGGTGTTGTGACGCCCCCGGCTCAATTGTGCACTAATCATACACGCAAATGCACACGATCAAGCCTAAGAACTCACGGGAAGATATCACAACACAACTCTAAAACATAAATAAAGTCATACAAGCTTTATATTACAAGCCAGGGGCCTCGAGGGCTCGAATACATCAGCTCGCATACAAGCGTCAGCGGAAGCATCAGATATCTGAGTACAGATATGAAATAGAAACAGAAAGGCCTTTAGAAAGGCGGGGCAAAATAAAACACTACGATCGAAAGGCGCAGGCCTCCTGCCTGGGACCCTCCGAACCTACTCCTGGCCGTCAGTCAACTCGTAGCAGTATCCACCCTCGGGGTAGTAGTAGCGATCGTCGGCAGGGACAACTGTCTCAGGGGCTCCGTCATCTTGGTCACGACAAATTGATATGGGGAGAAAAGGAAACCAAAGCAACCGTGAGTACTCAGAAGTACTCAGCAAGCAAGGATCTACACTACATATGCAACATTTTCAAAGAGAGGCTGTATATGTGGACTGGGCTGCAGAAATGCCAGAATAGAGAGAAGGCCTAGTCCTAACGAAGACTAGCATCTTCAGAGGTCTTGCAGCAATAGAAGAGAGTAGAACAGTACAATATAAGGTAGCAGTATCATTAAGTCTCAACCTCACCCAGAGATCCTTCCTCGACTCCCTGCGAGAAAGCAATCCCAGAGCCATACAGTCATCAACCTCATCCTGAGATCCCTTCTCGACTCCCCGCGAGAAGCAATCCCAGAGCCATAGTATCCAAGTATCCAGTTCTAATTGTATCAATCAGGATACAACTCCGAGTGTCCGTTACCGTAGGACCGGCTATCGATAGATGTTTTCTTCCCTGCAGGGGTGCACCAACTTACCCAACACGCTCGATTAACTCCGGCCGGACACACTTTCCTGGGTCATGCCCGGCCTCGGCCAAACGATACACCGCAACCCTACCTACAGCTCAGCAGAGAGGTCCCCGCCGGTCTATATCCTAAGCGCAAGGGGGTCTTGGGCCATCGCCCCTCGCCCTCCGGGTCGTTGCGCACATGGCTCAGATCCAAGCACCACCTCTGTCGTGAATGGCGCCAATCACTCCATGCCACACTGCTGAACTGGACGTCTGACAGAGCTTTCGGCTGATGCATACAATGCAGAACGCCCATCCCATGCCCACGTGATGGTTAGTGCTATCGGGCCAGAGGCCCACTCGAATCAAATATCCAAATTGTTAGTACCTTGGGGGTGCGGTAACGAGCAGAGACTCACGATCGATGTGACCCCGTTGCCCCCACTCGAGGACTTGCGGCAAGGGCCAGGAATGCCCGGCCACGCCTCGTATTCTCACTCGGGCACCATCCAGGCAGCCCGTCTTCACAACACCCGCCACTTAGGCGCACGTGGGTACCCCTCAGGGCCGACCCGCCTTTCCAAGTAACAGTGTAAGGCCCAAGTATCCGTGTGTCCATAACATCAGGGGAATCCGAGGTATCACCCTCGTTAGATTCCTACTCGATGTAACCGTCAAGGTGAACTTAGGAGGAATCACCCTCGATGGGTTCACACTTGGTGTGTTGCACGACAGGGTCGTATCGGAAGTGAAGAAGGAGGAATCACCCTCGATGACCACGACCGAATAGCTACTCTACAAAGTTAACATCAGAAGTGCTACAAGAGGTTTCACCCTCGGCACTCGATAGTAACGCTGCAGTGTCGTTACAACTAGGGGGGTGATGTGCGGTGCCGGGGCCTGGTCTTCAATCCCGTTGATCGGGTCTTCGGATAATCCAGCGGGGCGGTCGGGACTAGCGGGGTCACTGATACCTCTCTACCCAGCCTATACTAAGCAGTTTAGGTTATGCAGGTAATTATCAACAGCAGGTTACAATAAACAGGCTATGCATCAGAATAGGTAAAGCAGCAGCAGCAACAATTCTAATGCAAGCATGAGAAAATAGAATGGGCGATATCGGGATGATCAAAAAGGGGGGCTTGCCTGGTTGCTCTGGCAAGAGAGAGGGATCGTCAACGGTGGCGTCGGGCTCCAGAGCTGCGTTGGTACCGGGAACTGCGTCGGTGTCAGGGTCTACCGAGAGAGAAGAGGGGGAAGAAACAGTAAATACAAAGCAATCAAGAGCATGACATGTCAATAAGCAGAGCTAGCGGTGTTCTATCATGGTGCTACATGATTTAGGTGAAGAGGAAAAACATCCGGGAATGTTTTCCCGGTTCCGGACATTTGTCAGACAGATGACCGGAGGGGAATGGTTCCATGTTCGGATAGTTAGGGACGTGTGACGGATGAACGGTCCGCGTATTCGGATTCGTCTCGTCGTTCTGAGCAACTTTCATGTACAAAGTTTTTCGATCTGAGCTACGGATTATTTACTATGATTTTCTAAAGTTTTTATTAATTTCTAGAATTAATTTAGATAAGAAATTAAATTGGAAAAATGCTACGGGTACCCAGCTCTGTGTACACAAAGTGCACACAGTGGCTGACCAGCGGGCCTATTGACTGGGTCAAGGGTCCAGTCAACGGCCAGCCCACAGAGGCTGACATGTGGGGCCAGAGTCAAAGTCAACAGCCCAGTCAGCTGCTGACTGGGCTGACTCCTACAGTGGCAAACAGTGTAGGTGGGGCCTACCTGTCATAGACACAAGTACTAAATGGGTTGATTAATTTAGTTTAGTTAGTGGGTGGGGGCCACTGTCAGTGGGGTTAGTGGGTAGTTAAATTAGCTTAACCAATTCATTAGCGGTTAATTAAGCCAGCGGGACCCACCAGTCTGTGGGTCAATCCCACTGGTTTTAGAACGCGCGCGCGTGCACGGTGCGTACGCCGGCGGCGAGCTACAGGAACGGCGGCGATAGCCGGAAACGGCGCTCCGACAGCCAAATGGAGCGGCGCGAGTTCCTACTGAACCAGCGCGATGCGCTGCATCGAACCATACCACGGGCGTGAGCTAAGGCAGACAAAAACGATGGCTACGACGAGCTCCCGCGGTGGCGATGGCTCGGCCTCGATGGAGTCGAGCCAACAGGGCTCAGGGAAGAAAGGAGAGAGGCTAGGGAGGACCGGGAGCTCATAGCGAGCTCGATGACGTGGTCGGGGAGGCCGGGGGCGCAGCGAGGACGGTGGATCGAGCGGCGGCTGAGGCGGATGCCGATGGAGGGGAACATCATGGGCGACGGCCGTGGTGCTCCCCGTGCTCGATGCAGTGGCGAGGAGGAAGAAGGCGTCCGCGACGGAGCTTCCGGACAGCTCAGAACGGAGAGGGGAGTCCGGTGAGCACGCGGGCGAGGTGAAGCATGTCGACGGCAGCTCGAACTTGCACGGGGAAGAAGAGAACGACGCGAGGGAGGAGGATGAGCAAGCTAGGGTTAGTCGAGGGAGCACTGGGGGTGCTCTTATCCACCAGAGATGGGCGCAGCGACGCGCTGTCGCGCAGGAGAGGGGGGGCCATGGCGCGCGCGGGTGCTGTGCAAGCGACAGCAGCGCAGGAGTGAGCAGGAGGAAGGGGATGAGGTGGGGAGTGGGCTAGGCCTCCTCGGTTGACTTAGGCCCAGCTGTGCGGCCCTTTTCCTTTTCTTTTATTCTTTTCTATTTTCTCTTTTCTTTTCTCACTTTTGCAAAATGTTTTGTCTCCAATTTGGCTTTTCTAAAATGTGAGACTCAGCCACAAAATTACAGTGCAATATTAGCTACCACCAGAAATTGGTTTGGAGTGAATACGTTCTCATTTGAATTTTCATTAAATAAAAATTGATTAAACATTTCTGTTTTGGTTCTATTTTAGGATGCTTGAGTCATGTAACTAATTTAGTAAATGTTGATTTCATTTTATATAATTGCCTCTGGATTATTTACAACATTATGAACATTTTAGTTCTGAAGTTTGAAGAAATATTAATTTGACTTGTATTTCAAATTTGAATATGAGTTGGATTATTTCCTAAATGCAATTTGTTTAGGATCATCATGATGACATGGCATCATTAGCAAGGGATTACTGTAGCTAACCCCTGGGGGTGTTACAAATCTCTTCTACTACAAGAAATCTCGTCTCGAGATTTAAGCGGGGGAGTAAGGGGGCGGAAGTTCTGGTACGAAATTCTAACGGATCTTCTTGGTCATGGTTGCTATTCTCTAAGAGGTCGATCCATTACATTGATGTCTTCATTTCTCTGCACCAATGCACCATGATGAAGTTGTCGTCCTTCCTTCAGTATCTTCACCGTACTCACGAAGAGACAAGGGTAACTCGACAATGATAGAATTTTTTAAAGGGGTAATCATATGGAGGTTATCCCATGAATGAACACATGGGTATCTCTCGAGTTGAAACTTTAAGAAAACATCGAGAGCCAGGTAATAAGTAACAATAAGGAGTTTCAAGCGGATAGTCAAACGCTCATTGCGTGACCATGTGGGTTACAAGTAGAAGGAGCCTATGGGTTATGGGCCCACCATGAGGGCTAAAAGTAGGAAGGAGGCTGACATATTGCACGGTCATGATAGCAAGGCATGTCAGAGGATAGTCTGTCAGTTATGTCGACGACAACATTGGTACCAAGGGCGAGGGACGAAGAGAACCATTTTCCTGCTCGTTGAACGAGGCGGACCGATAGGCAAAGTTCTCGTCCATCGGTGGTTACCGAAATGTCATTAACAATAGTAACGGGGTCCCACTGACAAGGTTGTACATCGAGGTGTTTTCATAAGCAGGGAATTATTTCTGCTTGTATCATATAGATTACAAGAAAGGTTAAACAAAACAATGGAAAGGAAAATGATTATCAGACTAATCAGATCAATGGTAAGGAATTAAGCACAGATATCCAGCTCTCCGGGTAGACGAGATTTACGAGATCCTAAGTGTCGGCGTTAGTAAAATTATTTAACCCGAATAGAAGAGAGATCAGAGTCCCAGAGTAAAGACGAGGAATAAAAAAATCCTAATACCACCCAGTTGGCGACGTGGGCCTGTAAGCCACACAGCCAAGTTAGTAAAACAGTTTTGGACCACTAGACTCAACTTCGGCCAAGGAGTTGGAAAGGGGGATTCCTACAGGCAGTCGGCTCTGATACCAACTTGTGACGCCCCCGGCTCAATCGTGCACTAATCATACACGCAAATGCACACGATCAAGCCTAAGAACTCACGGGAAGATATCACAACACAACTCTAAAACATAAATAAAGTCATACAAGCTTTATATTACAAGCCAGGGGCCTCGAGGGCTCGAATACATCAGCTCGCATACAAGCGTCAGCGGAAGCATCAGATATCTGAGTACAGATATGAAACAGAAACAGAAAGGCCTTTAGAAAGGCGGGGCAAAATAAAACACTACGATCGAAAGGCGTAGGCCTCCTGCCTGGGACCCTCCGAACCTACTCCTGGTCGTCAGTCAACTCGTAGCAGTATCCACCCTTGGGGTAGTAGTAGCGATCGTCGGCGGGGACAGCTGTCTCAGGGGCTCCGTCATCTTGGTCACGACAAATTGATATGGGGAGAAAAGGAAAACAAAGCAACCGTGAGTACTCAGAAGTACTCAGCAAGCAAGGATCTACACTACATATGCAACATTTTCAAAGAGAGGCTGTATATGTGGACTGGGCTGCAGAAATGCCAGAATAGAGAGAAGGCCTAGTCCTAACGAAGACTAGCATCTTCAGAGGTCTTGCAGCAATAGAAGAGAGTAGAACAGTACAATATAAGGTAGCAGTATCATTAAGTCTCAACCTCACCCAGAGATCCTTCCTCGACTCCCTGCGAGAAAGCAATCCCAGAGCCATACAGTCATCAACCTCGTCCTGAGATCCCTTCTCGACTCCCTGCGAGAAGCAATCCCAGAGCCATAGTATCCAAGTATCCAGTTCTAATTGTATCAATCAGGATACAACTCCGAGTGTCCGTTACCGTAGGACCGGCTATCGATAGATGTTTTCTTCCCTGCAGGGGTGCACCAACTTACCCAACATGCTCGATTAACTCCGACCGGACACACTTTCCTGGGTCATGCCCGGCCTCGGCCAAACGATACACCGCAACCCTACCTACAACTCAGCAGAGAGGTCCCCGCCGGTCTACATCCTAAGCGCAAGGGGGTCTTGGGCCATCGCCCCTCGCCCTCCGGGTCGTTGCGCACATGGCTCAGATCCAAGCACCACCTCTGTCGTGAATGGCGCCAATCACTCCATGCCGCACTACTGAACTGGACGTCTGACAGAGCTTTCGGCTGATGCATACGATGCAGAACGCCCATACCATGCCCACGTGATGGTTAGTGCTATCGGGCCAGAGGCCCACTCGAATCAAATATCCAAATCGTTAGTACCTTGGGGGTGCGGTAACGAGCAGAGACTCACGATCGATGTGACCCCGTCGCCCCGTCTCGAGGACTTGCGGCAAGGGCCAGGAATGCCCGGCCACGCCTCGTATTCTCACTCGGGCACCATCCAGGCAGCCCGTCTTCACAACACCCGCCACTTAGGCGCACGCGGGTACCCCTCAGGGTCGACCCGCCTTTCCAAGTAACAGTGTAAGGTCCAAGTATCCGTGTGTCCATAACATCAGGGGAATCCGACGTATCACCCTCGTTAGATTCCTACTCGATGTAACCGTCAAGGTGAACTTAGGAGGAATCACCCTCGATGGGTTCACACTTGGTGTGTTGCACGACAGGGTCGTATCGGAAGTGAAGAAGGAGGAATCACCCTCGATGACCACGACCGAATAGCTACTCTACAGAGTTAACATCAGAAGTGCTACAAGAGGTTTCACCCTCGGCACTCGATAGTAACGCTGCAGTGTCGTTACAACTAGGGGGGTGATGTGCGGTGCCGGGGCCTGGTCTTCAATCCCGTTGATCGGGTCTTCGGATAATCCAGCGGGGCGGTCGGGACTAGTGGGGTCACTGATACCTCTCTACCCAGCCTATACTAAGCAGTTTAGGTTATGCAGGTAATTATCAACAGCAGGTTACAATAAACAGGCTATGCATCAGAATAGGTAAAGCAGCAGCAGCAACAATTCTAATGCAAGCATGAGAAAATAGAATGGGCGATATCGGGATGATCAAAAAGGGGGGCTTGCCTGGTTGCTCTGGCAAGAGAGAGGGATCGTCAACGGTGGCGTCGGGCTCCGGAGCTGCGTTGGTACCGGGAACTGCGTCGGTGTCAGGGTCTACCGAGAGAGAAGAGGGGGAAGAAACAGTAAATACAAAGCAATCAAGAGCATGACATGTCAATAAGCAGAGCTAGCGGTGTTCTATCGTGGTGCTACACGATTTAGGTGAAGAGGAAAAACATTCGGGAATGTTTTCCCGGTTCCGGACATTTGTCAGACAGATGACCGGAGGGGAACGGTTCCATGTTCGGATAGTTAGGGACGTGTGACGGACGAACGGTTCGCGTATTCGGATTCGTCTCGTCGTTCTGAGCAACTTTCATGTACAAAGTTTTTCGATCTGAGCTACGGATTATTTACTATGATTTTCTAAAGTTTTTTTAATTTCTGAAATTAATTTAAATTCGAAATTAAATTGGAAAAATGCTACGGGTACCCAGCTTTGTGTACACAGAGTGCACACAGTGGCTGACCAGCGGGCCTATTGACTGGGTCAAGGGTCTAGTCAACGGCCAGCGCACAGAGGCTGACATGTGGGGCCAGAGTCAAAGTCAACAGCCCAGTCAGCTGCTGACTGGGCTGACTCCCACAGTGGCAAACAGTGTAGGTGGGGCCTACCTGTCATAGACACAAGTACTAAATGGGTTGATTAATTTAGTTTAGTTAGTGGGTGGGGGCCACTGTCAGTGGGGTTAGTGGGTAGTTAAATTAGCCTAACCAATTCATTAGCGGTTAATTAAGCCAGCGGGACCCACCAGTCAGTGGGTCAATCCCACTGGTTTTAGAACGCGCGCGCGTGCACGGTGCGTACGCCGGCGGCGAGCTACAGGAACGGCGGCGATAGCCGGAAACGGCGCTCCGGCAGCCAAATGGAGCGGCGCGAGTTCCTATCGAACCAGCGCGATGCGCTGCATCGAACCATGCAACGGGCGTGAGCTGAGGTGGACAAAAACGACGAGCTCCCGCGGTGGCGACGGCTCGGCCTCGACGGAGTCGAGCCAACGGGGCTCAGGGAAGAAAGGGGAGAGGCTAGGGAGGACCGGGAGCTCACAGCGAGCTCGATGACGTGGTCGGGGAGGCCGGGGGCGCAGCGAGGACGGCGGATCGAGCGGCAGCCGAGGCGGATGCTGATGGAGGCGAACAGCGTGGGCGACGGTCGTGGTGCTCCCCGTGCTCGATGCAGTGGCGAGGAGGAAGAAGGCGTCCGCGATGGAGCTTCCGGACAGCTCAGAACGGAGAGGGGAGTCCGGTGAGCACGCGGGCGAGGTGAAGCATGTCGACGGCAGCTCGGTCTTGCACGGGGAAGAAGAGAACGACGCGAGGGAGGAGGATGAGCAAGCTAGGGTTAGCCGAGGGAGCACTCGGGGTGCTCTTATCCACCAGAGATGGGCACAGCGACGCGCTGTCGCGTAGGAGAGGGGGGGGGGGCATGGCGCGCGCGAGTGCTGTGCAAGCGACAGCAGCGCAGGAGTGAGCAGGAGGAAGGGAATGAGGTGGGGAGTGGGCTGGGCCTCCTCGGTTGACTTAGGCCCAGCTGTGCGGCCCTTTTCCTTTTCTTTTATTCTTTTCTATTTTCTCTTTTCTTTTCTCACTTTTGCAAAATGTTTTGTCTCCAATTTGGCTTTTCTAAAATGTGAGACTCAGCCACAAAATTACAGTGCAATATTACTACCATCAGAAATTGGTTTGGAGTGAATACGTTCTCATTTGAATTTTCATTAAATAAAAATTGATTAAACATTTCTGTTTTGGTTCTATTTTAGGATGCTTGAGTCATGTAACTAATTTAGTAAATGTTGATTTCATTTTTATAATTGCCTCTGGATTATTTACAACATTATGAACATTTTAGTTCTGAAGTTTGAAGAAATATTAATTTGACTTGTATTTCAAATTTGAATATGAGTTGGATTATTTCCTAAATGCAATTTGTTTAGGATGATCATGATGACATGGCATCATTAGCAAGGGATTACTGTAGCTAACCCCTGGGGGTGTTACAGGTGTGCTTACCGGGTTGGAGTCGGACGGCGGGCTGGACGAGGCAGAGGTCGATGGCGGAGGCGTCGACAGACGGCGAGTTCGACGGAGACGAGGACGACGTTGGATGCAGAGGAAGGCGCGAGCGACGGTCATGGGGAAGTAGTTTGAGGTAGCGTCGCATGGCAACGCTGACGAACTTCGAGGCGAGGACGGACGGCGCTGGCGACGGGGAAAATTGGCTCCTCGAAGCCGTTTGAGGCAGCGGACCGCGACCTCGCCGGTGGCGAAGGACGACGCCACAACGCTGGCGACGGCAAGACAGAGGGGAGAAAGGTGGGGGAATGAGATCTACCTGTTGTGGGTGGGGGAATGCGGTGGATAAGGTCATGTATAGCAGTGACGGGCACAAGGCAGAGCCGGCCACCGCAGTATATGCGCTGTAGGGGGCAACATGACCAACTATAGCTATGGCGGGTGACAGCAAGAACCCGCCACCCACGCTCTGAAAAGATTTGAAAAGGTTTGGCGCGTGGGTACCCAAATATAGCTGTGGCGGGCAGCTGCTGCCCGCCACAGCTGCGCAAGGTAACTGTGGCGGGCGCGCAACCTCGCCCGCGACAACTACTTGTCAGCCGTGAAGGAAGAAATCACATAGCTGTGGCGGGTCTTTGGCCAAGGCCGCCACTGTTACTTGTGTAGCCGTGGCGAGCGCTTTTTAGCATCCGCCACTGCTTGTTTAAAATAATAGCTGTGGCGGGTGCCACGCCTCGCCCGCCGCTCATTTGGGTTCATCTATAAGCCCTTTCCCAGTAGTGAACCCTACGTCCTGCTTTGCTTGCATTGATTGTGGATGAGGTACAAAGTACAGGTGATCTACCACGAGATTGTATGTGAAAGAATCTGTCCTCTATGGCCCTGGCACCTCGATTTATATAGATACTGGAGATTCCTAGGGTTACACATAAGTCGGTTGCATCTAGGGGCAAACGTGTCGTGGACTACCTCTAGGCCTTGGAGTATACACCAAGTCTTCGGATTATTTCTTCTCAATGTTCTTGGACCAGACGAATGAGGCCCACCAGTGGACATGCGTATGGGGGGTCCTCGGCCCAACCCAAAGGTCTGGTATCTAACGTGCCGAACACGGACTCTGTCACCATGCGCACAGGGTCACCCATGTGCACGAGGTGTCTAGAGAGTTTCGGACTCGACCCCATGTACATGAGGGACATAAGGCCAATGCACACGGGGTGTTCAAAGAAATTTCCTTGGACCCTGGTAATCCACAAGTGTAGGGATTGTAACAATCTTCGAGGAAAGTATTACAACCCAAATTTATTGATTCAACATAGGGGAGTCAAAGAATATTTTAAAGTCTTAGCAGTTGATTTGTCAATTCAACCAAATCTGGAAACAAATACTTGCTCGACAGATTTATTGGTAGCAAAAGCGATGTATTCATTGTAGTTGTGATTGCGGAATAGTAACAAAAACCAGCTGTTCCCAGTAGTTGTGAAGAACAAAAGTAACGTGAAAAGAGTAACAAGTATAGAAAACGTAGGCATGAGAGTGGATAATGGACCTCGCATGGAAAATGTCAATTATGTAATAGTCGCAACACAAGGTGCCACCAAACTAGACCCAATTCATAATCCATCATCTGTAGGCATGTATTTCGTGTGTAGTTGTACGTGCTTGCAATAAGAACTTGCACAACATGTTTTGTCCTACCCTCCCATTTGAGCGGGATACTAAAGAAAATTAAGGGCAATTGAGGTACTCATTTCACAAAGCACCAGAGCAAAGTATTAACAATTTATGAATACATAATCCTCAAATCATAGCCATTCCCTTCGATACAGTGATTATTGTTACTTCAAGGTCTCCGGTTCAGAACCATACTAGGTGCGTACAACTTGCAGATAAGATCCAAAACACATATATGTTCATGAAAACATAAATAGTTCTGATCTAAAATCATGACACCGGGCCCTAGTGTTAAGCATTAAGCATATCAAAGTCATAGCAATATCAATCTCAAAACATACATGGTACTAGGCATCAAACTCTAACAAATATGGCATCTGTTACATAAGAGATCTCATCCAATTCCAATCCCCCCATACGCCTACAGAGAAATTACTCACATGTGAGTGGGGAGATCATGATGGTGGTGATGGAGAAGAGGTTAGTGATGACGATGGCAACGAATTCCCCTCCTTCAAGACCAAGATTGGCCGCCAGAAGAAGAACAGAGGTGGTAGCGTCTCCGTGAAGTGAAAAATCCTGGAAAGTTCATGTTAAGTTTCGGGGCGGAAGAAAGAATAGGCCAAAGGAGGGCGTAAGACCTTGCACAACGAGGCCCACACACTCACGGGCCGCGTGGCCACCTAGTGCCCCCCCCCCCCCCCCGGCCTAATCTTGTGGCTCCGCGGTTTTTGTCTCTGAAAATAATTTTGGTAACTTTTTGGGCACCTTTATTTCTGCACAAAATTAACACCATGAGAAATTCTGTTGAAAACAACGTTAGTCCGGATTAATTTTTATTCAAATTATGCAAGTTTGAGGACAAAAACATAGCACAAGAGGTCAGAAATTAGATACGTTTGAGATGTATCAGCTCCCCAACCTTAATTTATTGCTTGTTCTCAAATAATTTAGTTGACAAACTGACACGACAAAGAAAACTTTTACGAACAGTTCTGTTTAGATGTATGCACAAAAATTTAGTCCATGATCACTTTATAACTATCTTATGAAAGTAACCGCGTGAATAACAAAAACATAGGAACTATGTTCTCTCATGATAAGATCTCAAGCAACTACCTAGTTATAATAAATCATCTCGAACATCAACATGCTCACAATGGAAAATGATGCAATCATGGTATCCCGCTAGTCTTGTTGTGAAGCAAAACATAAATGCAAGACATAAAAAAGTTCAGGCAGCGACGAGACTAAATATTATGACCTACTCCCTTCATCCCATAATATAAGAGCGTTAGTGTAAAAAACGCTCTTATATTATGAGACGAAGGGAATAATATAAAGAATCACATCCATGCATCATATAATATTACTTGGACATAATATATACTCCTATGTACTTCCTCTGTAAAGAAATATAAGAGTGTGTAGATCACTACTTTAGTGATCTATACACTTTTATATTTCCTTATGACGGAAGTACCAAAATATATAATGTTTTTGTAGTTTAAATTGAACTGCAAAATCGGCTTACATTTGATACAAAGATAGTATTAAATTAGGAATGATAAATTTTGGGAAGACAGAAGCACGAGGTGAGAATTGCGCGGTCGCATGGGGCGTGGTGTGCTCGCCGAGATCGTTTCAGTTGCATGGGATGGGACTATGGGAGGCCTTCCACATGCACGAGAGTACCCCAACTGAAAGCTTGCATAGATAGTAGCGTGGAGGTTTTTACCAACTTTCTCGACTTCCCGTCCATAGCTTCCATAATGTGTGTCACCGCATATATAAATCTTTTGGCCGCATGCACGTACCAGGCTAATAATAAACGGAAACCGGGCAGATGAGCTAAGATCGATCACAAAAACAGGCAAGTCGAAGTCAGCAAACTTGACCAGCCGATGCAGCAGCTGAGCCTGAGCAGCTCCATTTATGCAGTTCTTGCGATGGATGGAATTATGGAAAGACAGCATGCGTACCTATACGAAGGCCGGAGTCTGCCAAAGTTGGTTCTTCCTCTACAAGAAAAGCAGATACCAGAGGACTGAGCCGTGGCTCAGTGGCGCACCAGCCCGCCCCGAGTTCGATCCCCAGCGGCAGCGGGGACGAATTCTGGGTGTCTCACCGGGGGCACTGTTCGTAGAAACAGTGTTTGGTGGTACTGTTCATAGGAATAGTATTCCGCTAATAAAATGTCTCTCTCCGCGTCTGTGAGCCCCATGACGATATAGGAATCCTGTACCGGGTGCTCTGGATATAAGTGTAGGTCTAGTTTAGGCTTCCAGCAGGGTGTGTGAGTGTGGTGTGCGTGCGTGCGATGTGTGTTGTCTATGAGTCTGAACAGATGCTACTACTTGTATCTCTTAAGGAGGCAGGAAAAAAAAAAGCAGATACCACGACCTCCGATGGTTCACACAATCACACCACAAATCGAGTTGAGCTGGCACACCACAAGCAAAGCAGGTCGAAAACGCTGAAACCGGCGGCGACAGTTTGTGCACGTACGTCCGTGTGTTGCACCGCACGGCCGTGCCACGGAAAATCCCCGCTGCCCTTGATGGCGCGCGTGACGGAACGCGGTATCAACTATCAACGGTGGGTACGGCGCAGCTGTCCGGCCCGTGAATAGGTTTCCGTCTCTCGACAAGCATCTCACCTGCGACCACATATACACAGCTGTACGCTGGCGCGTATCGAATTCCAATTTCTGGTAGTGCGCCTTCTTTCGGGAGTGGCTACCTAGCTAAGCTATAGCTAGGAGTGGAATGGGGAGGTGGACGATGAGGTTTTGCCTCGGAGTTAGCGGGAATATTAATATTTCTTCACGCACACGCCTCAGCGCTCCATCACATGCCATCCAGTAATTAGTAGGGCTAGCAAATACTACTCGTAGGGGCTATCTGCAGGGCACAGTGTTGATCATTGGTTCATGCGCGTACGTAGGTCCAAAACGGTCGCGATCCTTGTACAGCTGGGGCGCGTACGAGCGACGCACGTCGGACGTATAGCTGTCATGTATACGGAGCTAGTGGAAATTAACCACGTTCGTACGTTCAGCCGGGGGCCAGGATATACAGTGCTCCCGTTGATGACAAAGTTCCGAGCGACCCTAATAATTTTCCCGGGGACAGATCAGTATAAATGAGGGCTCAGGGGACCAACTGACCGGCCCGGTGCGCACGTACATCACGCATGTGTGCGAACAAAGTGTCATCCACCGGAAAACTCGTCTACTCTCGTGACTCTACTCTCAAACTGCCACAAACAGTACTATCATGGGGTTGAGCCCATACGATACGTCTTCGTCATGCTCACGGGCGAGCAAAAGGCGATTAGGGTTGCCGTGGCTCCCGTCCGCGCCGTCGCCGACTCGACTCGCCTCGCGGGCATGTTCCGTTTCTCTTTAGATCTCCCGTCCCGATAAGGTGTCATGCTCAAAGCGGCGAGGCGGCGGCTACCCGCTTGAAGTCGGAATAATATCCTTCTCGCTTAGCCCTTGCTCCGACGATGCATCCAACAACAACGGAGGGTGCGTGAAGGTTTGGGCCTGGCGTATTTGGTTGGGGGCGAGGGCGTTGGTTCGAGCGGCAATAATGGCGCTCTCTCATGGCTCTGGCATCGATTTGGAGGATGGTGGTTGTTTGGGTAACGACCACGACTGAACATCGGCCTCCCTTCTTCAGTGGAGAGGGGTGGATCTGCGAGAAATACCTGAATCCCTCAGTGATGTTCTTCAACAATTCTAGCAAAGGCTTTTGAGCGAGGGAAGACAAACCTCGGGCACGCTGGGCCGTTCGCGCACAGGCTTTTGGTAGCACATAACATCATCCTATAGCTACAGAACACTGAACCAGGCCAAGGTCTGGCCCAATCTCGACTCTACCCCTAAATTCTGGGATGCCGATCTGACAGGAATGAAGTGCCGATGACTTTTCATCTGCCACAAACAAGGTTTGGCAGGCTCCAGTAGTGAGCAGCGACGGCGACAAAGCGTCATCCACTCGTTCCGGAGGCTAAAGATGATGGAATCCATAGAGACTCTCTTGTATTTATTTATTTTTGCCAAGTTGTTTCTATAATGCTGAAATCTTAATATAAGACAATAATTCCGGGTTAATCTCTAAGGCCCATTCAGGTGCATGGAAGTGGTGGAAAGTTTAGTACCATACTGCTAGTGGGGTGAGAGTGAGACCCCTTATATAAGGGTTGCTCTACCACATGCCATTGGGAGCTTGGGAAGAGAAGCTGTACACGCGCGCTCCTCCTCCTCCGCCGCCCGCCTCGCCTAGTCACGACGCGCACGCGTCCTAACTCATTCACTCCCTCCTTGCACAACCCTAGCCGTCATCTACTGTTCCTCTCAGTGTGCTGCTTCCGGCGATCTCATCCCGACGACCGCGTGCACGGTTGGTCGGGAGAGCAGGTGCCTCTGGAATCCTGTCGTTCGAAATCCTTCCCGGGAGAACGACAATAAGGTTTTTGGGGAGCGTCTCAACACGACTGCTCCCAGTCCGTCTAAGTCTTCATCCTCCTCTGCTTCTACTACTTCCCCTGCATCGACACCATGATCGAAGACGCTGCCATCAAGTAAATACTTTCCTCAGTCGTCTAATCCTACCAGCTACCACTACCAGTATCAAGAAAGATGAGAACTGAACATACCCTACCCCTATGAGCACTTCCGAGAGACTGAGGCGACATATCATCTTGAGATTTTACGAAGTCACCGTAGGCGCCTCGTAATCGACGGGTGAAATATCGTGGATGTCGCCTAGAAGGGAGGGGGTGAATAGGCGCTTTTTAAAATAATTACAGTTTAGGCTTGAACAAATGCGAAATAAAACTAGCGTTTAATATGTCAAGCACAAAACCTAAAACAACTAGTAGACTGCCCGTGCGTTGCCACAAGCCAACAGATAAATTTATAACCAATGCTCATTTTCCTCCCTATGAATAAGCATATTGCATGGCATGTTCAACCACAACACAAATGCAAGCACGATCTTCTCTCTATTCTTACAAACAACAAGCACCCCTCTAGCCGGTCTTTCTTGCTGAACTTGCTGTCCGTCATCTTCTTTGTCCATACATCATTCATCATCTCAATCTATTGCCCCTTGACTCTACATGTAGCTTCCATGTCGTTGTTTTGTTGTCCCGAAAGGTGAAAAAACAACCCGACCACATCACCTTCCCAATTTATTCCTAATCCAAGGAAGCTAAATCTAGTTGAATGCGTGTGTGTTGCCCTGAAATAACAAACATATCTATGGAAACATATAAAAAAAATTATTATATGCAACGTGTACATCCCATGCTTATGACTATGTTGTTACAAGTACTTCTTGTCTATCTCTTGCTTTCCTCTAAATATGTTTCTACAAGCATGCATTTCAATTTTCACCCTCACCAACATATCTACTTTCATGTGCTCCTTCAACTCCACAAATATGTCTTATTCTCCCTTCATGAGATTCTCTTTGCATTGTTGTGTTGCACATGTGTTCTTTAAAAACAAGGCAAGTGAATCACATCGTCAACATTAGTCATCTATATTGGGTACCTGGGAAGAAGGTACAATCGACTTCTCAAACCAGATTTGATTATGTCTATGTGTTATTTTTCTATATTGACAAGTTCCGTCTCCGAAGCGAATTTTAAGCTTCCTCCTGTTCAACACAAGTACTAAAATTGAGATGGAAAACTTTAAGACGTACACAATTTTTGCACAAATCCTCTTGACAAATCAAGGAGCTTCAAATTTTCCGTCGACAAAATCATCCGAGTGTAGTGTACTGCAATGCACGAGCAATATTATCTATCATCGATCTGACAAAATTATCCTAATAGGGGGTAATTGCATTCTCATGTATGCTTTATAGTACTCGAAGAGTTTGTTCCCAACCCTACTTGTCATATTATTTTCCTTTGAATAGAGCATCATGTTCAAGCTATGAATGGGGCCTTCGATCTGACAAAAAGAAATTACATGTCTCGTCTGGAAGACCTGTTCTTCGAATGCCCATGCCTCCCGTATCGATGTATGGCCGCATTCGCTTGCCGCACTTCGAACACCTCAAAGATGCCTAGAGTGCCTTCTCATCGTGCCACCGTTCATGGGATGTTGCACTTCATGGCTGAGTGGTCGACGCGATCTTGTGGTGCATATGGAAGTCTTGGAACATCATGGTTTTTGACAGTGTGCGTTCCACCGACGTTGAGCTGCATCAGTCGATAGTTGACCACCTATGTCTTCGGTGGTCAGAACCCCCCATCGTGTTGATCTCTCCACCCTAAACCTCTGTGTGTTTCTCTTTCTTGAACCTGATGTGTGATCCCCGGCTGCAATCCCTTGTAAACCAACCTGTAACTATGTCAAAAATAAAATGTTAATACAATTTTAGGTGGGCGATCACCCTTTGTTGCATGCCCAAAAAAAAGTGTGCCCCTGAATCTACGAGAATGTCGGGTATATGTGCTAGCATGCAAGATAAGAGGAATGGAGAGAAGTTTCGTAAAAATACTGCAAACCATGATGATTTCACCTGGTTCATCCTCTACGCAGTTCTTGTGCTTCGGCTTTAAGTTCAGCTCCTTCCTCACGTCGTTGTTGTGTTTGTAAAGCCACACAATTTCTCAAGCTTACCTTTCTCACAGCTTGTGATGACTTCACTGCGTATATATATGCATCTTGTGCAGCATAGGAAGACTGCTTAAGTTTACACTTATCCCGTTCCCATCGCTTAAGCTGCAGTGGAAAAGATTTCAGACATTCAAGATTCAATAGTAGCTAGCTAACAAAGTGTGAGATGTTAAGCCCAGATTGGTACTCAACTTCATTTCAGTTTGATGGAAATATGCCCTACAGGCAATAATAAAGTTGTTATTATTATATTTTCTTATCCATGATAAATGTTTATTATTCATGCTAGAATTGTATTGACCGGAAACTTAAATCACTACAAAAAAATACACTTCCGTGATGATACGTGTTTGTCACAGTAGGTCACGTTTTCTGTCATGCATGTACATCCATGACGATTTTATGACAGAATCAAGATAGTCATACCTGTGCTGTCGTAGAAGTGTTCCATGACATTACCAAAATTATCATCACAGAAGTGTCCACTTCCATGACGATAAATGCCGCGTCATGGAAGTGCTTTCGTCAAGGGTAACCGACACGTGGCATCCACCGTAACGGGTCGCCGTTAAGCTACCGGGTTCCGGTTTGGATCCGATAACCCGTTAACAGCCCGGACCAATGGCGATTTCCCACGTGTAAAATTCTCATTCGCCGACGATCCATGTGTCAGCTCAGCGTTGGGACAGATGTCAACCGTCCATTGGACAAGAATCGCTAATGAAACGTTGACACATGGGACGGCCCAATAGAGGCCCATATAGGTTTAAAAGCCGACCCAGGAACAGGCCCACAAGATTTCGTCAGATCTAATGGGCCGACCCGTTAACAGCCTAACATTTTCTGGACCAAATTATGGCCCACATCAGATATGGGTCGTTAAAGGACTGTAATATTCTGGGCCAGTTTACGGCCCATATCAGATTCGGGCCATTAATAGCCTGCAATAGTTTGGGCCAAATTACGGTCCATACCTGATCCGGCCTGTTAACCGACTTTCATTTCTTGGGCCAAATTACGGCCCATAACAGATACGGCCCTTTAACAGCTACTGTGCCATCGGGCCCATTGGGGGCCTGATTTGCTCTTCGGCCTCTTAATGGCTCGTTTAACAGTTTGGCCCGATATTAGTTTCGGCCTGTCAGCGGCCCTGTCTACATATAGGCCTCTTTTGGCCCGATTTCACTTTCGGCCATTTAAAGGCCCGAGTTGCACCTGGGCCTAATTCTGGTCCGTAGTTACTTTTGGCCTCTTAACGGCCCGTAGTCTTCGTGGATACATTCTAGCCCAAACTGCCTATCGGCCCGTTAAAGGCCCTTGAGAGTGTTGGGCCTAATTTTGGCCCGTTATACATCCGGCCTGCTTCCCGCCCGTTATGTAATTGGGTCAGTCAAGGCCCAAAAACATTTCAGCCTGTTAATGGCCCATCACACAAATGGGCCAATAATGGGCCGATGCATATTACAGCATGCTGTCGGCCCGTGAATTGTTCGCCACAATTAAGGCTCAATCTAGTTCTCAACCTGTTAAAAGCCTATTTAATTTTCCGGCCCAATTAAGGCAAGCGGTTTACTCGGCCTTTTAAAGGCCCGAAACTAATAGTGGGCCAGATTAAGACTAGACCTAACTAATGGCCCAAGATGATTGTAGGCCCACGGTTCGGCCCGTACTAGCGATTGGCAACCGACCAGTTTTAGTACCAAAATTATTTTTTTATAAACCTAACCTATTGGCTCATTGCGCTCCGATCGAAGATTACGACCTTTTCTCAGAGCGACGACAGCATAAACATGAAATAAATTATAGCATCGTGACGAAGAATAAACCTAGACTATACAACAAAGAAATTACAGCATATTACATCCCCTGGGCATCAAAGTTCGCCGCCAGTGATAATAAAGGGCAACCAGACAGCAGATTCCATAAACTGGGCAGGTCGCCACCAGTGGAAGTAAACAGGCTGACAAAATAATAGACAGAACCGATAGTACTTCAACACAGTTCAAGACAGGTTAGCCCGGCCCAGGAGCTGCAGTGCAAGCAGCTTAGCAACCTGATGAGACTGCGCTTGTTTGACGCTTATGTCCACCAATTTAAGCTGCATAGCATCAATAGACGTCCTGTACTTATGGTTAATCTTGCATAGAGATTGGAGTTCCAGTCGAATTCGAGCGGAAGCATGTCTTTCTGCTTGAATTTCAGACTGAAGAAGTCGATTAGATTCAGGCGGTGACTTCATCGAGCTTGTGTCACTGAGTAAGTTCGACACTACATCAAGACATGACTTTGTGGTTGTATCCCTACCCTCAAGATGTGTTGCCTTCTTCTCTGGAATATATGTTAGAGGGACAAACAATGGGTTCGTCTCACTATCATTGTGGCAGTTCTTCCTAGCATCAGTGCTGTCACCCTGAAAGAGAAACAAGTAGGTAGATAACAGGTTTTGCACGTATAAGCATCAGCGTTGTCAATTCATCTCATTTCTTTGTCAGAAATAAAGAGACACGGTTTAAAATAGCATTAACATAATAGGCATTGTTCATAGTTAAGACGGCATGAAATGGCATTGTGCAGGAGCGGCCAGCTTCACCATACCACCGGATTACAGATCAAGAACACAAGCATACATGTAGTGCTAAACAACGTATAAGCATGAATGGTGAGTGTACTGTCAATTTATACCATTTCAGATTGGTAAATAAAGAGACATGATTTAAATAATATTAATATAATATGACATTATTCATAGTTGAGACATAGCAGGATATGACATTGTGCTGGAGTTGGTAGTTTCACCACACCACTGGATTACAGATCAAGAACACAAGCATACACACAGTGCTAAAGAAGATAACTTGCTATGTTTAGTTTAATTTACATGGTATGAATAAGGAACTAGGTTGTACAACTAAAGACTGAAATTGAGAAGGACAAACTTATGTTTATGTACTTCTTCGTTATAAACTTTGACCAAGCAATTTGATGCAGACGACAAAAATAAATAGCATTTGCACTCATAGCTATCCAAATATACACAACAAAGTTTGAAGGCTCGAGGAGGACAAACTTACATTAGGAGTGAAGACCGGCTCTATAAAGCCCTTGTCCATATTGATGAGGGGGGGGGGGGCAATTCAAGAAGTTTACCACACACTCTTCTTCAAGAGCATTGCCTTTATTCTACATTTTATTAAGAGTAAATATAGATGTGAAAATATAGGAACAAATGGCGATTATTTAACCTAAGATGCAGAGTACAAATGTAAATACAGCATACAGGCAAAAGGCACTGACAAGAGCAATGCAGAGCTAAACTTCTTCAGTAACATTGGTTTTATTCAATATTTTCGCAAGAGTAAATGTAGATCTGATGTGTAGAAAATGGAGGGCAAGGGAAAATAAGCTGCAAAGTGTATATGAAGACCTAGCTGACAATATAAGTACAGTGATGAAGGACAGCAGATACTTACAAGAACAATGCAGAACTAAATTTCTTCATAAGCATTGGGTTTATTCTACATTAATGTAAGCATTAATATAGATCTGATAATTTGGAGCGAACAGTGGATAAGCAAGCTATAATGCACAATGATGTCACATAATCCACCAGGTATGAATGTAAGTACAGCGATAGGACAATAGGTACTCACAAGAGCAAAGCAGTGACCAGCATAGTTGCGATATCCTAGGTTTTGCGGCGCTGGTTCTATCGCCAATATACGTGGGGTGCTATCTGATTTCTTTGGTAGCACCACCTTTTTCAAGGACTTTGCTTGTACTCCTTCAGGTTCTGCAATCACCCTCTTCCTTTTGGATGTCTGAAACACAAGAACATCATTTGAATGGAAAAACATGGTATGACGACAAATGGAATAGGTATTGATAATGGATGGGCATGGCATCTTCACATATATCATGAGTAAACTAAGCAGATGGCGGTGCAATGAAGCAAAAGAAATGCAAGACACCTTATACAAGATACGTGCAACCAATAAAACCTTGCCAAATTAGAACAGACACCTTATTGGGTGAACAGGACAGGCCATCTGCCTTTGACTCCTTGAGCTCAGAATAGTCATTAGGATCATATTCTGAATACGAATCTATAGGTCTGGGGCATGTGGGTTTTATTGCATCCACAATGGACCTCAATCCCTTGATGCCAAGTTTGTTACCCATTGAACTGTTCCGCAATATTCTTCTGATGTGCGCATTCTTATATTCATTGTGATTATGTACAATATTTGAAAAGCATGAAAACATAAATAGTAGTGATATTATCTTTGTAATGCAGAGGATATTGTAATATAATAGGGGCTCCCTGTAAACCCTTGTGTGCTATCACTGGATTCTGATGAGAGAGCCCATGTGTGCTGTAATATGGTGAGTAGATTAATATAATCTGGCACAACTACACAAAAAAATAGCCCCCCTGTTGGGAGCTCCAGATGTAAGGATAGTTGGCAGATGATAGGTTCCTAATATACCGTATAGAAAGTTTATTGCCAAACCATGATAACGAGAGCGCACAGCCACTAGGCAGATCGTAGTGTAGATAATAGGGGTACACCATAACCACCATAAATAAATCGGGAAAGCGAAACTGGCTGGAAAATACAGGGTTTTGCCGCTACTAATATGCAGCCTATCGATCACCTATAGGCCAGCTCTATTCATCTGAAGGCGCACAACTGTTACTATCAGTCTAGTCTATCAAAGACCACGCGGCTCCCACCATTTCCGGGATATTATGGCAGACCAACTCGAAGTGCGAAATCATGTAGCAGAACCGGCCCAATAGAGCTATCGACTGCAGATGTCCCTGCTCCCCTTCCTGACAAGGAACATACTGTACTTACTAAAGAAGAACAAAAGAGGAACATGTTAAAGAATAGAAGGGGAAGCATATTATTGAGATTCCCTTTCTTTCTATACAATATTGGTGGCCCACCCATGATGAATCAGAGCGCCCAAAGAAATGCCATTCCATGATGTCTCTCTATATGTGGCCACATGCATTTGGAAACTCAAGTGGGAGCTAACCAATTAAATGTGTGTCTGTTAGCTAATGTCAGTATCATATCACATTCATATTTGAAGAACCTTAGGACGTATGATTGGTGTGTTATTTAGCTTTAAAGGGTGGACATCTGCTAGTAGGACACAAAGCACCTACGCAGATCATAGTGTAGATATAATGGGAAAACCCTAAGCATCAGGAGTAAAATCAGGAAAGTGGAACTTGCTGGAATATATGTGCTAGTATTGCCAGTACGGATAGAAAGGCTTCTGATACCAGCTCTCTACAACTGAAGGCACAGTACTGTTACTATCAGTCTAACTCTCAAAGGCGACACATACGACCGAATACGAAGAGTTGAAAGCGTCCATGACAATCGACATGAAGATCAACATGAAGAGTTGAAAGCGTCCATGACAAGCGACCGAATAGACCTGTACACTGCAAATGTCCCTGCTCCTCTTCACTACAAAGAACATACTGTACAACTATTATACTCCCTTTGTTTCTAAATACAAGTCTTTATAGAGATTCCACTATGGATCACATACGGATGTATATAGATACATTTTAGAGTGTAGATTCACTCATTTTGCTCCGTATGTAGTCCATGGAGGAATCTCTACAAAGACTTATATTTAGGTACGGAGAGAGTACTTACAAAAGAAGAACAGAAGAGGAGCATGCTAAAGAAGAGCAAGCAGATTTTGGATAATAAAATGTTGGTTGGCCACACATGATGAATCAGAGCGCATTAAGAATGCAACTCCCTGCTGTCCCTCGATATGTGGCGCATGTGCTTTTCGAAAGTAAAGTAGGAACATTAGCTGACCAATTAAACATTCTCTGTTTTAGTACATCTCAGCATCATATCAGATTTGTATTTGAGAAAGTAAGTTTGGAATTATGAGTGGCATGTTGTTTAGCTTGATTGGTTGAGGAGCACTGCTTGCACGTACGTCTCGAAGAACCTACGATAATGGTATTGAATATATGGGAATGTCTACATGCAAGTCGCCTGACTTTCCTCATTTGGGTCAGTCGACCATTTCAGGCGGTTGGATGAAGATCCTACGTCTCCTAACCCTTCTTCTTCCTTGCCTCTTATTCTTCCCTTAAAGACCACCGCACGGGCCGCCGGCCGAACCACCAGCCCCCGCCCTCCCCTGAACCGCCCACCACCTCCGGTCTTCCGCCGCCCCCGGCCATCCCTCTAGCTAACCCCACCCCCCATCCGCATCGAGTTTTGCCTCCGACGAGGCCCCACCATAGTCCGACGACAGCCCCCCACAACCACGGTCCCCACCGGAAACCTTAAGATAGATAATGGGGCAGCCCTCCGGCGAGCCCCTTCCTTCCCTCCGGCGAACTCCCAAAAATGGACTGACCCCAATTTGAAATTCAGTCGACTGTCATTTAAGCTAACGTGGAATATAAAAGGGGAAAACCATAAGCATTGCAAGTATAGTGGTGCGCGTGCCATGGCGGATCTGAAGGTGGAAACCGGACAAAGGCAACTTCGCAACCAATGTTTGGTTTCAACTAACAAGTAAGATTCTAAGTGATGAACAAGAAATCACAGTAAAGTAGGGGCAATCTATTTTCTTGCTGAGATAAATAACTTGAGCAGATACTAAAGAGTACCGCCTCTGGTGTGGCGCTGTGTAAGCATCTGCTGAGGTGTTGAGGGTGCTGCGGTAGCGATGGCTGTTGGCGGCGTGGAAGCAGATCTAGGAGGGCAGACGGTGGCGGCGAGGGAAATATCCCGGCACGGTGGACGAGATGGTCGTACGAGCGGCCTCGACAAGGTGGACGACAGCGCGGATGAAGCGAGAGGACGCGATGCAAGGATCCTGGTCCGAAGCCGTGGATGAGAGAGGTCGATCTCTTGTAATGGACGACGGCGTCGGGGTATCAGCTCCGGCATGGTGGAGGAGGACGGCGGTGGATGGGGTGGCGGACGGAGGAGACTGCGGTGGAGAGGGTGTTTTGGCGCCCACGGAGTACGAATGGGGAAATGGAGGGAGAGAGGAAGGGGGGAACCATGTCTTCAGGGCGCGCTTGTCTCAAATGCGAGGAAATTTACAAACTTAGCCCCCATTTAAAATTTCCTACATCACAGCAATATTAGTCGATTGGGGATAGGACGGTAATCTCGCATACACCGAATATTTGCCGACGGAGATTTCGGCCGAGGAGAGTTTGTTTTGGCGCCCACCGTGTATGAATCGGGGAGGGAGGTGAGAGGCGATTTCGGCCGAGGAGAAACTGTGTTTTGGCGCCCACCATGTATGAATCCGGGGAGGTGAGAGGCGGAGGCGGTTATGTCATGTTTGAGTGAAATTACAAGCCTACCCCTATCAAAACCTGTAGAAATCGAGCCGATAGGCTTTGCGTGTCAGGGATAGGCAGTAATTTCCATCTCGCAGATTTTGGTTTCGGGCGGTTACTGCGAGTTTCCCCGCTTCGTTCAAATTTTTGCAGAGAAAGATTGCACGTTTACCTTGCCAACTCAATTCGAATCCAGTTTGTATTTTTTTTCGGGCAGGATCCATTTTTATTCGAATACAAATCTACATACATCATTTTTTTATATATACTTTCAAAAGCACAACACCCTTTATACATAAATATGGTTTACAAATGGCATGATCTCAGATTCATAAGGCTGGATCCATCTTAATTTGGATTTTCAAATATTTGAAACCACTTTATGTTGAAATCCAATGTATGCATTCCTCGCTAACTGTCTTCAATTAATGTGTGTTTCATGCGGGTTTTTTTACTTCTCAAACACGTATAATGTGTTTGACACACGCAACATATAGTGTAATCCCGTTTAGACATTAATTGCATATAAACCATGCATTGTCTCTAATTAAAGAATCTATGGATCACTAATATTGATAAACTATATAACATTACACGTGTCCCTAAATTCAAATGAATATGCATGTTTGATAGACCAATTTTCGTTATGATATTATCGATGTCGTGATCTCTAGTTTAAATATTTGAATCCCCTTTAATCCAGATATTCGTCTCATATAGCTATCACTCATGCTTGTATATCTCTCTAGACCTATACGCCTTCATCGTCTCTCGAGTATCTCTCGTGCTACTTGTATGTCGACAATGATCTTTTATCTTCGTAACACACTGACGGTACTCTCTCCCTCGACCTTCACTCTATCTCTCTCTAAGTATATCTCGCTCCCTGCTATGTGTCTCTAACTATGATTCTTCCTATGAAATCTCTTTCTCTCACACAAACACAAACTTCGTCTCCCGGGGTTTCATTTCTCTCTACTATCCCCCTGTGTGCCACTCGCACACCCCCTCTCACACAGAGATGTCTTGCGCTCCTTAGGTATGAGAAGCTACGACTCTCCCTCTTAAATATCTCTTTCTCACACACAAACACAAACTCTGTCTCCCAGGGTCTCATATCTCTCCACCATTCCCTTGTATGTCGCTCACACACACTCTCTCTCCCTAGAGATATCTCGCGTTCCCTGATATGTCTCTCTAGCTATCACTCTCCTTGTGAAATATCTTTCTCTCTCGCAAACACAAAACTCCGTCTCTCGGGATCTCATTTCTCTCTGATATTTGTTTGTATGTGACTCACATGCACCCTCTCTCTATCTCTCTCACACCCACACACATAACTCAGCCTTCTGATCCACTCGACTCTTATCTCTAACACACACACTAGCTAGCCGATCTCCCTCTAGCTAGCATCTTTATCTTTCTATTTATCTGTTTCTCCATCAACCTTCTTTCTTGCCCTCACTCTTGCTTTCTATCACGCACACTATATATGTTTCTCTCTACATGCAGTCATGCGCCCTCTTTTTATCTTTCTCTCACACACACATAACTTCACCCCTCTGAACCACTCGGCGGTCATCTCTAACACACAAACTAGCCGATGTCCCTCTAGCTAGCATCTCTATCTCTCTATCTATCTGCAGTTTCTCCGTCAACCTTTCTTTCTAGCATGCACTCTTGCTTCCTATCACGCACACTATATATGTCTCTCTATACATGCATCTATAGGTTGATCTCTTTTGCACAATCATTGTGCCTCGCTCTCTCTGCTCGCCATAGATGCATGCTCCAGCCCACGCCACTATCTCTTAGAGACAAAAACACATGCTCAATTTTCGGGCCTTCTTCCCTCCACTCTCACATGCATGCATATTGTCATACCGATCTGTCTCTCCCATGTCGTTGATCATATGACTTATGTCTTCTTTCTTTTATCTCGATCATGCGCGCGCGCACACACACACACATCCCACGTATACATGTATACCTCTCGCACATGCACGTTCAAGGTCTCCTATGTCTCCATACATAGTTAATTACCCTCAGCCCTAACCCCACATCGAATCGTTCTCTTCTTGTGTGCACATGACTTCCGCCTGGATGGGTCTCTTCTCTAAAACACACACTCTCACTTAACAATCTCCTTCTAGCTACCCCCCCCTCTCTCACTCTTCCCCTATATCCCCTAAACCAATAAGACCATCCCTTCGTTTAATTCCCGCCTACATGCACCATCGATATATAGTAGTCTTCCTTGATGTCTCTCGAACAAACACGTTATCTCGATGTCGACTCCTCTCATGCGCACATGCCTTCTCTTCCCTCTTTACGGGCCTCTTCTCTCTTGCACCCCCCTCGTTGGTGGCCTCTGCCATACACATCACCTCTCTACGATGAAGCCACACACACTTAAATTACTTTCACCATCGAAGACTCCGCTTCACACACACACACACACACATTAAGATTCCATCTCACACACACATGCTCTAGGTGGAGCATTTGTTCCTACCACCCTTCGTCCAACCTTACCCGTATGATAAACAATCACCTTAATTTACTTATATAACATGGACAAATTCCACTTTATTTTAGTAGTTAGCAAAGTTCTCATAATTATATAACGCAAATCACGAGCAGGAAGTGACATTCTTTTACACAACCACGTTAACATGGCCACGTAAATCACAAGCTAAAGTGTAATACCATTATACTTATATCCCGATGCAAAAGGTGGAGTACATGTCCGAAGAGTAGAGTCGCACACACGCACTCTGTCTCTTAGAATCTCACACAAATACTAGTTACGTGACGCCCCCTAAGCAGACCTGTATGTTACAATTTGTGCACCCACAGGGACACGTGATGGTGCGCATTTATTTAAGCCAGACGACGAACCCAAACAGTAGCTGCATTCATTCCCCTCCCGCTGCCTCTTCTCTGGTCGCCGTCACCCGATAGCCATGGCCCAGCCGAAGGTAACAACATACGCCATGCTCCCGCCGGAGCGGCGCTTTGATCTAGAGGCGGCGCGAAGCCCGGATCGCAGCTGCCCTGCCTCCGGAGTCCGGACTAGCCGGAGCCATACGAGGAGGCGTTGGAGGCGGAGCAGCACGCGGAGCCAGAGGAGGAGAATGATGACGCGGAGCCGGAACAGGAGGACGACGACGCGGGCGAAGCGGAGCTGGAGGAGGATGATGATTTCCATTATACTCAGACTTAAAGGACTTTGAGTTTCATGCCACATTTATTTCATAGAGATAAAGAAAGGAAATTTTAGTGGTCATGTATGCATCTTTTTGTGCTAGCACTCCTATATAAGAGTTGACCGGTCACTTCCCGCGGATGTGCGCGGGCGGTGGAAGAGGAAGGAGAAGGGAAGCGGGCTAGGGAGTATGCCAGTTGCAGCACGAGCTCCAAGGAATGTTCGTGCCAAACAATGCATAGTAGTACACTATAGTCCAGCGGAGTATGAATTGGCCTTTAGGTTGCGTGTGGATGACATGGCTGTAACATGCAGGCTGCAGTTCGACAGCCTACCGCTCCGCTTCGCACGGTTTGGTCACGTAAGATTTGCATGCACGCATGTCACGCACGTACTTGTCGAAGGCGTGCTCGTAAAAGGGCTACCAGGTCTGCTAGTCCGCGTTGGTCCATGCGCCCGGAAAACAACTAATACCAGTCGCTGTAAATGTTGTGCGTGCTTTAATTCTGGGCTAGTGGATGGACGCGAACGTGCTGTACAACGAACCGCCCGCCAGCTCCCTAATCTCTACCTCTACTCTTATAATAATAATAACATATCTATCTATCTACTCTTATAAAAAACAAAGTTGGTGATGATGGTGTGCCTGCCATCCTATAATATAGGCTGTCCGATTTATATCTGACGGATAGGAAGGAAACTATGGTAATTTTGCAAAAAGATACCCACACCCCTCTCCACATTTGCAAATAAGGCCTTCCCTCGTTCATCTTTTTCTCTCACAAGATAAACTACTCATACAAATGCATCTTGATGTTACGTGCAACGCACGGGCATCTTGCTAGTAATAAATAATAAAAAAATATAAAAACCGAGTTGGTGATGATGGTGTACCTGCCATCTATATCTGACGGATAGAAAGCAAACTATGGCAATTTTGCAAAAAGATACCAGCACCCCTCTCCATATTTCCAGATAAGGCCTTCCCTCGTTCATCTTCGTCTCCCACATCTTATTGCCATGTCATCTTATAACATTTCAGTACATGTCTCTTTATACTCCAGGAGCAGGAGTAGTTCTTTCCTTCTTTTTTTATTGATTGGGATAGTCATCTATGCAATTTTATAATGCCAGTTGTATAAACTACAATTTCAATTCCGTGTAGTACTAGCTAGGTAGCCATAATCCCATCAAACAAAACTACTCCTACTTTAATTAATATACATGGCCCAGGTAACACTCTCAAATTGTTTGTCGTCGCCCGTGCCGCAGCTGGTCTATACATTGCTTCCGTTCCCCCTCATAGAAATAAGCAATATAAAGTATTTTATTTTAATCCGTATCCCCTGCTTACGTCACCTTATTATACTGCATGGACCATAACCATGCACGTCAGCATGTATCCAGGTTTGAGATGCCAGGTGTACCAGATGGACGGCGGCGTGTTCGACCCCCGTGATGCTACCTAGGTGTGGATGAACACACTTGAAGAGTACTCGATTTTCATCGGGGACAACTACCCCATAGTGCAAACGATGCCACCTTCCATGCACGACGCCGACGGCCTACTGTTCATGAAGAACGAGTGCATTTTCATTGCGCACCTACGGATTCATATCTTGAACGCCCCTATCCCTGATCTATGCCGCTTCAGTTTGGATGAGTCACCATCATGGGGAGCCACACTTAAGAAGCTGCGATGATATGGACTCCCGTTGCCCACCGTTATGGATCGTTCCATCTATGAAGAACACGTGGGACTGGAACTACGAGACGGACATGTACCCAGGGATGTACGAACCTGAGTAATGTAGTGCAGTAAGTGAAGTAGAAAGGCACAAATAGTATGAACATGCATGGCATATAGGCATTTGTCTCTTACTACCAATAAATGTTGTACGTGCAATGCATGGTGATATTATGATGTACGTGCCTAAGTACTCTACTACTATATTAATTAGAGGCACATATTAGGTTTTATATTTGTTTACGTGTATGGCCCGAGACCTTCCAACTAGACGTGTCTTACTCTCCGGGTCGCACTTTGTATCGTTCATACTACTAGTACTACGTGTGGCCTCCGACCTAGAAGTGGAAGAAGTGGAGACGCTCTAGCACGCTGTTCATGTCCCACTCCTTTCGCTGACGTGTGGGACATCCAGCACGTGCCGTGTTTGGCACTCCTTCATCGTAAGAGTTGAAATGCTAGCTTTCATAAAAAATAAAAAATAAATATAAATCAGCAGTGATACTATACCACGTGGTTTCCTTGCTCCTCGATATCGGAAAGAATACTTCTGTTCGCTGACATGTGGGACGTCGACCATCCTGGTCCACTTGCCATGCACGCAGAACTCCAAGGGAGAGTCACCCCGGTCGTCGCGCCGCAGTAATAATGACTAATGAGCCGTCAAATCACAGGCCTAACCTTTCCCGCTGTAAAGTTGCTCGGACGAAGGAACCATCATGACTTCGTTGAATTCCGCTTCTTGAAGAAAACAACTGTACCAGCAATACTGCTAGCTACAGTAGTACTGTACTCCAGCGGAGGCTTCCTTTGGTTCATAGGATAGGAATTTTATAGGAATATGAAAATCATAGGAAGTGAGATGACATGCATCTCAATTCCTATAGAGAAAGAGATGCCATTTGATGCATAGGATAGAAATTTTTCCATTGAGTCTAGGCTAATGTACTGGTAATTTGCTCTAAAAACTACAGTAGTAACTAGTACTGGTACATGCTCGTAATTAATTAAACAAACGTATGGGCAACACAGACACACACACACTAACTACTAGTACTACTACTTCTCACATGCTGGCCAGACGCCGTCGTTCTCCTTCCCGGCTTTGTCGGCGACACCCCACCGTGCTTGGATCTCTGCCAAGCTCTCCGCAGCAGCGCATGCATCCTCTTCTTTCTTGCGGCGGCGGGCCTCTCTTTTCTTGAATGCTTTCTGCCTTTTCCGCTCCCTCTGTGCGGCTTTGGCCATCTCTTGCTCTACCGCCTATTCGGCCTTGGCAGCTTCAAAGTCCGCCCATGTAGGTGTGAGGTCGCGAGCGGCAATGAACTCGGCACGGCGGGATGCCATCGCTTCCCTACCATTTTGTGTGCAATCGTGGGCGGCGAGGAACTCGGCGCGGCGGGATGCCATCGCTTCCTTGCCGGTTAGTGTGCGGCGCGGTGGCATGAACGACGCTTGGTGAGAGCTCTGGGGCGGAGTGGCCGGACAACCGTATAGTGCATTGGTTTGTCAAGAGCTCAAGGACAGACGACGGAGGAAATTTGGATTCCCCTTCAATCATGGTCATTTATTACCGAGTAAAATGCATTGGCGGTCATCGAACTTGTCTTGATATCTCACTTTGATAATTGTACTTAAGAATACGGTCAATATGGTCATTATATACGAGATATGGTGATTATACGGTTACTGACTCAGCGTATAGCTCCGTATTTGTCTGGTTGACCAGTCAAACAGTCCACATGCGCCTCATCAGCTCGTGTTCTGTATCTACCTATCTATCTATGCGGGCCTACCTGTCAGTGGAGAAAGAAATAAAAACCAAAATTATGCATATGTGAGGAATCAAACCACGGACTCGTTGCTGCAACGCACACTCGTCAGCCAAATGAAAAAGAAATACTTTGCGTTAAATGCACAAACCGATTTTTTATATTATACGTGATGCACACATTAGCGCACACCGTCCACAGACGCAAGTAGCATGTACGCATGCATACACTCACGCTCATGCTGTCAAACCATGGTAATGCATGCACGTCGCCCTCTCAATCAAAGTCCTACTCATGGTGCAACGCAAATGGCGAGCCCGTCACCTGCGCGCCCCGGCGGTGCCTGACATTACTGTTTAGATGTTTGCTGTCGGCCTCCACGAACACCGAGCATGTATTCACCTGGCTCAACACCAACGTCATACTCGTGCTTGGGCGCCGAGCTGCTCAACATTAGCCATGGCTCTGCACACGACGCGACGACGTGACTCGGCGCCTTGCTCATGTATATCATCCATCACAACGATAATCTATAAATAGCCTAGCTAGAGAGGGTACTATGGTACCTATATATGTCTCGTGAGCGACCGATCATAGTGCCACTGCACACGAGTGTGTGTTTGATCAATTCATCCATTATTTGTAAGTTATGCATGGTTGTGTCTGTCTAATGGTGGTCGTCGAAGGCTAGCTAGCGACAAGAGCGGTTGCATGGACGCCTGGTTGTCTATACGTGCCGCATACGCTTCAAAGGCTCGTCATCCATGAGTTCACATAATTTATTTCAGTACAATCATAAGCGTAACTGCGTAAGTGCGTCCGCGTGTGTGCTAGTATGTATTGTGTGCGTGTGCGTGCGTACTGCGTGCGTGTGGGTCGTCCGCATGCATGCATGCATGTGCGTCGCGTTTGCTCCTTGCAAAAATACCTCATTTGGTTAGCTCGTGGGGCTTTACTGGAGAGGTTCGGGGTTAATTCCCTACCCATGCAATGCATAATTTAGCTTTTCTAATTTATTTATTTTTGACCCATTGATGGGTGGGGCCTTAGAACCTGGGTGAGGCGCATGTGGACTGTTTGACCGGTCAACCAGACAAAATGCGGAGCTATACGCTAAGCCAGTAACCGTATAATCATCTTAAGTCATATATAGTGACCGTATTGATCGTATTCTTAAGTACAGTGACCAAAGTGAGCTATCGAGAGAAGTTCGATGACCACTAGTGCATTTTACTCTTTATTACCGCACACGGTTACTTTCCGTTGCCTGTGGAAACTGTGTGCACTGACCCTATTGTGAGTTGTTTTCTGATTGACCGCCACCCCAGCCACGCGGATCGCGCGCGTGCACCGTGATCGAACGGCATTCCACGTCCCTATCATCGCACCCGTGTAGCTATAGCTGGGATTTGATGTTTCTGCACCTCCGTCCTGGTTGATGCATGTAACTACAAATAATATCACTAGAAACTATGTTTATTAGTAAGGTACACGTGCATTGCATGCATGAGATTTGGCAACCAAATTATGAATAAATACCACACTATAGCATGTAAGATTTGAGTCATATATGCATGATGTAGATGTTCGTTAATTCTTATAGTGGTAGTAAATTTCTACAAAATGCACATAATGGCCTAAATATGGTAAATGAACCCAGAGAAGTGCGAAATTTAAACACGGTGCTTTGTAGGGTGTATGTTGATCGTAGAAAAAAAAGTGAACTGCCACATTAATTGAGTACTTTTGCAAACTACAAAAACAATATACCACCACGCCAGCGTCTGACCGCCCTGGCCTACTGAAACCGATTCCATCGCTAGCGCGCGCTTCCCGCCTAAAACGGTCACCGTCGCTCCAGAACGTCAATGCCGCATTCACGCCCGACGCAACCTCTCACTGGCGCCGGCATTGCAGCAGCGCGACGGCCGAGAGAGCGCCACCCGCGGGGCATCCCTGTGCAAGCGTCTGCTCCGCGTTAATGACACCACGGCCATCCGTCCGTCCGCCGCCCACATTAATGACACGCGGCTGCTGACGAACCTACTCCGACGCCAGCCGTTCATCCGTCTGCCGCGGCTCATTGCCATTCGCCCGCTATATTAACTTCAGCCCCAGCCCCCAGCCATAGCCAAAGACCCACAGTCATTCTCCTCCGGTCCCCTTCCTTCTGTCGGCACCACTCCAACCATGGCCTCCTCGCGCTCCAAAGCTCTCTTGGACATACTGTCGTAGGAGGAGACGAAGGACATCGCCGGCTCCGCTTCGGGCGCGCTCCAAAGCTCTCTTGGATGTACTGTCGCAGGAGCAGACGAAGGACATCGCCGGCTCCCCCCGGCCGCCCTCCGCCGCCACGACCACAAAGACGGCAGCGAGGAAGAGTAGTACATGGTAGGTCACCAACGCTCTGGTCCCAGGAAGGCCACCGCTCCTCCACTCAGTCGACAGCAAGCTTGGTGGGGTAAACATCGGCGACCAATTAGCCGCTTGACGGCGATGTGTAGGCAGCAATCTTTAGAACCTTGTGCTCCGGAGGAGGAGGTTATTGAGGCGGAGCTGGACAAAGCCGAGGCGGATGAGGAGGAGGCAAAGGCAATAGCCGGAGCGTCAGTTCTCGGGGCTCATGGCCGGACATGGTGGTCGGGTGCTGGCGATCGTTTAGATTAGGTTTACAGTAGGTTTTAGTACGGTTTGTGCGAAATATGTAATGAATTTTGTCAAGTTTATAGGAAAAGTTTTTGAAATGTAATGAATTTCATCCGGTTAATTTGAAATTTGCTTTGTTTGCACGAATTTCATCCAGTTAGTTCATATAGTTGTCGAAAGGTATGCGGGCAGCATTGGATGGCATCCTCTGGCATCAGTGTCCTCGGATAGATGCCGGTGTAAATTTATGGGTCAGCGCTGGAGATGCCCTAACTATCATGCTATAATCGCTAACAGTGCTCCATTATTTCGCAGGGAACAGTTATCCCTCGATCAAAATCAGATCCGCCGTGTTTCGCACTCCTCTCACGTAAGAGTGGAGATGCTTGCTTACATAAAAATGGAGCAAGTGGACGACACTGTAGCACGTCATATCACTCAAACCCACTAGGCCAAACTAGCCCGCCTAACGCGCGGGAAAGCCCCGCCCTCGTCATTTTGTTCTGGATTTCTATCGATCGATCGCACGAAAATGTTACACTTTGCAAGTTCAAAAGGAAAAGGCGGCACACTTAAAGCACGCCTGTCGCATTCGCGTCACACCCCCGATAGTCCGGCTCGCACGCCGCTCACCAAAGGGGACACGCATTGTCTTGCATTTTCACTAACATGTGGGACTGCAATTGAATAAACCGTCGATAGCCGAAATCTAATTGCTTGGAGGGCGTCGGCTAAGAAGAGAGAGACGGGGGAGGGAGAAGAGATCGCCCGCCCACCGCGCACAGACTCCAAGAAATATGGTGATAATGTGAGGTGGGCCATGCGGGAGTCTGGACCGCTTCCAAGCGCGCTTCTAGCCGCCCTGGCCCACCAGAAAACCCCTCCCCCCCTCCCGTGCGCTCTCCCCCCTCAGGCGCCAGTGCCCGCATTCATAGCAAGTACAATACTGGGCTATAAGCCCGCTTATGTGGAGGAGAGAGGCATTGAAAAAGTGAAGGAGTGGGCTCTGCAAGAGCCCGTCTCTACACTTGCTCCTAGGAATGAAAAAACTAATTCTAAAAAAAGGTATAAAAAACAATTGTGTCTAAAAAAAAGAAGGTAAAAAACATTTGAGAAGAAATAGATAAAGAGAAAGTGAGAAAAAGTTGTAACCTTATAGCCAACCTTATAGTCAACACTATGGTACATGAGGAAGGAGGGAGTTGTGCACATGCCAAGTTCACTGGGCTGCCATGTTTCACACTCCTCTGTCGTAACAGTGGAGACAATAGCTTTCATAAAAAATAAACAATGAATACTCCTTGCTCGTCCTCGATATCAGAAAGAATACTTTCATTCGCCGACATGTGGGACGTCGACCATCCTGGTCCACTTGCCATGCACAAAATTATCCTGGTCCACCCCGGTCGTAGCGCAGGCCCAACCTTTCCCACTGTAAGTTGGTCGGACAAAGGAACCATCATGACTTTGTTGAATTCTGCTTCTTCAAGAAAACTTACTGTACCCGCAATACTGCTACCACACGCGAAGACTGGATGGCACTGTAGCACATCATATCACTGAAACCCACTAGGCCAAACTAGCCGCCTAGGATTTGTACGTCTCTGTACGGCTATGATTTTGTGTTCTCAAAAAATATCCTTTGTAAATCTAATGATTAGGAGTAGAAAGAAATGGAGGCCTCCTTTGGTTCATAGGATAGGAATTTTATAGGAATAGGAAAATTATAGGAAGTGAGATGACATGCATCTCAATACCTATAGAGAATGAGATGTTATTTGGTGCATAGGATAGGAATTTTTCCATTGAGTCTAGGCTAATTTTTTTTTCCTCCAAAATATGAAGGATTGATTCCTATCCTACATAGGAATAGGAATCCATTCCTATAAACCAAAGGGCTTCAAAGGAATATTTCCTTTGCAAATACTATCCTATAGAGTTCCTACAAAATTCCTACAAACCAAAGGAGGCCGGAGGGTCTCTCTCTCTCTAGATCTCTCTCCATCCCACAACCCCTCTAGCACACGTACACACTCTCTGTAGCCACTCCGAAAGTACGACGTCACTACACATTCATGCTTCCAACAAAAAAATTACACATTCATGCATGTTACAAGTACGTGCCAATTTTGCTGGCTATTAATGTGAATGTATCCGTGAACCAACTCTTTGAGTTTGATGTGAATTAAAGTATAATTGTGGACTATTGTCTGATCGATCGCTAAGCCTACAATTTTAGGAGCTTGGGCTATTGGCCGATCGACGACGGATCAGACCTATAAGCGTACCACGAGCTCATCAGCCCCAATGTTTCTCTTTGATGAGTGTTTGCAAGTACTATAGCTCGCACAGTAGCTAGCCTACTAACACCAAGAATCATCAAACAAGCCCTACTGATATGATAAACAGTTCAAACTTACATCTAAGCATGCCATATATTACATCAAAAGCTGGTGAGGATACATCTGTTTCCATAACTCGGAGAGGGTTCACATGATTCACTATCAAACAAAAGTAGCAAGTACCGCCCACACAAGACAGTGCACTCGCCCTAAGATGGTTTGATAACACGCATCGTTCTGCTAATTAAACACAATGCAAACTACCTTGAAGGATTAGCGCGACCAACTATTTCTTGTCATCGATCTCTCGGGCAATGACCACAGCACGGACGGCGGCATAGGAATCGATCTCTGGGGCGATGTCCACAGGACGGACCGCGACATCAGAATCGATCTCTGGGGCGATGTCCACAGGACGGACAGCGGCATCGGAATCGATCTTCGGGGCGATGTCCACAGGACGGACCGCGACATCGAAAACGATCTATGGGGCGATGTCCACAGGACGGACCGCGACATCGGAATCATCAAGGACGTCCATCGGCACCTGCACAACCCTAACATATTAGCAAGCACATTGCAAATAATCAAAAACCACAACTATGGTAAGCCATTTTTTTACCTTGTGCAGCTCACCGGGGGATCCCATCCCTCCGAGGGCCATCTCCTCGATGGGGGCCATCGCCTTGCCAAGGAAATACTACTTCTCAACGGCGACTATCTCCTCAAACTCGGCCTTGAGCCTCTCATAGGTGGCCATTAGAGTTTCTGCGGTAGGCACGGTGGGGCCCTTGCTGTTCTTCTAGCTTTCTTTGAGGAGTTCGTCCGCCAACGTCGTCAACTCTTTGCCCAGTGCTTTATTCTTGGAGTTCTTCGTCTCCATGGGTTGGCCCGCCAACATGGCCAACTCATTGGTTGGTGCTCACTTCCTGGAGATCTCTGTCTCGAGTGGGTTGTCCGCCGGCAACTCTTTGCCTAGTGCTCCAGGATCCATCAATAAACTGACAAACAAAAAGCAATCGAAAGGAAACCACAATCGCAATGAAAACAGGAAAAGAATAGGCACTGAGAATCGGTCGGTGCTTCGCAAAAAGAAGATTCTTGGAATGAAAATATAGTAGCATCACTGATTCGCCCATCTTTCCTTCGTCGGTACAGAAGAAAAATGGCAGAAGTGAGTAGCCTGGAGTGAGGTTTTCTTCAAGAAAGGGGAGAAAGGGCTTCAACGAGCGTTCCAGTGAAATGATGGTTGCTTCGTCCAGTCCAACTTCGAGGCCACTTTACCACTGCTGGTAAAGGTGTGGGTTTTGTGATATGATGGGTCATGACGGCCACACCGGGGTGAATGGTGAGTCTCGACTGTAGCACCTCGCTGTGATTTGGTGGATGGCACATGGGCCCGGATGCTTGATGTCCCGCATGTAATAGAGCGGCTAGTCATATAGTAGTTTGGACGACAGACGAGGAGCTCCGTCCTGGTTTATTGGTCCTTGGTCCCTATGATAATCTGTGCCAAATTTTGACTATAAATTTAACTAACCAAATGTTCATGCATGTCACAAAAAATTACATCATTGAAAACTATGTTCAAATACGAATCCAAGGATATAATTTTTGTTAACATGCACTAACATTTTGCCAGTAAATCTTTGGTCAAAATTTAGCACAAATTACAAAGGGGCCCAATAAAGATTGTACTCTCACATTTTGTTTTGACGATAGTCCCACATAGAAAATATAAATAATAATGCATGTTGGTGCAGCCCACGTTTTCGATAATTTTAGCCGTGGGCTTGTTCACAATTTTTACGAGGCGGTGGTTGTTCACTTAATGGAGGGTCTAGTACCAGACTTGAACGATACAAAGTGTGACCTGGCACACCGTAACACCACTTGGAATAAGTGGGTAGCTATCTCAAAACACAATCAACAACTCAAAAAAAAAGGCGACCTGGCACGTACACAAATTTAAACGATTGTTTTGATGGAGTGAAAAAAAGAAAACTACCCCACTATACATATATATATAGGCAGGAGCCTCCGCGCTTGCTTGCTAGGGTTGCTCTATTCACACACTCTCATCCTCTCCAGATCTAAACAAGATAGCGGTGGTACACTGTCTTTCTATCCTCACCGCTGGTTACAGATCCGGACGTATCCCCCTCCGCCGGTGAAGGGGAGGAGGGGCAGCGTTTAGGCCATCGTCGACAGCGAGGGAGGAGACCCGCTGCCGGCTGCACCGTTATCTCTGGACAAGCGCCGGTGCGGGAGGTCCTCCGATCCCTTCGTCACTGCCCTAGTGTGGGCGGATCCGGCCTCCTGCCGCCCACCTATCCACACCCCGACGACCTTCAGGTATATCTTCGTTCGAAACCGGCCTAGCTCTACTTCCCCAGCTTGCTACATCGCTGCATGTGCATCATTTTCTACCTCTCAGCCCCCCTCGTAGCTAGGCTCGATCGGATGGTCCAACGTCACCTAATTCTTTTCTATTGTTAGAGGTAAAGCTACTTCATGGAGTCGAATATTGTACTTGGTTCAAACAAGAAATAAAGGGGGAAAATTTAGTATGTACATCTGACTTGGTACAAACAGGAAAGAAAGGGGGTGAAAGTAGTACAGACTGGTCATCCAACCGGTCTCTTGGTCGAAAAGGGAAATATAGGGGAAACGCTGTACACAGTGGTATGACCAGGACTAGATTTGCTATCCACACATAGGTATAGGTGGCTAGAGTGAACAAAAATGGGACCAACCCAGATATGTTTCTTGGATGTTTGTTTCTCGGGGCAACAAACTCTGAATCACCACTTTATGCCCCGGTTTAGGTACATGGTGCTGGACTGCTGGTGCACCCACTGTCCCATGCCCTTATAGCAAATATTTAGCTGTTCTTAATCTAATGTCCCTCGTAAAATGAAGCCATGCCACTGTTATAAGCCATGACAAGTTTAACCAATTGTTTTTGCCAGTAATTGTTTGAGACTCTGACTGTTTCCTCTGTAGCTTTTTGTGCAAATAGGGATATCCATTTCACCTCATTGCTATTGCAACCTTTTGGTGCACTGCACAAAACACTTCTTAAAAGAAGTGACTTTTGTGCTGTTTAACTGGAATGTCATAATGGAACCATTGGTTCATTTCGGTGGAACTGCACAAAGGGAGATCTGTGTTCCAATCTTCATCCTCCATATTGGCACCATAACCTTATTTAGGTAAGAATGATATTTAATGCATGTGTTCACCTCTATTTTGTGACTGCCATGAGAAAATAATGCTATTGTTTACTAGTACACTTGTACTCCCTCACTGACAAAACCAATTCTGGAATAGAAGGCCAATCATGTACTTGGTTTCACCAACTGGTGAGGAGAAAGAGAAACAGAGCATGAAGAGGAAGACGAAGAAGAAGAAGAAGAAGAAGAAGAAGAAGAAGAAGAAGAAGAAGAAGAAGAAGAAGAAGAAGAAGAAGAAGAAGAAGAAGAAGAAGAAGAAGAAGAAGGAGGAGGAAATGAAGAAGATCACACGATGGTACCGTCCTATGTTATCCTGACATCTTGCTAGTGGTATTGTATTGCTGTGTTGCTACTAGTCTTACTTTACTTGGAAGACTAGCAAGATGCCCGTGCGTTGCACGTAACATCAAGATGCATTTGTATGAGTAGTTTATCTTGTGAGAGAAAAGGATGAACGAGGGAAGGCCTTATTTGCAAATGTGGAGAGGGGTGTGGGTATCTTTTTGCAAAATTGCCATAGTTTTCTTCCTATCCATCAGATATAAATCGGACGGCCTATATTGCAGGATGGCAGGCACACCATCATCACCAACTCTGTTTTTTGTAAGAGTAGAGATAGATAGATAAATGCAACAGAGTAGTACTTGGCTTGGCGACACATCATACTAATTAACTGGATTCTGGATGCATGTGTGACCCAGCTCTACACGATCAACAGTGCCAAGGTGATCTTGCTGAAGCCGATGCCTCAGTCGAGGCCATTCAAGGGCTCCGGCAATGTCTCCCTTACATGTGAGACGATCCTCCAGGAGCCCTTCCACTTCTAATGTCTCTCCTGTAAGGTCACTTAATTAATTAGGAGTACTTAAGTAGCACTAATTTATTGCTACCTAATTTTCCTGTCGGAGTTAAACAAATCTTTAGTAGCACCCTATGCTGAATCATGTATGTGTGTATGTGTGTCTGTGGAGGTAAATCATGTGGTGGAGCAGGGAGGGAATCTTGGTAGTGTCATGACATAATAATGCTATTGTTTTGCATGTCAATTTATTGCCACTAGTTCAATGAGGCAATGTTTTGCGTATTGTCCATCATGAATTTGATGCTACTGTTAAAGTAATATGCTAATGTCTTTCTATCCTTTCTCACTAATCTAATGAAGGGTTCACCTTGTTCCTACTTGTGTAAATAGGGATCATGTTGTGCCAATCGTACATTTTAGTGGAACTGCACAAGAGAATACAATGAACTGTATCCCAGCCAGTGCTTTAACTCTGCTGGAAGTTCTTGATAATCTTTCGATATAATCTCACCACTTGTAAACAAGAGTGATGTCAACCATACATTTGAAGTGCACAAAAATATATACTATTGAATGATTCCAGTGAGTGCTTTATCATCTCTTCTGGGACTACTTGAATAAGCTTTTTTGCTCAGGTTGGTACTGGCCTAAGGCCTTCATCTATATTAGTTTGCTGTCATCTCTATTTGTATCGTGCTACTGTGTTGCTACTGTCATGATAAACTCCTTTATCTTTGCACGTTAAAGTTTTGCAACCTATGATACATGGCAATGCTTTGAGTGTTGAGCTAATTGGCAGTGATTAAAGAAACTAATACCTCTCTTTAAGCAAGACTACTATGTTGCTAACTATACCCATTAAGATAATGAGGGTGCTTCTATTTGTTAGTGTATGTTTCATCAACTAATCCCACTATTATAGTAATCTCACTCTCTCAATATATGTGCCAACAAGGATGCTCGATTTTGGTGGAACTGCACAAAAACTTTGGGTGCTTCATTGCCTCGACTGCATCCTTCCTTTCCTGTCAGTCGCTTATCTCGGCTTCCAGTCAAAGGAAATAGTATTTGATATGCTACCTCACACAGGTTGGTACCGGTCTTTATCCTGATTATTGTGCTAGTCATATGTATTGGTAATTTGGTATTGTGCTACTGTTTGCCGATTTCATAAAGGAGTAACTTGGAGCCCGAACTCGCAGGCAAATCATTACATTGGGCGATTTCAGTAGAACTGCACAAAAAGATCAGATGGACAGATACTTATGCTGCTTCTATGTACTCCAAAGTTCACTCAGACAAGCATCGATGTTGACAAGAAGAAGTGCCAGAGTGAACGCCAACAATATTGCTTGGCGCATAGCCCAGAAAAACGCAGTCCAGTCTTTGGTCCCAACTTGCTCCTTTTGGTTATCGGCACATATGGTAGCGAATTGTATGGCATGGAGTCTAAAGATTCCAGACAAGTTGGTTGACGCGTATATTCATCTGGCACTTAATCATTCTGCACGCCAGGGATGCTCCATTTCAGTTGAACTGCACAAAAAATTTGGGTGGTTCATTTTATCGACCGCCTCCTTTCTTGTCTGCAATGTAGAATTTTGGCGAGCTACAGGACCAAGATGAGCCAGTAAACTAGTTGTATGAAAGTAGTGGCCAAGTTTCTCAAACCTCCCTCGGCATCGAGGCCACTATCTCGAGGATAAACCTACAAGCAAAGTTCAGATTGTCTGTGCTGCCTCTTATGTACTCGAAAGTTTACTCCTACAAGCATTAATTTTAGCAAGAAGTACCACTGAGTGAACACCATTTACCAGTCTGTACCCTAGGTAATTAAAGTTTGTCCATGGATGATATTGGCTGTGATCTCAATCATTTGGATGCATAAACATGTTGAACATGTGTATATCTGAATCTTTTTGTGAATTATCTATGAATATTGTCTTGTGATCTATCAATCATTTGGATGCATAGACATGCTGAACTTGTGTATATATGAATCTTTTGAGTTGTTGATTGTGAATGTTGGCTATGAATATGAACGTGTCCTGTGAACCTGAGTTTGATACGAATGTTTACCTTTTCTATTGTACTTGTGTGTGAACTTGTTAGAATGTCTACTGTGGGATTGTGACGTGTGAGTGTCAATGGCACACCTTCTTCCCGAGAAGAATTGCACCTGCTTGTTAGGGTAGCAACGGCGCATCAGCTATTTTTTTCTTTTTGCTCTGTCTTCCCCCATCCCCCGCTCAACCCCTGCCGTAATGTTTTCGGCCTCAAAACAAACATAGTATTGCGTTGTTTTTGGGCCTTGATGAAAAATCAAGTGCTGCTTTCTGTAGGTTGGCCCGCCCAGCAAATGGGGTGCTGGTCCACCACGGACTGGGAGGCTAAAAATACAAGTTGTATGGTGCAGAGGCAAGTAAAAAAACGCCATCGAGAGCCATCCACTGAAAAAAAATCGCATCTGGTGTGCTTCTTCAGTCACGCCGCCGGCCCCCTCTTTAATCCAGTTCGCTCCATTCCCCAACCGACAGCACATGACGGAAGTTTATTTCCCCCCTCGCGCTGCCGGGGGATTGAAGAAGCGCGGCATTGAATCCAACACCGGCGATGGCTGCTTGTCCAAGTGATTTTCAGATAAGAAACTGCATGTTTCATAGGCAGAGCATTTAAATCAACACACACTTTTCAAACATGGATAACAGAATGTTGGAAATTTTATTCATGGTAAAAAATGGAACTAACAACAAGTTAACATCATGCTGATCAACATTCATGTATAGCACATCTTCATATGATGCAAAGTAAAAAAGATATGCTATTTTCAAAATGGCAAGACAATGTTGAGTGTGCGAAAAATTGGGTAAACCAGGGACAAAATTTTGGCAAATGTTAGATATTTTTCAACTGCACCAGTTGGAATCGAACCCGGGCAGTACAGCTTTTGGGTGAGAGGGCTGCAGCCACCGAGCTAGTGCGGTATGTTCGAAAGAATGAAGGCGTCTTCCCTGGCTCCGGTTCTTTCCCGTCCGTGTGTGCTCGCCGTGGCGCCGTCGTATGCCGTTGTCAACATGCTCAACAAATGAGAGGAATCCGGAGAGGACTGTACGCCGAGAGGCTGACAGTGGGGACCCACCAGGTCCAAGCCATACGCAAGCAAGTGCCTCATTGGAAAAAGAGCTTCCTCCTAATTGTATACTGACGTTGTGGCCCACGGGTTTGTCAACCTAGTCAATAAACGAAATAAATTTCCAACGATGACTGTCATCGGGGAGCTTTTTTTTTTCCAGGGGTATCGGGGATTTTTTTTTGTTGCGGGAAAGGGGTATCGGGTATCTAGCTGGTATCATTTTTTCAGAGGGCGAACAAGTATCAGCTAGGCCTAGGTTTTGTTTTTTAACATGCGTAGCCCACGACATACCGAGACAGTGGTTTCAACTTATTTTTTGAGGTCCATCATGTACGTACCGGCCTATGGGCCTCCCAGAGTAGGTTTTACTTTTTCTTAACATCGGCAGCCCAATGTATTTTTTTAATAAAATGCAGATCTCTGTTCTATTTATCTATATATAAGAATAATAATGCAGTGTCCAATTTATGTTTTCCCTTCTAACCATATTATATATATTTATATTATTACTATTATCGTATATTTAATAGACACTTATATATACATTATAAAAACATCCCACGTCTTATTAACTTATAAAAGTAAATGTTTAACAGAAGTTGGCAAGGAAAATCCTGGTTGTTTTTCACTCACAGGCAAGGAAAATCCTGGTGATTGCGTACAAAAGTTTGCGAAGATTTTAAGGACCAATGTAATAATAACGCGCTCATTTTTCTTTTGAGAAATAACTCGCTAATTTGTTAATTTTATATATAATAAAATGTGTAGCTCCGGTTTATTTTTTGATATTAATTGCTCCTTCTAACCTAACATTAAATATAGAACAAACCCAGCTAATTCGTGTATTTCAAGAAAGTGCAAATGGGCTGGGATTTCTTAGAAAATATTAAATGGGCCGCATTGATGCGAAATTATTTGTTCACCCAGCCCAGCAAATGGACTGTAAATTCTAGAAAACATGGGTTAAATATATGCCACATTTTTGCAGGCTGGCATGTGGGCCAATAGGTCAAAGCCTACGCAAGGCGTTGTCAACTTAGTTAACAAATGATTCTGACATCCACAGCCATTGGATTTATATCCAACGGCCGGCATGCACCTTCAATCTCTTGTCTTCTTCCTCCAGCATCGCCGGGACCGCCTGCTCTGGCCTCCGGCGGCTAGCGGCTCTGCTTAGCACGCATCGCTGCGAAGCGCTACCCCACCGCCGGCCAGGCTATCCCTCCACCCCTCCACACCTCCTGTTATTCTCCAACGACTGCAGCCCCACGCCGCACCAGAACTAGTTATAACCCTTGTACTCCTCTCAATCTACGACTCCACTGCCGCGTCTTCCCATCTCCGGATCGTTCCCGTCCGGGGCCTCGCCATCGTCCACCGCCTTGCTGCGCTCAGCGCGATGTGGTCAACAAACAAGAGTCATCGGAAGAGGACTATACGTGGAGAGCCTGATAGCTGGGACCCACGAGCTCCTCCTTATTAAGCTGGAAAAAATATTTCCTCCCCCTGACAGCAGGGACCCACCGGCTGTATCTTCGCACGGAAGGAAGTGCCTCCTTGTTATGCGAAAAAACTATTCCTCCCGATGACAGCTGGGACCCGGCAGATTTGATGGCTGACTTGTGAGCCTACCAAGCTGACGCGTACGCAGGGCTTTGTCAACTTAATCAACAAATGATTCTAGCAGCTGGACCGTTGGATCTTAATCCAACAGTCGTGCTGCTTCTTCAACATCTGTTCTTCCTCCTGTCTCCCGTGGGCGGCAGTGCTGCCGCGAACCCGAACCAGTCAAGTTTCCCACTCCTCTCCATCTGCGACTCCACTTCCGCGTCTTCCCCATCTCCAGGTCGTTCCAGTCTGGGGCCTCGCCGTCCTCCACCGGCCTTGGTGCGCTCGACACGGTGTGGTGAACGTGGTCAACAAACGAGAGTCATCGGAAGATGACTGTACGTGAGGGGCCGACAGTGGGGACGCACCACGTCCATGGACGCATGCATGCAACTGCATTCTTTTTACCCTGAAAAATAATGTTTTCTCCCCCTGACAGCTAGGACCCACCAGCTACATCTTCGCACGCAAGGAAGTGCGTCCTTATTACGGGAAAAAAAAAGATTCCCCCCCTGACAGCTGGGACCCAGCCGCTATATCTTCGCACGCAAGGAAGTGCATCCTTATCCTCCCTGACAGCTGGGACCCACCCGGTCGAAGCGTATGTAGCGTTGTCTGTCTTGTCGTGAACGTGTACGTACATTCTGGTCGATCGGTCGCTCTGCAACAATGAACCGTGGCCGAGTAAGTAGCGGCACATGTCATAGTAGAGCCCCCCACGTAGCAGTTCAGGCTGTCCCGTCTAAACCGTGTACACGTACATACAGCCACACGCCAAAAAATATGGCCACGTACGTACATACGAGCGGGGTCTCGAAACACGTACTCGTGCAAAAAAATGGTCAGGGCTCATGTACATGGAGAGGGAACGTACGGCAGCCACGTTGTCCTGTTCATCGGTAGCTAACCGGCCGGGTCGGAACAGAGGAAACAACGTCTTGTTCACCGGGAGCCAAGTGACTGGGTCGGAACGCATCCTGTTCATCGAGAGCGAAGCCACTGGGTCAGAATGTGTCGTGTTCAACAGGAGCCAACTGGCTTGGACGGAACAGCCGGAACGGGGTCTGGCGTACCGCAAAACGGAGGAAAACGGCCTTCTGTTCGACCGCGTACGGTCAAAACGGGGTCCTGTTCATCGGGAAGGGTCTGGCGTACCGCACAACGGAGGAAACGTACTTGTGTTCGAGTGCCTACGGTCGAAACGAGGTGCTTTTGATCGGGAGGGGTGTGGCGTACCACAAAACGGAGGAAACAGACTTGTGTTAGAGCACCTACGGTCGAAACAGGGGTCCTGTTCATCGGGAGGGGTGTGGCGTACCGCAAAACAGGACTCCACGGGCTACTGTTCATCCACCATCTACTGCTTCGCTCCAGCCTCCACGGGCTACTGTTCATCCACCGTCGACTTCCTCCAGCCTCCACCAGCTACTGTTCACCACGGGGGTCCTGTTCATCCAGCCTCCACCGGCTACTGTTCAACCATCCCTCCACATGGGGTCCTGTTCAACCAGCCCTCCACGGGGTCCTGTTCAACCAGCCCTCCACGGGGTCCCTCCACCGGCTACTGTTCATCCACCCCACCTCCTCGATCGGGGTCCTATTCATCCAGCGGCAACGACCTCTACTACCACGGGATCCTGTTCATCCAACCCCCACCGGGGACTATTCATCAAGAGGCAGCTTCGATCGGCTTCAGTTAGCAGCAGTAGAGAAGGAATCACTCGGGTTCAGTTAACAGCCAAGGGATCGATCGGGGTTCAGCAAAGTAGCTAGTGCAATCGCTCGGGTTCAGTTAGAGCCCAACGCCTCGCTCAGGTTTAGTTAGAGCCCAACGCCTCGCACACACGCGCGTACGTCTACGAGAGAAATGCGCAAACCTCCGTGCATCGCTCGGCCCCGACCACCCACCGTAACCGGGAACTCCCTGAAATTTTCCTCGCCCTCGCTTCTACCATGATTTTTTCCGTCATGGACGGCCCAAAGAATGTCATGCAGGTGCGTCCCCGGCCCGCCCAGGATGAAAAGCCCATTTTCTGTCATGATTTTTTGTCATAGAAGTAGGAGCCCACCACATCTATGATGATACGTGCTTTTGTCACAATTATTGTCATAGAAGTGTCATAAGCATGACAGAAAAAAATTGTTCGGCCCAAAATGTCACGGATGTGTCTTTTTTTTGTAGTGAATACATGTGTGGATACATAAACAAATAACGTGTCCCTAGTGAGCCTTTACTAGACTAGCTCGTTGATCAAAAGATGGTTAAGGTTTCCTAACCATAGACATGAGTTGTCATTTGATAACGGGATCACATCATTAGGAGAATGATGTGATGGACAAGACCCATCCGTTAGCTTAGCATATGATCGTTCAGTTTATTGCTACTGCTTTCTTAATGTCAAATACATGTTCCTTCAAGCATGAGATCATGCAACTCCCGGATACCGGAGGAATGCCTTGTGTGCTATCAAATGTCACAACGTAACTGGGTGATTATAAAGATGCTCTACAGGTATCTACGAAGGTGTCTGTTGAGTTGGCATGGATCGAGATTGGGATTTGTCACTCCATGTATCGGAGAGGTATCTCTAGGCCCTCTCGGTAATACACATCACAAGAAGCTTGCAAGCAAAGTGACTAAGGAGTTAGTTACAAGATGATGTATTACGGAACGAGTAAAGAGACTTGCCGGTAATGAGATTGAACTAGGTATGGAGATACCGACGATCAAATCTCGGGCAAGTAACATACCGACAGACAAAGGGAATTACGTATGGTGTCATAAAGGTTCGACTGATAAAGATCTTCATAGAATATGTAGGAACCAATATGGGCATCCAGGTCCCGCTATTGGTTATTGACCAGAGAGTCGTCTTGGTCATGTCTACATCATTCTCGAACCCGTAGGGTCCGCACGCTTAACACTTGTTAACGATATAGTATTGTATGAGTTATGTGAGTTGATGACCGAATGTTGTTCGGAGTCCCGGATGAGATCACGGACATGATGAGGAGCTTCGGAATGGTCTGGAGGTAAAGATTAATATGTAGGACGATAGTATTTGGTCACCGGAAAGGTTTCGGAGTATACCGGGTATTCATCGGATCACCGGAAGGGGTTCCGGGAGGCCCCGGGAGATATATGGGCCTAATGGGCCAAGGGGAGGAACACACCAGCCCACAAGGGGCTGGCACGCCCTCTCCCTGGCCGCCGGCCCTATAGAGAAGGAAAGGGGGGAGGGCTAGCCCCTCCTGCCTTCCCCTCCTCATGGGAGAAAGGAAAAGGGGGGGGGGGCGCCACCCCTCCTGCCTTCCCCCCTGCGCGCCTAAGAAGGAGGAGGGGGGCGGCTAGGGCAGGGGCCAAGGGTGGTCGCCGGCCCCCTTGGGGCGCCCTAGACTGCCTCCCCTCCTCCTCCACCTATATATATGTGAGGAGGTAGAGGGGCAACACACACCACGATTCCTAAGCCGTGTGCGGCGCCCCTCTCCCTCTAGTTCATCCTCGGTCATATTTTCGTAGTGCTCGGTGAAGCCCTGTGGAGATAGTTGCATCACCACCGTCACCACGCCGTCGTGCTGGTGGAACTCATCTACTACTCCGCCCATCTTGCTGGATCAAGAAGGCGAGGACGTCATCGAGCTGAACGTGTGCTGAACACGGAGCTGTCGTACGTTCGGTACTTGATCGGGCGGATCGTGAAGGTGTACGACTACATCAACCACGTTGATAAACGCTTCCGCTTAACGGTCTATGAGGGTACGAAGACACACTCTCCCCTCTCGTAGCTATGCATCTCCATGGATAGATCTTGCGTGTGAGTAGCCATTTTTTTGTTTTCCATGCAACGTTTCCCAACAGTGGCATCATGAGCTAGGTCTATGCGTAGATGATATGCACGAGTAGAACACAAAGAAGTTATGGGCGGGGATGTTCATACTGCTTACCACCAACGTCTTATTTTGATTCGGCGGCATTGTGGGATGAAGCGGCCCGGACCAACCTTACATGTCCATGTACATGGGACCGGTTCCACCGACTGACATGCAACTTGTTTTGCATAAAGGTGGCTGGCGGGTGTCTGTTTCTCCTACTTTAGTTGAATCGAATTTGACTATGGCCGGTCCTTGAAGAAGGTTAAAACAACAAACTTGAAGCCCGTAGCAGCCACGTAAAACTTGCAACAACAAAGTAGAGGATGTCTAACTTGTTTTTGCAGGGCATGTTGTGATGTTGTATGGTCAAGACGTGATGTGATATACTCTGTTGTATGAGATGATCATGTTTTGTAATATCGGCAACCAGCAGGAGCCTTAGGGTTGTCTCTTAATTATTGTATGAAATGTGAACGCCATGTAATTGCTTTACTTTATCGCTATGCGTTAGCAATAGTTGTAGAAGCAATAGTTGGCGAGACGACCCCGACGCAACGATGGAGATCAAGGTGTCGAGCCGGGGACGATGGAGATCATGACGATGCTTTGGAGATGGAGATCAAAAGCACAAGATGATGATGGCCATATCATGTCACATATTTTGATTGCATGTGATGTTTATTCTTTATGCATCTTATTTTGCTGAGAACGACGGTAGCATTATAAGATGATCCCTTCACTAAATTTCAAGATAAAAGTGTTCTCCCCGAGTATACACCGTTGCTAAAGTTCTTCGTTTCGAAGCACCTCGTGATGATCGGGTGTGATAGACTCTACGTTCACATACAACGGGTGTAAGCCAGTTTTACACAAGCATAATACTTGGGTTAAACTTGACGAGCCTAGCATGTACAGACATGGTGTCGGAACACTGGAGACCGAAAGGTCGAACATGAGTCATATAGTATATGATCAACATAGAGATGTTCACCATTGATGACTACCCCATCTCACATGATGATCAGACATGGGTTAGTTGATTTGGATCGTGTATCACTTAGATAACTTGAGGGATGTTAATTTAAGTGGGAGTTCATTAGTAATTTTATTAATTGAACTTAATTTATCATGAACTTAGTCTTAATAGTTTTTGCATATCTATGTTGTAGATCAATGGCCCGTGCTACCGTTCCCCTGAATTTTAATGCGTTCCTAGAGAAAGCTAAGTTGAAAGATGATGGTAGCAACTACACGGATTGGGTCCGTAACTTGAGGATTATCCTCATTGCTGCACAGAAGAATTATGTCCTTGATGCACCGCTAGGTGACAGACCAGCTGCAGGAGCTACTGAAGATGTTATGAATGTCTGGCAGGCTCGATCTGATGACTACTCCATAGTTCAGTGTGCCATTCTTTACAGCTTAGAACCGGGACTTCGAAAACGTTTTGAACGCCACGGGGCATAAGAGATGTTCCAAGAGTTGAAGTTGATATTTCAAGCTAATGCCCGGGTTGAGAGATATGAAGTATCTAACAAGTTCTATAGTTGCAAGATGGAGGAGAACAATTCTGTCAGTGGACACATACTCAAAATGTCTGGGTATCACAACCACTTGACTCAGCTGGGAATTGAGCTCCCAGATGAGTGTGTTATTGACAGAGTTCTTCAATCACTGCCACCAAGCTACATAGGCTTCGTGATGAACTATAATATGCAAGGGATGACGAAAACGATTCCCGAGCTCTTCGCGATACTGAAATCGGCGAAGGTAGAAATCAAGAAGGAGCATCAAGTGTTGATGGTTAACAAGACCACTAGTTTCAAGAAAAAGGGCAAGGGAAAGAAAGGGAACTTCAAGAGGAATGGCAAGCAAGTTGCTATTCCAGTGAAGAAGCCCAAAACTGGACCCAAGCCTGAAACTGAGTGCTTCTACTGCAAGGGAAATGGTCACTGGAAGCAGAACTGCCCCAAGTATTTGGCGGATAAGAAGGATGGCAAACTGAACAAAGGTATATTTGATATACATGTTATTGATATGTTCCTTACTAATGCTCGTAGTAGCGCCTGGGTATTTAATACTGGTTCGGTTGCTCATATTTGTAACTCGAAACAGGAGCTACGGAATAAATGAAGATTGGCTAAGGACGAGGTGACGATGCGCGCCGGGAATGGTCCCAAGGTCAATGTGATTGCCATCGGCACGCTACCTCTACATCTACCTTCAGGATTAGTTTTAGACCTTAATAATTGTTATTTGGTGCCAGCGTTGAGCATGAACATTATATCTGGATCTTGTTTATTGCGAGACAGTTATTCATTTAAGTCAGAGAATAATGGTTGTTCTATTTATATGGATAATATCTTTTATGGTCATGCACCTTTGATGAATGATCTGTTCTTGTTGAATCTCGATCGTAGTGATACAGATATTCATAATATTGATGCCAAAAGATGCAAAGTTGATAATGATAGTACAACATACTTGTGGCACTGTCATTTAGGTCATATTGGTATAAAGCGCATGAAGAAACTCCATACAGGTGGACTTTTGGAATCACTTGATTATGAATCATTTGGTACTTGCGAACCATGCCTCATGGGCAAGATGACTAAAACTCCGTTCTCTAGAACAATGGAGCGAGCTAATGACTTATTGGAAATAATACATACCGATGTATGCGGTCCGATGAGTGTTGAAGCACGCGGCGGGTATCGTTGTTCTAACCTTTACAAATGATTTGAGTAGGTATGGGTATATCTACTTAACGAAACACAAATCTGAAACATTTGAAAAATTCAAAGAATTTCAGAGTGAAGTAGAGAATCATCGTAACAAGAAAATAAAGTTTCTACGATTAGATCGTGGAGGTGAATATTTGAGTTACGAGTTTGGCCTTCATTTAAAACAATGTGGAATTGTTTCACAACTCACGCCACCTGGAACACCACAGTGTAATGGTGTGTCCAAACATCGTAACCGTACTTTATTGGATATGGTGCATTCTATGATGTCTCTTGCCAATTTGCCTTTATCATTTTGGGGTTATGCATTAGAGACAGCCGCATTCACATTAAATAGGTCACCGTCTAAATCTGTTGAGACAACATCGTATGAATTATGGTTTGGCAAGAAACCTAAGCTGTCATTTCTTAAAGTTTGGTGATGCGATGCTTATGTCAAACAGCTTCAGCCTGATAAGCCCGAACCCAAAGCGGAGAAGTGCGTCTTCATAGGATACCCTAAAGAGACCATTGAGTATACCTTCTACCACATATCCGAAGGCAAAATCTTTGTTGCCAAGAATGAGTCCTTTCTAGAGAAGGAGTTTCTCTCAAAAGAAGTGAGTGGGAGGAAATTAGAACTTGATGAGGTAATTGTACCTTCTCTCGAATTGGAAAGTAGCACACCAGGGAAAAATGTTTCCGTGATGCCTACGCCAACTAGAGAGGAAGCTAATGATGATGATCATGAAACTTCAGATCAAGTTACTACTGAACTTCGTAGGTCGACAAGAACACGTTCCGCACCAGAGTGGTATGGTAATCCTGTCCTGGAAGTCATGTTATTAGACCACGGCGAACCTACGAACTATGAAGAAGCTATGATGAGCCTAGATTCCGATAAATGGCTTGAGGCCATGAAATCTGAGATAGGATCCATGTATGAGAACAAAGTGTGGACTTTGGTGGACTTGCCCGATGATCGGCAAGCCAATGAGAATAAATGGATCTTCAAGAAGAAGACGGACGCTGATGGTAATGTCACTGTCTACAAAGCTCGACTTGTCGCAAAAGGTTTTCGACAAGTTCAAGGGGTTGACTACGATGAGACTTTCTCACCCGTAGCAATGCTTATGTCTGTCCGAATCATGTTAGCAATTTCCGTATTTTATGATTATGAAATCTGGCAAATGGACGTCAAAACTGCATTCCTTAATGGATTTCTTAAAGAAGAGTTGTATATGATGCAAACAGAAGGTTTTGTCAATCCTAAATGTGCTGACAAAGTGTGCAAGCTCGAGCGATCCATCTATGGACTGGTGCAAGTATCTCGGAGTTGGAATATACGCTTTGATGAGGTGATCAAAGCATATGGTTTTATATAGACTTACGGTGAAGCCTGTATTTACAAGAAAGTGAGTGGGAGCTCTGTAGCATTTCTGATATTATATGTGAATGACATATTGTTGATTGGAAATGATATAGAATTTCTGGATAGCATAAAAGGATACTTGAATAAGAATTTTTAAATGAAAGACCTCGGTGAAGCTGCTTATATATTGGGCATCAAGATCTATAGGGATAGGTCAAGATGCTTAATAGGAATTTCACAAAGCGCATACCTTGACAAAGTTCTAAAGAAGTTCAAAATGGACCAGTCAAAGAAAGGGTTCTTGCCTGTGTTGCAAGGTGTGAAATTGAGTCAGACTCAAAGCCCGACCACGGTAGAAGTTAGAGAGAAAATGAAAGTCATTCCCTATGCCTCAGCCATAGGTTCTATCATGTATGCTATGCTGTGTACCAGACCTGATGTGTGCCTTGCCATAAGTTTGGCAGGGAGGTACCAAAGTAATCCAGGAGTGGATCACTGGACAGCTGTCAAGAACATCCTGAAGTACCTGAAAAGGACCAAGGATATGTTTCTCGTTTATGGAGGTGACGAAGAGCTCGTCGTAAAAGGTTACGTTGATGCTAGCTTCGACACTGATCCGATGACTCTAAGTCACAAACTAGATACTTATTTATATTGAATGGTGGAGTTGTCGGTTGGTGCAGTTCCAAGAAGAGCGTCGTGGCGGGATCTACGTGTGAAGCGGAGTACATAGCTGCTTTGGAAGCAGCACATGAAGGAGTCTGGATGAATGAGTTCATATCCGATCTGGGTGTAATACCCAGTGCATCGGGTCCAATGAAAATCTTTTGTGACAACACTGGAGCAATTGCCTTGGCGAAGGAATCCAGGTTTCACAAGAGAACCAAACACATCAAGAGATGCTTCAACTCCATTCGTGAAAAGGTCAAGGATGGAGACATAGAAATTTGCAAAATACATACGGATCTGAATGTAGCAGACCCATTGACTAAACCTCTTTCGCGGACAAAACATGATCAGCACCAAGACTCCATGGGTGTTAGATTCATTACTATGTAATCTAGATTATTGACTCTAGTGCAAGTGGGAGACTGATGGAAATATGCCCTAGAGGCAGTAATAAAGTTGTTATTATTATTTTTCCTTATTCATGATAAATGTTTATTATTCATGCTAGAATTGTATTGACCGGAAACTTAAATACATGTGTGGATACATAAACAAATACCGTGTCCCTAGTGAGCCTCTACTAGACTAGCTCGTTAATCAAAAGATGGTTAAGGTTTCCTAACCATAGACATGAGTTGTCATTTGATAACGGGATCACATCATTAGGAGAATGATGTGATCGACAAGACCCATCCGTTAGCTTAGCATATGATCGTTCAGTTTATTGCTACTGCTTTCTTAATGTCAAATACATGTTCCTTCGACCATGAGATCATGCAACTCCCGGATAATGGAGGAATGCCTTGTGTGCTATCAAACGTCACAACGTAACTGGGTGATTATAAAGATGCTCTACAGGTATCTCCGAAGGTGTCTGTTGAGTTGGCATGGATCGAGATTGGGATTTATCACTCCGTGTATCAGAGAGGTATCTCTGGGCCCTCTCGGTAATACACATCACAAGAAGCTTGCAAGCAAAGTGACTAAGGAGTTAGTTACAAGATGATGTATTACGGAATGAGTAAAGAGACTTGCCGGTAACGAGATTGAACTAGGTATGGAGATACCGACGATCGAATCTTGGGCAAGTAACATACCGACAGACAAAGGGAATTATGTATGCTGTCATAAAGGTTCGACCGATAAAGATCTTCGTAGAATATGTAGGAATCAATATGGGCATCCATGACCCGCTATTGGTTATTGTCCAGAGAGTCGTCTCGGTCATGTCTACATCATTCTCGAACCCGTAGGGTCCGCACGCTTAACGTTCGTTGACGATATAGTATTGTATGAGTTATGTGAGTTGATGACCGAATGTTGTTCAGAGTCCCGGATGAGATCACGAACATGACGATGAGGTCCGGAATGGTCCGGAGGTAAATATTAATATATAGGATGATAGTATTTGGTCACCGGAAAGGTTTCACAGTGTACCGGGAATTCATCAGATCACTGGAAGGGGTTCCGGGAGGGCCGGCGAGATATATGGGCCTAATGGGCCAAGGGGAGGAACACACTAGCCCACAAGGGGCTGGCGCGCCCTCTCCCTGGCCGCCGGCCCTATAGAGAAGGAAAGGGGGAGGGCTAGCCCCTCCTGCCTTCCCCTCCTCATGGGAGAAAGGAAAAGGGTGGGCGCCACCCCTCCTGCCTTCCCCCCGAGCGCCTAAGAAGGAAGGGAGGGGGTGGCTAGGGCAGGGGCCAAGGGTGGCCCCCGGCCCCCTTGGGGGTGCCCTAGGCTGCCTCCTCTCCCCCCCCACCTATATATATGTGAGGAGGGAGAGGGGCAACACACACCACGATTCCCAAGCCATCTGCGGTGCCCCTCTCCCTCTAGTTCGTCCTCGGTCATATTTTCATAGTGCTCGGCGAAGCCCTGCGGAGATAGTTGCGCCACCACTGTCACCACGCCATCGTGCTGCCGGAACTCTTCTACTACTTTGCCCGTCTTGCTGGATCAACAAGGCGTGGACGTCATCGAGCTGAACGTGTGCTGAACGCGGAGGTGCCGTACGTTCGGTACTTGATCGGGCGGATCGTGAAGGTGTATGACTACATCAACCGCATTGATAAATGCTTCCACTTAACGGTCTACGAGGGTACATAGACACACTCTCCCCTCTCGTAGCTATGCATCTCCATGGATAGATCTTGCGTGTGCGTAGAATTTTTTTTGTTTTCCATGCAACGTTTCCCAACACAATTGGGCTTGTCTTGACCATAAATCTGATCCGAATATCAAATGTATATACATATTCTTAGAGTTTCATATGGAAAATCATAATGTTTTACTTCAAAGAAAATAAGAAAGGACACATTTATCAATCATGTCACCAAACTGACACACGTCATGAGAAACTATAGGGTCATGACACACTTTTTAGTACTTTTCTTTCCATTTTGTTGGAATATGTTTGTATGAGTTATCACACAACTACCCAACTCTGTTTGTATCACTTATTTAGCAGCAATTATCTGGTCTCACTATTTTCTATTCAGTCTTTTGTGACAACTACATTCAGTAGGATTTGTAGCCTCCGCTTCCTATCTGTTAGGAATGAGCTTAGATGAGGACGGTAAAAGTAGGATATGTTGAACATGCAAGACACTGATCAGTACATAGAAATGAGAACGTGTGCTCTGTGATCAGTGCGATTATGGGTAAAAAAATTACTGGCCTCAACACATCTAGCACGACTAAAAATTGCAGGATAAAAGCAGAATTACTCTGTGGTACATAGGAGACAACACAGTTTTTCCCAATTTACACTAGTACTGAAATATGGGAATTCTAAGATTCTCAACTCACACTCAAATCCATCCTCATAATAAATCTGGAACAAAAACATGGTGGACTGTTGGTCGGCCGCTCTTGATTGGCTAGTAGAAAACTTCAGTGAAAGAGCGAGCAAGAACAATCCAATAAAAAAACAATATAAGTTCTAACAAATCGCTGGTTCGGTTCAAACATCAACACACATAACACCGGCACTGATTCACCATGAATCGTGGTATTGAGTATTGAGAGATGTAGCAGTAGATGCATTTAGAGATATCTAGGCACAACCGCACAAGGATTCACAATAGTGAAAGATAAGATTGGATTCTAGGTTTCTTTCATAGTACTTCTAGGTCATCACATACATGCCCATGGCCACTTCTGATATATCCACAATAAATCCTTCATTGTAACCTTGTGTTAAATTGCAGTTAGTCATGCCAATCCCCACTCCCCAGTCATTTGGGGATGAGGGAGGGCGTCCTCGTTGACGTCTGAGAGGGTGGCGGCGTCCTCGTCGATGGCTGTGGCGGAGTCAGGAGTAGAATCACATGTACCTCCAGTTAAACCTAGGCATTTCTCGGGCCAAGCCCAAGGTGCAAATATGAAGCCCGAGCCCGGCCCAAAATCTAGTTTTTTTACTAAGTTCAAGCCCGAGCCCGGCCCAGTAGGAACACCTGAAGCACGAGGCCCAGCCTGAAAGCCCGAGAATAAACATTTGTACAAAGTTTAGCTATGTCGTCTTCCTCCTTTTTGCAAATTCGTACCTGTTCTATACAGAACTATGTACAAGCCATGAATTAAGCTCTAAACCATGGAAAAAATTAAGATCTAAAAAGTAAAAATAAACATACATGTGCACACACATACATATCAGATCATCCACGCATTTAGACATGGACAACGAACACCGAGCAAGCATGCATCAACAAATCTTCTCAAACAAGCGTACACATCCAGATCTGGTAGTAGACAAGATCCATCACAAATACATCTAGCATAGGCTACATCTAGATCTAAAATCTTGATAAGATCCATGATAAATACATCTAGCACAGGAAAAGTGATTCACGCTCTGGTCAGTGGAGAAGGGATCTATAGGCCCATGCCTCACGGAACACAGGGAAAGGAGAGCAGCCACAACCAACGTCGCCGTGTGACAGGGCAGCAGGAGGACACATCCTCGACGGACAGGAGGAAATCCTTGGCACATCCACACTCAAGATGCAGCAACGACGGAGACCACGACACAGCCTCGCAGGGCAGGTCGATGACGGCCTAGATGCATCCATATGACCATACAGGAGAGTCGAAGCCTCGTAGAAGGCTTGGTTACGAGGGAGACGCGTCGGGGGGACGTCAGAGATGGTTGAGTGGGGGAGCCTGCGCATCGCCGCTAGCCTAGACTGCTTGACATGGAAGGAACTTGGGGAGATTAGGGTTGTGGAGTGGTGCACTATTATGGGGAGACTGTTTTATATGGCGGCTCTATTATATCAAATCAAATCGGATTGTGTGTCCCGGTTGGTTCGGCGGCATCTTGATTTCTTTTCTTCCAAAGAAGAGGCGAAGAACGCTTCCTGATTTCTTTCCTTCGAAAGAAGAGGCTGGTTTATATGGAAAGTGTTGTTGTCTATGGTTGCACGAGGATATCGTTGCTTTTGTATATGTAACGTTTGGTTTTTTTGGGCACTGGAGGTCTGAGATGGAAAGAAAATCGGCAGGGCTGGAGGTGAAAACCGGTGGTGGTGGTCGGCGAAAGAAAAATCGGTGGGAGGGGCATCTATCGATTGATGGGGAGGGGTGAGGACGCACGAAACGAGCGAACGACCTACGTACTGAGACTTTAGGGGTAGAGACTAGGCTCACCTATGTGCACCAACAACTTATGCTAAGCAAGATAAACAACTATGTGATAGCAAGATATATAACATGAAACACTATGGCTATGACAAAGTAAAGTGCATAAGTAAAGGGCTCGGGTAAGAGATAACCGAGGCACGCGGAGACGATGATGTATCCCGAAGTTCACACCCTTGCGGATGCTAATCTCCGTTTGGAGCGGTGTGGCGCCACAATGCTCCCCAAGAAGCCACTAGGGCCATTGTGATCTCCTCACGCCCTCGCACAATGCAAGATGCCGTGATTCCACTAAGGGACCCTTGAGGGCGGTCACCGAACCCGTACAATCGGCAACCCCTTGAGGGCAGTCACCGAATCCATACACTTTGGCAACCCTTGGGGTGGTCACCAAAACCCATACAATTTGCTCGGGGCGATCTCCACAACCTAATTGGAGACCCCAACGCTTGCCCGGAGCTTTACACCACAATGATTGAGCTCCGAGGCACCACCAACCGTCTAGGATGCCCAAGCACCCAAGAGGAACAAGCTCTAGGGTACCAAGCACACAAGAGTAATAAGCTTCTCAACTTTTCACTTCCACGTAACACCGTGGAGAACTCAAACCGATGCAACTAATGCAATGGCAAGGGCACACGGAGTGCCCAAGTCCCTCACTCTCAAATCCCACCAAAGCAACGAAAGCTATGGATGAATATGAGAGGAAGAACAAGAAGGAGAACACCAAGAACTCCAAGATCTAGATCCAAGGGGTTCCCCTCACATAGAGAAGAAAGTGATTGGTGGAAATGTGGATCTAGATCTCCTCTCTCTTTTTCCTCAAGAACTAGCAAGAATCATTGGAGGGATTGAGATATAGCAAGCTTGAAGAAGGTCAACAATGGGGGAAGAACACGAGATCAAAGGATAAAACCCATTGGGGAAGAAGACCCCCTTTTATAGGAGGGAAAAATCCAACAGTTATGCCTTCAGCCCGCACACAAGTGGTACTACCGCTCAGGAGAGCGATACTACCGCTTGGGGCGGTAGTTCTAGATGTAGCACTGAGAGAATGCAAGTTCAAGCGCGGTAGTGCCGTCGGAGCGGTACTACCGTTCTCACGAGCAATACTACCGCTTAGTGTCTCAGGACACAGAGAACTAGCGGCAGTAGAGGGAGAGGTAGGACGGTAGTACAACATACATCGGTACTACCGCACCCTACTACCGCTCTAGTACCGTGGAGGCTGCGAGGGACTACAGAAGGAACAAGATAAGCGGTAGTGCGATGGTAGTCGATAGCGGAAGTACCGCAAAGCGGTACTACCGCTGGGCAGGTGCGGTACTACCGTCCGAAACGGTACTACAGTGCCCAACTTCCGCCCTACTGCCGTAGAAGCGAAAACGAGTCCAGAAGCCCAAAAAAAAGCGGTACTGCCCGCGGCACTGGAACCGCGGAAGTACCGCGCAAGCGATACTACCGCTAGTGAGCTTCAAAAATACCCAAGCAAACAGATGGAAGCAGGAAAACCAGAAACTGCCATAACTTCTGCATATGAGCTCCGAACTGAGCAAACTCAAGGTTATAGTAAGAAGTGGCAGGGGGAGTATGCCTAAGATATAGAGATGTGAAACCTCTATGAGAGAAGAACCGGCAAAAACTCCAACATCGAAAACATCATAGAAGATGCATATGAACTCCGTTTTCGATGAACTCAAGCTTGTCATCAAGATGACCATAAGCTCTAAAACTCACAAAGAGAAACGCCAAATAAGAACCAAGAAAGATAATGCAAGGATGCAATGGTTTGAGCTCTCTACGAACGATACGGTCAAGCTAATAACTTGAGAGCCCCCCTTGATAGTGCGACAAACGATCCTATAACCGGCCTCCCAACTACCACCATGAGACCGATAAAATAGAAAACCTATAAAGAGCAAACCTTTGCCTTGCACAAAGTCCATTTGAGCTAGATGATGACGATCTTGACTTCCTTAAGTTGGACCACCTTTCTTGATTGTGTTGGCTTGATGAAGACTAGTTGATTCCTCCCCCATACTCCACTATGGGTGAGCCACTCTTCAGCACATCTTCACAAGTCCATTGTCACCACAATGGACGGCAAGCTTCAAGCACGTGATCGCTTCGTGATGCTCCACTTGAACTTGCACACCACAACCTTGATGACGATCACCACGTGATGTCATCCTCCATGGGTTGTATGAGATTTTACTTTTGATGCACGCCCATGGAAGCAAACCTAACCCCACAACGAACTCTCACATAGACCATGGGTTAGTGCACAAAGTGTAATGGACAATGCTTATCATACCGTGAGATCACTCGATCCCACATGGTACATCTTCTACCCCTTGTGTGTTGATCAACTTGAATCACTCTTCACAATTTTTTGATCAACTTGAATCACTCGGACTTAGTCTTGATCAACCTTGTATCATGTCTTCTACGTGACCAATCTTTGGATAATTCCTTGAATGGCACCTTGGTTATCTCATAAACTCCTTGAAACAATGACATGGACTTCAAGAAAATCCTATGGACAAATCCTTCAAATATAACTCTAGGCAACTATTAGGCCATAGAGATTGTCATCAATTACCAAAACCAAACATGGGTGCACTGCATGTTCTTTTAACAGGAATATCTCCTCCCACTGAACACACATCGCCGAAAATCCTGAAATAAATCCAGGATTAATGCGAGCACCAGGATTTGAACCCTAGTGGGCTGGGGATACCACTGTCCACCTAACCATCCAACCACACGTTGGTTCGCATTACAGTTTCTTATTGTTAACGCAATCTTCTTTTAGGATTCCTGTAGGCACCAGATGACCTCCTAGTGACCGCATAGGGCGCTAGAAAGTTAGCAAACACGTATTCCCTGTGCACTTTGGCCCGGTCCAGTGCGGGGACGTTGGAAATTTTTATGCTATTTTAGCTTAAAAACTATTCACATTTTTTTAAATGTTCATAAATTTGAAAAAAATCAGGAACCAAAGAATGTTCCAAAACATAAAAATATTCGTGTATTTTGAAAATTCAATGCAGATTTCCGAAAATGTTCGCAGAATGTTGAAGAATTTCAAAACATGTTCACGAATATATAAATTTTTTAAACAATATATGCCAATTTAAAATAATAATCATGAATTTCCAAAAATATATTCATAATTTCAAAAAATATTATAATCTGAAAAATATTCCAAATTTCACAAAATTTTCACGGATTCAAATTATATTGTTAAATCAAAAAATGTTCATGAATTTCCAAAAATCAATTTAAAATAATTTTCACTAATTCACAAAATATCTTCAACTAAAAAATGATTCAAAATTTTGAAAAACCGAATTTTAGGAAAATAATCAATGATTAAGAAATGATAGCAATTTTTAAAATTTTGATGAATTTAAAACATGTTCTAAATTTTCCATATTTTTTCAAGGGTTATAGAAATGTTCCCAAACTGAATAAAATTTCCAAATTTCACAAAAAAAATAAAAAAATTGAACCAAAAAATAAGGATAAAGGAAAAAAAATAAAAACAGTAATAAACAGAAAAGAAAAATAAAATAGAAAAACAATTGGTTTCAGAACTTTCCCACAATTGGATGGGGATCATCTAGGAAGTCTTAGTTGGGCTGGCCCAATAGTTTTGCACAGGGTCAGATGATGGTGCTTTGGTTGCCTAAAAAAAGATGATGGTGCTTTGGTTGACAAGCGTCGAAGAGAGCTGTTATTCAGCGCTCTTATGCTAGTTAGCGCTGCTGGTGGCTGCACGCAATGCATAGCGACGTGTCCCAGCAAACGCGAAGCTGTTGGTTGACCAGTAGGCCGTCCGACAATTGACTTTTAAAAAATAATCAAAATTTTTTAAAAGTAAATTCGTAAAGGTTCACAAAAAAATTAAAAAACTGCAAAATAAAAAAGTTTGATAAAAAGAGAAATGGAAAAAAAATGAAAAAAATGCATGTTTTTGGGAAAACATTCGCGTATATGAAGTTCAAGAATTTGGGAAAAAGTTCATAAACTTTGAAAGGTTCACGAATTTGAAAAGAAAATGGGAATGTGAGAAAACAAATCACAACATAAAAGTTCATGCATTTGAAAAAAAGGTTTTCAAATTTGGTAAAAAAAAGCAATGAATTTGAAACTTGTTAGAAAACAATAAAAAAAGGAAAAAACAGAGAAAATAAAAATAAAAAATAAGATAAAAAAACCGAACACAAAATGGCTAGAAAACCCCGCACAAAAACGTAAAAAAAAAGAAAAACAAAACAGGAAGTATATAGGCTGCACCAGCTACTATCCGAGGGTACTTGGTGGATGTGCGCCTCGTGGAGTTGAATAGAGGGATTGGCAACGTGAGCAACTAACTGAGGAGCGCTTCTTCGGGAGCTTCCAAACGATCACTTGTGGGTGGGCTGAGAACGCGTCACTTGGCGCGCTCTCAGCCGCCGCCACGTGTCGCGCTCTGGGCGCTCACTTTGAATTTTTTTCGCACGCGTGTTCTGCTTTTTAATTGTTTTTTTCGATTTTTTGGATTATCGATTTTTTTCCGGTCTTTCTTAGCATATCGACGGAAAAAATTGCACGAAAAACGTGTTTTTTTTTCTGTCATAGGCACGGTTTTGCTTCCGGAGAGGCATTGTTTTGCTATCGTGAGCGGGACGGCCGTGCCTCTCGGAAACAGAAAAAAAATATGTTTTCTCTTTTTTTTTCCTTCCATGAAAGACATGGTTTTGATTCCGCGAGAGGCACGGCCGCACCTATCGGAAATGAAAAAAAAACATGTTTTTTCTTTCCGTGAGAGGCACGGCCGTGCCTCTCATAAACTGAAAAAACACTTTTTCTTTTTTTTTCTTCCGTGAGAGGCACGACCCTGCCTCTCGGAAACGAAAAAAAATGTGTTTTTTTCCTTCCGTGAGAGGCACGGTTTTACTTCCAGGAGAGACACGGCCATGCCTCTCGGAAACGGAAAACAAACACGTTTTCTCTTTTTTTTTCCTTCAGTGAGAGGAGCGGTTTTGCTTCCGCAAGAGGCACGCTCGCGCCTCTTGGAAATGGCTTTCGGAAAGGGAAGAAAAACGTGCTCCCAGTCTAGTTTTTTCGTCCGGTATTTTGGTCCGGTTTGTTCCGTGAAATAAAAGTTCGTCAAAACCTATCAACATGGATCTAGTTCTGAAGATCTCGACGCGAGGAATCTAGCGATGAAACTGGTTCGAAATTTGGACGCATGGTTTATAATATAAATTATTTTGAATAAATGGATCTACGGAAAAATAGAAAACCCTAGATTGCGACAAGTGGTATAGACAGAAGCTGCTCTCGCTCCAGGCGCAGCGCGAGCGAGACGGCTCATTAGACTTGGACTCACTTGCTGTAGGCTTCTTTTTTTTCCTCTAGTTTTCTTTTTGCTTTTTCTTTGTTTTTTTAGCGGTTTTCTTCTGTTTTTTTCTTCGTTATAACTTTTAGTTTTCTTTTGTGTTTCACTGGTTTTCTTCGTTTCCTTCTCGATTTCCATAGATTTCTTGTTTTCTTCATTTTTCTTTATTTTTCTATTGTTTTTTTGTTTCTTTCTCGTTTTTTTGCCTTCTTTCTTTCTTTTGCTTTTTTGCATTGTTTTTCAATTTTCTTGTCTCCTCTTTCTCTTTGGTTTTATTTTGTTTAATTTTTTTCTTTTGTAGACAAGTGTGTACATTTTTTGTTACACATTGTATATTGTTCATACACGTCAAGAACATTTTTCATACATGCCGGAATAGGCATCTAGATTGGATCTTCCTGGAACAAGGACTTGCGGCGGTAGAAAAAATCGTGAAAACATGGCATAGACGGTTTCAAGATTTTGAGGATTTATAGGCGAAAGAATCAGCGCAAGGTGGTGCCAGGGGGGCCCACGCGGCCACCCAACGTGTATGGGCCCCTGACCGCGTGGTGGTCTGGGGCCCCCTGGCCCCTTCCGGTGCTATCAGGAATCTTCGTCTTCTGAAAAAAAATCTAGACAAATCCCCACCATATTTTGAGCTCCGTAAATATGGATTTTCTCAAAAGTGAAAAACTTGCAGAAAAACCACAACTCTAGGCATTGATTAATATGTTAGTCCAAAAAAATAATAGAAATTGCTATAAAATGTATTGAAAAGTGATATTATTGTAGAATGAAATAATAAAAAATTGTAGATACGTTTGAGACGTATCAACTGCCACAAATCCGTCATCCGCGGCACCGGAAGCCGGAAGTACCCCAAGCCCAAACGAGGCTGCATGATTGCCCCACTTCAATCTGGTATCCTGTTGTTTTTCTTTCGCGGCTTCATCTCGAAGAAGTTGCGCCAGAGGCCAAAGTGTGGGGCGGTCCCTAGCAAGCACTCATACAAAGTAATGAAGCATGCAAGGTGCAGACCCGTTCGGCGTAATATGATGGAGCCGACAGCCGTAGTAGTGAAGGATCCGTCAAACGAAGCGATGAAGGAGAAGGGAGATGTCGCGGTACAGAAAGGAAGTATGGATCACTCTATGCCATCCCTCGGTCCACGGGTCATGGACCCTCGATTGGCCGGCTCGACGACTTACTCGACTGTGGCGTGCGTCGGGATGAATTTTGTCGGGCACGTATTATGCGCTGTCATCGGGTCGGTGGAGGATCATTGCTTTTGATGGGGAACGAAGCATGAAAATCAAAAAATTTCCTACGAAACACCCAAGATCCAATCTACGAGATGTATAGCTACGAGGAAGGAGTGTATCTACAAACCCTTGTAGACCGAAAGCGTTAGCGTCGTAACGCGGTTGATATAGTCGTACTCTTCATGATCCAATCCGATCTAGTGCCGAACGGACGGCACCTCCGAGATTAGCACACGTTCAGCTTGATGGCATCCTCTCCTTCTTGATCCAACAAGCGAGGGAGAGGAGGTAGATGAGATCAGAACCAACACGATGGGGTGGTGGTAGCAGCAAAATTTTGGCATGGCTTCGCCAAGCGTCTGCGCGAGGTGGAGGAGGTGTAACAGGAGGGAGAGGGGCAAGGGTCGAAGGGGTGCTGCCCCCAATGCCTCCCCACCTTTATATAGGCGAGGAGGGGGCTGGTAGCTTGCCCTCGAAGGCCCTAGGGTCGTTTTCCAAAGGGGGAGGAAGAAAATCCCTCCTTTCCTTCCTCACCGATCGTTATCCCCCTTTTTTAGGGATCGTGAACATATCCCTTCGGGATATGATACTATTCATTTTAAGGGAGGATCTTGGTGCACCTAGACCAGGGGTGTCGGAATTTCCCCACTACCCACATTCATGTGGGTCGCCCATGCAGGTGGGCCCCACTTCGGAACCTTCTAGAACCTTCTCGGTACAATACCGAAAAAACCCGAACATTTTTGGAACCCCGACGACGACTTTCCATATAAATCTTTACCTCCAGACCATTCCGGAGCTCCTCGTGATGTCCCAGATCCCATCCGGGACTCCGAAAAACCTTTGGACTTTCCACTATTAATATCTCCATACTACCCTAGCGCTACAGAACGTTAAGCGTGCGACCCAACGGGTTTGGAACATGCAGACATGACCGAGACTCCTCTCCGGTCAATAACCAATAGCGGGACCTGGATGCCCATATTGATTCCTACATATTCAACGAAGATCTTTATCGGTTGAACCACGATGTCAAGGATTCAGTCAATCCCGTATGCAATTCCCTTTGTCCGGCTATATGTTACTTGCCCGAGATTCGATCATCGGTATCTCCATACCTAGTTCAATCTCGTTACCGGCAAGTATCTTTACTCGTTCCGTAATACAATATCTAGTGACCAAACTCATTAGTCACATGAAGCTTCTTATGATGTTGTATTACCGAGAGGGCCCAGAGATATCTCTCCGTCACACGGAGCGACAAATCTCAGTCTTGATCCATGCAACCCAACAGACACCTTCGGAGATTCCTGTAGAGCAACTTTATGGTCACCTAGTTATGAAGTGATGTTTGATAGCACACAAGGCATTCCTCTGGTATCCGGGAGTGGCATGATCTCATGGTTGAAGGAGCAGATACTTGACATGAAGAAAGCTATAGTAAATAACTAAACAATCTGATGCTAAGCTTACAGTTGGGTTTTTCCATCACTTCATTCTCCTAATGATGTGATCCCATTATCAAATGAAAACTCATGTCCATGGTTAGGAAACCTTAACCATCTTTGATCAACGAGCTAGTCTAGTAGAGGCTTACTAGGGACACTGTGTAGTTTATGTATTCACACATGTATTTAAGTTTCCGGTCAATACAATTCTAGCATGAATAATAAACATTTATCATGAATGGGAAATATGATAATGACTATTTTATTATTGCCTCTAGGGCATATTTCCAACAGTCTCCCACTTGCACTAGAGTCAATAATCTAGTTTACATAGTAATGAATCTAACACTCATGGAGTCCTGGTGCTGATCATGTTTTGCTCGTGGAAGAGGTTTAGTCAGCGGGTCTATCACATTCAGATCCATATGTACTTTGCAAAGTTCTATGTCTCCATCCTTAATGTTATTACGAATGGAGTTGAAGCGGCGTTTGATGTGCTTGGTCTTCTTGTGAAACCGAGGCTCCTTGGTAATGGCAATTGCACCAGTGTTGTCACAAAAGATAGTCATTGGATCCGATGCACTAGGCACAACTCCTAGATCAGATATGAACTCCTTCATCCAGACTCCTTCCTTCACGGCTTCTGAAGCAGCTATATACTCTGCTTCACATGTAGATCCCACTACGACGCTCTACTTGGAACTGCACCAACTGACTGCTCTACCGTTCAAAATAAATACATGTCCGGTTTGTGACTTAGAGTCATCTGGATCAGTGTCAAAGCTAGCATCGACGTAACCCTTTACGATGAGCTCCTTGTCACCTCCATGAACGAGAAGCATATCCTTAGTCCTCTTTAGGTACTTGAGGATATTCTTGACAGCTGTCCGGTGATCCACTCCTGGATTACTTTGGTACCTCCCTGCCAGACTTATGGCAAGGCATACATCAGATCTGGTACACAGCATGGCATACATTATAAAGCCTACGGCTGAAGCATAGGGGATGACCTTCATCCTTTCTCTTTCTTCTGTCGTGGTCGGGCTTTGAGTCTGAGTCAACTTCACACCCAGCAACACAGGCAAGAACCCCTTCTTTGACTGGTCCATTTTGAACTTATTCAAAGTCTTGTCAAGGTATGTGCTTTATGAAAGTCCTATCAAGCGTCTCGATCTATCTCTATAGATCTTAATGCCCAATATGTAAGCCACTTCACCTAGGCCTTTCATTGAAAAACTCTTGTTCAAATAACACTTTATGCTTTCCAGAAATTCTATATCATTTCCAATCAATAATATGTCATCCACATATAGTATTAGAAATGCTACAGAGCTCCCACTCACTTTGTTGTAAACACAAGCTTCTCCATGAGTTTGTATAAAACCATAAGCTTTGATCACCTCATCAAAGTGCATATTCCAACTCCAAGATGCTTGCACCAGTCCATAGATGGACCGCTGGAGCTTGCATCCTTTGTTAGCATCTTTAGGATTGACAAAACCTTCCGGTTGGATCATATACAACTCTTCCTTAAGGAAACCATTAAGGAACGCTGTTTTGATGTCCATCTGGCAGATTTCATAATCATAGTATGCGGCAATTGCTAACATAATTCTAACATACTTAAACATCACTACGGGTAAGAAAGTCTCATCATAGTCAACTCCTTGAATTTGTCGAAAACCTTTTGTGGCAAGTCGTGCTTTATAGACGCTGACATTACCATCAACGACTGTCTTCTTCTTAAAGATCCATTTATTCTCAATGGCTTGCCGGTCAACGGGCAAGTCTACCAAAGTCCACACTTTGTTCTCATACATGGATCCGATCTTGGATTTCATGGCCTCAAGCCATTTGTTAGAATCCGGGCTCATCATTGCTTCTTCATATTTCGTAGGTTTGTCGTTGTCTAACAACACGACTTTCAGGACGGGATTACCGTACCACTCTGGTGCGGAACGTGTCTTGGTCGACCTACGAAGTTCAGTAGTAACTTGATCTGAAGTTTCATGATCATCATCATTAGCTTCCTCTCTGGTTGGTGTAGACATCACGGGAACTGCTTTCGGTGACGTGCTACTCTCTAGTTCGAGAGAAGGTACAATTACCTCATCAAGTTCTACTTTCCTCCCACTCACTTCTTTCGAGAGAAACTCCTTCTCTAGAAAGGAACCATTTTTAGCAACAAAGATCTTGCCCTCGGATCTGTGATAGAAGGTATACCGAATGGTCTCTTTTGGGTACCCTATGAAGACGCACTTCTCCACTTTGGGTTCGAGCTTATCAGGCTGAAGCCTCTTAACATAAGCATCGCATCCCCAAACTTTAAGAAACGATAGCTTAGGTTTCTTGCCAAACCATAGTTCATACGGTGTCGTCTTAATGGATTTAGACGGTGCCCTATTTAAAGTGAATGCGGGTGTATCTAATGCATAACCCCAAAATGATAGTGGAAAATCGGTAAGAGACATAATATAACGCACCATATCCAATAACGTACGGTTACGACATTCGAACACACCATTACGCTGTGGTGTTCCAGGTGGCGTGAGTTGTGAAATAATTCCTCATTGTCTTAAATGAGCGCCAAACTCGTAACTCAAATATTCACCTCCACGATCATACCGTAGAAACTTTATTTTCTTGTTACGATGATTCTCCACTTCACTCTGAAACTCCTTGAACTTTTCAAATGTTTCAGACTTGTGTTTCATTAAGTAAATATACCGATATCTACTCAAATCATCTGTGAAGGTAAGAAAATAACGATATCCACCTCGTGCTTCAACACTCATCGTACAACATACATCAGTATGTATTATTTTCAATAAGTCACTAGCCCGCTCCATTGTTCCGGAAAATGGGGTTTTAGTCATCTTACCCATAAGGCATGGTTCATATGTATCAAATGATTCATAATCAAGTGATTCCAAAAGTCCATCAGCATGGAGTTTCTTCATGCGCTTTACACCAATATGACCTAAGCGGCAGTGCCATAAGTATATGGTACTATCATCATTAACTTTGCATCTTTTGGCATCAATATTATGAATATGTGTATCATTACAATCAGATTCAACAAGAATAAACCATTCACAAGGGGTGCATGACCACAAAAGATATTATGCATATAAATAGAACAACAATTATTCTCTGACTTAAATGAATAACCGTCTCGCAATAAACAAGATCTAGATATAACGTTCATGCTCAACGCAGGCACCAAATAACAATTATTTAGGTTTAAAACCAATCCGAAGGTAAATGTAGAGGGAGCATGCCGAAGGCGATCACATCAACCTTGGAACCATTTCCGACGTGCATCGTCACCTTGTCCTTAGCTAGTCTCCGTTTATTCCGCAGCTCCTATTTTGAGTTACATATATTATCAACCGAACCAGTATCAAATACCCAGGCGCTACTTCGAGCACTAGTAAGGTACACATCAATAACATGTATATCAAATATACCTCTGTTGACGTTGCCAACCTTCTTATCTGCCAAATACTTGGGGCAGTTCCGCTTCCAGTGGCCCTTCCCCTTGCAATAGAAGCACTCAGACTCGGGTTTGGGTCTAGCCTTGTGTTTCTTCACAGGAGCGGCAACTGTCTTGCCATTCTTCTTGAAGTTCCCTTTCTTTCCCTTGCCCTTCTTGAAACTGGTGGTCTTATTGACCATCAACACTTGATGCTCTTTCTTGATTTCTACCTCCGCGGCCTTAAGCATTGCGAAGAGCTCGGGGATCGTCTTTTCCATCCCTTGCATGTTATAGTTCATCACGAAGCCCTTATAGCTTGGTGGCAGTGACTGGAGAACTCTGTCAATCGCTACTTCATCCGGAAGATTAACTCCCAACTGATTCAAGCGGTTGTAGTACCGAGACATTCTGAGTACATGCTCACTAACGGAGCTCTTCTCCTTCATCTTGCAGCTAAAGAACTTGTCGGAGGTGTCATACCTCTCAACCCGGGCATGAGCCTGAAATACCAATTTCATCTCCTAGAACATCTCATATACTCCGTGGTGCTCAAAACATCCACTACAAAAAAAAAATACACTTCCGTGATGATACGTGTTTGTCACAGTAGGTCACATTTTCTGTCATGCATGTACATCCATGATGATTTTATGACAGAATCAAGATAGTCATACCTGTGCTGTCGTAGAAGTGTTCCATGACATTACCAAAATTATCATCACGGAAGTGTCCACTTCCATGACGATAAATCGTGTGTCATGGAAGTGTTTTCGTCAAGGGTAACTGACACGTGGCATCCACCATAACGGGTCACCGTTAAGCTATCGGGTTCCAATTTGGATCCGATAACCAGTTAACAGCCCTGACCAGTGGGGATTTTCCACGTGTAAAATTCTCATTCGCCGGAGTATCCACGTGTCAGCTCAGTGCTGGGACAGATGTCATCCAGCGAATGGACGGGACGCGCCTATGATACGTCAACACGTGGCATGGCCCAACAGTGGCCCATTCAGGTCAAAAGCCCGACCCGTTTGACTTAGTCAAAAGGTAGCGGCCCGGCACACCGAAGGCCTGTTAACGGCCTGTTCGCATATAGCCCATTTACAGCCCGCTAACTCACGGCCCGTTATAGCCTATCCGAATTAAGCCCAGTAGCGCCATATGGGCCGTCCAATATGATTCCAGCCCGTTGTAACTTTCGGCCCATGTATGGCCCATGACGTCTTTCGGCCCATATGAGGCCCTTTTTAAATCTTGGCCCATAAAAGGCCCGTGGTGAATCTGGCCCATAATGGACAGTATATAACTTTATACCCATTAACGGCCCATTATTCCATTGGGCCGTTTCAGCCCGTGTTATCTTTCGGCGTTCTAAGGGCCCATTTATTATTGGGCTCATTTCCGGCATTCGATTACTTACGGTCCGTTACTGGCCTGTTCCGCTTGTGGGCCAAATTCAGCCCGCGGTTAAAGTCGGCCCGTCTGTGGCCCTTTCATCCATTGGGCCGTTTTCATGGCGTCATCAAATATGGCCCATTAACGACCCGTTATGCCTACTGTTGGAATTAAGACCGTTGTACACATGGGCCTGTTAACGGCCCATAAACAGACGATTCCCATTATAGCCCGTTTACGGCCCATATTGCGGTCCGTTAATTGTCCACGAAAGTACGACCCATGTTTGGCCAATCGATCATACGGCCCGTAGAAGGCCCATGGATCATACGGACCTTAGGAGGCCCACTACAGTAGGCAGCAGGACCATGGCTACAACGGTCAGTATGTTGCCCATGTTTACTGTGGCCTAGTTCTAAATAAAAAGGTTACCGCGGAAAAAGAACTGCAGCGACTACCAACAAAAAAATAAACAAGACAATAAGGAAATAAATAAGCAAGCAACTTACGCTAGGCTATTACGGCTATTACAAATATTACATCCACTGGGCATCAAAGTTCGCCACCAGTGCAAATATAGTGAACAAAGCAGCATATTACATACACTTGGCGTCTAAATTGGCCACTAGTGAAAATAAACGCGGCAGCAAAACAAGTCCAGAACTGAAACCACTTCAGAAGAGCTCAAGAAACGATATCCTGGATACCCACCATGCTGGCAAGAAGCTTAGCAAGCTTATTAGTTTTCTCTTGTTTGGCGCTAAAATCGTCCAGCGCTTGCTGTTGCACCAGAAAGTATGCATCTGAATTCTGCAGGGACTTCCTCAGTCCTTCGGCTTCTTGCCGCAGCACAACTGACTGATGCCTTTCAGCTTGTAGCTGAGACTGAAGAAGCCAGAGTGATTCAGGCAGCGAGTTCAAAGAGCTTGTGCCAGCGGCAGTGGCCAGTAACTCGAACACTACATCAACGCAGGACTTTGGGGTTGTCTCACTGTCTACAAGATAGTTTTTATCACCTTTCTTGGAGACCAACAGGGTTGTCTCACTATCTTGAACCTTATCTGCATTACTTTCTCTAACATTGGATAATGGGGTGCTCTTCTCCAATATTCTGTTCGCATTCTACAAGAGAAACAAGCAGACACATCACAGGCTTAGCATGTAGTATATGAAAGTCATGTTGATAAACCGGTTCAGTAGTAAGGTGGACATGATAACAACATGAAACAAACATATATCTATGTACTATGGTCACTGTATTGTCCATATCATTCTAGTTTATGTTGCCAAATCAAGATAGAGACACAGTTCAAATCATATATTTTTAAGACACGGCAGCATAGACAGAATATAAGTGTGGGAAACTACACAGCACTGGCAACACTTGTAATGTGCATGACATGAGAACATAACTGTTTATACAACTGAAACTAAAATCAACATAGAGCAAGAAGTTAGAACAACAATCCAGTTAAAGAAATAGGTTTAAAACATACCTGTTGCGCCATTGGAGTTTCAATTGGATCCTTCAAATTCGAAATTAGTTGGTATGAGTAAATACAGTGATGCAAGAGCAAAGGAGTATAGACCATAGCTACGGAATCTGACATGAGAACAGTTGCTCTTCTACTTTAAACGTGGAGTTTGGGTTTGCTGTGGTGGTCTTCGTGCTTTGGGCACTGCAGTTGCTTTACAAACTGCTCGTATGGGGGTACTCTATGGTGGACATGGTGCTGTGTCAACTAGAAGTGGGTTACTATCCGCTGGGGTTGGGGTTAGATGGGGTGTAGCTGGTTCTCTGTCCAACGGTGTAAGTGTACAATCTAGAAGAGTCTCGATTATGTGTGGTGGGGCTAGTTCATGGGCCAGTACAACCATGGTTCTATCTGCATCGACGGGTAGCACCGTCTTTTGTGAAGAACGGGTTTATACTCCCGTAGATACTGCCATCACCCCCTCAAATTCAAATGGCTGATAAACAAGAAAATAAATTGAAAGTACAGACATTGTATGATAGACAGATGGGGTAATTCACATATATGTTGTCTAACCAAACAGGACAGCATGACACAATTTCACATATATGATGGCTAACTAAACAGGATAACATGACACAGTTTCAGATATATGATGGATAACTTAACAGGATATAATGGCATACTTCAACATATGATGAGTATCTAAACAGGATGACATGACAAAACTATATGATGTCTTTCTAAAATAGGTTGGGATGAAATAATTCACATACATGTTGTCTAAGTATACAGGATGGCATGATATAATTCACATAATTGATTCATATACTAAGCAGCTAGCACTCGCCTGTATGATCTCTAAACTAAGCAGATGGCATTGAATATTGTGTATATGATATCTAAACTAAGCAATGCAAGACACCATATGCATGATATGAGAAATATAAACATTGCAAGTTAGAGCATACACCTCAGGTGGGATATAGGACTGGTCATCTGTCTCTGAATCCTCCTCTGAGGAGCTACCTGTAACCACCGAGATATATGCTTCAACAGGTACCATTGCCTGCTCTAAAGACCTTGTTTTCACTCCAGATTTTTCCATAACCGGCTCAAATGGCTGATACACATGAAGAGTAGTTCAATATACACAGATTGTCGAAAAATGGAATACGTAATGAAAAAAAAGGATGGCATGAGATAATTCACATATATGATGCCTGGCTACATGGCGGTGCATAATACACATATATGATAACTGGCTGAAAAACATGGCATTGCATAATTCACATATCTGATATATAAAGCAAACAGGAGGCATTCACACAAAGCATGTCTAATCTAAGTACATGGCATGGCAATGCAAGACACCATATGCATGATATGAGCAATATAACCCTGCCAAGTTAGAGCATACACCTCAGGGGGGGGGGGGAATATGACTGGTCATCTGTCTCTGAATCCTCCTCTGAGGAGCTATCTGTAACCAGCAAGAAATCTGCATCGACAGGTAGCACTGACTGCTCAGAAGGCCTTGTTTTCACTCCAGATTTTCCCATGACCGACCCAAATGGCTGATGCACAGGAAGAGTAGATGAATGTATAAACATTGTTGACAAATGGAATACATTATGAAAAAAAATATGGCACGATACAATTCACATATACGATGACTGGCTAAACAGGATGGCATTGCATGATTCACGTATATGATGCCTGGCTAAAGAAGATGGCATTGCATAATTCACATATACTCCCTCCATTCCTAAATATTTGTCTTTTTAGAGATTTCAAATGGACTACCACATACGGATTTATATAGACATATTTTAGAGTGTAGATTCACTCATTTTGCTCTGTATGTAGTCACTTGTTGAAATCTCTAAAAAGACAAATATTTATGAACGGTGGGAGTATGATATAGAAACCAAACAGGTGGCATTCACACAAAGCAAATCTAAACTAAGCTAATGACATATAAGATGTATAATGTAAGCAATGCGAGGCGCCATATGCATGATATGACCAACATCAGCATGCCAGGTTAGAGCAAACACCTCAGGGGGTAAATAGGAGTGGTCGGCTCCCTCTGAATCCCCCTCTGAACAGTTATCTTCATCTGGAATACAATCTGGAAAGGGGGGAGGGGGGGGGCACTTCGCCCACCATGGAGCGACGTCTGCGTGACATTATATTCCCACGCAACGGTCTTCTCTTTTTCTCTACATGTTCAGTACGATTGTGTGCAATAACTGACATGCATAATAAAAAAACATAGTTAGATTATGTAAGGCCTAAGGGGTGCATGCAGAAATCAAGACTGATGGTAGCAAACGAGTGGATAGATCCAAAACTAATGATAGCAGGCAGATTATAGCTTCAGTTTAAAAAGATAGATGATGGATCATCTACTGTTTGTTGCCCACCCAACATGAACCACATAGAAGACCCCAGATGAACCAGATAGTAGAAAGATACTATTCATTACTGCCTCGATATGTGCCCCACATGCATTTTAAAACTCAAGTTTGAACATTAGTTTGGACTTGCCTCGGAGTCTAAGAGGTGAACAGGACGATAAAGTAGCAGGTAATAATAACCGATGTATAACATAAGCAGACACAAAAGAGTGCGACCTCTCTTCCGGAACTGTGTAGTCCTCAGGTTCATCTGCTCAGTCGATGATGGTAATGCAGTTGGTGTGGCTGCCGGTAACAGGGAGGATGATTTGAGGCGGCGAAAGAAAGTCTACAGGGGGAATCTCTGCTGCAGTGAGCGCTTCCGTCGATGGTGCACCTTAGGTGGGATGGATGACGGCACGGCAGGAGCAAGACATAACACACAAAGTTTTCTTTGACACCTATCTGAAAATGAAGTAAATCTGTATGGGCTCCTTAGAATTGGAGGATTCTATAAACGCAGGGATAGGAAAAACACAGGAATAGGATAGGAATGCACGTGCAAAACATAGCATTTGCAAACATAGGATTTCTGTCAACCTGGGTGTTTGGTTCACATGAATTGGAAGAACACAGGAATGGAGAAACATGGTCAAATTAAAGTCAAACCACATGAAAATGTAAAATAAGAATCTTATTATGCCAGTAATGCAATTAGTCCTGTTCTTCATGCATATTAATTTGAAAAGGACGTCAAAGTGGTTATTAAAATTCCTACGTTTTTTCTTTGAAAGAGACACCAAAGGAAAAAAAATCCTCCAGTTTTGCTTTGCCCCATTCCTTCTAACCAAATGCACGAATATTAGTACCATAGTAAAGTTTCCAATTCCTATGTTTTCCTTCACTTTTTCTTTGAACCAGTGGCGATTCTAGTAGGCAGTCTTCAACAGGCTGAAGCCTGCCCTTGAAATATTTTGTGAGCTTAGATTTGGTCCACATGAGTATCATATAATGGCTATCTTGCTAAACCGATTCAAATTGTGGTTCAAAAGAGCATTTAGTTTTCTCCCTATTAACTTTGTGACCATGATTCATTTATTTCTGGATTTGCAACCACTTTGAACCAAAGGATCCCTGAGGGATCGACATGAATGCAGAGTAACAAAGTGATGCGATGAGTGTACAACCTCTTTGGTATAGCCTTGTTGACCTCAACATCATTGGGTTGGACGTGGAGGATGGTGATGCTGGTGTGACTGTGGGAGGCGGGGAAGAAGATCTGAGGCCTCTGGAGACGGCGCCAAGGGTACTGCTCCACTGTGATGGACGGTTCCTTCGTTGGAGCAGCTCCGGTGAGGTGTACGACGGTGAGGCTGAAGCAGGACAAGACAGACAACATTAATCTGAAGTGGGACTCTAATAGCATCTGCAATAGATGATGTAAAATACATCACCAAAAACTGCTAGATGTAAAATGCATCAACCGCGCCACGGCCGCTCCGACAGATGCTATAAATACTGTTCACTCTGAACTTAACTGAAGAAACTGAACTTTACAGTCGAAACTGAATTTTACTGTCGAAACTAATTGAACTAGTAGCAGAGCATTGCAATAGAAGTTTAGGGTGTTCGAGCACTAGTAGCAGAGAAGCAGTGATCTCCAACGTATCTATAATTTTTTATTGTTCCATGCTGTTATATTATCATTCTTGGATGTTTTACAATCATTTTATAGCAACTTTATATCAGTTTTTGGGACTAACCTATTGACATAGTGCCCAGTGCCAGTTGCTATTTTTTGCTTGTTTTTTACTTCGCAGAAAATCAATACCAAACGGAGTCCAAACGCAGCGAAACTTTCTGGACCAGAAGACACACGATGGGCCAAGAAAGTACCTGAGGGGGGCTCCGAGGGGAGCACAGCCCACCAGGGCGCGCCTGGGGGCCCAGGCGCGCCCAGGTGGGTTGTGCCCACCTCGGCCGCCTCCCGCACCGCCTCTTTGCTCTATAAATACCATGGACATCTAAAAACCCTAGGGGAATCGACGAAAAACAATTCCAGCCACCGCAAGTTCCAGAAACCACATACCCAATCTAGACACCATCACGAAGGGGTTCATCATCCTCATTGGTGCCTCTCCGATGATGCGTGAGTAGTTCATTGTAGACCAACGGGTCCGTAGTTAGTAGCTAGATGGCTTCCTCTCTCTCTTTTGATTCTCAATACAATGGTCTCTTGGAGATCTATTTGATGTAACTCTTTTTGCAGTGTGTTTGTTGGGATCCGATGAACTTTGAGTTTATGATCAGATCTATCTTTTTATCCATGAAAGTTATTTGAATCTTTTGATCTCTTATATGCATGATTACTTATAGCCTCGTATTTCTTCTTCGAATCTTTGGTTTAGTTAGGCCAACTAGATCGATTTTTCTTGCCATGGGAAGAGGTGCTTTGTGATGGGTTCGGTCTTACGGTGCTCGATCCCAGTGACAGAAGGGGAAACGGCACGTATGTATCGTTGCCATTAAGGATAACAAGATGGGGTCTAATTCCTACATGAATAGATCTTGTCTACATCATGTCATCGTTCTTATTGCATTACTCCGTTTTTCCATGAACTTAATACACTAGATGCATGCTGGATAGCGGTCGATGTGTGGAGTAATAGTAGTAGATGCAGGCAGGAGTCGGTCTACTAATCTTGGATGTGATGCCTATATAATGATCATTGCCTGGATATCATCATGATTATTTGAAGTTCTATCAATTGCCCAACAGTAATTTGTTTACCCACCGTATGCTATTTTTCTCGAGAGAAGCCACTAGTGAAATCTACGGCCCCCGGGTCTATTTTCCCATCATATACTTTCAGATCTATATTGCTATTTGCCTTTTTATTTATTTGCATCTTTTATTTTCAGATCTATATTATCAAAAACCCAAAAATATCTCGCTGAATTTTATTTGCTATTATTTGCATCTATCAATCTATTACAACTTTCTCACGTCTGTTTGCCAATTTCTAGCGCCGCTACCCGAAAGGGATTGACAACCCCTTTTACATGTCGGGTTGCAAGTATTTGTTCTTTGTGTGCAGGTGCCGCTCACGTAGTGTTGCGTGGTTCTCCTACTGGTTCGATAATCTTGGTCTCATCACTGAGGGAAATACCTACCGTAGCTGTGCTGCATCATCCCTTCCTCTTTGGGGAAATACCGACGTAGCTTTAGCCGCAATCAAAAGGAATTTCTGGCGCCGTTGTTGGGGAGACATCATCAACATCTACCAGGTTCCTAATCACAAATCTCATCTCTTGCAATTTACATTATTTGCCATTTGCTTCTCATTTTCATCTCCCCCACTTCACAACATTTGCCATTTTATTCGCCCTCATTTTCGTTCGCCGTTTTCTCGTCAGATCTATTTTTGAGTGCAATCTTGTTGCGTAGTCACGATGACTCAAGAGAACACCAAGTTGTGTGATTTCTCTAATACCAACAACAATGATTTTATTAGCTCTCTGATTGCTCCTCCCGCCACTAGTGTAGAGTCTTGTGATATTAATGCCGCTTTGTTGAATCTTGTCATGAAAGATCAATTTTTCGGTACTCCTAATGAGGATGCCACGTCCCATCTTAACACATTCGTGGAATTATGCGATATGCAAAAGAAAAAAGATATGGACAATAATATTGTGAAATTGAAATTATTCCTGTTTTCTTTGCGAGATCGTGCAAAAATTTGGTTTTCTTCTTTGCCTCGCAATAGTATCGATTCTTGGAATAAGTGCAAAGATGCTTTTATTACTAAGTATTTTCCTCCCGCGAAAATTATCTCCCTTAGGACGCAAATCATGAATTTTAAGCAACTTGAGCATGAACATGTTGCGCAATCTTGGGAAAGAATGAAATTGATGCTAAGAAATTGCCCTACTCATGGTTTAAATCTTTGGATGGTCATACATTTTTTTTATGCAGGATTGAATTTTGTTTCTAGAAATCTTTTAGATTCTGCCGCGGGTGGTACTTTTATGGATATCACTTTGGGTGAAGCTACTAAATTGCTTGATAATATTATGGAAAATTATTGACAATGTCATACCGAAAGAGCTCCTACTAGTAAAAAGGTTAATTACCGAAAAAGGGTTTCCCCCCGCTTTGTATTCCAAAGCAACCAACACCGAGTACAGAGATCGCTGTGGTGAGCAGCACAACACACCAAAAGAAAAAGAAGAAGAAACAAATGCCAACCACGGCAGCTCGGCAAAGCGCGGATGACCCGCCACTACGGCGCCCACCGGATACAAACCACCACAGACCGAGGCTCCGAACCGCCGCGTACCAAGCAACACCTCCAAGAAGGAATGTGACGCCGACGACGCTGCTGCCCGGACGAGTCCTAGGGTTTCCCCCGGCACGCGGAGAGAGGTGGGGGTTGGATACCACCGACACCCTCCAGGAAGGAATGGTGGCACCCGCAGGTGTCACCGCGTCAGGGCCGAAGCCGGCAGGGATTTCTCCCGCATTCCAAACCCAACCGCCCAACCGGACGGAACCGACCCGCCAAACCGTCGCCCACCACCTTGCGCCAACGCAGTAGCACCGCCACCCACGCCGCCTCAGTACGAACACCACCACGAGGCCAAGAGGACCGGAGAGAAGCGCACCACGACGGGAGCAGCAACACCGACACCGAGCGGGAGGGAACCACCTCCACCGCTGTCGTGCGGGACGCCCGTGCCTCCGGCACCGTCGCGGTAGCCGTCCGGACATGGCAGCGGGGCATGCCGGGCCACCCCTGGCCCAGCCAGGCCCGAAGCGGGCCCGTTAAGCCCCGCCGGCCACGATGCAGCAGGCCGGCGTCGGCGCTGCCAGCACCCAGCCGCTCGTCGCGTCTCCCCCGCCTCCCAGAAGCCACGCCGGAGACCATCCCCGCCGCCGGCCCGCCCAGACCCAGATGGGGCCCGAAGGGCCCAGATCTGGGCCGAGCGGACGACGCCAGATCCCGCCGCCGCGCCGCCCCGCCGCCCAGCTGCTCGCCTGCACGCGCCACGGAACCCCGCCACCACGCCAGACCGCCGCCGCCTAAGTGCACCCCCCGGAGCAGCTCCGCCCGCGCGGGAGAGCGACCGGGAGGGGAAGGGCAAGGAGGCCGCCGCCACCAGCAGCCCCGGGGACTGGAGGGAGGAGGGAGGATGCGCGGCTGGTCGCCCGCGGGAGGGGAGGGGGCGACGCGGTCGCGAGAGAGAGACCTGTCCGTAAAAAGGTTAATTCGGTTGAAGAAATTTCTACTTTGAGTGAAAAAGTTGATGCTCTTATGAAATTGGTTTCTAATAAAAGTGCCCCTATTGATCTTAATGACGTGCCTTTGTCTACTTTGATTGAGCAAAATAGTGATGCCATAGATGTGAATTTTGTTTCGCGCAATAATTTTAATAACAATGCTTATAGAGGTAATTTTAATCCAAGGCCTTTTCCTAGTAATTCCTCTAATAATTATGGTAATTCCTATGATAATCCTTATTATAATAATAATAGGAACACCTCTGATCTTGAGAATAATATTAAAGAATTTATCAATGCTCAAAAGAATTTTAATACTACGATGGAAGAAAAATTTAGTAAGATTGATGATTTGTCTAGAAGCATTGATAGAATTTCTCATGATGTAGAAAATCTCAAGATGAAAATTTTTGTGCCTAAGGTTGAGGAATCAATTAAAGCTTTATACGTTTCTATGGATGAAAGTAAGAAAAGAACTGCTATGCTTAGAGCTAGAAGAGAATTTTTAGAAAAGGCGTTTTCTAGTGATTGCTTTCATAAAAATGATGAAGATCTTAAAGTGATTGGTGTTTATTCTATTGATTCCTTGTTTAGTAGAATTAAGATTGATGAAAAAGGGACTGAAGAAGAGTCAACTTTAGTTAGAAGGCGTCTCGATAATTCGGAGGGTGAAAATCTTGTTGAGAAAATTGATAAAAGTGGGTTTGGAGAGGTCAAAACTTTAACTAGTGATGTGCCCACTCTTTTGGATTACAAAGACTTTAATTATGATAGTTGCTCTTTGATTGATTGTATTTCTTTGTTGCAATCCATGATAAATTCACCCCATGCTTATGAACAAAATAAAGCTTTTACTAAACATATCGTTGATGCTATGATGTAAGCTTTTGAAGAAAAGTTGAATCTAGAAATTTCAATTCCTAGAAAATTACATGATGAATGGGAACCTACTATCAAAGTCAATATTAGAAATTATGAGTGTTTTGCTTTGTGTGACTTGGGTGCTAGTGTTTCCACAATTCCGAAAACTTTATGTGATGTGCTTGGTCTTACCGATATTGAAGAATGCTCTCTAAATTTGCACTTGGAGGATTCTACTATTAAAATCCTAAGGGAAGAATTAATGATGTTCTTATTCTTGCAACTAGGAATTATGTGCCCATAGATTTTATTGTTCTTGATATTGATTGCAATCCGTCTTGTCCAATTATTCTTGGTAGACCATTTTTACGTACTATTGGTGCCGTGATTGATATGAAAGAAAGCAATATTAAATTTCAATTTCCACTAAGGAAGGGTATGGAACACTTCCCTAGAACAAGAATTAAGCCACCATATGAATCAATCATGAGGTCATCTTATGGATCTATGAATAAGGATGGCAACACTTAGATCTATGCATTATGCCTAGCTAGGGGCATGAAACGATAGCGCTTGTTGGGAGGCAACCCAATGGAAAAAAAATTATTTTTGCCTTTTTATTTCTGTTATTGTGTGTTTGCACAATTATGCTACTGTTATGATTGTGTTTTTTTATGTTTTAATTAGTGTTTGTGCCAAGCAAAGCCTTTGGGATAGCTTTGGTGATAGTTGATTTGATCTTGTTGCAAAACAGAAAATTTTGCGTCCAGTAAAATAATTTTAAAATTCACAGAAGCTACGAAAAATTCTGAATTTTTTACACAAGATTTATATACAAATTTTAAATGTTTTGCTAATTTTTCAGAATTTTTAGAGTTACATAAGTATGAGAACAATTCGTATCTTTGCAGACTGTTCTGTTTTTGACAGATTCTGTTTTCTTTGCATTGTGTGCTTATTTTGATGAATCTATGGTTTGTATTGGAGGTTATAAGCCATGGTAAAGTTATAATACAGTAGATATAATGTAATAACAAAATTTTAATGGGTTTTCTACAGTACTTAAAGTAAAGATTAGTTTTCTTATACTAACGGATCTCACGAAGGTTTTGTTGAGTTTTGTGTGATTGAAGTTTTCAGTTTTGGGTGAGATCACGATGGATGAAGGAATAAGGAGTAAGAAGAGCGTAAGCTTGGGGATGCCCCATGGCACCCCAAGTTATTATCCAAAAGAGGAACAAGCAACTAAGCTTGGGGATGCCCCGAGTGGCATCCCCTCTTTCTTCTAACGACCATCGGTATTTTACTTGGTGCTATATTTTTATTCGTCACATATCATGAGTTTTGCTTGGAGCGTCTTGTATGATATGAGTCTTTGCTTGTTTTGCTTTTATTTTTAAGTCAATAATCCTTGCTGGACACACCTATTTGAGAGAGACAAAATTATGCCATGATTTGTTAGAATTGCTCTCTATGCTTCACTTAAATCTTTATGAGCTTTGGAATTGCTCTAGTGCTTCACTTATATCTTTTTTGAGCACGGTGTGCTTTAGTATTTTGGAATAAATGCTCTCATGCTTCACTTAGATTTATTTGAGAGTTAGTAAATTTTTAAGAAACTCTCTCATGCTTCGCTTAAACTATTTTGAGAGAAGAAAATTTTTATGCTCATGTTCTTCACTTAGATTTGTTTGAGCTATCAAATGCAACATATAAAATTAAGTCCCAAAGTGATAGATATCCAAGAGGGATATAATAAAAACTTTCATGAAGATCATTGGACAAAATAAACTTGATTCCTTGTAATAGTTTTGCGATATGATGATATAATATGTGAGTCATGTTAATGAGTAATTATGGCTTAGTAAGAATATTGATGTTAAGGTTTGTGATTCCCTATGCAAGCACGAAAGTCAATAGTTATGCAATGAAATTATATCCTACTTGTGGTGCATTATTCGGTGTTACTTATGCTTAATGCTCGCTTATGAGATTTTTTGTTTCTTGGTTGGATGCTTCTCAATCTTTTGCTAGCCTTCATTTGCACTAAGTATGATCACTACTTGTGCATCCAAAATCCTTAAACCCAGTTTTGCCATATGAGTCCACTATACCTACCTATATACGGTATTCTTTTGCCGTTCTAAGCAAATTTGTATGTGCCATCTCTAATTTTCAAAATAAATTTCTCTTTTGTGTGCTCGTACCGCTCATGAAGTGGCAGGGGGTGGCCAATATTTTCCATGCTAGATGTGTTATTCTCAAGATGAGTGTTTATTCACTTGTCATTGCACGAGAGTACGGCAAAGGTATTAGGGATGCCCAGTCCCAAAATGAAAAATGAATTTACTTTATGTTGTCAAATAATAAATTCCTTGGAAAGTGTTGGTATGGACGGCACCCGTGGATTCGGTTAGCCGTGGAATGTGAAAGTATGGTGGAAAAAGGATTAACTTTATTTTCTGTTTGGGAACCGCCTATGATATATCTAGCATGGAAAGTGTTGGGAATTACTCGATCATTTTCGTTGGCAGGAAAAGCATGCCACCCAAAATGTTTTTATCTCTATCTTTTTCGCTTTGAGCTCTGGCACCTCTACAAATCCCTACTTCCCTCTACGAAGGGCCTTTCTATTTACTTTATGCAATTTTTATTTTGAGTCTCAATCTTTTCTTATAAAGCTCCAACTAAGGGGCACTATGATCGTACTTGAGCATTGGGTGTAGCTAATATGCGAGTGTGTTTCATGAATGGATCAATGATTGAGCATAATGGGCTAGGGATAACTTGCTTTAGTATTGGTATTTTGAAGGACATGGTTGTTTGTTGATATGCTTGAGTATTGAAATCTTCATGTCAAAACTAGACTATTGCTTTGAATCATATAAAAGTCCAAATGTCCATGCCATAAAGAAAAGAATATGTGATGAACATGTTAGGAAGCATTCCACATCAAAAATTCTGTTTTTATCATTTACCTACTCGAGGACGAACAGGAATTAAGCTTGGGGATGCTAATATGTCTCCAACGTATCTATAATTTTTGATTGTTCCATGCTATTATATTATCATTCTTGGATGTTTTACAATCATTTTATAGCAACTTTATATCATTTTTTGGGACTAACCTATTGACGTAGTGCCCAGTGCCAGTTACTATTTTTCGCTTGTTTTTTACTTCGCAGAAAATCAATACCAAACGGAGTCCAAATGCAGCGAAACTTTTTGGTGATTTTTTATGGACCAGAAGACACACGATGGGCCAAGAAAGTACTTGAGGGGGGCTCCGAGGGGAGCACAACCCACCAGGGCATGCCTGGTGGCCCAGGCGCGCCCAGGTGGGTTGTGCCCACCTCGGCCGCCTCCCACACCGCCTCTTTGCTCTATAAATACCCTGGACGTCCAAAAACCCTAGGGGAGTCGACGAAAAACAATTCCAGCCGCCGCAAGTTCCAGAAACCACAGATCCAATCTAGACACCATCACGGAGGGGTTCATCATCCTCATTGGTGCCTCTCCGATGATGCGTGAGTAGTTCATTGTAGACCTACGGGTCCGTAGTTAGTAGCTAGATGGCTTCCTCTCTTTATCTTTTGATTCTCAATACAATGGTCGCTTGGAGATCTATTTGATGTAACTCTTTTTGCAGTGTGTTTGTTGGGATCCGATGAACTTTGAGTTTATGATCAGATCTATCTTTTTATCCATGAATGTTATTTGAATCTTTTGATCTCTTATATGCATGATTACTTATAGCCTCGTATTTCTTCTTTGAATCTTTGGTTTAGTTAGGCCAACTAGATCGATTTTTCTTGCCATGGGAAGAGGTGCTTTGTGATGGGTTCGGTCTTACGGTGCTCGATCCAAGTGACAGAAGGGGAAACGACACGTATGTATCGTTGCCATTAAGGATAACAAGATGGGGTCTAATTCCTACATGAATAGATCTTGTCTACATCATGTCATCGTTCTTATTGCATTACTCCATTTTTCCATGAACTTAATACACTAGATGCATGCTGGATAGCGGTCGATGTGTGGAGTAATAGTAGTAGATGCAGGCAGGAGTCGGTCTACTAATCTTGGATGTGATGCCTATATAATGATCATTGCCTGGATATCGTCATGATTATTTGAAGTTCTATCAATTGCCCAACAGTAATTTGTTTACCCACCGTATGCTATTTTTCTCGAGAGAAGCCACTAGTGAAATCTACGGCCCCCGGGTCTATTTTCCCATCATATACTTTCAGATCTATATTGCTATTTGCCTTTTTATTTATTTGCATCTTTTATTTTCAGATCTATATTATCAAAAGCCCAAAAATATTTCGCTGAATTTTATTTGCATCTATCAATCTATTACAACTTTATCATGTCCGTTTGCCAAATTCTGGCGCCGCTACCCGAAAGGGATTGACAACCCCTTTTACACGTCGGGTTGCAAGTATTTGTTCTTTGTGTGCAGGTGCCGTTCACGTAGTGTTGCGTGGTTCTCCTACTGGTTCGATAACCTTGGTCTCATCACTGAGGGAAATACCTACCGTCGCTGTGCTCCATCATCCCTTCCTCTTTGGGGAAATACCGACGTAGCTTTAGCCGCAATCAGGAACGCACTAGCAGAGAGCATCTCGTGCAGCAGCACCGCGAGCAAGTGCTAAAGCAGCAACTCCTGTAGCTGTCGCAGGTCGTGCAGCAGCAGCAGCGCGAGCGAGAGCAAGAGCAGAGCAGAGCAGAGCAGCAGCACAAACAAGAGTAAGAGCGGAGCAGCAGTGCGACCGACAGCAATAGCAGAGCAGAGCAGCAGCACGAACGAAAGCAAGAGCAGTGCAGCAGCGCGACCGACAGTAAGAACAGAGCCGCAGCGTGAGCGAGAGCCAGAGCAGCAGCAGCAGCAGCACGACCGAGAGCCGGAGCAGCAGCAGCTAGTGCTGGTGTGGAAGTCGCCGCCGAGGAAGCAACGACATGGGGGAGAGACACCATGGAGGAAGTGGCCGGCGACAGCGCCGTCGATGGAGACCCACCATGGCTGCTCGGTATCGAGCATCGGCAGCCCCGTGAGATTAAATAAAAGATAAAATGCAGCGGTGAGTGCAGAACCTCCTTGGTGGCGCCGAGTAGGCCTCGGCTTCATCGTAGGAATTGGTGAGGGTGCTGCGATTCCGGTGGGGCAGGTCAAGATGGTGCTGTGGGGATGGAGGTGGCGCGAGAGACGAGGCGAACATCGGGATAGCTCCTTGGAGGTGGAGGACGGGGCGGCTGATCCGGCAGGACGATGAGATCGATGACGGATCTTCATCCGGTGCGGTGGATGAGGGACGCCAAGCTGTTGCTGTGGACGACATCGTCGGGGAAGAGTCTCCGGCTGGGCGGCGGTCGGGAGGCCGACGGAGGAGCGTGGGGTTTCACGGGTGTTGGCTTCCTTGGTGTACGAATGGGGGGCGACGGGGAAGGTAGGGGGAGCCATGGCTTAGGGACGCGCTTGTCCGAAATGCGGTTTTGACCACGCGACGTCGAGGCGGCATTTCCGGCTGAGGGGTAGAAGCGGGATTTCATGTGTCTGGGCTGCGGGACCGATTTCAGATGAGGAGGGAGTTTTCCGCGCGTCAAAATTTCAGGATAACAAGGCGCGGCGCGGGTTGAAGAGGCAGGAGTTTCACAGCAGAAGAGACAAAAGATACTCGAGCTTGAAAATTTCGGGATAACAAGGCGTGGATTCCATGTTTGGTAGAACAAACTTAACGTGTACAAAAAAAAAACAATTCATACAAGACACAAGAGAGTCATGTCCCCTTTTACTATATTGCTATAAATGCCATTGAAAAAACTACAAGAAAAATGTAAAAAATTCGGGAGAACAAGATTAGGCTGTACAGTACCAAATCAATTCACACTTCCCTCAACAACAACAAAAAACAAATCAATTCCCACCACAAGAAAGAGTCATGTCCCTTTTTATATGATTACAAATGCCAGGATCTCGAATTTCAATTTTTGAATCCACGTTATGTTCAATTCGAATATATCGTTAGGTGATCTTGTGGTTTATAATGGATGTAGTCCTACATTTTGATCTTCCATCTTATATGAACATTTTACTCTACCCTATGAATATATATATTGTCGTCTACCATATGGACTAAATTTGAATCAATTTTCCTTATTTGAATATGATTGTTGTCAAGTTATACCATCATTTAAATATTATCTTGATAACAGAAAACATGCATATAGTAGTAATCATATTTCAATATGAACTACATGTACCATACGATCTCCAATTCAAATATTTGTATCCATTTTATGTTGAATTCAAATCACAGTACATTGTTCTAGGTAGCGAGATGTTTGGGATAATCTCAACCCTGTTTTCATATGTATAAATTTTGGCCGAATTGGACAGGTTTTGGTATAAGCTTCTTGCAAACCGGAGATTCTCTCAAGAAGCCTCGTGGTTCCGGGAGGGAACGTGTCACCTTTGTGTGCGAAACGATATACGCTACCTCCCCCCTGATTTTCTTTACAGAGGCAACATAGAACTATATGAGTGCCCTGTTAAATTTTGGAGTTATTCCGGGTTCGTTTGGCCTTTTTTATACATTAATTGAGTTTCTGGTCATTTAATGTGCATAATTCAAATTTGAACTGCAAGCACATGCTCCGGTGCACCAAACTTGGTTGAAAAATCACATGTGTGTCCTTGGGTGAATTTCTAGGTCCCATGCAAGAAATGGGAATGAAATTCAAACATCTGGGCGCGTGACTCGGCCGAGAACATTGAGAAACTTGGTTTTTAAATTCCTGTAAATCCAAAACTCGCCTAAAAATCATGAAACTTGGCATGGTGTCATGTCATGGCACTAACATGCTGTGGTAAAAAAATTGGCCAAATTGGAACAAGTTTTGGTGTAAGCTTCTTGCAAACCGGAGCTTCTCTCAAGAAGGCTCGTGATTTTGAGAGGGAACATGTCGCCTTTGTGTGCGAAACGATATACGCTGTCCCCCCTTGATTTTATTTACAGAGGCAACATAGAACTATGTGAGTGTCGTGTTAAATTTTGGAATTATTCCTGGTTCGTTTGGCCTTTTTTATACATTAATTGAGTTTCTGGCCATTTAATGTGCATAATTCAAATTTGAACTACAAGCACATGCTCCAGTGCACCAAAGTTGGTTGAAAAATAACATGTGTGTCCTCGGGTGAATTTCTAGGTCCCATGCAAGAAATGGGAATGAAATTCAAACACCTGGGCGTCGTGGCTCGACTGAGAACATTGAGAAACTTGGTTTTTAAATTCTTGTAAATCCAAAACACGCCTGAAAATCATGAAACTTGGCATGGTGTCATGTCATGGCACAAACATGCCGTGGTAAAAAATTTGGCCGAATTGGAACAAGTTTTGGTATAAGCTTCTTGCAAACCGGAGCTTCTCTCAAGAAGGCTCATGGTTCTGAGAGGGAACGTGTCACCTTTGTGTGCGAAACGATATACGCTGCCCCCCTTGATTTTCTTTACAGAGGCAACATAGAACTATATGAGTGTCGTGTTCAATTTTGGAATTATTCCGGGTTTGTTTGGCCTTTTTTATACATTAATTAAGTTTCTGGTCATTTAATGTGCATAATTCAAATTTGAACTACAAGCACATGCTCCAGTGCACCAAAGTTGGTTGAAAAATAACATGCGTGTCCTCGGGTGAATTTCTAGGTCCCAAGCAAGAAATGGGAATGAAATTCAAACACCTGGGCGTCGTGGCTCAGCCGAGAACATTGAGAAACTTGGTTTTTAAATTCTTGTAAATCCAAAACACGCCTGGAAATCATGAAACTTGGCATGGTGTCATGTCATGGCACTAACATGCCATGGTAAATTTTTTGGCCGAATTGGAACAAGTTGTGGTATAATCTTCTTGCAAACCAGAGCTTCTCTCAAGAAGGCTCATGGTTCTGAGAGGGAACGTGTCACCTTTGTGTGCGAAATGATATACGCTGCCCACCTTGATTTTCTTTACAGAGGCAACATAGAACTATATGAGTGTCGTGTTAAATTTTGGACTTATTCTGGGTTCGTTTGGCCTTTTTTATAAATTAATTGAGTTTCTGGTCATTTAATGTGCATAATTCAAATTTGAACTACAAGCACATGCTCCAGTGCACCAAAGTTGGTTGAAAAATCACATGTGTGTCCTCGGGTAAATTTCTAGGTCCCATGCAAGAAATGGGAATAAAATTCAAACATTTGGGCGTCGTGGCTTGTCCGGAAACATTGAGAAACATGGTGTTTTAATTCCTGTAAATCCAAAACACGCATGAAAATCATGAAACTTGGCTTGGTGCCATGACATGGCACCAACATGCTATGGTAATTTTGCTGTCCAATTTGCGAAGGCGCACACATTAACAATCAACAAAGTCATTTTGGAACAAGTGATGTCATGTTACAATCGAAAACACAAGTATTATTGAAACCGTGGGCGTTCTACTTACCATTTACGTGCCGCCACACATCCCCTTTTTTTCTTGGCTAGGAGGCGCCGTGCGGGGTAGCTATTTGAGTACGAGAGGCGTGCGATCAGACCCCTACGCGTGCTTATCGGGAGGAGAGCCCTTTGACCTCCATCTGCCGCCCACCTCTCTCCCAAGGTCTCCATTAATGGCGCCCGAGCCCCTGTTAATGGCGTGGCTATGTCTCACTTGACTAAGATTTAAGAGAGAAAAAAGAAAATCTAAAAAGAAAATTTTGCACGGATCTTGATGTAAGATCCGACGGACCTATATAGCTTCTACTGTGACTTATAGCAAGACTGATGAATATATAAGGATGACGACAGTGGATAATAATTGTCTTACATATTTAGGAAGATAATTAGAAAAGCCACATGTGGCTATGCTCGAAATACACAAGGGAAAAGAAGGAAGACGCATACAACGATCTGGCTCGCTGATTTCTACTTTCTTGATGCGCTGCAGGTTGTGGAGACTAGTTCTCGCGGCGAGCGGCGATGATCTCTTTCATCAGTTTCATGTCCTTAATACGCTGCTTGGCAGCATCCACGGATTCCTCCACCAGCCTTTCATGCTCGATGCGGAGCATGGCATTCTCGTCCATAAGTTTCTTGACGATGACGCCCGTCCTCTTCAACAAGGCAGCGGTCTCCTCCGCCTACTTCACCCTTCCGGCGATCTTCGCCCTCAGCAGGTCGTGCTCGGTGCGGAGCTTCGCCTTGTCCTCCCCTAGTCCCCGAATGACGGTGGTAGCATTTCCAAACGAGGCATTCATCTCGTCCTGCAGCTTCATCTAGCCAGAGATCCGACCCATCAGGCCATCGAGCATAGCTTGCACACGCCTGTGAGAGTCCTCGCCTGCCCGCAAGACATTTTCCCAGGCCGCCGCGGCGCGGGAGGACCTACCTGCTGCATTCGTTGCGCGGCGGGACATCTTTGCTGCTTCCGGGGTGCGGCCAGACCAGTCTGCTGCATCGACTACGCGGCGAGACCTCTGTGCTACTTCGGCGGCACGGCGGGACCTCTGTGCTGCTACGGCGGCGCGGCGGGACATGTCGGCTGCTACAGCGGCGAGGCAGGACATCTCTCGTGCTTCCGCTTCCATGCTCGCCTCCCCCTGGTCGTAATCTCTCGACCCAGAACTCATGCGGGCCATGGCAGACGCAAGGGAACGATGATGAAAGACTTGTTTGTTTTTGTGGATGAGGAGTTGAGGAGGAATGTGCAGTCATCTTGGAGTAGAGTATTTATAACCGAGTACTAATACACTGCTAAGTGGGAAACCATTTAGGTTTTGATCGGTGTGAACAGGTTTGCAATTAAATATAGCATGGTAGTAATTTGGAATGTGATGAGACGCAAGCTCAAAATTTATTGACGGTTCTAGTTTTGAAGTGCGGCACTATTCCCGGATGGCGTAACGTGGGCACGTGTTCTTGGGCGTGGTGTAGCAGTTTTGTAATATGCCACGGTAATTCTTTTTCTACAGTTGTGTACGTGCAATAACTGGCACCGTCGGATACATATCTTACGGTTATAGGGGTGTTCGCTAGGAATAGCCTCGTAGCGAGCTATAGACTAGTCTTTTTTTCACACGCATTACATCGACACATATCATCTCTCTCCCTCTTTCCCACACACACACCTATAGTCTCTCAGGACTTCTCGCACGCACCATCTCTAGCTCCCTAGGTCGATGCCACCCACATACACTTGTACTCTAAGTTTAGTACGTTATACACGAAGAGAAGAGGTGCACGCACGCACTCGTCCTCTCTCACACATGCATCTGTAGCTACGAATTGTAGTGTTCTCAACCATCCGATTGGCTCTATCATAGGTTCCCGTTGCTCCTTGGCCTTGAGATTGAGAAGTTTAAAATGCGGAGGCTAAGCTGGAGGCGAATTGTTTTGTTTAATGTGCGGGCCGCACACGACACTAACACGACACGAGCTTAGTGCTACTAGTAGTAGTACTACTTTGATGTGTCGCGTTAACTCGCAAAAGTATGCAACACTTCCTCAACAAACAAGCATATAAGCAGCTTATACTTCTTACCCAAAGGATCTTTATATCCAACAGACACAAAATATCCGTTCCACTATTGGAAATTACTTTAACTGCTGATCTAATGTCGAAGTAATTGCTGCATCGCCACCAAAATCCACCATCTCTTAAGCTAAAGTAGACCGAGCTAACCCCTATATTAGCATATTACTAAGATAAACAGAAGGCACTGTAGAATCATTTAGGAGGTGAGCTTGTCAATCTGAATGTGGAGGGACACCGTCCTCGACAACCCAGCCCCGGCCAAGAGCTTGGCCGGAACTGTGAAGAAGGTCAGCTCCTGCACGGCGACGGCGCCGGGATCCTTGCTGCTTGTCACCTCGATTTCCACCTTGACGGTGTCGGTCCTGCCTTTGGCCTCCCCCGGCAGGCCATTCGCCCACAGCTTGGCTGCATAGTGCGGCGGTGGGGACGCCCCCGCTCTGATGCAGATGACCGACACGGCGATAGGCGCGCCGACGTCGAGCACGCCGCCGACCAAGAAAAACGCGCGACCGTCCTCCTCCGCGAACAGCAAGAGCCGCTGCTCCGACATTGGCACTTGCAGCTGGAGCACCTTGCTGTACTGGATCCTGTGCACGGGCATGGGATGCACGGTGCTTATGTGGTAGGGGAGCACCGGCAGCGGGCCTTCGTAACCGCAGACGGGCACGGGGCATTTGCAGGGTGTGAGCGGACACACGCTCTGGTGATCGGCGAGCTTATGGTAAGTGACATCGAGCCCATAGCCTTCGTGCGGGCACTCCACCCTCACCAAGGAGAGGACGACGTCCATCGCCGTGTTCAGCACGTCGAAGCCGCCGCCGCGCTCACACTTCTGGCACTGCCGCTGGTTCCAGGGGCGCTCGCCGCGGCAGTCCGCGCAGGCCAGGTGCCCTCCCTTGCACTGCACAAATCAATCGAACAACACATCAATGAAGAAACTTGCACCTTGCTCGATCAGCCGAACGGACGAGGCGTATTCGAACCTCATACACTGGAGGCTTCAAGGGGCGGAGGCACAAGGGGCAGTGGAGCAAGGTGAGGTCCATAGAGACCATAGAGAGCTCCATTGTCGGGTCCTGTTCCGTCGGCATGATCTCGCCCTCCTCGTGCACCACCATCTCTCGCTTTAGGGCCGGGGCATTAGAAAGTTTTACCATCACATATTCATACTACTTCAAGGTGCATTAAATCAACACATGCAAGTATCAAAAGGAAAGTCACGGCATGCATGCATGCGTTGTAATTAATGCATCGGTAAACGCAAATTATTGAAATATATCGAGTGCACTGCTTTGATGTGTCGCGTCAACTCGTACAACAAGGATAAGTTTGATTACAACGCCCTCTCCCTCGCCCATGAGCATGGTGGCTCGCAGGACTAGAGAAGCTTTCGCTACTCGCTCTCCCTCCCGCACGCGGTGGACATGCAGCAGTTCATTCGGTGTCAGATGGCCAGAAGCATACTAGTACTCCACTATAGTAGTACCATCATTGTTTGACTTCTCGAAGAGGCGAAGAGCCAAGCGCAACCCGAACGCTAGTGTGGCAGTTTCATGTGTAGGGGAGGTAGTATAGTAACATAGTCTAGGATAGCGTGTACCAAGCTTAAAATCGTTGGAGTCGGCTCCATGCTATGAGGCCGTCTCGAAGCATTTTTTTGATTAAAATAATCTTCTGGCCCTACCTATCATCCTGGTTATTGTAGTTTGCATGCTGAGCATTACTACAAGTCACGAGTTCAAAACAAGAAAGTGGAACAAGTACAGCATGCCTGTGCCGGGTTAGGATCCTCTGCAGTAGCGCACCATGCAGTACGGTCACTGCCGTGTGGACCCGGCCCCACATGTCATCCACACTACAGCACCATACAGTACCGCAGAGGATCTCAACCCTGCCGTTCGTGTCGCAGCCCCACACGGTCTGTCCGGCACGCCGCTCAAGCTAGGGAACACTTGTTGTCTTAGCATTTTCACTGTCAGGTGGGTCCGCAGTTGAGCAAACTGACTTTCGGCAAATCCCCACCGCGCCCACCGCACGTCGGCTGAGTTAGAATTGGAAGATATAAATGAGGAAGAAGAGCTAGCTGTAGCACGGACGCTGTTGTCAGATGGGACTCGTGTTGATAGAATAGGAGTACTGAGTACTCGTACCTATTTTTTTTGAGGGAAAAAGTAGTTGTACGTCTAGTACGAGTACTACCACTAGTTGGGTGCGCGTGACCTATACCTGTCATCACTTTAGGTCTCCTTTTCGAACCGCAGCTACGCTTCATAGTACATATTTTTTCACGCATTTATCCTCCTATATGTACTCCTAGGCTATTTCCACGTGCTTCCTTTCGCCGACATGTGGGACATAGAGCATCTGGGCCGTAGTGCATGCACAACTCGGAGCATATGCAACCATGCCGGCGTACTTTACATTTCAGACCTCACGAATTACATGCAAACCCCCCGCAGAAGAATAAATAAATAAATGAATTACTACATGCAAACCGGATTATTTCATAGAAACCGGAGCACGTTCATTAAATTTTGGGCATAACACATTTATAAAAAGCGACCGGACCTAAACCAGTCTAAGGGCCTCTTTGATTTGTAGGATACTGGAAACACAGGAATGGGGAAAGTATGATGGCGATGAACCGAGAGGAGGAGGAAGAGGAGGAGTACTGTACATGCTAGAGACTGGATTGTAGCACATTGTTTTTTCTGGCCATATCACCACATTATTTTCTATGGCCTATCGCCTGCTGGTTCACTGGGACGTGAGTAGTACTACTAGTATATACACTATATATACCGCATGATTCTTTGCTCCTTCTTACTTCGCTGACATGTGGGAGAGCCAGCATCCGGGTCGACGTGTCATGCACCAGATTAGAGTGGGGAACGGAAGGGGGGCATCACCCCGGTCATAGCGCCAGTAATTAATGACTATAGTGAGTAGTCATATCACAAGACCCCATCTTTCCAGCAGTAACGCGCCGTCAAATCACACAGCCCTACCTTTCCAGCAGTAAGTTGAATCGCTACTCCCTCACCCTCCTCGCCGCTCTGTCAAACCGGCTACGCGAAAACTACCGAGAGTACTGCCCGGGAAAAGCCCCGCCCTCAACTTTTAACTGCTCATAGTATAATTTTGTATCGATGAATTGCGCCATGGAGTAGAAAACCAAAAGAAAAAGGTGTTACATGTAAACAAATACTCCATCCGTCCTTGAAAAAGTGTACTTCCAACTTTGTTGGAGGGTCAAACTATCTCAAAGTTTAACCTAGTTTGTGCAAAAATATGTCAATGCTTGTGAAACCAAATAGGTATATAATGAAAATATATTTTATCATGAATCTAATGCTACTAATTTGATGGCATGAATGTTGGTCTATTATTGTATAAATACGGTCAAACATAATTTTTTTTGACTTTCCAACAAAGTTGGAAGTACACTCTTTCAAGGACGGAGGGAGTACAGTTCAAGCTCTAGCTAGCGATTTGGAATGTAAACCATGCATGTGTTTATACGTATAGGTTACTTCAAAGTACTGAGTCCATTGATGCAATTTGGTCAAACTGTACCATCGATATCTCAAAGCCAAAATAGTTCGAGCTTGTTCGTTCTATATAAATAGTACTGTATGTTTATTCACCCGTGGGGTTGTTCAATGAATGGAGGGCCGAGAAGCACAAGTGAACAATACTAGTACTAGTAAGTAGGAGTAGTACAGTTAGTTACATTAAATAGAGAGTTTCTTTTCTTTAATGCCACGTACACAAATTGAAACGCTTGTTGTGGAGAGAAAAAGATAATCACTCCACTATATATGTAGGCAGGGGCCTGAGCGCTTGCTTTACTAGGGTTGCTCCCTTCATTCTCTCATCCTCTCTAGATCTAAACAAGACAGCGGTAGCGACATTTTCTCTCTGCTCACCGCTGGTCACAGATCCGGCCGGATCCCTTCGGCCGGTGTGTGTAGGGGACTAGGTGCATCGTTCACGCGGTCATCGGCGGCGAGGGAGCAAACCCACAACTGCCGGCGGGTCCCGATCCTCTGCCCATGTCGTTCTCTCCAACACAACGCCGGCTCCAGAGGTCCTCTGACCCTTGTTCCTCCCTGCCGTATTGTGGGCAGATCCGACCTGCCGCCGGCCTCCTAGCCACATCCCAACGACCCTCAGGTATAAGTTCCTTCGAAAGCGACCTTGCTCTACTGCCCCAGCTCCCCACGTGCCTGCTTGTGGATCTTTTTCTACTTCCATCAGCTCTTCCAAAGCCACCTAAATTTTTAGTATTATTAGAGGTAAAGCTACTTCATGCAATCGAATCTAGGACTTGGTTCAAACAGCGAAGAAAGGGGGTAAAGTTGTACTAGCATGAATCTAGGACTTGATCAAATAGGAAATAACAGGGGGGAAGTAGTAGAGAGTGGATACCCAACCGGTCTCTTGGTTGAAAAGGGAAATAAAGGGCAAAGGCAGTACAAACAGGATAAGGAACAGATCTATTATTGGTTGAAAAAAGGATAGAAAGTGGTGGCTGGTGGACAAGTCAACAGAGGATGTCACTATGTCCAGGATTAGATTTGCTGCCCTCACATAGTAAAAGGTCTCCAGGATTAGATTTGCTGCTCTCACAGAGTATGAACAAACTCGGCATCACCACTTTATGCCTCCTTGTAGGTACATTGTGCTGATGCGTCCACTGTCGCATGTCCTTATACCAACTTTTTGCTGTTGTTAATGTGAGGGCGCATTTAAAATGAAGCAATCACACTGTTACCATAAGGACATGTCTAACCAGTGTTATTGTTAATCTAATGCCTCCAGTAATATGATGCAATTAAACTGTGTTACAAATGGTACTCCTGCTGTTATTACCAGTATGATAAGTAAGTTGCTTCTTTACGCTGCTGAGTGTCCTAGTGTCCCCACTATCCCATGCCCTTAAACCAACTCTTTAGATGCTGTTGATCTACTATATCTGGTAAACAAGCAATGCCACCATTAAAGTACTCCTATATTTGACAAATGTCATTGTTGATCGTAATGCTTCCGGTAACATGAAGCAATGCCGCCGTTTTAAAATTTCTACTGTTCTTGCGTGATTGCCATGAACATAATCAAGATGCTTCTTTTCATTTCGTGTATGTTTTGTATCTTGTTATTGACCAGTATCTGTTTTCTTTCTATCTTTTTGTGCGGATAGGGATATCCATTTCACCTCGTTGCTATTGTGACCTTTTGGTGAACTGCACAAAACATTTTTTTTTGGAATGAGTGTCTTGTGCAGTTCAACTAAAATGTCATGTGGGCAATGTCTCTCAATTTTGGTTGAACTGCACAAAGGTTGGTTGGAGTTTCCAACATCTCCGTCAAACTCTGCTGGTAATCTCGTGCAACATTTTATTAGCCTTTGCAAGATGAGCCATCACTGTCACCATAATGGAACTTTATTTTAGTGGAACTGCATAAAAGGATAACTGAATTATAGTTGCACCTTGCATGAGCAGGACAGCTAACCTTAATGTTGCTCAATTTTAGTGCAACTACTAAAGAAGAACCTGCCAGCTCATGAGAGCAAGTACTTCTTGCTAGCTGCATGATGCAATCTTTGCTTCATTTCAGGCAGACTGCAGAAAAAGGTCGCATGAATTGAATCATCCGAGTGGATCTGCAGGTGCAGGTTCACCACATCGAGTCGTGGCGGCGTAGGGCCCCTCTCTCAGTTATGGTTCCCATGACCGGGTATGTTCCTTTTTGGTTGATTTTGACTCTGCATCCAGCTAGTGATCTTGTGCTTCTGTTTTGGCACTGCTACTGCCACTGATAAAATGAAGTAATAATACATTTAAAATAGAGCTACTGTCTTAGCTACCATTTCATTTCCAATGTAGATAACTTGCAGAAGACCTATCCGGCAGAATCAAGTCCATGTGCACTACATCAATCACATAGCTGCACTGAGCTAGTTGAGTCCATCACGCCTACCGTTGAGGTGGCGCGGGCCACCTCTCTAACTGGCGAGCGCCATAATTTTAGTTGAACTACACAAAAAAACTGATTGAAATGAGTCGACGCTCCTCCTTCTACTGCTACACTGAGGTGTTAATGGATGTCAACGAATTGTCTTCATGGCAAGATACAGGGACATGAAGAATAACTTGATCTCCCAAAGTCATCTCACACAGGTCAGTACTGTCCTTTATCAACATGATTGTGCTTTTTCATACTGTGCTAACATTGTATTTTTTTAATAAAGCTATTCTATCGCAATCTTTTCTCGTTTTGGAAATAAAGTTGATTTAACTAGTGCCAATATTATAGTAATCATGCTCTTTCTTATCTATGAAACAGGAATACTCAACTACATATGTTGTGATGGTCAAAAGCATTTGCCCAGGGTTGTATGACACGGCTAGCCAAGATGGATTTAATCACGAGATTCACTTTATCCAAAGGCTCTAAAGTGCCATGTGTGTGTGCAACGTGGAAAGAGATATTTCAGGACGTTGATTGATGATTCCACTAGATTCTGCTATGTGTATTTGTTAAATACTAAGGATGAGGCTCTATACACACTACTTCAAAATCTAGAAGGCCCTCTTGTGCATATATTGGAAGTGGTAGTGCCACCAGTGATGCCGAATATTTCAGGTGCCAATGTTTGACCTGCGTGGCCTTAAAAAGGACTGGTTTCAATGTTTAAGCAAATCCTTGGATCAAATTTCTTACATGAAGCATCAATGAATTTTTATTTATTTGTTCACATTCTCACAACGTTTGAGTTGTACAGTTATGATTGGCTCTGAGCTGTGAATCATTGAGATGTGTAGGCATCTTTGTTGTACTTATTATTATTTGAATGTAATGGGTTGGTTCTGAAACTTGCAAGCTGGGAATCATTGTGATGTGTAGGCATCTTTGTTTTACTTATTATTTGAATCATATTGGTTGGTTCTGAATCTTACAAGCTAGGAAACATGGCATGATGATGCAGAGGACAACAACCATAACTAGTTGTTCAAACTTGGTAGTATTGTCTGTGTGAAAGTGCGGCAAATGAGGTGATCGTTTGTGTCCTGAGAATAATAATTCTAATTGCTGTGCATATTTCTCCTGTGGCACTGATAGAACGAGCAAATGCTTTGGTTGTTTTAAGAATAAATTTTAATTAAAGCTAATAAAATTTATGTAAAGTGACCACTAACACTTGCTATAACAGTACCAATACAGACCCGCTCGTGAACCCGAGGGGGCATGTTCTGCCGGGCGTGCAACGGGTGAGGGAGGTGTAGTAACTGCTGTCGCCTGTACACACTCAGTTTACTATTGGATGCAGTTCCCCAAGAGGTGAAAAACTAACTGCTGTCGCCGCCTACCGACTCGTTCACCGTTGATTGCAGTTCCCCAAGATTGGAAAAACAAACTGCTACTGCGGCGGTGCCGCCCCCTAGTACCCCAGTACACACCGATCGTCTTCATCCCCCTGCCCCCAATCCCTACAAACGAGAACCGCAACATCAACTCTGCGTGAGAAGAGACTCCAATGGCGATCCGTGGGGTGGGCCTGCTGGATATGGACTTCACCTTTAAGTTCACAGTTCAGACTCATGGCAGCACCAAGTTGAATGTGATGTGCACCAATGATCTGGACTCGGTGAAGCTCTGCCTCGCCAAGTTCATGCAGTACCCACAGGAGGAGAAAGCACAAGGTCGCGGGACTAGGCCTTGTGCCCATCCATTCGTCTCCTGACAGGGACCAGCGGATCGCCGTCGCCCAGGTATGCGTGCGGGATGAGGTTCTCGTCTACCACTGTTGTAGGGCCACCAAAGGTTCTGGAGGATCTGGTGCAACAAGCTTGTCGACATCCAAAAGCAATACAAGATCATCGGCAACGGGCAGGAGGACTCCATGGTTGACCTTGCCGCGACCATCATCGACCCCTGCTACACCAACATGAAAGAAGACGTCGATACCAAGAACCTGAACACGTGGGAGGTACCTCTGAATCTAGCCTACATAACCTACGCGGCCAAGGACGCGTATGCATGCTACGACATGTATAGGCGGATCTTGGACATGAGGGTGTGTCTGCTTCCCATAACCGACGAGTACACAGACAGCCGCAGCATCATGATCAAGCGTGCCAGGAAGGTCTAGATGATGTACTTTATCTGTTTAAGCACCTTTATCATCTGAGTGTTTCATGCATTAGCCTATGTGTCGTAATTATCTGTTTTGTCCGAAATATTTCGTCTAAGAACCCATTAACATGTTTGCTTTTTTTAGTGGCTATTTGCTTATGTATGTAACTAGTTCACTGTGCTGCCGTGCTTTGAATCTCCTTCCTCCCAACATATTCCCCTTCTTAGGTGGACCCAGCAGGTCTCGTACACAGACATCTGGGACCAACCACCTATCCATTTGTATTTCTTTATTTTGTTTAATCTTTTGTCCTCTTCCTACAGTGGCTGGCAGCGCTGCCGTGCACGCCTCGGTGACCCATCCTAGCCTATGGCGCTGGCCAGGCTATCCCTCTACTCCCACACATCAGCGGCGGCAGCTCCACCGGACCACCCTGCACCCGAACAAGTCAACCCTCGTACTCCCCTCCACCTGCGTCTTCCCCAGCTCCGGTTCGTTCGGTCCGAGGTCTCGACGTCGTCCTCTGCCTTGGTGCTCTCGCCGCGGCGCCGCCGTCTGTCATTCCCAACATGGTTAACAAAACAAGAGGAATCGGGAGACGACTGTTTGTCGAGAGGCTGGCAGTCCCGGGCCCACCAGGTCCATGGCCTAGGTTTTGTTGTTTAACATGCGCAGCCCACGACATGCAGACACAGTTGATCCATCTGGTTTCAACTTTTTTTGGGGGTCCAGCAGGTATCAAGTGGCCTCTGGGCCTCCCAGCCTAGCTTGTCTATAACATCAGCAGCCCAAGTTATGTTGGTTTTTTCAAGACGACCCACAGGTCAGTTCTATTTTTCTATAAGAATGCAAAACTGAACCTATGTTTTCCCTTCTATAATAGTATATATATTATTTATATTTATATCTTATTTTATTCCATATATATAATAGAAACAACATAAGGTTCCGTTAAACTTGTCGTTCGTCCAACCATTGTATAGACCTTCCCACTTCCTTTATTTTTCGTTTTTATTAATCCTATATCTGAATTTTCTCCCACTTTCTTTTTCGATGTAATCTGAGTTTTCTCCCAGTACTTTTCCCTAGAACCAACTCAACTGTCCCACGTCTAGCCTAAAAAATAATAATACCCTACGTACTATTAACTCATCAAATTAAAATGATATTTTATTTCGTAAATCAAAAGTTCTTACAAAATAATAATAATAATTGTTTATATATAACTTGGCAAGTTAACTCCTGGTGATTGCGTACATAAGCTTGCAAAGATTTTACTAACCAATGCAGTAATAGACGTGCAATCATGTGTTTATGTTTTTATAACATTTCTCCGTCTAGCCCAACATGATATTTTCACCCAGCCCAGCAAGTTCGCAGATTTCGAGAAAAATGCAAATGGGCTTTAAATTCTAACATAATATATAAACTGGCTGCATAGACGCTACATCATTGTTTCACCCAGCCCACCAAATGGACTAAAAAACCAAATGGACTGGCTGACATGTGGGCCAGTAGGTCGAAGCCTAAGCACTTTCGCAAAAAATAAAAATACAAAGGTCGAAACATAAGCAAGGCGTTGGATTTACATCCAACGGCCGACATTCTTCTTCAATCTCTCGCCTTCTTCCCCCAGCGCTGCCGGGACCTCCTGCTCCAGCCTCTGGCGTCCAGCGGCGCTGTTTTGCGCGCCTCGCAGCAAAACACTACCCCACCGACGGCCAGGCCATCCCTCCACTCCTCCGCAACTCTTGTTATTCTCTGCCGACTGTAGGCCCACCCCGCCCCCAAACCAGTCAAGTTTCCCACTCCTCTCCATCTGCAACTCCACTGCCGTGTCTTCCCCATCTCCGGGGTGTTCCAGTCTGGGGCCTCGCCGTCGTCCACCGGCCTTGGTGCGCTCTACACGGTGTGGTCAACGTGCTCAACAAACGAGAGTCATAGGAAGATGACTGTACATGGAGAGGTTGACAGTGGGGACGCACCACGCCCATGGACGCATGCATGCAACTGCATTCTTTTTACCCTGAAAAATAATGTTTTCTCCCCCTGACAGCTGGGACCCACCAGCTACATCTTCGCATGCAAGGAAGTGTGTCCTTATTACGGGCAAAAAAATGATCCTTCCCCCTGACAGCTGGGACCCACCGAAAGGGCCTCTGTATTTTGCGAAAAAACATTCCCCCCGCTGACAGCTCGGAACCACCAGCTATATCTTCGCATGCAAGGAAGTGCCTCCTTATTACGCACAAAAAAAATGAATACCCCCGCTGCTAGGTGGGACCCACCATATTTGAAGGCTGACTTGTGGGCCTACTAAGTTGACGCGGACGGATGGCTTTGTCAACTTAGTCAATATGAATGATTCTAGCTGCAGTGACCATACGATGTCCATCCAACGGCCGTAGTGCTTCTTCAACCTCCGATCTTCTTGCTCCAGCCACCCAAACCAGCGCCGGTCGTGCCGCCTGCTCCTGCCTCCCGTGGCCGGCTCTGCTGCCGCGCAGGCCTCACCGCCCCACCCTACTCCCATCGCTGGCCTGGCCATCCCTGTACTCACCCAGACCTGCTGTTATTCTTCGGCGATGGCAGCCTCACACTGCAGCCCAACCAGTAAACCCTCATACACCCCTCCGCGTGGGAAACAACTGCCGAGTCTTCCCCGGCTCCGGGTCATTCCTTTCCTAGGCCTCGCCATCGTCCACTGCCTTGGTGCTCTCGGTGCGGCGTGGTCAACGTGGTCAAGGAACGGCTTACATCGAAAGAGGACTGTACGTTGAGAGGCTGACAGCTGGGTCCATGGCCGTAGCAAGGAAGTGCCTCCTTATTACGTGCAAAATAATGATTCCTCCACCTGACAGCAGGGACCTACCGGAAGGGCCTCTGAATTTTGGCTTAGCTGTATTTTGCGAAAAAAACGTTTTCCCCCCTGATAGCTGGGACCCACCAGCTATATCTTCGGACGCAAGGAAAGTGCCTCCATATTAGGCGCGAAAAAAAATGAATCCTCCCCCTAACAGCTCGGACCCACCATCAATAACTTTGCACGCAAGGAAGTGCCTCCTTATCCTTCCTGACAGCCGGGACCCACCTGGTCCAAGCATACGTAGCGTTGTCGCGAACGTGTAAGTACATACTGGTCGATCGGTCTCTCTGCAATGATGAACCATGGTCGAGCAAGCAGCGACACGTGTAGTAGTAGAGCCCCCGACATAGCAGTTCAAGCAGTCCCTTCTAAGCCGTGTACACATACGTACAGCCACATGCCAAAAAATACGGCCACGTACGTACATACGGGCAGGGTCTCGAACGCGTACTCGCGCATACGTATGGCTAGGGCTCGTGTACATGGAGAGGCAACGGACGGCAGCAACGGCGTCCTGTTCATCGGGCAGCCAACCGGCTGGGTCGGAACGGAGAAACAGCGTCCTGTTCATCGGGAGGCAACAGACTGGGTCGGAATGCGTCCTGTTCAACGGAAGCCAACCGGCTTGGATAGAACAGTCGAAACGGGGTCTGATGTACCGCAGTACGGAGGAAACGGCCTTCTGTTCGACCGGCTACGGTCGAAACGGCATCCTGTTGATCGGGAGGGGTGTGGCGTACCGCAAAACGGAGTAAACGGACTTGTGTTGGAGCGCTACGGTCAAAACGGGGGTCCTGTTCATTGGGAGGGGTGTGGCATACCGCAAAATGGGACTCCACGGGCTACTGTTCACCCACCATCGACTTGCTTCAGCCTCCACCTGCACTATTCATCAACCACGTCTTCCTCCTGCCTCCGCCAACTACTTTTCATCCACGGGCTACTGTTCATCCAGCCCTCCACCGGCTACTGTTCAACTAGCCCTCCACGGGGTCCTGTTCATCCACCCCCAACCAGCTCGGCTGTGGCAGCCTCCTCTCGGGGTCCTGTTCATCCAGCGGCAACAGCCTACTACTACTACCACGGGGTCCTGTTCATCCAACCCCCACTAGGAACTGTTCATCCAACCCCAACCACATACGTCTCAACTCGTTCAACCAACCCCCATGTTCACTATTCATCAAGAGGCAGCAGGTTCGATCGGCTTCAGTAAGCAGCAGCAGCAGAAGCGATCGATCGCTCGGGTTCACTTAGTAGCAATAGCGAAGGAATCGCTCGGGTTCAGTTAACAGCCAAGGGATCGATCGCTCGGGTTCAGTAACGTAGCTAGTGCAATCGCTCGGGTTCAGTAAGCGAACGCCTCGCTCGGGTTCAGTTAGAGCCCAACGCCTCGCACACACACGCGTACATGTACGAGAGAAACACGCAATCCCTCCGTGCATTGCTCGGCCCCGACCACCCACCGTAACCGGGAACTCCCCAAAATTTTCATCGCCCTCACTTCTACCACGATTTTTCCCATCATGGACGGCCCAAAGAATGTCATGCAGGTGCGTCCCCGGCCCGCCCACGATGAAAAGCCCATTTTCTGTCATGATTTTTTGTCATAGAAGTAGGAGCCCACCACAACTATGATGATACGTGCTTTTGTCACAATTATCGTCATAGAAGTGTCATAAGCATGACAAATTTTTTTTTGTTCGGCCCAAAATGTCATGGATGTGTCTTTTTTTTAGTGGTCTTCGGAGCCCTGGTTCTAAGCCGTAAAGCATGGCGCACTGAACTATCGTGTAGTCTTCACTTCTAGTCTGCCAGACATTCATAGCGTCCAGATTTGCGAGAGTGGGTGGCACACCTAGCGGTGCTTCGAGGACATAAGCCTTCTGTGCAGCAGTGAGGATAATCCTCAAATTACGAACCCAGTCCGCATAGTTGCTTCCATCTTCTTTCAACTTAGCTTTCTCTAGGAACGCATTAAAATTCAGGGGAGCTACAACGTGATCCATTGATCTACAACATAATTTGCAAAGACTTTAGACTATGTTCATGATAATGGGTTCATTTAATCAAATTACTAGTGAACTCCCACTTCAAACAACATCCCTCAAGTTGTCTAAGTGTTTACATGATCCAAATCAACTACCCAGGTCCGATCATCACGTGAGATGGGGTCGTCATCAATGGTGAACATCTCCATGTTGATCATATCTACTATATGACTCATGTTTGACCTTTTGGTCAATCGTGTTCCGAGGCCATGTCTGTACATGCAAGGCTTGTCAAGTTTAACCCAAGTATTCCGCATGTGTAAAACTGGCTTACACCCGTTGTATGCGAACGTAGAGTCTATCACACCCGATCATCATGAGGTGCTTCGAAATGACTTCTGCAATGTTGCATACTTAGGGAGAACACATTTTATATTAAAATTAAGTGAAGGGATCATCTTATAATGCTACCATCGTCCTAAGCAAAACAAGATGCATAAAAAGATAAACATCACATGCAATCAAAATATGTGACATGATATGGCCATTATCATCTTGTGCTTTTGATCTCCATCTCCAAAGCACCGGCATGATCTCCATCGTCACCGGCATGACACCATGATCTCCATCATCATGTCGTCACTTGGTTGTCTCGCCAACTATTGCTTCTACAACTATTGCTAATGCATAGCGATAAAGTAAAGCAATTACATGGCGTTTAATGATTGACTCGTATGTCATACAATAAATTAAAGACAACCGTATGGCTCTTGCCGGTTGCCGTACTCATCGACATGCAAGTCGTGAACCTATTACAAAACATGATCATCTCGTACATCAACATATATCACATCATGTTTTAGCCATACCACATCACAACATGCCCTGCAAAACAAGTTAGACGTCCTCTACTTTGTTGTTGCAATTTTTACATGGCTGCTAGGGCAAACTATAAGAACCATTCTTATCTACGCAAAACCACGACAGTGATATACAAGTTGCCTTTTAACCTTCTACAAGGACATCCTTTGTCAAATCAGATTCAACTAAAGTAGGAGAGACAGATACCCGCAAAGCCACTTTTATGCAATACAAGTTGCATGTCAGTCACTGGAACCGGTCTCTTTGTGCATGGACAAGTAAGGTTGGTCCGAGCCACTTTATCCCACAATACCACCGAATCAAAATAAGACAAGGGAAGTAAGCAATTTCAACATCAGTGCCCACAACTTCTTTGTGTTCTACTCATGCATATACATCTATGCATAGACCTAGCTCTGATACCACTGACGGTGAACGAAGCAAGAAAATCAAAAAAATTCCTATGAAACACCCAAGATCCAATCTAGGAGATGCATAGCTACGAGTAAGGAGTGTGTCTACATACCCTTGTAGACCAAAAGCGTTAACATCGTAACGCGGTTGATGTAGTCATACTCTTCACGATCCAATCCGATCTAGTGCCGAATGGATGGCACCTCTGAGATTAGCACAAGTTCAGCTCGATGGCATCCTGTCCTTCTTATCCAGCAAGCGAGGGAGAGGAGGTAGATGAGATCAGAACCAACACAACAGCGTGGTTGTGGTGGCAGCAGAATTCTAGCAGGGCTTCGCCAAGCGTCTGCGCGAGGTGGAGGAGGTGTAACGGGAGGGAGACGGGAAAGGGTGGAAGGGGTGCTTCCCCCAATGCCTCCCCACCTTTATGTAGGCGTGGAGGGGGCTGGTGGCTTGCCCTCGAAGGCCCTAGGGTCTTTGGCCAAAGAGGGAGGATGGAAATCTGTCCTTTGCTTCCCCACCGATCGATATCCCCCCTTTTTAGGGATCCCGAGGGATATGACACTATTCCTTTTAAGTGAGGGTCTTGGTGCGCCTAGACCAGGGGTCTGGGGACTTTACCCACTACCCACATTCATGTGGGTCCCCCATGCAGGTGGGCCCCACTCCAGAACCTTCTAGAACCTTCTCGGTACAATATCGAAAAAACACAAACATTTTCCGGAACCCCGACAACAACTTTCCATATATAAATCTTTATCTCCGGACCATTCCGGAGCTCCTCGTGATGTCCCAGATCCCATCCTAGACTCTGAACAACCTTCGGACTTTCCACTATTAATATCTCAATACTACCCTAGCGCCACCGAACGTTAAGCGTGCGACCCAACGGGTTCGGAACATGCAGACATGACCAAGACTGCTCTCTGGTCAATAACCAATAGCGGGACCTAGATGCCCATATTGATTCCTACATATTTGACAAAGATCTTTATCGGTTGAACCACGATGTCAAGGATTCAGTCATTCCCATATGCAATTCCCTTTGTCCGGTGATATGTTACTTGCCCGAGATTCGATCGTTGGTATCTCCATACCTAGTTCAATCTCGTTACCGGCAAGTCTCTTTACTCGTTCCGTAATACAAGATCCTATGACCAAACTCATTAGTCACATGAAACTTCTTATGATGTTGTACTACCGAGAGGGCCCAGAGATATCTCTCTGTGACACGGAGTGACAAATCCCAGTCTTGATCCATGCAACCCATCAGACACCTTCGGAGATACCTGTAGAGCACCTTTATGATCACCCAGTTACGAGGTGATGTTTGATAACATGCAAGGCATTCCTCCAGTATCCAGGAGTGGCATGATCTCATGGTCGAAGGAACAGATACTTGACATGAAGAAACCTATAGCAAATAAGTAAACGATCTGATGCTAAGCTTATAGTTGGGTCTGTCCATCACTTCATTGTCCTAATGATGAGATCCCGTTATCAAATGACAACTCATGTCCATGGTTAGGAAACCTTAACCATCTTTGATCAATGAGCTAGTCTAGTAGAGGCTTACTAGGGACACGGTGTAGTTTATGTATTCACACATGTATTTAAGTTTCCGGTCAATACAATTCTAGCATGAATAATAAACATTCATGAACGGGAAATATGGTAATAACCATTTTATTATGGCCTCAGGGGTATATTTCCAACAGCTTTCCGGCTCCATGTTGTCGGCCACTATTTTTTGGGTTGTCCGTGGCCATTTAGGAGGTCGTTGGGGAGTCTGTTGTTCATTGGTTGCTTGGCTTCTTAACTGCAATTGATCTTTGCATCAAGGGCGCAATGCAATAGGTCATCTAGTAGAAATATGAATAAAATGAGAATTACAATGCTACTTACTAAATCAATTCAATCTATAATATCAATCAGCTTAATGTGGTCCCCATATTGCTTCTGTGATAAACTTATTTTTGTCGATGCAGGTTTCACAGGCAACTCACGAATGCACGCTTTCATATATTTGAATTTAAACATCGTGTCCCACCTTCATGAAACCTTGTAAGTTCTTGTCGAATTTTCTATGTTTTTTTAGGAGCCCTTCTTTTGGGAAAAATACTTATCCAATTCCAGGTGGCTCTCACTACTAACCAATTTACCAAAAGGGACTGCTAGAACCCCCCTGCTTTTACCCATCTTCATTTTTATGACACCTGTCAAAACTAGATGAGACATCAGTGGAGTAAAATGGTGGGATGGCCAGCAAACATATCTGGAGAAATGACTAAGGTAAGATGCATAAGGCTGCCCGTAGTGGGAAATATCATATAGTATTAGTATCATGCATATGATACTACCTTCATAGTGCATAATATCATAGATTAGTATCATATATCATCTTATTTATTGCCATGCATGACACATAGTAGCGTAACATTTATTATGATATGGTATCTACCTATGTTACTCTAACCCTCTCTCTCTCTCTTCTTTAATTGTCTGCCACATCAGCATGTTTGCTAGTCCCAAGTGCATGATACCGATACCACTTCTATAGCCAGCAAGGGCATCTTCAAGGCGGACCCATAAACCTCCCGCAACCATCCGGACCGCTGGACCACGGAAGCCATCTAACGCCGACCTGTATCGGCCCACGGAGCGGTCCGAACGGGATTTCTCCCACAAACCGAAGACAAACGTGGGGGAGGTTTGCGGGAGTCCGGACGGATACCAAGCCCGTTTTCGGATTGCCCTGGCCCACCAAAAATCCCTTCCCCCTCCCACGCGCGCTCCCGCCTGGCGCCAGCTGCCCGCATTCATGCCGCTGTAGAGCGTGCCGCTCAACATTGAAGATGGCTCAAGGCAGACGCGACCTCTCACTGCCTCCACCATTGAAGCGGTGGGCCAGCCGAGGGCACCGCCCGGGACGCGTCTCGGGTGTCCACGCCTGTTCAATGCCAGAGGCGCGTGACTGGATGGGATGGGACGGATATCTACTGCACTCGTTCAATGCTGCTGATCGTCTGTCTGCCGCCATTAAGTAGAGTCGCCGGACGAGAAATCCACTCCGGCACCGCGCATTGACGCACTCGGATGCCTGGCCTCACCGGAATCAGCTATATAAAGGCGGCCACACTCGGCTAACTCCACACCACAACACCAGCCCCTCCACATCCTCTCCCTTGCACTGGATCTACCATGACCACCAGCGGGAAAGCACTGTGGGACAGTCTGTCACCGGAGATGAAGCATGCGGTGGCCGCCCTTGGCGCCGCCTGGCATAGCCACGATGCCAGGTGGATCGAGGCCAGCTTGCCGGCCAGCTCGCCCGAGGTCTCTGACGATGAGGAAGACACCACGATGGAGACGGCCTCCGACGACTCGGCCTCGGCTCCCGCGCCTCCTGTGCACGCCGGCTTCACCACGGAGCAGGCGCAGGCGCAGTTCAATGCCGCCATGGGTACAGCTTGTACCGACACCTTTGTCGGTGTTCCAGCAAGCATAGTAGGAATAGCGGTACAACCTATTCCTCCTGGACCAACACCGGCTGCCGGAGGGCCAGATTGACGGCGAGCGCGCGAGCGAGGAGGCCGTGGCGGCCATGGCCGCGGCGAACCCAAATTTTGTCGTGGAGCAGCGTGCCATCTACAGTGTCATCCGTGCTCAAGCCGCCGCTTGGTAGGAAGCGGCAGCCGCAGAGGCGCAGCTGCAGGTGATCGCGGAGAAGAACATAGTCAGCTGTGCCTCCTACGCGCCGCCAACGAACCATCAGCCGGTCCGGTGGGACGACGAAAGCCAAGGTGCCACCATTTCCCTCGTGGACCTGACGTCCACCGGCGACGGACAAGGCGTGGACTCCTCCGGGGATGTGTAGGCCATGGGAGGCAACGGTGCCTGGTGTCCCATGTGGGTCGGTCTGTTTCCCGTGTTCTGCTCTTCGTCGCCGGAGACCGCACTTTCACTTCATCGGTCTTATCGTCGGTGCTCATGGAGACAGCGGAAGGAGGATGACATGGGCTTGGACGCCAGGCGTCGCTGCCGTAGGATAGGTTTAAGGGCGGCTCTTTTTTTCTAAATGTTCGAAATGTAGTTAAATCCGTCGTGTTTGTATGAACTCCGTCATGTTTATACGAAATCCGACCATGTTTGCATGAATTTCATCCGGTTTGTTGAAAAATAGTTTGAAATGTACGCGGCTAGCATTGGATGTCGACCTCCCACATCCATGTCCGCGGAATGGTCCCCCTGTCCGCGGACGGACGCAGGAGGTTTTTTGCGGGTTGCCGTTGGAGATGGCCGAACACAACATGCGGGGGGAGGGGTCATACGATGAGCAAGGCAAGAGAAAAGTAAAAAAATGTGTGGGAAGGAGTAGATTGACAAAAAAACATTTCATTGGCAACAAAAGTGGGTAATTGCTACCCCAACGACATGCATCTTTGTCACCTTGTTTAGGCGATATGACGGGTTTTTCGTTTCTCGCAGCAACGAAGAGGGCTCCTCGTCCCCATCGACAACAGAAAAAAACATACTATGTTTCCGTGGGAAATAAAGAAGACTCTTCACCCTTCTCGAAAACGAAAAGTTGGTCTTCGTTGGTGACGGCAAAGACATGGTTCTATAACTATAATTTCCAAAATCATGATCATAGTTTCAAGACTTCATAAAAACAAAGTTAATTTTCCAAATCCGTGCCTTTGATCCTATCATGGCTACAGACAAAGCTTCAATGCCGTAATGCCACCTGCCTTTGTGTGTATGACATGTGGGTCAGCTGGGTCTATATGTCATGCACGCAAAGCCACCTCGGCAAAACAATTGCATGCATTGAGCTAACCAGTATCTACGGACGAGAGATGCAGCGCCCCTCGCCCACGCTCCTGCGGTGTGGCTCCCCAGTGCCCAGAGCCACCATAGCCGCCGCTGCTCTCGCCACCCCGGGTGTCTCTTTGTCCTCGCTGTGGTTCCCACCGGGGTTCCCCACGCCGCGGTTTGGGTGGCTAGATCTGTCGGCCTCGTTGTTCCCTCAGTTGACGCCGCCCTCACCAGATCTGCAGCCCTGAGCTCCTGCCGCCCAGTCTGCGGTTGTTGCTGTGGTGGGCGAGCCCCAGCGCCAGGGTACTCCTCCTCCTCCCATTCAAGGCGCCCATCGCCCGTGTCTCAAATTGGCGCCAGCTACCGCATTCAAGTTGTGTGCTCGATGGGATGCGATGAGCTCTCCCTCAAGCCCTGCATCGGCTGCAGCGGATTCAAGTCAAGCAACTCTTGCCGCGACCGCTCTGGAACATCAATGGCATTTGGTGCGACCAGCATACTGGTGGAGAGAAGTCCGCTCCAACAACCAACATTCAAGACGACGTCCTGCGGCTTCTTATTCCCCTCCTCGAAGACAAAGTGAGTTCATCAAGTTGCAAGATAGAGAGTGTCATCGCTGCTTACTGTTGGGGCACTACAAGGCCAATTGTAGATATCCTCTCACCTATCGGGATGTCGATAGATTGGGAATAGGGAGAGGGGCTAGACCAACTCTCCATCCCCCTCCCCTAGATCCCCACCATCGTTGAATGAAGTCACTGCCTCCCCTGCTACCACTGCGAGGCCTCCTGCTCCTTCATCTGAAGCTGCCGTGACAAGAGTTGCGGCGACCCCTACCTCCACTCCCCAGGCCCTCCCATCGCCCGCGTGGTGCGCCATGCCGTGTTAGGAGCCGCGTGTTAGTGGCCCAACATTGCGCCTCGAGGAGGGGAGCGTGGTCATCATCTCCGCGCAAAAGATGGATGCCAACGCAGCCAACGTCACCTCCCTGGGTGCCTTCCTCTGGCTAGGTGGTAGTAGGCCTGCCGTGAGCGCCGCCGAGATCAAGGAGGCTCTAGATGTGAAGTTGGAAGTGTGGGATGTTAGGGTGGTGCCTCACTACCCCGAAGACTTCTTCGCTCTCTTCGACTACTAGCACCAACACGACAGGGTAACAACGCCTAGCAGATTCCGGCACAATGGGCTCAACATCCACTTCGCTAACTAGCACCTCGACGTGCACTCCAATGTGATCCGAGTGGACTACCATGTTCATCTCTGCAATGAAGGAATCCCTCTTATTGTTTGGTGTGACTCTGTGGTGGCCCAGGTGCTCGGGCCGAACACCTTTATCCACTACTTCGATGTCGCCACTCTTGTCGAGAAGATGTAGCCAACTTCAAGCTTTGGGCCTGGTCGGAGAACCCCTCAGCCATCCCAAGGTGCAACAGGTCACCATCACACCACGGGTGGCCACGGGCGTTGGTGGGGCTCTGTCCATGGCCGTTGGACATGGCGGCATTTGGCGTCGTGCCATTGTTCACCTCGATCTGCTAGAAGACTACACGCCAATTGCTGCTAGCAACATCCCTCGCCGCTCGTGCACTAACCCTTTCTCCTGGCTCTATTGTGTGTTCGACGACGAGCATAGGGTGCGGGACAAGCATGAACCACTGCGTCATGTTGGGATATCCTCCTCGTGTGGGCTATGAGGAGATGGCCATTTAAAGCCTTTTAGGCAGCCCAAAGAGATGCAGAAGCCCACTACCCATTAGGGTTATGACCTAGGGTCATTTTGGACTTTGCACGTGAGTGGATGGGGATGTTTTACCCTCCATCCAGCAGCCATCACCAAGAGTGACGAAAATCAGTTCATCCTCCAAGAGAGAAGAGAGAAAACCAAGAGAGCAAGGGAAGAAGAGGAAGATTGAAGGAAGAAGCAAAGGGAGCTCCTCCCCAAGGTTGTGATGGTCCAGATCCACTACCTTGTCTCCTTCAAGCTTCCATCTTTGGTGAGATTGTTCCAATCCCTAGTTATTGAGCCCCAAATCTTGTTGTGTTCATCCAAGATTCAGAAATCTTGATGTATGAGATCCTCTAGTGTTGTCTAGAGAAGAACTAGTTGTATCCCACATTAGATAATAGTGGAAGAGGATTTGGGTGGCTTCGGCCCGTGGTTTTCCCCCTCAAGTTGGGGGGTTTTCCACGTAAAAATCTGGTGCCTCTTTGTTGATGTTTGCTGGTGTCCAGAAAGTTACTCCTACCACAAGACACTCGGCTGAGGAGTGTCTTATCTGCTGAATAACATATTTTGCCTCCCTATGCTGCTGCATATGTTTCTTTCCGTGCTAAGCAACGATCCTTGAGTTAGTACATGATGTGGTGCTGAGATTACTTTGCTTCTGCTGTAGTTTTTAGTTAACCACAAGTGCATTTGTGTGCTAATTCCCAACAGAGTGGTATCAGAGCCAGGTTTGCTTAGGAGGCTGCTAATCCCAGTTGCTTGATTGTTGCTGGAAGTGCTGCTCACAATGGCTTTGGAAGAAAGCGCTACAACAAGTGGCATGATAAAACTTGATTCTTCCAATTACTCATTATGGAAGCCCATGATGGAAGACATCCTTTATTGCAAGGATTTGTATGAGCCAATTGTGAAAGAAAAGATACCCACCGATGTCATGGAAGAAGAATGAAGAGTGTAGTATGGAGAAGCAGTAGGTATGATTCGGTTGTACATCAACCACAATATATTCCACCATATTGCAAATGACACAAATGCGTATGAGATGTGGCAGAAGTTGGAGTCTATGTATGAGAGGAAGACATCAATGAACAAGGCCTTGGTGATCAAAAGACTTGCAAAGCTTGAGTACCGAGATGGCACAAGTGTTATTGAGCACTTGAATGTCTTCCAATGCCATATAAATCAACTTTCAGCCATGAAGATCAACTTTGAGGATGAGGTGCAATCGTTGTTGCTGTTGTGTTCCATGCGTGACAGTTGGAACACGCTTGTTGTGTCACCTAGCAATTCAGCTCCGGACGGGAAGCTGACTTTAGAGATGGTGAAGAATAGCATGCTGAATGAAGAAGCTAGAAAGAAGGAAAAGGGTGATGCCTCTTCTTCTGATGCATATGTGGCTGAAACCCATGGGAAGAATGAGAACCGTGGACACAACAATACAAGATTTTAGCAAGGCAGAAGCAATTCCAGGGGGAGATCAAAGTCAAAACAGAGAAAATATATTACTTGCTTTCATTGTGGCAATCCGGGACACATAAAGAGTGAGTGCAGGAAGTACAAAAGAGAGTTTGCAGAGGGGAAACTTGCAAAGAGAACCAAGCAAAAGGTTGAGAGCAGTTCAACCATGACTGCAACAGATGAGGACTATCTAGTCATTCAAGATGAAGAATGCTATAGTGTTGTTCATGATGTTGCCATGAGTTGAGTTGTGGATTCAGGTGCATCCTTTCACATCACGTCACACAAAGAGTATTTCACATCATACACCAGTGGTGTTACTGGCCAAGTGAGGATGGGAAATAGTGGTTCGTCAGCAATTGTTGGCAAGGGCTCTATGTGCATTGAAACAAACACAGGTTGCAGATTGGTTCTCGATGATGTAAGGCATGTTCCCGACATAAGGCTGAATTTGTTTTCAGTGGGCAAGCTTGATGATATCAAACATCCTAGTTATTTTGGTGAAGGAAAGTGGAATCTCACCAAAGGGTCTTTGATTGTGGCTCGAGGAAGTAGGCAAGGTAATCTCTATGTGACTAAAACCAAGTTGTGCAATGAGGTGTTGAACATTGCTGAAAAAGACACTCCGGTTCAATTGTGGCACAAGAGGCTTGGGCATATGAGTGAGAAGGGCATGCATGCTTTTGCTCGCATGGATTACCTCCCTGAGTTGAAAGGTATATCCTTGAAGCCCTGTGCACATTGTTTTGCAGGTAAACAACATAGAGTTGCATTTCGTACACTCTCTCCACACCATGCAGAAAATGTTCTTGATATTGTGCACACTGATGTTTGCTCCATGACTGAAAAATCTCATGATGGAACATTATACTTTGTGACTTTTATTGATGACCATTCCAGAAAGGTTTTTGTGTATGTGCTGAAACACAAATACTAGACACTTGAAGCCTTCAAGGAGTTCCATCCCAAATTTGAGAAAGAAACTGGCAGGAAATTGAAGTGCGTAAGATCAGCCAATGGTGGTGAATACAGAGGTCCTTTTGAAAGGTATTGCAGGAAGTTTGGCATCAGGCTTGAGAAGAGTCCACCAAAGACACCTCAGCTCAATGGTCTTGCATAGAGAATGAGCATGACACTCACAGAGAGGGTCACAGCTATCCTCTCTCATGCTCATTTACCTAATCCTTTTTGGGCTGAAGCATTGATGAATGCTATGTATGTGGTTAACCTATCTCCCTCAGTTCCTCCTACAGGTGATATTCCTAAGAGAGTTTGGTCAAGGAAGGAGATATCATACAAGCACTTGAAGGTCTTTGGTTGCAGGGCATTTGTACATGTTCCAAGGGATGAGAGATCCAAGCTTGATAGTAAGACAAAGTAGTGCATCTACCTCAGCCAACCAAGTGAAGAGCTCGGCTACAGGTTGTGGGATCCAGCCAATAGAAAGATTGTGAGAAGCCGAGATGTGGTGTTCATTAAAGATGAAATAATAAAATATATTGGGAAACCAGAGAAGCCAATGACCAGCACACCATAGGTTCACATGGATCCAATCTGTCCTCCCCTCGTGCATGACAATCATGGGGGAGATGATGACACTGAAGATAGTGAAGATGCAACTGATCAAGACAGTACAAGTCAAAGTGACAAGCAACCATCAAGTGATGATGAGGAAGTTGGTAATGATGATGCCAACGATAATCCACCTGATTAACCACCAGTGCAGCAGCAAAGAAGAAGTGAAATAAGTCACATTCCTTCTTCTAAGTATCCACCACATCAATATGTGTTGATGATAGATGCAGGTGAGCCCTCATGCTATGAGGAAGCAATGTCTGATGAGAACAAGGAAGAGTGGTCAGAAACCATGCAGGATGAGATGAATTCCTTGTATGGGAATGATACTTTTGAGTTGGTGAATTTGCCAAAGGGCAAGAAAGCACTCAAGAACAAGTGGGTGTATAGAGTGAAGACTGAAGAAAACACCTCACATCTAAGGTACAAGGCCAGATTGGTTGTGAAAGGTTTCAATCAGAAAAAGGGCATTGATTATGATGAGATATTCTCTCCGGTGGTGAAGATGTCTTCAATCCGAGTTGTGCTTGGCACTGCTGCCACCACGGACTTGGAAATTGAACAACTTAATGTGAAGACAACATTCTTACATGGTGACCTAGAGGAGGAGATATACATGGAGCAACCAGAAGGATTCATGGTTGCAGTCAAGGAGCACTTACTTTGCAAATTAACGAAGAGCTTGTATGGCTTGAAACAAGCTCCTCGGCAGTGGTACAAGAAGTTTGAGTCTTTTATGACTGGGCTTGGTTACCATAAAGCACAACCTGATCATTGTGTCTTTATGAAAAGGTTGCCAAGGGTGACTTCATTATTCTCTTGTTGTATGTTGATGATATGCTGATTGTTGGAAATGGCACAAAGAGGATTGCTCTCCTCAAGAAGGCATTGAGTAAATCATTTGCCATGAAGGATTTAGGACCAGCTAAGCAAATACTTGGCATGAAGATCTCCCATGATAGATCAAAGAAGCTGCTTTGGCTCTCACAGGAAAGATACATTGAGAAGGTACTTGAAAGGTTTAATATGAAGATGCAAAATATGTTATCTCTCCGCTTGCATGCCATCACAAATTGAATTCTAAACAATGTCCTACAAGCAAGAAGGAGAAAGAAGAAATGAGGAAAGTACCTTACCAATCTACTGTGGGCAGTTTGATGTATGCCATGGTATGCACTAGGCCTGACATTGCCTATGTAGTTGGAGTTGTTAGCCGGTTCGTGACAAATCCAGGTAAAGCTCACTGGGAAGTAGTGAAGTGGATTCTCAGGTATCTCAAGGGTACTTCTACATCTTGTTTATGCTTTGGAAGTGGTGATCCTGTATTGCAGGGCTATACAGATGCAGATTATGCAGGTGACAAGGATCGTAGGAAGTCCACATCTAGATACCTGATGACTTATGCAGAGGGAGCAGTGTCATGGCAATCAAGATTGCAGAAATGTGTTTCTACATTGACTACAGAAGCTGAGTACATAGCAGCAATTGATGCTGGCAAGGAAGTTTTGTGGATGAAGAACTTCTTGCAAGAGCTCGGCATGAAGCAAGAGAAGTATGTTATTTTTTGTGATAGTCAAAGTGCTATTCATCTTGACAAGAATTCAAGCTATCACTCTCGAAGTAAGCATATTGATGTGATGTATCATTGGATTCGAGATGTTGTGGGTTCCAAGTTGCTGAAACTTGAGAAGATCCATACCGACGACAATGGTTTGGATATGGTGACCAAGATATTGCCAAATGAGAAGCTACAAGCATGTTGCAAGGTAGCGGGCATGGCGGTGCCCCCCTCATGAGTTGGAGGGGGAGATTTGTTGGGATATCCTGCTCATGTGGGCCATGAGGAGATGGCCATTTCTAGCCTTTTAGGTAGCCCAAAGAGGTGCAGAAGCCCACTACCCATTAGGGTTATGACATAGGGTCATTTTGAACTTTGCACGTGAGTGGATGAGGGTGCTTTACCCTCCATCCAGCAGCCACCACCAAGAGTGACGAAAATCAGTTCATCCTCCAAGAGAGAAGAGAGAAAACCAAGAGAGCAAGGGAAGAAGAGAAAGATTGAAGGTAGAAGCAAAGGGAGCTCCTCCCCAAGGTTGTGATGGTCCAGATCCACTACCTTGTCTCCTTCAAGCTTTAGTTCCACCATCTTTGGTGAGATTGTCCCAATCCCTAGTTATTGTGCCCCAAATCTTGTTGTGTTCATCATCCAAGATTCAGAAATCTTGATGTATGAGATCCTCTAGTGCTGTCTAGAGAAAAACTTATTGTATCCCACATTTGATAATAGTGGAAGAGGATTTAGGTGGCTTCGGCCCGTGGTTTTTCCCCTGAAGTCGGGGGGTTTTCCACATAAAAATCTGGTGTCTCTTTGTTGATGCTTGCTGCTGTCCAGAAAGTTACTCCTACCACAAGACACTCGGCTGAGGAGTGTCTTGTTTGTTGAGTAACATATTTTGCCTCCATATATGCTGCTGCATATGTTTCCTTCCGTGCTAAGCAACAACCCTTGAGTTAGTACATGATGTGGTGCTGAGATTACTTTGTTTCGCTGTAGTTTTTAGTTAACCACAAGTGCATTTGTGTGCTAAGTCCCAACACGACAAAGCCGGGAGGATGATGATAGCACCGCCGCTATGATGAGCATGATCGACGTGGTCGGGACAATGATCGGCCGCAGTCCTCTTGGCACGACCATTTCTTTAGGAGCCATTCCCGTGCTCCGGAGTGCTGAGCTGAAGATGACCGCCAGGGCTCGCACCGCGGGGAGCGTGGCAGAGATCGTGGTTGGAATGACCATGGCAGGGATGGTCAGTGCCGCCCGGTAGAAAGCTCAAGGTAAGGTAAGGCTGGTTTGACCAACATGACTCAAGGACGCTCGCTGCTGTCTTCCCCTCGCACCACCTCAAGTGACATCATCGAGATCGCTCCCTCTGGTTCAGCTCTGGGCTAGCTTTACGTCATGGTTTTCATGACCAGAGTTTAGCCATCACTTACCTTGGAACCCCTCCAAGCTGCATGCTCGGAGTCCTCGCCTTCCTAGGTGGTGCTGGCCACGGCAGTTACGCAGTCGGCACTATTGCCCACACCTGACGCGGCTGTGCATGGTGCCTCTCCTGAGATTGTTCTACCCACACCCTCCTCTCCAAGACAGGAAGCAGCGCTCGAGGAACTTCACACCTTATCTGCTAGTCTCACAACAAAGTTTGTCCTCGCTACGCCCACGCCGTCGCACCATCCCGATGTATCTGAAGATGGCAGTGTTGGCCACTTGTCTTCTGTCTTTGCTGCTCCTACTTCTTCGCCTGAGGTGTCCACTCCCATCTTCATCCCGAGCATGCCAACCCTGCTCCCCTCCCCACACTCGACGCCACCCAGACGACCAGCAGCCCGGCGGAAGACCCTAGCTGGAGCGTCTAGCTTCCAACTCCCTCGATAGAGCCGGCGTCTCCGTGCAAAAAAGAGGAAGATGCTGATACATCTCCAACATATATATAATTTTTTATTGTTTCATGCTATTATATTATCAACCTTGGATGCTTTATATCCATTTATATGCTATTTTACATCATTTTTTGGGACTAACCTATTAACCAGTGCCAATTCCTTTTTTTTGTTGGTTTTTGGCTTTTCAAAAAAATAGTATCAAACAAAGTTCAAATGCAATGAAACTTTACGATGATTTTTTCTGGACCAGAAGGGACCCTAGAAGGTTTAGGGGGAGGCTAGAAGAGCTACGAGAGAGCCGCGAGCTCACAGGGCGCGCCCCGGGGGGGGTGGGCATGCCTCCTGAGCTCTTGGACCCCACACAACTCTGTTTGACCTAATTCCAAGCCCATAAATTCCCAAATATTCCCAAACCAACGGAGAGCCACCCAAAACACTTTTTCCGCCGCCGCAAGCTTCTGTTCTTCCGTGATCCCATCTGGAGACCTTTTTCGGTACTCTGCCGGAGGGGAATCGATCAGGGAGGGCTTCTACATCATCCTTGTTGCCTTTAAATAATGCGTGAGTAGTTCACCATAGACCTACGTGTCCATAGCTAGTAGCTAGATGACTTCTTCTCTCTCTCTTTGATATTCAATACAATGTTCTCCTTGATCTTCTTGGTGTTCTATTTGATGTAATCTTCTTTTGCGGTGTGTTTGTTGGGATCCGATGAATTGTGGATTTATGATCAGATTATTCATTGGATGTAATTGAGTATTTTCTAAACTTTATTATGCATGATTGTTATAGCTTTGTATTTCTCTCCGATCTATCTGTTTGGTTTGGCCAACTGGATTGCTTTATCATCAGTGGGAGATGTGCTTTGTAATGGGTTCAATCTTATGGTGCTCTATATCCTAGTGACAAAGTAGAGGACAAGACACCTATTTGTATTGTTTCCATTAAGGTAAAACAACGAGGTTTATTCATATTGATTAGGTTTACTTAGTCTACATCATGTCATTTTGGTTAAGGCATTACTCCATTTCTTATGAACTTAATACCATAGATGCATGCTGGATAGCGATTGATTGGTGGAGTAATAGTAGTAGATGCAGGCAGGAGTCGGTCTACTTGTCTCAGACGTGATGCCTATATACATGATCATTGCCGTGAATACGTCATAACTATGCATTTTTCTATCAATTGCCCAACAGTAATTTGTTCACCCACCATATGCTATGTGTTCAAGAGAGAAGCCTCTAGTGAAAACTATGCCCCTGGGTCTGCTTTTATCATATTATAAAATCCAAAATACCTTGCTGGAATTTATTTACTTTATTTTATGTTGCCATTTATCTATCTATCCATACAAGATTTAATACTCGCAAGTAACGAGTTCAAGGGGATTAACAACCCTCTTGCCCACGTTGGGTGCAAGTATTTGTTTTTGTGTGTGTAGGTGTTGTTCACGAGGCTTTGCATGATTCTCCTATTTGTTCGATCTGAGGGAAATACTTATCTCTACTGTAGTACATCTCCCCTCCTCTTCGGGGAAAATCCCAACGTAGCTCACAAGTAGCAGATGCCCATTGCTAAGCTTGCCGAGAAACTGCTATGTCGCCTCATGGGCATTGATACGTTTCCAACGTATCTATAATTTTTTTATTGTTCCATGTTGTTATATTATCAATCTTGGATGTTTTATATTCATTTTATAGCAACTTTGTATCATTTTTTGGGACTAACCTATTGACATAGTGCCCAGTGCCAGTTGCTGTTTTTGCTTGTTTTTTTACTTCGCAGAATATCAGTCCCAGACGAAATCCAAATGCCACGAAGCTTTTTGGAGAATTTTTTCTGCCCAGAAGACAACTCGGGAGCCAAGGAAGTGCCCAAGGGGAGGCCTGTGGAGACCACAAGACACCAGGGTGCGCCAGAGGCCCCTGGCGGGCCCTGGTGTGTAGTGGGGCCCATAGGCCCCCTCTCCACCGCCTATCAGCTCTATAAATACTCAAAAATCCTAGAAACCCTAGGGGAGCAGAGAGATCAGAGTTTCCACCGCCGCAAGTTCTAGAACCCCGAGATCCAATCTAGAGGCCTTTTCCGGCACCTTGCCGGAGGGGTCAACGATCACGGAGGGGTTCTTCATCAACACCCTTGCCCCTCCGATGATGCGTGAGTAGTTTGCCATAGAACTACGGGTCCGTAGGCATTAGCTAGATGGCTTCTTCTCTCTTTTTGATTCTCAATACGATGTTCTCCTCGATGTTCTTGAAGATCTATTTGATGTAACTCTTTTTTTGTGGTGTGTTTGTTGGGATTCGATGAATTGCGAGTTTATGATCAGATCTATCTATGAATATTATTTGAGGCTTCCTTGATCTCTTATATGCATGATTATTATAGCCTCGTATTCTTCTCCAAAACTTTGGTTTGGTTTGGCCAACTAGATTGATTTTTCTTGCAATGAGAAGAGGTGCTTTGTGATGGGTTCGATCTTGCGGTGTCCTCACCCAGTGACAGAAGGGGTAGCGAGGCACGCATGTATCGTTGCCATTAAGGATAAAAAGATGGGGTCTATTCCTACATGAATAGATCTTGTCTACATCATGTCGTCGTTCTTATTGCATTACTCCGTTTCTCCATGAACTTAATACACTAGATGCATGCTGGATAGCGGTCGATGTGTGGAGTAATAGTAATAGATGTAGGCAGGAGTCGGTCTACTAATCTTGGATGTGATGCCTATATACATGATCATTGCCTTGGATATCGTCATAATTATTTGCTCTTCTATCAATTGCCCAACAGTAATTTGTTTACCCACCGTATGCTATTTTCTTGAGAGAAGCCTCTAGTGAAATCTATGGCCCCCGGATCTATTTCCTATCACATTCTTTTCAGATCTATTAGTCCAAAAATCCAAAAATACCTTGCTGCACTTTTTCTTTACTTCTTTTATTTTGTGTTTTTGATAGATCTATTTATCCAATCTTATACAATTTAATCTATCTCAATACCGAGGAGAGATTGAAAACCCCTCTAACATGCTGGGTTGCAAGCTTTTGTTATTTGTGTGAAGGTACTGCTTACATAGGTTGGGTGGATCCTCCTACTGGATTGATATCTTGGTTTCATAACTGAGGGAAGACACTTACGGTTGTTGTGCTGCATCACCCTTTACACTTGGAGGGAAAAACCAATGCATTAGCGGGAAGTAGACATCGTCACTGAAGGAGAGCTGGTAACAGACACAACGATTACAAAGTTGACACAAATGTTTCATGGCCAACTTCCAGATATTGTTGTGGCTGCTCTTCACGCACTGTTTTGGTTGGATTGCGATCTCTCGTCGGCGGTTGAAGAGGCCCTGGTGCAGCATGGCAAAGAAGGAGGACAGGACCTGGGGGAGGCTGCAACTGCGACCACCTAATCCTGATGATAGCTCTCCGATGTAGTCTGTTTCCTAATGTTTGTTTACCAAACCCATGGTAGTCGTACGCCTGTTTATAGCTACCATAGCTTGTTGTTGTACCTAGTCCTAGCGAGACCAATGTTGCTATGTTTGAGGTAGTCTCTGCCTCCTGTGTAGTCTTGATGATGTATCTTTAGTGAACCAATGTTAGAACATAACATCTCAATCCTATGTTGGAACGTGCATGGCTTAAACTGTCCAGATCGTCATGACACTGTCAATGAAACAATTGCTACATCCTCCTGCAACCTAGTCTTTCTACAGGAAACAAAGCTCCAAGTCATTTACCCTTCCATTGCAGCACATCTTGGGGGCTACCGGCTCAATTTTTTGCCTATAACCCTGTTGTTGGTTATAAGGGAGGCATCTTGCTCCTCTGGGATGACAGTGTGGTGGACATTTCCAATGTCTAGCTAGGATCATTCTTCCTTTCAGCGGATGTTGTGGTCAAGAATTCTTCGGAGAAAAAAAATTCAAGCTTACCACTATATGCGGGCCAACTAGAAGCATTCACAAACATGCCTTTTTCTGGAGTTTTCCTCCCAAAAGCAGTTGCCAGGTACAAAATGGCTTGTAAATGGAGACTTCAACCAAATATATCAGGCACGAGATAAAAACCGCTCCAATGTCGACCGCAGCCGACTAGTTCGCTTCCGCAATGCTCTTAGCTCTTGCGAGCTCAAGGAGATCCACCTCCAGAACCGAAAGTTCACTTGGAGTAATGAGAGAAATAACCCGACGCTCAGTAAAATAGACAATTTTTTTTTGCAATGAGGAATGAGACATCAAATTTGCTAACCACATACTGAATGTCCTTTCCTCCTCACTATCGGATCATTGTCCGTTGTTGCTTGCTTGTGAAGATGACCCCAAGAAACCCAAGTCCTTCCGACTTGAGAACCACTGGATCAAGATGCTGGGATTCCAAAAGACAGTCAGTGATGCTTGGAATGAAGACTATAGCCACTATACCTTACCAAAGGCTTTTTCGCAAACTAAAAAATACTAGTCAAAGATTACGTTCCTGGAGAAGAACACGATTCGTTAAAGCTAAGGTTCAGCTGCATATGGCTCTTGAGGTTATTCTATGCCTTGATCTAGCCCAGGAACAAAGAGAGCTCTCCCAGCAAGAACATGACCTTCGAAAATGTCTGCAAAAAAGATCAACGCGTGGTCTGTGCTCGAGAAATCTAGGAAGAGGCAAAACTCGAGAATTACCAACCTAAAAGGAGGCCGATGCCAATACCCACTACTTCCACCTTCGCGTTAACCACCGAAGGAGGAAGAACTTTATCCACAATCTCAAGCATAACAGTGAATGGATTACGGAGAACAATCTGAAGGAGAAGGTGGTCCACCATCAATTTCAAAACATTGCTAATAAGGTCCCTTCGCGCAATATTGGCATCAATTCGGGTCTCATCCTCACTCCTAGTTGTGACCTTTGGGAGTTGGACGTGCCTATCACGGAAGAGGAGGTGAAGGTTGCGGTTTTTGCTATGCCTAGTGACAAAGCTCAAAGGCCGGACGGCTTCACTGGTGCTTTCTTTAAAGCATGCTGGAACACAATCAAGGGAGATCTCATGTCGGACATCTACCGATTTCCTTATCTACAGGCTGCTCATTGCTACTTGTGAGCTGCGCTGGGATTTCCTTGAAAAGGAGATGATGATGCACTATAGTAGAGATAAGTATTTACCTCGGTTAGAAACCAAGGTTATCAATCCAGCAGGAGAATCACACAACACCTCGTTAGCAGCACCTACACACAAAATAACAAATACTTGCACCCAACGCGAACAAAGGGTTGTCAATCCCTCGACGGTTAATTGCAAGGATAAAATCTTGTAGTGATAGATAGATAAATAAAACACAAAATAAAACAAAGTAAATAAAATTGCAACAAGGTATTTTTGGTATTTTATATATGATTTAGATAGACCCCGGGGCCATAGTTTTCACCAGAGGCTTCTCTCGAGAAAATAGCATACATTGGGTAAACAAAGTACTGTTGGGCAATTGACAGAAAAGCATATAATCATGACATTATCTAAGGCAATGATCATGTATATAGGCATGATAACCCACAAGTATAGGGGATCACAACAGTTTTCGAGGGTAGAGTATTCAACCCAAATTTATTGATTCGACACAAGGGGAGCCAAAGAATATTCGCAAGTATTAGCAGTTGAGTTGTCAATTCAACCACACCTGAAAGACTTAATATCTACAGCAAAGTATTTAGTAGCAAAGTAGTATGATAGTAACGGTAACCGTAGCAAGTGTAACAATAGCAATTTTGTAGTGATTGTAACAACAGTAACAACGGAAGTAACTTAGCAAAGATCAATATGTGAAAAGCTCGTAGGCATTGGATCAATGATGGATAATTATGTCGGATGGCATTCATCATGCAACAGTTATAACCTAGGGCGACACAGAACTAGCTCCAATTCATCAACGTAATGTAGGCATATATTCCATATATAGTCATACGTGCTTATGGAAGAGAACTTGCATGACATCTTTTGTCCTACCCTCCCGTGGTAGTGGGGTCCATAAGGAAACTAAGGGATATTAAGGCCTCCTTTTAATAGAGAACTGGAACAAAGCATTAGCACTTAGTGAATACATGAACTCCTCAAACTACGGTAATCACCGGAAAGAATCCCAATTATTGTCACCTTGGGGTATGCGGATCATAACTCGTAATAGGTGTCTATAACTTGCAAGATAGGATCAAGAACACATATATATTCATGAAAACATAATAGGTTCAGATCTGAAATCATGGAACTCGGGCCCTAGTGACAAGCATTAAGCATAGCAAAGTCATAACAACATCAATCTCAGAACATAGTGGATACTAGGGATCAACCCCTAACAAAACCAACTCGATTACATGATAAATCTCATCCAACCCATCACCGTCCAGCAAGCCTACGAAGGAATTACTCACTCCCGGCGGTGAGCATCATGGAATTGGTGATGGAGGAAGGTTGATGATAACGACGACGTCGATTTCTGATACGCCTCCAACGTATCTATAATTTTTTATTGTTCAGGGCTGTTATATTATCATTCTTGGATGTTTTACAATCATTTTATAGAAAATTTATATCATTTTTTGGGACTAACCTATTGACATAGTGCCTAGTGCCAGTTGCTGTTTTTTGCTTGTTTTTTACTTCGCAGAATATCAGTACCAAACGGAGTCCAAACACAGCAAAACTTTTTGGAGATTTTTTGGACCAGAAGACATCCAGTGGGCCAAAGAAGTACCAGAGGGGAGGCTCGAGGGTAGCACAACCCACCAGGGCGCGCCAGGAGGCCCAGGCACGCCCTGGTGGGTTGTGCCCACCTCGATGACCTCCCGCACTGCCTCTTCGCCCTATAAATACCCCAATATTCCAGAAACCCTAGGGGAATCGACGAAAAACAATTCCAGCCATCGCAAGCTCCAGAACCATGAGATCCAATCTAGACACCACCACGGAGGGGTTCATCATCATCATTGGTGCCTCTCCGATGATGCATGAGTAGTTCATCATAGACCTACGGGTCCGTAGGCAGTAGCTAGATGGCTTCCTCTCTCTTTTTGATTCTCAATACAATGGTCTCTTGGAGATCTATTTGATGTAACACTTTTTGCGGTGTGTTTGTTGGGATCCGATGAAGTTTGAGTTTATGATCAGATCTATATCCATGAAAGTTATTTGAGTTTTCTTTGATCTCTTATATGCATGATTACTTATAGCCTCGTATTTCTTCTTCGAATATTTGGTTTAGTTAGGCCTACTAGATCGATTTTTCTTGCCATGGGAAGAGGTGCTTTGTGATGGGTTCGATCGTGCGGTGTTCTTTCCCAGTGACAGAAGAGGCAGCAAGACACGCACGTATCCTTGCTGTTAAGGATAACAAGATGGGGGCTATTCATACATGAATAGATCTCGTCTACATCATGTTGTGGTTCTTATTGCATTACTCCGTTTCTCCATGAACTTAATACACTAGATGCATGCTGGATAGCGGTCGATGTGTGGAGTAATAGTAGTAGATGCAGGCAGGAGTCGGTCTACTAATCTTGGACGTGATGCCTATTTAATGATCATTGCCTGGATATCGTCATAATTATTCTATCTTCTATCAATTGCCCAACAGTAATTTGTTTACCCACCGTATATTATTTTCTCGAGAGAAGCCACTAGTGAAATCTACGGCCCACGGGTCTATTCTTTATCATATTTGCTTTGAGATCTATTTTTTATTTGCTTTTTTTTCAGATCTATTATTCCAAAACCCCAAAAATACCTTGCTGCACTTTTCTGCTATTTATTTTATTTCGCGTTTTATCGAGGTCTATTTATCCAATCTACACAAATTTTATCCCGTCAACTTGACAATTTCTGGCACCGTTACTTGTAGAGGATTGACAACCCCTCATAAGCGTCGGGTTGCAAGTATTTGTTCTTTGTGCGCGGGTACCGTTTACATAGTGTTGCTTGGTTCTCCTACTGGATTGATATCTTGGTTTCATAACTGAGGGAAATACCTACCGTAGCTGTACTGCGTCATCCCTTTCTCTTTGGGGAAATACCGACGTAGTTCAAGTGACATCAAAAGGAATTTCTGGCGCTGTTGCCGAGGAGACATCATTAACATCTATCAAGTTCTTAATCACAAATCTCATCTCCTTGCAATTTACATTATTTGCCATTTGCCTCTCGTTTTCATCTCCCTCACTACACAAAAATTTGTCGTTTTATTCGCCCTCTTTTTTATTCGCCATTTTCTCATCAGATCTCTTGTTTGCCTTCCTTGTTACTATGGCTAGTTCTTCCTCTATTGCGTGTACTCCCGAGAACGAAGTTCTTAATTTTAAGCAAAGGGGAGGGGAGACTCTAAAAGATGCTTGGTATAGGATTTGCAATGCTCATAATAGATCTGTTCGTAAGCAATCCACCATTGTTCTTCTTCGCAGTTTTTATGTTGGCATCACCACTTGGAATAGATTCATCATTGATACGATTACCGGTGGGAATTTCTTGATGTGTCCATCTTTGGATGCTTTTAATGCTATGGGAGATCTAGTGGGTGCACCACCTATCACTGTTAATGAAACAATCTTAACTCTTGAACAAGTTATGGAAAGGCTAGATGCTATTGAAAAGAAGATGATTACTGTAGAAAAAAAATGAAAACTTGGATAAAAAGATACATAATCTTGCTAATAAGTTTGGGTCAAAAGCGGGAGATGCTTTTAAATTACTAAGGGAAAAGGAAACCATAATTAATGAAAGGATAGGGGAAAGTCCCTCTCGGATTGATAAGTTGGAAGAAATATTTAGTAATTTAAGCTCGGCTTTTTCTTCCGTTAAAACTATTGAAAAAACTCCTATAAAAATTTGCAAGTCTACACAAGTCACTAAGAACAAAGGTGCCACATCTAATAGCCACAAAGAAGATCTTAAAATGATTAGTATTCATCCCAACCTTGTGGAAGTGATATAAGGCCATGCTTGCAAGAATGAATTTTTCAATCTTGTTCCTAGAAGTATTGTTATTGAAAATTTATATGCTAAATCCTTTAAGAATTCTAAGTGCTTGATTGAGGAGTTGAAAACTAAAGATGACAACACTTGAATCGATGCATTATGCCTAGCTAGGGGCATAAAACGATAGCGCTTGTTGGGAGGCAACCCAATGAATAAAATTTATTTTGGCCTTTTTCTTTCTGTTATTGAGTGTTTGCAAAATTATGCTACTGTTATGATTGTGTTTTTTATGTTTTAATTAGTGTTTGTGCCAAGTAAAGCCTTTGGGATCACGTTGGGTGATAGTTGATTTGATCTTGTTGGAAAAGAGAAACTTTTACGTCCAGTAACAGAATTCTGGAAATTTACAGAAACGACGAAAAACTATGAATTGTTTACACAAGATTGATATATAAATAGCCTACGTTTTCCTAATTTTTTAGAATTTTTGGAGTTACATAAGTATGGGTAAAATTCGCGTCTTTGCAGACTGTTCTGTTTTTGACAGATTCTGTTTTCGGTGCATTGTGTGTTTATTTTGATGAATCTATGGATTGTATCGGGGGGTATAAGCCATGGAAAAGTTAGAATACAGTAGGTATAATGCATTAATAAAATATGAATGGGTTTGCAACAGTACTTAAAGTGAAGATTGGTTTTTTTATACTAACGGATCTCACAAAGGTTTTGTTAAGTTTTGTGTGATTGAAGTTTCCAGGTTTTGGGTGAGATCACGATGGATGAAGGATTGTAAGAAGAGCCTAAGCTTGGGGTTGACCCATGGCACTCCAAGATAATATTCAAGGATAACCAAGTAACTAAGCTTGGGGATGCCCCGGAAGGCATCCCCTCTTTTTTCTAACGACCATCGGTATTTTACTTGGAGCTATATTTTTATTCGTCACATATCATGAGTTTTGCTTGGAGCGTCTTGTATTATATGAGTCTTTGCTTTTTTTGATTTTTAGTTTGTCACAAGTATCCTTGCTGGACACACCTATTTGAGAGAGCCAAAATTATGCTATAATTTGTTAGAATTGCTCTATATGCTTCACTTAAATTTTTTGAGCTATGGAATTGCTCTAGTGCTTCACTTATATCTTTTAGAGCACGGTGTGCTTTAATTTTTTTTGAAGAAATACTCTCATGCTTCTCTTATATTTATTTGAGAGTTAGTAATTTTGAAGAAATTCTCTCATGCTTCACTTATACTATTTTGAGAGATGAAAATTTTTATGCTCATGTTCTTCACTTAAATTTATTTGAGCTTGTCAAAAGCAATGGCAATATATGAAACTAGTCCCAAAGTGATAGATATTCAAGAGGGATATAATAAAAACTTTCATGAAGATCATTGGACAAAATAAACTTGATTCTTTGTAATAGTTTTGAGATATGATGACAGTGATATGTGAGCCATGTTGGTGAGTAATTCTGCTTTAGTAAGAATATTGGTGTTAAGGTTTGTGATTCCCTATGCAAGCACGAAAGTTAATAGTTATGCAATGAAATTACATCCGACTTGTTGTGCATTATTTGGTGTTAGTTATGATTAATGCTCGCTTATGTGATTTTTCGTTTCTTGGTTGGTTGCTTCTTAATCTTTTTGCTAGCCTCCACTTGTACTAAGTAGAAATACTACGTGTGCATCCAAAATCCTTAAACCCATTTTTGCCATATGAGTCCACCATACCTACCTATATGCGGTATTCCCGTGCCGTTCTAAGAAAATTTGTATGTGCCATCTCTAATTTTCAAAATAATTTTCCCTTTTGTGTGCTCGTACCGCTCATGAAGCGGCAGGGGGTGGCCAATATTTTCCATGCTAGATGTGTTGTTCTCAAGATGAGTGCTTATTCACTTGTCATTGCATGAGAGTACGGCGGTAATAGGGATGCCCAGTCCCGAAATGAAAAAGTAATTTATTTTACGTTGTCAAATAATAAATTCCTTGGAAAGTGTTGGTATGGACGGTACCCATGGATACGGCTAGCCGTGGAGTGTGAAAGAATGGTGGAAAAAGGAATAAACTTTATTTTCTATTTGGGAACCGGCTATGATATATCTAGCATGGAAAGTGTTGGGAATTACTCGGTCGTTTTCGTTGACGGGAAAAGTATGCCTCTCAAAAAAAAATTATCTCTAATTTTTTTAGCTTTGAGCTCTGGCACCTCTACTAATCCCTACTTCCCTCTGCGAAGGGCCTATCTATTTACTTTATGCAATTTTTATTTTTATTTTGAGTCTCCGTCTTCTCTTATAAAGCACCAACTAAGGGGCACTATGATCATACTTGAGCATTGGATGTAGCTTTCTTTAGTGTTTATATTTTGAAAGACATGGTTGCTTATTGATATGCTTGAGTATTGAAATCTTCATGTCAAAACTAGACTATTTCTTTGAACCACATAAAAGTCCAAATGTCCATGGTACAAAAGAAAAGAATATGTGATGAACATGTTAGGCAGCATTCCACATCAAAAGTTCTGTTTTTATTATTTACCTACTCGAGGACGAGTAGGAATTAAGCTTGGGGATGCTGATACGTCTCCAACGTATCTATAATTTTTGATTGTTCCATGCTGTTATATTATCATTCTTGGATTTATTACAATCATTTTATAGCAACTTTATATCATTTTTTCAGACTAACCTATTGACATTGTGCCCAGTGCTAGTTGCTGTTTTTTCTTGTTTTTTACTTCGCAGAATATCAGTACCAAACGGAGTACAAACGTAGCAAAACTTTTTGGAGATTTTCTTTGGACCAGAAGACATCCAGTGGGCCAAAGAAGTACCAGAGGGAAGGCTCGAGGGGAGCACAACCCACCAGGGCGCGCCAGGAGGCCCAGGCGCGCCCAGGTGGGTTGTGCCCACCTCGGTGACCTCCCGCACCACCTCTTCGCCCTATAAATACCACAATATTCCAGAAACCCTAGGGGAGTCGACGAAAAACAATACCAGCCACCGCAAGTTCCAGAACCACGAGATCCAAGCTAGACCCCATCACGGAGGGGTTCATCATCCTCATTGGTGCCTCTTCGATGATGCGTGAGTAGTTCATCATAGACCTATGGGTCCGTAGGCAGTAGCTAGATGGCTTCCTCTCTCTTTTTTATTCTCAATACAATGGTCTCTTGGAGATCTATTTGATGTAACTCTTTTTGCGGTGTGTTTGTTGGGATCCAATGAAGTTTGAGTTTATGATCAGATCTATATCCATGAAAGTTATTTGAGTTTTCTTTGATCTCTTATATGCATGATTACTTATAGCCTCGTATTTCTTCTTTGAATCTTTGGTTTAGTTAGGCCAACTAGATCAATTTTTCTTGCCATGGGAAGAGGTGCTTTGTGATGGGTTCGATCGTGCGATGTTCTTTCTCAGTGACAGAAGGGGCATCAAGACACGCATGTATCATTGCTATTAAGGATAACAAGATGGGGGCTATTCCTACATGAATAGATCTCGTCTACATCATTTCGTCGTTCTTATTGCATTACTCCGTTTCTCCATGAACTTAATACACTAGATGCATGCGGGATAGCGGTCGATGTGTGGAGTAATAGTCGTAGATGCAGGTAGGAGTCTGTCTACTAATCTTGGACGTGATGCCTATATAATGATCATTGCCTGGATATCGTCATAATTATTTGATCTTCTATCAATTGCCCAACAGTAATTTGTTTACCCACCGTATGTTATTTTCTCGAGAGAAGCCACTAGTGAAATCTACGGCCCCCGGGTCTACCCTTTATCATATTTGCTTTGAGATCTATTTTTTTATTTGCTTTTATTTTCAGATCTATTATTCCAAAAACCAAAAAATACCTTGCTGCACTTTTTTGCTATTTATTTTATTTCGTGTTTTATCGAGATCTATTTATCCAATCTACACAAATTTTATCCCGTCAACTTGACAATTTCTGGCACCGTTACCCGTAGAGGGATTGACAACCCCTCATAAGCGTCGGGTTGCAGGTATTTGTTTTTTGTGTGCAGATACTGTTTACATAGTGTTGCTTGATTCTCCTACTGGATTGATACCTTGGTTTCATAACTGAGGGAAATACCTATCGTAGTTGTACTGCATCATCCCTTCCTCTTTGGGGAAATACCGACGTAGTTCAAGCAAAATCAGAAGGAATTTCCACCCTCCAGAGCCCCGAACGGACTCCAGATCAGCCCTCCTGATGAAGAACACGATGCGACGGCGGCTCCGTGTCGTAAAATGCGATGAATCCTTCTCTCCGCTAATAGGTATATATGGAGTTGGACCTAGGGTTGCCGGAGGTCCAGGGGGCCCACAAGCCTGGGAGGCGCGCCCTGGGAGGGGGGGGGGGGGGTAGGCGCGCCCCTAGAGCTTGAGGCTCTTGGTTGGCCCCCTCTAGTATCTTTTCCTGCCAGTATTTTTTATTTATTCCACAAAAATTCTCCGTAAATTTTCACGTCAATCCGAGAACTTTGATTTCTCCACAAAAATAACACTATGGCAATTCTGCTGAAAAGAGCGTCAGTCCGAGTTAGTTCCATTCAAATCATGCAAATTAGAGTCCAAAACAAGGGCAAAAGAGTTTGAAAAAGTAGATACGATGGGAGACGTATCAACTCCCCCAAGCTTAACCCATTGCTTGTCCTCAAGCAATTCAGTTGACAAACTGAAAGTGACAAAGAAAAACTTTTACAAACTCTGTTTGATCTTGTTGTTGCAAATATGTCTAACCAATGTTCAGGTTTTGGGCAAAGATTATGAACTAACCACATTCACTATAATACTTAGGTCTCACATTTACTCATATCAATGGCATAACCAAGTAGCAAGCAATAATAAGATATATCGGATGACAACCCTTTTTTCAAAACAATCATGATATAATATGATATGATGGTATCTTGTTAGCCCTTTCTGAGACCGCAAAACATAAATGCAGAGCACCCCTGAAATTCAAGCACTGACTAGACATTGTAATTCATGGCAAAAGAGATCCAGTCACACTCATACTCAATATCAACTAAAAACAAAGCATATAAATGACAATAGTGCTCTCCAGCTGGTGCTTTTGATAAGAGGATGATGACTCAACAATAAAAGTAAATAGATAGGCCCTTCATAGAGGGATGCAGGGATTTGCAGAGGAGCCAGAGCTCGAAGCTTTTAAAACAGAGATGAATATAATTTTGAGAGGTATGCTTTCATTGTCAACGCAACCACTGAGAGTTCTCACCATCTTCCATGCTAGACACATTATAGGCAGTTCCCAAACAGAATGGTAAAGTTTTTGCTCCCCCATCCACCAATAAACACAAGCCATGGCTAGCCGAATCCTTGAGTGCCCTCCATACCAACAACAATCCAGAGGAGTTTTGTTTCATTTTTATATTTTGATTTTGATTTTGATCATAGGACTGGGCATCCCAATTACCAGCCACTTTCTCGTGAATGACAAGTGAATAATCCCTCATCGTGAGAATAACCCACCTAGCATGGAAGATACTGACAGCCCCCTGTCACTACATGAGCGATTCGGGCATACAAAATAGATTATTATTTGAAGGTTTAGAGTTTGGCACATGCAAATTTACTTGGAACGACAGGTAAATACCGCATATAGGTAGGTATGGTGGACTCATATGGAACAACTTTGGGTTTAAGGAAGTGGATGCACAAGTAGTATTCTCACTTAGTACAAGTGAAGGCTAGCAAAAAGATTGAGGAGCGACCAACTAGAGAGCGACGATGGTCATAAACATGCATTGAGGTTAGTCAACATTGAATACAAGCATGAGTAGGATATAAATCACCATAAACATAAATATCATGGAGGCTATGTTGATTTTGATTCAACTACATGCGTGAACATGTGCCAAGTCAAGCCACTTGAATCATTCAAAGGAGGATACCATCCTATCATACTTCATCATAACCATTTTAAAATGCATGTTCGCACACAAGACAAACCATTATCCACTCCTAGCTATTTAAGCATGGCATGAGTAACTATGATCTCTAATTGTCATTGCAACATGTTCATTCATAATAGGCTAAATCAACAATGATGATCTAATCATATTTACAAAAACAAAATAGGTCGAGTTCATACCAGCTTTTCTTCATCTCAATCATTTCATCAAATTTCGTCATTATTGCCTTTCACTTGCACGACCGAACTATGTGAACAATAATAAGAGTGCACGTGTTGTGGACTAAGATGGAATCTACAAACATTTATTCAAAGGAGAAGACAAGGTAATATGGGCTCTTTGTTAGATCAACAATAATGCATATGGGAGCCACTCAATGTTTTCATCGTGGTCTTCTCCTCACAACCCAAAAGAAAAGAAAAGAATTTCAAAGAAACACACTAACATATTTTTGGAGTTTTTGTTTTTCTGAAGAAGCAAATTAAAGAAGAAAAGAAAACAAAAACGAGAAAAACTATTTACACGGGAAAGCTCCCAACAAGCATAAGAAGAACGAGAAATCTTTTTGGATTTTATTTTAATACTACTACTTAAATAAAGCTAGAAAGAAAAACTAAAAAGAAGTGAGAAATATTTTTTTGATTTTATCAAAGTTTTTCAAACACACAAGAAGAAAGCAAAATAAAACTAGCGTGGATAATACAATGAAAAAGGATGAACACCGACAACTAGAATGACCGTGTGATGCATGAATGTAATGTCGGTGAGAGATACGTACTCCCCCAAGCTTAGGCATTTGGCCTAAGTTGGTTTATTGCCATGGCTGGCCGGGGTGATATCCAAAGTCGTAGTTGGGGTTGAACTAGATTGCAGCTACCACCGCTTGGCGGGCTGCCTCATGGAGGCGAGCGGTCTCCCTCGCCCTCTCATACTCCTCTACCTCCTCTCTAAGTATGAAATATCTTTGTTTTAACTGAAAGTCAAAGAAAGCAAGAGCGGGAAGCGTAATATGGACTACGCGATGCCTATCAAAGATTAGTTTGTACTGGAATGATAGATAGCCCCGCTCAAGAAGTTGGAAACGTTCCATAGCGTCATAATCAAGAAAAGCAGGTGGCAACTGAGTATCATTTTCTCTTATTGGTACCCCAAGATAATCAGCTAAACAAGTGGCATAAATTCCACCAAAGAAATCTCCATCTAAGGCATTATTATGTAACCGACGTGCAATGATAGCCCCCAAATTATATTGTTTATCATTCATTACCGCGCTCTTGAGGACACTTAAATCAGAAGCAGAAAGGTGGCTATGGTCATGTTTACCATTAATACATCTACCTATAAAGAGAGCAAAATAATGTAATGCAGGAAAGTGAATGCTCCCTATAGTCGCTTGTGTTATGGTTCTAGTTTCACCCAGAGTAATGCTAGCAAGGAACTCAACGCAATCAGATTTATGAGGTTCAGTTTAAATGCCCCATTGCAGAATTTTGCATGCTTCATTAAATTCTTCAAGGTCCATGTGAAATGATTTATCATATAGGTCAAATAAAACAGAATGTGTAATACGATGGACGAATACTTAAATCTCCGTACGAAATAATCAGTAAGATTGTAGTATTGCAAGCAGTTATCTAACACGAAGTCTGTCAGGCCGGCATTGTGCACGTACATATCAAACTCTTCCTTGAAACCTGCACGAGTCAAGAAGTGATCTGACGGCCATTCACAAGGTTGCACTAGAGTTTCCCGCGGTGGTTCAAGGTCCGGCTCATGTATCGCGAGCCTTGAGGATTTCTTCTTCGAGGAACCACCTTGTAACATCTTCCTAAACATTTTCTTCCTCTGAAATTTTCTGAAATTTTTAGTGACTCAAAATAAAAGTGAACAAAACGAGGCCATATCAAGCACCAAAACTAGTTTGAACCATATAAATTTGACATGCAATCTCAAGAACATGGTCACCAACAGTAGCTAAATGTGCAAATAATAAACCACTAGAACAAAAACTAATTGGACCAACGGAGGACTCACATACCGATGAACAATCCCCCAAAACAGTTTCGGAAACGGAGTTCCGAGCAAGGAGATCGAAAATGGCAGCAAGATGAGCAAGAACACGGGTTTGAACAAGGGAGTGATTTTTTTTGGAGGAAGAAGAAGTGCGTGGGTGGTAGAAATAAGTGAGGGGGCCTATGTGGGTCCCACAAGCTTGCTAGGCATGCCCAGGGGGTGTGGGCGCGCCCTGTGAGCTTATGGCTCATAGGTGCACCCCCCTGGGGTGTGTTCAGTGCCAATTTTTTCAAATATTGCAGAAAAAATCATATTAAATTTTCAAGGCATTTGGAGAACTTTATTTTCTGGTCATTTTTTATTGCACGGGAAATTCAGGAAACAGTAAAATAATAGTGTTTCTACTTTATTAATTCTTAATAACAGAAAGTAAATGTTGGGTACAGAAAGTTGTGTTTCCTAAATTCATTGACCACATGCCCATCAAAAGGAATCCATTAATAAGGTTGATCAAGTCTTATTAACAAACTTCTTCCGAATGACGGGAAACCGGAGAATTTTCGAATAACACTAGGTTACCTCAACGGGGATATGCATGTCCCCAACAATAATAATTTCATATTTCTTTTTGACAATGGGAATAGGGAATTTAAAACCTCCAATACTATTCACTTGATGTTGTTTCTTTGGTAAGTGAACCGTATGCTCATTACCATTGATAATGAAAAGTGATATTGCCTTTATTGCAATCAATAACAGCCCCTGCAGTATTCAAAAAGGGTCTACCAAGGATGATCGACATACTGTCGTCCTCGGGTATATCAAGAATAACAAAGTCCGTTAAAATAGTAACATTTGCAACTACAATAGGTACATCCTCACAAACACCGATGGGTATAGCAGTTGATTTATCGGCCATTTGCAAAGAGATTTCAGTTGGTGTTAACTTATTCAAATCAATTCTATGATATAAAGAGAAGGGCATAACACTAACACCGGCTCCTAAATCACATAAAGCAGTTTTAACATAGTTTCTTTTAATGGAGCATGGTATAGTTGGTATTCCTGGATCTCCTAGTTTCTTAGGTATTCCACCCTTAAATGTGTAATTAGCAGGCATGGTGGAGATTTCAGCTTCCGGCATCTTTCTTTTATTTGTGACAATATCCTTCATATACTTAGCATAAGGAGACATTTTCAGAATATCAGTCAGACGGAGGCGCAAAAAGACAGGTCTAAGCATTTCAACAAAGCGCTCAAATTCTTCATCATCCTTATTCTTTGAAGCTTTAGGAGGAAAAGGCATGGGTTTTTGAACCCATGGTTCTCTTTCTTTACCATGTTTCCTAGCAATGAAGTCTCTCTTATCATATCTCTTATTCTTAGGTTGTGGGTTATCAAGATCAACAGTAGGTTCTATTTCCACATCATTATCATTACTAGGTTGAGCATCAACATGAACATCATCATTATCATTATTACGAGGTTCATGTTCATCACCAGATTGTGTCCCAGCATCAGAGATAGAAATATCATTTGGATACCCAGGTGTGTCTATAGTAGGTTCACTAGAAGCATGCAAGGTCCTATCATCTTTCTTTTTATTTTTAGAAGGACTAGGTGCATCGGTATTAATTATCTGAGAATCCTATTCAATTCTTTTAGGATGGCCTTCAGGATACAAGGGTTCCTGAGTCATTTTACCATCCCTAGTCATGACTCTAACAACATGATCATTCATCTTATTGTTCATCCCATTAAGCAAATCATTTTGTGCTTTGAGGACTTGTTCTACTTGAGTTTTTATCATGGAAGCATGTTTACTCACACCCCTAACATCATTAACAGTTCTAAACATATAGTCACTCAAGCGTTCAATCATATAAGCATTTCGTTTCAATTGTCTACTAACATATGCATTAAAGTTTTCTTGTTTAACAATAAAGTTATCAAATTCATCCAAGCATTGACTAGCAACTTTAGTAAAAGGAATATCACCTTCATCAAATCTATAAAGAGAGTTTACCTCCACTACCTGTGTCGGGGTATTGAGACCATATGTTTCTTCAACAGGTGGTAAATTCTTGACATCTTTAGCTTTAATACCTTTTTCCTCATAGATTTCTTTGCCTCTTGCATGTCTTCAGGACTAAGAAATAGAATGCCTCTCTTCTTCGGAGTTGGCTTGGGTGGTGGCTCAGGAAGGGTCCAATCATTATCATTCCTCAATATATTATTCAGTAGTTCTTCAACTTTTTCAACAGTTCGTTCCCTGAAAACACAACCAGCTCAACTATCTAGGTGGTCCCTGGAAGCATCTGTTAGTCCATTATAAAAGATATCAAGTATTTCATTTTTCTTGAGAGGATGATCAGGCAAAGCATTAAGTAATTGGAGGAGCCTCCCCCAAGCTTGTGGGAGACTTTCTTCCTGAAGTTGCACAAAGTTAAATATTTCCTGTAAGGCAGCTTGTTTCTTACGAGCAGGAAAATATTTTTTAGAGAAATAATATATCATATCCCGGGGACTACGCACACAACCAGGAGCAAGAGAATTATACCATATCTTAGCATCACCCTTTAACGAGAAAGTAAACAAGTTAAGAATATAATAGTGGAGAATTATACCATATCTTAGCATCACCCTTTAACGAGAAAGGAAACAACTTAAGAATATAATAGTAGAGAATTATACCATATTTTAGCATCACCATTTAACGAGAAAGGAAACAACTTAAGAATATAATAGGATGCACCGATGAAGTTTGCACCACATCTCAAGGTGCGAAAGGGCAATGCACGGTACCGAAGAGGCTAGCAAATTGCGGAAAGGTGAGAGCGCGTATAATCCATGGACTTACATTAGTCATAAAGAACTCACATACTTATTGCAAAAGTTTATTAGCCCTCGAAGCAAAGTACTACTAGGCATGCCCCTAGGGGGATAGATTGGTAGGAAAAGACCATCGCTCATGCCCGACTGCCACTCATAAGGAAGACAATCAATAATAAATCATGCTCCAATTTCATAGAATAACAAGAGGCTATACGTGCATGCTTAGGGAATCACAAACCTTGACACCAATATTCTTACTAAACCACAATTACTCACTAGCACAACCCACATATTACCACCTTTATATCGCAAAACTATTGCAAGGAATCAAACTTATCATATTCAGTGATCTACATGAAAGTTTTTATTATATCCCTCTTGAATACCTATCATATTAGGACCAAATTCATAACCCGTACTAATTTCCATTACTATTATCAACTCTCAAAAAGATATAAGTGAAGCATGATAGTGCAACTATTTCTTTAAAGTAAAACCACCGTCCTGCTCTAAAAAATATAAGTGAAGCACTAGAGCAATTGCCTAGCTCAAAAAGATTTAAGTGAAGCACATAGAGTATTCTAACAAATCACGAATAATGTGTGTCCCTCTGAAATAAGTGTGTCCAGCAAAGTTGATTGTGACAAACTAAAAATAAAACAAAGCAAAGACTCATATAACACATGATGCACCAAGCAAAACTCATATCATGTGATGAATAAAAATATAGCTCCAAGTAAAATTACCGATGATTGGTAGAAGAAAGTGGGGATGCCTCCCAGGGCATCCCCAAGCTTAGTTTCTTGGGAGTCCTTGAATGTTACCTTGGGGTGCCTCAGGCATCCCCAAGATTAGGCCCTTTCCACTCCTTATTCCTTCATCCATCATGATCTCACTCAAAACTTGAAAACTTCAGCACACAAAACTCAACAAAACCTTCTCGAGATCTGTTAGTATAATAAAGTAAATCAATACTTTAGGTACTATTGTAAACCCATTCATATTTTATTATTGCATTGTACCTACTGTATTCTAACTTCTCCATGGCTTATACCCCTCGATACAATCCATAATTTCATCAAAATAAGCAAAACAATGCATCAAAAACAAAATCTGTCAAAAACAATTATTATACTTATGTAACTCCAAAAATTCTAAAACATTAGGACAACGTGAGAAATTTGTATATCAATCATGTGCAAAAAATTCAGAATTTTTCCACGTTCTAGTGAATTTATATAATTCCAGAACTGGGTGCAAAAGTTTCTGTTTTTTTCACATAATCAAATCAACTATCATCCAAATCATCCCAAAGGCTTTACTTGGAACAAACACTAATTAAAACACAACCATAACAGTAGCATAATTGTGTGCAGACTCAAAAACAGGAAAATTTAGGATAACTATTGGGTTGTCTCCCGACCAGCGCCATCGTTTTACGCCCCTAGCTAGGCGTAATGCATAGTTTCAAGTGTTGTCATCTTTGAGATTGATTCCATAGGTGGCCCTCATAATGGATTCATCTGGTGGCTTAATTTTATTTCTACGGAAGTGTTCCATACCATTCTTTAATGGAAATTGAAATCTTATATTCCCTTCTTTCATATCAATAATCGCACCTATGGTTCGTAAGAACGGTCTACCAAGTATTATGCGGCAAGATGGATTACAAACAATATCAAGTAAAATCAACAGGCACATAATTCCTATGTGCAAGAATAAGAACATCATTAATTCTACCCCAAAGGTTTTTTAATCATAGAATCCGCCAAGTGCAAATTAAGAGAACATTCATCCATATTGGTAAAACCTAGCACATCACATAGAGATTTTGGTATTGTGGAAACCCTAGCACCCAAATCACATAAAGCATTGCACTCATAATTTTTAATCTTGAATTTAATTGTAGATTCCCACTCATCATATAAATTTCTAGGAATTGAAATTTCTAGTTCTAGATTTTCTTCTAAAGCTTTCATCATCGCTTCAATGATATGTTTAGTAAAAGCCTTATTTTGTTCGTAAGCATTGGGTGAATTTAGCATGGATTGCAACAAGGAAATAAACTCAATTAAAGAACAACTATCATAATTAAAATCCTTGGGATCCAAAAGAGTGGGCACATCACTATTTAAAGTTTTTACCTCTCCAAACCCAATTTTACCAATTTTTTCATTATGATCACCACCCTCGAAACAATTGGACGCCTTCTCGCTAAAGTTGACTCTTCTTCAGTCCCATTATCATCAAATTTTATTTTTATAAACAAAGATTAAATAGGTGTTACACCAATCATTTTAATATCTTCATCATTACTACGATAAAAACCGGGAGGAATCGCTTTTTCTAAGAATTCTTGCTTAGCCCTCAACCTAGCGGTTCTTTCTTTACTTTCATCCATGGAGACATAAAGAGCTTTAATGGATTCATTAATATCAAGCTTGGTGGCAAAATTTTAGATTTAAGATTTTCCACGTCATGAACGATTATATCCATGCTCCGAGACATATCATCAAGTTTACTCAATTTTTCTTCTATCGTAGAGTTGAAAACTTTTTGTGCACTAATAAATTCTTTGATATTACTTTAAGGATCAGAGGGCATCCTATTATTATTATTATTACTATTATAAGAATTACCATAGGAATTGCCATAATTATTAGAGGAATTTCCAGGAAACGGCCTAGCATTAAAATTACCTCTATAAGCATTACTATTGAAATAGTTTCGCAAGACAAAATTCACATTTACGGGATCATTATTTTGCTCAATAAAAGTAGACAATGACACATCATTAGGATCAATATGGGCACTTTTACTAGCAACCATTTTCATAAGAGCATCTACTTTATCACTCAAAGTACTAATTTCTTCAACAGAGTTCACTTTTTTACCAGTAGGAGTTCTTTTAGTATGCCATTATGAATAAATTGCCAAAATATTATCAAGCAATTTTGTAGCTTCTCCTGGCGTAATTTCCATAAAGGTACCAGCCGCAATGGAATCTAAAATATTTCTAGAGACAAAGTTCAATCCCGCATAATTTTTTGTATGACCATCCACAAACTTTAGACATGAGTTGGGGAATTTCTTATCATTAATTTCATCCTTTCCCATGACTGGGCAACATGCTCATGCACTAGTTTCTTAAAATTCATAATTTGATTTCTAAGAGAAAGGAAAATATGTGGCAATAAAAGCATCTTTACACCTATCCCAAGAATCAATACTATTACGTGGCAAAGATGAAAACCAAGTTTTAGCGCGATCTCGTAGTGAAAAAGGAAATAATTTCAATTTGACAATATCATTATCCACATCTTTTTTCTTTTGCATATCACACAATTCAACAAAAGTGTTTAGATGGGATGTGGCGTCTTCATTAGGACTACTGGAAAATTGTTCTTTTATAACAAGATTTAGCAAAGCGGCATTAATATCACAAGACTCAGCACTAGCGGTGGGAGGAGCAATTGGAGTACTAATAAAATCATTATTATTATTATTGAAAATCACACAATTTTGTATTTTCTTGAGAAATCGTGACTAGGCAAATAAGATAACAAACAAGCAAAGAAGCAAACGCAAAGAAAGCAAACGAAAAATATTTTTGTATTTTTCTAAAAATGTTTTAGAAGTGGGGGAGATGAAAACGAGAGGCAAATGGCAAATAAAGTAAATGCAATGAGATGAAAGTTTATGTGTAGGTACTTGATAGATGTTGATGATGTCTCCTCGGTAACGGCGCCAGAAATTCTTCCTGCTACTTGTGAGCTGTGTTGGCATTTCCTCAAAGAGGAGAGGGTGATGCAGTACAGTAGAGATAAGTATTTCCCTCGGTTAGAAACCAAGGTTATCAATCCAATAGGAGAATCATACAACACCTCGTTGGCAGCACCTACACACAAAATAACAAATACTTGCACCCAACGCGAACAAGGGGTTGTCAATCCCTCGATGGTTAAATGCAAGGATCAAATATTTTAGTGATAGATAGATAAATAAAACACAACATAAAATAAAGTAAATAAAATTGCAGCAAGGTATTTTTGGTTTTTTATATATGATTTAGATAGACCCGGGGGCCATAGTTTTCACTAGAGGCTTCTCTCGAGAAAATAGCATACGATGGCTAAACAAATTACTGTTGGGCAATTGATAGAAAAGAGAATAATCATGACATTATCTAAGGCAATGATCATGTATATAGGCATCACGTCTGAGACCAGTAGACCGACTCCTGCCTGCATCTACTACTATTACTCCACACATCGACCGCTATCCAGCATGCATCTAGAGTATTAAGTTCATAAAGAACAGAGTAACACCTTAAGCAAGATGACATGATGTAGACAAAGTAAACTCACACATGAATAAACCCCATCTTTGTATCCTTAATGGCAATGATAAAAATATGTGTCATGTCCCCTTCTGTGACTGGGATTGAGCACCGCAAGATCGAACCCATCACAAAGCACCTCTCCCATTGCAAGAAAAATCAATCTAGTTGGCCAAACCAAATCAATAGATCAGTGAGAAATACAAAGCTATAATAATCATGCATAAAAGAGTTCAGAGAAGACTCAAATAATATTCATAGATAATCTGATCATAAACTCACAATTCATCGGATCCCAACAAACACACCGCAAAAAGTGATTACATTGAATAGATCTCCAAGAACATCAAGGAGAACATTGTATTGAAGATCAAAGAGAGAGAAGAAGCCATCTAGCTACTAGCTATGGACCAGTAGGTGTGTGGTAAACTACTCACGCATCATCGGAGTGGCAGCAAGGTTGATGTAGAACCCCTCCATGGTTGATTCCCCCTCCGGCAGAGTACCAGAAGAGCCCCCCAGATGGGATATCTCGAGAACAGAAACTTGTGGCGGCGGAAAAAGTATTTTGGGTGGCTCTCCGTTGGTTTCCCGATTTTAGAGAATTTATAGAGGTGAAATTAGGTCAAAAAGCTGAACATGGGCCCCACAACACACTAGGGCGCGCCTACCCCCCTAGGCGCGCCTGGTGCCTTGTGGGCCACTCCTCCATCTTCTGGCGCTCTCCCGAAGATTCTAGGGTCTCTTTTGTCCAGAAAAAAATCTCCAAAAAATTTCATGGTATCTGGACTTCATTTGGTACTAATATTCAGGAAAACCAAAAACAGGCAAAAAACAACAACTGGCACTTGGCACTTGGTTAATAGGTTAGTCCCAAAAAATGATATATAATTGCATATAAAACATCCAAGATTGGTACTATAATAGCATGGAACAATAAAAAATTATAGATAAGTTGGAGATGTATCACTCATTTCCACTAGCTTAATTCAGCTGATGTTGCCATCATTTCAAAGAAAGATGGCGCTAAAGATATTTCTGACTTTCACCCTATCAACCTAATTCATGCCGTCACAAAGATTATTGCCAAAGTGGTATCCAACCGGCTAGCCCCTCACATGAACGACATCATTTCCCAGGCCCAAAGTGCTTTCATCAAATGGAGATGTATCCATGATAATTTCATGTATGTGCGCAATCTGGCGAGGCGCTTTCACCGGAAAAAATAACGCTGCTCTTGAAGCTGGATATCAAGAAAGCATTTAGTTCAGTCCGCTGGGACTATCTTCTTGACCTCCTTCGTCACCTGGGATTTCCTCCATGCTTTAGAGGATGGATATCGACTTTTCTGTCGTTGTCCTCGTCACAAGTCTTGCTCAATGGGATCCCTGGCGCCACATCAAGATAGGAAAGGGCTTGAGGCAAGGTGATCCTCTACCCCTCCTCTTTGTGTTGGCCATCGACCCACTTCATCGTATTCTCAAGAAAGCGACTACCGAAAGAAAGTTTCACCCGCTTGGTGGTGATGCAATGCCAGTCACAACCTCACTTTATGCGGATGACGCGGCGGTTTTCATTGCGCCCATCAAAGATGAGGTCAAGTTCTTTGCGAATACTCTTGCAAGCTTTGGGGAGGTCTCGGGGCTGACCACAAACTTCTCTAAAAGCCTTGTCGCCCCATTTGGTGTGATGCTTTGGATCTTGATGATATCCTCCACTCCTTCCCGGCCAACCGCACCTCCTTCCCAATGAAATATCTTGGACAATGATACATCTCCAACGTATCTATAATTTTTGATTGTTTCATGCTATTATATTATCAATTTTGTATGCTTTTATATGCAGTTTTATATCATTTTTGGGAACTAACCTATTAACTCAGTGTCCAGTGCCAGTTCCTATTTTTTTCGATTTTATTGTTTCGTAGAAAAACAGTATCAAACGAAGTCCAAACGCGATGAAACTTTACGATGATTTTTCTGGACCAGAAGGGATCCTAGAAGATTCGGGAGAAGGCCAGAAGATATACGAGAGGGCCACAAGCTCACACGACGCACCCCCAGGGGGGCACGACACTTGTGCTTATGGGCCCCTCGTAGCTCCGTTTGACCTAATTCCACTTCTATAAATTCCCATAAATCCCAAAACCAAGAGAGCGAGACCCGAAATAATTATTCCGCCGCTGCAAGCCTCTGTTCTTCCATGATCCCATCTAGAGGCCTTTTCTGGTACTCTGCCGGAGGGGGAATCGATCACGGAGGGCTTCTACATCAACCTAGCTGCACCTCCAATGATGTGTGAGTAGTTTACCATAGACCTACAGGTCCGTAGCGATTAGCAAGATGGCTTCTTATCTCGCTCTTTCATTATGATCTTCAATACAATGTTCTCTACGGAGATTGATTCGATGTAATATTCTTTTGCGGTGTGTTTGTTGGGATCCGATGAATTGTGGGTTTATGATCAGATTATTCATTGAAAGTACTTGAGTCTTTTCTGAACTTTATTATGTATAATTGTTATAGCTATGTAATGCTTTCCATTCTATGAGTTTTCTTTGGTTGAGTTGATGAGTAGATCTTCAGTGGAACTGGTGTCCTCACCCAATGACAGAGGGGGTAGCGAGGCGCATATTTGTATTGTTGCTACTAAGGGGAAAACGACGGGGTTCAATCATATTGCTTGGTTTTATTCTATCTACATTATGTTAGCATACTTCATGCATTACTTTGTTTGTCATGAACTTAATACATAGAGAGGCAAGCATAGAAGCGCTCTCAAAGTGGAGTATAGTAGTAGATGCAGGCAGGAGTCGGTCTACTTGTCACGGATGTAATGCCTATGTACATGATCATGCCATGAATAACGGCATAACTATGCACTTTTCTATCAATTGCCCAACTGTAATTTGTCTACCCACCGTGTGCTATTTTTATGAGAGAGAAGCCTCCAGGGAAAACTATGGCCCCCGGGTCTATTTTTAATCATATTGCTAAAACTAAAAATACCTTGATGCAATTTTATTTCTTTTTATTTTACTTTCCAATTTATCTATCTACTAGTATCGCATTTGATCCTTGTAATTAACGAGTACAAGGGGATTGACAACCCTCTTGCCCCCGTTGGGTGCAAGTATTTGCTCTTGTGTGTATAGGTACTGTTGACGGTCGTTTGTGTGAGTCTCCTACTAGATTGATAACCTTGGCTCTCTATTGAGGGAAATACTATCCGCTACTATGATCTTTTGTTATGCCATTTCCATATTAATGTTTCATGCATCATGATCATATTGTTGTGTTGCATTTTGCATCCTTGTGTTTACATGTTCTTGTGTGCAACTCCATCATCTTTTCATCAAGTATTGGTTTCCTGATCCCAAGCATATCCAAACAAAAACCATGATCTTTAAAAACCCCTCCTCTAGCTTGCTTCTCCCTTCCTCTTCGGGGAAAATCCCGACGCAGCTCACAAGTAGCAGACTGCCAATGTCAAGTAAGAGACTAAAAAGAATCCATTTTCAGCCCTCGAGGATAAGATTGTTGCCCAACCTACGCCTTGGATGGGTAAGCACGTGGCATCGCCAGGAACTGCCGTGTTGGTCAAGTCGGCCATCATGGAAATTGCCATATATTACTTAACGGCCCTAAACCTCCTTACTGAGGTCATGAAGAATATTGACTCCATTCAGTGTGCATACCTTTGGGCAGGTTGCGACAGGGTCACGGATGGAAAATGCAAGATCAACTGGGAGCAAGTGTGCAAATCCAAAGTACATGGTGGGCTAGGCATTCTCAATTTGGAAAAAATTGTTGTTGCCCTTTGCCTCAATTGGTTGTGGGCTGCTTGGACGGATTCGGCCAATCCTTGGGTCAACCTTGGGAACCCTTGTGTGGATAAATACAATGATATTTTCGCCGCTGCCACCAAGGTTGTCGTTGGATATGGTCTCTGAGCCTCGTTTTGGAACTCTACCTGGCCGAATGGCATGAGACCTAAAGATATTGCGCCAAAGATCTTTGACCCTTCTACAAGAAAAAACTGCTCCGTGAAGAAGGCCTTGCACAATTATTTCTGGATTTCCGATGTGGATACTGGTGGAAACCTCACCGTGGGCCATATATCCAAGTTCGTCAACCTTTGGGGGGAAACTCTCGCTTGTCAACCTCAACCCCGAGGACCTCGACTCAATTACTTGGAAGCTCACCAATGATGGCCAATATTTAGTGGTGTCGGCTTGTAGTGCTCAATTTCTTGGATTTGTGGACACATACGTGCCCTTGTTAGTGTGGAAAGAACCGGGCTCCCCGCAAATGATTTTTTTTGCTTGGTTGGAAATCAACAATAGAGATTGGACGGCTGATAGGCTTCAGCAGAGAGGATGGCCAAATTGTGACCTTTTCCCCTTTGTATGCAGATCACGGAGTCAGCGGCCAACCTTATTTTCCAATGCCGCTACACCATCCGTTTGTGGGGAATGATTAAGTCTTGGCTTGATTTGAATGATGTACATCCGGCGGACTGGAGAGGATTGGCTTCCGTCATAGAGTGGTGGAGTGTCAATGCTTCGGGGATGTCTCGGCCCCGAAGGGCGATGGTTTCTCTTATGCTACTGATTTCCTGGGGAATATGGAAAGAGAGAAATGCATGTGTATTCCATAACAACGCAATCCCTGTGCGTGTTCTTGTTTCTCGAATTAAAGAGGAAGCTTCTTTGTGGTGCCTAGCTGAGGCAAAATATTTGTGTAATATTATGCCGCAAGAGTGATGCTTGTAATTCGGCCGATCACTACAAAAAATAGACACGTCTGCGACATTATGGCCCGAACGAATTTTTTTCTGTCATGCTTATGACACTTCTATGACGATAATTGTGACAAAAACACGTATCATCATAGATGTGATGGGCTCCTACTTCTATGACAAAAAATCATGATAGAAAATGGGCTTTTCATCTTGGGCGGGCCAGAGACGCATCTGCATGACATTCTTTGGGCCGTCCATGACAGAAAAAATTATGGTAGAAGCGAGGGTGAGGAAAATATCAGGGAGTTCCCGGTTACGGTGGGTGGTCGGGGCCGAGCGATGCATTGTGGTTTGCGCGTTTCTCTCTCGTACGCGCGTATGTGTGAGGCGTTGGCTAACTGAACTCGAGCGATCGCACTAGCTACGTTACTGAACCCGTGCGATCGATCCCTGCTGCTGTTAACTGAACCCGAGCGGTCCATCCCTGCTGTTAACTGAACTCGAGCAATTCCTTCACTGCTGCTGCTAACTGAACCCGAGCGATCGATTGCTGCTGCTGCTGCTTTTACTAAAGCCGATGGAGCCCCCTGCGAGGTGTAGCCAGCCGGTGTTAGGTTGCCTCTCGATGAACAGTGACTGTAGCTACCATGCGCGCGGTACGTAGAACGAGTCGAGACATGGTGAGTCGAGCCGGTTGGTTGGTTGTGGATGAACAATTCCCGGTGGGCGTTGGATGAACAGGACCTCGTGGTAGTAGGCGGTTGCCGCTGGATGAACAGGACCCTGAGGAGGCCGCCACACCCCAGCCGGTTGGGTGTGGATGAACAGTTCCCAATGGAGGCTCTATGAATAGTAGCCGGTGGAGGCTGGATGAACAGTAGATGGTGGAGGCAGGAGGAAGTCGCGGTGGATGAACAGTAGCATGTGGAGTCTGGAGGAAGTCGACGGTGGATGAACAGTAGTTTGTGGAGGCTGGAGCGAGGCCGTAGACGGTGGATGAACAGTAGCCCCGTGGAGTCCCGTTTTACGGTACGCCACACCCCTCCCAATGAATAGGACATCGCTTCGACCGTAGGCACTCGAAGAGAAGTCCATTTCCTTCGTTCTGCGGTACGCCAGACCCTTCCCGATGAACAGGACCCTATTTCGACCATACGCGGTCGAACAGAAGGTCGTTTTCCTCTGCTTTGCGGTATGCCAGACCCCGTTTCGGTTGTTCCGTCCAAGCCGATTGGCTCCCGATGAACAGGAGGCTGTTGCTGCCGTCTGTTGCCTATACATGGATGTACATGAGCCCTAGCCGTATGTATACACGAGTACGTGTTCGAGACCCCGACCGTATGTACATACGTGCCCGTAGTTTTTGCAGCGTGGCTGTACGTACGTGTACTCCATTTAGACGGAATTGCGTGGACTGCTACGTAGGGGCCGGACTATACTAGGACACGTGCCGCTGCTTGCTCGCCATGGTTCATCCTTGCAGAAACACCAATCGGCTAGTATGTACATACACGTTGGCGAGCAGACAGACAACGCTACATACGCTTCGACCGGGTGGGTCCCAGCTGTCAGGGAGGATAAGGAGGCACTTCTTTGCATGCGAAGATATAGTTGTTGGGTCCTAGTTGTCAGGGGGAGGAATCAATTTATTTTGCGCGTAATATGGAGGCACTTCCTTGCGTCCGAAGATGTAGCTGGTGGGTCCACCTGTCAGCGTCACCGCGTAAAATCGTCTTCCGATGCCTGTCATTCGTTGACCACGTTTACTACGCCGCGCCGAGAGCACCAAGGTGGTGGATGACGGTGAGGCCTAGGAAGGGAACGACGTGGAGCCGGGGAAGACGCGGCAGTGGATGCCCACGCGGAGGGGAGTACGAGGGTTGACTGGTTCAACTACGGTGTGGGTGAGTAGAGGGAAGTACGTCATTGCCGGAGAATAACATGAGGTGTGAGTGAGTAGAGGGATGGCATGGCCAGCAGTCACAGCACAACCGGCCACGGGAGGCAGGAGCAGGCGGTACGGCGGGCGCTGGTTTGGGCGGCTGGAGCAACAAGACCAGAGGTTGAGGACGCAGCACGGTGGTTGGATTAACATCCAGAGGTCACTGCACCTAGAATCGTTTGTTGACTAAGTTGACAAAACCCTGCGTACGCGTCAACTTAGTAGGCCCACAAGTCAGCCTACAAATCTGGTGGGTCCCAGCTAGCAGGGGGAATCATTTTTTTGCGCGTAATAAGGTGGCACTTCCTTGCGTGCGAAGATGTAGTTGGTGGGTCCCAGCTATCAGGGAGAGGAAGATGTAGCTTGTGGGTCAAACCTGTTAGGGGGACTGTGAATTTCACCAAACAACTAGCTATGGACAGGGGTGCGTGGAAGCTTGCTATCCAGGTGCCAGAGCCATGAGTTGGTCACGAGATCTTATGGGTTTCACATCTAGCCTTCCCCAACTTGTTTGGGACTAAAGGCTTTGTTGTTGTTGTTTGTAATAAGGAAGCACTTGCGTACGTACGGCTATGGCCCTGGTGGGTCCCTAGTGTCATCCTCTCCACATAAAGTCATCTCCTGATCCCTCCTATTCGTTGACCATGTTGACAATGCGAGACGGCGGCGCCACGGCGAGCGCAACAACTCGAATGTCGACGAAGAGGTCCTCGCGGGCCCTACGGATGGTCTGATACAGCGCCCGCTGCTCATCCAGGAAGCCAGGATCATCGGCCAGCATGTCTGCGACGGCATTGACGTTCGCCTGTTAGTAGGCGATTCGTCCCTCCGCGTGCTGGAGCTTGTTGAGGAGTCAGAGGTTGTAGCACTGCTCCTCCTGTGCTTGCCGGAACACCGAGACCGGCGGCGCTGGTAGCTCTTCTGCCATTACGGCGTGGAAGTGCGGCCGAACCTGCTCTATGGTGAACACGAAGAGCAGTTCGGGGCATCTTGTAATAACAATATCAATGGGATTGAATGTAAGAGTGGCAAGTGTATGTAGTTATCCATAAGGATTTAACAGCGGTAGGAAATTTGCAAAGGCGGTGGACACAGGTGTCTCGGGGAAAATTCGAATAGCATCTTCGGAACCTCCTGGTGAAGCAGTCGATCATCTGGAATGAAGGGGCTCTCCGGTAGGAAGTGGTATCGAGAACCTAGAGTTATAATTAGTAAAATCATTTAACCCGAATAGAAGAGAGATCAGAATCCCAGAGTATAGACGAGGAATAAAAGATCCTAATACCACCCAATTGGCGATGTGGGCCCGTAAGCCACACAGCCAAGTTAGTATAAGTTTTGCAATGTCTAGACTCGACGTCGGCTAAGGAGTGTGGAAGGGGGGTTCCTACAGGCAGTCGGCTCTGATACCAACTTGTGACGCCCCCGATTCAATCGTACACTAATCATACACGCAAACGTGTACGATCAAGATCAGGGACTCACGGGAGGATATCACAACACAACTCTAAGAAATAAATAAGTCATACAAACATCATAATACAAGCCAGGGGCCTCGAGGGCTCGAATACAAGTGCTCGATCATATATGAGTCAGCGGAAGCAACAATATCTGAGAACAGACATAAAGTTAAACAAGGTGCCATAAGATGGCTAGCACAAACTGGGATACAGATCGAAGAGGCGCAGGCCTCCTGCCTGGGATCCTCCTAAACTACTCCTGGTCGTCGGCGGCGGCCTGCACATAGTAGTAGGCACCCTCGGTGTAGTAGGGGTCGTCGAAGGTGGCGTCTGGCTCCTGGGCTCCAGCATCTGGTTGCGACATCCAAGAAAAATGGGAAAAGAGGGAGCAAAGCAACCGTGAGTACTCATCCAAAGTACTCGCAAGCAAGGATCTACACTACGTATGCAATGGTATCAATGAAATGGTAGTATATGTGGACTGAACTGCAGAATGCCAGAATAAGAGGGGGATAGCTAGTCCTGTCGAAGACTACGCTTCTGGTAGCCTCCATCTTGAAGCATATAGAAGAGAGTAGCTGGTAAGCTCACCAAGTATCATCGCATAGCATAATCCTACCCAACGATCCTCTCCTCGTCGCCCTGTGAGAGAGCGATCACCGGGTTGTATCTGGCACTTGAAAGGGTGTGTTTTAATAAGTATCCGGTTCTAGTTGTCATAAGGTCGAGGTACAACTCCGGGTCGTCCTTTTACCGAGGGACACGGCTATTCGAATAGATAAACTTCCCTGCAGGGGTGCACCACATTACCCAACACGCTCGATCCCTCTGGCCGGGCACACTTTCCTGGGTCATGTCCAGCCTCGGAAGATCAACACGTCGCAGCCCTACCTAGGCCTAACAGAGAGGTCAGCATGCCGGTCTAAATCCTATGCGCGCAGGGGTCTGGGCCCATCGCCCATTGCACACCTGCACGTTGCGTGGGCGGCCGGTGAGCAGACCTAGCAACCTCCATTACAAAGGAAGTTGCGTTACGCGGTCCAACCCGGCGCGCGCCGCTCAGTCGTTGACGTCTAGGAGGCTTCGGCTGATACCACGACGTCGAGTACCCATAACTGTTCCCGCGTGGTGGTTAGCGCGTATAGGCTCGTAGCCAGACTCAGATCAAATACCCAATCTCGTTAAGCATGTTATTTCGAAGTAACCGCGGACACCGACCAGGGCCAGGCCCACCTGTCTCCTAGGTGGTCACAACCTGCCATGTCGCTCCGCCACCAAGTAACACTCGGGGGCCGTCGGGAACCTAGGCCCACCTCTACCTGGATGGAACCACCTGCCCCTTCAGCCCCCATCTCCGAACAGTAACATAAGTATGTAATAGTATATAATATAAACCCGTGATCACCTCCCGAAGTGATCACGGCCCAGTAGTATAGCATGGCAGACGGACAAGAGTGTAGGGCCACTGATGTAATTCTAGCAACCTATACTAAGCATTTAGGATTGCAGGTAAGGTATCAACAGTAGTAGCAAAGACAGGCGATGCAGCAGAATAGGATTAACCGAAAGCAGTAACATGCTACACTACTCTAATGCAAGCAGTAGAGAGAAGGAATAGGCGATATCGGGTTGATCAAGGGGGGGCTTGCCTGGAAGCTGTGTCGAGAGAGAAGGGTCGTCGACGTAGTAGTCGTTCACGGCAGCGTCGTCAGCGGTCTCAGCGTCTATCAAGAGAGAAGGAGGGGGAGGAAACAGTAAATACAAAGCAATCAAGGCTACACAAAGTATGACATGATAATATGCAGTGCCGGGTGTGCTCTAACGTGGGGTTGCACGTTACCGAGAAAGGGGGATCCCATCCGGGAAAGTTTTCCCGGTTCCGGACATTTGTTAGACAGATGACCAGAGGGGGGACGGTTGCATGTTCAGGTATTTAGAGGCATCACACGGATATGTGGGTTGCGTATCCGGGTTCGTCTCATCGTTCTGAGCAACTTTCATGTAGAAAGTATTTTCATCCGAGCTACGGTTTATTTTATATTAATTTTTAAAGATTTAGACAATTTTGAAATTATTATTAATTAAATTAATTCAAAAATAGAAATATGACATCAGCATGACGTCAGCGTGACGTCAGCAGTCAACAGGACAGTTGACTGGGTCAAACTGACGGTGGGTCCCGCATGTCATAGACTAAGACCAACTAATCAGGTTTAAATAGTCTAACTAAATAATTAGGTTTATTAATTACAATTAATTAGGTTAATTAATTTACTTAATTAATTAATTAATTTTTTTTCTAAAACGTTCCAGGGCGGGCCCCACGTGCCATAGGCACAGGGGCCTTAGCGGGTTAGCGGGCAGGAGGGCGACGGGCGCCTGGGCGGGCGCTTGCCCGCAGGGAGTGCGGCGGGGCGAGGCTAGTGGCCGGCCGGCGCGGGGGGGGAGACAGAGTGCGGGGCCGGCGAAGAGCGGGCCCGCGGGCGGCAGAGGAGCAGCAGCAGGGGAGCTAGGGCGCAGCGGCGCACCAGCAGCAGGGGACGGCGCAGCGGCAACGGCAGCGCAGCGGTGGGGCGTGGGCGCGCGCCGGCGAGCCGTGGCGTGGCCAAGCGCGGACGCGCGCGCGCGCAAGCGCGCTCAGCGGCGTCGAGCGGCCAGGGGGGCGGATGCGGGCGGCACGGCAGGGGCTCGCGCGCGGGTTGCAGCGAGGGGTGGCGAGGCCACGAGGCGGTCGGCGTGGAGCAGGCGATGCGGGGCGTGAACCTAGGCGACGGTGAGCGTAGCAGGGCGGCGGGCGAGCAGCGGGGCCGCGCGGGGCGGCTCGGCAAGCGTGGCCAAGCGGGACTGCGGTCAAGTGGGGCGTGGTGAGCGTGCGGGGCTCGGGCGCGCGTGCGCGACAGCAGGCGAAGCCGAGCAGCAGCAGCGGGCAGCAGGGGCGGCGCGGTGGCCACGCGCTCGGCAGGTGCGAACACGCACGGGAGGTCGCGGGGCGTAGCCGGAGCGGGCAGGGAGCGAGGCGAGGGTGTGCGCGCGCGGGCGTGTGGGAGACAGAGGAGGGAGGGTCCTCTCACTTTCGATGCAGGGGAACAAGCGGCGAGGCTTGGAGAAGCGGCACGGGGAGGGGACGAGGAGGCGGCGGCGATGGCGTCCGGCGACGGCGACGGGGTGGCGGCGATGGGCTCGATCCAGATCGAGCGAGAGGGAGCTCAGGGGAGTGGGAGGGGATCGAGTGGGGATTAGGGTTAGGGTATCGGCCGTGCGAGGCCATATAGGCCGAGGGGAGTCGGTGGGTTGGCCCCGGTGGGCCGAGGCCAGCTGGGCCGTGGCTCAGTGGGGAAAAAAGGGGGGTTGCTTTCTCTTTTTATTTTATTTTTGTTTATTTTCTTTTATTGCTTTGTCTTTTCTTTTAGTTTCCTTTTAAAATTTTAGTTTTATAAAATACAAGAACAGCTCCCAAATTAGTAATAACAATTATGCTACTGCCCTAAAAAGTTTGGCACAATAATAAATTAGTTTGCTTTTGTTTTATTATTTATAAGCATTTAATTAATTATTTTTGTTGCTGTTTTATTTATCTTAGGGTACTTAATCACTTTCCAAAAATGTTGGTTCACCACCATAATTAGGTATGAATTATTTGCTACAACTAGAACATTTTAGTTTTGATAGTTGTAGTTGAAACTTTTATCGTTTGACTTTATTTTAAATTTTTAATTTAAATCGGTTTTTTTGAACTAACGCGAGATTAATAACAGTAATCGTGGTGATGTGGCATCATTAGCAGGGAATTACTGTAGCTTAATTACCCGGGCGTCACAGGTGCACACGACTGCTCCGCGTTCAAACGACACCATGGCCGGCCACAACATGCATGTAAAAAAGTTCTTGGGAGTCCGTGCTACAGCTAGCTGTCCTCCCACTCCTCGTCTATCTCTTCCAGTAGTACTCCATGGCACGATCCATTGACAAGCAGGCGGGAAAGTTTGCGTATATTCGTTTTGCGGTGAGTGGCATGCCGAGCGACCGTGTAGGCCGGAGGCTTGTGTGGGGTGAGACACGAACGCGACAGACGTGATTTAAACGTTTAGTTTTGCTCGATGGCGCGATCCACCAAAACGAAACGTTCGTTTCCAAAAAAATACTATAGTATACTGTACTGCATGAGGGAGAAGCGGATTCAATGAAGAGTGATCGTTGCTTCTTTCGTGCAACTTACTGCCGGGTCTATGTGATTTGATGGCTCATTGGTCATTATTACTGCGGCGGTAGAGCGTCGTAGAGCGAGTGCACTCTTATTTATTTATTTATTCTGTGATAAAACTAACTTTCTCCACTCTTACACTGGAGGAGTGCGAAACACAGCAGCCCAATGAGTACATGACCCACCTCACACTATCACCATATTCCTTGGCCATCGTGCGACACCTTCGGTCCTTTTTTCTTTGCGTTTAACAAACAAACTGTAGTACGTAGTAGCCCAGATGCCAAGAAAAAATTACTATACACCGGAGTGTATAGACTATTTTGCCCCTGGATTTGCTATGGAGGAAATGATGGGTAGTTACGCGCGTGCAAAGTATTGTCTCAGCCTCCAGACCTCAATTCTCTCGCACTATTACGCCTCTCACTAGATCTATCTGCATGCAGCTCTCTCTCTCTCTGGTTTTGCATGCATGCCACGCGACTCTCTCTCTCTCTCTCTCTCTCTGTGCAAGCATGCCTTAAGCATGGTTAATAATATATCCAGTTGATGGCTAACATGTTGCCATGTCATCTATAGCCAATGTAATAGTCAACATGTATAGTAATGGGCTATAAGAAAGTACAACTTTTTTACTACACATGTATAGTAATGCTGGGTAGTACTAGCTTCTTGGAGCCCGTGCTACAGCCGACTATAAATGTACAGCCCGCTTCCCTTCTCTCTCCTCTTCTCTCTCATCCAACTCAGCAAAGATACAATATTTAAAGGCTTGCAGCCCGTCTATGTCACCTTATTATACTTGCTCTTAGGAAGGGACGAGGAATATAGGAGAGAGACATGGGAATTATTGTGGTTGCCTGTGTGGTAGTACTATTGGAAAGAGCAGCACAAAGATGCTATAAGGCGCAGACCATTGCAGGAAAAGTGAGATTTTCTTATACGCATACAAAAAAGGACCGGAGGGACTACTACAATGCTAGTACGAAGTTTTCAGATTTTGTTTCATGTATGTATCCTGACTCCAAGGTTGCCCCGTTACAACACTCCATCAAATACAATGGAAAACTAACACACATGCTGATGCATCTCAATGATTCACAGATCATAGCCAATATTTACTTCACAACTAACGAACAAAGTTGAGAGGGTGTGTACAAATAAAGAAAAAAATGATTGATGCAGTCCCTAGGATATAAACCCTAAACATGATTTAATTTCCTGGCTAGGTAGAACCTGTCGAAGGAAAGAAGCCTGGAACCCACGGATCATACGATGCTTTTGGGCAGTTCCACTAAAATCGAGCTGAGCATCCCTGCTGGCAAAGATATTGAAGATGTGTGATTAGAATAATAGTAGTGGCACTAGTTCATGAGACATAAACTCATCACAAATCGAAGCCGGTAGAAGTAGAGAAAGATCCACATGGAGATGGAGCTACGTGGGGAGCTGTGGCAGTGGATCAAGCCGGCTCCAAAAGGAAGTTGTACCTGGGATGTTGGGGTGTAGCTAGAAGGGCGGTGGGAGGCGGCATCAGCCCATACCGCGAGGACCCCTGATCAGGACGCATTGACATTGGGTTTTCTCCCTCGCTGCTGCCGACCACGTCTACGCAGAACATCCTCCCCTTCCCCGAGCGGTGGGATCAGGCTGGATCTGTGACCAGTGGTGTGGCCACCGTCGTTCTTTACTTGTGAAGAGAGCAACCCAAGCAGGCATGCTTATAGCTTAGGCTCCTGCTAATGTATATATAGTGCAGCGGTTTTCTTTTTCTCTCCATATCAACCTTTTTATATTGCGTACGTGTCATTGAAGAGTGAAATGATCGATAATTCTAGATGCACGGGCCAACTATGGAGGTTTTATGGGACCTCCTTTATAACTAATCTCATCGCCCCCCTGATTCTTAGTTGGGGTGGGCCCTTCACCTGATTTCTACCCAATAAGAAAATCCCAGCTCAGCCACTCCGTTGGTTCCGTAAAAAGTATTCCGTGTATGTAGCATTTCTCGTGAAATGATGGTTGCTTCATCCGACTAACTTACTGTGTGATTTGAATGCTCATTAGTCATATTACCATGGCCCCTGCACGTACTCCCCCTACGTGTATGACCGTTCCTGAGTCTCACTTGTACTTATCTCTATTTTCTTGCATGACACGTGGACAGGATGCGCATAGAGGCATTTTGTTCCTGCACATTGTTACGTACCTACTACCTCCTTTCGGTTTACTACTAGTACTCCCCCCGTCCTGGTTTATTGGTCCCCTTTGTACTCAATTAATGGGCTCGTTTTCCTCAAAAAAGTGTCTTTACCAACGTATTAATATAGGCAATGCATGCGTGAACAACGAATGATTAAACCTTGCATGCAACATTTTGACAAAGCATTGACATATGAACATGTGAATGTGAGGGTCTACAACCTCGTGCATGCACGCAACAGTCACACGTACACATGCACACAAAAACACGCCCGACGTCCTAATGCATGCATGTCCAAGCACACGACGGAACACACACGGTCACGCTCAAGTGCTCGACCTACACGTGCATGTACACACATACTCAGCCAGGGTGAGCTAGTGACCATATAAACACCGGGAAATGTATATATTGACCGCAATGAGCATATTATGAATTCCACTGACCGTATTTTTACAAATATACAGTGACAGCCAGTGTATTTATCTCATTTCAAATTAAGCCATATTAACCGGATAGGAGGCAGTATGGACTAGCATTACTTTGTTGTGTCCCGTCAACTTGCAGAACGAGGAGAAGCTTGCAGGATGAGGAGAAGCTTGCGAGCGGTGGCTTGCAGGACAAGGAGAAACTTTTGACTAATGCAAGCTCTCCCTCGCTCAGGTGGTGGACGTGCAACAGTTAATTCGGTGTTAGATTGCCAGAAGCAAACACTGTAGTGCAATCATTATTCGACTTCCCGAAGAGGCGAAGAGCCAAGCGCAAGGTTTACTAGTACTCCGAGTAGTATTACGTACTAATAGTACTACTATAGGTACTACTAGGAACCACATGCTGGAGCGTCTGCACTCTTATTTTATTTTAATATGTGATAAAGCAATCTTTAACACATTTGCTTCTCTTCGAGGGTTCTCGCATGTGATAATGGAAGTTAATTGCATGGAACACTCGCCACAATTCTCGCTTAATTCTGGCTCCTATCCTGTTAGAAATCGGAGGGCTCAGTAATAAATTCTCTTTTGTTGTTATTCAGCATGTAAACAGTTCGGCAAACCTTCTAGCACATCTTTGTGTGAAGCGTGCTTGCACTTAGAAAGGGCACCACAACGGAAGGAGTACTTTGTTGTGTCCCGTCAACTCGCAGAACGAGGAGAACCTTGCAGGACAAGGTGAGGCTTGCTTACGTCCTGTTCGTCTACCTCAAGCGCGGTACCTCGCAGGACGAGGAGAAGCTTTTGACTAACGCAACCTACCCTCGCCCAGGCTGTGGATGTGCAGCAGTTCATTTGGTGTCAGATTGCCAGAGCATACACTGTAGTACCATCATCATTCGACTTCCCAAAGAGGCGAAGAACCAAGCGCAAGGTTTAGTAGTATGAGTACTAGTAGTATACATGTACTACTAGGAACCGCATGGTGGAGCGTCTGAACTCTTATTTTATTTTAATCTGTGATAAAGTACACATTTATTCGGGTGAAGTGCGGAAAATGGCAGCCCAATAGTACTATTAAAAACATCGAACATGTAATGATGACATCAATCAACAATGCGCTAATATTTCTTGGCCTCCGTGTAACACCTAGCTCGTGTGTGTTTTCGCTCCTCATCTCTCTCGAGGGGCGGCGGGTTGGCCATTTTGCCGTCAATTGAGATCGGTTTGCTCACACTCCGGTCCCACATGTTAGTGATATGCCAAGAGGAAGCGTGTTGACCGACAGACCATACGCGCACTTGGTTTTGCACCTTCATACTAGTATGAGCGGATTCAAAGAAGAGTGTATTGATGGTTGCTTCGTCCGAGCAACTTACTATGGGAAAGGTGGGGCTTATGATTTGACCGCTCATTACTCACTATTAGTGCGGTGCAACGACCAGGCTGAGTCTCCCATGCGGTTGTGCACTCTAATTTGTTGCATGGCACATGGACCGGTATGCTGAATGTCTTCTGGCAATGCTATCAAGCTTCCAGAATTTGTTTACATAATTGACGTACACATAATTTTCCAGCGACATGAAATTGTAGAGTGCTCTGAAGCTTTTAGCTTTTGTTTCATGTGTCTTGCCAGCTGGAAGGTTGTCTTGTTACAACATCAATCAAATACTAGAAAGGAAACTAACATCCATGCTCTTTCAGAAAAAAAATAAAAAACTAACTTCCTTGCTAATGCATCTCAATGATTAGCAGACCGGAGCTAATATTTACATCACAACTAAAGACAAAGTTGTGAGAAGGTGTTAAATTAAAATTGATCCATGCTTTCATTGGCAGCAACTTCCCCACAGCTCTGTCTAAATCAACAAGGCATGTTGGGAAAAAAGTAGCTGTCAGGAGCATGGAACATTCCGATCATTTTGTGCAGTTCCACTAAAATAGAGCTGAGCATCTCTGTTCCAAAGATATTGAGTAAGTGTGATTACAATAATAGAGGACTGTTGATGAAACAATAAACATACAAATAGAAGCCGGTCACCTTTGCAGTCTCTCTTAAGACTAACTAGTCGGAGAAGATTAAGTAAATAGTTGGAGAAGATTAGGCTCAGAGTTGAATGAGGAGGATAGAACAAAACCAATCTCCCTTTGTGCAGTCCCACTGAAATGTAGATACGTTGCCCGTGTGACATTTCAGCAAAACTGCACAAAACACTCTTAAGAAAAAAGTGATTTGTGCAGTTCACCAAAAGGTTGCAATAGCGACGAGGTGAAATGGGTAGCCCTATTTGCAAAAGGAGGTAGAAAGGAAACAATTACTGGCCAATAACAGTTTATGACACATACGCTGACAATAAAGAAGCATATTACTTGTCCTAAGGGAAGATAGCAGCACGGTTGTTTATCTAAAACGGTGTGAGGACGAGATTGCAACATGGAAAGTACACCGGCCGAGCTACGTTTTGGGCAAAGAACTAGGGAAGATCCACATGCAGCAACGTGGGAAGATGGGCAGTGGAGAAAGGCCGGAGGAAGCTATACCTGAGGGTCGTCGGGACGTAAGTAGGGGGCGCTGGTGGCCGGGATCTGCCCATACTGCGGCAGCGAGCAAGTGGTGAAGGCCCTACCACGCCGGAGCTTGGTCAGATAGAACAGCGGGTACCGCAGATCGGGACGTGCTGCCTCGACGCCGTCGAACAAAGAAACGATGCACATCCTCCCTTTCCGCCGGTGGACAGGATGCGGCCGGATCAGTGACCAACGGTGAGAGAGAGAGGCCACCACCGCGTTGTGTGAGATAGTGTGACGAGAGACAAACCCCGGCAGGCAGTCTCCATTGTATGTAGTGGAGCGGATTTCTTTTTTCTCGATAACAATCGTTTTATATTATGTACGTGCCATTGAGGAATATAACTTTATTTAAAACTAACGCGTCAAGTCAAACTTTGTTCCGTGTACGCGTGGTACACGACCCTCCTTCAAGTAAACAACCGCTACACACGTCAAATTATCACGTGTGCTGCCTTTTCGTGCAGAAATGAGCTCCACTGTGTACCCGCGCGGGTGTGGCCAGGAACGAGAGGTGAGTACGTGCGTCGTGCATGCACCTCTTCTCTACGTGCAGGTACCCCACGTACGCGGGTCTGTGTGAGAGAGATGGTTTGTGTGAAACAAAGGCAATGTGTCGATGATATCTCAAACAAAAAATGTAACATATGCAATGTGTGTGAAATAGAGGCCTGGATATATCATATATAGAGGGAGCGATCCACGAGAAGAGAGTGGAGGGATCATCGGCGTGAGATATCGATAGAATCGAAGAGAGGGATGAAGTGTGTGGGTGCGCGATCGATAAAGAGTGCCATCGAATTTGTGTTTGCCCACGTCAAAGATATAGGGCAGCTTGCCTACTGGAATGTGAGAGAGGAGAGGTGCAGTTTGTCTCTGTGGCATGGGTACCTACCTACATCATTCGACTACCGGTGTGTGTGTGGGGGGGGGCAGAGACCTAACTATAGAGAGGTAGATCGACTGGTATATGTGTGAAGGAGTGAGACCTAGCTATGTATTGAGGGAGATCGATCGGCATCCATGCATATGTGTAGCAGAGGAATAAGGTTCGGAGAGAGACAAAGCTAGAGTGTCCGAGCGTTGGTGGTGGAGTTGCTTCTAACAAATGGTGGGAGAGGCCTGCTAGACAAACGGAGGGTACGACTGCAATATCAATAAGAGAGGGGATGTGTGCCTGTCTGTGCACGTGCGTGTGAGAGACGGGTCGGGAGGCATGCAAAGATGATGAGGGGAGACGATATGGCTATGGTAAGCAGATGTAACTACATAGGAAGATCAATCGTCATGTGTTGGAGAAAGGGAGAGACATAACTAGTGAGGTACGTCGATCGGTGCATGGGGAAAAAGAGTTATAGTCGACCTAGCTATATGTAGGGAGATTGGTAGGTATACATGCATGCATGTGTTATAAGCAAATAAGGCCCAGAGAGACGGATAGAGAGAGAGAGGCACTACTGCAGGATGCTGCTAACGCGACACTACGATCAGAGACCCTTTGACGAAACTGTTTGTGATGCATTAATCGCAAACGGTGATGTAAAAAAAAGTCAAAAAATACGCAAAACATTTGCGATGAATGATACATCAAACACGGTTCAGATTTTAGTTGCGTGTGCGATGCTGGGCATACGGTTGATCCATACGAACTGTTTGCGATGAGACAGAACAACAGAAACGGGCAGCCAGATCAAGGTGTGTGAGATATACGGCATACAGTTCGCTCCGATGAACCGTTTGCGATGATCGAGGTGAACACAAACGATTCGGCGTAACAAGATGTGTGTGATACCCGGCAAACAGGTCGGTAATCAGAATTGTGTGCGATCATTATAGACAGCCCATACGGTCTTTTTTTGTGAATTGTGTGCTCGTCAGGGCACACAGTTCAACAAACCAACCTGTGGGCGATAATGTAGAAGATCTCTGACGAATATGTATTACTAACCGTCTGTGATGAGATTGACAGGATAAACAGAGATAACAAATTAATATGAGCGAACGGAAACAGAGATATATACAGTCTGCTTAATTTAGTCCTTCTTCTTCTTGTTATTGTTGTTGGATGGCCCCGCGACATCGTATTGGCGAGGTCACTTCTTGCTGCTGACCGTTGGCTTTTCATCGCCGCCGCCGTCGTCATCGTCGTTGTTGTCGTCGTCCTCCTTCTCCTCGTTCGACCATTCCTCCTCATCATCATCGCCATCCTCTTCTTCGTCCTCCGACGGCTCCTCGTCCGTCTGGTTGTCGTCTAACGACTCCGGAGGCGGCATCCCTTCCATGATCCGGATATAATCGAGGTCTGGGCTCGACGCCAGACTCATGGAAGACGAGCGGGATGATTCTGATGTTGACCTATCATCAGGCGCTAGACTGCTGGCCGAACTGTCGTCCTCGCTGTCGCTCGACATGGCTGCAGAGTGTGTGACAGTGTGTAGCGCGGCCTGCCGGGGACGATGAAGATGGTGGACACTTAAGCGGGGTATGCAGAGAAGAGGAACTGCCAATTGAAGCGGGGGTTGACGTATTATCTAACCGCTGATATAATCAACCGCAATTATTTGTACCTAGTCGCTCCAAATTCCCGGTGTTGCGCAGGACTCCTATTGGCTATTTGGCTGGTTTCTTTTTTTAGGACAAAAACAAGGAACGAGTTTTGGGATTATGCACCGGTACCGGTACAAACGGAGTAGGACAGTTGGCAAGCAATACATTGAGCTCTTCTTATTGATAAAGCCAGTAATAATCAAACTACAAAGGAAAAGAAAAAAAGACAAAGGAAAATATCTGCACGAATCTTCGCGTAACATCAATGGCATAGGACCTAGATGTGCATTACTTAGAGAACATCTAGATGTGCTTTAGCAATACTGTCAAACAAAACCCCTAATCATCATTGCAAACAGCGCATAGAACATGGCTAATGCGACAACCACAACTACACATGCTAGTTCCTTCTTGCCTCTTGCTTTCATCTGTTGCCTGTGATTGATTCTTGCTTGCTTCATCGTACTGATTGTACATTCCAGATCAGCCAGTTTCTTCTTCAGCTTTATGTTATCTTCTGCGAGCTTGGTGAGAACACTCCGAGCCCTGCCATGCCATTCTTCATCCGGCCAGTTTACAAAGGCACAAGCCTCATATCCCTGCCAATGTTAAATAGTATTCAGGATGAGCGGTGGCATTAACTCAAGTAAAATGATGAACTTAGCACTAACCTCTAAGGGCCAACTGAGAAACCGCCTGCCAATGTCAAATCCCTCCGTGCATACACGTCGAGCGGGAGTGTGCCCGTGCACACAACTCAGCTTTTGGTACTTCTCGGTGGCGCAAAACTCGGAGTCGAACTCGTGTTGCGGGAGTCTGGAGTCATGCTCCAGATCCGGCGGCAGATCGCTTTCCTGGGGGGGGGGGTTCATTTAGGACGGATTCAGCAAGGAGCTACTTTGGACATGCTAAAAAAGATCGGGATAGATTGGAACCTGACTGGATGATTCGGATCCGTAGTACACCTGCCTTCTGATGACCTTAGGCAAGTGCTCGGCGGCGACCGCCGTCGTGGCGGTGATACGAGCAGGAGCAGCCGCACCGAAACCATCAGCACCACTTGTCCACATTCCCCCAATGTCAGTGCCACGCGAGGGAATTTGGAGGCTATGTGGGGATTTGGGGGAAATGGGGAAACTGTAGGGATAAGCTAATGGTCGGGAACTACTTATGGCACTATATGTTGTATACGGCACACTATTTATACATGTCGTTTGTGTTAGGTATTACAACATCACACACGATTTCCGCACCAAACCGTGTGAGAAGACAACGTAGGTGAGACACGGCTGCCGTTACATAACCGTATGTGATGTACTACCCTGTACATATAATTGAGTTACAGTGATACCGTGTAAATAGCCGCTCTGTGGATATCCATAAAAAAAACAGCCGCTCTGCATATATAGATGGCGGCGGCGGCCTAGGCAGCGGCTACCGGAGAAGAGGTCAATCCTCGGTCGGTGGGCGGTGGCGGCGTCATAGGAGGTCAATCCTCGGTCTGCGGCGGGAGATAGGAGGAGCTCAACCATCAAGGTTGGCGGCGGCGTGATTCGAGCACATCCATCGCGGTCGATGGTGGGATAGTGGAGGTCGAACTTCAGGCAGTAGCCGCACTAAGCTTTGCTCCTCGACCCTGTTGTCTCGGCGTGCTGCCGCATCGTGCTTCTCTGTCTGCTGGGTGGAGGTCGCCGCGCAGCTAATTAATTAAGGTATTCTTTTCGTGAGTGGCTTAATTAAGGTATTCAATTCTTAAGGGTAGTGCTGTACTAGTACTCTGCGTGTAAATTGACTGGCCATTAATTTTTGTCACGTCTGGATAACAATATGGAGCGCCCTCAGTAATTATGAAAATAAAACCTTGTGATTTATGCACGCATCTTTGGGCAATAGTTAATCCATGTATTAATGTTGTTGTTTTGTTTTTAATTACCATTCGTGTGGTGCAGATGGAACGATCTCGATGGATGAAGAATCAAAAAACCGCAGATTTTATTAGTGGCGTGACAGAGTTCATGAATTTGGCTGAAAGTACAAAGAGGAGAATATGCAATCTGGTTTGCGAATAGCACACGGTTCGTTGATGAAAGCCATGTGCCGACCAAACCCCGCCCGCGATCTGAGTCGTGCTTTCTGATTGGTCAGAACCCAAACCCCATGGATCGTACGTATGCACCGTTGGATGCTCCCAGATCGAACGGCGATCCTCATCCCTTTCGACAGCACATGCAGTTCCGGTTGTAATTTTATTTTTATGCACAAAATGCACGTTAAACTCAAAAACGGTCTTAAATATAGCTAACGATACCTGAAATGCGCCAGAAAATCAAACCCGTGGTATAATGGTGATTGCGTACAGTGGAAATTTTTATGAGGCCAAACGATGAAGTCACCGGCCACTGGAGTTTGAATTGACACGTCTCCTTTTGGAAACCATGATCCTTCATGTGAGATGCTCCGGTTTGGAAGGAGCGATCATCAAAACTTGTGCCAAACTTTACCAATTTTTTTCCACGGGGTCGTGAGAGCACGCCACGGGCACACATCGATTTTGATGATGTCCGGACTCCATCTAAATTTCCTGTAATTAAAATACCAACTAGGCCTATGCCAGTGGCCGCACCTCGCGGCCGAAATGTTTAAAACTTCTCCCCCCTTCTCGAACAAACGGATGAAAACTCGCAAAGCGACGCACAAATGATTTGTACACCTTCGTTGCTAGGCTGATTGTAATGGGAGTATCATAGCTAGTATCATGCATGCCAACTAGGCAATTTTGAAGAGATGTCATAGAATTAAATGAAGAAAGAGAGGGTTAAGTATCATATCATGATACCGTATCATAATAAATGCTATGCTACTTTGTGTCATGCATGACAATAAATAATATACTACATGATACTAACTTATGATACTATGCGCGCATTACGGAGGTAGTATCATATACTTATGATACTAGTATATGATACTACCTCCGTAATGCGCACATAGTATCATAAGTTAGTATCTTAGGTTGCCTTATTAATTGCCATGCATGACACAAAGTAGTACAACATTTAATATGATACGGTATCATGATATTATACCACACCCTCTCTTTCCTCATTTAACTGTGTGCCACATCATCCAAAAAGTCTAGTTGGCATGCATGATACCGCTTATGATACTCCCATTACGACCAGCCTTAGGGTGTCCATAGTGGGGGTATCATAGCCGGTATCATGCACTCGGGAATAGCAAATATGATGATGTGGCAAAGAAATAACATAGGTAGATACCGTAACATAATAAATATGCTATACTACTTTGTGTCATGCATGGCCATAAATACGGTCATCTATGATACTATGCACTATGAAGGTACGTACGTAGTATCATACACTAGTATCATATGCATGATACTATAGTATATGATACTCCCCACTATAAGGCTGGCCATAGTGCTGGTATCATAGCCGATATCATGCACTCGGAAATAGCAAGTATGCTGATGTGGCAAAGAATTAAAGAAGACAGAGAGGGTTAGAGTAACACATAGGTAGATACCGTATCATGTTAAATGCGATGCTAATTTGTGTCATGCATGGCAATAAATATGATCATCTATGATACTACTCTATTATACTATGCACTATAATTAAAGGTAGTATCATACACTAGTATCATATATATATGCATGATACTAGTATATGACACTCTCCACTATGAGTAGCCTAAGTATAGCCTAACTAAAACACCCACATGTAGTTGTAGTAGAGTTTTTGACTTTATATGCACTAAAATGCAAGGTAAGTGCAAAGAATGACTTAAACATAGCAGACGAGACCTGAAATGGGCCGGAAAATCAAACCAAGGGTATATCCGCGATTGTTTACCATGATTTTTTTTTTGAGGCGGAATGATGTAGTAACTGACGATTTGGAGTCTGAAGTGCCGCGTCTCCTTTTGGAAACTTTGATCCTTCTTGTGAGATGCTCCGGTATGGAAGGTGCAAGCACCAAAACTTGTGCCAAACTTTACCAAATTTTTTCCATGCGATCGTGAGAGCACACCACAGTGACACAATGATTTTCGTTATTTTCCGGACTCTATATGCATTTCCTAAAATTAAAATACCAACAAGGCCTACGCCTCTGGCTGCACCCTGCGGCCGAACTATTTGAAGTTTTTTCCCGTTTCTCGGACAATGAATGGAAACTCGCAAAGCGACACACAAATGATCTTGCTAACACCCACATGTAGTTGCGACTATATATATATATACACACACACAAATGAGATCTCTTTTTTTGCATATTCAAAGTTTGAGATTGCAGCCAGGCCTGCCGCCTGGTAAAATGTACTAGAAAATCGAACCATAGGGTACAATCGTGATTTCTTACCGTGGAAAAAAAATTGGTGGCGAAACGATGAACTCATGTTTTCATTCAAACAAAAAAATGTTGTTAGTTAATGTAAATGTTTTCAAATAGCACACGGTTCACTCACGAAAGCCGTGTGTCCACTAAACCGTGGCCGATGCCCCCCCTGCCATGCGCGCGATCTGAGTCGTGCGTTCTGATTGGCCAGAACCCAAACCCCACGGATCGTACGTCTGCATCGTTGGATTCTCCTTGATCGAACGGCGATCCTCATCCCTTTCGACAGCACATGCAGTTCCGGTTGTGATTTTATTTATATCCACAAATTGCATGTTAAATTCAAAAAATGTATTAAATATAGCAAACGATACCTGAAATACGTTAGAAAATCAAACCCGTGGTATAACGGTGATTGCCTACCGTGGAAATTTTTATGAGGCCAAACGATGAAGTCACCGACCACTGGAGTTCGAATTGACATGTCTCCTTTTGGAAACCATGGTCCTTCATGTGAGATGCTCCGGTTTGGAAGGAGCGACCATCAAAACTTGTGCCAAACTTTACCAAAAAATTTCCCCGGGGTCGTGAGAGCACGCCACGGGCACACACCGATTTTGATGATGCCTGGACTCCATCTGAATTCCCAGTAATTAAAATACCAACTAGGCCTACGTCGGTGGCCGCATCTCGCGGCCAAAATGTTTGAAACTTCTCCCCGTTTCTCAGACAATGGATGAAAACTCGCAAAGCGACACACAAATGATTTGTACACCTTCTTTGCTAACAAACACCCAGATGTAGTTGTAGAACGGTTTTGAATTTAATTATATGCACTAAATGCAAGGCAAGTGCAAAACAATGACTTAAATATAGCAACGAGACCTGAAATGGGCCAGAAAATCAAACCTAGGGTATATACGTGATTGTTTACCGTGAAAAAAATTCAAGGCAGAACGATGTAGTCACTGACGATTGGAGTCCGAAGTGCCACGTCTCCTTTTGGAAACTATGATCCTTCTTGTGAGATGCTCCGATTTGGAAGGTGTGAGCATCAAAACTTGTGCCATCTTTACCAAAAAAAATCCATGTGATGCTGAGAGCACGCCACGATGACACACCATTTTTTGTTATTTCTGGACTCTATATGCATTACCTGTAATTAGCATACCAACAAGGCATACGCCTCTGGCCGCACCCTGCGGCCGAACTGTTTGAATTTTTTTCCCGTTTCTCGAACAATGAATGAAAACTCCCAAAGCGACACACAAATGATCTTGCTAGCTAGCACCCACGTGTAGTTGCGACTATAGCAAATGACTCAAATATAGCAAACGATACCTCAAATGCAGGAGAAAATCGAACCATAGAGTACAATGGTGATTTCTTACCGTGGAAAACAATTTGGAGGCGAAACGATGAACTCTTGTTTTCATTCAAACGAAAATATGCTGTTAGTTCATGTAATTCAAATAGCACACGGTTCACTCACGAAAGCCGTGTGCCTACCAAACCATGGCCGATGCCCCCCCCCCCCTGCTGCGCGCGCGATCTGAGTCATGCGTTCTGATTGGCCAGAACCCAAACCCCACGGATCGTATGTCTGCACCGTTGGATGCTCCCAGATCGAACGGCAATCCTCATCCCTTTTGACAGGAAATGCAGTCCGGCTAGGATTTGATTTATATGCCAAAATGCACGGTAAATGCCAAAAAATGTCTTAAATATAGCACACGAGACCTGAAATGCGCCAGCAAATCAAACCCATGGTATAATGGTGATTGCTTAACGTGCGAAAAATTTAGAGGCGAAACGATGAACTCACGTCTTCATTTCAAAATTAGTATGTCTTCATTTCAAACGAAATTATTCTCTTTGTGCACACGAGCGCTTAGAGGCAACCGTTTGCATAGGCCTTTCCGCGCGGCGACCGGGGATATTTTTCACCCTTTTCACCTAGGCCGCCAACACCCCCCCACCGCCCGCCCGCGTTTCACTCAACTAGTCCACCCAATCTCCATCGCCAGCTCCCCCCTCCCCCAGATCCACAGCAGAACCCTCTCCGGTGCCGGCGTGCTCACCCCGGCCGTGTGCCCGCTCTTCGGCGTCAAGTCTACCTCCACTGCCGTTCCCAACACGCGGCTGCCCACGCCTCGCCGTCTTCGTTTGCTCGCCAGCCACCCTCAAGCATATCGATCCTATAACCCTCGCCTCTCCTGTGGTCCGGCCAGGTTTGCATTAAGAAGCCTATTAGTTACTGCTCTCCATCGCGACGAGGCATATTTCCTCGCAATCCCTCTTCCTATTTCGTTCCGTATGTTCCCAAATTGGCTATAAAATAACGAAGAGCGTATATATGTTCATTATCTACCTTCCTAACTAGTACATATAAGCTGTATTTGTTCCAATAAGTTACTGCCGATATACATATCGCGGGCTCCCGAGTCACACAAACTTAAAATATAAGCCATACATTTTCTAAATTATTGCATGACATGTTTAGACAGCTTGATACCAAGTTGTTAGTTTTATGCTTATCCTCCTTTCCTGAGTTTCGCATGTGTTCTCTGTAGATGCCGATTAGCAGCGACAGCACTAATGCTTCAGGCGATGTATCTTCATCTGATTCCGACAACCCTAGGTCTTCAGCAGATGGTGAGGGATCAAGTAATCTTGAACGGGATAGAGCTGCAGCAATTACCCTTTCGGTCAGGACACGGAGGAACGCTCCAAGGAAGCCCACACACCAGCCTAAAGGTGTATATGAAGTAACCGAGATCGATTTAAAGTCTTGAGCTCCAACTAAACCAGATAAAGCAGGCACGAGGTTCAGGAGTGTGTGTGGATTTGTTGGCAGGGCAAGGCTCAACATTAATCTGCCGGGGTTTTGGAAGGCTAACACAGAAACACGGCGAAGGATAGTCCGGGAGATCATGGATCACTTCAACGTTCCAGAGCAGTGGAGAATGTAGGTGGAACACGCTGCACTGAAGAAGGCTAGGGATGCTTGGAGAAACTGGAAGCACGTGCTGTACAAGAAGTACTTGAGTGAAGGCAAGGACCCAATCCCCGTATACCCCCAAATTACAAAGGCAGACTAGGCAAAATTCAAAAGGGTCAGGGCAACTCAAGAGTTTGCTGAGAAGAGTGCCAAGCAATCGGAACTTCAGAAGAAGAACACACACCCCCACCATATGGGTGTGGCAGGATACTATGGCATGAAACCGATATGGGACCAGGAGGACAAAGAAGCAGTAGCGGCGGGTGGGAAACCGGCCTTTAGTGAAATCAGGGGCGAACGCACCAGAGACTACTTGCGGGCACGTGCAAGGAGGCGTGATGACGGAACTTATTACTTTGAAAACTCATGTGACGAAGAACTGTATCAAGTGATGTTAAAGGCTTCCAAGATCCCTGGAAGGTTCTATAGGAACTCAGGGCCATGTGACATTCTGTCCGATGCTCTGGAAACAAGAGAGCCCCCTGGTCGTGCAAGGGGTATAGGTGTTAATGTCCCACACAAGAGGGCTTTCACACTCAGCAAAGAACAGAGGCTCAGCATGAAAAAAGCGAGGAGTAAAATGAAGCAGAATGAATTGTATGAAAGGTTGAGGAAGGACATGTATTCGGCTGTTCGAAAGGATATTGAGGAGTCAATGATGATGCAGAAGACTCTAACACTGACAGATAGCCAGCAGATGGGAGGGGAGGCGGGCATTGAGGATGCTGCTTATTGCGCAACAACACCGCACAAGAGTAGCTGTGCATCAGCTGACCCCAGCGACACTGAGACTGCAGCTGCTCATGATGATGCTATATCAGATCTATCTAGAATGAAAGAAAGACTGAAGGGCGTGCTTACACATTATGAAGGTACATTAAAATGTGCAACAGCCTGGGTTTGCCCACCCTTCTTGGAAGAGGGCCTCTTGTTGGACAATGTGCCATTGAAGCCGGGCTATGTGAAGTGCTACGTGACTGAAGTAAAGCCTGGATTCAATGAATTTGCCCTGAAGAATGTCCTAGGAGACTTTGATGAGCAAAGGACCTTGGGAGAAACACTATTACATCACATCCAGTGGCCATGAAAGAAAATAGAGTTCATCGATGAGATCCCTGAAGCCCCGCCAAGAGCAACCAATGTCGCCCCTCAACCGGTGACGCTCTCCTTGACATAACAGCTCTCGCGTGCTTCCCCCAAAGAACCTAATACTCGTAATTCGACGGCTGATGCATCAACCTGTGATCAGCCGGCCCAACTTTGTGCCGTACAGGCCATGTCATCCTCCGCCCCAGAGCAGCCAGTGGCAAGGCCTACAACTGCTGAAGACGCACCACCGGTTCAGATGCCGGTCACTGAAGCAGCGGGGGGGACCCAGCTGCAGCACATGCTCAGCAGACCAACCTGGTCGAACGGACTGCTAAGTAGTCTGATGCTTCGGAACCGCCTGCTAAGCAGTCTGTAGGTCCAGAACCGACTGCTCATCAGTCCGTCGGTCCGCAGTCGCGTGATCAGCATACCAATGTGTAAGCACTTCCTGCTCAGCAAACCAACGCGTTGGCACGGCCTCCTCAGCACACCGACAAGTTGACACCACCTGCGCAGAAACCTGACATAGCTTCAATGCATGGTCAGCAGTTCGATGCCTCTGCTCCTACAGCCCAGTAGTCCGTCACAGCAGCACCGCCAGCTCAGCGGTCCGGCATAGATAAACCGTCTGCTAAGTAGTCCGTTGAAGCTTCACCGTCTGCTCGGCAGTCTACCTTGCAGCCAACCAGACGTTCTGCCAGAAATGCTTCAAGTACCAAGAAGGAAGCGGCCAAAAAGGCTGCACCCGCGAGGAAGTGCGGCGGGAGAGCGAAGAGGAAAGAGAACGATTGCCTCTTACTTAAAGCACTCATCGCCCAGAACCAAATTAACAGCAGGTTGTTCGAATCGGGGAGTAATATTATTTCTGACGGCATGGATGATGAAGAAGTAGATTTGTTGCTTGCTAAAAGTAAAGCAGACGTACTTGAAGCACGCAATTACGTCCATGGCCAACCATTTCTTGTTGGCGAATACTTTGATGAGTGCAGCTCCAGTTGCCGCGAGTTACATGAATATTGCATGGATCAAATGTCAGCAGGTCATCATGGTTTGCTAGTCCACTACAACAGAGATCATTTCTGACATGATGTTGGTTCCATCAATGTGAGTTTCGAGGACTTACATCTCTTCTTCAACTTCAACGAGCTCGATGCCACTCTTGTTAGATGCCTGATTTTGTAAGTACTTAACAAACTCTGATCAACTTCTCCATACAAGGCTATAAATGATAAACAACTAACTGCATTTTATTCCTCTCAGGGGATTGAACACGCAGAGAAGAAAAAGCGAGAGTGTGTATTTCATAGATCCTGCATTAGCAAATGGCACAACATTAGATGGTAAGGACCTACGGGACTGGGCCATTAACACGGTCGTCCGTCTCTTCGAAAACACGTCCCATGCAGAATCATTTCTCTGGCCATATCATGAACGGTAAGTCAAGTAAACAACCACGCATACACTAATTGTCTTTCAGATTTCGACATAATTCGTAAGTTCATGGCTTTCTTAATATGTAGCGATCACTGAATATTGGTATTCATTGTTCCAAACAAGAACACAGTTTACTACATGGATTCTCTCAGAGAGTCAACAAACGCTCAGGATCTGATGCATCTTCAGCAATTCATGGATAGGTATTGAATTCTATGATGTTGAAATTAATTTGCATTCATATCTGGTTCAATAATTGAAGTTGTCAAAATTAATCTTCATTTGCAGTGTGCTCGCATTGTGGAAAACTAAACCAGGGAACCTGTTCAAGAGGGAACTACCTCTGCACCACGAGATCGTTTCTCCGGTAACACACCAAAATCCGTTATTTTCGAAAAATTTATCCAATAGTCTACAAATACATTTTCTTATGCTAGTCAAATGTTCAAGCTTCTAAATAAACCTCTTTCTATTTTTGTCCAAAGAAAAAATAATACAGCTAACACCGGTTAGGTTGTTCCTAACAGGACAAATACATGACTAATTCTGTACAAAAAAATTCAGTGTCCTCAGCAACAAGCAGGGACCAACCTTTGTGGATACTATGTTTGCAGACACATGATCCCCATCTGCAAATCTGTTGATAGTTGTGACGATCCTCGCAAATTAGTACCAGCAAGTCTATCTTAATTAATATCTTCTACTCCACTCATATGGCACATTCTGATCTTAAAAATACTGCAGCTCATCTTAGAACCGAGGACCCCTGAACCGCTTCCGGCTGGTGAATTGCTGATGGTTTGGAGATTTATCAGCGACTTCTTCCTGAATCACTACATCAATCCCACTGGTGATAATGAAGATTTCAGCATGCATTCTCCTGAAACATTGAGTAAGAGTTAGCCGCTAAACATATACGCATGGATCCATTGTTTTCCATCTGATGAGGTCTTCGTATTTTGTACACTATGATTAATTATGTAATGCATATATGTGTGGACAAATCATTGGAATTTAGCTACCATATGTTCAATTGCAATTGTTGCGAAATCTGATGAATGTTCTTCCTGTGGACACTATTTGTTCAATTGAATATTGTGGCGAATTTGCTTTTTACATGCCGATTCAAAATGGGATATTTTTGTTTTAACCTGGCAATTGCTCCGCACATGGTTCAACTAAATGAGTATGTGCGATCCACATCGGAAAGCATACGTCAATCGTAGCAGAACTGTCGGTGATACACAGCAGATCGCAAATGATTTGCAGCGCAATTACATGTGCGTAGGGTCTCCGGAACCGTTTGTGATATCACGGTATCGCACATGAGAGCTCGGAGTAAACTGTGCCCAATGTAAAATACAATCCCAGTCGTAATTTTTTCAGGAAACATGTGGGATCCCAAACGAAAAGCACACGTCACTCTTGCCGCAACCGTCGGTGATACACAACAAATCAAAAATGTTCTGCAGCACTTGTATGTGTGCGAAGGGGCTCCTGAACCGTTTGTGATAGAACATTATCGCACATGGTAATTGTTGGGAAACGTGTGCGATGGAGCCTTGCATGGCAGACGGGTTCCACAGAAAACTCGTGTGCGATGGGGCACATATCGCACACAGTTCTTATGTTGGCCCATGTGCCTTACATACTGTTTCCCAAATGGTTCATTACGACACACCGTTTGGTTTCACTGCGTCATTAGAAACGTTTAATCACCGATCCCACACGTGCGAAAGAATTTAGTGTGTGCTGCATCGCACACGATTACATTTTGCAAGGCCTCTGGATCATAGCTCAATATCCCCGACGGTTTCTGGGTCGTGTGGGAAGGACCCCCCTATCGCCCACACTCACTTGGCGACGGTTCCAAATGCCGTCGCGGAAAGGGGTTAAAAACCGTGTGTATAGCACCGACGCGTACCAGTGAGGGATGCAGCTAGGAGGTGGTGCGAGAGGCCTACTATATCGAGGGGGGGAGTGTGCGAGTATGAGATCGATGAAAAGAGAGGCGAGAGTTTGTGGTAGGGGGCATGGACGGTGAGAAGAGAAGAGGGAAAGCGTGTGTTTGTGGTAGGCACACATGGCTAGAGAGGTATATCAACCGGTGTGTGCCGGAAACAAGGAGCCGGGGGGCTACACACACCGTGGGTGAACGACCTAAAGAGAAATAACGAATGTGCGCGATGGAGAGAATGTTGAGGGAGGGTGAGAGGGGGGCAGATGTGTGCATGCACGAGACAAAGTTAGTGCTAGCTACAAAGAGAAGAGGATTGTGTGGGTGTAAAAGATGAACAGAGATCATAATTCATTATAAAAGTGGATTCGGATATTTGAACAAGAGATCATAGTGTTTTAAACCGACGCATGCATGAATATAATAGTGATACGCATGTTGTGGTTATGAACATATTATACTACATATAATATATATAACATTTATTTGAATTTGTGATAATGTGTGGCTTTTGCAGCTCAGGACTAAATACTTGTCATAATGTAGGGGGCAGGGCACTATACTTTGTGTGATAAACACAGTGTACATATGAAACATGGTTTAGATTATGAAGATCTAGCTAGTACTTCAAATGTACTATCATTTGGAATAAACATCAAGTGTATTCAAAATTTTGAATTCTAGTTCATATAGTACGCATAGTTCATATCTAACTCTATGGTAATCATGTGGTGTGTAGTTAAGATAATGTACAAATGATGGTTTAACTTGGCAACAATCATGATTGTAGATTCTTATTCAAATAGAGAATTGAATTCAAATCTAGTTCAAATTGCAGCGCTAGTATATACATTTGGAATGCGCTAAAATATTCGTATGAGTAGGTTACATGCATTATACAGTTTGCGAAAAAAATTAATTGGACATAACATGGATTCATAGTTTTGAATAGCATTTGTACAGTAAAACGGGACAATACTCTCTCTTTGTGTGGTGCGAATAGTTTTCTTTTTGTTTTTTTTCGTTGAAGGAAGTGCGAATTGATTTGGTACGTTCATTATTACACGTTAGGCTTGTCCTGAAATTTCAACCCGTGCCTTGTTATCCTGAAAATTCAGATATTGCTTTGTCTCTTTGTGCTCCGAAAACTTGCGCCATGCTATCCCAAAATTACAATATGCGCGAAAACTCCCTCCAGCTGCCAAATCCCGACACGTGAAATCCCCGTTCTAACCCTGAGCCGAAATGGCCGCTAGTTCAAATTGGTGGGGGTACTTTTGTAAAACACCCTACATTTTGGACAAGTGCATCCCTAAGTCATGGTTTCCCCTCCTTTTCGCCATTCGAAAACCCGGGCCGCCATTACCTCTCTGCTCCAGCCGCGAAACCCCACCCTCCTCCGTCCACCACCCCACCGCTGCCCAGTCGGAGCCTCTTCCCCGATGGCGTCGTCCACCGCAACAGCTCGACGTCCCTCATCCACCGCGCTTGATGAGGATCCGGCGTCGATCTCGTCGTCCCGCCAGTTCAGCCGCCCCGTCCTCCACCTCCAAGGAGCTGCTCCGACGATCACCTCGTCTATCGTGGCTACTCCATCCCCACAACGCTGCCTTAACCTGCTCCACCGGAACCGCAACATCCTCACCGACTCCTCGGACGAAGACAAGGCCTATTCAGCGCCACCAAAGAGGTTGTACACTCATCGCATCGCACCTTCTCCTTAACTCGACCTTCCGGCGCCGCCGGTGCTTGATCCCGCTCCCCCATGGCGCGGCTACCTCATAGTCGGCGCCGCTAGCGACATCTCGATGGTGGCTCCCCTCAGTGCGAGGCTCCCTCGACGGCGGCGTCCATACCACCGGAGCTGCTGTTGCTCTGGCTCTCGCTCGCTCGCGCTGCTGCTCTGCTCTTTCTCTCTCGCTCGTGCTGCTGCTCTGCTCTTGCTCTCGCTCGCGCTGCTGATGCTGATACACCAACTGCTACGGCTACACGAGTTGCTGCTCTGGCTCTAGTTCGCGCTGCCGCTCTAGGCGCTGCTGCTCCGGCTGCTATCTGCTAGTGTCTTCCCTGTCGATCGCCTGCTGATTTAGATCATTGTTTCTCTACTACTAGTGCTTGAGCGGCCTAAACTACATGTGAAGTGCTTCTCTGCTACTAGTGCATTCAGTTTCGACAGTAACATTCAGATTCCACAGTAAATTTCAGTTTCGACAGTTAAGTTCAGAGTCAACAGTTTTTACCTCGTCTGTTGGAGTCAGGTGTTTTTTGGTGATGTAAATTTTACATCTACCACTTTTTGGTAATGTATTTTACAACATCTATTGGAGATGCTATTATTATCCCACTTGAAATTAATGATGTCTGTCTTGTACTGCTTCAGCCTCGATGTCTTACAGCTCGCCGGAGCTGCTCCAACGACGGAACCATCCATCACAACAGAGCAGTACCCTGGACGCTGTCTACAAACGCCTAAGATCTTCCTCCACACCTCCGACAGCCACCTCTGCCACAACTTCTTCAGCGACCAACCCAATGATGATGAGGTCAACACGGCTACACCAAAGAGGTTGTACACTTGTCGCATCACTTACTACTCTACATTCATGTTGATCCATTAGGGCTATTTTGGTTCAAAGGAAAAAGTGAAGGAAAAACATAGCAATAGGAAATTTTCCTATGGTACTCTACAATTCAATTATTCATGCATTTGCTAGAAAGGAATGGAGCAAAACATCCACCTATACCTACTTTTCAAAATCCTATGCGTGAAAACAGGACTAACTGCATCACTGGCAGAATAACATTCTAACTGTACACATTTTCACATGGTTTCACTTTAACTTGTCCATGTTTCTTTGCATTCCTCTGTTCTTCCAATTCCTGTGAACCAAACACCCAAGTTGACCGAAATCCTATGTTTACAAATGCTCTGTTTCCCACGTGCATTCCTATCCTATTCCAGTGTTTTCCTATCCCTGCGTTTTTAGAATCCTGCAAGCCAAAGGAGCCCTTACAGAATTACTTCAGTTACAGATAGGTGTCGAAGAAAACTTTGTGTGGTTTATCCTGCTCCTGTCGCGATGTCATCCACCTCACCTGAGCTACTCCATCGACAGAAGCATCCACCCTACCAGACATCACGACTCCTGACCGCCTTTCGCTGCCTTGGATCTCCTTCCCTGCAGCCGGCACCCACCGCAACTGCATCACCATCATCGACTCAGCAGATGAACCTGAGGAGTACACGGGTCCACAAGAGAGGTCGCACTCTTTTGTTTCTCCTTATGTTATGCATTAGTTAATATTACCTGCTACTTTATCGTCCTGTTCACGTCTTAGACTCCAAGTTAGGTTGAAATTAATGTTCAATCTTGAGTTTTAAAATGTTTGTGGGGCACATATCGAGGCAGCAATGAATAGTATATGTGTCTATTATCTGGTTCACCTAGCGTATGTCTATGTTGTTCATCTTGGGTGGGAACAAACAGTATGTTCATCTTGGGTGGGAAAAAACAGTAAAGCAATCATCATCTGTCTTTTTATTAAATTAAAGCTATCATCAGCCTGCTATCATTGTTTTTGGATTTATCCACTGGTTGTTACCATCACTCTAGATTTCTGCATGCTCTCCTTACATAATCTCACTATATTTTTTTCATATGCATGTGAGATATTGTACACAGTCATGCTGAACATGTAGAGAAAAAGAGAAGATTTTTGCACGACAATACAATGTCATGCAGACATCGCTCTCTGGTGGGTGCAATGGCAAACCCTCCCACCTCCTCTAGATTGTAATCCAGAGGAAGATATCTATTCAGAGGCAGATTCAGACGGAGTTGACCACTCCTATTTACCCCCCGAGGTGTGTGCTCTAACTTGGCATGATGATGTTGGTCATATCATGCATATGTTGCCTTGCAGTGCTTTCTTTCGACATCATTTATGTCATCTTCTTAGTTTAGACATGTTTTGTAATGCGACCTGTTTAGTTTCTATATCATATATGTGAACTATGCAATCTCATCTTTTTTAGCCAGCCATAATATATGTGAAATATGCAATGCTATCCTATTTAGCCAGGCATCATATATTTGAATCTTGCCATTCCTTTTTTCATTACATTTCCATTTGTTGACAATGTTTGTACATTCAACTACTCTTCCTGTGAATCAGCAATTTGTGTGGGTGATGGAAAAATCTGGAATGAAAACAAGGTCTTCAGAGTAGACAGTGCTACCTGTCAAAGCAGATCTCTTGCTGGGTCCTGATAGCTCCTCAGAGATGGATTCAGAGATAGATGACCAGTCCTATTCCCCCACCGAGGTGTATGCTCTAACTTGGCACAGTTATACTACTCATATCATCCAGATGGTGTCTTGCATTGCATAGTTTAGACATCATATACACAATATTCAACACCATGTTCTTAGTTCAGATATCATATATGTGAATGCCATCTGCTTAGTATATAAATCACATATGTGAATTATATCATGCGATCCTGATTACTTAGATAACATGTATGTGAATTATGTCATGCGAACCTATTTACTAAAGACATCATATAATTATCTCATGCCATCCTGTTTAGTTAGTCATCATATCTTTGAATTATGTCATGCTATGCTATCCAGTTTAGATAGACATCATATATGTGAAATTATGTCATGCTATCCTTTTAATTAAACAATATATATGTGAACTATTTCATGCCCTCTTTTTTCCACACTATCTATTGCATCTGTCTCTCATACAAGGTCTGTACATTCAACTACTTTTCTTGTCTATCAGCCATTTGAATTGGAGGTGGTGATGGCACTATCTAGCGGAGTAAAAACATGGTCTTCAAATAAAACAGTGCTACCTCTTGGTGGAGATAGCACCCCGGTTGTACATGCACAAGAACTAGCCCTACCACACATAACCCAGACTCTCGCAGATTGTACCCCTGCTCCAATGGACAGAGAACCAACTTCACCCAATCTAACCCCAACCCCAGCAGATAGTAATCCAGCTCCAATTGACACAACACCATCTCCAACACAGAGCTCCCAAACAACAGCATTTAGTAAGGCAGCTCTAGTGCCCAAAGCGCCAGGACTACTACGGCGAACCCCAACTCCACCAGTTAGTACACCTATTCGTGTGGACAAAGCACAACCAACCATTCATAGTTTAGCATCTATCGCATTTGATATTGTTAAGTCCTATGTGCGTATCTTCCCATCATGGAAATATTATATTGAAGATGAAGGAAAAAGCCAGTTGCAGGTGTTCGTCCACGAATTATGTGTAAGTAATGTTATTCATGGCAATTACTTTGCTTTGTCCCATACATTCCACCTCCATGCTGGTTATAATACAACAAATGTCCCATTTTTCTCTATAGAGAAGGACCGATTTGGAAACTCAGGATGAGGTAACCTGTGCTAATACCTCTGCTATCTTCAAGAATGCTTTGTGGCAATATCAGAATTACCTGAAGAAAACGTACTTCACTGGCAAGGAAACTCATCAAATTCCCTTACTTTCTCCCGAGACACATTTACGGGATGATGACTGGGAACGCCTTGTTCTGTACTGGTCCCGAGGCAAGAATGTGGTAAGGTCTATGAGATCATTTTTTATTTTGAAGTACTATATTGATGCGTCTTATTGTACTCTGTTCGTGTAGAACAAGTGCTTAAACCTGAAGAACAACTATTCTCATTTAAGATTCCATTGCTATGGTGCATACTGCTTTGCTCTTGTATCACTGTATTGACTCATACAAACTTATTTTTAAATTGAAGGATCCAATCGAAACTCCAATGGCACAACAGGTATGTTTAAACATGTTTCTTCAACTGGTTTGCTCTTCTAAATTGCTCTGTTGATTTCAATTCCAATTGTGTATACAGTTGACTTCTCATATCATGCACATTACTAGCATCACAACAGAGCCAATAGTGTTGTTGTACATGTATACCCGTGGTACCCATCTGAAATCCTATTGTGTTGTGTAGTTTCCCACACTTGTATTCTTTCAATGCTGCTTTGTCTTGAACTGATATGATTTGAACCGTGTCTCTATTTTGATTTGGCAAGACAATGAAGTGAGCACATCACATAGATATATGTTTGTTCGATGCTTTTATTATGTACTACTTCACAATAGAAGACTTGGTAGTTTAATCCTGTCCACCTTACTACTGAACTGGTTCACCGAAATGAGTTTCATATACTACATGCTAAATCTGTTATGTGTCTGCTTGTTTCTTCTTTTAGAATGCTGACAGAATATTGGGGAAGAGTACCTTATTACGCAATGATAAAGGAAGTAATGCAGATAAGGTTCAGGATAGTGAGACATCCTTGTTGGTCTCCAACAAAGCTGATAAAAGAACTAAGGAAAACTATCTTGAAGACAGTGAGACAACCCCAAAGTCCTGTCTTGATGTAGTGTTTGAGTTACTGGCCACTACCGCTTGCACAAGCTCTTCGAACTCACTGTCTGAATCAGTCCGGTTTCTTGAGTCTCAACTACAAGCTGAAAGACATCGATCAGCTGTGCTGCGACAAGAAGCCGAAGGACTGAGGAAGTCCCTGGAGAATTCAGATGCATCCTTTCTGGTGCAACAGCAAGCATTGGAGGATTTTAGCACCAAATAGGAGAAAGCTAATAAGCTTTCTAAGCTTATTGCCAGCATGGTGGATACCCAGGATAACGTTTCTTGAGCTCTTCTGAAGTTGTTTCAGTTATGGACTTGTTTTGCTGCCGCATTTATTTGCACTGGTGGCCAATTTGGACGCCCAGTGTATGTAATATGCTGCTTTGTTCCCTATATTTGCACTGGTGGCGAACTTTGATGCCCAGTGGATGTAATATGTGTAATAGCTGTAATATCCTAGCGTAAGTTGCTTGCTTATTTATTTCCATATTGTCTTGTTTATTTGTTTGGTTGTAGTCACTGCAGTTATTTTTCTGCGGTTTGCTAGTTGCCACAATAAAATATTTTTTTAAACTAGGCCATAATAACCATGGGCAACATACGGACCGTTGTAACCATGGTCCTGCTACCTGCGGTAGTGACCATGGGCCTCCTACAGGCCGTAGGATCTATGGGCCTCCTACGGGCCGTAGGATCTATGGGCCTCCTATGGGCCGTAGGATCTATGGGCCGTAGGATCTATGGGCCTCCTACGGGCCGTAAAATAATTGGGCCTTCTACGGGCCATAAGATCGATTGGCCAAACATGGGCCGTACTATTCATGGACCAATAACGGACCGCAATATGGGCCGTAAACGGGCTAGATTGGAAATCGTCAATTTATGGCCCGAGCATAACGGGTTGTTAATAGGCTGATATGTATAACGGACTTAATTCTATCGACAGGCATAACGGGTCGTTAATGGGCCGTATTTGATGACGCTATGAAAACAGCACAACGGATTAACGGGCCATAAATGGGCCGACTGTAACCACAGGCTGAATTTGGCCCACAAGTGGAACAAGCCAGTAATGGACCGTAAGTAATCAAAGTGTTGTTGCAATACCTGCCTACCTATGTTTTTGAGATTGTTGACAGAAACAGGTATGGACTGATTTGTTTGATAGTGCATACAGAGAGAAATAGTCCATACAGAAACCAAAGAGAATGTTGTCTCCGGTGCCAAGTTCGAGGAACTTCACCGAAGTTAATCTGCATTGCAGAGAAGAACAAGCTATATTTGTTGACGATTTGAAGACTAGAAGATTGCTGTGAAGGAATTGCCCCCTCGAAAGATTTCTGCTGAAGCAAAGCATTTGGTTCAGTGTTGCTGTCCGAAGAAAATTCAGTGCAGTGAATTAAAGTTGAAGACAAATTGAAGACGTAGTATTCTTTTCGTCTTTCTTCTTTGGTTCATTTGAGTCATAGGACCTCCGTACTATTAAGAGGGGTATAGGTTCTCAATGCTTAGATCCACTGTGATGCTTAGCCCAAACCTATGAAAGTTGCGAGAGAAATATCTTTGTGTTCCGAGCAAATACTTGCCAGCAAGAGACTGTGATCTTCTTTGCTGTGAGAGATTTGTCTCAGACCGAGGAGTTAGCATTACTTGCTCCAGAAGCAATGTTATTGTTGTGCTCAAATCCGACTGTTGGACTCGTGTCGTTCGGTCATTGGCCGATCCCGATGTCTAATTTGGTCATTTCCCATCTGGGAAGGCTGCGGCTATAAATAGCCACCCCGCTCCAACATTGTCCGTTGGCTGCTCCCCTTAAGATTTCTGAGAAGATTGATTTGAGCATCCCCTCTCCGAGTGATTTGAGTTTAAGATCCACCGAGAGAAAATCAAGAGCCCAAAACTTAGAAAGTGGTTTAGCATCACAGTAGTTCTGAGTCAGAGTTCTTGTACCGATTACTCTTGAGAGCTGTGCACTCTCTAGACGGATAGGTTTCCGCTTGAGTGTTGAAGAGTCATTGTCTTCATCGAGCTAGATCTTCGGCAACCAAGAGTGATTGTGGTTCACGAAGGTTTGGAGATCGCCGACAAGCATCTACCATGAGTGAAATCAACTGAAGTCTGATCAGCTTCGAGTTGAAGGTGAATAGGGTGAAGAGAGTTTATCTTCTGTGTTAAGTCGCAGCCCCTCCAACTAGACGTAGCCCTTTGGCAGAAAGGTGAACTGGTCTACCAAATCTCTCTGTCGCCATCGAGCACCATTGGTTCTATTCACTTCACTTCATTACTTTCAGCAGTCATTTTGTGTGCTCTGTGTTGATAGATATCTGATCTGTTATTCTCTACTGCTTATCATTCGACTTATCTCTTGCGGAGTTTATTGTCTTTCATTGTTTGTGTTGTTGTCCTTCACTCCTATCTTTCATAGTTCTTCGTCATGATACTAAGTTTGTTGGCATGTTGTATTACCATTATCATCATTAAGCATGTTGTATCCTATGCTCGAACCATTATTGCATCTTACCGTGACGGTTTTATTCCTCAGTAGTGAGCATGTCTGCTTCGATATCTACCAATTGATAATTCCGGTGCTGTGATTGGGTTCAGTTCAAAACATTTGAAAGAATTTTTGAATCTCCCATTCACCCCCCTCTGGTCGATATACTCTCGGTCCTAACAATTGGTATCAGAGCAGGTGCTCCCTGTCTCTGTTTATTAAAGGTCTAACATCCTTGGAGTTTTGAGTATGTCATATGCAGGTAGATCCTTGCACTCTGAGAGATTTTCTATCTTCGATGGAAATGACTATCTGTACTGGAAAGAAAGGATGAGAATCAGAATTCAAGCAATTGATCCAGAACTATGGCAGATTGTGGAAAACGGATACACTGTTAAGCACCCTGATGCTCCATCTTCTGATGACAAAGCTATGATGCGATTGCATGCACAAGCAAAATATATTATCTGTGCAAGTATATCTAAGAATGTTTTCATTCGGTTCCGAAATCTTGACACTACAAAGGAACTCTGGGATGCCATCAAAAATATTCATGAAGAATTCATCTCCAGAATAGACCTTCACACTCAAATGCTTCATGCCATGTTTGCTGGTTTCAGAAGTCTTTGAAAGGAAAGTGTTATGGAACTCACTGATTGGCTGACAGATATTGTTGAAAGACTTCACCAACGAGGAGTAACTGACATCACTGATAAAGATGTGGTAAACAAGCTACTGAGTGCACTTGACGAAACCTTCGATCCTATAGTAGCTGAAATCAAGCAAAGACCAGACTATGAAGAATTTCACTATGTCGAGGTCATGACACTGCTATCCACTCATGAAGAAAAGATGGAACTAGAAAATGCAGATCAAGAATCTTCTTCAGAAAGTGAAGGAGAAATCCTTTCACACTATGGCGACTCACAAGAAGAAGATGGGGAGAATCAACATACCATCACTAGAGAATTGGAAATGCTCACACAAAGGCTAAATGACCTCAGAAGACAAAACCTGTATCTTGTAAATGATGATGAAGATGACATGCCTGAATCTTCAAGACAGCTACCTCCGAAAGAAATGAAGTGCTTCAAGTGCAAACAATTCGGTCATCTCATTGCAGACTGTCCCTGCTGGGAAGGAAAACCTAGCAACAGATGGAAATATCTTCACTGCAATGGATTCACACGAATGGATCGTCATACTAAGCTCTCGAAGAAAAATGAGCCTTCATCATCTTCTTCAATGAGACCAGTCACTGACATACATTCCAGAGGAATCATTGAATCAAATATGAAGAAAATATCACAGCTGAACCATGCATATGCTGATTTGACCCTGGATTCTGAAGAAGAGACCACAGACACTGATTCAGATGATGAAGAATTCAACAAAAGAATTGGAAGAAGCAATGCCTTCATTGCATGTGAATCATCAGAAAATCCACTCGAATCAGACTCTGATGATGATGCTTCAAGTGATGATGAACAAATTGCATTCTGTCTCATGGCAAAATTATCTAAGGATTAGATATCAGCAAAACACCAAAGATCCATGAATGAATATTCACTTGAATATATTTCGTATGCCAAGCTGGTCAAGATTGCTAAATCTCAACATGATGAACTTGAAATGCTTGGGAGAAATCTCAGGAAAACCGAAGGATTACTGGTCGAAGAGATGCAGAAGAATCAAAAGTTGATCGAAGAGCAAGTTGCTTTTTCATCAACTGTTGATGATCTTACCAATCGATATGATTCGCTTACAGTTGACTGCGAGAGTTTATCAGATGAACTCCTTAATAGGAATCAAGAACTCGTGTCACTGAAAGAATCTCATAACGAGCTAGTGTTAGAGAAAGCTTCTCTCTTTGCCGAGCAATCTGTTTGACTTCCTGATGATTTTGTACCTCCATGCTTAAAATGCCTAGAACGTATCAATGCTGATACTCATGCTGAAACTTCTAATACTGTTGTTGAGAATATTGCTACTGCTGAAATTCGTACTACTAACCCCTCATCCGAGGATTTTGCTGCTATTACTGAAGAAAATTGCACGCCAAAGGGCTTACTTGAGACTGGAATGCTAAGGAGCCTAAAATGGTATCAAACCCTATGTGATGTGCTCAAGAAGTCCATACTGCACAAAAATCCTCAGAAGGAAGGATTAGGTTTCAAAAAGAAACTCAATGTGGATGGATCCTATTGGACTCCCGAGCAGTATCCTCGAACGACTTGGGTTCTTGCAAAGAGTAAAACCCTCAAACCTAAAACTCTAACTGGTTATCATTCACCCATTCCTGTTAACACTGACAAGTCTGATGACTCAAATTAGAAAATCTTCAAACAACAGAATGGTGAAGTTTTTGCTCGATATGTTGGAACTAACTGCTGGACAGGTTCACCCAAGAAGCAAATCTGGGTAAAGAAGTGCATTGTTGAAAATTTGTTTGTCACTGCTAACCTGACTATGCAGGATAACTCTCGATGAGTAAATGGATATCATTCACAGTCTACTTTAGAATCTTTCTCAAATGATTATCATAACTTTCGATAGAAGGAATACATGCGTACTTCTTCAAATCATTATACTCAAGTCTCTGGAAACAATTTCAATGCTTATTCATATGATTACTCTCGAAGTACACAGGTGACTTACAGATCTCGACGAAGGGACGTTCCTGGTCAAACGAAAAAAAATGAGATCCTCATTGCCCACGCAAGTGTGGGTTGCGAAAAAGAACTAACTCTTTCTTGCAGAAAAATCTCTCAGTGATAACTCATGCTCATTATAAACCCTGAGATCAATCATTGTTGGTGTTGTGTTCTCTGTGTGTTTTTGGTCGCCGTGTTTGTGTTTTTCCCTCGTCTCGTTGTGTTCGTGTTCTGTTTTTCATTTAGTTCTTTCTCGTCTTACCCCTGTTTTTCGTCATAAACATGGAACTTGATCTGAAGGAGATTTCAATCTGACGTCCTTGGTCGCGAATGAAATCTACTTTGAACATTTATCTGTTTTGTCGCCTGCCCTTCTTCTAACCCTTCGGTCTTCCGTTCAGTTACCGAGATTTTCGCAGGAAACGGCTGACACGTGCCCACGATCTCCACAATCGTGATCTTGTCCGTTAAATGTGGAACGTCCCGTGCTTTTCGGCCGTGGATCTCGGAGGAAGCGGTTTCGCCCTCGGGCTATATAAACCCCCCCCCCCTCCAGGCATCTTCCTCCTTTGCTCTTTCTCTGTTCGACCTCAAACCCTTCCTCTCGCTCTCCGCCCAAGCCCAAGCTCGAAGTAGCGTCGACGTCGCACCTCGCCGTGCAACTCCGGTGAAGCCCGGCCGTCGTTGGTCACGCCAGTGCGGTACATCTTCTCTCCCGCACTGCTGTAGATGATCTTTGCTGCCAAGTTAGGGCACTCAGATCTGGAGCTAGCCCTGTCGTTCCTCTGTTCTAGGGTTGTTCTTATCGACACCATTTATCTTGTTCATTTATCTTGTGGTAGATCTTTAGGTTTCACTAAGTTGCGACTTGTACGGTTTGTAGTTGTTCCTCGTACCAGTCAGTTTGGATCTAGGGTTCATGTGTTATACATCACAAGATTAGAGGAGTTGTTATTCTGTCCTATGGCATGTTTCAATTCTCTTGACGATATCTCCCAAGATATATGCCATGTATTCCTTTGTTGCTTCCGAAAATTATCTGTTTTCAGTCAAAAATGCTTCTGTGCATGTTTGTGACCATTTCCTGTTTTCTTTCGCCATGTTTTGTTTTCTTCAGGATTGGTCATGGCTCAAAGTTCGGAAGAGTGGTCTGGCTCTAAGGAAGAAATTCCTCAGGCACCTCAAGTGGTTGAACGAAAGAGGTTGACTGCAACTGCAAAACCATCAAAGCCACCAAGAGTGCCGAAGAAAAAGTCTGAATCTGATTCCGAAGAAGAAGAAGATGATATTCCCTCAGCTCATAGTCAGCCCGAGGATGAACTGGTCACCGATTCAAAGACTTTATTCTACGATGGAATTCCCAAGAAGGGTGGTCGCGGAAGAGAAAGGAACACTGCTGCTGAGATGTCTGATCAAGAGACTTACAAAATGCCACCCGGTGTTGAAACTGCAACCGAAAGAAATAACCGTCTTCAAAAATTTGCCGTCACTAGGCGAAAAAGTGGTTCAATTATGAGAACGTTCGAAGGAAATATCAAATTCTGTTCGCATTCACTCCACCATCGAATGACTATACTGCTGAAGGTTGTCTAGGCCAAAATGATGAAAAAGCAAGGCCGCCTCCTCCTGCAAATGCTCACGCTAATTCATTGAAAAAAATTGCTAATTTTCTTGAAGATGTGGAAAAGAGAGCTAAGGCCAAAGCCAAGCGCGAGGCCAAGGATGTGAAGAAGAATCAAGTGGAACAACGAAATGTTGAGCTGACCGAACAAGATGTGCAAGAAAAGAAGGATAGGGCATCTGCCCGAAAAGAAAAGAAGAAGAGAAAGTCTGTTTCCCCTCGAGCTTCGAGAAAGAAATCAGTTGCCAGAAAATCAAGGAAGGCAGCATCTGCCTCATCTGTTGATTCTTCCGATGATAACATTGCCGAAGAAATTCCCATGTATGATCAACGAGCCCTTCTTAACAAGCCACATCAAACTCCTTCACCAGCAAAAGTTTCGCCTCCATTGAGAATGTCACCCAGGCTTGCAGTTGCTCCAATCTCAGATAAACCTTCATGTTCTGCTGCCCCGTCTGCAAAGACAAAACTGCTTCCTAAAGAAAAAGCTGCAGCATCATCCAAGAAAGCCAAGACAAATGTTCCTGCTTCCACAGAGGAACAATCTTATGACTTCAATCTCACAATTGATGCTATTGAAACTACTGCCTATGATCCCAAATCAGCTGATCTGAGTAGTTTGGGTCTTCTTGAAGATATTACCAAGTTGGTAACAAAACACTTTGCTGAGCTAGGTGAGATTACCAAGGAGCTGAAACAAGCTGTCGAGGACAAGAAGCTTCTCGAGCAAATGAGGAAAGAAGCTAGCACTGACTCTGAAAGGGAAAACCTTAACAAGGAAATTCTTGAGCTCACGAAAGCCCTCACTGTCATGAGGAAAAATAAGATTGAATGGCACTCACGGCTGAAGTTGGATGTTTCTGAGTTGTGTGATCGAAGGAATGATGGGATCAAACATCAAGCAGATCTAGCTCGACGAATATTGAAGGAAGAAAAACATTAGAGGCCATTGGCAAAAGCTAGCAAACCGAAGGAAGTCAAAGATTGCCGTATCCAGAGTGTTGCTACTGACACACCTATCGACTCAAGTGCACCTCTACAGTAGATTCCACCATCTCCTCCTCACGAAGATGATACCATGCAACAAGCAGAGCCTACGGTAGTTAACATTCCTACCTCAGTTGCTCAAGAATCTGATGTGATGGATATCGTTCTGAACAATCCTGTCGAAGAGAATGTCGTGCCCGAGCAACATGCCTCTGAAGAGAAAGTTGATGAAGAGATTGAGATGGAGAAGGCAGTTTCATCGCCACTGAAAGAAATGCATGTTGAGCCCTCCGGATTCAAGGAGGATGACAAGATTGAGGGGGAGCAAGTTACTTCCTGAGGAAATACTACCCCGTCTCCTCATCTGGTGCCCCTTCCCAGATGGAGGTTGACCCTGCTCCTGGTTCTTTGGCTTCACAGCCAGAACAGGAAGAAAAGAAAGATGAAGAGCACATGGCTCACGAATAAGAAGTACCTGCTGATGCACCACCAGTTTTGCCTCAGCAGACCGAAGGAGAAGCTGTAGTGACCCAAGTGACCAAAGAAGTTCTCGTGCCTCCTACTGTTGAGAGTTCACCGAAAGAAAAGGCACTAGTGCCTGAGAATAAGAAAGCTGCTGAAGGAGTTCCATCGAAGGAAATTGAAGGTCAGAACAGTGCCCCAATGCCATCAGCACCAGAGAAAGCAAAAAGGCCTCTTGCTCCATTAAAGCCAATCGATGAAAATGTGCTAGCCTCTGATGATGTTCAGCCGATGGAAATTAGCGATGAAGAGAATCGGAAAAATCCCCAGGAATCATTTCCGTTGTTTCCAGCTGAGTATGGCCCCAGTGGCCCTGCGTTTAATGAACAGCTCCATCTCTCAAAGTTAGCATTCTTTGGGGTCAGCCTTACGAAGGATAAAGAACTTCACTATCACCGAGGTTTTGGACTGAAGAGCAAGCTGTTTATTTTGCTCGGATCTTGTTTGGCAAGAATAGGATTTTCAATCACAAGATATTAAACTTCGTTGAGCTTGAAGAAATGCCATGTTTCCTCAATGCCATCGAGCATATTGATCATGCCCTCCTGAAAGGATTCATGCGCTTCAATCATGGCTGGAATAGAGAAATTATCCTTCAGTTCTTTGCCACATTGTATATCTCAGGAGAGATTGGAAACACCTCAACCTGGATTCTAGAATGGATGACAGGTAGAGAAAAGATCAAATGTTCGCCAGATCATTTTTTGGCAAAAATAAATCTTCCTCGATATGAGTTTGACAAGGATAGAGAACACAGGCTGCATTACTGGGAAGTGTCCAAAGCACAACTCCACATTCTGATGGATCCTACCATGGTTGGTGACGAATGCATTGATGTTGATCCGAAGAAGTTGGCCTATGAAAACAAAGTGCTATTTCACATTCTGTGTAATACTCTCACGCCAACGAACAGACCAAATTCCATCAATGGCATTGTAGGAAATGCACTTCTGGCCATGTCTCAAGGAATTAAGTTTGATATTCCTGACCTTTTCATTCGAAACCTCACATGTGCAGTCGATAGCCCTCAATCACTGAAACCTTAGTCTCCATGGATCATGTTCATGATCGAGCAACTCACCAATGAGAAATTCTTCTGGGCTCATATTCCGAAGGTATTCATGACACCTGTTCATGATACTCAGCGCTTAGTGAAGGATATTGGAAAAGGGAAGGAACATGTTTATACTGTTGCCACTGCGTCTGCACCTGAAAATGCACCGAAGGTCAAGAAATCCAGGGTTGTAATCCCTCGCAACGAAAATCCTTCTCTGTATGAAATATGCATTCGCACACAGCACACAGCAAGCATTGGAGAGCCACATCAAGTTGGATCGAAAGGAAAAGCTAGAGCTAGTGACTGAGCTAAATTTGCTTCACAACCATAACCGCCAAATCCTTCTGCATGAGAAGGAAGCAAAGAAGCGTCCATGGACTCTTCTCAGGCAGCATTATTCTCGCAAGCAGCTGGCTGCCAAAGGAATCATGAAGGATTATGACTATCTGGATCTGCTGGCTGTCCCTCGTGTCTAAAGACAAACTCCTGTGCTCCCTGATTGTTCTGCATCAACTGACCTGCTATTTGTTGCACATGATGATGAAATTGTTGACACAGCCAGTACTCTCATCTACAAGCCAGATGTTCATCGCACCGGGTCATCCATAGCCCATACTGCTACTCCTGCTTTGGCCTCAACCATTCCTCGCTCTACGGATTCTGATTCGTCGAGTGGTTTTAATTCTGATTCTGAGGATTCGCCTGAAGAGTAGTTCCTCGTATGTCATCTCTATCCTTTTTGACACTTGTTGACAAAAAGGGGGAGTAGTACCTCGAGTGATAGATGAACGGGGTTCTTGCAGGGTGTTTTTCTTTCGTCATTTGCTTTTCTCAGTCGAACATTTTGGTTTTCCCTCGAACAATTTGCTTGAAGAACTTACCGCACCGCCTGTGGTGTTGAAAAACTCGGTCGTCATGTAACATTAATAACCCCCCTGCAATGCTATTTGCTTTCAACTATTTGTTTGCAGGTGCTATCGAAAGTTTACTCCCATGCTATGATTATTGTGGGGACCCCGACTCATAAGTCGTGATCACCGAATGCATGTATACGTGATCCCATAGATCAATGCTCATTGAACACACAGAAACTAAATAACAAGAGTCTTACATCCAGTACATACCGTTTTACTCAAATATGACATTTATGTCCACGTCTTCATAAACTCGCAGCGGAAATCTTCAATGATAGCATGGACCCATGCCATCTGCCTTAACCCTACAGGCATTCTGACTAGGAAGCGTCCTAGCTCGCATGTTCATCACTAAGGTATTTTTCATTATATCCTGTTCTTTCATGCCTGGCCAATAAAATAACCAGTGGCAAGCCAGTGAGTACTTTGAATGTACTCGCAAGCAACCCATGAAGGGTAAGAGTATGACATAATGATAATGTCACTATGTTGGCATGTTGGTGGCAAGATAGTTTATCCCATGCAAATATCATCAATACTTGTGGTGTTAATAATGCATCTATGATCATGAATCAAGGGATTACAGATATCAACATTGAGAAGGAGTTTCACACAACTCAACCTCCAACTTTTCATGATTCTCATCAACATTTCCAAGTTGTTTTACAGAAACATATGGACATAGTCTAAGCAGCACCACCCAACTGTCCTTGATCATGGACACGGCTATTCGAATAGTTTGACACTCTGCAGAGGTTGCACACTTTACCCACAAGATCCGGGAAGCTTTCATGTCATGCATGACCCGCGGTACCTCAAGTACCCGGGGTAAGCACCCGATCACTATCTTTCCCTAGACGCCACCAACATGGAGTCCACTCAATTGATACTATCCTCCGTGCCACACATTCTTACATGTTGAATTCTGTGGAGCCACGCTCCCATATTCATCACATAACACAGGCACGGGGGTACCAACGGTGTGTCCGGTGCCCTGTGAAAACAGTCATGGCTGCCTATCCAAGCACGACCCCGTCCCGAGAGTGACCACGCCACTCCTGTCACTAGTAATGTGTCCTCCATGCTAGTGCGGACTAGGTAATCAATAATGCCCTTTCCCATATAAGGGTAGAGTGGTTGTGCATGTTTGGTTGGGACAGTCAACAAATCTTAAATCTAATCCATCTCTGTAAACAACACATATTGACTTGCTTCGGTGCACCACCTCTTCATCAAGTGGTGACCTAGTTCAACATCACCCATGGGCATTAGGGGCACCCGAGGGGGTTTCGAAAGATTGTAACCAAGGGATGATCATGGCATAGATGCAACATCATGCGTCAACATCAAGTACTCATCTTATCTCTAAGCACAAGGTAGAGCCATGAACATGCAAGTATCAACGGGGACGCATCAATGCAACGATCCATAACGAGATCATCATCATCATCATCATCATGCACTCGGAAAAGTATCGGTGAACAAGGGAGGGGTATCATGGTCAAAGGGCTGCTTGCCTTGGTTGGCTTGGTCATCAAAGTCTTCAAGTCCTTCTCCAAATCCTCTCCAATCACTTCGGCAGACACGGAATCTAATCGTCGCAAAAGAATAACGGAAAATAAGGCAAATAGCAAAACAGAAAAATAAAAGTGCTCTTAAAATTGTTCACTCATTTTTGTTAAATATTAGGATGAAAACTAAGAATGCAAAAATTCTTAGTTTTGGAATTGTAGCTATAGAAACAGAGAAATTGATTTTCAAGGAGGGATTTAAATGCTCAAATTTGAATTTAAATTTGAACAGTACAGAAAAGGGTGATGGATTTGTATGAAAATTACACCATTAAATAGGTGGGATTTTTAGAAGTATTTAGGAGTTGGAATTATTTCATTTTGACAAATATTTTGATCTGTGGAATTTGTGGAAGTATCTAATGAACAAAAAAAGAAAAGGGCCACAAAGTAACCGAGCTAGAGCAGGCGTTGCTGGGCTGGCCCAGAGACAAGCCAGGCCGGGCGAACTGGTGCGCGTGCGCCCGTTTTCAAACCCAACAGGCGGGGCCCAGCCGCCAGCAACAGAGATAGGGGAGGGAGAGAGAGAGGTGAGGATGACAGGCAGGGCCCGCCTGTCATCTTCAACCTCGCGACCAGGGAGGCGGCAGCGTTCACCGGCGGCGATGTGGGGCATAGCGAGGAGAGTGGTTGCCACCTTTGGACTCAGGAGAGAGTCACCGGTCGGTGGGTGGTGGAGATGGCCGCCAGGTGCGGTGGTTCGCCGGCGACGAGGAAGCCGAGCGGCGGCGCTACGGGAGGTGGTCACTCCGGTCGTCCTGGGATGCAAATGACGCGGGAGACAGAGGGAAAATGATCAGTGTGCTCGTGGGGTTACAGATCGGGGAAGAACAAGGGCGGTGGTGGCTCCTACCGTGCGGACGGCAGCCGGCCGAGGCGGCGGAGCTCGAGCTTGATCTCGAGCTCGGGCGCTCCTAGAGATGGGCGGGTGGATGCAGGAGGATGATTGGGAGCGGGAGAGGGCGAGTGGCAGCGAGAGAAGGGCTCGGGGGGGCCTTATATAGCGAGCCCGAGGTGCACCGTGGATGAAACTCACGGCCATCCGCGGGAACGGCTCTGGTGGCAATGGGAATGAGCGAGGGGGGCTCTGCGGCGCTCGTAGGGGTGGTGCATGGTGCTGGGAAGTGAGTGCAGGAGCAGAGCGAGGCTGGGATGGGTCCCGTGCATGAACAGGGAGTGGCGAGCTCGGGCGGCGCTCGGGCGAGTTTGCTAGGGGGAAAACGACGGCGAGGGAGGAGGGGCCCGACCGTGTGCCGTGTAGAGGACGTCGAGGCAGCCTCGGGGGACACGATCCCGGCGCCCAAGGTAGACGGGAAGCCTCGGAATGGGTGTGCCACAGTGCGGGAGAGCACTGCAGCGTGGTCCAGAGCGCGAGCTTGGCATGCCATGGCATTATTTTAGTGCCATGGGCATGTTCTTTTGTGTCTAGGGGTTCTAGGAGAGGGTAAACAAGGAGGGGAAAACCTTGGATGCTCTGGGATGCCTCTGGGTGGAGGGGGAGTAGAGAGAGAGAAGGAACAATGGCTGTCCAGAGAAGAAAAGTGGGGTTTTCACCCACCAATGATTGTGCCATGGTCATGCAAAACTTACTGGAGGTAGAAGGTGACTAGGGAGAGCATTGGTAAAAAAATGAGCTCATGGACAATAGTGGAAGGGGTCAAAATAGTGGTTTTGGTAAAATAGCAGAAGGTGTTTGGTGATGTTTTTGGCTAGTAAAAATTATCACTTTGACAAGACATTTAACAGGAGTGAGTAATAGGACCAAATGAGCTTGATCACAAGTTTTGAGCTCATTTAGAGAAATTTGCCAATGTAACTTTGGCAACCCTAGAAATCAACAGAAATGGGTTTTTCTAGATCTAGCTCTGCAAATCTATTCTCCTTGATGCACCACTTGGTGTAGTGTAATGATTTGAAGTTTAGAGAATGTCCACAAAATTTGAGATCAAAAGGAGACAGTTGGCAATGTAGAGTTGCTCAAATTTGGATCTGGACAGGAATGGTTTTGGGGTGCTTTTGTGAACCAAAACAATTTTGATTGGGATAAAACTTTGCAAATTCATCACATTATGCATATCTGACTTGCTAGAATTTTCCTGCATTTATTTGAAATATTTCTATAAGAAATATTTCAAATACTTGAATTATGCAGAAATGGTTTTGGAGGGTTTTGTCCAATATTTTGAACATGACCATGTGTTGAAACTCACATATATGGAAAATATATGTCCACTGAGTTTCCCTAAATTTTCTCAAATATTTTTGAAACATAAAAATAATTTTCTCCTATAAAAGACCATTTCTGGCCTTAAGAAAAAGCCTTTAAATAAAATATAAAAATAACTTTTAAAATAATATTTTTTGTGGTTTTAGGGAGTCCTATATCTAATAGGATTCAAATATAATTTTTGAAAGATTTTTCACACCCTAAATTAAGTACTTGTAGTACAAGCCTTAACTCAGGGGTTTTTGGAAAACCTAATTTAGAAAATACTTTTTGGCCAAATTATTTTTGCAAGAAAATACTATTTTGTCCTATACACATGGTATGATCATTGGGCAAGGTTATTTGATTTTTAGAGCACTTGCAAACAGCAAACAAAAATCCAAATCAAATCAGAGACCAAATCAACACAAAAGTTTTTGTTGGACCAAATTTTTATGCTTATTTAATCCTAAATGTTGTGTCATGAAAATCAGGGTGTGACAGACCTACCCCCTTTACAATAATATCACCCCCGAGATTCCCAAACTAGGCGCGGCAAGGAATACGGAATCTTGGATCTAGGGTAGTCTTCACACTCCTATGTGGATCCTTCCTCGGTGTGGTTGCTCCACTGAACCTTGAAGTACTTGATGGTGCTGCTTCGTGTATGATGTTCTGCTTGATCCAGGTTGCAAATGGGTCTGTCATGGTAGGTCCGATTGGGCTGGAGATCGATGGCTCGGTGATCGATGCCCTTGTAGGGATCGTGCTTGTCAGGAAGTTGGAAACACTTCAGAGTTGTGACGCGTGGAAAATGTTGTGCACATTGGATAACTCAGGTCACAACTCTAGCTGGTGGCCATCTACCCTTCATCTTGCAGTGTTCTCGAAGAGGGTCGATAGATCTTGGTGTGAGCCTCCCTTTGACATGGAAATGCTTGGTCCTCTTGAGAAGAGTGACCCATAGGTACACATGGTCTTCGACGCGGAAGTTTACTTCTTGACGATGATGGTTGGTATAGTTCTTCCTCCTTGACATGGCGGTCTTCAGATATTCTTTGACCAGCTGAACGACTCTTCTTTCGTCTCCGGGTAGACAAGTATGTCACCAATAAAGATGACAACCAACTTGTCCAAGTACTCCATGAAGACCTTGCTCACGGGGTACATAAAGTAGGCCGGGGTATCGGTGGTGGTCACAGTTGAGTATTGGTCAGGGTCTTCTCGACCTAGGGTCAAAGCCCATGGTCATGATACGACCATGTCGTGGCCTGGTAATGCTTAAGGGTTTCAAGGATCCTAGGGTGCGAGTGAACGCTTATCATCTTATCCTTGAGCACAGTTTCTTGGATGCCAATTGTCCTATCTAATCTTCCAAACAAAATCACCTTGCACCACCGAAAGCATCATTTCGTATCGGTCAACTTCAATCATCACTCATGCTATTCATATCCTCATGACTCCCGAGAGGAGGTCTAACAAAATCATATGTGTCAACTATCCCCAAACTCATATGTATGGTTATCCTCATGTAGAAATCCATGGATAGAACATACAAGTTGCTAAGCTTGAATTAAACATCACAATCCAAGTACTCAGCTTATTCTTCCAAGGTCCATGATAGTGCATCTCTATCCTAAGGAAACACGTCGTATACCACTCCAAGATCATGTTTCCTTCCTATGAATCAACTCCAACGGCTCATCAACTACACCAATCATTACATGATCCATTAATTCTACAAATCCAATATCTATGGCGTTCCACATGACCTTCTAATGTCCTATAATCCCCAAATATTTGAAAGGGCTATCCTTACTATAGTCAGTCCACCAATTTCCATTATCATGGTCAAGTAAACTCTAAGGTCAGGTGCATATAGATCCTTGAATTAAATCTGACAACAACCCAATATCCCTAGCTTATTATCCACCAAGAAACATGGTATCATGATCGAGGTCATCACTCTAAATCCAATTTACTCCGAACCATGTAATCTTACTCAGCATCTATACTCCACTAGGATCACCTATTTAATCCAAATCTCATGTCCTACGAGAATTCCTACCTGTTCCCCTAAGTCATTATCGTAATGTCAACAATCTCCTATTGATATCATCTGATCAAGTCAAATTCTTATTCCTCCAAGAATCTCAGCTTGTGATCATAATTGTCCTACTAAATCCTATTTACTCAAGGGAGAAGTAAATTATGCTACTCTATTAACATGATCCCACCAAGTTCGTTTACCAACATGAAAACCTCATAATCCACCAAAGAGTCTCAGGTATTTCCTCAAGATCACTAGTATAGCTTCATCAAGTCATTTGTCCTATATTCATATATACTCAAATCTGTCTTCCCTATGACATCATCGGATCAAGTGCTAGTTTAAGGATACGATGTGTTTGTTCACTATGACCACCAGTTCCATAATGAACCCGTGCTAGGCAAGGTTATTAAAGCTTAACTGGTTCTCTTGCAAGTCTGTAGGTTAAGCACATGCTTAAGGGTTCGAGCTGAGGAAGCTGGAGAGGTCTAGGTTAATCTGGGGAAGGGTTTCCAATCTTGAGGGGAGAGTATTACTCTACGGGGTTGCATCTGGTTGAGTAGGTCGTAGTCAAAGTCTTTAGTACTGGTTGTTTGTCGAGGTAGATCCTTGGTGCATCTTGCCTTGCTGGTCTTTAGTTGACGAGAAAGGTGAGAAATAAGAGTAGCATATAGGAGGTTCCTAAAGGGGGTTCTATAGTGCGAATGTAATCAAACAAGTGCCGTAAAGGCCACACACATTCATTAAGATAAGATAGGTGATATAGTCACGTACATGTTGCCTAGGGCAAAAGTGTGACTTATATCGAAACACAAATAGATAAGAACAAGCAACACACAACATGGTTTCATTTGAACCATCATATGGACTCGACTTCGCATAGTGGGTACACGACTCATCCTACCCTAGGGGTTCTCGGATTCACTAGCCGTGCTTGCTTCATCACTCGGAGAGAAGGGCGTTCAGTCTTCAGCTTCTAGGTTCTCCTATGGTGCCAGTGGGTATGCGACAGTCGGCTGCTTGTTGAGACACCTCCTTACAATTTGCCCAAATTCACAACACCCGTGACATGTAACGAGAGCAGAAAGGTTGTTATTCAGCCCTGGGTTATGGCTTTGGCGGACTGACGATGGACCTCTACAAGGTGGATATGGAAATTTGTTCCTACGCCTCCTGCGTTGGGCTCGGTTGCAGGCTTCCTAAAGTTCCTTAATTGGCTGCTTCTGATTGGCGATGTAGACTTGTAGGGCAGTGATTTGTTGTTCTCGCTCGACCGCCTTCTTCTTCTTGAGGCAATGGAGGTGTAGAAGTGAATGGAAATCCTGGCGGGACTTGAGGAATTCTTCGGTAAGGTAACGCAGAAGGTAATTGACCGTGTGGGCGAAGCGGATCTGGAGCTTCAGGGTTGGGTCTTCGTCTCTTGTGGAAATCATTGCTTGAGCAGAGGCTCCTGATCCACTCTTGCTAGGCAGGTAGCGGGTGGCTTGTCCTTCCTTCATTTCCGGGAGGAGGTCTCGAAGACGAAGGAGGGCTTCATAGGCCACCTGCTGAATGGCTAGGTCCCTTGTTGGCATAGGTGGTCCAACAAAGAACCAACTCTGGGGTGAGGTCTTGGCAGGTACAACTACCTTGGCGTAGAACTCCGTTCCGAACTCGCCATTGTCCAGTTCATGCAGGGTGTACATCGGCTCTTTGAGGATAGTAGCATTGTTGGATGTAGTCCCTTAGGAGTGGTGGAAATCCGATCATGAGGAGTCTCATGGGGGCGACGGCCATCTACAAGATGGTCAGAGAAGGGTTAATATGACAAGGGAGGATAAGGCTAGTATGAAAGGTTTTTGTAGTTGGCCAGATCAGAAGAGGAGAGAAGTGTAATAGGTCTTGCAAGTGATTTGGGAGGGGTCTGGGGACTAGTTCTTGTCCTAACTAACGTCCATGATAACTAAGGCCTCCTACAGTCAGGATGGCTCTGATACCAGCTCTGTGGGACCCCGACTCATAAGTCGTGATCATCGAATGGACGTGTACAGTGATCCAGAGATCAATGCTCATTGAACACACAGAAACTAAAGAACAAGAGTCTTACATCCAGTACATATCGTTTTACTCAAATATGACCTTTATGTCCACGTCTTCATAAACTCGCAGCGGAAATCTTCAACAATAGCATGGACCCATGCCATCTGCCTTAACCCTACAGGCATTCTGACAGGGAATCATCCTAGCTCGCATGTTCGTCACCAAGGTATTCTTCAGTATACCCTGTTTTTTCATGCCTGGCCAATAAAATAACCAGTGGCAAGCCAATGAGTACTTTGAATGTACTCACAAGCAACCCACGAAGGGTAACAGAATGACATATCCATGATAATGTCACTATGTTGGCATGTTGGCGGCAAGATAGTTTTTCTCATGCAAATATGATCAATACTTGTGGTGTTAATAATGCATCTATGATCATGAATCAAGGGATTACAGATATCAATATTGAGAAGGAGTTTCACACAACTCAATCTCCAACTTATCGTGATTCTCATCAACATTTCCAAGTTGTTTTACAGAACATATGGACATAGTCTAAGCAGCACCACTCAACTGTCCTTAACCGTGGACACGGCTATTCGAATAGTTTGACACTCTGCAGAGGTTGCACACTTTACCCACAAGATCCGGGAAGCTTTCGTGTCATGCACGACTCGCGGTACCTCAAGTACCCGAGGTAAGCACCCGATCACTACCTTTCCCTAGACACCACCAACATGGAGTCCACTCGATTGATACCATCCCCCATGCCACACATTCTTACATGTTGAATTATGTGGAGCCACGCTCCCATATTCATCACATAACACAGGCACGGGGGTACCACGGTGTGTCCGGTGCCCTGTGAAAACAGTCATGGCTGCCTATCCAAGCACGACCCCGTCCCGAGAGTGACCACGCCACTCCCGTCACTAGCAATGCGTCCTCCATGCTAGCGCAAACTAGGTAATCAATAATGCCCTTTCCCATATAAGGGTAGAGTGGTTGTGCATGTTTGGTTTGGACGGTCAACAAATCTTAAATCTAATCCGTCTCTGTAAACAACATATATTCACTTGCTTCGGTGCACCACCTCTTCATCAAGTGGTGACCTAGTTCAACATCACCCACGGGCATTAGGGGCACCCGAGGGGGTTTTTGAAAGATTGTAACCAAGGGATGATCATGGCATAGATGCAACATCATGCGTCAACATCAAGTACTCATCGTATCTCTAAGCACAAGGTAGAGCCATGAACATGCAAGTATCAACGGGGATGCATTAATGCAATGATCCATAACGAGGTCATCATCATCATCATCATGCACTCGAAAAAGTATCGGTGAACAAGGGAGGGGTATCATGGTCAAAGGGCTGCTTGCCTTGGTTGGCTTGATCATCAAAGTCTTCAAGTCCTTCTCCAACTCCTCTCCAATCACTTCGGCAGACACGGAATCTAATTGTCGCAAAAGAATAACGGAAAATAAGGCAAATAGCAAAACAAAAAAATAAAAGTGCTCTTAAAACTGTTCACTCGTTTTTGTTAAATATTAGGATGAAAACTAAGGATGCAAAAATTCATAGTTTTCGAATTGGAGCTATAGAAACAGAGATTGATTTTCAAGGGGGGACTTAAATGCTCAAATTTGAATTTAAATTTGAACAGTACAGAAAAGGGTGATGGATTTGTATGAAAATTACACCATTAAATAGGTGGAATTTTTAGAAGGATTTAGGAGTTGGAATTATTTCATTTTGACAAATATTTTGATCTGTGGAATTTTTGGAAGTATCTAATGAACAGAAAAAGAAAAGGGCCACAGAGTAACCGGGCCAGAGTAGGCGTTGCTGGGCTGGCCCAGAGCCAAGCCAGGCCGGGCGAACCGGTGCGAGCGCCCGTGTTCAAACCCGACAGGCGGGGCCCAGCCGCCAGCGACAGAGAGGGGGGAGGGGGAGGTGAGGATGACAGGCGGGGCCCGCCTATCATCTTCAACCTCGCGACCGGGGAGGCGGCGCAGCTCACCGGCGGCGATGTGGGGCACAGCGAGGTGAGTGGTTGCCACCTTTGGACTCAGGAGAGAGTCGCCGCTCGGTGGGTGGTGGAGATGGCCGCCAGGGTGCGGTGGTTCGCCGGCGATGAGGAAGCCGAGCGGCGGCGCTACGGGAGGTGGTCGCTCCAGTCATCCTGGGATGCAAACGACGCGGGAGACGGAGGGAAAATGATCAGTGTGCTCGTGCGGTTACAGATCGGGGAAGAACAAGGGTGCTGGCGGCTCCTACCGTGCGGACGGCGGCCGACCGAGGCGGCGGAGCTCGAGCTTGATCTCAAGCTCGGGCGCTCTTGGAGATGGGATGGCGGCGCAGGAGGATGATTGGGAGTGGGAGAGGACGAGCGGCAGTGAGAGAAGGGCTCGGGGGAGCCTTATATAGCGAACCCAAGGTGCACCGTGGACAGAGCTCACGGCCGTCCACGGGAACGGCTCTGGTGGCCATGTGAGCGAGCGAGGAGGGCTCTGCGACACTCGTAGGGGTGGTGCCTGGTGCTGGGAAGTGAGAGGAGGAGCAGAGCGAGGCTGGGACGGGTCCTGCGCGCGAACAGGGAGTGGCGAGCTCGGGCAGCGCTCTGGCGGGTTTGCCAGGGGGAAAATGACGGCGAGGGAGGAGGGGCCCGACCGTGTGCCTTGTAGAGGACGTCGAGGCAGCCTCGAGGGACGCGATCCCGGCGCCCAAGGTCGACGGGAGGCCTCAGAATGGGTGTGCCACAGTGCGGGAGAGCACTGTAGCGTGCTCCAGAGCACGAGCTTGGCATGCCATGGCATTATTTTAGTGCCATGGGCGTGTCCTTTTGTGTCTAGGGGTTCTAGGGCAGGGTAAACAAGGAGGAGAAAACCTTGGATGCTCTGGGATGCCTCTGGGGTGGAGGGGGAGTAGAGAGAGAGAAGGAACAGTGGCTGTCCAGAGAAGAAAAGTGGGGTTTTCACCCACCAATGATTGTAACATGGTCATGCAAAACTTACTGGAGGTAGAAGGTGACTAGGGAGAGCCTTGGTAAAAAATTGAGCTCATGGAGAATAGTGGAAGGGGTCAAAAACAATGGTTTTGGTAAAATAGCAGAAGGTGTTTGGTGATGTTTTGGGCTAGTAAAAGTTATCACCTTGATAAGAGATTTAACAGGAGTGAGGAAGAGGACCAAATGAGCTTGATCACAAGTTTTGAGCTTATTTCGAGAAATTTCCCAATGTAACTTTGGAAAACCCTAGAAATCAACAGAAATGGGTTTTTATAGATCTAGCAATGCAAATCTATTCTTCTTGGTGCACCACTTGGTGTAGTGTAATCATTTGAAGTTTAGAGAATGTCCACAAAATTTGAGATCAAAAGGAGACAGTTGGCAATGTAGAGTTGCTCAAATTTGGATCTAGATAGGAATGGTTTTGGGGCACTTTTGTGAACCAAAACAATTTTTATTGGGATAAAACTTTGCAAATTCATCACATTATGCATATGTGACTTGCTAGAAATTTCATGGATTTATTTAAAAATATTTCTTATAGAAATATTTCAAATACTTGAATTATGCAGAAATGTTTTGGAGGGTTTTTTCCAATATTTTGAACATGACCATGTGTTCAAATTCACATATATGGAAAATATATGTCCACTGAGTTTCCCTAAATTTTATCAAATATTTTTGAAACATTAAAATATTTTCTCCTATAAAAGACCATTTCTGGCCTTAAGAAAAAGACTTTAAATAAAATAGAAAAATAACTTTTAAAATAATATTTTTGTGGTTTTAGGGAGTCCTATATCTAATAGGATTCAAATATAATTTTTGAAAGATTTTTCACACCCCAAATTAAGTACTTGTAGTTCAAGCCTTAACTCAAGGGTTTTTGGAAAACCTAATTTAGAAAAATACTTTTTGGGCAAATTATTTTTGCAAGAAAATACTATTCTGTCCTGTACACATGGCATGATCATTGGGCAAGGTTTTGGATCAAGGAGAAGGAGTATAAGAGTTGGAGGATTTACTTGATTTTTAGAGCACTTGCAAACAGCAAACAAAAATCCAAATCAAAGCAGAGACCAAATCAACACAAGAGTTTTTGTTGGACCAAATTTTTATGCTTATTTAATCCTAAATGTTGTGTCATGAAAATCAGGGTGTGACAATTATCCTCGATTATCATCTATCGTGCAGGGAAAGTAATATTTCTACGAGGACAAAATATCTTCGAATGATAGTACAGTTGGGGAGAAGTACATCAAGAAATAGATAAAATATTTCTGTTTTGGTTGGATATGTTATGATCATATCTTTCGATTATCTAACCTTGCAAGAAAAGAATGTCAGTGTTTTTGAAATCTATCCCTATGGCTGACAAATTGTTTTTTTTTCTTGCATATATTTCTCGCACCATCTCTTTCACAGGAAAACCACATCTGATGTTTATCCACTCTGAGCAATTCACTCATGTTTTTTCTTGCTCTGTTCTCTCTCGTATATCTAACCTGCAGGAAACTTACATCTCGTGTGGATTCAAATTGTGTTCTGAGAAAACCTTCATGACATATCCTTCATCACAAATCATTTCAAAGTACTCACCATATCTATCTAATACATTTCAAAGATTGTGTGACAGGAATTATCTCAGACACCCTTGAGTGCATTGAAAGTAGCTTCGATTGATATCACAAGTCAATGTCACTCATACGAAGAATTACCCTGCTACCTCCCAGTTTATTTTGTGCTCTGGTGCATACCTTCAGGGGGAGAATGTTAATCTTCGTACTTATCTCTCATCTTTCATTATCCTTCGCATTACATTCCATTCTTTATCTATCCTTCGATGTGTTCTGTTTTGTCAACAATCGTCCAAAAAGGGGGAGATTGTTGGTGCAATACCTGCCTACCTATGTTTTGGAGATTGTTGACAGAAACAGGTATGGCTTGATTTGTTTGCTAGTGCATACAGAGAGAAATAGTCCATACAGAAACTGAAGAGAATGTTGTCTCCGGTGCCAAGTTCAAGGAACTTCACTGAAATTTCTCTGCATTGCAGAGAAGAACGAGCTATATTTGTTGACGATTTGAAGACTAGAAGATTGTTGTGAAGGAATTGCCCCCTCGAAAGATTTCTGCTAAAGCAAAGCATTTGGTTCGGTGTTGCTGTCCGACGAAATTGACTGCAGCGAATCAAAGTTGAAGACAAATTGAAGACATAGTATTCTTTTCGTCTTTCATCTTTGGTTCATTTGAGTCATAGGACCTCCGTGCTATTAAGAGGGGTATAGGTTCTCGATGCTTAGATCCACTGTGATGCTTAGCCCAAACCTATGAAAGTTGCGAGAGAAATCTCTTTGTGTTCCGAGCAAATACTTGCCAGCAAGAGACTGTGATCTTCTTCGCTGCGAGAGATTTGTCTCAGACCGAGGAGTTAGCATTACTTTCTCCGCAAGCAATGTTACCGTTGTGCTCAAATCCGACCGTTGGACTCGTGTCATTCGGCCATTCGCCGATCCCGATGTCTAATTTGGTCATTTCCCATCTGGGAAGGCTGCGGCTATAAATAGCCACCCCGCTCCAACATTGTCCGTTGGCTGCTCCACTTACGATTTCTGAGAAGATTGATTTAAGCATCCCCTCTCTGAGTGATTTGAGTTTAAGATCCACCGAGAGAAAATCAAGAGCCCAAAACTTAGACAGTGGTTTAGCATCACAGTAGTTCTGAGTCAGAGTTCTTGTACCTATTACTCTTGAGAGCTGCGCACTCTCTAGACTGATAGGTTTCCGCTTCAGTGTTGAAGAGTCATTGTCTTCACCGAGCTAGATCTTCAGCAACCAAGAGTGATTGTGGTTCGCGAAGGTCGACCGAAGGTTTGGAGATCGCCGACAAGCATCTACCATGAGTGAAATCAACTGAAGTCTGATCAGCTTCGAGTTGAAGGAGAATAGGGTGAAGAGAGTTTATCTTCCCTGTTAAGTCACAGCCCCTCCAACCAGACGTAGCCCTTTGGCAGAAGGGTGAACTGGTCTACCAAATCTCTCTGTTGCCATCGAGCACCACTGGTTCTATTCACTTCACTGCATTACTTTCAGCAGTCATTTTGTGTGCTCTGTGTTGATAGATATCTAATATGTTATTCTCTGCTGCTTATCATTCGACTTATCTCTCGCAGAGCTTATTGTCTTTCATTGTTTGTGTTGTTGTCCTTCACTCTTATCCTTCATAGTTCTTCGTCATGATACTAAGTCTGTTGGCATGTTGTATTACCATTATCATCATTAAGCCTGTTGTATCCTATGCTTGAACCATTATTGCATCTTACCTTGACAGTTTTATTCCTCAGTAGCGAGCCTGTCTGCTTCCGTATCTACCGATCGATAATTTCACTGTTGTGATTGGGTTCAGTTCAAAACATTCGAAAGAATTTTTGAATCTCCCATTCACCCCCCTCTGGTCGATATACTCTCGAGTCCTAACACAAAGGCTGGAAATGAGCCCAAGAATAAATGGGCCCTTAGAAGGCCGAAAGATAACACGGGCTGGAAACGGCCCAATGGAATAATGGGTCGTTAATGGGTATAAAGTGATACACTGTTCATTATGGGCCAGTTTCGCCACGGGCCGTTAATGGGCCCAGAGTTACAAAGGGGCCTCATATGGGCCGAAAGACGTCATGGGCCAGAAGTTACAACGGGCTAGAATCATATTGGACGGCCCAGATGATGCTGTTGGGCCTAATTCGGATAGGCCATAACGGGCCATGAGTTAGCGGGCTATAAATGGGCTATATGCGAACAGGCCGTTAACAGGCTTTCCATGGGCCGGCCCGCTTCCTTTTGACCAAGTCAAATGGGCCAGCCTTTTGACCTGAATGGGCCACTGTTGGACTGAGCCACGTGTCGACGTATCATAGGTGCGTCCCGTCCATTCGCTGGATGACATCTGTCCCAACGCGGAGCTGACATGTGGTTCCTCCGGCGAATGAGAATTTTACACGTGGAAAATCCCCATTGGTCCTGGCTGTTAACGGGTTATCGGATCCAAACCGGAACCCGATAGCTTAATGGCGACCTGTTATGGTGGATGCCACGTGTCGGTTACCCATGATGAAAACACTTCATGACGCGCCATTTATCGTCATGGAAGTGGACACTTCCGTGATGATAATTTTACTATTGTCATGGAACACTTCTACGACAGCACAGGTATGACTATCCTAATTCTGTCATAAAATTGTCATGGATGTACATGCATGACAGAAAACGTGACCTACTGTGACAAACATGTATCATCATGGAAGTGTTTTTTTTTTTGTAGTGGATGGCCTAGACTCTAAAAACCTTCTTCTTATTCTATGAAAATGGCATGCCTTTTACCTTGTTTAAAAAAAGAACCACCTCAGAGCATCTACAGCCAGCCGCCCCAAACCCGCCTCAAACGCCTGGGCGGACGGCCCGATCATGAAAATGCGACCTAGACGAGCGCCTTAAACGAGCCTCAAACGCCCGGGCTAACCGGCACCCCTCATATCCAGCCCAAATGCCACGTCAAACCCGACAGCCCAACCCCACCTCAAATTGCACCAAATCCACCCCCTCGACCTAACGGATCCATTTGCTCTCTCCTCTCTTCTTCCTCCTCCGCGACGTCCGTCTCGCAGCTCGGCCGCCGTGCGTGCTCCGCAGCCGTTCCGAGCCTGTGTGCCGCCAGCACCGGCGATGCGATACCTCCTTTTATCGATCCGGTATTGGAGCAGAAAAGAGCATCCCGCACCTATTTCCCCATGTTTGACCCTGGGTTATCAAACCCACGAGAAGAAGATTCCCTTGAAGCGATGGTCTCTAGCAAGCTTTTGTCAAAGTGTCAAATCCAGCTTTTGACCGGATCAATAAGCAAATAGTGATTCAAACACTTATAATAAAAAGAGGTACGGGTATGAGGTCTTATGCTTACAACATTGTGTTTGCGCTGGGATCAAATAGGATATTAATTTGTGCGCTGGAAGTCGCCCATCGAGATGTTCTTTTTACGGATCGAAGTGGGGGATGTGTCCAAATAACATCTTGACCGGCACGAGTCGTGCATCAAGAATCAATTGTCCTACCATAGGCCCTATCCGTCGCGCGGGGTTGCCACGATAATTAAGATAATGAAATCAGACAAGAGCTTTGGGTGTTTAATGACTACACCTCATTTATCCCCAAGGATATGATCCATGTTACCCTACTGAACCTTACTGTCACCGGTGTTCGGTATAACACTTCACGGTCTCCTTGCTCCTAGCCTCACTGGTGCTTGATCTCCATGATCTTGGGTACCTGCAGGGATGAAGATCGCAGACAACACAGGAGACATCTTCATGGAACAATTTTATTTCACACATACAGGATATTATGTCAAAGTCTTCCATTGATCCCTCAACAAATACCTTGGGTTGCGAGGCTCATGGCTCAACCCATACCTTACCGGACTACTCACACATGGAGATCAGATCGCGAAAAGAAAACATTGAATAACACATCTTGAGATTGATTGATTGCAATATGTCTTACAGTGGATGCCTTGTGTGATGCACGATTAGAAGTATGAACTAGATGAGAGAGCACTATGCTGGTGGTGGAGATGGTTATGGAGATAGAAATGGCAGCGGCGAGGGTTTGTGGATGAAGATGATGATGAAGAGGTTCTGGCTTCTGTGCTCGTCGTCCTGTTGACATTTCGACGGGTTCCCTTTAATAAAAGTTGTTCAGGTGGACGATCTGCCTCGAAATCCACGCCAAACGGGCGCTCATACGCGCGCGTGCACCCGTATGGAACATTGTCTTTCGTGTTGTCTTCGCGTAGACGCTTCCTATTAACTTCTCCCTCCTCCATTTTCCTTCCATTTCGTTTCCGCATGTGATTTCTTCCTTTTTTAGCCCATTTCCTGTGGAACACATCAAGGAGAGGATTTGTGGAATCCTTTGCATTCATTAGTCATTAGAGGCAATATCGGAGTGAATATCTCATTTTAAATGAAATATCTCGGTTTAAACAAAGGTGAAATGAGTGTAAAAATATCACTCATCACACAACACTCCTGTCTCCCGTCCTCGCCGTCGGGGATGTCGTCATCGGCCCGGACGCCACCACGGTACGTTCGGAAACTCCCGAGCTCCCCCTTGCACTCTATGTGTCCGACACATTGTCCGGCCTATCTTTTTTTTTGTAGGGAAAACGATGAATGCTGATGCTTCGGTAGACGAGGAGTATGGACCAACGGAGCTTGATCAAATGATTGAAGATGAGTTTTTCGATTCCTCGAATTCGGACGAAGAAGTGGACATGATCATGCTCATGAGCATGCAAGAGGAAATGGACCGACAAGTGGAGCATATTCTCAACTTCAAGGGCTCAGTCAAAGGGAGAAGAGTGATCAATTGGGATAGGGTGTCTGGAGCACGGCTACTGCAGAAGGACTACTTTGCTTCGAACCCAACTTTCCCTGATGATCCATGGTTTTGCCGCTGTTTTCGCATGCGGAAACCATTGTTTTTGCGCGTTGTGGAGGGATTGGAGGCACACGATGACTACTTCAATCTCACAAGGGATTGTTGCGGTCAACTTTGTTTCTCTGCTAAGCAGAAGTGCACGGCTGCTCTTAGGATGCTTGCACTTGGTACTGCCACAGATGCCGTTGCTCAAATGGTCAGGATGGGGGAGAGCACATGCCTGAAGACTACTGTCAAGTTTGCTTGCGCCGTGGTGCAGTCGTTTGGAGCAGAGTATCTGAGAGAACCAAATGCGCAGGACACAGAGAAGCTGTTGGCTATTGGAGAGGCAAGAGGGTTTCCAGGAATGCTTGGATCAATTGATTGCATGCATTGGCAATGGAAGAACTACCCCAAAGGTTTGCGGGGAATGTATCAAGGTCACACCAAAAAGGCCACCATCATACTAGAAGTGGTGGCATCACATGACTTATGGATTTGGCATGCTTTCTTTGGAATGCCGGGTTCTCACAACGACATCAACGTGCTTCAACGATCTCCGGTGTTTAGGAGGCTTTGCAATGGGGAATTGCCTCCGTGCAACTACATCATCAACGGCCGACTACAACATGGGATACTATCTTACCGATGTCATCTATCCTCAGTGTGCGGCGTTTGTGAAGACAATATCCGAACCACAGGGCAAGAAGCAAAACCACTTTGCAACAATGCAGGAAGCAGCTAGGAAGGATGTGGAAAGGGCATTCGGAGTGCTTCAAACCCGTTGTGGAATTGTTCGTGGGGTTGCAATGATGTTGGAATCTGAAACTTTGTGGCAGCTGATGACATGTTGTGTTATTTTGCACAATATGATTGTCGAGGATGAGGGTGATGGTGTTGCCCAAACCAATGATTTTGAAGCGCCTGGAGAACAAGTTCAAATCCCGGAAGATCAAGATGCAGCTCTGCTTATGAATTTTCTACATATGCATCACAATCTTCGAGATCATCATGTGCTTGCGCAGCTAATCGGTGATCTTGTGGAGCATACGTCGACCCACAATGGAAACCAAAGAGCTGATGTTTGAGTTGTGCACTCAAAATAAATTTTATGTAAACACTATGTATTTTCGGTACCAACATTTGTTATTTACATGTGATATCATGGGCATGCATGAATTTGCATGGATTTAAGAGTCCCGATTTGAGATATGTGGATGTCGGGCACGAGATATGAGGGCCCGTCCGGTTGCGACCGCGGACATGCCTGAGCGCGTACGCGGATGTGTAGGTGGCCGGATTTGCCAAGTCCCGCTGTAGATGCTCTCAGCTCGGTCCCATGGCTACAATGTCTTCCTTTTCTTTTCTTTAGAGCATCTACAGCCGAACTTGACAAATCCGGTCCCTCAAATGCCCACGGACACGACCGGGCGCGTCCACGGACACTGATCGGTCATGCCTCAGTTAGCTACTCTATATTCGAGTCTTTCATATTTCAACCCCTAAATTCATACGAAGCATGCAAAAGAAATCCTACGTACTACCCTAGCTAATCTTTGTTGTCGGAGATGTCCACGACGTCGATGTCGGGAGCCAGGTGGACGGGCGCGTAGGAGGGCTCCGAATCCTCCTCCTCCTGCTCGACCTCATCCATGTAGGCGAACATCTCCTCCTCCTCTGCGGCGTGTTGCGCCTCCATCTCCTGCCGGCGACGGCGTCTCGCCTCTGCATCCGACTCCGAGTGGAGGGAATCAAGGATGGCCTGCTGCTCCGCCTGCAGATCCGCGTCCCCGGCGTCCCCCACATCATCCTTCGGCTCCTTCTTCTCCTCCTCAACATCCTTATCAACCTCCAACTCCTCCTCAGGATCCACAATGCATCCGGAGGTAGCACCGCGGCGATCCGGGCTTCGCGCCTTGCCCGGATCCGCTCAAGGAGCTGCAGCCGGCGCTCTGGCTTTAGAAATGGGTAGCCTCTTATCCGACGGCGTGGGGGCATGGCTACTGGTGGTGACGGACGGGGAGTGGAAAGTGGCGACGGCGGCGGACGGGCGGAGGAAAATGTGAAGGGGTAGGGTTTCGGTGCCGGTGGTCGGCTTAAACAGCCGGGTTAAGTCACTACGCGGCCCGCCGGAGCGGCGCCACGCGGCGACATCGGGCCGACGGAGGAGACGAATTTCGGACCGCCTGTTTCTGGGCAATTCCACGTGAGACCCCGGCGTCAGTCCGATGTGGCGGACGCCCCTATATCTGCCCCATGTTTAGACTAGATATGAGGAGTGCCGGACAGTCCGACGTTTAAGGCGGGTTTGAAGTGCGCGGCAGCTGTTGATGCTTATAGAGTAGACAGTATGCGCAATCTTGGCCTCCGCTCCGGCCCCCGGGGACACAGCTCGGTGGAGGTTGGCGGTGCTACTGTCACGTACGGTACCACGCACCCGTGCGTGCTATGATCACATACCTTATCTTCTCTATGCCAGTATACACGTCTGTTAGCTCGAGACAGTACCGATGCACGCTTGCATGCACAACCAAGCAATGAAGCATATATGCGGCCCTTGCAACACGACAACGCATACGACAGACGGAGTAGAGAGTGACAGACAGAGCAGATGGTTCATGGCATGGACTGCGATGGATAAGAACTCTCTTTTTTTTTGAACGAGGGACGACCGGACGAGGGAGGCGCCCGAAGCGCCAAATTTCATCTCAAGCAAAGCTGACGTATACGGTTAGCAAGAGAACCATGCATTCACCACATAAACCTCCGGATGGGTTTTATTACACGAGAAATACGCCCACCTACGGGACAATACATACTTTTTACACAAGAACACTGCAGCTAGCTAGTGCTAGTCAACACCGTTCCTTCCACACCAAGACGAAATCACCAAGGCCCCGGTAGCGCTAACGACAATCATGAGCAAAGCTTAGCTAGTCTACTAAGATATTATATTTAGGCGAGGCGAAGATATGAGGAGGCAGTCAGGGGCACTTGGTCTTGTTGCCGTGCGTGGTCCAGTCGGTGTAGCACTTGCCGCAGGTCTCCTTGTTGCCGGCCGTGCCCGCCGGCACGCAGCGGCACACGCTGCAGCACTTGAGGCACGCCCGGCTGCACAGGTTCGGCCGCGAGTTAGCGCGGCACCGCAGGTTGCACGCCCACCCGCAGTCTGCATGCATCACACGCCATGGACGTTGACAAAGATACCATCAGGTCACATGAATGAACGAGCGCATTTTCCCTAATCTGAAATACACCTATCTAGCATAGTGTGGCATTATGTTACTTGCAAGCAGATTTTAGATGTGATACCTTTGGAGGGGTCTACGATATTGTGGGGAGGAGGCCCGAGCGGAGCAGCAGCTGGAGCAGGAGAGTCGGCAGCCTATCCACCACCCAGAGGACAAACTCAGCCATGTGAGTTGGAGTATCATCATGCTACTACATGTATTGTATGCGTTGTCGCATTGAGTGCTTACACAGAAGGTCCCTTTAACATACCTTGATGGTGCTGAGCAGGAGGAGAGACGCCACCAACGCGGCCACCGCAAGCTTGCCGAGCGCCATGGCTCCTTCCTCTCGAGTCTGAAGAGCTTTCTTGAGCTGTGTGGTGTCTTTGGCTAGGGTGGCGAGGCAATGCCGGAGTCAGTCTGTGTGATGGTTAAATAGAGAAGAGCGAAGCCAAGCGTTAAACACTTTACAGGCTTGCGCTGTGGAAGTGGAAGTGATGGGTGGTGGCCAGGTTGGCTCCTGGCAAGGCCGTAAATGGTCTGCGGCTGCGGCAGTGCGACTGCATGCACTTGCCCAATCGCCTTTGACACGTACCACCACCGTCGCTTGGTTGAGTGGAGTAAATGGGCTTAATTCGCCCTGCTCACGGGGCGCCACCTGCCCTGCCCTTGATTACAGATAAACACACGGGCGGCCCCGATTGCGTTCACCTAGGATTCTCTCCACGATGGGGTGGAAGGAAATTGGTCGTCCTGTCAAGCAAGCATGCTGTCGTTGAGCGCTGGGCCGCACGGTGCGTCGTTTGATGAACGGTGAGCGAGACAAGGGAATAGGACGGGGGAGCAGAGGAGAGTGGCGGGCGTACGAGCGTTGAGCTGCATTCCACCGAGGGGCCGGAGAGTTCGAGAACGAGAGGGGCGGGGACAGAGCGTGCGTGCTCTGGGCACCGCCGCGGTGTGGGGACGAGCGGGCTACACTACAACCCGTGTAGGAGGAGACCTCACTCTGCCCCTAGGATTTGTCTGATCAAATTCTCATAAGATCTTTTTGGCATATCCTCAAACCTCCCGCGACTGTCTGGACCGCGAAAATCATCCAACACGGTTCAGACGAAATTTCTCCCACAAATCAAAGACAAACGTGGGGGAGATTTACAAAAGTCCGGCCAATCCCATGCCCGCTTCTGACAATCCTGACCCACCAAAAACACGTCACCCGCCCCTCCCGCGTTTTTCTTCCGATGTACGCGCCGCTTACCGCGCCGCATTCATGCCGGCCCAGAGCACGCCAAGGCCGGCATTGATGCCGCGATGTGATCGAAGGGAGGGAGGGCGACGCTGACCGACGCGACCTCTCGACAGCCGCCGCTTCAATGCAGACGGCTGACCGACCCTTCACATGGCCTGATCGTGGCTATTTAAGTTGCGCTCCGGCGCTGTCCACATCGCATCATCCTCCTCGTCCTCCTCCCCTCCCTGCCCATCTCCATCCCTATCTTAGGCGATGGGCAAGTCCGGCAGGCTCAACATGAGACGTAAAGTTCCTATAGATCACAATCCTGTGAATCAAACAATACACGCAGAAAAATCCTAAGGATCCTAAAAAATATATTTTCAGATACTCTGATCAGATAGCGTCACCTAATCTTCCTCTCGATGGTCGCATTCGTCTTTCCGTCCCCAGCTGGCCAGGGAAGCTCTGTGCTGAGTGCCCCCTCGCCTGAACAGGAGCCCAGAGGAGGACAGCAAGCACATACTGTTGCAAGGCTTTCCTTGATTACATCTCTTTTTTTTTTTTACCAAAAATGGTTTCTACTTGAGCGGAGCCATGGATCTCAACCGTCCTCTTCGAATCCAACGGCTTGAGACCAACCAACGGCAAGGAACTGTTCAACGCAGTGTTTAAACAAGACATGAACCTCTGGAGATCATGTGAGCGTAGCTCTAAAAAAGTCCCCACCATCATCAAGAAAGTGGCAGAAAAAGATCACCCAAAAACAATAAAAGCACAACCAACAGGCAGTCTAAACTCTAAACTCCAGTATCACATAAGAAAAGTAAATCAGTAAAGGGAAAAACAACGAAGCATAACCGCTGATACCAAGGCTCATCTCCAAGATCGCAGCAACCAAGGAGCATGCACTTGGCTTCAGTTTCAAGCAAGGCTAGCAGTTTTCTGGAGTCAGAGCTGTAGTCTAGCTGTGCCCAAAGGATTTTCAGCGCTCAATCTCCTAGTACAATGACTATAAAATGGCATCGAGATTGCTTTCATTCCACAGCTCATTAAGAGCGGGGAACCTGGGGCACCCTTAAATCCTGTGATTCCTGGACGAAGAACGAAACCTTACCGCAAAGGAAGTAAACAAAGTACGCACAGTTGCCTATGCAATGCAACCATCGCCACCCCCCCCCCCCCCCCCCCCCCAGCCCAGCCAGCACCACACCCCTCCTTCATATAAGAGGGTTGTCAGTTGTCACTTACTAGTTCATACGGTGATGCAAACCATAGACCTTACGAATGGCCAAGGAAGGCACTCCTCCTCCAAACCTCCATGGCATAAACCCCATCAGAAACTCAAGCAAAAGATTTCCTGGTGGAAGAAAACTTGTGCTGATACTAAGCGCAGTCGTATTCGTTCTTGTTTCCTCGACATATTATCCTGAGCAGGTTTTCTATGGCGCTAGAGAGCCCACTCATAATTCTCAGCAGACGGCCATCGCCGGTACGCCTCTTGCTCTCTAGCATATGCTACCTCCGCCCCGAATTACTTGTCACGGAAATGGATAGAAATGAATATATCTAGAACTAAAAATACGTCCAGTCTAGATACATCCATTTATGCTATAAGTAATTTGGGACGGAGGGAGTATTTATTTACTCATTATCTTTCATGTAATACCGTCAGTTACATTTATGTGCCAGATTTCTCTAGCACTTGTTGGTTATTTTCTATTTTCAGTTTGGAATATGAATGAAGTGAATCATAAGATACCAGCTCAATGTTCTATATCAAGCTCAAATAGTAGAGTTGGAAGGTTGTGACATGATTACCAAGCCTGTTTGGCGCTACATATATATACAAATATCAGTTATCAGTTGCAGCGTATTTCATGGGATCTTTTTCTCTCAGTTCTTGCAATGCCCTCCACATCAGATTAGTTTATACATATAAAACAAAATGCAAGATAATTTTTTTTTAGAAAAGGAGGAAGACCCCCAGCCTCTGCATCTGGGCGATGCATGCAGCCACTTTATTAATTATTCACAAAAGACCTTACAAAGAAATACATCAGTAAGTCTGAAGCCACCGTCTAGGCAACATCTGTCGCTACACCTATCCAGTTGATGAAGGGATGCTGATAGTCCGGGCCTAATACCACAGACCTCGCAGCCAAGCCTAACATCTAAGACCTGATGCCCCAACCAAGCCACTTGCCGGGTCTGGGGCACACACCGGTCCGGCGCGCTCTCAGAGGCTGCCGCCGCCAACTGCCACCACTCCATCTTCAGAGTTGTACTGACGCATCAACCTTGCTCGGTCTAGCTGTCGTCGACGCCACCACGGCGCCCAACAGCACCACCTCCCTGCGCGCGAACAACTGAGCACGTCGCGGTCGCCACCGGTACACCTCAACACCATGTACCACGAGCCGACACAACTTGAAGTCTTTGAAAGATCTGTCGTGCGTAGCACCTGCCGACCAGGCATGACAAAGCGTAGCACCTGTCGGTCAGGCATGACTTGACATCTCCACCGAAGCTCCGTGCAAGACGAAACCGCTCCACCTCCTGCCTCTGACTTCCAGCGCTGCTCCACAAACGATGCTTCCAAGAGAGAAACGACACCGCAGTGCCGCCATCGTCCGATCTGGAACACCAGATCCTAGGGTTTCCCCCGGAGCAGCACGAGGGGGTCGACGGTAGTTACACGCAAAGTTCAAAAAGGCGCTGGGCGTTACTTATGCGTTTTGGGACCTACTTGTGCACAGCTCGCTTATGCGTTGCCTAGGCGCGCCTAGGCGTTTCCACTGTAGCATGAAGAAATAAGGTAGATGGGCTGACCTGGCCCATTAAACCACTGGCCCATCTATCCCATTCTCCTACTAAAGCCTCCCATACGTGCACAGTCGACAGAAAATTAGGGATCCTCCTCACGCCGCCTCTATCCTTCCTCTCTCCCTTGCTGCACATGGGAACCAGTCAGCCAGTGAAGCTCGATTCCTCGCCGGAGATGTTTGATCCCTCACCGGAATCAGTCGATTTCTCACCGGAGATGCTCGATCCCTCGCCGGAATCAGTCGATTTGTCGCTGGATTGGTCAAATCCTCATCGGGGAGGATGGAACCTCGCTGGGGAGGTTAAATCCCGGCCGGGGAGATTGATTCCCTGCCTGAGAAACACGATTTCTTGCCGGAGGACCTCGCCGGGCGCTTTTCTAAGCGCCTAGGGCCAAAGCGAGGCGCTATGCCAACGCCCAGAGCTTAAGCGCGCCTAGGCGAGCGCCTAGTAACGCCTTTTTGAACAGTGGTTACACGACGATGCCTTCATCAAGGTAACGGCGTAGAACGCCGCCATCGCCTGCCGTCGGCTCAGTTTTCACCGGCAATCATGTCTCCCCAACTCACAGCCGGGACTAGATGATGGATCTCGAGATCCGACAACCCAGCCTCTGGCCGGCCACCTCCGACGAAGAAGATGACCACCACCGCTGGCTACACCGGCCAGAACAGATCTGCCAGAGGTGTCGCCGAGCAGTCCACCAGTCCCTCGACGCCGTCGCCGATCTAAAGCCAGATAACGCGCCGCCGCACACCGCATCGCGCCGCCGCCCGATCCAGGCCAGCCCGCCACAGGCAGCCGCCCGTGGCCCGAGGGAGGGCCGACCACCGCCGCCGTCGGCGAAGCCATCGCCGCCGCTTCTAGATCGGCGGCACCTCCACGCGCATTGGGGCCCCGCCACCCCTGAGACGCGGGAGAGAGGAAGGACAAAGTACAGATACAAATAAACAACAGAAAGGAGACCTTTTGCCTCCGAAAAATCAACCCTTCAAAGAGTCACAGTACTATTACAAATGTCATACAAGTAGAGGATACATGTAGGGCCCAAACAGTATGAAGCACAGCAAGCTTTTCTCTCCAACAAATTCATAGTGATTTTGCTGTTTTTCAGGTCACGAAGACAATGAAATAGACTGCAATCTGTCCAATGGCACATGGGTCAGGGATTTGGGAGGCCCAATCTACACTAACATGACATGCCCGACGATACCAGATTCAAAGAACTGCGCAAAGTATGGAAAGCAAATGGATTATGTAAACTGGAGGTGGAAGCCACAGGGCTGTGATATGGCAAGGTTTCAACCTCAGCTATTCTTAAATATTGTCCAAGGGAAGACATTGGCTTTCGCCGGGGATTCAATTGGACGGAACCAGATGGAGTCACTCCTCTGTTTATTGTCTCAGGTGAGTAAGCAGTGTTTGGTTCCGATACATGTTATGAACAATAGCAATGCCCATATCACTTATCACCACTGATCCTGACATTAACATGTGTATTGCTTAGTTTCACTTTTAAAGTTCTGAACACATATATAGATCCAGTAGGCACGCATTCTTAGAGGACACAGAGGGACAGGAAGTCCAAGAAATGTTCCCGGTTACAGTTGCCAAGAAAGAAAACAAAAGGCTATTGGTTGAGATAATAAAGATCTTAACTGGGCATCATAGCTCTGCTGGAGCCTTCACCATGTCAATGGGGTAACCTAATATTCACATAGCTTTATGTACCTTTATTGATTTGCTCTGAATGTTTAGAACCTACAGTGAGCCATAGTGGCTCAAAGTGCTAATTTATTTACAAGCTAAGCTGAAACCGTGTAACATTCAGTACGTTGGACCTCCATACTTTCATGGGTTTTATGCAACAATTATTGAGTCATCAACCACTTAGTCTACCCTAATAGTTAACAGTACAGAAATGTACCATAGATACTACTTACCCTACAATATATTGTAGCACTTCTACTTCATTTACTTTATATCGAGAAACACTTCCTTATTAGAGTGAGTAATCTGACTCTGTACAAACTAATGCAGGTAGAAGCTCCAACAAAAGTTCACAGCGACACTAAAGATAAATTTATCACATGGAACTTCAGATCTTATAACTTCACTCTCATGGCACTGTGGACAAAATTTCTAGTAGAAGATTCTCAAAGAGAGATCAACGGGACATTAGTTGAATCACATGATATGCACTTAGATAAACTTGATGCAAGATTAGCTGCAAAATTGCATGAGATCAATATCTTAGTTGTATCTAGTTCACGTTGGTTCTTCAGAAAAAAATATCTGTACGAAGATGGGAAACTAATCGGTTGCATATACTGCTCAGAGGATAACATCACAAGTTTCAGCGTCATTTCAGCTATTCAGAGGGTGTTTAGGACGGCTATCAGTAACTTGAATAGCCGCCGAGAATCCAGATTGCAGTTAACAGTGGTGAGGACAGCAACGCCGGCACATTTTGAAAATGGCCAGTGGAATACTGGAGGAACATGCAACAGAACTGAACCAGTGGGAGAAAGAACAGCAATGACCAGTACAATTGAAAGGGAAATAAGAGATGTCCAGGTTGAGGAAGCCAACAGAGCACAAAAGGAGAAAAAACAAAAGGGTGGGATGAATATAGAGATCCTAGATATAACCAAGCTTATGTCTATGAGACCTGATGCACACCCAGGGATCCACTGGAATAATGAGTGGATGGGGGGTTACAGTGACTGTTCACATTGGTGCCTGCCAGGACCAATTGATATGTGGAATGAGCTATTACTTGCTGTGCTTTCCAAATATAAGAAAAACGTGGAAGACCAATGATGCAGGAACTTCTGCTAATCCATAAGATCCCAGAGAATCCCTCTTTTCCTTCTTTTTACTATACCAAAGTCAAACCTCATTTCTCCGTTTTCTGCAACAGTTTTAGATTCAGAAAGATGATAGATGTGTACTGTGATGACCTGTACACATGATCACTAGAGTCATGTATGTGGAAAGTTTACGAAGGATAGAACCAGAAAATCTACTTACTCCAACATTAATTAATTTCTTCATCAATTTTTCAAACCACCAGAGTTGCGATGTTCAAACATCAATTCTGATCAGTGAGCATATTAGCTATACAATAGGTCAAGATATGTTACAAGTACTTAAATTCATCTCCACAAAAACCATTTTTCATAGCCAGTTGACAAGGAGAATACAGTAGTAAATATGCACATGTCAATTAGGGCTAACTAGAAGCATAAGATTTATACACAAGATTCAACTTATGTTTACCTGATGGTGCTATGGCATGTTCAGCCCCTCAAAATTCTAAGCTTGTACATCACTACCAACAGAAATTTGTGGTAATTCCTTGCGCATCAAGTGCTTGCGCTTCTGGAGGCTCAGCCAAACAAGGATACTGTCAGTCTGAACAATGCCGTATCCTGCTTTTATGTACATGTAGAACGGCACTTCATCAATTATTCTACAATGAAGATATACACGCGTTTTGGCATCCATCTTGACAACCAGATCCTCACATGCCTTAAGAAGTTGTTTTCCAATACCTCTCCTGGTGAGCAAAACAAGATATAGTTTTAGAACAACAATAGAATCCAATATCACGAACGTAATATACTACTCCATATGGCATTAAACCAATCAATTTTGCAATCAACTCATCTATATCTTTAAACAACATGTGAGCTTCAAGGTACCACATTCATTTTTTAGGCATATAAATTCCAACATTAATCTACAAATCTCAAAATATTTGAGAGAAAGATTAAAAAAATCTACTCCGCCTATTTTGGTGGGGCTAGATGTATAGATTAGATTTAGAGAAAATAAAAGATCTAAACCCTTTTTTTAGAGGGACCAGATTATAGTTGAGCTATTATTTGGTAAAAGGAAAAATATATACACCGCTTATTTTGGTGGGACTAGATAATAATGATGTAGGCTTTTAGAAAATATTATAAGAATCCCATACAAGAATAACAAATCTAGCTATCAAATTGTGCAGGCCACTCCAATAGTTATATAAGCAAAACCGCTTTTAAATGATTTCTCGCCTAATTGTTCTACTTTGGTGAATTACAATAAATTTGTATCATGTTTCAAAGCAAAACTAACTAACATTATTGATTAAACAAAGATAGTATAAGAGCACCAAGCAATTTGAAAAGAACGAAAACAAGCAATGGGCTCCTTGATAAAAACAAGATTTTCATCAAGATAGGTGGTATCTTCAAACCCGCCCTTCGTGCCTATGTCTGTGTTTCTCCAATCCTCCAGTAAAAAGGTTGCAGAAGACCAAGACAGCACAAGCAATTGAAGGTTCCAAAGAGCCGCATCAGCTGCCCACACCAACAGGTGAGAACCAAAATTCATTGAAAACATAGTGGCCAGGAACATGCCCTTTGTTGGGAAGGACAGGATGCCGAACCACTGCTTCGTGCCAGATTGCCCAGGAAGAGAAGACGAAGAGCACAGAAAGACAAAACCGGAGCATCACTAACTAAAAGAACTCATAACAAACATCGCCATCACCACTGCCAAGTCAGGCAGTAACGCTGGATGACAAACTACAGAATCAGGAATCGATCCATGGGAGCAGAATAGAAAGATCACTGGCTCTCCGACATTAAGGTGTGTAGCTACTAGCTACACGCCTACACCAGGACAAGGATAGAGTCAGCACAATTTAATTCCATACAGCATCACATCCACAGACAAGACGCCCCTGCTAAGAACACACAAACCTAACATACGAGGAACCTAATCTGCACCCAAGCATTCATCCAGGGTTCCCTTCGCTTGCAGGCACCTAACGGATGGCCGGCCGGAGACGAGGGGAATCGGCGAAAATTAGCCAGAGAATGGTGGTCTCTTCTTAGGGATGGCACCCACAGGGTTTGGGTACGGGTGGAGCCACCCCATACCCTTACCCATCCTATTTCAGCTTACCCATCACCCCTACCCATACCCGCTAGTGGGTATAATTTTTTCCCATACCCATCACCCGACAAGGTAAATGGGTACCCGCGGGTAAAAATACCCACGTTTGTGTAACATAAATTTGAGCATCACATAATCATAGACAACAACATATGATCATAATTTATAAAAAAAACAACACATGATAATATCAATACATACTTATAAACTACAACACATCATAAACAACAACACATTCTATAAACATCAACACTTTCTTGAAAACAAAAACACATCAAAATATTAACACACAGTCATAAAGAGTAGTACAAAGTCATACATTTTAAATTCACAAACTCACAACAAAGTGTAAAGGTAATTTATCCGTATTTGTTAAATTTTATATGGGTACATGGGCATGCGGGTATGGGTTATATGATCCCATACCCATACCCGCTCTACCCAATGGGTTTGAGAATTTCCTATTTATATACCCATGGGTAACTTTTTGTCCTATACCCTTACCCTAATAGGGTTTTTACCCGCAGGGTACGTGGGTAATGGGTACCCATTGCCATCCCTATCTCTTCTTGCTCCCAGAAGCTAGAATTTCAATTCATTCCAATCAGGATTGCTGATTAAAGGTGTAGGGGACTATGTTATAGTTAAATTGTATCGTTGGTCATGTTGAATATAAAAAGAGGAATGTAATTCCAATCTGAAGGATACTCAAATGCTCCATAGTCCACACTTCTAAGGAATCATCTTTCACAATTAACTCTACCCAACATCTTAATTCCAACCTAAGGGATGCACTCATGCACATGTGACAATTGGCAAACAAAAAAAATGGTTTATTCAAGTCCTCCATAGGTCATGCTTCCAGGGAATCCCCTTTCACAATCAACTCTATACCCAACATGTATGTACAGATTTATCCTATTTTACAAAAATAAAGAGGTGGGCAAAATGGTGGTTGGAAAGAGAGCATTATCCGTTACCTCCTCAACGAGGTCTTCACGGTCATGTTGCAGATGTAAGGGAACTCGAGCGGCGGCGTGGGCGTGGGCGGTGCCCCGGGGGCGCCCACCGCGTCCAGCGACACCTCGGCGGTGCAAGCCATCTCGCCCTCATCCCCGTCGTCCTCGCCCTCCTCCCCTTCTTCCGCGGCGGCGGGCTTGTAGAAACCCACTAGGACGGCAGCGTGGGGCGCGAGGCCGCGGCGCTCGTAGAGGTAGCGGCGGATGACGAAGGCGAGGAGCTGGGCGTAGCGCTGCGCAGGGGCCCACCTGACGTCCTCGGAGAAGGAGGAGGCGAGGAGGCGGACGAGCACGTCGGCCTCGGCGTCGTCGGCCGGGGTGAGGGCCCGCACGGTGAGGCTGCCATGGGGGAAGGAGTGCTCGTAGCGGAAAGCGGCGAGCGCGTCGAGCTGGGAGAGCGCGCTCGGCGAGAGGAAGACGCCGCCGCCGCCGCCGGCCGGCGAGGGGGAGGGAGAGGGGGAGGAAGAGGCGGCGAGAGGGGTGAGGCGGAGGTGGCGAGGCGAGTGGGTGTGGGTGTGGGAGAAGAGGAGGTGGGGGTGCCTGGAGACGGCGGGGGAGAGAGAGAGGAGGGCGGGCGCGGCCATGGGAGGGAGACGGTGGTTTAGCGGGCAGCGTGGAGAGGAGCGGAAGGGGAGAATTCGAGTGATTTTTCTGGTACGTTTTCAACGGCTTTACGTGGATGAACGTCAACTGTGCCGTACCCCCGGCTAGGCCCGCTGGCTAGCCGGTAGCCGCCTCCTCGCGCCAGAGTGCATATCCACTGGATCGGCAACGCGCCCCGGTCCAACCGAACCGATATGACTAAGCAGCGAAAGATCAAATCACATGGTGCATCAATAGGAAGCAAGTTAGGAAGCAAGTTTAGCACATGTAAAACGACAACAACCGATTTTCTGGTTCAAGAAAAAGAATAAACATTTCAAAAGAGTAACATCATCGAGTTCAACAAAATCATGAGATTGTAAAAATTAACCCGCCCCAGAAGTAGGGCAACATCAAGTTCAATGCAGTCATGAGATTATAAAAACTAATTACGTCACATTAAATTCAGTTATACGAGCAAAAACATAAGAGAGCAAAAGCCACCACAGCGGCAATGGAGGCGATAAAACTATGAAGTCATAGTTAGGCATAGATAGCTTGGTTCAACTGCCTCCATGAGTGCTATTCCATATGAATCTGGTGTGAATAGTTTGTAAGATAGATGACCACATAATGGTCTTGTATAGAAAATGCACTTGTGATTTCCTTCTAAAGTGTATGTACAGTGAGCGATGGTTTCCCCTTCTAATCTTGAAGGCGATCGCCTTCGCCAACGGATGGATTAAGGCGCCCCTCATCCGCTGAGCTCCGGTCGAGCTCTCCTCCTTCCCCTTCCAGCGAGAGACATGACTTGCTTCCATTCTATAGAGATTGTTGTAAAGCTGTATGTAATTCATTTCTTCAGAGATCTTTATATAGTGGAGTCACCAGCTGCTCTGCATTCATGACTACATCTGGTTCTGCATTAAACTGAAGGCACTGGCGTTTGTTAAGCTTGTGAGCACTTCCCACAGTTCAAGATCGACCAATCAAGAATTTGGGGGGAAAGCTAGAATGGCATCGGTACCAGCAGCTACAAATTTCAACCAAGGAGGCAAGAATCTACACATAAGAGGTCACAGATATGGCAATTTTCCTCAATTGCTTCATTTATAATAGAACACAAGAGGTTTACAATTATATAACTCTGGCCAGTTCTGATGAATAGATGTACGTTAGATGCTTTAAGGTCCAAGTTTTTCTGGTTGGGGCACTGGATACTCACGGAATGACAGAAAGAAGAGAAAATGCATAGTGTCTTTATTTCTCATCTTCTAGGTTTAATTGACAGTTCAGTGATTGTTATGTCAAACCGTACCAGTAACTATTCTAGTTACCAAGTCCATAACCTTCCAGTATCTCTCTAATGTTGCACTTTGCTACTCAAAAGGTCAAAAGAACAAGGGAATCAAACTGCAAGTAAACATACCTCTCCTCTTTCTCTTCCATCAGTTCCTTTCAAATCCATTGCAACAGTACCGGGTCGACACCAACACAGCGTGCCATCCAGATGCCTTTGGTAGTTTGGCTCCTAGCGATAGAAATATACTATACAGAGTGTTGTGCAAGAAGACAAGCAATCTAACATAGATCAAGAAAAATGATATCATCTAACTATGAAAGAGACGTACCAATGATGAATTCATAGGACATGCAAGCTGTAACACCTAATGCTAATAGCTAGGCGAGTGACATAGATGAAACCGACATCGAGAATAAATAGTACAACCAACCATTAATTCTTTTGCTGCACAAAAGACTAACAAAGTAGTATTTTTGTCCATTGAATTCATCATATAGAGAGACACATGACGTACTTTCTCATTTCAACATGGATTAATCACAGATCATCCCAAAAAGTGTAGCTCAAGCAGATAAAGAATATGTGCATACAAAAGGAAAAGCAAGTAGGTCACAAAGTACCACATGTACCACCAGTGACACATGCGCATATCAAATAATCACAGGCCAGCAGATAGCAGAGAATAAATTATACACGTGCAACAACAGTGCCAATCCAAGTTGGTCGCCTGATGGTAAACGTGCTGGTGGGTACAAACCAAAGCATAAGTTTAATTAAACTATTTAGTTACCATAGCTTCAATCTATTGATGATTCAGTTCATCTCTTCCCATACCTACTCCACTGGAAGCAAACCAAGGATGAGCCGCTCCCAAGATCCATAGCAAAGCTCATATTCAGAAAGGAAATGGACTACTAATACCTGCATTAATATGCACAAAAGTTTACATAGTGTTCGAAAAGAGAATTCAAATTCATAAACGGTAAACACTTATGAGTGAAACTTAAATAGTCCATCCAATGATTCTTAACAGCAATCCACTTGTGGCATTTAAATCCTAACTAATCAGGGTAACCATTCTTTTCTCACAAAAAATAGGGTAATCATTCTTAACAGCAACCCACAACTACAAAACCAAGAAAAAAACTTAGTGATTCTAACAGGCATGAATGAATAGCAAAAAGGGGACAGGACAGAGAGATACACACATAGAGCGTGAGGCATGAGATCATCACAGTAGCACCCCATGTTCAACGACTTGCAGCTCTGGCTTGCCGCTCAGCCGACAGACACACCACCCAACGCTCATTGCATCCACGACTCAGTTGGTTCACTATATGAAGCAGCTTTGTAGAGGGAAGTAGGGATTTGTAGAGGTGCTAGAGCTCAAAGCGAAAAAATAGAGATAAAACATTTTGGGTGGCATGCTTTTCCTGTCAACGAAAACGATCGAGTAGTTCCCAATACTTTCCATGCTAGATATATCATAGGCGGTTCCCAAACAGAAAATAAAGTTTATTCCTTTTTCCACCATACTTTCACATTCCACGGCTAGCCGTATCCACGGGTGCCGTCCATACCAACACTTTCCAAGGAATTTATTATTTAACAACATAAAGTAAATTCATTTTTCATTTCGAGACTGGGCATCCCTAATATCTTTGCCGTACTCTCGTGCAATGACAAGTGAATAAACACTCATCTTGAGAATAACACATCTAGCATGAAAAAATGTCAGCCACCCCCTACCGTTTCATGAGCGGTACGAGCACACAAAAAGAGAAATTATTTTAAAAATTAGAGATGGCACATACAAATTTTCTTAGAATGAAACGGGAATACCGCATATAGGTAGGTATGGTGGACTCATATGGCAAAACTGGGTTTAAGGATTTTGGATGCACAATTAGTATTTCTACTTAGTACAAGTGAAGGCTAGCAAAAAGATTGAGAAGCATCCAACCAAGAAACGAAAAATCACATAAGCAAGCATTGAGCATAACTAACACCGAATAATGCACCATAAGTAGGGTGTAATTTCATTGCATAACTATTGACTTTCGTGCTTGCATAGGGAATCACAAAGCTTAACACCAATATTCTTACTAAAGCACAATTACTCACCAACATGACTCACATATCACTATGAAAGTGCAACTAATCCCTGGGTGGTTTTGGTAATTCATAACAACATATAGCTCATTGAACTAATATCCATTCAAGTTTAATATTTCAGAAAGTTCAATGATTGGCATGGCATGGACTAGAGATGTGGACCACTCAAAATGCTAAGGACAGAGATTGGCAAAAGCTCAAGACTCTTTATTTATATTTTAGTGATCCAAGATCACGTTGAGTCCATACGAAAGCCAATATTATTAAAAGGGGATGAGGTGTTGCTTAATGGTCTACTTGCTCAAAGTGCTTAGTGATATTGCTCCAAAACCCTCAGCCACTTTCTCATTCCCACATATGTCCAAAACTCAAAGTCAAACTCGGCCCCACCGATTTGATCTATCCGGCGCCAACGAGTTTAGTTGACATAGCCACTGCCAGAAACCCTAAACGATTCGATCACACCGATACGGATCTCGGTCTCACCGAGATGGCCCTACAAACTCTTTGTTTCCCTTTGTAATATTTCGGTCTCACAGAAATGAGCGATCGGTCCCATCGAGTTTGCTTGACCAACTCTCTGTTTGCTCTCTGCTGAAATCGGTCTCACCGAGTTCAAGCAATCGGTCTCACCAAGATAAGGTTTTACCCTAGCCCTAGCACATCGGTCCCACCGAGTTGTTCCAGTCGGTCCCACCGAGATTCCTAACGTTCACATTTTGAACTGAATTGGTCTCACCGAGTTCTTCTATTCGGTCTGACCGAGTTGGGTCAAATGTGTGTAATGGTTGGATTTTGTGTGGAGGCTATATATACCCCTCCACCCCCTTCTCCATTAAAGAGAGAGCCATCAGAATGTGCCTACACTTCCACTACTCATTTTCTGAGAGAGAACCACCTACTCATGTGTTGAGACCAAGATATTCCAATCCTACCACAAGAATCTTGATCTCTAGCCTTCCCCAAGTTGCTTTTCACTCAAATCATCTTTCCACCATAGCCAAATCTGCGAGAGAGAGTTGAGTGTTGGGGAGACTATCATTTGAAGCACAAGAGCAAGGAGTTCATCGTCAACACACCATCTATTACCTTTTGGAGAGTGGTGTCTCCTAGATTGGTTAGGTGTCGCTTGGGAGCCTCCGACAAGATTGTGGAGTTAAACCAAGAAGTTTGTAAGGGCAAGGAGATCGCCTACTTCGTGAAGATCTACCCGAGTGAGGCAAGTCCTTCGTGGGCGATGGCCATGGTGGGATAGACAAGGTTGCTTCTTCATGGACCCTTCGTGGGTGGAGCCCTCCATGGACTCGCGTAACCGTTACCCTTCGTGGGTTGAAGTCTCCATCAACGTGGACGTACGATAGCACCACCTATCGGAACCACGCAAAAAATCTCCGTGTCTACATTGCGTTTGCCTTCTCCAAACCCTTCCCTTTACCTTCATATGCAATGTTTTACTTTCCGCTGCTATACTCTTAGAATTGCATGTGTAGGTTGATTGCTTGACTTGTACTAGTTGCTAAAATCTACCAACAATTAAAATTGGGAAAAGGCTAGATTTTTATTTAGTTGAGTAGTCTAATCACCCCCCTCCCCCTCTAGACCTACTTTCGATCCTACACACTATCATCATATCTCAAAACTATTACAAAGAATCAAGTTTATTTTGTCCAATGATCTTCATGAAAGTTTTTATTATATCCCTCCTGAATATCTATCACTTTGGGACTAATTTCATTTATTGCAATTTATTTTGGCAAGCTCAAACAAATTTAAGTGAAGAACATGAGCATAAAAGTGTTCATCTCTCAAAATAATATAAGTGAAGCATTAGAGAATTTCTTCAAAAATTACTAACTCTCAAATAAATCTAAGTGAAGCATGAGAGCATTTCTTCAAAAATATTAAAGCACACGTGCTCAAAAAGATATAAGTGAAGCACGAGAGCAATTCCAAAGCTCATTTTTTTAAGTGAAGCATATAGAGCAATTCTAACAAATCATAGCATAATTTTGGCTCTCTCAAATAGATGTGTCCAGCAAGGATACTTGTGACAAAATAAAAAGCAAAACAAGCAAAGACTCATATAATACAAGACGCTCCAAGCAAAACTCATGATATGTGACGAATAAAAATATAGCTCCAAGTAAAATACCGATGGTCGTTAGAAGAAAGAGGGGATGCCACTCGGGGCATCCCCAAGCTTAGTTTCTTGTTTCTCCTTGAATATTGCCTTGGGGTGCCATGCGGCATCCCCAAGCTTAGGCTCTTCTTTCTCCTTATTCCTTCATCCATCGTGATCTCACCCAAAACTTGAAAACTTCAATCACACAAAACTTAACAAAACCTTCGTGAGATCCGTTAGTATAAGAAAACCAATCTTTACTTTAAGTATTGTAGAAAACCCATTCAAATTTTGTTATTGCATTATATATACTGTATTCTAACTTTGCCATGGCTTATACCCCCCTATACAATCCATAGAATCATCGAAATAAGCACACAATGCAAAGAAAACATAATCTGTCAAAAACAGAGCAGTCTGTAAAGATGCAAATTGTTCTCATACTTATGTAACTCCAAAACTTCTGAAAAATTAGGACAACAGCGAAAATTTGTATATAAATCTTGTGTAAACAATTCAGAATTTTTCGTCGCTTCTGTGAATCTAGACAATTAGTTTACTGGACGCAAAATTTTCTGTTTTTCAACAAGATCAAATCAACTATCACCAAAGCTATCCCAAAGGCTTTACTTGGCACAAACACTAATTAAAACATAAAAAACACAATCATAACAGAGGCATAATTGTGCAAACACTCAAGAACAGAAAGAAAAAGGCAAAAATAAATTTTATTCATTGGGTTGCCTCCCAACAAGCGCTATCGTTTTACGCCCCTAGCTAGGCATAATGCATAGATTCAAGCATTGTCATCTTTAGTTCTAGATCCATAAGATGCCCTCATGATTGATTCATATGGTGGCTTAATTCTTGTTCTAGGGAAGTGTTCCATACCCTTCCTTAGTGGAAATTGAAATTTAATATTGCCTTCTTTTATATCAATCACGACACCGATAGTACGTAAAAACGGTCTACCAAGTATAATTGGACAAGACGGATTGCAATCAATATCAAGAACAATAAAATCTATGGGCACATAATTCCTATTTGCAAGAATAAGAACATCATTAATTCTTCCCAAAGGCTTTTTAATAGTAGAATCCGCCAAGTGCAAATTTAAAGAACATTCTTCAATATTGGTGAGACCAAGCACATCACATAAAGATTTCGGAATCGTGGAAACACTAGCACCCAAATCACATAAAGCAAAACACTCATAATTTTTTATATTGACTTTAATGGTGGGTTCCCATTCATCATGTAATTTTCTAGGAATTGAGATCTCTAATTCCAACTTTTCTTCAAAAGCTTTCATCATAGCATCAACAATATGTTTAGTAAAAGCTTTAATTTGTTCATAAGCATGGGGTGAATTTATCATGGATTGCAACAAAGAAATACAATCAATCAAAGAGCAACTATCATAATTAAAGTCTTTGTAATCCAAAAGAGTGGGCACATCACTAGTTAAAGTTTTGACCTCTCCAAACCCACTTTTATCAATTTTTTCATCAAGATTTTCACCCTCCAAATCAATGTTGAGGATATCGCTTATCGTTATCGTCTTGGTCAGCTAGGGATTAGAGATTAATCAGAAATCGACCGATTAATCGATTTTATCGGTCAACTATTAATCGGATACTTTTTTGCAAATCTCAGGTTCCCAACACTAAAATATGCTATATTCAACACCAAAATAATATTGGACAGAAGTGTTACTTTGATTCCTAGCCTTTGAATCCTCGTATAATAACAAACAAAATAGGATAATAATACATATTGCGTAACAAGGTCCATAAAACATAAATAAACATATTTTTTGCAAACATAGTGCTATGAATAGGTCCGATTTATCGGTAGATTCACGATAAATCGCTTGTCAGAGCGATAAATCGGTCCAAAAGATAGACGGTGAAGATAAGGCATAATCTTATCGGTCACCCCCCAATTAGCGATAAATCGGAAGATTAATCGCTGAATCGGAAGATTTTTTGAACAGTGCTCCAAATTATCGGGACGCCTTCTAGCTAAAGTTGACTCTTCTTCAATCCCTTTATTATCAATTTTAATTTTACTAAACAAGGAATCAATAGAATAAACACCAATCACTTTAAGATCTTCATCATTTTTATGAAAGCAAACACTAGAAAACGCTCTTTCTAAAAATTCTCTTTTAGCTCTAAGCATAGCGGTTATTTTCTTACTTTCATCCATAGAAACATACAAAGCTTTAATTGATTCCTCAACCTTGGGCACAAAAATTTTCAACTTGAGATTTTCTACATCGTGAGAAATCCTATCAATGCTTCTAGACATATCATCAATCTTATTCAACTTTTCTTCTCTCGTATTATTGAAAACTTTTTGAGCATTGATAAATTCTTTAATATTATTCTCAAGATCAGAGGTGTTCCTATTATTATAAAAAGGATTACCATAGGAATTACCATAATTGTTAGAATTTCCAGGAAAAGGCCTAGGATTAAAATTACCTCTATAAGCATTGCTATTAAAATTGTTTCGCGAGACAAAATTCACATCTACGGAATCACTATTTTGCTCAATCAAGGTAGATAAAGGCACATCATTAAGATCAACAGGAGCATTTTTATTAGCAACCAATTTCATAAGAGCATCAACTTTTTCACTCAAAGTACTAATTTCTTCAACCGAATTAACTTTTTTACTAGTAGGAGCTCTTTCGGTATGCCATTGTGAATAATTTGCCATAATATTATCAAGCAATTTAGTAGCTTCACCCAAAGTAATTTCCATAAAAGTACCACCCGCGATGGAATCTAAAAGATTTCTAGAAACAAAATTCAATCCCGCATAAAAAATTTGTATGACCATCCAAAGATTTAAACCATGAGTGGGACAATTTCTTAGCATCAACTTCATTCTCTCCCAACATTGCGCAACATGTTCATGCTCAAGTTGCTTAAAATTCATGATATGAGTTCTAAGAGAGATAATTTTTGCGGGCGGAAAATACTTAGTAATGGAAGCATCTTTGCGCTTGTCCCAAGAATCGATACTATTGCCAGGCAAAGAAGAAAACCAAATTTTTGCGCGATCTCGCAAAGAAAACGGAAATAATTTCAACTTCACAATATCATTGTCCACATCTTTTTCTTTTGCATATCACATAATTCCACGAATGTGTTTAGATGGGACGCGGCATCCTCATTAGGAGTACCGGAAAACTGATCTTTCAAAACAAGATTCAACAAAGCGGCATTAATATCACAAGATTCCGCACTAGTGGAGGGAGGAGCAATTGGAGTGCTAATAAAATCATTGTTGTTGGTATTGGAAAAATCTTACAAGTTGGTGTTTTCTTGAGTCATCGTGACTACGCAAACAAGATTGCACACAAAAACAGATCTGACAAGAAAACAGCGAACGAAAAAGAGGGCGAATAAAACGACAAATTTTGTGAAGTGGGGGAGATGAAAACGAGAGGCAAATGGCAAATAATGACACATATTGGCAAAAGCTCAAGACTCTTCATTTATATTTTAGTGATCCAAGATCACATTGAGTCCATAGGAAAGCCAATACTATTAAAAGGGGATGAGGTGTTGCTTAATGGTCTACTTGCTCAAAGTGCTTAGTGATATTGCTCCAAAACTCTCAGCCACTTTATCATTTCCACATATGTCCAAAACTCAAAGTCAAACTCGGCCCCACCGATTTGATCTATCCGGTGCCACCGAGTTCAGTTGACATAGCCACTGCCAGAAACCCTAAACGATTCAGCCACACCGATACGGATCTCTGTCTCACCGAGATGGCCCTGCAAACTCTCTGTTTCCCTTCAATCCTACAAGTAGCCCGTGGATGAACAGTAGTTGGTGGAGGCTGGAGGAAGTCGACGGTGCACTGGTACAACGAGGTGCTATACAAACGGGTTTTAACCCCTTTCCGCGACGGCGTTTTGAACCGTCGCCAAGTGAGTGTGTGCGATAGGGGGGGGGGTCCTTTCCACACGACCCAGAAACTGTCGGGGATAGGCCCTCCGGTCACACACGCTCGACAAAATGAGGTCGTGTGCGACGGGTGAGCGATCAAATACGGTTATACAGGCCCAATCGGTTCCGGTCGTAAGTACATCCCACACAGTCAGCCCCAAACAAACAGTTCCGTTTATTATGTACATTCCACACAGTCAATCCAAGGAATACGTTTCCATTCTTATGTACATCCCACACAGTCAATCCAGGGAAAACGTTTCCGTTCGTATGTACATCCCACACAGTCAATCCAGGGAAAATGTTTCGGTTCATATATACATCCCACACAGTTTTATGTATAGCCTCGTGTGTGATAGGTGTAACTATCACACACGCTCTGCCTCGGTTAACCGTTTGCTTTTATTCAACTACATCACACACGATTTGATGAAGAAAACTGTATGGCATTGGGCTATCCATCACAAGCGCTTTTACTGCTAGAACCGTTTGCAAAGTTCCATGACCCATTTAGCAAGTTTATTAGTTTACAATTAATAATTCCAGTATTATGCAAATTCACATTTCATATCGAACAGCTGTTTGCCAATTTCATATCAAGCACAAATATATTTTAACATCACAGTACGATAGCTACCTGAAAACAGCACAGTACATCATATATCTAGTTCACCTTCATAAGAACAATATATTCATTTCCCTAATCGAGATCATCCAGGCTCGTCTTATCCACCTCTACTTTCAGTTCAGTAAGAACCTGTTTTGCACTGGCCAACTGGGAAAGTGCCTCCTCCTTCGCCAACACCATCTTAGCAAAGTCTAATTTAATAATTCTGAGCTCATTCCCCATCTTCCTCTTTTTATCCCGCATCTTCAAATATTCTTCAGGGTTGACAACACTTTCTCTAAGCCTACCTCTGTTCTCTTCCTCATACATGCTCCAGAGCTTTGCTAGGCACATCTTCAAAGACTGTGGCCACTCTTGATCAACCAACTCTAGGTAAGAACACTTCCGTTCATCCTATAATATTTAAAACTAGATCAGTAACAATTGTAGGGGAAATGGGTTTATAGCAACATAGAAAATCACCAAATACATATTTTGAAAAACTGAAGAAACAGGTTAATTATGACATATCTTCTCAAAAAGATCAATGTGCAAATGAATTAATTGCTACTGAGACAACAACCAAATTCTGAAACATCAGAAGCTATAATTAACTACAACAACGCTACAAGTTCTTAGTCATGTACTATAAATAACAAATTGAACATTTTATGTGGAAGCTAAATATAACTGCAACAGCATAGCGACAGTGTTTGGATGACAGCAAATTGATACTAACAGGTGTGTACATGCACAAATTTAGTAACATAGAACTAATAGCACTAAGATCGTCCACTATGTATGCTAAAACTGGTGTAAAGACAACTGTTGCTACATTTGGCACCGGTGCCCTGCACTGGCGAGCTGATGCGGCGGAAAAAAATTAGGGACCCGGACTCCGGAGCACCTAGTTGCTCCAATGCCCAGTTCCTTCATGCCATAAAGATTTAGTATTTTACTGCTTGGCTGCTCAGATGTGTGGACCAAAGTTGGCTACACAAACTGCTGAAGTGGTGTCAAATAATTTTCTAATGGCACCGCTGATGAGATGGCAACATTTTTAGATACTAAGTACAAACTGTGACACTGTCTTAACATCCAGAATAACATAGCACAGTGGCAGTGTCTGAATCACATCTAACAAATGATTTGTAACAACAAAAGTGGGGCTAACCTTCTCTGCACATGCCAGAAACTTTCTCCCATTATCCATAGATTCAAACGCAACTAGCTTCACGCATGGAGATTGATGGTGACAATGAGCAGGCAGATCTTCAGCCACCCCGCTCCATTCGTTGCAACTGATGGTCCTAGGGAGCTACAAGAGGAAGAAATGGCTCAAATCGACTGTCGGGTTAAAATCCTTCATTCCAAGTCATAACCCAAGAGAGAGAGAAGAGAGGCATACCCGGATGGTGAAGGAGTCGTCGTCGGAGGAGGAACCGCTGGAGAGGTCATTGAAGAAGACCATGGCGACCCCGGTGGTAGGATGCAAGACGGCGAGAGCGAGGAAGCAACTATACCTTCGGAAGGAAGGAAGGAGGAAACAGGGAAAATGTAACTTGTGGTCGGGAAGAAAAGGGGGTGGGGAAGGGGGGGCGGGGGCTGATATTTCGGCGGTAGGCCAAAAATTTCGAAATGTGGAGGGAAACTTTGCGTGCGGTGCCGCCGGACACCATTCACTTTGAACAATTGTGTGCATCGCAAATGATTCTTCTGCTTTACGCGCATGCGATGAGTTTGATAATTCAAATTTTGGTGGAAATTCCCTGGGTACTGTCCTCATCCATGTCATTGCATAATTTAACATCGCTTGCTAATTTGGGCACACAAAAGAGCATACAGCACACAGACCACACTTACTGAATCGAGCAATTTTAGTAATTAAATAGAGCCAGTTGACCTAAACATTGCTCTAACAAAAGACCATCATTAAAAAGAAAGCCTAAGTACGCATAATTTTAACAAAGCCGCCGCCGCGCCGGCCTATGCATCGCCGGTGTGAGATGAGAGGTCGATGACTTGTCCTGGCGACATGCCGCCGTTGGTGGACTCCGCGTCCCCCCTGCTGAAGTCGACCGCGTCCTCGTCCTCGTCCTCGTCCTCGGCGCCGCCCTCAAGGTTGTAGTACTCGTAGTAGTGGCTGCGCCAGAGCTCGCGTTGGTACTCCATCGCCGATTCCTCGACGAACAGACTCTTCTCTACCTCGACCTCGGCCACGCGCAACTCCTCCTCCCGGCGCTCCTCGATCTCCGACGCCTCCTGCATCTCCAGCTCCCGCTCGGCGATCTCATGAGGAAGCAGGTGCTCCATGGCCACCGCCGCCTTTTTGAACATGGGTTGCATGCTGGATTCCGAGGTGGCCTGGAATATCTTGGTGTGTGCGTCCTCGATCTTGGCGTGGATGGCCTCGACCCGGGCCAGGGCGACATTGGCGGCACGGACGGCAGCTCGAGCGCTCTCGACATTTGCAGTCGCCGTCGCAGCAGCTGCTGCAGCCGTCTCGGCTACTATAGCTGCCCTGTCGGCTGTCGCAGACGCCCTCTCAGCGGATGCGGCGGCGCTCAATGCGGATGCGGTGGCACTCTCGGCGTAGGCGGCCGCGCTCTCGGCGCAGGCGGCGGCGCTCGGGGAGGACGCGTCCACCGTACGGGCTCACGAAGCGTTTCCACGGCGTGATCTTTGCAAGAAGGGGTTGCATGAATGGGGACCGGGATTCGTGGATTCAAGGATTGCCGGCACTGGAGCAGACAAGCCGGTGAAGCTTAAGGAGGAAGACTTAAATAGACCCACGAATTTTCATCGCAAACAGTTGCTATAAAAAAACTGTGTGTGATGTTGTTGATATTTTTTATTAGCTGTGAATGACGAATTTGGAGTAAAGTGGCAACGGATGGTGTTTTAAATGTACGAGAAAATTTGTAGTACTAATACAACTGTCATGTCAAAATTTGGAAAATTTCAAGGGTCATTTAACCTTTTAAGACATTTAAGTGGTTTTCTAGCCATTTAATTACCGTAATACAAATTTGAAATACATGTACATGCAACAGCTAACGACGCGGTTTGAAAAGTCATATTTGTGTACTTGTATACGAGTTAATTCCATGTGCAGTAAATTGGAAGGAATTTTCAAACATATTGGTCTCACGGCTATGACACAAAGCATGGAGTGCCATGGCATTTAAATTCCAAAAAATTTAAAAAAGATCAGAAACACATGAAACCTTGCTTGATGTAATGTCATGCCACCTAGATGATATGGTAAAAAATTTGGCATGTTTGACGAAAGTTTGGACACACACCCCTCACAAATCGGAGCAACTCACTAGAAGGCTCGTGGTTCCGAGAGGGAACAATGCATGTTTGATGACGAACGGGCGATAGCTTCCTCTTACAGCCTTCAAAAAAATTCTACAGTTAACGTGCACTAATACAACTCTCATTTGAAAATTTGGAAAATTTCAGGGGTCATTTGACCTTTTAACGACATTTAAGTGACTTTCTAGCCATTTAATGACCGTAATTCAAATTTGAACTACATCTACATGCAACAGCTAACCATAACAGTTGGAAAAATCATATTTGTGTACTTGTGTGCGAGTTAATTTCATGTGCAGTAAATTGGAAGGAATTTTCAAACATATTGGTCTCACGGCCCGGACACATGCATGGAGTGCCATGGCATTTAAATTCCAAAAAATTATAAAAAGATCAGAAACACATGAAACCTTGCTTGATGTAATGTCATGCCACCAAGATGATATGGTAAAAAAATTAGCATGTTTGACAAAAGTTTGGACACACACCCCTCACAAACTGGAGCAACTCACTAGAAGGCTCGTGGTTCCGAGAGGGAACAATGCATGTTTGATGACAAACAGGAGATAGCTTCCTCTTATGGCCTTCAATTTTTTTTCTAGCCATTTAATGACCGTAATTCAAATTTGAACTACATCTACATGCAACGGCTAACAATAACGGTTTGAAAAATCATATTTTTGTGTACTTGTGTGCGAATTAATTCCATGTGCAGTAAATTGGAAGGAATTTTCAAATATATTGGTGTCACGGCCTGGACACATGCATGGAGTACCATGCCATTTAAATTCCAAAAAATTAAAAAATGATCAGAAACACATGAAACCTTGCTTGACGTAATGTCATGCCACCAAGATGATGTGGTAAAAAAATTGGCCTGTTTGACGAAAGTTTGGACACACACCCCTCACAAACCGGAGCAACTCACTAGAAGGCTCGTGGTTTCGAGAGGGAACAATGCGTGTTTGATGACAAATCGACGATAGCTTCATCTTATGGGCTTCAAAAAATTTCTACAGTTAACATGCACTAATATAACTATCATGTCAAAATTTGGAAAATTTCAGGGGTAATTTGACCTTTTTAAGACATTTAAGTGATTTTCTAGCCATTTAATGACCGTAATCCAAATTTGAACTACATCTACATGCAGCGGCTAACCATAATGGTTTGAAAAAAAATATTTGTGTACTTGTGTGCGAGTTAATTCCATGTGCAGTAAATTGGAACAAATTTTCAAACATATTGGTGTCACGGCTTGAACACATGCATGGACTGCCACGGCATTTAAATTCCAAAAAAATAAAAAATGATCAAACGATGTAAATATCTGGTGTTCAAAAAAGAAAATGTAAAGATCTGGCAAGACAACCGGGCCCCACATAATTGGCACTCTATTTCGCGCCTCGAGGTTTGGAAGGTGAGTGGTGCGGGTTATTAATCAGACATAGTTCTGTATTGGAAACCGTCAGCTATTAAGTTCGCACACGGCTTTTGCTGCGGGAATCATGTGTAATTCAAACTACAGTACTCGTAAATTCCGGTGACCAACGTGTGTACTGTTCCCATCGATCTAGATTCCGACCGCCAATAAATACTACCTTGCTCACGTCGTCCCGCCTGCATTCTCATCTATATCCTCCCCTCGCTCGGCATGTCTCTCTCTCTCTCAAATCTTTGCCATGGCGCCGCCGATCTGCCCATGCGCCGACGAGGAGGCGCCGCCCCCCGAGGACGCTCAGTCGAAGAGCAACGACGAGAAGGACCCCTACGCGCCGCCGGACGAGGTTGCGTCGAACCCCCCAACTTTGGAGTGGTTTTGGGGCCAGTACAATCTTTGTCTGTGAAAGTCGCTGCCGCTGGCTGAGAAAGCCAGGCAAGCGGCGTTCAAGAAGGAGATGGCGGAGGAGGAAGCCGGGTACCAGGTGGCCTGTGAAGCCTGTGATTCCGCCTGGAAAAAGGAGGCGGTGGAGCTTTGGGGCCGGGCATGTCGTCGTGCGGAGGAGGTGTACGAAGACGGGTACTTCACGAGGAAGGTCAAAGGCGCTAGGTGCCTCATCGCTGTGTGGAGGTGGGCCGATAAGCTTCAGCGTGCCACCGACGAGGAGCTCCGGTGGGCGCCCAACGAAATGGCAAGATCGTTTGCGCTCGTCCGCTAGCAAGAGGCAGATCGGTACGTCAAGTGCTGCGAGGCAGAGAAGGCGGAGTACTGCCTCCGCGCTGGGAAGACGCTGTGCACCAGGGAGCTGCTGGCAAGGGGCTGCCGGAATACTGCCCCCAGGAGGGATTATTAGTTTTAGTATTGTTCATTTTCAATTTTATGCATTGTACCTAGTAGTTAAGTATCATCACGTATATGTGATGATATTATATATATTCTGTGATGAACTAATGAACAATTAATATATATTATGAATTCCATTTTCTATCTGTTTTCGTATACTAATTTGAATCTAGCTGTTATCATCCACATATACAGAATGGAAAGCATATACACACATTGAAATAGAACATATAAGAACGGAAAACAGAGTACACACATTGAAACAGAGCAATATTATTATTGTTGTGAACACATAGCGATCCACATCGAAATGACTCAACAAAATAAAACACGTCCATGAGACCATGACCAGCAGTCCTTGCCTACGGTAGCTCTTGGCTCTGCCTGAACTCGTCTAGGCGTTCGTCCAAGCGGTCAAAATGCTCGCGGTACATCTGGAGCACGATCTCAAGCTCCAAGTTGGCTATTTCATCAGAGATCACCAGCTCGAGAATGCGACGGCCATGTTCCTCTACTGCGCCCAGGTGGACACCTGGGCCAAGGAGGCGGTCGAGCCTAGTGACCAGCGCGTTGGCATCGAGCGGGCCGCGGACAAGGTGAACGGCACGACCCATGCGAACGGCACGGCGGGCGTCCGGTGCAAGTACGGCGCGGCCGGCCTCTGGTGCAAGTATGGCACAAACGGCCTCTGCCCACTCCTGGCGAGGAATGGGGGTACTGACAGGATGTGTACCCAGCTACGACGCCCTGTCGACAGTAGGCAAGCGCCGATGGATCCGCTCTTGCTGTGCGGCGTGCCGTGCCTCTCGCTCTGCAGCGCTCCAACGGTCTCGCTGTGCGGCGAGCCGCAACCTATCGGCACGGATGCGCCTAGCTTGCTCTGCGGCGCGCCATCGATCATGTTGTGCGGCGAGCTGCAGCCTCTCAGTGCTGACATGCCTATCTTGATCTGCGGCGCTGAAGCGCCATGCGCCAAGGGTCTGCTCAACCCTGGCGATGACGCGCATCACAGTGTCGTCCATCGCGTTGCTGGAGAGCGCCTCGGCCTTGACGGGCCATGGCGCCTTCTCATTTTCCTCGTCGAGGAGATTGATGGCAGAGGCGGCACTTTGGTGGGTTGGCATGCTTGGAAAAGGTGGATGTGCTACAGGCTGCGCTTGTTGCCTCCGTGCGTCGCACGCCACCTAGGTTTATGCGTAATATCGCTGGGTGGCGGCAGGAAACCAGCGAGGAAATGGCAGGAAACGGTGGCGTGTTCATAAAACGCCATCAATTAATGGAAACTTAGCATAGAAGGAACATTGAGCTAGCACGACGCGTGCGGGCACATTGCTCGTCCAAGGCTATGATCCATATACTTGTGTGCCCAACAGAGCACAATATTCACACTAAAGAATATTGTTTCGTTTATCCTAGTAGAGCAGTGGCGGCAAGCGTCACAAGAAGTAGATGATGATCAGATGATTGTTTATCCTATTTAATTATGCATGTAATAGTTTACTTTGGTGTGTGGAAATGTCATGTGTGTACTAGCCATCTATGTAATTGGATGTTTGTCGTGTATCACACACATCTTGTTTATGTGAAACGTTTCTGTTCTCTTGGCTCAACACAAACAGTTTATCAGAATGAAGTGTACGCCCTCCATTGCACACACCTTGATCTGGCTGAACCATTTCTGTTGCGTTGTCTAATCGAAAACAGTTCATCCGAGTGACCGTATGCCATATATCGCACACACCTTGATCTGACTGACCGTTTCTTTTGTGTTGCCTAATCACAAACAGTTCATCCAAGTAAACTGTATGCCGTATATCGCACACACCTTCATCTGGCTGCCTGTTTCTGTTGTTCCGCCTCATCACAAACAGTTTATCCGAGTGAACTGTATGTCGTATATCGCACACGCCTTCATCTGGCTGCCCATTTTTGTTTTTCTGCCTCATCAAACACAGTTCATTGAACTGAACCGTATGCCCCGCAATGCACACGCAACTAAAATCTGAACCGTGTTTGATGTATCCGCCATCGCAAACGTTTTGCATCTTTTTTGACGGTTTTTTTACATCATCGTTTGCGATTAATGCATCGCACACAGTTTCGTCGAAGGGTCTCTGATTGTAGTGTCGCGTTAGCAGCATCTTGCAGTAGTGGTGGATGAACAGTAGCAGGGGGAGGCTGGAGGAACTCGACGGTGGATGAACAGTAGCAGGTGGAGGCTGGAGCGAGATAGTAGACGATTGATGAACAGTAGCCTGTGGAGTCCCATTTTGCGGTACGCCACACCCCTCCCGATGAACAGGACCCCGTTTCGACCGTAGGCGCTCCAACACAAGTCCGTTTCCTCCATTTTGCGGTACGCCATACCGCTCCCAATGAACAGGACCCCGTTTCGATCGTAGGCGCTCCAACACAAGTCCATTTCCTCCATTTTGCGGTGCGCCACACCCCTCCCGATCAACAGCACCCCGTTTCGACCGTAGGAGCTCAAACAAAAGTCTGTTTCCTCCGTTTTGTGGTACGCCAGACCCTTCCCGATGAACAGGACCCCGTTTCGACCGCACGCGGTCGAACAGAAGGCCGTTTCCTCCGTTTTGCGGTACATCATACCTCGTTTTGGCTGTTCCGTCCAAGCCGGTTGGCTCCCGATGAACAGGACGTATTCCGACCCAGTAGGTTGCCTCCCGATGAACACGACGTTGTTTCCTCCGTTCCGACCCAGCCGGTTGGCTGCCGATGAACAGGTCGCTGTCGTTGTACGTGTTCGAGACCACGCCCGTATGTACGTATGTGGTCGTCTTTTTTGCAGCGTAGTTGTCGTATGTGTACAAGATTTAGACGGGACTGCCTGAACTGCTACCGCTCCTTACTCGGCCACGGTTCATCGTGGCAGACAGACCGATCTACCGGTATGTACACAGACAACGCTACAGACGCTTTGACCGGGTGGGTCCCACCTGTCAGGGAGGACAAGGAGGCACTTCCTTGCGTGCGAATATATAGCTGGCGGGTCCTAGCGGTCAGGGGCGGAATCATATATTTTTTGCCCGTAATAATGAGGCACTTCCTTGCGTGCAAAGATGTTGTTGGTGGGTCCCAGCTGTCAGGGGCAGGAATAAGGAGGCACTTCCTTCCTTGAGAAGATATACGTGGTGGGTCCCAGCTTCAAGGGGGAGGAATAATTTTATTTTCGCGTAATAAGGAGGCGGTTGCATGCGTGCGTCCATGGACCTGGTGTGTCCCCACTGTCAGCCTCTCCATGTACAGTCCTCTTCCGATGACTCTCATTTGTTGACCACGTTGACCACGCCGCGCCGAGCGCACCAAGGCGGTGGACGACGGCGAGGCCCCGGATGGCAACGAGCCGGTGATGGGAAGACACGGCAGTGGAGTCACAGACGGAGAGGTGTATGAGGGTTAACTGGTTCTGGTGCGGCGTGGTTCTGCAGTCGGCGGAGAATTACAGGAGGTGTGGAGGGGTGGAGGGATGGCTTGGCCGGCGATGGGGTAGCGCTTCACAGCGAAGCGTGCTAAGGAGAGCTGCTTGCAGCCGAAGGCGGGAGCAGATGGTCCCGGCGGCGCTGGAGGAAAAAGATGAGAGATTGAAGATGAATGCCGCCGTTGGATGTAAATCCAACGGCTATCGATGTCAGAATCATTTGTTGATATTACAGTCCATTTGCCCACATTTTAGCCTCCAAAAATGTCGCACATATTCAACCCATTTTTTAAGAATTTACAGTCCATTTGCTGGGTTGGGTGAACAAATAATGTAGCGTCCATGCGGCCCATTTATTTTTTTCTAAAAAACTACATCCCATTTGCACTTTCTCGAAAAACACGAATTTGCTGGGCTGGGTGAACAAATAATGTAGCGTCCATGTGGCCCATTTATTTTTTCCTATAAAATTACAGTCCATTTGCAATTTCTCGAAATACACAATTTTTGCTAGGCTGGTTCTAATTATAATGTTGGGTTGGGCGCAGCAATGTTATCATAAAATAAACAGGGGCTGAACATTTTATTATAAATATATTTAAATAATAAGTGCTTTATTTACATTGGTCCTTAAATCTTACCAAGATTTTGTACACAATCACCTGGATTTTCGTTGACCTTAATGTAAAAAAACCCAGGATTTTATTGTTAAACATTTATTTTTATAAGTTCGTAATACGTCAGATATTTTTTTTCTTATATATGTAAGTATCTGTTAAATATATGATGATAATAACATATAAAATAATATAAATACATATATAATATAGTTAGAAAGGAAACATAAGTTGGACCTGGCGTTCCTATTCTTATATAGAAAAATAGAACATACCTCTGCATTTTCTTCAAAAAAATATAAGTTGGGTTGCGGATGTTTAAGAAAAAATAAAACTTAGGATGGGAGGGCCATAGGCTGGTTGATACATGATGGCCCTAAAAAAATACAAACCGGCATGTAGTGGGCTGCACATGTTAAAAAAGAAAGCCTAGTCTGGGCAGCCCATAACCCAGCTGATACTTGTTGGCCCACTGATAATAAATGATACCTGCCAGCTCCCCGATGACTAGCTTCGTTGTAAATTTATCTCCTTTAGTAACTACGTTGACAAACCCGTGGCCCCCAATGTCAGTATAGCATTAGGAGGAAGTATATTTTTTCAATGAGGCACTTGCTTGCGTACGGCCATGGACCTGGTGGGTCCCGACTGTCCGCCTTTCCACGTACAGTCCTCTCCAGATTCCTCTCGGTTGTTGAGCATGTCCACAACGGCAGACAGCGGCGCCGCGGCGAGCGCACAAAGGCAGAGGATGACGTCCAGGCCCCGGACGAGAACGCACCGTAGCCGGGGAAGACGTGCTACAATAGTGGTAGATGTTGTGCCTAATTTCTAGCGGAAATACTGGAGTAGTCCAGTGTCCAAGTTCCACTCCCCAACCGCTGCTCCGCCCGGGTTCGATTCTACCTGATGCAGTGAAAATATCCACAAATTTTTGCCTCTGCCTCTGACATGTGGGTGCCCATTGTCATCTACGCACACCACCTCCAACACTTGCCAAAACTTCGTCCCTCGGTTTCTTTGTCTTTTGCACACTCAATATTGTGTGGGCATTTTGAAAATAGCATATCTTTTTTTACTGTGCATCATATGAAGATGTGCTATGCATGAATGTTGATCAGCATGATGTTAACTGGCTGGTAGTTCCATTTTCGACCATGAATAAAACTTCCAACATGATGGTATCCATGTTTGAAAAGGACATGTTAATATAAATGCTTTGCCTCTGAAACTTGCAGTTTCTTCTCTGAGAATCACATTATCTGCACTTTTATATGAAACTATATTTTTTTAAGTGCTAAAAATAGATCTCTAGAATTCATAAAATACTTCATATGCTCAATACTGCAAATCTGAAATTCAAAAGATATTCATATTTGAAAGTACTCTCAAAATACACAACACAAAACACAATTCACAACCTGCAAATACTGACAACCCTAAGCTCCTCCTCGGACTATTTGGGGGGGGGGGAGTCCCCTCCTATTCCTCGGCGGCAGACAGCCGCCCCGTGGGACGAGGTGAACGGCGAGGGAGAGGATGGCGGGGAAGCATCGTCGCGCCAACTGTTTTTCTCCTCTTGCAGTTGGGTTCAGTCGACAAAAACTCCACTGGCTCGCTCTGGCACGACACCCTCACAAACGGCACCGTGTAGATGCTCGATCCTTCAATCTCAGGTGGATGCTCCATCTTGGATCAATACGCCCACCACCGCCGCCTCATGATCGGATCCGGTGAATCTGTTTGCTCCATGGCCTAGAGGAGCAGCTCTATGTACTCACGCGCGACTCCCTCTCGGAGTATCGCCGCCTTTTCGCTCTTTTCCAGATATTTGGCCATCGCTGTCGCCGTCGCCGCTAATTGCTCCGGGTTGTCAAACCAAGACTGTATCTGCAACATCCTAGCTAGCTTCACAGGGTCACCGCCTGCGATCCACACGTATCGGTTGTACTCCTCCATCGATCTACTTCTCCACAGCACCTTCACTCGCCGGCGGTGGTTTTTGAATGGAAGAGGAGAGGAGCGGCGCTTGTTTTGGATTATAACGGGAGAGGAGCGGCGGTGGTTTTGAAATGGAGGAGGATAGGAGCGGCGCTGGTTTTGGATTGGAACAGGAGAGGAGCGGCGGTGGTTTTGAAATGGAAGAGGAGAGGAGCGACGCTCGTTTTGGATTGGAACAGGAGAGGAGCGGCGGTGGTTTTGAAATGGAAGAGGAGAGGAGCGGCGCTAGTTTTGGATTGGAACATGAGAGGAGCGGCGGTGGTTTTGAAATGGAAGAGGAGAGGAGCGACACTGGTTTTGGATTGGAACAGGAGAGGAGCGACGGTGGTTTAAGAGGAGAGGAGCGGCGCTGGTCTTGGAAGTATTTTTTTTGTTTTGCGTATTTTGGGTCAAAGTTTGACCATGTACTGTATTTGACAAGCAAAATGTGAATGCATGTCTTCAAAAATTGTATCGTTTGGTTCGTATCTGAATGTACTTTCAAATTATATTATTTTTGCAACGTATAACATATATTTTATTTGTTAAAATCATGGTCAAATATGTCCCAGAATACAAGGGAGACTAGTTAATGTGGGGTCGCTTTCTTAATTGAAGGGTAAATTGATTTTGATTTTGATCCAGTCACAGCGCGTCGGCCCTCTCGTCCAATCCTAAATCGTTGTCGCATGCTCCTCTCCCTCTTCTCCATTTCAAAACCACCCCTCTCCTCTCCATCTTCTCCATTCCAAAACCACCGTCTCGCCTCTCCCTCTTCTCCATTGCAAAACCACCCCTCTCCTCTCCATCTTCTCCATTGCAAAACCACCGTCTCGCCTCTCCCTCTTCTCCATTGCAAGACCACCGTCTCTCCTCCCATCTTCCAAAGCTAGAACCAGACCTCTCAGAAGGACATCTATGGAGAGGATGCAGCAGCGAATCGGGCAGATCGCTGGCGGCGACCAGGCAAAGTTAGCCAGGTTGAAGGAGATCCTTACTTGGTTTGACAACGAGTGGGAGATTTCGAGGACGGTGAGGGCCATGTGGCAATGTATGCGAAAGAGCGAGACAGCGGCGATGAGGGCGACTATGTACTCCACGGCAACAGTCACGTCGCAGTCCTTCGATGGGCGATGGAGCAGACAGATTCGCCCGAGGCGAAAGTCAGGTGGAGGTGGTGGGCATACAGGTCGAAGGTCGAGCATCCAGAGGATAACAAATTGATCGAGTACGGTGTGTCGTTCGTGAGGGTGCAGTGCCAGCCGGAGCCACAGGAGTATTCATTCTCCCACCGCAAGAGGAGGCCGGATGGTGCGACGCCGCTTCCCCGCCGTTCTCCACGGTTCCCTCGCCGCTCGCCTTGTTTCAACGGTGGCGGTAGGGTTTAAGGTAAGCTTCGCACTAACCTAATCTTCCATCTGCTCATGCTTACAATCAGTGTGACGGCTAATGAAAATCATACGGGTAAGTACTGGGTAGTACTCCGAGTCTCCGAGTACTACGCCAATCACCCTAAAATAGCTCTGGACCAAAAACAAAGTGTTGACACATGAGCACGTCACGTGTACCCTTGACGCCGGGGGTGATGCACCGCAGCTCACGTCGAAGGAGACCCGACCGACAGCGCGATACGCAGGACAGTCGGCGGGCGCTTTTGGAGACCCGAAACCCCACACGCCCGGGAGGGACCCCGTCAGGGCGCGCGGCGGCAATGGGCTGCCCTAGGTTGATTCGCTCACCCCTAGACCCTCGGGATTCGCAGCTCTCAAACTCGAGGAACAGCGAAGAACGAGGAAGAAAAACGATGGAGAGATAAAACGTAGATAAAAAGTAGTCTATTGATTTGTTCGATTGTGTGTTGTTCAATCGGCCGTCACCCCCAACATATATAAGAGGCGGCTGGACTTCCCGTACAAGCAAAGGATTCAATCTAGGCTTTCCTTACAAGAAAATTACATCAATTCACGTCCTAGAGTCCTAGTTCTGGTCCCACTCGAATCCATCCCGAATCTGGTCCAATCTTCTGTCTTCCTTACATGGGCCGTGGAATCTGCATATGACTTCCGATGGAGACAGTCTAAATATCAATTTTGTGTGTTTCGACGAGGCCGACAATCCGTATGTTGATCACTTTCCCAAATAAGGCCATCTTGAATACTCCACGGGGTCATCTTTAATTTTGGGTCGGACTCGTTCATGTAGCTGACTGGACCGCCTGACTCTTGTAGCATATCTGCAGGCCGTATACTACGTCAGATGATGATGACTCCAAAAGAAAAGTTGACCGTTTCGACGTTACGAACAACTTTAATGTTGAACACTTTTTCATCCGAGGCCATCTAGATAAGTATTTAAGTCCATCTTCAGCATCTGGTCGGATTGGCCTTGACAGTTTCTACTGTTCCCGGCAAGATTACTCCGGCAAGGTTTCCATCCTGGCAGTTTTCTCACCCCGACAAGGTTACTGTTCCTGGCAAGATTTCCCCAGCAAGGTTTTCATCCCGTCAAGTTTTCTCACCCCGGCAAGGTTACTGTTCCCGGCAAGATTTCTCCGGCAAGGTTTCCATCCCGTCAAGTTTTCTCACCCCGGCAAGGTTACTGTTCCCGGCAAGATTTCTCCGGCAAGGTTTCCATCCCGGCAAGTTTTCTGACCCCGGCAAGGTTACTGTTTCCGGCAAGGTTTCCATCCCGTCAAGTTTTCTCACCCCGGCAAGGTTACTGTTCCCGGCAAGGTTTCCATCCCGGCAAGTTTTCTGGCTGCACCTTGCGGGTCTTTTTTGAGGCAGTAAACGACCTCAGATGAAAATATGCCCAAAAGCAAAGTTGACTGTTTCGACGAGACGAACAACTTTTATGTTGAACGTTTTTCGATTCGAGGCCATCTTGACGGGCTAATTACTCACGCATTGCATCAGACACCCATCAGACATGTGTCTGATGGGGCGCGCCATATTTTGCCTCTTGACAGGGCTGCATTCAGATAGGTCTAACTTTTACATACGAACTCGGATTAAGATAATTTTTATATGAAAATCAACCGATTCAACGAGACAAAGACAACTCATGTAGAGCATTCCTTCATCCGAGATTGTCTTGGAGGCGTAATCGACCAAAAAGCACTCAGAACACCTAAACATGACAATCCGAGTGTAGTTTTGGTCTTTGATATGATGCCGAATGATTATGGTCCAAACATCAAAGTTGTTCCACTCAGCAATGTGAAGTTTCTCATGTAGAATATCTTGTCATTTTAGGCCATCTCTATTGCACTCTGCATTGTGCCAAAATCAGGTGTCAACACATGCCCCCTTGTTTTTCGGCAAAGCTTGCATGCCGAAAAATAATTTGCACCATGCTTGTTCTAAGGACGATGTCAACACTCCATCGACCATCTATATTTCTCAGGGCGATAATTATGTATCGGCCGTGTTTATGCTAAGGGCGATAATCATGTATCGGCCATTGCCTAATCAGGCTTCTTGCCACACACTCGGGTGGTACTTCTTCAGATATCTGCCATTGAGAGCTCGAGGTAATAATACTCCTTGCAATCCTAAAAGGACCTTCCCAGTTTGGAGACCACTTCCCGAATTTTCTATCTCTAGAACCAATCAGCAAAATCACTTTCCACACAAGATTACCAACCTGAAAATTCTTCAACTTGACCTTTTTATTGTAAGCTCTTGCTACCCTCAGCTTGTCCCTCTCTATGGCCTTCAAAGCAGCCAAACGTTTATCGGCAACTTCATCAATGTTATCCATCATCAAATTATAAAAGTCTACTGCCGATAAATCATTTTGTTTGGCTATTCTCAAAGCACTCAAATTCACTTCCACTGGTAAAACAGCCTCTTGACCGTATACTAGCTCATATGGAGTTACCTTGGTAGCACCATGCCTTGAGATTCTATGTGCCCATAAAGCTTCGGACAATAACTCATGCCATTTTCTTGGATTATCCTTAATCTTCTTTTTGAGGAGCTTGATCAATATCTTATTGCTAGACTCAGCTTGTCCATTAGCTTGGGCATAATACGGAGATGAATTGAGCAACTTTATGTTATATGATTCGGCAAATTCTCTAACTTGATGTGACATGAAAGACGAACCTTGATCTGTAGTCAATGTCTGAGGAACACCGAATCTATGAATAATGTGCTCTGTCATGAATTGAATTACCTCCGTATGTGTCATGTTCTTGAGAGGTACTGCTTCAGACCACTTGGTGAAATAATCGGTTGCCACCAACACGAACCGATGCCCCTTCGAGGAAGATGGATGAATTTGCCCAATGAAATCTAAACCCCATCCTCTAAAAGGCCACGGCTTGATAATAGGATGTAACATAGCAGCAGGAGCCAATTGAATATCACCAAATTTTTGACAAGCTTCACACCCTTTATAGTACCTGAAGCAATCATTGATCATAGTCGGCCAATAAAATCCAGCACGTCGCAATAACCACTTCATCTTGGGAGCCGACTGATGAGTACCACAAATGCCTTCATGTACTTCTCCCATAGCAACTCTTGCTTGGTCCTCGTCCAAGCACTTCAAAAGAACATCTTCAACCATTCGGTGATAAAGACCACCATCTCTTATTGTATATTTGAAAGCCATACGCCGAATAGTCCTATCCACCCTTTCACTCGGATCGCGCAAGTAATCCATAATGGGCTTCCTCCAGTCATGATTTTCACCTGCACTAGATTTTTTGTTAGTGGCCGAATCAGTGGGCTCTGGTTCGGCCTCTCCCATATTTGGAAGACAAGACATCGGCTTCTGAGAAATATGAAACATGCCATGATCAACATGATAGCCGGATGCTTGTTGTGCCAACTCATTTGCTCTCCAATTGTCATGTCTAGATATATGAGCAATGCTAAAATAATCCAAAGTAGAAATTATATCTAGACATTTATCAAGATAAACATTAAGTGATTCGTCAAAACATTGAAAGACTTTGGATATTTGTTGCACTACTAATAACGAATCACCAAAAGCCTCAATATGTGTAGCACCTATGGCAAGCAACATCTCCAGGCCGAATAACAATGCCTCATATTCGGCTTGATTGTTTGTGCAAAAATATTCTAAGCGGCATGAGGCTTCAAAAACAGCACCATGAGGAGATATATAAACAATACCAACACCTTGGCCACTGCTACAAACTGAACCATCAAAATATAATCTCCATGGTACTAATGAGACAAGGTTTATATCAACATCATGCTTGTCATTAATCCGATGCTCAACAATAAAATTAGCAACGATTTGGCCTTTCATGGATTTTAGAGATTCATAACCCAAATCATATTCAATCAAAGCATAAGCCCACTTGCCAATTCTACCACTAAGAATTGGCCTATGCAACATGTATTTAATGACATCAGTTTGACAAGCTACTATGCATTCACTCGGCACCAAATAATGTCTCAATTTTGTGCAAGCATAATATAAGCATAGGCATAGTTTTTCAATAAATGTATACCTTGTCTCGGCGTCCAATAAACGCCTGCTCAAATATGTAATAGCATGCTCTTTTCCTTCGGTTTCTTGAGTCAAAACAGCACCAATAACACCTTCTTCTGTTGCAATGTAAAGCTTAAAGGGTTCCCTATGCTTGGGCGCTTTCATCACTGGAGGCGTGCACAAATAGTTCTTGATCATATCAAATGCTTCTTGCTGTTTTTTCCCCCAAGTGAAATCAACATCATTCTTTAACCGAAGGATAGGAGTAAATGCATCAACTTTCCCTGACAGATTAGCTATGAACCTTCTCAAATAATTGACCTTGCCAAGGAACTTTTGCATATCTCTCTTGCATGTTGGAGCCTCCACTTTCTGTATAGCCTCTATCTTTTTGGGATCAATCTCTATGCCATCTTCATGAATAATGAAACCCAAAAACTTCACAGCCGACACGCCAAATGCACACTTCAAAGGATTCATCTTCAGTCCATATTTTTTCATTCTTTCAAAAGCTAAGCGCAAATCGGCTAGATGAGATTCAAAAGCATCCGATTTGACAACAATATCATCAATATAAACCTCAAGTATAACACCAAGTAAATCATGAAAAATTAAATTCATAGCCCTTTGATACGTGGCATCGGCATTCTTTAATCCAAAGGTCATCACTGTCCACTCAAATAAACCAAGGAAACCAGGACATCGAAAAGCTGTTTTGGACATGTCCTCTTCGGCCATAAAAATCTGGTTATACCCCGCATTACCATCAAGAAAGCTAATGACCTTATGTCCAGAAGCATCATTAATAAGCATATCAGCTATTGGCATGGGATACTCATCTTTAGGTGTAGCTCTATTCAAATCTCTGAAATCAATGCACACCCTCAACTTGCCGGAGCCTTTCTTCTCTACTGGTACAATGTTAGAAATCCACTCGGCATACCTGCAAGGTCTAATAAAATTAGCTTTAAGCAAATGACCGATCTCTTCCTTGATCCGGTCATATGTTTTTGGGTTAAACTTTCTGGCCGATTGTTTGTACGGTCTAAAACCAGCCTTTATAGGTAACCGATGCTCCACTAGCTCTCGGTTTAAACCTGGCATCTCATGATATTCCCATGCAAAGCAACAAACATATTCTTTCAATAGCTCGATCAACCTAGCTTTATGATCGGCTCTTAAATTTTTGTTTACAAATGTCGGCCTAGGAATTGAACCATCTCCTATGTCTATCTCTTCTAATGGATCGGCCGACGTAAAACCTTGTCCTAATTTATCCATATCATCTAACTCCTCTATAGACTCATACATATCGTTCTCATTGGACCGATATTCAACAAGACGCTTTTGCAACCAATCTGAGTTAGAATCCATTTAAATACATCATACCTTGGAGCCGATTACCACCAACCGGCTTTAAAGAAACGGGCACGAAACCACTTTTTGTGGCGCTAAGAAAATCAAATTCTGATAAGTCGCGCCCCGTCAAGCAAGTAGCATTGGGATGTTGCCAATCCACTGATGCATCGGCCAAAGCAACACAAGCCGAATTATCCATATGAATGACTTCTACTTCATCATCAACCCATTGAATTAAAAACTGGTGCATAGTAGATGGCACGCATTGGTTTGCATGAACCCAATCGCGGCCTAATATCACATTGTAGTTACCTTGCACCTCGGCGATAAAGAATGCGGTAGCCAAAGTTTTGCTTCCCACCGTAAGCTCCACATACATTACACCTTTGGCCTCAGTTTTCTCTTTGCCTTCAAATCCATTAAGCACCATGTTGGTCTTTATTAACTCTTCATCACGCAACCCCAATTTTTTGAAAACCGAATATGGCATAAGATTCACCACAGCACCACCGTCAACAAGCATTCTAGCCACCGGCGATCCATTAATATGACCTTTAAGGAACAATGGCTTCAAGTGCGTCACCGGTTCTTTTGGCTTTTCGAATATAGCATTTTTAGGACCAAAATCTAGCTGAGCCACTTCCCCTTCTTCATCTATAGCACGAAATTCAGCGGGTAAGTAATACACCATATTAATATCCATACCTTCATGAACCGGTGTAGACTCATAATCAAGCATTTCATCTCCTTCCGCAAGCATGTCCACTGACTCCGAAATATCTCCAAGGGAAGAGGAAGCAGCAGGCAAAGTGGACGATGTAATAGTAGCTGCATCGTCCTCCGTTGGTGGTGTAGGTGTTGCTATGATCAATGCAGAAGCTGCTATGTTTTCCTTTTGCTTTGGCCTCCACACTTGTTTTGGGGGTACCATGGGCCGAATGTCTTTGAACAATTTATCTCTTTGCTTCTCGGCCTCCTGTTCTGCCATCTCTTGACTCCTCATGTGCTGCAGTCTCCTTTTTTATGCCTTGGTCAGACCAGAAGGACACCACTTAGGCTGAGTATATTTTGGATCCCTCGACTTGGCCTTGCTTGTGCTAGCTTCATGATCATTAGCCATGGGACCCTGCTGGACAACAGCCACATCTTTACTAGAACCAGCCGGTTTTTCAACAATAATCGGCTCTTTGATTGTCAATTCTTTAGTGCCTATCATAATAGTTTCAGCACTAGTATTCTCCTCCTTTTGCTTGCTAGGCTCTGAAATTTCCGCACTTGGTGATTTAGCACGCCACACTTGCTTGCCAACCCTTTTTTGATTATCTTGCATTGGCCGATTGACACCATTGTTCAAACGGCCTCGTGTGGGATAAGAAAGTCTCTCATGAACAGGCCTCCTTGGTTCTGCCCAACCCGGATGAAAAGCATAAGGGGCCATTGGGGGCTGCCACCATCCTCCATTGAAGTCTCCCATATAGTATGGCGCATAGGGGGGTGGCGGCATCCATGGTCCCGGTGCCCACAACCCATATGGCCTTGTATGATGCTGAAATTCTTCCCGAGGAGGTGACCTTGAGCGCTTCAAATTTGATGACCGGTTAGATCTAGAACCGGCTGCTTGACTGGCATATTTGGACAACAACATATCAAAAGTTGGCTTGATCTTCTTGCGCTGCAATTTAGCCTCATTCGTCTTCCACTTGCCAACCTCTGGACTCTTGGGCTTAACAAATTTAACACGAGTATTTTCTTGCACTTGCGGTTGCCCCCCGAGTGCAGGATTCTTGATGGTGATCTTGATTATTTCCTTGCCACCGGGTTGCTTGTCAAGCACGACTTGTCTCCCCAAGACCTTGTCGCTCTCCTTATCTTCCCTGGGCTGACCAACAATGACATTAGCTTTATTAGCAGATTCGGCTACCTCCGGCCGAATGAGCAGCTTCTTCCCTTCCAAATCCATGGTATTCATTGGAAAGGGTTGTTTATCAACTTGCATCTCAGAAAAGTTCAATCGTCCATCATTAATGGCCGATTGTATCTGTCGTCGAAAAACATTGCAATCGTTAGTAGCATGAGAAAAAGAATTATGATACTTGCAATAAGCGCGCCGTTTCAGCTCTTCAAATGGCAGTAAAGTATGAGATATTCTAATAATTTTGGCTTGCAGCAAAGCATCAAATATTTTATCACACTTGGCAATGTTAAAAGTAAACTTCATCTCTTCATCACGATTCTTATGAATCGGTTTCAGATCATTGCAAGTGAAGGGTTTGGCCTTAGATGGCCAAACAAATTCAGTAGCATAAATATCACCCTCATCGTCCGAGTGATCACTATCATATTCAACCATGTTCATCTTAGGACGATCAGCTTTATATCTATGCACTTCTTTGAGCTCTTTGCTTCGCCTTTCTTGAGCCAAAGCCCTTTGTAAGACTTGGTTGACATTTAAAAACTCATATCCCTCTAGCTTTTCTCTAATGGGAATTTGCAAACCACTAAGCACAAGATTAGCCAAATCTCTCTCGGTTATCACCAAACTATAGCACCGGTTTTTTGTATCTCTAAATCTTTTGACGTAATCGGAGACCGATTCATCATGCTTTTGTCTAACTGATGTAAGATGTGATAACTTAAGCTCGTTATCACCGCTATAAAAGTGATCATGAAACTTCTGCTCTAGCTGCGACCAAACTCGAATGGAACCATGTGGTAAAGAAGAAAACCATGAAAATGCGGTACCAATTAATGATAAAGGAAATAAACGCACTTTCAATTCATTTAGTGAGCCTGCTTCACCTAATTGTGCCAAGTATTGACTAACATGCTCCCATGTGGTTTTTGTACCCTCTCCATTAAACTTAACAAAATCTGGAATTTTATATCCCGGAGGGCATTGAATGGCATCAAAGTATTCTGGATATGGCTTTTGGTAAATACGGTTCCTTGGCAACTCAACTCCAAAATTCTCTCGGAGCATCTTAGCCATCTCCTCTCTAAGATTAGCTAGAGCATCGTCTGTAGTAGAGGATGAAGCTTGTTGCAGTGGCATAGGAGCAGTATGACTACTAGCTGTAGGTAGGAATTGTGGCATGTACGCCGAACCATAGTTCGGTAGTGGCCGAGTGGTTGTACCTGTAGGTAGGGTTTGGTTCGGCGTTGCCACCGAACCTGACATGTTCATGATAGGATTAATGGGTGCAGCCACAATCTGATTGGTTTGGGTAGGATAATAAGTCATCGGCACAGGAGGCGCCGATGAAATAGGTAAAGCCAGATTAGGGTTTTGCACATTAGCAGCTATACCACCATTACCACTAGATGATTGAGATATATTCTTCTGAGCATTAGTATTTTCTAGGAAAGTTTGATAAACCAGATTGTTACCATCAGCAATACGACTCTCAATCTCAGCCCACTGCTCAGGAGAAAAGGCAGTACTTACAGAGGATTTAACCTGCTCGGCTTGAAGAGGAGGGAACTTGATTTCTTCAATCGGAGTGATGTTGCCTTGGTGATCCTTCTTGAACTTTGCAAGGAATTCCTGCAAGTCCTTCTCCTCGCGTGCCTTCTTGTACTCCTCATAGACTTGGCGATGATCGGCCGATATCTCATCAAGACTGGGCTTAATGATGTTATCGGCGTCTACCTCAGATGGCTTGGGAAGATCGGACATGGTGGATGATGATGATTGATCTTCATCCCCAGCGGAGTCGCCAAAAAGTGTGTTGACACATGAACATGTCACGTGTACCCTCGACGCCGGGGGTGATGCACCGCAGCTCACGTCGAAGGAGACCCGACCGACAGCGCGATACGCAGGACAGTCGGCGGGCGCTTTTGGAGACCCAAAACCCCACACGCCCGGGAGGGACCCTGTCAGGGCGCGCGGCGGCAATGGGCTTCCCTAGGTCGATTCACTCACCCCTAGAGCCTCAGGATTCGCAGCTCTCAAACTCGAGGAACAGCGAAGAACGAGGAAGAAAAACGATGGAGAGATAAAACGTAGATAAAAAGTAGTCTATTGATTTGTTCGATTTTGTGTTGTTCAATCGGCCGTCACCCCCAACATATATAAGAGGCGGCTGGACTTCCCGTACAAGCAAATGATTCAATCTAGGCTTTCCTTACAAGAAAATTACATCAATTCACGCCCTAGAGTCCTAGTTCTGGTCCCACTCGGATCCATCCCGAATCTGGTCCAATCTTCTGTCTTCCTTGCGTGGGCCATGGAATCTGCATATGACTTCCGATGGAGACGGTCCGAATATCAATTTTGTGTGTTTCGACGAGGCCGACAATCCGTATGTTGATCACTTTCCCAAATAAGGCCATCTTGAATACTCCACGGGGTCATCTTTAATTTTGGGTCGGACTCATTCATGTAGCTGACTGGACCGCCTGACTCTTGTAGCGTCTCTGCAGGCCGTATACTACGTCGGATGATGATGACTCCAAAAGCAAAGTTGACCGTTTCGACGTTACGAACAACTTTAATGTTGAACACTTTTTCATCCGAGGCCATCTAGATAATTATTTAAGCCCATCTTCAGCATCTGGTCGGATTGGCCTTGACAGTTTCTACTGTTCCCGGCAAGATTACTCCGGCAAGGTTTCCATCCTGCCAGTTTTCTCACCCCTACAAGGTTACTGTTCCTGGCAAGATTTCCCCGGCAAGGTTTTCATCCCGTCAAGTTTTCTCACCCCGGCAAGGTTACTGTTCCCGGCAAGATTTCTCCGGCAAGGTTTCCATCCCGTCAAGTTTTCTCACCCCGGCAAGGTTACTGTTCCCGGCAAGATTTCTCCGGCAAGGTTTCCATCCTGGCAAGTTTTCTGACCCCGGCAAGGTTACTGTTCCTGGCAAGATTTCCCCGGCAAGGTTTCCATCCCGTCAAGTTTTCTCACCCCGGCAAGATTTCTCCGGCAAGGTTTCCATCCCGGCAAGTTTTCTGGCTGCACCTTGTGGGTCTTTTTGAGGCAGTAAACGACCTCGGATGAAAATGTGCCCAAAAGAAAAATTGACCGTTTCGACGAGACGAACAACTTTTATGTTGAACGTTTTTTGATTAGAGGCCGTCTTGAAGGGCTAATTACTCACGCATTGCATCAGACACCCATCAGACATGTGTCTGATGGGGCGCGCCATATTTTGCCTCTTGACAGGGCTGCATTCAGATAGCTCTAACTTTTACATACGATCTCGGATTGAGACGATTTTTCTATGAAAATCAACCGATTCGATGAGACGAAGACAACTCATGTAGAGCATTCCTTCATCCGAGATTGTCTTGGAGGCGTAATCGACCAAAAAGCACTCAGAACACCTAAACATGACAATCCGAGTGTAGTTTTGGTCTTTGATATGATGCCGAATGATTATGGTCCAAGCATCAAAGTCGTTCCACTCAGCAATGTGAAGTTTCTCATGTAGAATATCTTGTCATTTGAGGCCATCTCTATTGCACTCTGCATTGTGCCAAAATCAGGTGTCAACACAAAGTTGTGACAATGTGTACAAATAAAGAAAAATCGATTGGTGCTTCTTTCAGAAAAGAGTACTCCCTACAAAATTGCCAATATAAGCTACTAGTATTTGATTAGAGGATTTGCTGCCGAGAAAGATCCGTCCACAGAGAGCGCCACCCATCCCACCGGTGGTGGATGCCAATGCTTAGATGGAGCATGGTTGGTGTCGGTAATTTTTACTTGGCACCTCGCACTCTGCATATATGTCGGTTCCATCCGTACATTTGTGCAGTTCCACCAAAATGCAGCTGAATAACCCTGTTTGCACAGATAATGAAAAAGCATGATTACATTATAGTGGCACTAGTTGATGAAACATACACTAATAAATAGAAGAAACTTCATTTTCTTAATGGGAAAATATTGCGATAGTATCACAGTATGCCATGCTGCGAGGGCGAGATGGGCCCTGCGACGCCTCATACGGTATGCCTCATACTGGAAATCGACCCAATTCTCCCCGATACACCTTCTGCCAGTGATGAACATCAGTGTACAGCGGTAGTACAAGGAGGGGCCTTGAGACATTCCAATCTCTATTTTTGTGTAGATCAACTAAAATTAAGCACCCCAGTTTGCAGAAACACTTAAACATTAACAATGGGACTAGTTGATGAAACATATACTAACAAAGAGAAGCACTTTCTTTATCTACATTGGAAATGAAATGATAGAGAGTACACTAGCTCTATTTTAACTTTATTATTACTTCATTTTATCAGTGGCACTAGGGTCGAGCAGGTGGCAAGCGAGGTGTACCGTGCGTTGCAAGGATGGAGGTCGTGGGGTGCTTAGACTGGGATGCTAAAGCTGGCTCTTTTAGTCCCTATCTTCCCCCCTGATGTTTTTGTGGTAGCTTTTGGGTTGTAATCCAAACTTGGTCGATCTGGGGCTGCGTCCCCCTACCTGCCTATCTTATGTGGCAAACTTGTCTCCTGCTAGTACTCAAGTCCGTTCTAGTAGTAGTTGCATAACTGCCCGTTTACACTGAGATGTTGTCGGATAATGGTTCTCTATGGTTGGGTTTCTTTAATGAAATCGAAGGAAACCCCCTCTTTTGATATAAAAAAAATCAGTGGCACTAGCGGTGCCAAAACATTGCCACAAATTAATAGTGCCACTAGATTAAGGTGCAAAATAATAGCATTACTGCTTTATCATGGCAGTGCCAAAACAGTAGCACAAGAGCAGAGTCAACATGCAGGATCTTTGGCAAACGGTCAGACCAAAAAGGAACATACCTCGTGATGGGAACCATATCTGCAGTCAACGCCATCGTAGAAGGGATGACACCAGTCACCAACATGGATGATTCAATTCATGGGACCTTTTTGTGCAGTTCACCTAAAATGAAGCAATGTTTGCATCATGCAGTTAGCAAGTACTTGGTCCCATGAGCTAGCAGCTTCTTCATTAGTTGCAATAAAATTGAGCAACATCAAGGTTGGTCGTGAAGCTCGTGGAATGTTCAACTATAATTTGATATCATTTTGTGCAGTTCAACTAAGATCAAGCATGAAATGTATATCTCTGTTTGCACAAAAAGGTGGAAAGGAGGGTGACTAACAAGTGATGAAACATACATCAAATGAAAAGAAGCATGTTCCTTATCTGAATGGCGATCCTACAAGGACAGTAGCAATTTCTAAAGCAGCAGCATTGCTAGATATTAGTGTGGGCATTAGGATTAACTATGACAACCGTTAAATACGACATTACTTTAATGGTGCCATTGCTTCATTTTACCAGCAACATTACATTAACAACTACTAAAGAGTTGGTATTTGGGCACGGGAGAGTAGGCGGACCAGGACAGTTGCATTTCTAACGAAAAGAAGCAACTTATCTTAATGGGAAATTTAGCAGGACATGAAAAACAATGCCATTGATTCATATTACTGGAGGCATTACATTGAAAACAACATTGGTTTAACGTGTCCTTACTTTAACAGTGGGACTGCTACATTTTACCAGTGGCATTACATAAGAGGGGCTCGGGGCAACAAACATCCAAACAGGATATCTAGGTTGGTCCCATTTTTATTCGGTATAGCCACCTTATACTGCGTGAGGCTAGCAAATCTAGTGCTGGACATACTCTGTTGACTTGTCCCCCAGTCCCCACTTTCTTTCCTTTTCCAACCAATAGATCAGTTTATATCGACTTTGTACTACGTTTCCCTTTATTTCCCTATTAGACCAAGAGACCAGTTGGATAGCCAGTCTCTGCTACTTTTCGCCCCCATTATTTCCTCTTTCGACCAAGTCCTAGATTCAGGTAACAAATCTTCCCCCACCCCACCCCCTTTCTTCCCTCTTTGAACCAAGTAGTACTAGATTCGACTGCATGAAGTAGTACTACTAGATTTGACTGCATGAAGTAGTTTTACCTCTTAACAGTAAAAATTTAGGTGGCTTTCGAACAGCCAATCGATCCTATCTACGAGGGGGCCTGAGAAATAGTAAAAGATACAAATGCAGCGACTTGAGGAGCTGGGGAAGTAGAGCAAGGCCGGTTTCGAAGGAAGTTATACCTGAGGGTCACCGGGATGTCGCTAGGTGGGCGGCGGGAGGCCAGATCTGCCCACACTATGGCAGCAAGGAAGAAGGGGTCGGAGGCCCTCCCTAGGCGGCGCTGCGTGGGAGAGAACAACAAGGCATGCTGATCGGGACGCGCCGGCAGTGGGTAAGAGCCATCACCGAGGACGACCGAGTGAACGTTGCACCTTCTCACCTTCCCTGGCGAAGAGGATCCGGCCAGATCTGTGACCAGCTGTGAGCAGAGAGAGAGTGTGGCCACCGCTGTCGTGTTTAGATCTGGAGAGGACAAGAGTGTGTGAAGAGAGCAACACTAGCAAGCAATCGCGGAGGCTCCTGCCTATATAGTGTAGTAGTTTTCTTTTTTTTCTACCGGAGCCGGCTTGACCTCGTCAATGACTGTCGAGAAGTCTTCGTGCACGTGCCTCGGAGGCGCAGTTGTCGTTATTTTGATCTGAAGCACAGGATTAACATATAACATGAAAAAATGCCACATGACAAGAAACCATAACCT